>CM064331.1:88647797-89922038 GCA_032595735.1 Pelochelys cantorii | reverse complement strand
GCTGAGTCCCTCCTGCTAAGAGGGACAGGCTTTTAATACATTTAAAAGGCAGAGCTGCAGTGGGGTTAGCTCCCAGGTCAGGAGCTAACCCCGCTGCAGCTTCCAGTTTATCAATCAATCGACTAGTCGATGGAAAATCCATCGACTAGTCGAATAGCTTATTAAACTAAATTTAACATCCCTCGAATAGTAACACTTTCTTCTGGAAGGCTAGTTCAGCAAGGTACTTAAGCGCATGCTTAAGTTTAAACCACGTCTTATGCAGCAAAGAAAAGCTATGTTTGGCTTGAAAGCAGGCAGGACAACAGAATTGCCAGGGCCCTGGGCACGAGGGTGAGGGGCAGTTCCACTGTCCTGGAAGGGACAGGGCCTCAGTCAGAAGGGGCAGGGCTCCCCTCAGCCAGCTCTTAGTGATGCCTGGAGTGTGCCATCCAGGGCTCTGGTGATAATTTAAAGTGTCCGGGGCTCTGGACACTGCTGCAGTAGCAGCAACCTAGAGCCCTGGGAAAATTGCCCTCCCCCTTTCTGTGGATCTGCTTGAAAGCTTGTTTCTCTCACCAACATAAGTTGATCCATTTAAAGATATTTCCTCACCACCTTCGCTCTCTAAACTACGAGTAGTTCTGTTGTCTCCAATAGAAGTAATCAAATTACTGAAACATCTTAGAGGGGTAGCCGTGTTAGTCCGTAACTTTTAAAACAATGAGTAGTCCTGTGGCACCTTAGAAACTAACAAATATATATATATATATATAGTATCATGAGCTTTCATGGGCAAAACCCATCTTATCTGATGAAGTGTGTTTTGCCCACGAAAACTCATGAAACTGTATATTTTTTGTTAGTCTCTAAGGCTACGTCTACACTGCACTCTACACTCAAAATAAGATATGCCATTTGTGCTATGCAAATTGCGTACTTATTGAGTTTATTTCAAAATAGGCTATTTTGAAATTTGGTGCTGTCTACACAGCACCAAATTTCGAAATAAAGTGCTATTTTGAGACACTTATTTCGAAATAGCACATCTACACTGCAGGGGAAGCCTCAAAATTAGTCCAAGGCAGGTTTGTCTAATGTAGACATGCTATCTCAATTTAGAGCCCCAGGAGGCTCTGAGGAGGAATAACTTAGAATGGCCCTGGTGGCAGGCTATTTTGAAATAGCAGCAGTGGAACGTCTACACACACCTTATTTCAAAATAGCTATTTCAGAATAGGCATTATTCCTCATAGAATGAGGTTTACAGATTTTGGAATAAGCCATCCATTATTTCAAAATAAATAAAGGAATGGTTGTGTAGACACTCGCATTATTTCAAAATAACTCTAGTTATCTTGAAATAATGGTGCAGTGTAGATGCACCCAAAGGGTCTGTCTACACAGAACTTTAAACTTGAAAAAGATATGCAATTTGCGCTACGTAAACTGCGTATCTTATTTCGATTCTATTTTGAAATTTGGCGCATCTACACAGTGCCAAATTTTGAAATAACGCACTATTTCGAGACATCCCTTAACGTGGAATGAGAGTTACAGGGATGCCAAAATAGTGCAGCCGTTATTTAGAAAAATATTTTGAAATAATGGGAGGCTTCTTAAGACATAGGGTAGCTATTTCAGGATGCCTCCGGTATCCCGAAATAGCTACGCAGTGTAGACGTACCCTGTGGTGCCACAGGACTACTCAAATTATTGACATTAGGTATGTGCTTCAGTAGCCTTGCTGAATTGGCCTGAGAGAAAGAGATCAGACAAACTCAGCAGTTTTATTACAGACAGGTTGAAGAATGCCAACATTGACATGCTAATCTTGGTCAATGACTTCACTTAAAAGGAACATCATGAGCCTGTTTGGCTACGTCTACACTGCACATTCTTGCGCAATAAGATAAGCAAATGAGCTGCGGCGATGGATATTGCCACGCCTCATTTGCATACCTAATGAGCCGCCATTTTACGCAAGGGGCTTTTGCGCAAGAAGGAGCAGTAGACGAATATGAATATCGCCGCACCTCATTTGCATATCTTGCGCAAGAATGCGCAATGTAGACGTATCCCTTGTGTTTACATAGCATAAAAAGAGAGGCGCTCAGTTTGATAAGGTAATAATCCAGGGGTCCAGTATTTGTTCCCATTTAAATCAACATCAGAAGAATTCTTATCTTGAACAAAATTAGGATTCCATCAGCTCCTAAGTGCTTGATCCAGTTCCCATGAAAGTCAGCGGGAGCTGAGTCAGATACATGTGTAATCAGAAGCTTTGATTACTTTAATAAAAATCATTAGATTTTATTAGCACCATCTTCAAAGAGCTCTGATGGATTAAATTACTGCATAATGTTTCTCTAAACAAAAACTCTGTGTTGTAATGTTGTAATATTATTTTGTCACTGACATTTACAGGGCAAGGATTTGTAAGCTTGCTAAATAAATAGATAAAAATTATGAAACCATTGATAGGATAATGAAGTTATTCTTCCTTTGGCTCCAAGACACTTCAATTAAATTTTCTTTTATGAGGGTGGAATGTGAATTCACAATCACAATATATGTACAAAGCTTCAATATGCACTGATTGTAAATAGCTGAGAGAGCTTGGAAATGGCATGCTGGAATATACCATATACCTTTAAGGGTTCTTAGGAATTTCTTGAGATCCCGTTGTTGCCGAAGGACCTGGAAGACAAAACACAAACAGTTGGAAACATTTATTTTCAGTGATTTAACTGTGTAGCTACAGATTAAAATAAACCCTATTTTAGAAATGCTTGGGGGCTGTGTCCCCTGCTCGCTGCGTTCACCAACCCCCCTCTTGCAGGGGCTAGGCAACTCCAGCTCTCTTCTCCCCCCCTCCCCCCCCACCACCAGGGAGGGATACACAATGGCTGTGCCAGCCCGGGCCCCTTCTTCTCCCCCCCCCCCACCCCGCCAGCGCGGGCCCCTTCTCCCTCCCCCCACACACCAACCCAAGCCCCTTCCCGCCCCCGAGCCCAGGCCCTATCCAACCCCAACCCTGCCCCACAGCTGCCCAGCTTTAACCCCGGCAGCCAGGGAGGCACGGCGTACCTGCCCTCCCCGCGTGGAGCACAGAGAGGCACAGGTAGTGCTGTGTGCATGTGATGCTCAAGGGGGCATTGCAGCCTGCTGAGGTAGGGAAAGAAGTAGCATGGGGGGCCACTGTCCCGACCTCTCCCCTGTGCAGTCCCACCTGTGCTGCTCACTGCCCCAGCCCCACCCACAGAGCCCAGGGCCACCAGTTCACCCACCAGAAGTGGAAGGGAAGGAGCAGACAGGTCGGTGCAGCGGCTCCCCCAGGCATGCTCTGGCAGCTGCGGTAAGTGCAGCTGCTGGGGAGGCAGGTGAGTCTCCGCAGGAGCCGCCAGACTCGGGGCAATCGGGCACTGTGCTCCGGCTCCCCAAGAGTCTGGCAGTGGGGGAGCCCCAAGAGCCCACTGCTGGCACATAAGCCCACCTGGGAGCCCTGCTCCTAGCACCTGTCCCTGGGCTGTTGTCGGCTGCTATGTGGGGGTCTGTTGGCTACTGTGCCATGTTTCTTGGTGTTGAAAGCCCTGTGGGGTGGGGGTGGAGGAAGGGGAGTAGGGGTTTGTTTTAAAATAGCAATTCCAAATGGCAACAGGAAGCAGCGAGGTCAGGCTCAAGCTAGGAGTGGGAGAAGGCAGGAAAAACTTTTTTTTTCTGTTGTCCCTCAGGAAAAACTTTTTAAAATAAATATAGAGGAAAAAGGTACTTTGGGTTCATGGGTTGACATTTTCACGGGTATCTGAGGGATTTAGACACTTACTGGTCATTATCTTTATTTTGTTTCTAATTTTAATGGAATATGTATATAAATGCTCTAGACTGCTCAACCATGACCCTTTCCTTATACAGGTTGTCTCCCCCTAAACTGGGATTCTATCGTCTGGCAACATCCCTGGTTCCAGCAGAACCATGGATGTTGCTGAACAAGAGGGCCCTGCTGCCCCAGGGCTCACAGCTCAGAGCCCCATGAAAGGCGAAGCTGGTGGTAGTGGGGCCAGGGCCTCAGCAGAGTGGCAGCAATAGCGGGACAGGGGCAGCCCGTGTGTGCTGGCCCGGTAGCGGGGTTGTGCTGAGGCAGCCCGAGTGGGACTGCGTGCCAGGCCCATGGTGGGAACAGAGCCTCAGCAGCCTGGCAGGCCTGCGGCACCCCGGCAGGGGAAGCCTGTCTGGGGCTGCAGCAGCTCGGCAGCCCGATTGGCAGTAGAGCCAGGGCTGTGAGCTGCCATGCAGCAGTGAGGCTGGAGCAGCAGTTATGGCAGCGGGGTCAAGGCAGCCATATGGCCTGACCAGCAACGGGGCCGAAGGAGCCGGCAACAGGGAGGGGCAGCAGGCTGAGGGGGCCAGGGGCAGGGGACCTTCCCTGGTCTGGCAAAATCCTTCATCCAGGACCGCTCAGGTCCCGAGGGTGCTGGACCAGTGAGGTCCAACCTGTAGTTCAGTTCTATCGTATTACTATTTAAAACAAATGAGAAAATGGGGTACCATAATTGTATTAAACATTGCATTGATTCTATATGGTATAAAATACCAAGTTTGCATATTGGTCTTTTTGTCAGCTTCGTGTGAGAAGATTCCTCCTTTCAAATTCAGTTAGGCTAAAGCTTATCACATCATGTGATAAAAGAGGAAGTTTTCTTTAGGCACTAACTTTTCCATCAAATAATTTTGCTACCCATCATGAGGCAATTGCAATATGCTACCTCCCAAAAGCCCTGTGGGTTTAACTTATTAGCCAAAGTTTAATAAAAGCCATTTTCAATGTTTGGTGATGAATTAAATAAATATTAAATTCTTGACCTACAAAAGACATTTTAAAATGTGATATATTAGTTAGCATACATATAGCTCTGCTTAATTTTTCTAGATAATGATGCAGCCGACCCAAAACACATAGTAATGACTTTGTTTTACAAGTAAAACATTTTGGATTAGGCTATACTCTGCACCTTCTGAATCCTGCCAAGACTCATCAGCAACAGCCTTTTGATTCCTTGAAGATGTGTCCAGCATCTCTTGAGCTGCTGTAGCTGTTCCTTCTTGAATACTGTCTACGTTGTCCTCATGAGTAGAAGCTACTGCAACATCCAAGCCTTCACCCACAACTTCTGTAAATTAAAGAGATAATTACCTTTTCTTTTTTTCTCCATTTATCAGTAAAGATAAAGCTCCATTTTAGCCCTAATTTAGCGAGCATGGTTCTAATTTTAAGCACAAGTCGTTTAAGTAAATAAGATTATCCAGTGCTTACCATTTAAGCACACACATTATGTAAGTGTTTGCAGGACTGAGATTTAAGATACTACTCGCTGTTTTTTGTTAAATCCCCATATCCTAGGGACAGAGAATTATAAGCACTGATGAGCTATGTTGGAATTATTTGTAGTAATATAGACTAAAGTGTGTATTTCTGAGAGAGAGTTATTTCCTGGTGGGTCATTTTTATATTGTATTTTCAATTTTTTCTAATGCATATTGCACAATGCTGACTTAAATTGGCTGTAGAAGGTTCAGTACAAACTGGGTGGGATTGGATAATCTGTTTGCTAGAGATTACATTCAATGTATTTCCACTTTCCTGTCTTTTATGCGTAATGAAGATACTGTTGAGCAGTTCTGCATGCAAAACTAGCCCTTCTTTTAACAGCATGCTTGGGTCACTGGTTTGAGATCTGCCATAGCATGAGTGCTATTTAACCTTACTTGATGAGTTATATTCCTTTGCCTTTTTTTCAGGCTTGCCACCATGGAGACTTATTGCAAGGCAAGCCAGGGGTGTGAAGGTACAGCACACCAGCCTGTCAAGCACAGGGTTGCCAGGTGTCCAGTTTTGAACCGGACAGTCCAGTATTTGAGCTTTCTGTTTGGGAAACAAATTGAGAAAATATAAATGAGAAAATAGAAATGTCTGGTATTTTCTAAATAAGATGTAATGTACATTGTGACGTAATGTCAACTGTGTCCAGTATTTTTATTGAAACCATCTGGCAACCCTAGTCAAGCACCGAGTCACTATGTAGATCCTCCTGCTACAGAAAGGTCTATCCTGCGCTTTGAGCTGCTATTTGAAACAATACACCAGTGTGTAATAAAGAGCTTAATTAAACACCAAGGTCCCCATGTTTAACAAAATAAGATCTATGGGCAGTATACACTAACTTGAAACACCTTAATTCACTATATTGGCACCTTAAATGAAAAAGTTCATTATGGAAAATGAGAATGCCAGATTGCTAAAAGGTAAAGTATGTTTAAAGCTCTACTCTGGAGCCTTGTATCTTTTCCACTCCATCTCTGTCCCATTCCCGGCCTATAGGCTTATCCCCGGAATGACAAAACACATGTAACCACTCTAAGTTTCCATGACTTTTCTCCAGTGTCTCTTAGTAAGAGTTTTTCACCCCTATGAAACTGTGCAGATAGGTGTGACTATCTGAGGCTATTAGATGTTTCTTAAGAACATTACATTGTAGATAAGACTTTAACAAGTTCAAGCAAGACCATAATTCATAAACATCACTGGTATCTGCTTTGTACTTGCAAATATTACATTCCTATAGGCCAACCTAAGAAAATCACAGTCTTGTGTTGTCAGCTACATTTATCCAAGCCAGGGCACAGATCTCTTGATTGAATATTCTAGATAAGCCTTTCTAGTAATCCATTTGTGATAGGTTGACAAGGAGCTGATATAATACATTTTATACCATTTCTTTTGGCAAACAATTGAAACTCTTTAGATGTGAATTTCATTCCATTGTCTGTCTGTTCATTAACTCCAGCACATGAAAACAATAGTCTTAACACTTATATCATCTATGCCGATCTAACTGAATTCATAACAAAGACATCAGGACATTTAGAATGGGCATCTGTTGCAATCATAGACACACCCCAAAATTTGTCCAGCCTTGGCTGTGTGGTTTCATAGCCATTGCATAGGATGCAAAAGAGCATGTTTAGGCATGTACTGGCAAACTAATAGTTTTCACCATTTTCTCTGTTTGTGTGCAGTTTGGACCTCCCTGGCCCAGCTCCCTCGAGACCTGACTGATCCCAGACTAGGGAGTTTTCCAGACTAAGGAAGGTTGCGGGGGGGGGGGGGGGCACCAGCCTCTCCATTGGACTCCTCTCCCCAGCTACCTGGCACCAGTGCCCTCGGCTCTCCTGGCTGTGGCAGTCCTGTGGGCCCCACGAACTCAGGTAGCAGTCCTGCAGATGCTCGTGGCCTAGCTAGCCCTGCCACCACTCACGGGCTCCTCCAGCTGTCGGCACTGTAGCCCACCCCTTCCTGTCTGCAGGCTTGGCCTGGCCTGCTGTGAGCTCTGCTTGCCACTCCCTGCCCCCGCCCTGCGGGATCTGGCACCCCCACCAGCTTCCCAGCCCAGCCAGCTGCAGTTTCTGGTGCACCATGAGCGCTGCTGCCCCGTTGGCCCCTCTAGCCAGCTCTGCTCCTAGCAGCCAGCAATCACTGTGCTAGAGCTCTCTGGTCCAGCAACATCTGTGGAATTCCTAAATGGCTTTCAGGTAACTCTTGGAAGCCCTCAGATTCCTAGAAATCACCATTCTGATGCCACACCCTTAACCATAACATACACTTTACTGTTCTTTTTAAGGGAAGAAAGCCGGGAAGAGTTGTTTGTAAGCCAAAGTGCATTCATTCATTGTAATATCATATATTTTAGTGAGTACTGGATCATTTTTTGTTTCACATTGCACCCTGGCTTTTATCACTGCCAAGGGCTCAGTTTGTACCACAGAAGTCATATCTATTGTTTCTGGTTCCATTTCAGTATCCTTAACTGCTATTGCCAATGGTAGCTCTGATAAGCAATCTGAACATTTAAAGCAGCAGTTATTCTGTGCCTAGTGTAAAATGTTTCCCATACAGATACTGGTGAAGCTTTTTAACTCCACAGAAAAAATTCAGAGCTTCTCTGTCAAATTCAGGAGAGTTACATTTGATAGAAATTAAGAGTTTGAGAAGCAATTTCTGTACAGTTTCTATCACATGAAACTATTTGCTCTTATTCCATGTTGGCGATTGTAATAAGCTAATGTTACAGGCAAAGATACATAGTGCTATGTAAAACCCTTTCAGATGCTAATAGCTTATTCAATTGGCCTCATCAAAAGCCTTAGTTCAGCATAGACCAATGCCATTTCTGCCCATTGTGAAACAGTTCATTCAGAGAATGTAATGCTGTTACTGTGGCAGGCAAGGGCCTGTAGTAATAGATAATCATTCCCAGGAAGGAACATAATCATGACATGTTTTGAAGTTGCTTGGAGGAGGAGTCCTTCAACTTTATCTTGTGATTCATGCAAACCAGCTTTATCTATAACCACAATATGCAACAATCTTCGAAAAAAATATATTTTCCTTTTGTTTGTGTTAAGGCCACATTCAGCCTTGCAAGTGAAGATTCTGAAGGTGTTCATCACTAACTTCTATGACCAATATATCATCCAAATAAACACCCGAGTGCCAGGAATACCGTGTACTACCTGGTCCCTGGCAAATAGCGGGTTTAGATGCAAGCCACATGCTAGCCTGTTACATTGAAATAAGCCCTTGTGTGTGTTAATCACCAGGCTGTAATTACCACTGTGTTCAGTCTCCATTTGTAAATAGACTTGGGCTAGACTGATCTTGGAAAAATGCTTTCCACCAGCTAATGAGGGAAATATATCTTCTATTCATGCAACACTGGGTTAGTAGCAACCTTGAAATCCTTACAGGTAGGATCAGCCACATTCTTTTTCATTACTTGTTCTATAGTGATATTCTTTTCTCTCCAGTTAACCATGGAAATAGTTCCAGAGTCCTGTAAATGCTAATGCTCCACCTTCACTTTTGGCTAACGGTACTAGCCAAGTTTGGTAAGATTTAGGAACTGCTCCTTCTTCAAGCACAAATTTTTGCTTTCATGTGTCTTTAAGGATCTGATGACATCTTGAAAGACATCAGCCACCTTTGTCCAACAGTTCATTTAATTTTGTTTGTCTGGAGTTTGGGTTTACTTTTTTAAGCCTGTAGACAATGCAGGTTTTTCTAGACCAGCTGAATCTCTCTCAGCCATTTGCTATCAATAGCACAGAAGCCCTTCATTTCACAGTGTAAAGGTTTAGCACATACTGTTTACAGTAAAAGGTTTCTTTCACTATAACACCCAGGGAAGCAAAGATTTCTCCTGTATATACTTTTGGTAGCAGTGAGATTTTCTGCAACTTTACCTCTCAGAAGTCTGTGATAATCCTACAGGAACAGCAGACCCTGTGTTAAGGTTTGAGATGGAGTTTATTCATTCCACTTGTAATGAAATTCAGTGACACTTCATTTGCCTTAACAGTTGTAGTGACACTGTGACATTTTCTGTGGACTCTATATTGCCAGCTGATGACTTTGAAATCCTCTGGAATTGCCTTGGTGAGGAGATGGTTATGCTTTTCTGCCAACATGTACATTTTCTGCATGAACCCCAATTTATTCCACTTTTTACAGATTATGTTCTTAAATTGTGATTTCCACAGTGAAAGCATGCAGTCTTGGAGTATTTTCTGTGTTGTGCTTTCTGTGGGACTCTGAGTTTATTTATTGCATGTCACATGATGCTGGTACAACTCCATGGTATCTTTGATAGCTGTTTTCAGTAATTTCTAGCATGTTTTAGAGTGGAAAATTTAGTCAAATTAGCTATGATCAGCAGGGGTTTTTTTTATTGTTTCATTTTGAACATCACGTACTGTATTAACAAGGCCCTTCCTTCATTATTTACAGTCTTTCCAAATTGACAGTGCTTTATTAGATTTCTTAATCCAGCCCCATATCCAGAAATTGTTTCATTTTCTTCTTGAAAAAGTTTATGAAAGCAGAAACACTCTTCAATTACCAGTGCAGTGTTCTCTGTAAAATGTGCACCTGTGTGGCTGCTCAGGAAAAATTTAAATGCCCTGCCACTCCCCCAGCTGATTAGCAAAGAGTCCACAGCTAGGTCTTTTATTCCGCACATGGATGGAAAATATTAAATGGAACACTACACCGGTGTCTTTGGGGTTAGGCGATTTGATGGAGTTTCCATGATCTTAGCAAATTTTTGGTTTTGACTTTAACAGGGCCTGTTAGATTACACAGCACATTGTAAAATTTTAGCTGCCTGTGATGAGGCGTACTTGCCCCATATTGAGTGAGAGAGGGTTAACCCTGCATTAACAGCTGAGAAAGCCATACCCCTTCCTCCTTACTTGGCATATCCCAGGTGCATGGATATAAAAGAGAGCAGCTCAAGGGGCTGACTGCCAGAAGAAGAGGCAAGGCGCCATGGAAACCCAGGCAAGGAGATGCCGCAATTCAGGCTAAAGGTGAGATGTTTCCAGAGGTCTCACATAATTCAAAGGTGCCAAGAAGTGGGTATCTCATGGACCAGGGAGGTGAGACGGAGGCCAGCACTGCAGCTGTGGGGATGGCAGCAGGAAGTAGCCCAGGGGAAGGCTAACCAGTGAGTGGGCTGATGCTGGAGAGTCAGCGTATTTTGGTAGGAGCTTTTCCCCACTGACTCAGTGGCTTGAGCTACAGCCACTAATAGGCTATAATAGGCCCTGGGCTGGGGTCCAGTGGAGAAGAAGGACCTGGACTGCCCCCCCTGCCAGGGGATGTAACCCCCTTCCCTGTCCTCAGTCCTAACCAGGGTACTGCACTGCCTGTGAATAGGGGTGTGTATACTGACTCTGGCCATTGGGCAGCACTGCCCAATGAACAGGAGCTAGATTATTGACTCTGGCTATTAGGCCATATCGCAGCACAAGTGAAGGCAAACCTATAGACAACAGAAGGTGAGAAAAAAGCAAGGAATTGCACGTGCACTCCACAGGGGAGACAGGTGCCCAAACTGGGCTTGGTCACACCCCTTACTTCTCCATTAGACGCATGGACTTGCCACCTGTTTTCCCATCAGGTATTTCATTAGCAGTCACAGTGTTCCAGACTTGTGACATAGTTGGGCCAGTCCTCCGCTGAGCTATCAAACAAGCCTCTTTCTCCCAAAGAAGCTAGGCATTTCAATTTTTCTCCGAGTGAGTTAACTCTCAGCCCCAGCAGCTGTCGTTTCCTTCTCAGTTTATTTACTTACTAGGCCACTGCAATCACACTTGGTTTCACTGTATTCTTGGACTAGGAGCCTATCTTCATCCCCAACTAACTTTATGCTTTAAAAAACCAAATGTAATATGAAGGAACCACAGGGCCCAGTGGGGTTAAAGTGATGTTTACTAATGACAAACAAGGCCTACCTACTTCTACATATGGCTGCTCAGCCAAGCAGGGTTCCAGTGGCTTTTAAAACACAGAAGATAGTGAGGGCCAATAGAGAGCTCAAAGTTTTTTAAGGGAGACCTACTCTGTTCCTCTACATTATTTTGCAATTGAACTAAACTCCTGAACTAAGCTAGTTGCTTACATATTACACTACTGGCATCTAAGGAAGATATTTTCTGCACCTTTTAAAGGCAATTATAGGCACTGTTGACTCCCAGATACACACATTTTTTGTTGTAGTTTTGCTGGCTAATTTCTGTCCTGTTCTTTGTATATAAGAGGACAAGTATTTTGGGAAGAAATATGCCCTTCCAAGCTAATTTTATAAATGTATGATTGCAAACACAAAATGTGACTGAGCAAGCGCATTAGCAAACTCTCAATAGGTGTTGATGGAAGTTGGTGAATTTGGGAACCAAGAGAGACTTGGTTTAATTAATTGGTAACTTTCCTGTGTGTCCTCATCTGGACAAGCCCTGAGAGACCACAAAGAAAAGGAGCGTTCTACATCAACTGTGCCATTTAATGAAGCTTTATACATTAAGCAGAAGAGTAGAACATTGGTGATGTTGACAGTTCTGTAAATGAGATGTTGTCAACACATAGGCTATGTCTACACAGCAGTGTTATTTTGGAATAACTGACATTATTCCGAAATAATATAGTCTGTGTCTACACTACAAGCAGTTATTTCGACAATGTCAAAATAATGCCGAGCTGGAGGACATCTTACTCCGACTCTTGAAGCCCATCTTACTCCGACTCTTGAAGCCCTCATTTTACAAGGAGTAAGGGAAGTCGCAGGAAGAGTACTCTTTCTTGGACTTCCTGCTTTGTAGACGGTGCCAAAATCTGAAATAAGCTATTTCGACTTTCGCTACACAATTGACGTAGCTCAAGTTGTGTAGCTTATTTCGGATTTAGCCCTGCTGTTTAGACATGCCCTTATTGTAATTAAGGGGTATCCATGATGGTTGTTTAAAACACGGTTTTAAATATTGCAGCAACTATTCAACAAAAGCAGCTGTATTTAGGAGAGGTTCTGTAATATGTTGAAATATTCTGACTTAAAAAAAATCACAATTATGCTATAAGAAAAACTAAAAAGGCAAACCGTTGAAGGTTTCAGCTTTCTTCTACAGCAACAACATTAATTTAAAAAGAAAGATGACACATTGTATCCTGTGGAATTAATAATGAACTCTTTTCAGTCTTAGCATTTAAAATGGAAAATAGTTGCAGAGGAGGCTGTGTCACAATTAGTTGTATCAAAATAATGGGAAAATATTAAAGTAAAAATAGGACTATTAAATTCAGAATTGTCATATTGTAAAAATGTGCCGCACTTACAGTTCTGCCAGCTCAGTAGCTGTTCAGCATATTTCAAATGATTTGGTTGAAATTTGATAACAGATTAGGTACTGAAAAAAGTAAACAAGTTGGTAAAACTATTGCTTTCTGTGATGTAGTGGGGGTGCTGTCTGCTCCGTAACCCGGTGTCCCCCTGCGCTGTGCTGTGTGATTCCCACTGAACCACCCACATGTGTATTAGCCCAGACACCAAGGCCCAGCCTGACCAGATAACAAGGCGCTTCCCGGGGGGGGGGAGAGGGGAGAAAAAGGGAGGGAGGCGGAGACAAACACCAGGTTTTCGGGGGAAGGGTCAGTTGCTGGCTGGGAAACATGAAGAAAACAGCCTAAGCTGAGGGCTGAGGGTCTAGGGGGAGCAGGGGACCCCGTAACCCAAGGGGTCTGAGGCATCCTGGCCCTGACTCCTGTAACCACATCATGTCTGTGCTACGCTGTATCTTGGAGAAGCAATAAACTCTCTCTATTCTACTGGCTGGCGGAGTCTCTTCTTGCTGCTATGGGGCTGCAGGATCAGCGGGAACCCCGACTCACTGTCACACTTTGTAAGGCCAGATCCAAAAAAGCAGCAGCCCTAAATAGCTAGCTGAACTCTATTTTTGTGGTTCTGAATCTTACTTTCAGGATTACAAGCTTTTCAGTGTGTCCTATTTAATGTTTGAGGAATATATATATTCACAAAATGAATATTAGGATTTTTTTTTTCCTTTCTCCCCTTAAAACTTGTGATTTATTCACACATGTTCTCCCCTCCAGAGTGAGGAGAGACAGGTTGGGTTGGAGTTGGTTTTTTCCAGATTGGGGGAAGAACTTGTTATTCAGGAATAAAACTCCTATACTACAGTTACCCTTTTTTGCTACTACTTGTAAATTCTTCCTAAATTTTCTTCCTGCTTAGTAGGAAACAAGGTTTAACTATTATACTCTCAAAATGATGTTAAGCTAGAAATTAATGAGAGGATGCAGAGGGAGAAAGGAATCTTTTCAGAAGTAGAAATTTACATTGTTTAGGTATTTAAAGCAATATTTAAAAAGCAAAGTAACCTGTCTGAAAAAGACTGACTACTTCACTCAACCACATCTTCCACGTAATTAGTTAATTTTTTCAGACAAGATAAATCTGCTCTTTCTAATTCATAATGTCATGTTCAAATAGTTCTGCAAAGAAACTTTGCAGAACTTATGAAGCTAAAATAATTCATGTTGGCTAGCATAATACAACTGGAATCTGCCTGGAGCTATGGCGTTCTTGTAAATAAGGGCACGAATGCAATGCGATGTCTTTCATGATTTAAATCTACCTGAAACATATCAAATACTGAATAATGCAATGCAAAAAAAAAATTCTCTCACAGTAAACACTCATGAAAAGAACAGAAGATAAAATATTTTAACTATTTCTGAACATGGTGGCTAAACACATCACATTGTAGTGAAACATAGAAAACAATCCATTAGTCTGGTCGCATGCCTGAAATATGAGTTTACTGAATATATTAAAGGGGAAAAGCCTCAGGATAGTCTCTGTTGATGAATGAAATTTACATACAAATTTAGTATAAAAAATTTACAGCACAGCTCAAAAAAAGAGAAAGTCTTCCCACTCTCCTTCAAAATAAATTAATAAAACTTCGGGGCACCCTTTGAATTGGAAAGACCTGCAAAATGTATGGTAATCATCCTTTTTGGAATACACTCTCATTTTTTTTAATAGGGTAAAACCATGTCTACACTAGGGGTTCTATAGCAGGATAGTCATGCTGCTGTAACCCCCATAGTCTATAACAGTGTTTCTCAACCTTTTTTTATGAAGTACCCCCTTTTCAAAAAAAAATTATAAGTACCCTCAGTACCTACAGTTTTCAGACACACACAATTTTTTTCTACCGTTTCAACACATTTGTTTAAACAACTTAATCATAGCCAGGCCGGCGATGACATTTTTGGGTGTAAAAAGTACAAAAATAATAAAGCACTGTAGTAACACTTAAAACAAAAATTCAGTTTTCTCCAAATTTCAGTTGTGTTGATGTACCCCCCCCCCCAGACTTCTCTTGAGTACCCCAAGGGTACTTGTATCACTGGTTGAGAAACACTAGTCTATAACAACAGAAGGGGGGGTTCCCTGTCTCTGTGGAAACTCCGCCTCCCTATGTGGTGATAACTAGGTTGATGAAAGCATACTTCTAGTGACTTACCTGCATCTACACTGGGGGGTAGGTATGTCAGTGTAGCTATGGCACTCAACACTTTTGTGATATCAGTTTAAGTTATAAGTATAGACCAGACCTAAATGAATGCAGTTCTTGCAGAGCCAGCGGTAGGCATAAGCAGACTAAGCAACTGCTTTTTGTTTGGTGTTGTGTGGGAGGCCCCCCAAACTATTATTATTTAGGGCTCCCAATGGACTAGCACCGCCTTTGAGATCTTGTGCAAAGTAACACATAGATAGCAATAGATAGGAGAGTCCTCTAATTTATCTAGAGATGCTGCAGCACACCCAGCAGTAGTGAATGTTTCCCCACATTAACCTTTCAAACAGGGCCGGACCGAGCCATTCCGGCGCCTCGGGCAGACAGTTTAATTGCGCCCTGGGTTGGGGGAGGGTGCATGTGCGGCCCAGCACATGGGAGAGGGCGTGCAGAGCTGGCGGCGGCAGGACGCACATGCCCAGCCTGGCCCAGCCCAGCTACCGCCACTGGTACGCAGCCCAGGGCCACCCGGGGAGGGCCGAGCCTGGCTGTGCAGGGCCCTGCGGCCGCAGGAGAAAGGGCACTGCTGGCCGGCACTGCGGGGGTTAACACGGCCCCCGCCCCGAGCGGCTGCTGCAGGGTGGCCACTGGGAGCTGCTGCAGACCGCGATCCGGGAGCCGGGCGCGCGGCGCCTGATGGCAACTCAGTGCCCCTTACAGCTGCCATCAGGCACCCCCCATAGGTTGGCGCCCCGGGCAGCTGCCCGGCTAGCCCATGCCTTAATCCGGCCTTGCTTTCAATATACTTCAACCCTAAAGTAACTATGGCATCAGAACTTAATGGGCAGTTTAACTTTCCATAGTCATTCCATTCCTTGGCTTTTCTGCATAGATTACACAAGGATAACCAACTGTAACAGGGTTTTGTCCACTAGGAACTAGTCTGAGACCAGCTAATTTCATTAAGACCTGACAGCTTTCAGTTGGCAACTACTTCAGGTACTAACAGCAAGCCTGAACTGAAACAGTAATAGAAGTAGGAAGTTGTGAATCCCAGTAACACCAGCTTATATTACCTAGATTTTTCTAAAAGAGCTCACTATGGAAAGGTTCTTTAAACTTGCAAGTCATTGTCAAAACATGACTTAGAGAAACTAGAACAGTGTTGATTAAAAGTGTATCCATTATTTGAGTAGGCGTAATTATTTTCAGAGTATCCTACTATTCTTGCCAAAAATATGCCTGATATAGTTCAGGTAGAGGGACCCAAAAAAATATCCTAGCTCCAATTCAGGATACCTCTGAAACTCGGAGTCTTCTCCTTTTGGCACCACACTAATTTCATAACTCATTCCTGAACACAATGCTCAATTAGTGCCTAACGGGTTTTGAGGAAGTAAAACCAGAATGGAGCCGGCTTGGGATTCCTGACCTTTTGTGACCCTATAACTGAGAATGCCAGCCTTTTCTTTTATAATTCATCTATAAACCCTCTTAACAGAAACTTGAGAAAAGGCTTCAGCCCAGTGACAAATCTCTGGATATCATAAATCCAACAGTTTAGAAGTACATTTAAAAATAACAAGCAAAAAGTTTGTATTTTTGAATCTTTTCTTACCCTGTGTAACAATGAAATTGGTTTTCCAAACAAACATCCTGCATGTTATTAATCCCTACAGTAGGTCATTAGCCCCTACAAACATACACAGCCCTCATTAATTCACTTCGATGATTAGAAGACCCACTGCAAACTCGTGGCTTACCAAGTGAGCAATTAAAAACCCAAAATACAGCACTGTAAGACATATTTTATTAATTTGATAAGTGTAACAAAGTTATTGTTGGAAAATTACATTATGATCACAAATTTAGTAAAAGTAGGAGGTATTTTTATTGAGAATACATGTTTTTAGGCTTGCTATGTTTAACAGAAATGAGAGAACTCACATCTTAGCTATTCTTGTTTTAAAAATTCCCCAGTGATCTATTCTGATCAATAACTGATACCTTAATATCTAAATTAATATCTAAATTAATGTGGCACTAACAAACAAGAGTGTCATATGTAGCTTTGGAAGTCAAAAAGTTTGACCACCCCTGCACTACAATCACAATTACTCAGTGGCTTAACTACAAGGGAAAAGAGAAAAGAAATAGGTAAGCAGTGGCCCATGTATTGCAGTAGCACAGATAGAGTATGGAGGTGGCAAGAGGATGAAGAGGGACTGGCCAAGAGAAGTGGTACCTGTCAAAGAAATAGCTTGACTTTAAAAAGTGCCCTGGAGAGGCAAATATGTATTTGGGTTTGTATTTCTTTATTGTTTATGTTACCTAGGGTTGCCAGGTGTCCGGTATTCTACCGGACAGTCCGGTATTTGCGTTCTTTGTCCAGTAAAAAAAATCAGAGAATACCGGACATGTGCAATGTCCGGTATTCTCTGATTTTTCTGGCTGCGCACAGACGGAAGCCTGGCACAGGCGGGGGAGTGGCTGGAAGGCGGGGCCATGATCAGTGCTAGGAGCCTGTGATTGCACAGAAGCCTGGCGGGGGCAGTGGCTGGGAGGCGGGGTGTCCGGTATTTTTTGGGAGACCATCTGGCAACCCTAACTATAATACCCAGAGGCCTCAACTGAGATCTTGATTTACAAATAGTAAATGGCAGCCCCTGTCCTGCAGAGCTCACAGTTTGCATAGACAAGACCAACAGGAGGAGGAGGAAAGAGAGGCAGGAGAGGGGAAGTGACTCACTCAGGGTCAGACAGCAGGAATTGACCCTAGGTCTCTTGAGTCCCAGCTCAGAGCCCTTTCTACCTCTCTCTGTAACATCCAGCGTGGAAGAATTCCCAAAGGCAGGTTGCAGGGTTCTCCCCCAAGTCACACTGGCCTGAGGAAGAAGACGAGTAGACGGAGCAGGCGGGGCATCAACAGTTTCCTCAACTAGCACTCTTCAAGCAGTTCTCACATGCCAGTTTATCTTCCTCCCTTTATTGGGATCGACATTAAAACAAAGGTGGACATGCACAAGGGGTTGACAACACAGCAGACACAAAAGGATAACACTCTACTGATAAAGATTTTTTGGGACATTGTGTACAGAGTTTTTGCTGAACCTTGTTACAAAAATCAGTGGCCCTTCAACCTAGTGCAGTCTAGCCCTGTTGCTTTAAATGAAATCAGTGCACAAACATTTAACATGGAAAACACTGGCACATTCTCACACTAATCCTTTCCAAACCCATTTTACTCACCTCCCCTAAACATCTTCATGACTGCACAGAGTTTGAAACACCAAACTGGCAAGCGAGTCTGTACTCTAAGGTTTGCAAATTGAAAATCAAATCACTTTCACTCTAATTCAGTGGCTCTCAGTCTTCCCAGACTCCTCCATCCCCTTCAGGAGTCTGCTTTGTCTTGCACACCCCCTATTTTCACCTCGATTAAAAAATAACTTGCTTACAAAATCAGGTTGAGGCCATGCCAGCCCCAGTGTCTCCCCCCACCCCCAGTAACCAACGAGGATTGGGGCAGAATTCACACCCGCCCTGGTCTTTTCATGACCCACCCCCCCGCTGCTGGGGAGGGTAGCAGTCCCAGCTCTCCACTTCGGCCCTGGGGAGGGCCAGGCTGAGAGTGGGTGGGGCTTGGTTCCTGTAGATGCAGAGTGACGTGATGGCATTGCTTTGTCATCCCACAGGAAAAATGTGTGTATATATGGAGAGATTATAAAATAAATCAACTGGAATATAAATGTACTTACATTTAAGTGTATCGTATAGAGAGCAGTATAAACAGGCCATTGTATGAAATTTTATTTTGCACTGTCTTCCGTGGTGGTTTTTATTTAGACTGTTGTAAAAACAGACAAATATCTAGATGAGCTGATGTACCCTCAGAAGATCTCTGTTAATGCTGGGATACACATGCTTCTGGTTGAGAAACACTGGCCTAAGTTGCAGCTTTAGAACTCATACATTCTGCAAAAAGCCAGTTCCAAGGAAAACGGTTTTGCTGCTGCAGTCATTAGCTCTACAATAAGTTATAGTTAAACTTTACTCAAATTAGGAGAACACCTACATGGGTTGTACCTACTTCACTTATACTTTCATACATATGTTAATGCAATACAAATAATTTTGATAAGCAATTCTTAGCATTGTTCCTATTTTCAGCCAATGAAAGTAAGAGGAAGTATAGGATAACTGCAAAGCTCTCTCCCACACCGTTCAAGTACTCTGAAATACATCAATGCCTACAACCCATAAGATATTTAAAATTCCTTGGGTAGTCACCTTTCATGAATAATATAATGCTGCTCAATCTTAATAGGTAGTTCCAGATTAAAACATTTAGCTTTTATAGTTTACCTTCTCTGCTTTTGCCAGTTCAAAGAGGTATGCTTTCACGCATTTACTGCACCTTAGTTAGGGTAACCAGATATTCTGATTTTTATATGGACAGTTCCAATTTTTGGGGCTTTGTTTTATGTCAGCATCCTATTACTTCCTGATCTCAGTCCTAATTTTTCAAACTTGTTATCTGGTCACCCTATCCATAGTTAATCTTATCCTCCCACTTGATCCCAGATTGAGAGCGGTCATAACAATACTTAGTTACAGATTACAATAATTTCTAGGGCAAAAAGTGAGATGCCTGAAAAACAGAGCACTTACTTACATAGGTCTGCAACAGCAGCCAAGAACAAAGTATAAGAAAACCACTTTTTATTAATCAACTTTTTACAGTTTCACAGTGGCAGTGCTGAAGTATACATTTTTAGTTAGTTACTTAGATAAGTTATCTTAATGTCCAGAACATTGTTTTTGTGGGTTTTAGGTCAATCTGGGATTTTGATTAAAAAATAAAGCTTAGAGATCCATTGAAGAGTGCTAGATAATAGTCAATATTTTTCTTTATACCATCACATTAAATATGTGGAAGAGCTTTGTACTGTCAGTAAAAGAGGTGCTAAACAGGTACTCCTACAAGCAGCTGTGCAGACATTAGTTATCTAACTCCGAATCTACAGACTAGTAATAATGGGGATGTCGAAGCCTAAAATACATAGTAACTAATGCCTGTTCTGAGTTAACAAAACATGTTTCTGCTCCTGTGCTATTAATACCAGAGTGGAAGTAAATATTTATTGTATAAAAGCAGTCCAAATGCTCTCATAACTAATATCCTATCAGTTCATGCTTTGTTTAATGTGTGATATCTCAAGACTAATGGACCTTTTTAATGGCCTCTGAACACCTAATGCATGAACTTTAATATAAATTGATACTAACAAGTTTCACACAACAATATGGCACTTGGACAGATCAACTTCTATGCTTTGTGGTTACTAAACAGAAAACTGAAGTCTATAGTAACCTTCAATTTCAGAGTTACATGGAGGCTGTGATTGTGGCTTCTCTAAAAATGCTGCTTTGGTGCACATGTCATTAGGCACAGGACCCAAAAGATTCCTCTTGATTTCGGTGGAACTAAGGCACCCATCCTGCTCTCATCATTTTAAATGAAGCAGAATCAGCTCTTTGTTGTGGTCAGAACTGTTTGCAGGACTGGGCCAGAGAAAGCAACATTTGGCAATGTAAAATTAGAGGCAATATTTTTCACAGGATTGTCTTCTTAAATATAGACTAGCTGTCCAGTCTCCATGTATTACAGATACCAGTGAAGAGTCGAATTAGAGGTGTGGAGAGAATTCTGACTAATAACTAGCTTTTATTTACTTGGTAAAATGGTAGTTATCTTAATCATTTGAACTAGCCCCTTAAATATCCCTTTTTACACTCTGGAATTAAAGATGGATGTTCACCAGCTGGATTTTTTAATAGTTCTAATTATATGGTAGAAGAACTTGATTTATCCCGTGGCAAGTAGTGAAAGTTTATATTTTACATGCTAGAAAAAAAATACCTGCAACACTATGCAGGAGGCATGTCGAAATACCAAAAATAAGCTCTGAAAAAGGTACTTCTTACTAATAATTTTAAAAAATTCAAGTATTTTAGTAAGTCTGCCTTTTTCATTATCAGTACTAGTCACCTAAATATTTGAAAGAAAAATAGTGCTATAATTGACACGTTTAAAGCTCATCAGGACCTAAGTTGTTGGATTTTTAAATAACGAGGCTACATTCAACACTGCAGAGGATGGCGTTACCAGAGCTTGTCTGATAAAGCAAAAAAGAAAAATTAATTAGAAAGAATGCGAATGGTTTGTTGAGGTTAAGTCCCTTGAGTAATAATGTCATTGCCCAGTCCTTGATCTGTTTGAAATTGACAGCTATCGATATGAGTTAGAATACTTTCTTCTTGTATCATTTCAAATAAATAATTGATGCTTTCTGTATTTTCCACCAGAAAAAAGGGAATTGCAGTTTTAATAAAATTCAAGAAAGAGTACTTCTTAATTTATTGTTATTTAACAACTGACTATCCTTGCAATCCAGTGACTAGTTCATTGATGCTGGCTGAAACTCTACACAATGACCAATAGAATTTGGTATTATCTGACAGTAAGCATGTAAAACTGGTACATAAAGGTTCATTCAGTGTCAAAATATAGTAACAGCAAAGATCATAATCCATCAGATTGAAAGGGAGGCAGGCAAGATAGGTACATAAGACAAGGTATACCCTTCTATGAGAGCAAGGCATGATTCATGGGGAGGGTGGGTACATGACGGTGAACTAATCTTTCAGCTAATGTGTAATATAATTTTATCAGAGAGCTGATTGAAAATTGTAAATGGGTAAATAGGTTTTGTGGGCTTTTTTTTTTTTTTTGCTTGATTGGTTCATGAAATGTCATACCTTACATTCTGAAAATCTTGCAAAAACATTACATTTTTTCAAAATTAACCAAAATCTCAGAGTCCCTCTTAACCAAACATTTGGAAGTCAATGTTAGCATTGATACCATTCATCTTCAGACTTCTTGAAAAAGGTAGGTCTGAAAGTCAGGAATTCTATACCTACCTCTGATCAGCTTCAGTAATTATTTGCACTTCCATGGTAGGACTAAAACTCACTATATCCACAGTTAGAACCCCCAATTCCACTCTCACAAACCCCACTCACTGGAAAAATTGACCCCCAGATAAGTACCTGGATCTTAGTTTCCACATCAATAATACCATGACAATTACATTTACCATAGATAAGATATACAGGATTTAACATGTCTCCTGCTATACACAGGTAAGTAAAACAGGGAAATGAATAAACTGCATCCAGACAAATGAAACAGTAGAAGAGTCTTAACAGAAGTTCTGTAATTTTTCTGCAAAGGGACAGAGCTTATGCTAAACAAAACAAAAATATAGAATTTCTAAGAGCTGTGCAAATATTTTGCTGACTCTTGTGTTTCTGCAACTCTAATCTATCTGAACTATAATAGGTTATACTGTATTTCCCATGGAATTAAAATAGCAATCTCTTAGGACGCTAAGATATCAACACAGATTTTGAAAGATTCTCTGAAATTCTTTAATTCTGCTTTATAATTCCCTTGTTTAACTTGCTACTGCATATGCAGAATGTAAAAATCATTGCAGACATATCAAACAAATGAGGAAAAAATCATAAACACAAGACACCACATCTCAGTGGCACAGATAATATTGTATCTAATAGTACACAATTATTTTGAGAGCTTAGTATCCCACTGAATTGAATATGAAGGAGTAAACACTGCTCCTTTGTTTTAAACTACGTTTATTACTCAACATATACTTCATAGCTGATTTGCTCTGCAAATAATTATCTGTTAGAAACACTTCAAATGTGAAAAAAATCCAAACAGATCCAGAAATATTACAGAAATCTGCAATTTGAAATCCTGTGCAAAATGTAGTTCCCTGCCTTACCTAGTAATAGGCAGCTGACACATACAAACTCAGTATTGTTTGCCAATAAAAATGCTCTATGGGCCAAAATGGGTAAGCAACTTTCAAGCTCAAATGAAGCTGTGTCTGCTTATAATAGCAAGGCTGAAGGTAGCCCTACCGTTGTACTGATTACTTCAATACTGTGAATACAAGATTTAGCCAATACACCTAATTTAATGAGATTACTAAATCTCACATGATCATTACTAAAGTCCATTTCAAATCACTACATGGCTGCCATGTTATCAATTAAGTGTCATGCATCACAGTTCAAGGTAAGTTCCAGGAACACTATTCTCTTCTCCTATCCACCCAAAATATTCCTAGGCTGCCTTACAAATCCTACTGAAAGGTGTACTTATGTATGTTTCATCTATGTTGCAGTCACACTAAAAACTAAAAGAAAAAATATCTTTCCTTCAAGACATGAACTGACATACTGTACAACAGATCAAATGTATTATGTCTATTTTTACCAAAGATACTGGATTTAACTAGATGTGTTACTTTCCTACCTACCATGAAATGGTAATTGTTTTATATCTCCCTACTTATATTAGTTGTTCCTTTCAAAAAGAACAAGATGAATGGATACTCTTCATTTCTAGACAGTAACAAGATTTATGTTATTAAAATCAAGTTAGAGTATTTGTGTAGTTTATAAATAACATCTCACTTTAAAAACATTGCATTTCAACAATGTACTTGTAGATTGATTTTGTATTGCTTTACGGTAAAGAGGAAAAAAAGCTTGTTAAGTGAATAACCACTATGTCCCAAACAGGAAAAGCTTCAGAAAACTGGTGACATAACTAGACAAAACAGCCTCCAAAAATTCTTTTTTCTTTTTTTCTTTTGCCATCTGCAGCAAAGTCATATTATATACCTAATTCTGTGGGTTTGTTTGGTTTTTTTACTGAACTGTAAACATGATCAAACTGACAGTTGTATGTCTTCTTCTTGTGAAGGTTTTAGGGTGGCACTTTGTTTGTCTGAGATCAGGGAACAATTTATTTTTGGATTACAAGTGGTATCCTAAAATGAGTTATTTATATAAATAGAATCAGATGGCTTCATATGAAAGCCTATATAGTAGCCAACAAAATATTTAAATTTCTCATAAGGGGGCACTAACATACATGTATTCCTGTCACACTAAAAACTTGTGGAGGAGACATGGAATGTGGAAGTAATAAGGTCCATTCATTCTCATGGCCTTTAGCACCAACTCTGATGCCCTAAGAGTTAAGTTTTGGGAGAAAAGATTACTGCAGTACACTTCTTGAGAGTTACAATTAACTTGAAACTCATGGATTGTCAAGACGATGATGAAGTTAATTTTCACTGCAGGTTAGTTCCACTACACAATTACTTGTAAACAGTATAGAACTCTCTGTAGTAAACGGTTTTTTCTTTGTTTTTTAAAAATAATTATGACTTAACCTTGCACTTGGGTAGCCTCCAAGCTAGCAGTGGCTTCCTGCTGTACTTCTTCCACAGCAGAGGATGCATCTGCAACTGGCAATTCTTTTTCGACTTCAGCTTCTGTGGATACCATAGACCTCTCATTCTGTTCTGTAGATTCATCAGCAGTTCGTTCTTCAGCCTCCCCTGTAGGTACCTCTGTGGCTTGCATGCTTTCTTCAGTGACTTCAGCGATCTCCATTTCATCACCTTTTAAGGATTTAGTTAATACAATAAAGAAAGAGTAAAGTGTATGCATGCCGCAGGAAAACAAGTTCAACAATTGCTTTCACCATCTTATTTAATCTTACAATGAAAAAATTATGTGCGTTTTGTGGTTGAGATTTTCCATATGAAAATCAAGGAACACACAGATCTCACATCAGATGATGGTTAAAATATTAGTAAACTATATTCTCAATCATTAGCTTTGCTTTACTACCATGTCACTATAATAGAAAGGAAATTATGGCTTAAAGCAAATGGTAGACAAAATAATAGAATGAGCACACACAAAGTGTGTCAGAAACCATGCTAAAGGGATGCAAGATTTATCGGTCCAAACTGGTTCTCATTGAAGGACTCGATAGCAAAATGGACACTGATTTCTTTGGGAGTAGGCTCAGGCTATCTTTACACTGCAGACAAAAGTTGGATAAAAATATGCAAATTGCAAACCGCAATTTGCGTATCTTTTTCTGCTTTTTTTTCCAAAAGAGGCTTTTCCGAAATTTGGCCGATCTACACGGGGCCAAATTTTGGAAAAAACTCTTCTTTCAGAACATCCCTTATTCCTCTCACCAACAGGAATACAGGGATGCTGAAAGAACACTTCCACTTTTTCGGAAACTGTTCCGAAAAAGCGGACGCGTTCCTTGGACACGGCAGAGCTTTTCTGGGGTACCAGAGGCATCCCAGAAAAGCTCTGCAGTCTAGACATACCCTCAGAGTCTGCATTCCAGCAGTACTCAGCGATGAAGTTATCTAAACATGGAATACAATACATTAAGGGTGTGTCTACACAGCAGGGCTTAACATGAAATATACTACTCAAATTGAGCTATGTCAATTGCATAGCTTACTTCAAAATTGGGAGCGTCTACACAGCACTTATTTCGAAATAGAACACTCTTCCTCCAACTTCCCTTGCTCCTCGTACAATGAGGGTTACAGGAGTCGAAGTAAGAAGTCCTCCAGCTTGACAGTATTTCAACATTATTTTGAAATAAACTGCCTGCTATGTAGATGCGGACTAAATTATTTCAAAATAATGCTAATTATTTCAAAATAATGTTGCTGTATAGATGTACCCTCACTGTCCTGCTAAGAAGGTCTTATGCAGTTTAGCACCATGTCCAAGTTGCAGTTCAAGAGGAATAGCATTCATAAATAATGAAAGAAAGCTCATTATATGTGTACATATATGCTAGAAATAAAAACAGAAAACGCTTATTAAAAAACTAGGTATTTAAAATAGAGAAACAATTTTTAAAAACTAAACCGCAGTTGATCATCCAAAGACATTGGAGATGCATGCAGCCACTTACAAGTGATTGTTTCCTTGTTTGCAAACCCAAACTCTCTCTGCTGCAGGTTTGCCTGCATCTCTGTGTAAAATTATTCAGAAACAGTGAAACTCCATGTTGTCTCATGAGAACGAACTAGGTCAGTCTCACATGGGATTAAAAAATTGAACACAGTCCTAAGTAAGGGGGCATGCAAAGGAGAACACACACACATGCACAAACATCACAAAAGTTGATGAACACATGGCATACCGTTTCATTTTATCGTTAGTTAGCCCTCATACCAAATTTACCAGGTGAAGAATGGAACTGGGAAAAGATGTACAATAGTTGCAGGCAGAGAGAATAGAAAAAAAAGCTTAAAGAGACACTGTCAGTCTACAAAAAACCTGTTTTAGAAAACATTAGTACTTTAGAATAAAAGGGAGGGCCATATGCCATTATTTACTTTTTTATATTTCATTCAACTGAGGTGGGAGATGGAGGGGGAGGGGGAGTGAAATTGATTAGTTTCACTCCCTGGTTCTCATGCACTAGAACAGAGCTGCATTGTTTAGGTTTAAACTCAAACAAAATCTGATTCCATTGGTTCAAAAACAAACCAAAAAACCCTATACACTAAATAGGATCAAGTTACCTGACTGTGTCCCTTTAAGTGTCCCTTAATATCTTTCAATAAACTAAGCTTATCACACAAAGAACAGAGTAACAGCCAAGCTCAACATTCAGTACACTTTATTGGACAGTCAAATATACAGGTACATTCATTCAAAACAGCCAGGTCTTTAACAATCTTAAAGTTGCCTTCTATAGGATATATTCAGTAGCTCAATATGGTTTGGCCTTGCAAATAGTATTTTTTTTTTTTTTAAGTCTCACAAGTGTGGAGTTTTACAGTAGAAGGCATAAAGTCATCCCAAGGTAGGTGCGAGGTATGCAATGGTGAAGGTTTATCCCTTTGTATTTTACATCCTCAGGTTTGGAATGTCAGATTTCCCTTGTATTTTATTCTGGAAAGTGTAAAAAGTAAAGTAATTAGAAAGGCTGAATCAGCTTTTACAATTAAAAGTTAAAATCAAGAGAAAATTACCACTAAAAAGCAGACCAGAAACAAGTTTGAAGGGGACATGGTAGAATAAGAAAAGACGACACACAAGCAAATACATGCACTCAAAGGATAAAAAATGAAGTGAACTCTGTTGTGGCAAATATTCATTTTACAATAAGGTAGTTCCATAAGATTTTCCACCATTATTTCTATTCATGCTCCTTCCAGAGACTTTAAATCTACTATTACATTCTGTGTTTGTTAAAACAGATCAGAGTTTTAAAGGTTTGCTATTAGAGCTGGTTGCATTCTCTCATGTACTCAAATAATCAAATTAAAAAAACTTGAAAAAAGTATTTGATAGTTCTTTTTTTTTATACCACTTCTATTTACTTAACCCTGTCGTTCTTTGGTATACTTTCTTTTTGGGAGCACTGTGACATGCCTGAGAATTAAATATTTTTGGAGAAAAAACACTGATTACTTGATGGGAAAGGAAAGACAAATGACTGGGAGAATGTGAGGGGAATTCTTCCTAAATTCCAGTCCTTCTAGCCATGTGATTGCCTCCTCCATGTTACATTAATAGTAGTAAGCAAGTATACCTATTATGTGTATTCTGCTAAGAGAGTGTATTGAGTGTATAGGTCCCCAACATCTCCCAAATATAAGAAATTTCTCAAATAAGTCACCACATTAGCATCATTTAGCTTTAAAGGGTTAGACTTTATGTTCTCCTAAGTAGCAGCTACACCAGTTCTCTAATTAATTATTTCCACAACAAGCATTGTGAAAAACAGGCATGATGACTAACTGTGCTCAAAATTGCGGGGGACTCAAGAAGTTGTGGATTCTGATTCTGTGGTGGCGGGAATAGGGTTACCAGATAGCTGTCAAAAAAATACCGGACACACATTATCTCAGAACGGGGGGGAAGGGGGAAACGGCCAGGAGGGGAGCGGAGCTGGTCGAGAGGGGGTCAGAGACAGCGTCGGAGACAGCAGGGCTGATCAGGGGGACCCGCTGGCGGAAAGAAGGGCTGGCTGGGAGGGGGTTAAGGGTAGCGGAGCTGGCTAGTGGGAAGCAGGGCTGGCCGGGAGGGAGTCGCAGGAAGTGGGGCTGGCCGGGGGAGATTGGGGGGGGGACCGGCTGGTGGGGAGTGGGGCTGGCTGGGAGGGGGTCAGGAGGAGCGGGGCTAGCCGGCGGAGATCGGGAGAAGGAACCAGCCGGCAGGAAGCAGGGCTGGCCGGGAGGGGGGTAGGGGGAGCGAGGCTGGCCGCAGGAGATCAGGGGAAGGAACCGGACGGCGGGAAGCAGGGCTGGCTGGGAAGGGGTGAGGGGGGGTGGAGCTGGCCAGGGGAGATCCGGGGAAGGAACCAGCCGGCAGCAAGCAGGGCTGGTTGAGAGGAGGTCGGGGGGAGCAGCCAATGGGAAGCAGGGCTGACCCAGGTGCACGCAGATCCCAGGGTGCTGCCTATCCCATGCATAGTGCCAGCAGGGCACACGGACGAGTCTGGCCCTGGGGATTCCATCCCGCCCCAGCCCCGCCCCCACCTCCCTCTTCTCTACTGCGTAGCTGCGCACTGCCTGGCTGGTAGACACACTCATGCAGTAAGCAACTACGTACTGATACTCATGGTAACAATAAAACTTACTTAATTAGAAAATACCGGACATTTATATGTCCGGTATTTTCTCAATTTGTTTCCTGGACAGAAAGCTCAAATACTGACTGTCCGGTTCAAAACAGGACACCTGGCAACCCTAGGCAGGAAGGAGAAGCCAGGTGATGAGAAAAATGCTAAATACAGGATTGATTACTCATAGAAGAAAAAAAAAGAGGGAGCTAAGATATTTGTGCTTTTGAAAAAACAAAAAATGTTAATTTAGGGAGTCTAAAATAGAAGGAAACAGAAGCCAGTTTAGGGAACATGGGAGGAGAATTTGAGAGGGAGGAAGAAAGGGGAGGAAGAATTTTGAAAGCTAAGAATGGGTAGAAATGAGAGAGCTGATTCAACAGTAGATTTGCATTCTAAATTGAGGTTACAGCTATTCATATGCTGAATTAAAAGTGAAAACGCCAAGGTTGCCATTCAGAGACAGGAATATGATCCTGGAAAGGAGATTGGACAGAGGTTTCAGAGTGTAAGCTAAGTTTATTAAGGGGCCTGGTCATTAAAGAAGAGGGCTGGAGGGCTGGTGAACAAAAAGTAAAGAAAAGGTATCTGCACATCCTCCACTGATGATAACTTTACTGCTACATCAGATATTTGTGAAACACAACCAGGAGATGAAAGATATTTGGTATTATATAGTACAGATATAAAGCTATGAGAGAGGATTTTGAAGATAGTTACAAAATAACAGCTTGATCTTACAATGTATACGGAACTCTGACCCTAGTTCATCAAAACACAAACACATAGTCAACTTTAAGCATTCACTTCAATGGGACCACACGCAAGCTGAAAGTTAAGTATACCTGTGCTCTGCTGAATTAAGGCCACAAACCTCGTAATACCAGTTTTCTTTATGAAGTTCTATTTGCCAACAGTAGACTGTCTACCCCTCTCTACAAATATCAGATTTTTCAGAATACGATCGCTTTAAGACTATCCCAATATTGTACTGCATAAGCCTGTGTAGTAAAAGGCAACTCCTTTTTGGTCTCATCACAAGAGTATTTTAAATTCCTCAAGAGGAAACAATACACATTTATCAAATAAAGATTTACATTTTGGGGAATCCCAGTCAGTGTTGGTTTGAGTTTTGCATTTAAAGTAATAAGCCCTAACACCAAAGGACGAAATTTAAAAATTTACCTTTTCCAGCTGTTTAAGAACAGGAAAGAAATTCAAATATTTTCTCATTTTTAAAAGTAGTGCTAAAATCCTTTAATCTTAAACTTTACAACTAATGAAGGAAGTATGATATAACTTTCTCTCCCAAAAGCAATAGCAATCCGGTACAATTCAAGAGGGGAATAAACCTTTACAGAAGTAATCAATTTCAAGTATACCTCTGTTCTAAAATGGGACTTTAAAGATGGCACTATTTTTAATCCAGAAATCTGCGCCCTGTACGTATTCAATCATATCTGCAAACTTCAGCCACAAAAACACATATTCCAGCTAAATGCCATATCTTTATTTGTGAACTAAGCCCATTTGATTTGGCAATTAAAGCAACATACATAGGGATGCCTACACTACCATTTTACAATTACTTTCAATAGTGGAATTGCACTTGATGGACTGTTGTTCAATAAAACCCTCTGGTGATTTTTAACCTAATTTCCCTCCATCTCTCTCTTTTTTTAAAATTATTTTAGTAGTGTTAGGTTGTAATACACATTGTGTGAACTCTAGCACATAACAAACAGACTAGTATCTGAAATAGCACATATAAACATGGCCAAGTAAACCCCAAGGGGAGAAACATAGATTTTCATCTATATTAGACTAACTGATTAATCAGAAAAAGACTGTAAACTTCTGTACCATAATGTTTAAACAAAAATATTCCATCGTGAGTATCTAAGCTAATGACGTCTCTGCTAAACTTAACAGAGTTCTGTAGCCCTCTAGTTCACTTAAAGTGGCTGAAAATTTAAATTATATCAATTTAACTTTAAGAGTAACCCAGTGCTTGGGAGATGGGAGGGCAAGAAGATGAAATGAGTTTTATACATAGTATTTTGAAAACTTAAATAAATTTCACCTTCTCCTCTCAGCCTGCTGAGCTGCTGACATTGGACTGTATAGCGATTGTGTTCACTGATGTATGGCCTGGAGCCAGACTGTTGACCAGGACAAAAATATTATTTCGCTTCCCAAATAAACAAAAGAACAGAAGTGGTTTTGACAGCATTATTCATTTAGTCAAGTTTAATTAAGCTTTCAGTCATCAAGTTCTATCACCCGATCTGCTATTACTGGTTCCTCTTTTAACCATTTCTTTTGAAATGTATTTCTTCTAATGGTGTACATACCAGATTCATTGTCTTCTCATTACTTTTTTTTTCTCTACAATTTAAAAAGCAGACTGATTTAAACCTATAACGCAAGTAAAAAGCTGCGGACTGTGGAGGAATCAGAGTATGGTAAAGGTCTCTGACTGTCTAGTCTAGAAATAAGTTCAATTTCTTGCAGGATTCGTGTGCTGAAAGAAACTTGGTAAAAACACAATTAAAAACAAAAACTTACCCTGGGGTGGCCAGGGTTTTGGTTTCCACTCAGCTGTATTACTCTGCTGAATAGCATGAATACGTTCATTGTACCTCTTTTTGTCTGATGTGACTGTTCTGTAGGCCTGAAAATAAAATTACATACCTGCACTTATTTCCATGGCTCTACTAAGGAATTTTTTAAAAAACATCAAGTGCTCTTTCCTATGCTGAAAGACTTTAGATTATGAATAAAATAAATCTACTTTAAATTTTTAATCATACAAAATTCTAGTTTTAAATTTTGTGTTTGCCTCCATTTGCAAAGTGGAAACAAACCAGTCAGTCTCACGTTCACATAACACTGCATTGTTTAGGAATTGGAAATTAATATTTCAAAACAAGAAAATATTTCTCTTAAAATTTATGCTTTACAAACCCTAAAACGTGGGGGTCAAAACTGACCCAAGTCTGTCTTTAATAAAAAAATGCTTGCCAATCTGCAGCAGAAATTGTTACAAACCAAATACTTTAAGTAGAAGAGCATCAACATTTGGTGTGAAATTCCCACCACAAAAATCTCCAACAGAGAACTTTCTGCTTCCGTTTGGGATGAGGGATTTCCCCTCCCCCTGCCAACTTGAAATTTAATTATCCAGAACCTATCATCTCATTTCTCCAGTATGGAGAGAGAAGAAGTAGTTCACCAAGGAGCTTTGTGTCCACATTTTAAATCCATGTCTGATTACGTGATCATGCTACATCTCACCCACATGCCACTGATATTTTTCATATACTACTAAAACACCAGGAACTTACATAATATCCACCAGCAGTACATGCCACACCAGCAAACAAATAGTAAATCAGGTTCTCCCCTGAAGAGCCAGGGACGCTGCCAGAGGACATCTGGCGAAGAGGAGCTGTATAAAATATTAAAATAATGTTAAAATAAGGGGCTAATAAAATAACAGAAAATATTATCTAACCTGAACTGGACAGTGATGAATCCGAAGAAAGTTGAAACAAAATCAGCTGACAAAAAAACAAAAAATTAAGCAAGTACTTAACTAAATGTAGCTCTGCAATTGCTACTTGGAGTATCTCACCATGAGAACATTACATCTGTAGTCTACAAGATGCACTGGCTGTCTATTTGTTTAAGCTATAAAATCCTAACCGGGCCATACCTATGTGAGAAAATGATTTTGTCCCTGTGTGATTTTGCCATACTGGTGGGCACTGGGCCCTGTCACTTTAAAGAGGAAGGGTGGAAGGCACCTTTGATCTTAGATTTACATACTCCTGGTCCCAACAGTTCAAATTTGGAAGTCACGCCCAGAGTCCTGGTCTAGGACACCCTGCAAGATTCTGTCTCACCCAACCTTCCTTAAGCCTTCACAACTGTGGGAATTACACCATGTTATCAGTGATGGTTGAAGATTTATTTTGTTATGGGCACAGTAACGTTAGCCGGGTTTGTTTTGTCTGATTCTGGGGAATTGATAGACACCCCGATGTAGCTCCAACAGGCACCGCCAAAGAATTCTATTGCATATCAGTTTAAATGTCAAACTGAGCTTAGAAATAACCTAACATACTACTGTGACTAGTAAGTATTTTAACTGCAGTCTGTAAGTGCATGCAAAATTAATAATGCATACTAAGTGTTACGTTCCTGTAGGATCTTTCATTAAATATAAAGCATCTCTGTAACTAGGGTGACTAGAAAGGCAAAATGGGCTCCAGCTCCTAGCAATTTAATCATATATTCACAGGGTCTATTGCAATTTAAAATATATGCATATTGTCCAGTCATTTCTGCAGCTGTATACACACTTGGGGCTGTAAGAAGAATCAATAACCTCATTTTTAAATAAACAATTATCATCACGTGCCAGATTGTGTCTAGCAGCATAGTCTCATCACATGCTATTCAGACTCTTCTCTTTGGGCAGGAATCTGATGGGTATTTTTACTTTGCATAAATATGGATGAAGAACTGTTGTAGCTGTTGCTGTAGTGTTCTGTGGACAGGGATTCTTAGTGCACTTCTGTGTTACTTATATTGAAGTATACAGTTAGGATGAAAACATTCAGTATGATTGAGAGGCATTGCTACAGGTTATATACTTCCTGACTCAAAAAGTATCACTGCTATGCTCCAAACTGAACTGTAAAACTGCAGTTTTGAAAACTACTCAGAGACCTTCTTGACTGTTTTCATTCAAATTACAAAAAAACCCTCCCAATAACAAAAAACATTCTCATCTAAATATATAAATGCAAGTTCTTTTTAATGAAAAAGAGAAATACACATTTTAATCACTGGGAAGTTTAAGCAGTGACCTGCACTAGAAGACAAAAGGCAAGAACAAACTGAAGTTCTATTTTTTATGGAGACTGTCATCTTCAATTTTTAAACACAGCAGTTTCTTTACAGAAAATATTTAGCATTACTAGAGAAGATTAGTGGAACACGTTGCAAGCTTTCTTTATCCCCACCTTTGAACACCTGAAACTTACTTTTGTCTCCTTATCGCTTATTTTCCTTCACTAAGCAAACACTGAGGTGTCATTACTAGTTGCTTACCATTACCTTTAAAAATTTAAACAAGTTTTCTTCTAAGATTAACATTACATGGATTTTAGAAAGATACATGGGAAAGATAAGGTCAGAAGGCCCAAATACAACCTATCAGAGTGAGCACATACAGAGAAACACAAAGCACAGTGCAGGGCATCTACATTTTCAGGAATAACAAATGAAATGGATCAAAAACCACTGGCTGGAGGCAGCATAACAATTCTGCCAGCCACATGCAGACATCCCGTTGGACCTGGTTTGCGATCTCCTGTGCTTGTGACAGCTGGTTACATGAAGGATCCCTGTAGGACGCAGACTGAGGACGTCTGGGGTGACTCCGATTGCACAACACGCTCATCGTGCATGGTTCAGCTGGCATTTTTGTAGCCACCCGTCCCTCTTTTCCTCTTCAGCAACCAACAGCCCACCCCTAGCGTGCACGCAAGTCAGCGGGCCCCGGTAGCTCCAGACCGAATGACACCACCTCCCGGTCAAGCAAAGGGCACGGCTGTTTCGTTGCTGGTTCTGCCCGGCACTCGCGCTCTGCGGGACCTGGCAGGGGGCGGGCTGGGCTGCATTCCCCACCCGTGACCTTCACTTCTCCTCTCCCGGGGCGCTCCAACAACAGCACGTGCCGCGCGCGCTGTCACCTCCGAGCCCAGCCCGGGGCTGGCTGCAGAGCAGCTCACGGAGCTCAGCCCGCCCCGCCTCGCGCTCTTACCGGGGGTCCTGAGAAGGGGGGCGGTGGCCAAGCGAGCGGCGCGTGCCTGCCAGGCGGCCCTGCACGCGTACATGGTGCTGCGCGGCGGCGGCTCGGAGCGACTGCGCGGAGCTCGCCCGGCTGCGGCGGCGGCGGCGGGACTGAGCGAGAGACGCAGGCAGCGAGTCCGCCCCGCAGCGCGTGAGTGGGAGGGGAGAGAGGGCAGAGCCGGCCCATTCTCCTCCTGCCCGGGCTCAGCCGCACCTCTGCGGCCAGGGTCCCGCGGGCTCATCACTCCCTTCCCACCGCCACCTGAGCTCCTGTCCTTGTCCGCCGAATGACCCGGAGACGGCTGAGTCCCTGCACTGTGCAGTCCCTGGAGCGCTCTCCTTCGGGAGTCATTAGCCTCACTGTAGAGCTGGGGTGGTTGTCACCTTACTGAATTTTAGAGAAGCAGCCAGGTCACTGCTACACCCATGGCGGGGGGGGGGGGGGGAGTGTTGGCCCCACAAGTAGCACAAAGGGGGCCATGTGAGAGATCAAATAGAAGCTTACTTTCTTCTGATTCCATATGTGCTATTCATGCAATTATATAATGTCTGCGTGTGAAGTTATAAGCATGTACTTTGTGTGGATACCAAATGTTTCTCTCTACGTGGTTGAACTATGGGCAAAGCAGCTCAGCCTATAGACATGCTAATTAGCGAGGCTCTGTGGGACAATAGCTCTCAATAGGCCAAGGACAAGCCTCACGAATGGGGAATGACACCTAAGGGTAACGTTACCAGCAGGGGACACAGGGATAGGCCGCTGGCCAGGTGACCTGCTGCAGCCAAGAAGAGACCGGGAAGGAGATATAAATCTGCCATGTGGCCGACTCCATCTTGGTACTCAGATCTGCTCCTGACCCCAGATGTGGCCTCACAGGGAATCACGAACCGGGAAGAACTGTGGACCCATCCTGGTATAGGATGTGCAACAAGGACTTTTAAGCCAGCAGCTATAACATCTCTGCTAGAGCCTTTATTGAGAACTGGAAGATTTGATGCATGTAATGTATGATACTTTAGCAACCTTACTCTCATGCTTTTCTTTCTTGTAGCAATAAACCTTTAGATTGTAGATTCTGAAGGATTGGCTCAGCATGGTTTGTGGGTAAGATCCAGAGAGTAAATTGGCCTGGGATCTGTGGCTGGTTTCTTGGAACTCGACAGAACTTGTTCGGGGTAGGTGAGATTGGGTTCTGAGACCCCTCACCTGTGTATGAGGCCCGGGGCCATCTGGGGCACGGATATTGCTGGGCGTCGGAGCGGTTTTGCTCGTGAGGCTTCAGGCAGGCAGCTGAAGCGCTCTGTGGGACTGGTTTGTGGCCTATTTGGGAAGGCCTCTAGTCTGGGGGCTAGAGAGAGCCCCAGATTTGAGCAATTCACCCTGAGCAGACACCCTCAGCTGTGCCCAGACCCGGCCCGGTCCATCACAGTGGTCAGAGGGGAAGAGGTTTAAAAATAGTTGTAAATCTGAATATTGCCCTCAGGGAGCTCTCCCATTAGTGATGAAGGGATTTTGCTGGTTGGTGCCAGCTGATTTAAAAGCCAGGAGTGAAAGACGCCAGGGCCAGGACCAGAGGTTCTTTTGTGAAGGAGGGCTGTGCTGTCTGCCCAGTTTCACATCTCAAATTTGCTGCAGTCAGTGCAGAAGAAACCAAACATCGTTAAACGTTCCCCTGCTGTGATTGCTATTTAGGCCACAGTAGGTTGAGCACTAACCATGTTCCATCAGCTAAACCAGCAATAATCATTTTTTTGTCAAGATCTAAATCTCTTTAGGTATAGGCAAGGTCCAGAAAAATAATACAGGTTGGACCTCACTAGTCCGGCATCCTCAGGATGAGGGATTTTGCCAGACCAGGGAAGCTCCTCTGCCTGTGGCCTCTCCCCGTCACCAGCTCCTTCACTCCGCTGCTGGCAGCCAGGTGTCTCGACCCTGCTGCCGCTCCAGACCCACTGCCAGCATGGCAGCTCGCAGCCCTGGCCCCGCTGCCGCAGTCCCAGACTGCTTCCCCTGCTGGACTGCCACGGCCCAGCCTTACTGCTGCAGCTCTTTTCCCACTTTCGGGCTGGCACCTAGGTCCACTCGGGCTGCTGACACACAACCCTGCTGCTGGGCCAGCATGTCCCTATCCTGCTACTACGGCCCCACTACTGCCGCTGGTCTGCTGAGGTCCTGGCCCCACTACCACTAGTCTCGCCTTTCACGGGGCTCTCAGATGCTGGCCCTCCTACCACAGGGCTCTCTTGTTCAGCAAGAGCTGTGGTCCAAGAGTCCTGGTTTAGGGAAGTGCAACATGTACACAAATAAGTAAATAAAAAGATACCCTGCTCCATTCAAAAGCTTTATCAGTCCACCCCCCTTAATCTGCCTATTCATTAACCCTGTGCTAAATATTGTCATAGCAGAATTTCAAACTGGGTTCCATGCCACCGCTTCTTAACTCTTGTGGTCAAACTTTTATCGTCACCCTTTGAGAACTCAGCTGATTTCTGCAGAAGACACAATCTGGAAGTTTCTATAATTTTAGTGTAAGGACCAGTACTGCCTCATAAGCAGACCTGTAGGTAAAAGAAATGTCACATGCTCTAGATCTATGACTCCAACATTCAGGATTAACCTGATAGGGCACGATTCTGTGAATGCTGTAAAATGTGGGAGGGCTAGTTTTGGGAGTTGATCCAACACCCCTTTCATATGGCCCAAATGGAAAGTTCATTTGCAACTTTTTCACTGAAGAATCATGTTCCTCCATGCCCCTTATTTTGAGTGATACCACTTATTTTAGTCCTAATTTCAGACAAATTTGGTGTCCTAATTATAGAAGAGTTACACAAATATGGGTTATTTTAGTAGAGAATAATTCCACATTTTAAATTTCATGCATAAATATTATATTACAAGTTTTTGTCACACATTGTACCCCAAATTCAGTTGTTGGTATGTTCAGAAACAGGAGCAGCCCGAGGCCGGCTGCAGCAGCTGGCGCCCCAGGCGGAACACGTGATTGGCGCCCCCACCTGCACAGCCGTCAATGGCGTGACATCATCATCAGGCGGCCCGGGCACCCCGCTGAAGGCGGCACCCTAGACAGCCGCCGAGTCTGCCTACACTCACGGGCTGCCCCTGTTCAGAAATATATTAGGAAGAGGGTAACAGCTGCTGATTCCTGGGGCTGTTTAACTGGCTAGAAGAAACAGACTAGCTAGATGATTACAAAGGAGTTTCTGGACGTTTTAGTGGGGTTGAAGAGTCTTCATTTAAGGCAGGGTGGGAAACCTCAGGCCCAGAGGGGCCAATATGGCTCCTGGCTTGCCTGGACCCAGCCGCCCAGGCTCAGAGCCCCCTCAGCATTGGGACACCCCTGCTGGCACTCCACTCCCGCCCGCCCCCTCACTGCATGGCTGAGCAAACAGTATCGACTAGGCTAGGCTCCAATGTGGAAAGGAAACATGGGGAGTGTCTTTTTCCTTCTCAGTTGGGGGCCACAGTGAGGGTTTTTGGGTTTTTTTGTTTGTTTCTCCTGGTGTGTGGTCCCCAATTGATTTTGTGGGTCAGTGAGAGATTCTGTGGGTCAGTGGCCCCTGACCCAAAAAAGTTTCCCCACTCCTGATTTAAGGAAACAGAGCTGCTCACACAAATAAGGGCCAGAGGATCAAGTTTTTACCTATGACCTACAAAGGAAACAAAATTCGGTGTTGCTTTGTGATTAATCAAGCAAACTTAAAGACCTTTCTCCCCCCACACACACACCCCCCCAAAAGATTTGCTCCTTCCACAGAAATTTTGTCTGACCTGAGTTTCATTAAAGGTATGGTGGCTGCCTGCAAAAATAGTAAGTTTATGCCATCCCACTTTTAAAGGAAATAAAAACCTGTTTCGTTGAGAGCGGAAATTATTTTAATTCAGTCTAGTGGGTTTTTTTTCTTAAGTTAGCAAAAGCTTAACTCAAACATTTAGAACAAAAGCTCTCTGCATCAACATTGTTTCTCCTCCAAGGAGCTCCACTGCAATTGGTTTAAGACTAGACTAGATGCATGCACTGATGTAACCAAATACATTTTAAATCTATTAGTTACATAGGTTCGAGCCCTTAATATAGATGCACTTAAGCAGTTTTTAAATCACCCAAACAGACTGATTTAAAATGATTACAGATATCCACAGGTAGCATGGTCCAATGGATTAGGAGCTTTATTCTATTCCCTACTCTGCAACTGGCGTTCTAGATCAGTGGGTTCCCAACCTTTTTGAACATACAGACCCTTTTTCAATCAATTAAAATTTCACAGACCCCCTCCCTGGTGGAAGGGGAAAAAAAAGAAAAGGAAAAGAAAAGTAAGGATCAGGCCCACCGTGGTGGGCTCAATCCTTTTTTAAAAAACATTTCCAGCAGTACTGTCGCAGACCACCAGGGATCCGCAGACCACAGGTTGGGAACCACTGTTCTAGGTGATCTTGGGCAAATTACTTCAACTCTTTGCCCTAGTTTCCTCATCCATAAAATGGGGATAATGACACTATGTACAATTCTGTGTCAGGGCAAGGTATTATACTAACTTTTTGTATCCCAGTGCACTAAATTCAGTACATCAATGTTTAATTTCACAACTGTAATTTTCTAATACAAACCCTTAGTTATCACAGTAAGGAAAAATCAAGTAGAAACCACAACTCCACTTTTTTCTTTTAACTGATGAAAACCTTTGACTTTTTTCTGTACATCCTAAAAAAGTTTTTCAAAACAAAGACTCTCAAATCCATTTTTACCCTTTCCAAGTAGTCTTTAAATAGGAAGAAAACATCATATACATAGACTTTGAAATGATTAAACATGTCCTGCAAAAAACATGTTAAGAGTTGCAAACCATCTGTATCAGAGGCAGCAGCATGGGGAGGGGGAGAGGGAAGGAGCCAGCGCACATGGGGAGTAAGGATCTTAGAAACATTTTTTTGTAAAAGTGTAACAATACAGGGGCACAGTGGGCTTTTAAGCTGGCTTCCTGTGAGCACTGGCTCCCATCCGCCCTCCCTCTGATAGAGACAGCAGCACGGGGTGGGGGTGGGGAATGGTGCTTGAAAGCTGGCATCCTGAATGTACCCCTTCCCCTGCTCCCACGTTGCTGCTTCTATCAGCAGTGCAGGGGGGAGGTGGCTCCATAGGAGTGAGTACACACAGGGAGCCAGTTTGACAGATAACTTCCTGCCTCTCTCAGAGGCAGCAGCAGGATGGGGGAGACAGCTCCACAGGAGCTGTGGGATGGGGGGAGCCAGCTCCCCAAGGTAACTGACAGAGGCAACAAGGCGGGGGGGAGTGAGCTCCCCATGTGTGCCAGCTCCCGCTCCTAGCTAAATGAAGCGCTACATTTTTGTTATAGGGCAAATGAACCCAGAGTGCATCTTGCAGACAGGATTGGAGATATATTCTAGGAATGACTTCAAGCTTGCATGCAGATGTGTAAACATAAGTTGCAGTAGCTCCTGAAGCAACTCTTCCATGGCCAAGTGGCATTTCAAACAAGACTAGTACCTTGAAAATAATTTCTTCTGATAATGTTCACAAATACACATTTGTCCAGAAATACACATTTTAGCATTTATATACAGATTGCAACTTTGTTAGTACTTTTCTTTCACAAAACATGTAACACTGAGTTTATGCTAAGGTGAAATATCAATTGAACACACTTTTTCTGCTTGTCTTCAGAATAAAAGATGTGCAGCAAGAAAACAGATTCAACCATCTCCTTACATATTCATTACTGTTTATTTCACAGCGCACTATACAAAACATTGGGAACAGATAAATATCCAGATATTTTCTGATACCCTGTTGATCATTTCCTTGTGGATTACAACTATCACTCGGTCACTTCTTAGAACATATCTTCAATCTAGGAAAAAAACAACAAACTCATAAGGTTGACATGGAAAATGAAATGTGTGATGTAATTAATATTTTCTGTGTTTGTTCCATTTTTAGCTGCACAGTAAAGGTTTTACCGAATATTGAATAGAAAATGATCAGCTTTAGGGGTTTGACAATGTACAATGTTCTTTTAAAGCTGCATAGTAATTGCCTCTGACCCATAACTGTATTTGTTTGTAATAGTAAATAAATGTTATTTAAATACAATTGAGAGAGAAATACCCATTTGTGATTTGCTTTATGCGGGATATTACCTTTATTTTTGAAAATAAATGAAGTGGCCCAATTCATATATGTTGATTTATAATTTCCTCTATATAAACAGGGTATATAAAATAAAAGGCACAGGAATATTCTCCGATATGTGAAATTGGGAAAATACTGATTTCCATTATGAGCCTGATCATACAATAAGCTGAACAATTTATTGAGACGTCTTATCAAAACACATATATTATGGAACTGCCTCAGTACAAATGTCAAGACACACATATGCAAAAAGAGAATTCAGGCCTTCGCAGGCTTACAGTCCAAAAGCCAAACAAAGGCTTGGAAATGCTGATAAAACGTACATTTAAATGAATATAGCAATGAAGTGGCACAGTTATCTTAGTTACTATTTGAGTTGGATTTTTTTTCTTTTTTAAAATTTGTAATGAGGGGTTGAGCTAAGTAAAGGGGGAATAGGGAACAAGGGGTAGGAAACAAGGAAAGAAGAGGAACAGCCAACATCCATTGTTTAATTGTAAGACAGGTCACCTTGCAGAAGACAGGTTTTTCTAAAAACATAAATCAGTCTACATACTACCAGTGTGTATTACATACACTTACTATGAACATCCTGTGCATGCATCATGTTTCTCCCTCTCTTCTCTTCTCCTTTCATATTCTATTACATCATCATTATGTTGCTTGAAGAGCTAGAAGATGACAGTATGATTTAAAAAAAGACATTCAGGGAAAAAGCATTTTTGTAACAATAAATACAAGTAAGTTTTAGAATATTAAAATCTCCTGATTCAGAATTCAAGCCAATGTTTGACAATTAGAGTTAGGAGGAGATTCCCCACTACGACCCATGGGGAGGTTTCTTACAACTTCCACAGCAGCATCATTTGCTGGCCACTCACAGGAGACAAGGCACTGGATATCAGATATGTTGAAACAGTAATATGTTCCTCTGACTGCTGCTTATTCTGTATAACATGTTCATTTTACAATCACTACATGCTCCCTCCATCCACAGTCATTTATCCTGGACCCTGATGTGTCTCAGAGAGAGATATTTTATTTAAGAATTTGCACATTTATTTAAGAATGGTGCCCTGATAGTTTAAAGCTTTATCCAGTCAACTATGAAAAAATATGAGTGTCTGTCGAGTCATAATCTTATGATTGTCCTAATAGAGTCAAAAAGAAAAACATATGGTTTTATTATGGTTTCTCCCTACAGCATATCCAGCTTTTCTTAGAGCAGAAAAGAACATACTATTAAGCACCTCTACACATAAAAACACATACATGCCCACTCCTTGTTTGGGAGAGAAGTTGGTAGACCTATAGAACATTAATTCTTCAGTGTCTGGTCATTTGGAAAGTTGTAGAAAAGAAGAATAGCTTCATGAATCTATAGCTTTTGAACAAATACTACAGACCACCTGGGGCTTTGGCTTGAAATTTCCTTCAAATTATCTTATCCACTACAGAAAATGAATAGGTATTCATATACAACCTTATCTTAACAGTAACTACTGTTTTAAAACTTCTCTAGTGAATAGTTAAGTATAGTGTAAGAACGTGAGAATACTTACTAGGATCCACAGAGCTGCAGTGGTGCCAAACGTCAGTCCAACCTTTACCCAGTTTGGGTTTGCATGGTCAGATTTTCTTGCAATGAATGCAGAACGAGTCAATGCTAAAATATTAAGAATTTCACACGTACATGTTAGCTTCTGTTAAATTTATTTAGATTATCAAACCAATTCATGACAGTCTTGTCTGATCTGTATTACAGAGATTTTCTGACCAACTTTATTATTGATGCAGATGGTCTTCTTGCCATCTCATTTAATCAATTTCTGCAAAGATCATTCATTGAGCATAGGGATTAATCCAGGAAAGGGTGAGAAGCAACAGTGATAGCACAATTCTGGCTAAATTACCTATTTCCATCCCTCCTGGAATGTAGGATTATATCCTACTGTGCTTTACTCAGATGCCCCAATTTAGAAATCCTAAGCAATGAGTATTCTATTACTTCCCTACATTTATTGTCTGTCTATTAGGCCTAATCATCACAAAGAAAAGAAATGAAAAAATACTATGCTGAAGACTGGTTAATCAGGACTTCAAAAGTCAAAAAAATAAAAATGCAACCAGAGCAAGATGATGTGAATTTCTAGGGAAAAGCAGTTTAATATACTCAGGGAGAAATTAACCAATTATCTGTGATGACAGAACATTGCTAAGCTAAAGGGTGACATCAAAGAAAACCTTTCTAGATCTATGTACCAGATAGGCAATCATATTCTGCATTTCTATATAAGTGACTTGTTGTTATCCTAATTGTCTTTATTATGTTGTTGAGTACCAAACAGTAAGTTGTTATAACTCCTTTCATCCAATTTTCTCAAAGCACTTTAAGTGTCTCAAAATAAAGGGGGGTTTGCAATAGGGATTTTACTCTTAATATAAATGTTATATGCAAAAATATTTTAAAACATAATCCTAATCCTACCAGATAGGCACTACTGTTAGCCTGAGCATACCCACAGATAGCAGTAAGAGGTTGAGGGCAAATGCGGGGCAAGATTCGCCTTTGTCTGTTCCAACTTGTGTGTGAAAATATAGGGGAACAGTTTAGCAGTGAGTTAGTCTAGATTTAGAACTGGTAAGGAACTTAGAGGCACTAGAGAAGAGGAGTCGGAAAAGGTCATTTGTTTGCTCCGTCCAAGGCTGGCCCCAGCTAGCCCCATTTAACACTGAAACAGAGAATATGACGGGCAAATCCCTTTAATGTTCCGCTTCCCATCGTCGAATCTCTCCTAAAGCCCCAGCTGCTGGGGACCAGCAAAACCCGCTTTCTCCCCCAAAAGTCTGCTCACCGACCTGCCAAGGCCGTAAAGGGCAATTACAGGATATCTCCAGGGCAAATCCTACGTCGCGGGCCAGCACCTAACAACAGCACGACCCCATTCATACGGAGCAGCGCCTGCCAGCCCCGGCCGACACTCCAGGCAACGCGGCCGCTCCTCTGCTGACACGGGGCAGGCACAAGGGCGCGCAGGGGCCCAGCGGGAGGCTGAAGGTCGCTCCCAGCCCAAGCCGGGGGCCGCCAGCTCTCCCGGCGGAGCGCGGGCATCACGGGCGCTGCGGGAAGCGGGGCGCGGACCCGAGAAACAACACCCGCCCGCGCTCCCCAGCCTGTGTCCCGTCAGGGCGGGGCCCGCGCGCACTCACGGCGGCTCAGGCTCCCGGACGCCAGGAACAGCCGCTGCGCCAGCCCCAGTGGCGGCGCCATCTTCCCCGCCGAGCTCCCAGTCCGCCCTGCGCCGCCGCGGCCCGGCCTGAGCAGCCCAGGGGCGGGGCCTCCAGGCGGAGCTGGGGCGCTGAGGGTTCCCCCTGCTGGGGAGCGAGCCCCTGGAGGCCAGTCTCGCCCCAGCGCGTCTCCTCTAGTAAGGACCCTCGTTCTTACTGAGGGGCTGCCTGAGGCCCTGCGGCCATAGGGTGGGTCCAGCGCTTAATCTGTGCCAGGGCTTGCTCGGGCTGAGCCCCAGCACTTCTAAGCTTGGCAGTCCATGCTCTGCTGCTTGTGGACTTGTTGTATCAGGGAGGCATGTAAAATGTCTTAAGGAGCCCTACCTGTTTCATTACAAATTAAGCACTTGCAGGATGCCCAGCAACCTGCCCCCAGAAATGCCCCCTTGCTGGCGGTATAAAGTAGCATTGATTTCCCTCTCCCTCCCACTCCCCCCTATATTTTCTACCCTTCCATTTACCATTCAAAGCAGAAGGACAAATCAGTATTTACTAGACCCTTCCTAAATCTGAATGAATCTCTCGTTTCTCACTCATCCCTGTATCTGCACTGTTTTAATTTTTTTGGGGGGGGGGGGGGAGGAGACATTCTTTTGTAACTGTCCAGCCTCACCTTCTAAGCACCATCTCGGGACCTTTTAGTTTTCTTCTGCGTCTTTCTACTTGAAACCTTCAATTAGAGATGATCAAATTGACAGAATTAATCATCCAAAGTGAAAAAATCTCCCAGAGCTTTATCCCTTCAAAATTGGGAGGTACAGCAGTGCCAGACCCTAGTATTAACAAACCACATCAGGTGCCCAACAATCTATGCTTGACTTATAAATCATGCCATTTACAAACAATATATGTAGGGTTCTTTTTACTGGCCTTTTTTGTGCTTTAGAAATCACATTTTCAAGCTTTGCAGTTAAGGCTATCAATTTAGACTTCATTTGTTATTTTGTGAAAAGCAAGTTCACATAATGTCATGGCTCTTGGAGCTGGCGATTTAGAGAAAACACCAAATACCATGATACTCATGATAAAATCACAGCATAGGGTGGTAAAAAGGTACTTCAGAGACTAAAGGCAAATGAAGTATAGATGAGGTGTTGAATAACTTACTTGCACATTTCCTTGCTTTTTATTGTTTGGTGGAATACACTATCTAGCAACTGTAACTCACAGTGATCTAAATATGTGAAGATTTTCCAGCTTTTTAAAATTATGCATTAGTATATAAGAACTAGCCAATAGCCCGTCATAAGACAGGATTTCCGGATCTCTCCTCCACGTCCTATTCCCTTTCTATCTCGCTCTTCTCTCCTGAGCCTCCGGTCTCTCGCTCTGTCTGTCTGTCTGTCTTTCTCTCTCTCTCGCTCATTCTCCTACTGCCTCCCCGCCTCCCTCTCCATCTCTCTCTTTCTCTTCTCCCCCTCCTGCCTCTCACTCCGCTCTCCTCCACCTCTTCTCTGTCTCCTCCGCTCTCCTCTGTCTCTGTCGGGGATGCACGCTCATCCAGGCCCCGCCCCCCTTCCCCTCCCACCGTGGCGCTCGGCTGACTTCTGCGCCACTCAGCCAGGCCGCCGCGGGGGAGCAAGTGGCGCACGCGGCCATTTGGGCCCCACACTCCCCATGCAGCACGGGCCACCCAGAGGGAACAGCCAGCATTTCACGCAACAGCGCTGCCCAGAGCGAACAGCCAGCATTTCAGTGTTACAGACTCTCAGACACTGGGCTATTATATATATGACGACTCATGAGTCCCAAGCCTGCAAACACTTATACATGTGCTTATCTTTACTATCATGAATAGCCCTATCAAAATTAAGCAGACTATTCATCATAAGTGGGATGTTGGCAAACTAGGTGTCAGCTCATGACAAGGCCAAGAGCCTCTCTGAACCGTGACAAAAGTCTAGTTGGAAACCAGTGTGGCTTAAGATAGTTAAAATAGCTATTAGAAATTGTAGACTTGCTTGTAGGATGATACGTGTTAATCCTACTTGTAATATTCCAGAGTATATATTGAGTGTTTGCATTGTAAATCTCTGTGATTGTGAAACTCACCAAACAGGAAAGGAAGCATTAATAACAAAAGTAAAGTGTTCATCTTGTACATGAGATAACCCACTGAAAGCAAATAAGGCATTGTGTAGCTTAGCACCAAAGGAAAGAGACCTTGTTGATTGCATTCTTAACTCCCTCCAGGAAGGGGAAGCCTTCGCATCAACTCATTCCATTAGCTTGGACTCTAGGTTGGGGGGAGGGAGGGGAAGGAGAGGGGTAGAAATAAAAAACCCTAACAAGAAGAGAGTGGTGCTCTTTATGCTGTCTGGACTCTGAGGTATGTCTGCATTCCACTTAAAAACCTGTGGCTGGTCTGTGCTAGCTGATTTAGGCTTACAAGACTAGGGCTGCTTAACTGTGGTATAGACATTTGGGCTTGGACTGAAGCTCAGGCTCTAGGATATGGGTAGGAAACCTCTTGCCCATGAGCTGAATCTGGCCCCCTGCTTAATAACATCCCACCAATGGCAAGTGGCGTGCAGGATCTGGTCCAAGAGGTAAATATAACTGGACTGCTTGGAAATAGTGACCATAATGTAATAAAATTTAACACCCCTGTGGTGGAAAAAATACCTCAGCAGCCCAACACTATAGCATTTAATTTCAGAAAGGGGAACTATGCAAAAATGAAGAGGTTTGTTAAACAGAAATTAAAAGGTACAGTGACAAAAGTAAAATCTCTGCAAGCTGCATGGAAACTTTTCAAAGACACAATAATAGAGGCCCAACTTAAATGTATACCCCAAATTAAAAAAAACAGTAAGAGAACCAAAAAAGTGCCACCGTGGCTTAGCCAGGTAAAAAGAAGCCATGACAGATAAAAAGATATCTGTTAAAAAGCGGAAGTCAAATTTTAGCAAGGAAAATAGAAAGGAGCATAAACTTTGTCAAATTAAGTTTAAAAAGATAAGAAAAGCCAAAAAGGAGCTTGAAGAACAGGTAGCCAAAAACTCAAAAAGTAATAGCAAAATGTACATCAGACGCAGGAAGCCTGCTAAACAACCAAGCGAGCACTTGGACAATCAAGATGCTAAAGGAGTGCTCCAAGATGATAAAGTAAGTAATTGCGGAGAAACTAAATTAATTCTTTGCTTCAATTTTCATGGCTGAGGCTATTGGGGAAGATTCCCAAACCTGAGCCATTCTTTTAGGTTGCAAATCTGAGGAATTGTGCCAGATTGAGGTGTCATTAGAGGAGGTTTTGGAACAAACTGAAAAACTTAACAGTAACAAGTCACCGGGACTAGATGGCATTCACCTAAAAGTTCTGAAAGAACTCAAATATGAAATTGCAGAACTATTAACTCTGGTTTGTAACCTGTCCTTTAAATCAGCTTCCATACCCAATGACTGGAAGATAGCTAATGTGACGCCAATATTTAAAAAGGGATTTAGAGGTGTTCCTGGCAATTACAAACTGGTAAGTCTAATGTGAGTACCGGGCAAATTATTCAAACTAGAGTAAAGACTAAAATTGTCAGACACATAGATGAAGATAATTTGTTGGGGAAAAGTCAACATGATTTCTGTAAAGGGAAATCATGCCTTACTAATCTACTAGAGTTCTCTGAGGGGTTCAACAAATATGTGGACAAGGGGGGGATCCAGTGGATAAAGTATACTTAGATTTCTAGAAAGCCTTTCACAAGGACCCTCACCTTATCCCAGCCCTGAGCCTGCTCCCCCTGCCAAACTCCTTCCCAGAACCTGCATCCCCACCATGAATCCTATTCCAGGTTGGAGCCCCTGACTAACTTTCTCCCCCACCTGTACCCCAACCTCCTACCCCAAGTTGGAACACCCTCCCACACTCCAGCCTCCTCCCAGAGCCCATAGCTTGAACTGACCAATGTTCCCTCTAATCTTTTCCATCCATGGATGAAATAATTTTTTACATACACTGAGTACCACCAGAAGAAACAAAATACCTAGTGCTCACCTAATCAGCTAGGCAACATTTGAATCTCTCCTGACTGGCCTCACAAGTACACAGCTTACAGGGAACACTGCCCATGAGCCCACTTCCACACTCCAAACCCCTCAGCCCCACTCCGGAGCCCCCTCCTGCACTCTGAACCCCTCATTTCTGGTCCCCCCCCTCCAGAATCAAGGGGAAGCCCTGAGCCTCCATGCCCTAACATGGGGTTGATGTAGCCTGCAGCTCATTTTTTCTGTGGATCAGTAGCCCTTGATAGAAAAAAAGATTCCCTCACCCTGCTCTAAGACCTTATAAGGTAAGAGGTCCCAGAGCTCCAGCTACAAACATTTACACTGAAATTAAACAGCCCCTTAGCCCAAACCCCTTTGCCTGAGTCAGCTGGTATGGGTGAGCTGTGGGCATCTAATTGAAATATAAATATAGTCTGAAGAGCAAAGGGTTCCTAAAAATAAGCAAGAGATCCTGCTGGCATGGTTCAGCACTAAAGGTTATATAGAGTGGATTTTAGAAACTTATATTATCTTTTTAAATCTAACACTAACTTGTGTATGCTTTTTGTTTTAACTTTGCAAATAAGTAGGGGTGGTTTTTTGTTAATAAACCTTTAGTTAATTAGAGGATTGACTATAAATGTTGTCTTTGGTGTGTGAGCTGATGTGCAAATTCACCAGGGCTAAGTGACTAGTTTTTTGGGACTGGGAGTAACCTGAATATTATTGTGATTTCTGGTGTAAAGTGACCACCTGCCATATAATCTGTCTTCTTCAGTGACTAGATACAGTGAAATAGCCAGATGGACTATCTACAACTCCCTGGTAAGACTGTTAGGCTGTGTCTACACTGGCGCAATCTTGCGCAAGAGCGTCCGCTTTTGCGCAAAAACTTGCTGCCTGTCTACATTGGCCATGTGTTCTTGCGCAAGTCAACAGACCTTCTAATGTATGAAATCAGATTAGGGTACAAAATTGTTTCACAATATCAACTGCTGAAGATATCTACAGATATCCAAGTGGGCAGCACTCATCATGTTTTGTAGCGTTCTAAGTCCCAGGAGGTAAGCAGAGGAGAGCAATAGCAACCGTCTTGGGGCAAGAGTCGATTAGCTCCTGAGTTGTTTTGCTGGGACAACACTGTGAGGGTGGGTCCCAAAAAATAGCAGCCACCTTTTTTGTAACTCAAGACTGGTTCTGCAAGACTGAGGGATAATAAGTTGATGCTGCAGGTGGAGGCACGGTGTCAAAGCTGCGTAAAGGGAGCTGGCACGGCCCCAAATGCCCACACACGGTATCTACTCAGTCAGCACTTATGGTAAAAAGCCAGAGAAGGAAGTATGTTCCTGGAGATTAAAACGGCATCTACCCAGGCCTGATGCAGAGTAGGGTTTAAAGGCATAAAGGTAACATGAGCGAATATCCTAATCATTCCAACGTAACCAAAGCGCCCCCGACTTCAGCCCCACCAGGCTGGCACCTTACAGGCAGCGAGCCTCCTTCACGTGAGGCGCCCACACCGCGCTAGCTAGCACCCGCCATCCGCACGCCTGACACCCGCGGCCAGCTGGGCCGGAGCTGCCCAGCGTCGGGTGGGAGAGACACGCCCCAGCCAGCTCGCGAGGCCGCTGCACCCCGCCAACAGCGGCGGCCCGGAGCCCGCCCCTGCGGGAAGAGCCCGGCCGGCCGGCCCCTGTGAACCGAGGAGAGCCGAGCGCCGCCGCGGGGCACCATGGGAAGTGCAAAGGCCCCGAACGGCCTCTTTCCAGCCTCGGCTCTGGCTGCTGCGGGGGCTGGAGAAGAGTCACGACAACCCCGGCGGGAACGCCAGGGACGGGCCCTGAGTCACCAGGGCGGGACTCGGGAGCGGCCCCACTTCCCGGCATGCCCCGCACCGGCTCCCGAGCCGGCCGGCTGCGCAAGGGGGTCACAGCGCATGCGCGTTCAGCACCGCGACCCGGCTGGGGAAGCCCTAAGCGGCGGCGGCCATTTTGGCGGCGCCTCTCTCCGGCCTGTTCAGTTACCACGTGAACTGTCGCCTGGGAGTCGGTGCAGGGTAAGGGGGGACCCGGCGCGGATACGGCGGCCTGGAGGGGCCGGGCCGGGGACAGACGTGAGCAGGAGGCGGCGGGGGCGGCCCGGCGGGAAGTCCCGGAAGGCGGCGGTGACCGAGCGGTGGCGGGAGACACCCCGCCCCCCGGAGCCTCCAAGCGGAGCCGGCCGAGGCAGCAGGAGCGATGCCGTCCGTGAGCCTCCCGCCCAAGGAGAACGCGCTCTTCAAGCGCATCCTGGTGAGTGAGCCGGCGGGGGGGCCGCCTGGCCAGGCCGCTGCCTCCGGGGTGCGGAGGGAGCTGCGGCCTTGGCAGCTTGTCGGGGACGGGACCTAGGGGGCCCCCGTAGCTCTGACTGGGCCGCCTCTCGTCACCCCTGCTGCACTGGTTGCTGCAGCCTCCTGGTTTCGGAGCCTGCCCCCCGTCGCTCCCTAAAGAGTAGCGGGAGGACGGGTGAAAGGCTCCCTGCTCCCCGGGTGCCTGAGAACGAAGGGTTTTTCCTGGCATCGGGCAGGAGGCCCGGGAGAAGAGGGGCCGGGGAGGGGCTGAGCGGGAGATAGGCGAAAAGTCTGCAGTTGAGGGGGAGTTTCCAACACCGTCCGCGATAGTTGTCCCCGTCTGAGTCTCTTTCTCCCGTGCTGCCGTGGGTGAGGGATAGGGAGGGAGTTGGTTTCGCTAGCTGGGTTTCGCAGAGGGGGGAGCACTGGTGAATTTTTATTGTGAATTATTTTCCTTATGGTCGGGTAAGGGCCCAGCACCTTGTGTACCTTGCATTTTGCGTCTTCCGGACTACTTCAGAGTTGTGCAGAGAGAGTCAGATGCGAGCTAGTGCGAGATCCTAGGCTTCTCAAAGTACCTCGAATTCACCAGTTCTGTTTCTACAGTAGCTGGAAGCTTTTGAGTTATGGTGGGTTTGTTTTAAAGTCAGAATTGGGTGGCGCGGGGGGGAGGTTACACTTCTTGCCAGTCACTGGGTATGTGTTTTTGGCAGGTGAAAATGTAAAATGGTGAAGGTTTTAGAATGATTTCCTAGACTAATTAAACCTTGTCAGTCTAAAACATTATGACAGTTAGCTTTCCCTGGATTCTGATTATGGCATATGTCAATGAAACAAACTCTGCTCCAGCAACTAATTACTAAGAGTACAAATGAAGACATTATACTTTCCATTAAAAAAGTGTGCATGAAAAGAATGCATAATTCAGTATGCAAAGCAATATAATAAGAGCATATGAGCTTTGATTCAGTACAGTATGAAATTTGATTATAAGGCACTTTGGGTGAAAGGAGTATTGTAAGAAGATGGATCAATTAATGAATGATCATCATGAATTTCATGATTAGAGATTCATGATCAGAGCATCCCTTATTACTTAATCTTGAAATATCATGTAGAGCTCGCCCACAATTTTTTTTTTTTTTTTTTTGCAAAATATTGCATGTTAGTTTTAGTTCTATAGTATTTGTGTGTTTTTGAAGACTCTTAAAACTATTATGCCTTGCCAGAGATCAGGAATGTTAAGCCAAATACTGTAATTTATTTGAAATGTTTCAGACTACAGAAATAGTAATCGGTGCCACAGATTGAAGGCAGCTGATTTGTACAGAGAAACCGAAGATTGCAGTTCTATACATTTTTTGTCTTTAATGTTTGAAGTGTTTAGTTTAAAAAAATACTATACTAGAAATAAATGTACAAAATTGTAGAAAATTGCATAATAAACAGTGCAAAGGTATGTATTATCATCATACAACGTCAGTTAAAGAAGAAAAGTTACCACCCAAATGTGGACACAAGTACATTCTAAATCCTTGCCATGCAATCTCTTCAGACTTGCTTTGAAAAGTTTCTCAGGTATGAAATTGTCTTGGCATTCCACTTCAAAAGGTGTGGCTTGGAGTGTTCTGTCATAGCTGGATTTGAGTGAAGCTAGCATTAAGGAGCAATAAAGCTTGTCCCAGTTTTGAAAAAGTCAGCTTAATCTGGGAATTTAGTCCAATTCATGAAAGCTGAGGTCTGTTCCAGACTAAACAGATTTTGTTTAGCCCGTGCAAAGGTTTGTTTTCACATCCTGTGTGGGGTCTCTTTTTCCAATTAAAGCAACAACAACAAAAAAACACCTATTGTCATCAAGCTACAGGGTGAATCTTTATAACCTGAATAACTTCAGTTCCTTTGTGATACACACTTTTGCTTTTATTTTGTAATTCTTCATGCTCTTTCTGTCCTCTTTCCTTTCGTGACCACTATTCACATTTATAGACCACTGTGATTTTCAGATTTTTTGTGAAATAAAATATGTAGATAGAAAAATAAGTTTTTAAGTAGTCCAACTGAAAGCTTGACCAGTGAACATGTGGAATATGTCACCTTGTTTCAGATATGACATTTCTTTCTATATATAAAAAAGTGACTTACAGCTTCAAGGCTTTTTCTGCAGGCAGTGGTGTGATCCAGTCTAAAGGGTACCCAAAAGATGTATATTGCTCTTCAGTAGATGATATTGTTATAAAGAACTTTTTTACCAGAATACACAACCATCCAAGCTAGAGATGTTAAAAGAAGTTTATTTTGGTAAACATGTACCCACTGCCTCTGTAAAGACAGCTCATCAGTTAAATGTTTACACTGTCACATCCCTAATCTAAACTGTGATTCTTTAGGTTGTTATAAGATCAATAATTCAGGCAGCTAAACTGCCATTTTATTTTTGTAAGCAAAGATTTAAAACAGTCATAGACACTTTGGACATTAAACCAATGTTGTATACTTAAGCAGAGTCTCATTTATTTTTAGTATTAAGAAAATTTACTTTTAGTTCAAAACCTGAATGTTATGCCTTACAAAAATAGGACAGAATCTGATCAGTCTGTTGTGGAAATAATTTATCTTTTTAATCAGTAGAGGTTTGGAGCAGATGCCAATTTTTTTAAGATGTCAAGATTAAAAATCTATAACAGAAATCTTTATGTAGAAATCTGTTTGCAAACCAGTTCTTCCACTTATGTGTGTGTGTTTTATCGATGTTTGCTAAAAGCACTAACTAGAGTAAGATCTTCCTAATCTGCTCATAGATGTGTGGCTGTTTTACTGGGAATGTGCTCTGTACCACATGTAATGTTTTGGCATTACTGTAATACAAACAATCAAAGCCTGAAAAAGTAAGTTGCCCAGATTACCACCTTCTGCTGAACTTTAATTTTGTAATATGTTTCTTTAGCCCAGCATTGGGCAATAACTGGCACATGGGCTGAATGTGGTTCTCCAGGGTTAGCCCCTGGCAGGCCGCTGCTGCAGTATTTACCTCCACCTCCACGGGGTGTGAACCAGGATGCGGCTTCCTGCAGCTCCTATTGGCCAGGGACGGTGTTCTGTGGCCAATGGGAGCTGCAAGCACCCCTACACGTAGTAAATACAGCACCGTTGGCCATCATAGGCTAACCCTGGTGAACTGCTGTTGTCTTATTGGCCCCCCTCCCTCCACTTTAGCCCTTAGAGATATGGAAGTATGAAAATGCAAACCAAGATTAAACTAATTGACTGTTATCTTAAATCTGTGGACAGATGGCTCCAGTACCTCTGCTACTGCTAAGAGATTCCACAGGTTTCAGAAGAAGGAAGATGGGTGTCCTGAGATGTCATTTCTCATTGTTTCATTTTGATCCCTTTGGGCCTTAGTGAAACTGATATGAATTGGGTCTATTTCGTTCAATTGCACTTGGACAGAATCTAATACTGGAGCTGCTTATTGTGAAGGACTCAAATTGGGGTTGAGAAGAGGGAGAAGTAATAAACACCCACTTCACAGCCAGTAAATTATATAAAACAACACATATGTCCTTTCTGGTAGCTCATGAGTTGTAATGTAATGGGGAAATGCAGTTTCCTTGGAAGGAAAGGAGAAAGTGGAGTGAAGAAAAAGGCAAAGAAGGTAAAGCAAAATCAAGGCTTTGAGTTAAAGTTTACAAATAACTGGTAAATTTTACAGTTTTTTGGCAAATATTCGGTTAATACTTATGCTGTTTAGTGAGCTTTTATGCACTGGGACTCAGGCCTAGATTCAGTTCACAGACATCTTGTGACCTTGGGTGAAGTCTGCTACTGCTTCTGTGAAAATGGGAATAATATTTCCCTACTTTACAGAAATGGTAAAGATTAATTTGTTAATTTTTTATGTTCTTAGTACTATGTAAGTACTGAAATAGCTGTCTACCATCAATAGTATCATGGAGTTTACTAGGGATATGGAAGTCACCATTTACATGGGTAACCAGTGAGCCTGGGCACAGGTATCAGAGGCAGAAGCATGGGTCAGCAAGTGGAAACCGCCTGCCATCTCCCCAGATAACTGGTGAAATTATCAGCAGTTACACAATTACATAATTAAACACATTTTAATATCTCTAGATTTTACATACAAAATTCCCTGCTCAAAAGTTTTTAGTATTTATCACCATTTGATTCTCTGTTTTCTTCACACTTACATGATTAAGCATGAAGATAAAGACCCTTGCTTGTGATCCAAGATTTTATCTGAGGCCCTTACCTGACAGGAATAGGAAAAGTCTCCTAGTCAACCATAGCTGTGAATACAGAAATTAGGAATCCAGAAGCAAGTATGAATTTAGCAGAACCCAGAGGTTGTGCATTGCATGGTAGTCTGAAGTGGGGAACAGTCTCAGTAAATCAGATAGATGCAAACTCAACTGCTTTTGTATAGTATCTTCTGTCAACAAATACTACTTGCTGTTTTGTTCCAACTGAATCTAACCTAGCAATTTGTTTGGTGTCAGGAGGCTCTCCTCTTTTTCTTTTTCTGGATATCCTCAGTTTAGATAACATCTGTTTAGATAACAGCATTGATCTATTTTGTGTTATCACTTTTCACTTTTAATTGGTGTCACAGATGTTGAGTAAGAGTAGTGCCAAGACTGAACTTTCTGGACTTGACAGCTGCAGGTCCTTAAGGAAGATGAGCAATTGTGTATTGCTGCTCTTAGCTGATTCTATTCTCAGACCTAACATACTTCCATCTACTTCTGTGAGAGTCTGCATTTAAGCTATCAGAAACTCATGATCCATGGTATTGAAAAATGTCATCAGAGCTAGTAATATGGATCTTCAGCTTCCATCCTGAGAGAGAGCCTCCATCTGTGCTACAAGTATGATCTTTATACCATACTCAGTCCTAAAGCCTGATAGAAAAAAAAGATCTGGACTCCCTATAGACATCATATTAAAGATCCGGAGAAATTCCACAAAACTTATCTGAGGAGAATATTGGGCATCTCGTGGCAGGACAGATGGCCTGATGTTAGTGTCCTTGCAGAGGCTGATTTCTGCAGCATCGAGGTAATAATTGCCCACAGGTGGCTATAATGGTCTGGTTACATGATCAGAATGCCAGATTTTTTTAGGCTTAGCTGAACACCAGGACAAGATCTTGTGGTGGGCATAAAAAGCATTACAGAGATGTCCTTACGAACGCCTTGATAAAGTGTGGCATTGATGCTGACACCTGGAAGAGGCAGATAGAAGATCAGGTAACCTGGAGAATTACCATCAAGAGTAGTGCCTGACACTTTGAGATCAAGTGTCATCTCCATGAAGAAGATCAGAGATCCTGACGTAAGGAGCATGCACAGGCCTGCATCAGTGCTGCTGGTGTCTGTGCCAATGGAGATAAGAGACCTCTGCCAGAGAGTGTTCCTTGCCAGAATTGGCCTAATTTCTCATCTTCGCTCTCATTAGTTATAGGTGTCCAAGGGGAAATCTTACTTGATTCCAGGGATCCCGGGGGGGGGGGGGAAGTCAGCTGTTGTTTTTATTTGGCCTGGTGCCACTTCTTGAATAACTTCTTGAATAACTTTCCCAAGAAGGAGAGACCAAAAATAAGGCAATAGTTGCTAAAATAGTTGATGCTGAAAGATTGCCTTTTGAGCAAGATTCACACTTACCTGATTCATGGATTATGATGAGTTTGTCAGCATGTATTCCTCGCTGGATTTTTACCAGCAATGAATGGAAGAACAATTCAGATGATTGTAAAGATTTCTTTTTTTTTCTACAGCCCTAACAAAAGAAACATCCACTTCATTTCTTAAAAGACTCATCTGAAGTTAGTAGGGGGAAAGTTTTTTTTTTTCTTTTTTTCTTTTAAGTGATTTCAGTGGACCTGTGATACTTTAAATCAATCTCTTATGAAAAGTGAGGCACAAGGCTCTTTGCAGCCAGAGGACTCTTTAGGTCCTGGGACTGGTATAGATTACAGAGACTGTTTGTTTGCAATCCAGAACAATTCTGCCTGCCAGGTTTTTCCATCCAGGGCAGAAGACTCTTTCTGCTGAGGTGCTGTAATTAGGGATATGACTGGTTAACAGATAAACATCACCCAGTAAGGCTGATGCTTACTGGTTATGGTTAACTGGCAGGGGCGGGATATTTCAGCCCAGCCACAGCAGCCCCTGTCTGGAGAGGCATGCTCCACCCCAGGCAAGGGAGGCTCTCCAGACCAGATGGGCTGGAGTGCTCCCCAACCCCCATTTAATCAGTATCTAATTCAATGGGATTTTATATCCTCCATTTTATGTATGTCATTTGTCATTGAAGCAGGATCACCTGTTAGGCATCCATTACCCCACACTATTTTAAGGACCACTGTGTTTGATATGGTCAGGGCTCAAGAAAACCACTTGCTTATACGTAGTGGTTTCCATTTTAATGCTGTCAGCTTTTTCAGAATCTTGAGCTTGTCTTCACTATCCCAGGTAGCTTGAGTTAGTACACTGGAGTTACTCTACTTAAGCAGTTAGAGTAGTGATTCTCAAGCTATTTACATTGTGGGCTGCATATGTGGCCCACAATGTATTATTATGTGGGCCTCATCCAATACTACCTGTATGGCCCTAAAGATATGGTATGGGATCCAGCTGTATGTTGATTGGGCTGCAATTTGAGAACCACTGAACTAGAGTGAGAGTGACGAAATTGCAAATCATTTAAGATACACAGTGATACTGGCAGAGTGACTGCTTGAGCAGCAGATCATTTGTTGTAACTTGAGCTGTAATATCTACACTGCATTACTAACTAGAAATTCTTATATGTGGATGGAATTCAGGCTAGAGCAAAACTGAAGTTTTAGCTTATTAATGATGCAGAGAAAACAAGCCTGACACTTTTATTTCAAGAAAACCTAGTCTTTATGATTGCAAAGAGATTGTTCCCAACCTAGCATGACCTAAATGTAAACTGTTTAATTATCCTCTTTCTATGATATGTTGTCACTTGAAAACTGTGTCCTAATAGGGATGTTATGCATGCATTCTTATTGGTTACTTGACTATTCTATAGTCTCTGGGGGCGGGGTTGGCATCCCAGTGCACTACAGCCAGACTCCTGGGGAGCCACCCCCATACACTGCTGCCTCTGATAGAGGCGAGTATTGAAGCTCTTAATGTTTGCTTCAAGCATCCAAAGAGAGTCAGGGTATCTCTACACTGCAGTTAAACACATGGGTTAGCCTGTGTTAGCTGACTCGGGTTTGTTCTACTGCATCGTTTAATTGTGGTGTTGAAGCTCAGGCTCTGGTACTGTGCAGTGGGGGCATAGAATAATAGCTACTGTTGGTGTGATGGTTGGTGAACATGGAATAGCTTGTTCAGTGATTGAAATTTCAAGGCAATAAATTGAGTTTAAGCAGGGATAGCTATTAAACGTCCTGCCCAAGGGATCAAATGTATGCACAGCAGGAAAATTGCTGGTGCTTTATGGAAGAAAATGACCTGAAGCTTTTTTTTGAAGCAAATATATATGAAATGCATCATTGTCTTAGCAGATCATGCCATATGTTTGACACTGTGATTCACAGATATTAATCTCTTACTTGATTCATATCCTTACGTTTTAGTAGAGAACATACATATGTAAGTGGCCATTTAAATGTTTTGAGAGAAAATAACACATGTTGGATGGGTAAATTAAGGTTGGAAAAGTCCTACTTGTCTCTGGTGAGGGGAAAGAGGATGAATTAGCGGCAGTAGCATTTGCAGATTCTGTCTTTGCTTTAAACCAAGTTTCTAGGCTTTGAATGTGAAGATAAACTTTCCATATGAATACCAGGTGTCCAGTACAGTGTTGTTTTATGTCTGTACACTGATGACTCCAGGGATAGTTCTGCTGCTCAGACCTTTCCAAAATTGTACCTGAGCGATCATGGACAAGACTTGTCAGATTTCATTGTGGTGGTTTATAACTTTGTGCGTACCCAATGAAATTGATGAGAATCAAGTGGAGTTTTATTCTGGCATTTCTTTTGGGAACTCTGAGCAGCCAATGCAGATATTAGAGATATTAAATAGAGAGGAGGAACTTAAATAAGAAGCTGCAAAAAAGATAGAGTAATAGAAATTACCCTGTGGTATCAGCCGAAATATGTTTGGGCTTTTGATCAGTCCAAAATAGTTGGTCATTTGTAAACATTGACCAAATATCATGGAAATGTTAAAAATGGACAAATATTTTAAAGCATTAATTTATTAGAATAATAACTGTAACAAAAAAAGTAAGACTTTGTGGTCTCCAGTAAGGATGAAAGGGAGTAGTCGACTACTCGCATTTCCCTTCTTCTCCCTCCCATGCTGCCTCTGTATCAGAGGCAGCGGGGCGGTGAGCTGGTACTTCCCAGCACCATTTCCACAGTGCTGTCTGTCCTTCCTTTGCTGCTACCTTTATCGGAGGGAGGAGCAGAGGTTGCTGCTGCAAGGGGAGGTCCCAACTCCCCGCTGGGACCCCCTGTGGATAGGATGGCTGGGCAGGCAGCCAGGCTCAATTCCAGCTCATGCCCGGTCTGGGGCCAAACCCTGCTGAGGCTCTGAAATTTAAAACGCAGTAGGAGCCGGTGGGGGGAGGAGGAGTCGGCAGGCTGCCCGGCTCCTACTGCCTTTTACATTGCAGAGCCACAGCGGGGTTTGCTCCCAGACTCCACACAAGCCGGTACTGAGCCAGCTGCCTAAAAATAGAATTTTTATTGACTACTCGATTAGTTAAATACCCAGTTCTTAACATCCCTAGTCTCCAGTAGAGTTAACTTAGACTCTTATGCCTCATTACAAAAAAGAAAAAACCCAAATAAGTTTAACAGCATTGTTTTAACTAAGAAAAAATAAAAACACAATGAAAATGATGGTGTAAAAATGAACTGTTCAGTATGGGATAATTGTCATATTCTTTTATTATTTTCTTTCGTAACAGAAATAAAACAAGCATAGCAATTGTAAAGGAAGTAATTTTTAAATGTTTTGTGCATGCAATAGGAGTATAGAAGTATTAAGGATTTCTGCTGCTGTAGCTAGATTACAAAATGGTCATGAACCTTTCCACCATGATAGAGAAAGCTGTTTTAATTCAACTGCTGGGATTGCACTTCGGGTTGTTTTACAACTGAATGGATTGTTTCTTGCTTTATAATTTGCTACCTCCATCAAAATTGTTTGTATGTATATCCTTTAACGTTTGCAACAACTACTATGATGCCACCAGCTGAATCAAATTAATCATCAGAAAGCTCTTGTCCCTAGAAATGTGGATCAAAAAGGCAGGCAGTAATATGGGAAAGATTGATTATTTGGGTTTTTTTCTGTGATACCTTGTCTGGCTTTTTCTAATCCTTTCTATAAGTGGACAGTATTCAGTATTCTCATGGATATTTTTCATGTCCAATATATTATCCTTGGTGTCTACCATATAGACTGTATGAAGTCAATGTACCTTACCATTTTTTATACTTTTTTTAATTATACAATCACAGAAATTTTCCTTTCCCATGTAAATGGGAAGTTTGGAGATATTATTTATAGGAAGTCAGTGTCAGACCAATTTATCTTCCTTTGGCCTACCAACATCTGAAAACAAAAACAAGGATCTAGAATTTTTAACTACCCTGTCTGTAACCAGTTTGTGCATTTCCCAAGAAAGCATCCAACTATTACTGCTGGAGTCTCCATTTCAGTGCCTCAGGTGTTGTGTTTGATTCAATTTGTAATAAGCTCTTAGGTTCTTACCCAAAGCTCATTGACGTCAGTGGGTGTCTTTCTGTTAACTTCATGGTCATAAGATCAGGGCCTTAGTAGTTCAAAAGAGAAAACTTGCTATTATTCTTACCTTGTATTATGCTGGCATAATAAAATTTTAATTCTTGAGTAATTTTGAGAACCTTCTAAAATTTGTGTAGACATTTTCATACTTTTGATGATTACAGTGTGTATCTTAGTTGACTTGCCTTAAACCTGAAGATGAAACATTTCTGTTAAACCACATGCCGAGAAGTAAGATCCAGTGTTTCTAGCAGGCAAAGTATTGTAACAGCTGTGCTTCGCTAAACTGCAAAGTTAAAAATGTGTCCTCTTCCCTTTATGGTGCTATCTTTGTTTCTATACAAGCTGCACTTTGAAATCACCATTAGTCCCTTCAATGACAGAACTAGAATGGTTAAGTTTTATTTGCTTTGTTGTACATAGGCAGACTATTAGGTTTGGATTTCACAAAACTGCAGAGGAGTGTTTAAATGTTGCATAATAAAAATCTGTTCATGCATTTAAAATGCTTATCATAGTCTTTGTTCTGAACAAATCCTAACTTTCAAAGGTAAATTAAAGTGGAACATATTAATCCTAACCTTTTTTTTTCCTTTTAAAAGTGCTACCGAGAGCTATGTTGTCATCAAGAAGACCACATAACAATTTGAGAGAGAGAGAGAGAGAGAGAGAGAGAGGCAGCATTAGTAACTTTAAATATCTTTTCCATCATGATGATATTAAAGGAAAACTCCAGTATAATAAGAGCAGTTGATTCATCTAATTATAAAGAAGAAAACAAGTGTTTTGTATATAATAGAATAAAACACACAGCAGCTTCTGTGTAATGATTCGTTTTGCTGTTAAAAAAATTGCTATCCAAAATACTGCAAATCATTGATCTTTTTCTTTACATTTTGTCTTATTGCACAGTGCATCTTCTACAAAGTAGGGATGTAATAGTGTAGTCAATTAACCGATAAGGAAAAGTTTATAGGTTAATGCTATAGACTACACGCATTTCCCTCCCCTCCCCTCCCCAACCAGTACATTTTTAGCAGGCTAGCCAGCAGCCTGGCTTAGTTCTGGCTCATGTTGGGTCCAGGACATATCCCCACTGTGGCTCAGCATTTAAAGTGTATTAGGAGCCAGGCGGCAGGCAGCCCAACTCAGTTCCGGTTTACGACGGGTCTGGGAGCTCAGACCATCATGCAGACAAGGGCTATTGCCACCCCGCACTGCTGCCCCTTTATCGGAGGCAGCAGTCTAAGGTGACAAGCAGCTGCTCAACAAGAAGAGCTGGTTTTTAAACTGGCTCTCATTGCGGACTAGCTCCCACCTGGCACCCCGCACTGCTGCCGGCCCGGCCCCAGGGACTATAGAATAGTCAACTAACAACTGATAAGAATTCATGAGGTTACTCGACTATTCAATTAACCGATAATTAACATCACTATTACAAAGGTCTTTTACTATCTATTTAAATAGCAAATTCTGGAAATCCCATTTCTTGTAAGTAGATATTTAGGCCATGTCTATACATATAGTGCTGCAGCACTGTATGTATAATGAAGGCACTCTCAGTCAGAGAGTTCTTCCATCAGCATAAAACCCACCTCCACAACATAGCACTGTGTTCGTGGATGTTTATATCAGAGGTAAAAACGATTACTCACCTCTCATAACTGTTGTTCTTTGAGATGTGTTGCTCATGTCTATTCCACTTAGGTGTGTGCACACTGCATTCGTGGATTTCGGGGATTTTTTCCCCCAGCAGTACCTGTTGGGCCAGCCAGGAAGCCCCCTGGAGTGGCACTGCTTTATCAGTGCATATATAACCCTGCTGGCCCTCTACCCCTTCAGTTCCTTCTTGCTGGACTCCTCCGACGAAGGGGAGGCAGGTAGGATTTGGAATGGACATGAGCAACACATCTTGAAGAACAACAATTACGAGAGGTAAGTAACCATTTTTTCTTTGAGTGCTTGCTCATGTCCTTTTCACTTAGGTGACTCCCTAGCTCTACCACAGGAGGCGGAGACTAACTGGAAATGGACTGCAGCACAGCCCTGCCAAAGGTTGCATCATCTCTGGCCTGCTGTGCAATGGCATAATGGCTTGTGAATGTATGCACCAACGATCAGGTGGCTGCCCTACAGATGTCGAGAATGGGCACCTGCTCCATGAAGGCTGTAGATGAGGCCTGCGCCCTCGTGGAATGGGCTGTAAGGGGGCTGCTGGCCTGTTGGCAAGGTCATAACCTGTTTTAATGCAGGATGTGATCCATGATGACCAGGGCTTAACAAACCATGGCAAAATCCACTCGCCAGCCCCGCACTGTGCATGTGCCAGACCTGCATTGCACATGCGCGCGCCGCCGGTAAATGGGGCAACTGGCTGAAATCTACTCGCCACGGGCAAGTAGATACACTAATTTCTTGAGCCCTGATGATGACAAACTCTGGGCCGATATCGAGAATCCCTTCATCCTTTTGGATATGGAAATCAAGAGTTGAGGTGACCTATGAAATGTTCTCATCCTATCGATATAAAATGCCAAAGCTCTCCTGACGTTTAAGGAGTGCAGGGATCTCTCTTTAGGTGTTGAGTGAGGTTTTGGGAAGAAAACTGGAAGGTAGATGTCCTGGGACATATGAATGTGGGATACCACTTTAGGGAGAAATGCAGGGTGAGGGTGAAGCCTGTCCCTATCATTAAAGAAAGCTGTATAACGTGGCTTAGATGTGAGGACACTCTCCTGGCCGATGTAATGACACAAAAAAGCTACCTTCCATGTAAGGTGTTTCATGGAGCAACTGGCCAAGGGCTCACATGAGGGGCTCATCAGCTTCGTGAGAACAAGGTTTATATCCCAAGGTGGTAAGGGCTGGCAAATCTGTGGGTATGACCTTAACCAGCTTAATCGCTTAACCAGCACTTTCACAAATACCGTCCTGCCCCCTTCACCTGTGTGAAACACTGCAATGGCTGCTAGGTGAAACCGGAGGGACAATATGGAAAGGCCCTGCTGCCTAAGGTCTAGGACTGGGGTGGGCAAAGGAGCCTCTACGTGCCAAATCCGGCCTGCCAAGCTGGTGGATCTAGTCGGTGGCCGCCCTGCTGTTCCCCCACCCCCAGGCCAGTTGATACCTGGGGGCAGGGGAGTGTGTGAAGTCTCCTCCCCACTCCAAGGGTGCACAGTGGCTAGAGAGAAATGCTGGCTGTTTTAAAACAGCTGGCATTTCTCTTTAGCTATCCTGCACCCCTAACAGGATGGGAGCAGGGTGAGAGAAACTTTGCACGCTCCCTCCCGCCCCCAGGCTCTGATTGGCCTGGGAGTGGAGGGAGTGCACGAGGTCTCCTCCTGTTGCGATGCCTAGAGGGAATTGCCGATTCTCTCTCGGGATGGGTGGGGGAAGCTTCATGTGCTCCTCCACCCCCAGACTAATCAGGGTCTGTCGGGGGGGAGGGAGGAGCACGAGAAGTCTCCCAGCCCCACCCCGTCTGTCCAAGGTCTCACCCCTTCTCGAGCAGCCCAGAGCCACTTCAGAAATTTATGAAGTGGCCCCCTTTTAAAAATTATTGCCCACCTGTGGTCTAGGAGGTAGTCTAGAATGAGGTGGATGGGGCCCTCCGCTGGTTTCACGCCCTTCTGGGAGGCCCACAAGGAGAAGCACCTCCACTTTTGCCAAGTAAGCAGGTCTAGTGGAGAGTTTCCTGCTCTCCAACAGGACCTTCATTACTGCCTCAGAGCAGAGGCATTCAGCCCCAGTTAACCACAAAGTTTCCATGCTGCAAAGTGGAGCGATTGAAAATTGAGGTGGCACAACTGCCCCTCCCCCAGGTCCTGGGTGATTAGGTCTGGTACCAACGGAAGTACCATTGGTTCCTCTACTGCTAGGTCCAGGAGAGTTGGAAAACAGTGCTGGTGAGGCCATGCAGGTGCCACCAGGATCACCAAGGCTCTGAACCGCTTGACCCTGATAAGGATCTCGTGTTTGAGGGAAACATGGAAACATGTACAGCAGCAGGAGAGGCCATTTTACTTGTAGGGCATCCACCATGCCGAGGCAGGAGCAGTAGTCTGGACACTTTTTGTTTCTGTGGGAAGCGCACACATCAAATTGGGGTTGACCCCACTTCCAGAAAATGTCCCACAGTATATCACCCCCGAGGGATCATTCTTGAGCACTGATTGACCTGCTGAGCTTGTCTGCTAAGACATTCTGGTTCCCCAGAAGGTATCCTGCCTCCGGGTGGATATCATGGGTGGTGCAAAAATCCCAAAGGAGCAGGGCTTCCTGACACAGGGGAGAAGAACAAACTGTTGATATAGTACGTTGCTGCCGTGTTGTCTGTCAGGACCAAGGCCACCTTGTCTCAAGTGAGACAGAAACACCTGACAGGCTACATCTGACTTTGCTGAGCTCCCTGACATTTATGTAAAGGGACTGTTCTGCAAGGGACCATGTACCTTGTGTCTGGAGTTCCAAAAGATGTGCATCCCATCCCATGTCTGATGCATCTGTGACCAGTTGCACTGATAGGCTCTCTCTGGTAAATGGAACACCTGCACAGACTACAGGCTCCTGCAGCCACCAGTTGAGGGAGTGCAGAATGTCCTGAGGGATTGTGAGGACCATGTCCAGTGGGGCATGTGCTGGGTTGTGCACTTTCATTAGTCATGCTCACAGAGGCCGGACGCGTCGTATGTGCAGCTGAGTCCGCGGCATCTGAGGCCGCCTGCAATGCCGTATGGGAGACTACCTTCCTATCTTCAGATAGGGCCCAGAATTCTTGGCGGGACTCCTGCAGGAAAAGCTCCCTGAACTTGTCCACCACCTGCTGACCAGGTGTGATAAGCATATCTGCTTAACATCGCCTGCTGGTTGACAGTGCACAATTGCAAGGCCCCCCCCCCCCCCCCCCCCCGTGCTTTTTGGCGTCTTGGCTTTTAGGCATAGGCCCAGGCTGGCCCTGTTTCTCCTTATGATTGACCTCTTGGACCACCAAGGAACCAGTCCTGGATCGGCAAAAGGTGCTAGTGTCCAATCAGAATCCCCAAGTAATGCCTCTCCATACCATTCTGAGTGGGTGGTATGGAGGCCAGCATTTGCCATAGATTTCTTGAAATCTTTGCTACTGTCTTATTAACGGGCAATGCAACTCTAGCTGACACATCAGCCGACAGTATATTGACCATAGGGCCGGTGTCCTCTGGAACCTTCTCCACCTACGCTCCTAGGTTGGCCGCAAGCCTGCGAAGTAAGTCCTGATGTGCCCTGGCATCCATAGCCAGCATGGGAGGTGAGGGTCTCGTCCGGATACAAGGAGGAGGACTCCATGACAGGCAGTTCTTCCTGCTGCACCTCCATAGTGCCCATCTGAGTGCCACGCTCTGTGGCTGTGCTTCAGAGGGGACTTTCCCCTTTGTTGCCTCCTCTTCTTAGGCACTGGTGACTGTGATTGGTGCCGACTGTTTGTGCTGCAAAGTGGCGTGGTGATGTAGAGGCTTTGCGCACCTAAGTCAGTGCAGAGTCCAGTGCTGGTGGTTGAAGGGCGGACTCCATTAAGATAAGCTTCAGCTGGGAATCCTGCTCCTGCTTCGTTCTTGGCTTGAAGCTCATGCAGATTTTGCAACAATCTTCAAGATGGCCCTCTCCCAGACACTTTAAACAAGAGTCATGGGGGTTGCCACAGGGCATGGGCTTTAATCACTTAGCACAAGACTTGAATTTGTGTGGCTCGGGCATTCCCTCCCCAGGAGGGGGGAGATAAGCGGGAAACCCCCTCTAACAACTAATTAACTACAAAGTAGAACTATTTACAAAGAACAATAAACTTGAACACTAACATAAGCTGAGGGTGGACTCGCAAGAAGTCAGCCGCTCCAGCTACCATCACGAGCAGTAAGAAGGAACTGAGGGGGTGGAGGGCCAGCAGGAGTATATATATGCCAGTTGTGCTGTGCCGCTCCAGGGGCCCCCTGGCTGGCCCCCTGGGTACCACTGGGGAGGGGGAAGATTTCGAAATCTATGCTCATGGTGCATGCACACCTAAGTGGAATGGACATGAGCAAGCACTTGAAGAACTTATGTCACTTAGAGGTGGAATAATCACACTCCTGAGTGACACATGTTTTGCCAACAGATGCTGTAATATAGACATAGCCTTAAAAGTGTTTTGGATCTTGTCCTGCTGAATGTGATGTTCTGAAACAGATCTGGAAAGGACACAAAATGCATCTCTTGGAGGAGGCTATTGTACTAAGCAGGAATACTATCTTGATCGGTTAACTACAGGTAGAACCTTTAAAATCCAGGGCTCTGGTCTGGCCAGACCACAGATGTTCCTGGGCTAGAGAGCCCCAGTTCTGGGGACTTGGGTAGCAGAAAGGCCTGGTCAGGAGCCCTGCCGCAGGGCAGTGGATCCAGCGGTGGCAGCCCAACAGGTTCAGTCACATAGCCAGCTGCAGGAGCCCAGGTGAGGCAGCAGCAACCAGTCAAGGGATCAGCAGCTGGGGCCAGGAGTGAAGTCTGGCAATGGGGCTGGAACTGACTTTCCCTAGTCTAGCAAAATCCCTTGTTCAGGACCAGTTAGATGCTGAGGGTGCCAGACCAGGGAGGTCCAACCTGTAGTTTTTAAAAAGAAAGTTCCGCAGCTCAAAGTGGAGTAGTCTCACTTGGAGAGCTTATTTAAATAATTTTGTTTTGGAGAATCTCCTGCTGCTGTTGTAAAACCTCAAGGATTTCATTCACATAACTATTTTTCCTGTAGTTGTGAGGAAATATAATGTAACCCCCAAAGGTGTAAAGCTTATGTGTAACTTTGTACTTGAGAGCCCAAGGGAATGCTCTGCCCCAGATTGCTCCACAACTTTTAAATCACTATGTTTAAATGGTGAAACTCTACCCAAGTGTTTCAGGTTGCACGTATTACGTTAGGGATGAGAACATGTTGTACATGGTTAACTGATGAGCCAGGGCTCATCCATTAATGTGTATGGTTACATGTAGTGCCTCCCCACCCCACCCCCTGCGCTACTGCCTATGTATTAGAGACAGCAGCAGGGAGAAGGGGAGAGGCGGGAGCTAGTGCGCACGGGGAATTGGCTTTCAAGCTGGCTCTCTGCACATACTGGCATCCATGGAGCTGCCTGCTCCTCCCCCCGTGCTGCTTCCTCTGATACAGAGGCAACAGCACAGGGCCAGCTCCCCACAAGCTGCCTCTCCTCTTTTCCCCCCCCCCCCCCATTCCATGCTGCTGCCTATGAAACAGGGGGGTGGGGAGGAGTGGTTACTTCCATCCCTACCCTGCTTGTAAACATGTAACTGGTGAATTTTTCAGCAGTTACACATTTACATAAATAAACCCATTTTATCATTCCTAATACATGTATCTGAGTCTTTTGATGCATCACTCATTGCTGAGGATGATCATCTTCCATGGGCGTTGTGGACACTCAGGTGGCTGTTAAGGCTGATCCTTGAACCACAAGTTCTGTTACAATGAGCACAGTTGTTTCCAGGTACAGTAGAAGGCTGTTGACCATGACTAGAAGCCAGTCTCCCCTTCCTCCTGTGCTGCTTCTCCTCCGCAGCTTGTCAGCAGGCAAATTCAAAATACAGGGAGCCATTGCGTAGGACTTCTCTCCATGCTGAGTGATAATTGGCATGTGTCTCCCAAGTGTCAATGCCAATGTTGCACTTCTTTAAGTTATCGTTTAGTAAGTCCTTATAACGTTTCTGTAGTCCTCCCATGTTATAGTACCCTTCTTTCAGCTGAGAAAACAGGACCTGTTTTGGAAGGTGATGATCTGGCATCTGAACAACATGACCAGTCCAGCAAAGTTGCTGATGGATGATCATTGTCTCAATACTGGTGGTCTTTGCCTCTTCCAGAATACTGATGTTAGCACGCTTGTCTTCCCATTTGATCTTCAAGTTCTTGCGGAGGCAGCGTTGGTGATACCTCTCAAGGGCTTTCAAGTGATGTCTGTAGGTTGTCCAGGCTTTTTCGAAAGATCCTGTAAACCATAGGCTTCCCTTTTTGAAAGAATCGTGCTTAGACTGCGGTTTTACTTTCGAAATAGCGCTTTTTCGAAATAGCACCATGATGCGATTATGCAAATGAAACATGAGAAATTCAAATCCCAGCTTCATTTGCAATTTCAAAGTGCCTAATTTACATCCTTCTGTCCAAAGAGGGATGTAGTCTAGACACACCCTAAGGGAGCGCACAACTCCAAGCAGCATCACTCTCAGGGGTCATTGGAACATGCAAGCCTCTCCACCACTACAAGGTAGTGATCCATGGGGAGGTGTCTAAGTCTTAGCACTACTGTGTTGAAAATATTAAAGAAGCAGAATAGATCTGGTGTTATTCCAGTAAGGAGAAAAAATGTTCAATTTAGTATTTGTGTCTTCCTACTGGCTTTCCATTAGCTGGGAAAAAATCTGGTTCAGATCTGTAATGAACTGAAAATATCTTAGTAACGGTTAAAAAAATAGATATATAAATAACATTTATTAGCTACTTTCAATTGAATCTAATTAGCAAGAACAAGACAAAGGGAGAAGAGGAAAAGAAAAGGATACAATTCTCATGACATGGACCAACTCCTTGTTGCTAAGAGTGTCTTAACTATATACTTCCAGGAATGAAGACCATATTTCTTCAGAAGGCAATCTCTGATTTACCAAGAGGGAAATTCTCCAGACTTGCTAAATTGCTGAACTTGTACCTGACACTAATAGAAAGTTCAGATTCTTTTCTGCTTTCCATTTCTTTGCAGTATAGTATTTTTTGTGATTAGTGAGATTTTATAATTATATCCAGGAATAAATAACTAAAAATCGCATGATAAATTAAAAATAAAATTCAAATTAAGCTTGATAAATGCTTCCAGAAACCTTTTAGTAACCAGAAACCTTTATTTAGTAACCACATGATATATGTCTGTGACCTGGTCTACAATTACAAAGTTAAGTTGACATAAGTCGCTTTGCATCAACCTTATTTGTGCATATGTCTGCTAGGGATGTGAAAGTGTAACCGTGTACATGGTTAACTGATGAGCCTGGCTCATTGCTTAACCTTCACTGATACATGCGGGCTTTCTCCCTGCACGCACCAGCTCCTGGGAAGTTGCTCCCCCCTCACTGCTGCCTCTGATACGCAGCAGCGCAGGGGGACAGGTGGGAGCCGCTGGACCCTCCACGTGTAACCGCTGACATTTTCAGCAGTTACACATTTACTTAAACACATTTTAATTTCTTTAGCGTCTACTGAATACATTCAGATTTGTCATTAATGCTCAGTTAGTCACACAGTAATCTACCTCCCCGACTGAGCCCTGATTGAACTACTTAAGTTCATGTAGCGCAAGTGAAGACAGTGGGTGACCTGTGTTGACCAAAACAGTGTTCCTTCAACTGACTCTCATGCCCCATTCCCAGCTGCAGTAACTATTCTAGTCAATATTCTGAGTTCCACTGCTAGAGTCACAGAGACTGGAAGCTACCGCCATATCCTGTTTAAAATACCCATTGAATTTTCCTAACTGCCCAGCTTGGTGAACACACCTAATAGCTCTCGTTTGAGTATTCAGCTACCCAACTTGACCATCCCAGCTCCACTCATTCAACTGACTTTTCCTTGATATAGACAGGATGTATTGTGTCTCCTGGGTCTGTGGGGAGAAGAGGCTGTGCAAGCATAGCTGTAGAATAAGGACATCTACAAAAAATAGCATGGGATGTAGACAAAGGATAGAAAATGCCATGTTAAAGTGAAGGAACTGCAACAGGCATACCACAACAATCGATCTTGTGCTGAGCACTTTTACACTGAGGGTACATCTAGACTATAAGCCTCTTTAGAAAGAGATCTAGGCAACCACAAGACTTTAGAAAAAGCGATCCGCAGTCTGGATGCTCTCTTTCGAAAAAGCCCTGTTTGCGTTCAAGAACGCCTTTTTTCAAAAGAGCTCTTTCAAAAAAATGCATTCTTCCTTGTAAAAGCAGGTTCACTGCTGTCGAAAAAACCGCCATGTTCTTTCAATTTAATTTCTAAAGAACGTGACGGCAGTCTAGACGCAGGTGAAGTTTTTTCGAAAAAAGGCCACTTTTTTCAAAAAAAACTCTGTAGTGTAGACATAGCCTAAGCTGCCTGCCATACTTGGCAGGGGTGCTGATATGAGTACCCATTAGACCACCATGAAAACTTTGACGGCACCTGAGATTCTTGCCTGTAAACAGTGAAGAGGCATAGAGAAAATGCAGTGAAGGAATCCAGCCATGCCACAAGCCAGAACCTGCTAGAGACTCCATCACTGTCTAGCCAATCCTGCTAGCCAAACACAGATGAGCCTGATGAAGAGGAAAGAATCTTGGGTAAGTGTTGCATCAGTTTTCCTTTGCAATATTTTAAATTATCTTGTTGGCAGGGTGCCATTTTTGAACAAGACCCAGGTATTGACTTTGCATTGTTTTACTGTTAAGAGAAGAAGTAGTGGCACAACAACTAGAGGTAGAGTTGATATCTACTTTTCATTTTCTTATTGAGTTCGGTGGGCAGGGACAATCTGGTATGGTAATTTGTTTATGTAAATAGGGATGCCTCTTCTATTCTTCCATGAGATCTCAGTTAAACAGTCATAGAGATATTCTACAGTCCTCTCCCGAAAGTTTCTAGGGATGGATTCCTTATTTCCGCATTCACTATAAGATGCTTTCCTGTGCCATTCCACAATGAGTGTGTCTGCCACCAGTGCATTAAACAGACTAGAGGCATACAGGAGCAGCTGTGCTTTCTGTATCTTTGTTTCCCTCAGGAGTGAGAGATTAGCTAAAATCCTCACGTTTTGTGGTAAGTATTCAGTGCCATTCCCCTATACTTGTAGCTATGGAATAAGGACCAAATGTTTTATTCGTGCAATCAAAAATCTTTACTGACCTCCCTCCTTTTGTGATGGATCAGACATACCTTGGCTGGGGCTGGAGATAGTGCTATGTGAAGGCACTCCAAAGCTAACGTGTTAATAAGCAAGTTATATTAAATGTTTTGTTTTGTTTTTAATCTGGAATAAGGGAATGGAGTTCTGAAATTTCTTTCTTTTTCTGTTCTGACTATAAATCCAGTGATATATGTCTGTTTTAATCAGCAGCTGCTGCCAGTTTGCCTTAGTGGATGGCCCTGCCACACCTGTGGAAGACCTTAACTTGATGAGAAGAAGAAAGAAGAGGAGTAGGGAGGACATGTTCAGCAAAATCCTACAAGACAGTGTTGTGTCATACCATAAACAAAGGGCTGAGATGCCAGACAGCAAGGAAAAGAATAGAGTGGACAGAAGATAGGCCCAGGAATCCAGTGAGAAAAGGGGAGGGGAGATACGGACATGATGTGGCTTCTCAGGCACCAAACATAAAAGCAGAGCAGACTCTAGTTTACATACAGATCCAGCAGTCCCAGACTCTCTACTCTTTGCGGGTAGAGAAATGTCTGAGAAATGCATGGTATCAGCTCCTTACTTTCCTGAGCCTTTCATGTAGGCTCATGGGCCATCTCCTTACCCCAGTTATTTCACATCAAGGGACAGCAGGGAAAACCACAGCATCTCATAGCTGACTTAACCATGGCTGGTGTATATTTAGCCTCAACTTTAATTGCATTGCTATATTTGTACATTTTTCCTGAACTGTTTTTACAACTCCAATAAATTTCTATTTTTGCAAATAAAATGTTCTTCATTAATTCACAATACGACATGCAAAATACATAGCAGTACTCAAAGAATCTAGTACTTGTAAATATACAGCACTCATAGGGTTAAGAAATAAGTCAGGTGTAAATGTAAATCAAGCACCGCACAATTCATAGCTTCAGAAAAAAATCTAATATTTATAAATGTACAGCAAATACTACACAGTTGCTAGTAGCACTGTCTTATACCCAGAGAACAGTGCAGCACAGAACACTACTATGCTGATGGTTTAATTGCTTTTCAAAGCCTCCTTCATCCCCATCACTGCATTTTAAGCTCTTCTAATGGCCAACTTGTCTGCCTGTTCAGACTCAGTGAAGAGCTTCTCCATTTCTGCCCTTCACTCTGGCTGCAGCTTTTCCCCTTTTATCTCACACTTACTATGCAGGACACAATAGACAGCTATAACCATTGGAATATTTTTTGTCACTGAGATCTAATTTAGTGAGTGAACACTATCAAGCATACCTTTAATCTATCAAAAGCACATTAAACTGTCATTCTCCATCTGCTCTTTCCTTGATGCTTTTCAAAGTGGCCTATGTGTGGCTTCATGTGGGTACTTTTAGATGGTAGGCACAATGTTTGAATTTAGTAGTAAAAGCTTTACTCTTTGTCCTGTAAGACTACAGAAGGTGAACATGCGGCTCACCCAGTGGCTCATCCCTTTTGTCATTGGACAGCTACAGTGGCATTTGGCAACCTGATTTACTTTTATAGAGATGTGAAACTTGCTGCTTTTCTTAAGCTTTTCTGCTAACATAGCCAATGAAGATTACATTTTGCATTAATACCCTTTATGATGGAGACCAATTGATGCTAGCTGGCAGAAGGCATTACTTTTCTCCACAGGCTGCTCCTGTCTACGATCTGACAAACACGCTGGACATAATATAACTTTTTTATTATTTATCCACAACAGGTGATGTCTGTACTGAAAGCTTGTAACTTATCAGTATTTATAATAATTATGAGACATATATATATATATGGATCATATTTAAGGATTACTGTAACTGTGTTGAAAAATATTCCCTTATGGTCTTAGAGTAAAAGTTAGGCTTCAGGTGATGACCCATTCATGGGACAGGGAGTTGTCATCCTGCCCTGGCTAGCCAAATATGTAATGTGATGTTCAATTGCCTAACCTTGCCCCACTCAAGAATGGTCACTGGAGAACCACCAAAAACCGCTGCAAACAGTCAGAACTACTTGGAGGTTAAAAGGAAAAATGTAACACATGAGATCGCCCTATCTATGAATAAAGAGAAAAGATTTGATTCATTATGTGACTGGGCAGAAAAAGACCCTCTTCATCTATTCACTGAGGAGATACTTTACTATCTAATAAAGTTAACTTAATTGTAAGCCCTAGTTTGTGGTCTGTAACTTTGTTTTATATGGTACCTGTTTTCAGCTCACTTGTTTTTACTGGAACCTCTATTCTTCTTCTTTTTTATTATAAGTGCTCACGAGCTGTGTGTTACAGAGGATTGATGATTTAAGGTGAAACTGTTAAATTGGGCTACCTTGTTTCTGTGGGAGCAAAGGATCTGATTTCTATGAAAAGCCAGTGTCAGGGGCTGGATAGTGTACCTCTTATCAAGGGGACTCAGAGGCTGGTTTGCACCTCCAATAGCTAGGATAGCATGGAGGAGTTGTGGGGCTGCCACAGGCTAGACTTACTTATGTAGTAACTGGGTACTACAAGAACAGTCACAGCCTCCCTTCTTCCCACTTGTCCAGCTAGAATATTTTCATTAAGCTATATTCCCATTTTAAAGGGACATGCTGCCTAAGTTGATAGAACACTTGTAAGGTATTTTTATTTAATAAAAATGGTAATCTGTTTTAAAGGAGTTAGGTATTCATATAGATAGTTCTGATATGTCTTCCATAATGTAGATTCTGAATGAATATCAGTTGTTATGCAGGAATTAGGGCTGTCAATCACAGTTAACTCACAATTAACTCAACAAAATTAATTACAATTAAAAACATTAATTTTGATTAATCACACTGTTAAATGATAGAATAAACCAGTTAAAATTCACTGAATATTACAGGTGTTTTTCTACTTTTTTAAATATATTGATATCTATGACCACACAGTACAAAGTGTTGTACAGTATTCACTTTATATTCTTTATTACAAATATTTGTTCTGTAAACATAAAAAATAGTACTTTTCAGTTCACCTCATATAAGTACTGTAGTACAGTTTTCATAATGAGAGTGCAACTTACAAATGTAATTTTTTTTTTTTTTGTTACATAACTACTCAAACACAAAACCAAGTAAAACTTTAGCACCTATATGTCCACCTAGTCCTCCTCCTCGTTCAGCCAAGTTTGTTTACATTTATGGAAGATCATGCTGCCCACTTCTTATTTACAGTGTCACCTGAACATGAGAACAGTCATTCATTCACATGGCACTTTTGTAGCTGGCGTTGCAAGGTATTTACATGCCAGATACGTTGGCCCGTCTTCCTTTGGCCACCATTCCTGAGGCATGCTTCCATGCTGGTGATGCTCATTTAAAAAACAAAGTGTTAAATTTGTGGCTGAACTCTTGGGGGAGAATTGTTTCTCTCCTGTTCTGTTTTACCTGCATTCTGCCATATTTTATGTTATAGCAGTTTTGGATGATGACCCAGAATATCTTCTTTTTAAGAACACTTTCCCAGCAGAGTTCATAAAATGCAAAGAAGTTACCAGTGTGAGATATTTAAAAATAGCTTCAACACTCAATACAAGGTTTAAGAATCTGAAATGCCATCCAAAATTTGAGAGGGACAAGGTGTGTAGCATGATTTCAGAAGTCTTAAAAGAGCGACAATCCAATGTGGAAACTACAGAACCTGGACCACCAAAAAAAGAAAATCAGCCTTCTGCTGGTGGTATCTGACTCAAATGAAAATGAACTTGCATTGGTTCTCTCTGTTTTGTATCATCGTTAAGCCGGACCCGTCATCAATATGGACCCGTCCTCTGGAATGGTGGTCGAAGCATGAAAGGGCATACAAATCCTTAGCTCATCTGGCGCATAAATGTCGTGCAGCACTTTGCAAACACTTGTGCTCACTTTCAGGTAACATGGTAAACTAGGAAGCAGCGTTATCAACTGCAAATTGTAATCATACTAATTTGAGCGTTTGGTAAACAAGATGTAGGACTTAGTGAACATGTAGGCTCTAAAATTTGTAACTTCTTAGTGCAGTTTTTTTACATATTTCTATATTTGTAAGTTCAACCCTTGATAGAGATTTTACTACAGTACTTGTAGTAAGTGAATTGAAAAATACTTTTCTTCCAGTGCAAATACTTGAATAAAAAATAGTGAGCACTGTAGACTTTGTATTCTGTGTTGATTGAAATCAATATATTTTAAAATAGCCAAAATATTTTAATAAATGGTATTCTATTTAACAGTGCAATTACTTTTTTTAATTGCTTGACAGCCCTAACAGGAATATTATCTTCAAATATTAATCACTAATATTGTCACAAGTGTTTAGATAAACTACTTAGTCTGAATATGGGTACAGTATGAAGGTGGGGTTTTTTAATTTTGATGAAATGCCACAGATAGTTAATAAAATTATTAAGGATATGAAATGCCGCTTTTTCTACCAGAAAAAATATATTGTTTAAAGCAATAATCTCCCGTATATTGGTACAAGTGACTGATATTCTTAACACTATACTATGTCAATGGGACATTGCCCATTTGTGTTTTGAAATCAGAACGGTCCAAACAGACATTTTAATATATAAAATCATAGTGCTGTACTTTTTATTTTAACTTTGTAAAACATTTGTTACTTTTGTGAAGTAGCTTACTGATTTTGTTGTTCTTCTACAGAGGTGTTATGAACATAAACAGTACAGAAATGGGCTGAAGTTTTGTAAACAGATCCTTTCTAATCCAAAGTTTGCAGAACATGGAGGTGAGGCTTGAGATGGCATATTAAATGATCATAGACTGCTTATGATCCACTTTAAGACAAATAATACATATTTTAAGAGACTTTCTGTATCACAGAATACGATAAATATTTTAGCATCTTTTAGTTTGTCCTTTGGATAAGTGATTTTAAGGGGAAACTGATGAAGTACAAAGTGTAACTTTTGGAAACCCTGCACCATAATGTAATACTTGGTTGCTGATATAACATTTTAAATATATAAGAACATAAGAATGGCCATACTGGGTCAGACCAAAGGTCCATCGAGCCCAGCATCCCATCTGCCGACGGTGGCCAATGCCAGGTGCCCCAGAGAAGGAGAACAGAAGACAATGATCAAGTGATTTATCTCCTGCCATCCATCTCCTGCCCTTGTTATGAAGGCTAGGGCACCATACTTTATCCCTGGCTAATAGCCATTTATGGACCTAACCTGCAAAAATTTATCAAGCTCTTTTTTAAACCCTAATAGAGTCCTGGCCTTCACAGCCTCCTCGGGCAAGGAGTTCCACAGGTTGACTGTGCGCTGTGTGAAGAAAAATTTCCTTTTATTAGTTTTGAACCTACTACCCATCAATTTCATTTGGTGTCCCCTAGTTCTTGTATTATGGGAAAAGGTAAATAATTTTTCTATAATCACTTTCTCCACACCATTCATGATTTTATATACCTCTATCATATCGCCCCTCAATCGCCTTTTTTCCAAACTGAAAAGTCCCAGTCTCTCTAGCCTCTCCCCATATGGGACCCTTTCCAAGCCCCTAATCATCTTAGTCGCCCTTTTCTGAACCTTTTCTAATGCCAATATATCTTTTTTGAGGTGAGGAGACCACATCTGTCCTTCATTTTATTTTTTCTATGTCTTGTATCTGAATAAACAGTACAGGATTTGGAGAATGGATTGGGTAGGAACACACAGACACACAGGTTAGAATTGTTAGCGTGCTCTTCCAGCAAGGGAAAAGCAGTTTGAAAGAGGAAAAAAAAAAAAAAGGTCCCCTCACTCTTTGGGTTGAACCTCTTTTTCAAGCATTTGGAGGGGGGGAGGTTCCTTTTTACCTGTTCAACTGGCATGATTATTCTTTTCTGAAATGTTCTTCAAATGAATGCCTTTTCTGTTAAAGAATGGGCTATTTAAGCATACATGGCGGTCCTTTCCAGGAGGAGAAAACTGTGTTTGCCTACCATTGTATACAGGGAAAACTAACATGCTTTAAAGTAGAATAGTGGTTTGCTTTAACTGGATTTAAGATACAGAATTTACAGTTGATGCTTTTAGTTTATTCAATGAGGGTATGAGGTTTAATCTTTTGTAACTTTCAAAATAGAATAATGAGTGTTTGTGTTACTAACTTTCCTGAGTCTAAAGTCTAAGGTATGAATATTTATATGCTTTAAAGTATTAGTTTATATGTTATCTGTTTAATAAAATAATTGGTACCAATGGACTCCTAATGTTTTTAGAAACCCTGGCGATGAAAGGACTGACGCTGAACTGTCTAGGGAAGAAAGAGGAAGCATATGAGCTAGTGCGTAGAGGCTTACGGAATGACTTAAAGAGTCATGTCTGTATCCTTTTTTTAATATACCTTCCAATTGTGAATGTGGAAAAGGTGGTTTTTAGAGTAACAGCTTATTTTAGGGAATGTGTACAAAAGCCAACATCTATTGCTGATCCAAATTGAAAGTGTACAAGTGGTAAGTTTAATATGTATACAAGTACATTCTATTTAGACTTCTGTGAACAATTTCATACCCAAATTGTTTGTCACAAAGCTGTCCTTGGAAACACAAACCATTAAAAACTCATTCTCACTTTTGTGGGAAGAATTATAGTTGTTGAATCAAAATCATGGTGTTCTTCTCCATTACATTTGCAAGTGTGACCTTTTTCCTTTGGAATTGCTTGCTGTAGCCCTGATTTTAAGAATGTACTTGAGCATGTGCCTAACTTTAAGCACACAATTATCCTATTGATGTCAGTGGGACTAGTGACATGCTTGAAGATTAAATACGTACAAGAATTTTGTGCCTGAATTGAGGCCTGTGTTAGATAACAAAAAATACAGATAAGACAAGTTGATAGTTGTTTAAGATCTTTTCTTTTGTTTTTAATTGTAGGAAAATTAATTGCAATAGTGTGCAACACACACACACACACCCATGTTCTTGTAATATAAATTGGAGAGAGTTTTATATCTTCAGTTTGAATGGGGTCTTTTTTACTACTGTTAAGAAAGATATCTCTAGTGTTACTGTCTGTTACAAAGCTGGATTTTATTTTTTTAAATTAAACCTAGTAAGCACTCTTTTTCTGCCATTCTGGATTGATTTTCTTCACCCTCAAATGCAATAATAACCTTAACAAAGTTTCCAGGCTGGCATGTCTATGGTCTTCTCCAGAGGTCAGACAAGAAGTATGATGAAGCTATCAAATGTTACAGAAATGCACTGAAATGGGATAAAGACAATCTTCAAATCCTGAGAGATCTCTCTCTGCTACAGATTCAAATGAGGGATCTTGAGGGCTACAGGGTAAGTTGAGTATTTATATTTTATAGGTTTCCAGGGAAATAGAGCAAAAGAGTTGGTTCAATAATTAGTAACTTGCATACATTTTAAGACCATAGGAATCAAACCATTAAAATCTTACATGCTTAACACTTTTGACATTCGTACTTGGATAAGCAGAAGACCACTTTTTCATAACTTTCATATAAAGAACATAATTTGCTATGTTATCTTTATATCAAAGGAGAATTATTCACGAATGCAGCAGTTCTCTGCTGGGTGTCCATGGTCCCCTGCAATCTGTGAGCCCAAGCCCACGGGTAGAACTGGATGGACACAAAAGGGTGGTCTGTCCTCAAACTTCAGTGCAGAGTTGGGCAGTTCCACACCTTCTCCTCTTGCCTGTCCCGAGACCTTGCTCTGGCTAGGTTGGAGGCAGGAAGCCAGAGAGAAGGCAGGGTAGGGCAGCTGCTGCTCTGGCTGGTGCTATGGTACAGGCAGCCATGGTGCTCCCCCATCTCTTTCTGCTGCTGATGATGGTTGGAGCTGTTCCTCAACTCTCAGCCCCTTTTGGCTGCTCACATAGCCAGTAAAAGCTGCCCCGGCAAGTGGACCAAGCTTGCAGAGCCCTCAGCAGCAACCGCAATCGGTGTGGGGGATGGAGGATATTTACCTGCCTCCCGCCTCTCCCAGGCACCGCCTTCTACTTCTCCCGTTGGCCATGATGCTGGCCAATGGAAGCAATGGAGAAAGTCCCCCACAGCCTCTAGCTAACCCTCTCCTTGCACCTGAACTAAAATCCTCACTGGTCACAGCCCCTGACTTTCCCCTGTCTGCACCCTGAGTGGTTTTCACTGTTTATGAGCTGAGTTTCCTCCTGTGAGTTGTGTCCCCCACCTGGTCTGCTGAGGTGAGTAAAGAGTGGCTGTGGCCCAGGGCTCCACCATGTAGAGTTGGCCCAGCCCTTCTACCTGCTCCCACCCACCAAATAGAAACAAAACTATGCCTATGCCTGAGGCACATTCATTCCCATCCTATCTCACCAGCGGCCAGAGTTCATGTGTCAGACAGGGGTAAAGCCTGAGATGGTTCTCTGTCACCCTGCCTGCAATTTGGATCATAGAGCCTTACCCACCCTCCCCCCCCCCTTCCTGCTGGGCTCTGGAATTTTGTAGCATGTTCAGGGAGCCTCAGAAAGAAAGAGTACCCTCTGCTAGAGTGGTGGCTCTCCAAGTGTGGTCCACAGACCCCTAGTGGTCCGTGGCCACCTTGCAGGTGGGCCACAGCTTGAAGCTCAGCCCTCCCTGCAGCATGGAGCCCTCTCTAGCATTCCAGACCTGTGCCTCTCCCTCTATGAGGATGGTGCACCAGTGCCAGCTTCCTGCTGTGGGGGGGGGGGAGGGGAGAGAGAAGCTGTGAGCCTCACGGGCTGGATCTGGCTCACGGCGGCTAAGAGGGGAAATGGCAGTGCAAGGACATGCTGCCTGGAGACTTTCTCCATTGCTTCCATTGGCCAGCATCATGGCCAACGGGAGAAGCAGAAGGCGGTGCCTGGGAGAGGCGGGAGGCAGGTAAACATCCTCCATCCCCCACACCGAAATCTCCCTTCTGCTCGCTCCATCTCCCTTGTGCATCCCCTCATCCTGCTCCTGTACCCTCCCTCCCGGCCTGACCACCCATACACTGTGCTAGAGGACACTTTGCATGTTGTCTAATCTATCATTGTACTAGGTGTACACCAGTGGTTACCAACCAGTAGATCGGGATCTACTGGTAGATCTTGGCGCCTCTGGCAGGTGATCCTGACTGGTTTGGCCAAGAGGCTATCTAGTTCTGGCACTTCAGCTGCCCTTCCTCACACTGCTGCGCACCTCTTGCCCTTTGCCGTGGAACTGCCCCTTCCCCTGGGGAGCTTTCTGCGCAGGGCAGGGAAGGGAGAGGAGGATGCTGATGTCAAGGTGCCCCCTCCTACTCTGTATCCTTTCTCTGCGGAGCAGAGAGGGGGCACAACAGGACTTGGGATGGAGAAAATTTGCTGGTTGCTTTTGAGAGTGGTGCAGGGCCAGGGCAGGGGTGAGCCTGCCTTAGCCCCACTGCACCACCGCCCAGGAGCCACCTGAGATAGGCAGGGCCCTGCTGGAGCCCCCAGTTTGAACTCTTACCCCAGTCATTAACCCCCTCCTGCACTCCAAGCCCTGAGCACCCCTGCATCCAAACACTGTCCCAGAGCCTGCACCTAGAACCCCCCTCCTACATCCCAACTGCTTGCCCCAAGAGCAGCTCAGAGCCCCTCTCGCACTCCAGATCCCTTAATCCAAGACTAGAGCCTGCACACCAACCCTCCGCCCTAGCCTGATGAAAGTGAGGGAGGATGGGCAAAAGAAGGAGGATGGAGTGAGCAGGGGTGGGGCTTTGGAGAAGGGACAGGAGGGAGGTGGGACAAGGGTATTTATATTTGAGGTAGATCTTGGACTGCACTTAAATTCAAAAAGTGATCTCATGCTTAAAAAGGTTGGAGACCACTGGTGTACACAGTAGGGATGTTAGTGTATAGTCATGTAAATAATTAACTGATAAGCCTGGCTTATCAGTTCGAATGATTACTCTCACTCCCCCTCTCCTTACTGCCTCTGTATCAGGGGAGAGGCGGGAGCCCACTTTTAAGCAGGCTCCCCACAAGTACCAGATCTCACAGAGCCACCTGCCATCCGCCATCTGCTATGCTGCTGCCTCTGAACATCTAACATCCCTAGATTCTATTTATTTGGCATTTTTTGGACAGGAAAAAACATGCCTTGATGCCTACATCATTAATGTTAGTCTGGCTCATGAGGACAGCTTAGCTGGAAATAGTACTTCTTTAGTACTGTTTTAAAGTTGAATATTACGTTTTTTCACTTTATCAAGGTTAAAACTTCTTAATTTGGTACAGTTGCTAGTTTTTCCCTTAATGATATGTTAAGTAGTCTTGGTAAAATATATAGAAATGTTAAAGCTATAATAATTTATGGAGAATTTTAGAGGCTATGAGAACAGGAAAATTAGTAGTCATCACTGTCTTACAGGAAACCAGGTACCAGTTACTTCAGCTCCGACCTGCACAGCGAGCCTCGTGGATTGGTTATGCAATAGCTTATCATCTGCTGGAAGATTATGAAATGGCAGCAAAGATTTTAGAGGAATTTAGGAAGACTCAACAGGTATAAAAAAGAAAATATGGAGTTCTTCATCTGTTTTGATTAGCTGTGAGCTAAAAAAAGTAATTGTTTTTCAAACACACAAACTATTTAATATAATTTAGATTTTTAAAACAAATAAATTCAGTTTACCCTAAGTGTAAATGTATACTACAAGACTGAACGCTCATATGCCTTGTTGACATTCAGACATCTCCTGATAAAGTGGACTATGAGTACAGTGAGCTGCTGTTGTATCAGAATGAAGTCCTCCGAGAAGCAGGACTCCACAAAGAAGCCTTGGAGCACCTTGTTACCTATGAAAAGCAAATCTGTGATAAACTGGCTGTTGAAGAAACTAAAGGTAATTGCCTCCTTAGTTTTCTGTCATTCTTTGTGCTTGTACATTTCTGCATTGTGGAATCTTGTGTATGGTTTCTGTGTGTGTGTGTGTGTGTGTGTGTGTGTGTGTGTGTGTGTGTGTGTGTGTGTTATGTATATATTGGGAAATCAAAGAAATAATGTATTTTTATATAAGTCTGAATTATGAAATATATTAGGTCAGTTTAATTCTACAACTAAACAAAAACCATTTTCACTGGACTTTATAATGTTCATAAGTTCTGTTAAACTTCATTTTTACAAAAAAGCTCAATTTAAGACTGCTTTGCAGTGTTCGTATCCTATCCATTGCGGTATTGATATGAGTTGGAGTCACGTAGACTAGTCATTTTTCATTGCTCAGAATGGGAAATGAGTAAGGTAAATCAGCATTAACAGAGGGAGGAAATATATTATGAAAAGTGAATTTTATGATATAAGGAGCTGTCAATAAAACTTGTGGGAAACAGGGTTTTAATTATTTTTGACTGGATTCTGTCCCTTTAAGAAGTACACCATTGCTCACATCACATTTAATGTGTAGCTATCTGTCAATATGGTGTAACCTTTGTTTCTCCCCATTGTTGAGTATTAGCCAGCACAAGCTAATGTTTCAGATTCTGCACCGCCTGATATGATGGTATAGTTCCATGATGCTCATGTGTGTATATATAAAATACAGAAGGCTTTGGCATGAAAAATACAATGTGAACATAAACTGCAATTACAGTATACTGCTGACATGGTATACCATATGTTGGGACAGTATTAAGTCCTCCATTTAGATGGTTTAGCCTAATGGTAGTGAATGGTAATGCAGGGTAGTTGCAGCTGTGTCAGTACCAGGATGTTAGTGACACCAAGTGGTTGAGGTAATATATTTTACTGGACCAACTTCTGTTGTTGTGAGAGACAAGCCACACAACTCTTTTCAATGAATGGTAATGATTGTTTAACTGCTATAATATCAATATGCATTTGTCTTGTACAGAGTAATTTGATAGTGAGTGACCAAATGTTTAATAGATGTTGCAGTCTAATTTTGCGGACATTGGTGTTCCATTGCCTTTGAAAGAATGGCAACATTCTCATGATGTATAGACAAACAGTTTGATATTATAAAATGTAAATGCTCTCATACTATTGTCTTGCAAAACATCAGAGCTTTGAAACCAGAAAGCTTTTCCTGCTACCTTTTTTTGGAAATTCTGTAGAAAAAACTACCGATGCCATTGTAGTTCCCTGGTGAAGATCCAAGGACCTGATCCTGCACATATTTACACTCTTTAAGCACAGAAATAGTCCCATCGAAATCATTGAGATCATTCCCATGATTAAATATAAGCACACAGTGGTTTTTATCTTGCAAACACAAGTCAGGAAATGTCACAATTGATGTGTGTTGATTTTGAGCTCTGTCCTTTGAGTTTGTATTATATCTTTAATTACAAAATCACATACTGTTTATCAAGCATAATGTCCTACCACTTTTCTACAGTTTGAGTTGTATCTGAACTACCTGTAGTATTCTGCATACTAAGGGAACACCAGACAAATTTTGGTTATGTAACAGACTTAGAAATAGATCTGAGTCTTGAATATGGGCTTTTCTACAGGCTTCTTTGAGTTTGAACAAATGACTTAATCTGTTTTTCACTTTCTTAGTAAATATGCTATCATACTGTCCTATTTTTTCCCTAATAGTTGTATGAAATTGTATTATTAATGTTTGAGGTATGTAGGTACGGCAAGTAAATTGCACAGAAGAGTCAATAGTAAATGGCTTTTATATATAAAATATGCATAATAAAATAAACTGAATTAAAAATAACTGAGTAATAGTGAACATGTACTGGCATTTATAGGTGTTTAGAATTCTTGCCTTCCATAACACAATTTGGGTCTTTTTGTGGTGAGAATTACTTTCTGGTTCTGTTATGCTGGTGGGGGGGCCATGTATGTTTCTCCCTGCCTTGAGATTATCGGTGGTGGCTGCATTGTGAAGAATGATAGCCCAAGTTAAGATTTTTTTTTGTAGTACGTACTAGCTTGTGTTGTGAAAAGTGCTGAAACAAAGAAGGCCAGTAAGACTTTGCTTTTTTCTTCCTCCTTAGAGCAAAATGCACTAAATTATTGAGGTTTTACTCTAAAAGTGATGCCTTCTTAACTACCAGATCACCTTTCATGAGTTCAGTCAAGTATGCTTGCTTTCACAGGGTTTGTGGAGGGGTGTCATCAGTTAACATGATGTCTAGTTACTTTGTGTGTGTGTGCGTGTGCGTGCGTGCGTGCGCATAAAATTATTTTTACTGTTTTTTAGCACTGCCAAATCAATGCAGCTATGACATAGCTAGATGCATTCTGTTCTGTCTCTAGCATCAACAGAAATGCTAGGTACGCATGCTGGTCCAAATTGTACTACTGTGCCGTTCCATTTCCAGCTGTCAGTGAGGACAAAGCTTACCTGCAGAATCTCTTAGTACAATAGTACAACTCAGACAAATAGCTTGAAATACAAATCTGAAAAGATGGGTTTCCACACTCACGTTTTGTAAACCTACTCTTTTACTTGCAAATGGAAGCATACTTGATTTGGACATTAAGAAACAATCAACCAGGAAGAGCACATACCGTTTTTAAGCTCTTTCCATAGTAGAACTGTACTTACATATTTATTTGTTAAAAAATTTTAATCAAGATGCATCTGATTTTTGTTCCTCACTCTTTTAACAGAGTGATTCCTTCTATCTGTCTAAATCTTTAACTAAAAAGCTTAATGTGTTATAAGCTATGGCCATGAAAACTTGTTACATCTCAAAATTGAAGATTTGTCAGTCAAATTAAAATTATACCTGGCATTACTTCATGCCATTGACGTTCATGTCTAAAAACCTGGATTAACAAAGAATTGAGAGAGGTCTAAATCAGATTAGCACTATGTTTAGCTGTTGCATTATCCCTCAAACTCAGCGTATAACTTTATGAATTTTAAACAGGAGAACTTCTGTTACAACTCTGCAGGCTGGAAGAAGCAGCTGAGGTGTATAGAGGATTGCAAGAAAGGAACCCTGAAAACTGGGCATACTGCAAAGGCTTAGAAAAGGCACTTAAACCATGTAAGTAATTAAATCTTCTAATAGAGCACTGGTTTTCAAAATGTTGGTTGGGACCCATAAGTGGGTCATGACCCCATTTTAATGAGGTTACCAGGACTGCCTTGGACTTGATGGGATCATGGGGCCAAAGCTAAAGCTCATGTCCCACCCTCTGGCACCAAAGCCTGAGGGTCTGGGGCAGTGGGGTACAGGTTACAGACCCCTGGCCTGAGGCCAAAGTCCTTGGGCTACTTCCCCCTGCTCTTGGACAGTTGGGGTCAGACTTTGGCCTCTGTCTCCCCCCACCCCCGGGCAGCGGGCTCAAGTGGACTCAGTCTTCAGTCATCAATTTTTGTAGTCAGAAGAGGGTTGCAGTCCAGTGAAGTTTGAGAGCCCCCGTAATAGAGTATCAAGAATTTATTTTTGCTCAGTTGTCGTTTACTTATGCATTGAAAACAGGCAGTACATTCTTAAAACGGTACTTATGTTTAACAACTTCTAGTCTAGTTTTTGATACGTAGTAAGGATTTATTGTGTTTTTGTTACTAGCATTGTTTTGTAAGATTTGCATGGCTTTTTGGCCTGATGTCCTGTTTATCTTTATCTGGTGAAAATATATAAATTAAAAAATGATGGATTATTAAGTGCTGTAATCCTTCTGTTTATAAAAATGGTAGCAATAGGAGGCAAAGTTATTTTTAGAACGGACACAGTCAACTTAATTTTTTCTCTGATGTTTCATTTTTGGTAATCATGTGTTTACAGTAAATACAAATTCCAAACAGAAGCATGATTTCTTTCTGTTTATTTACTTTGTGCCTTTGACAAGATTTTAAATACAGTCCTTTGAACTATTTCTCTTATATAGCTGGTTTCCTCTGTGTGTGTGTCATTCAGAGAAACCTTTTTTAAAAGGGGAAAATGCAATCAACAAACTGACAGAGTAACTCATAATCATTGTATCTGAAACTAATTTTCAATGACTTTTAAATGAGCTACATCACAAATTAATTTTAAGTATACAGCTATTGCTTGCTATGTATTCTGGGTTTGTTTAATTATCAGAAAAGATTCTTTTTAATAGCTTCCAAATTTTGTTTTGTTCTAGCCAATATGTTGGAGAGGCTCAAAATCTATGAAGAGGCCTGGACTAAGTACCCAAGGGGACTGGTTCCAAGAAGACTTCCCCTAAACTTTTTATCTGGTAAAACAAACCAACATAGTTTCACATTTTGTTGTTGTTGTAACTTTCTATTTGGCAATATAAAAAATTAAAATTGCAAAGTAATATTTGGTAAAAACAAAATCAAACAGGTCTCTTTCCCCCAAAGGTGAAAAGTTTAAGGAATGTCTGGACAAGTTTCTAAGGATGAATTTCAGCAAAGGCTGCCCACCTGTTTTTAATACTTTGAGATCATTGTACAAAGACAAAGAAAAGGTAAATGAATCTTACAGGGTTTTTTTGGCAATAATTTGTGTTTATTCTTACATACTAAAGGAATAAAAGCAACTTTATAAGTTGGAGCCTTCTTTGGCCTGGAAATTCAAGCTTAGATTGGGGTCTCCCGCCTGATACTACTCTGTATCACTGTCATTGACTTGATTTTTCTGATTGTTCTAGGTCACAGAAGCAAAAATCTAGTGCTACATTTCCTACTGTGCAAATTTACATAGCTGTTTTCCAAGTCTGTTGTTGTACCAGTCTATGAACAACTACCATAAGCCAGTGTGGTGTATGTCTTCACAAAATTGTGAGGTTTTCTCTCTACATGTCATAAGGAAAGCTGGGAATAGATTACACTCCTCTCTGTACTATTGGAATAGTAGATCTCTTAGAATAGTCAGTATGGCTGACACCAAGGACATTCATATTGAAGTAAAATAATATTTGATCACAAATATTTCTTGTCTTATCTTTGCATGTGTAGGTGGCAATTATAGAAGAGTTGGTGGTTGGTTATGAAACTTCTCTAAAAAGCTGCAGGTTATTTAACCCCATTGGTGAGTGACAATGATTTAATATTTCATGAAAACACTATGCCTGTCATATGCTATATGTAACAACTCAGGCAGGCCCATGGAGGGGTTGAAGGAGTAGAAGAAACTCTGAATTATTTTGAAAGTAGAGAAGTCAGCGCACTCCTTGGAATTTGAGCACATAATACGTTCTAAATCTGTATTTGGAATGTATGCTGTTTTAGCTTAGGCAGTGCTCTGTACTCACTTCAAGATATCATATCTTGGAATATCCTTAAATGGGATGAGATGAGAACTATAATTATGGCCTCCATGTGAAAGAAGAATAGATTATGTTGTAACTGTATTGATACTATTTTGTATATATTATTAATGTAGTACTAATTTTTTTCTGTTTACATAAAAATAATTTTAGATCTAAAATTCCCATATTAAGATATTTTGGTATTACTTATTCAATAATGACAACTGTTTCACAATCTTGTAAAATCCTTCTTTGGGACATTAATTAAAAATTCATCCTTCCTTGAATGTGCAAACATTATCTACTTGTAAACTTGCACCAGTTAACTAAAGATGTGGGTTTTTTTCCAAAACAGTTCAAGTAGTGTAGAGATGCTCTTAAGCTAAGAAAATGGCTTTCTTCATTTTGGCATAATCTCTTGTCATTTTACAGTATTAAGCTGAACTGAAATAAGGCAGTCCCTCAAAATCTAAACAAACTTTTAAAACGTTTAAATTAGCGCACATTTGTGTGAACATGGCTGAACAAAACTTGTATCTGTTAAATACTTTCTCTCCTATGAAAATTAAAAGTAAATATATGATTGTTGGCATAAGTACCGAAGAATTAAAGCCTTTGGGCTTGTTCTGGTACTGAGCAGTGAGCTCCCAATTTGGCAATGAATTTAACATTAAGCCTTGAGTAGTCTCTACTGAGTGGTGCTTAATTGCTTTATTGGATCTGGGGCTCAGCACTGTGCAGGATCAAGTCATTTCAGAGTGGTTTATGTTGCACACAAAGGAGAGATCTATACGTGTGATTTAGGGTTACTTTTGAAAAAAATGGAAAAAATGTTTCTATTCTAGATTCTTTTATTCCAACACAATCTATGTCCCAAGCTTTTTAAAGTTACTTGTACTGGGATAAGAATACATTGGTGACAGTAGTCTGTACTAGTTAAGTATTTAAAATGTTTTAAATTGGTGTATTGAAAATATACTGATGTAAATGTCAAATTAGGACTCTGTGTTTGTCACAGAAGTTGCAGATTCTATGACTTCCTGTGACCCCAGTGGCCAGTATGGCTGATCCCAGGACTGCCTGAGCAGCTGGCCCTGGGGGTAATTGCACTGACTACTGTTGGAGCAGCTCTTCAGCCAGCTGCTTAGGTGGCCTCACAACCAGCTATATCAGCTGATGCTAGAGCAGCCCAGTCAGATTCACGGCCTGCTGTTTTGGCGATCCCAGGTAGCTGGCCCCAGGGACTGCCCAATGCAACTGGCTCTGTGAACTGCCTGAGCAGGAGTCTTGATGCCAGCAGAAGCAGCTGCAGCTTGGTGGCTCCCACGGTAGCCAGAGCAGCGGCAGCCCTCCCCCTCAGGTAGCTGGTGTCTTAGGCTGTCCTCCCTCCCATCCAAGATTCAGTCGGGGATATTTATGATATACGTCATGGACAGGTCTCAGACTGATTTAAAAAAAAAATACCCCTGATTAAATTGTAGCCTTAACTATGATGCGTTTCAGTTAACAACATATGCAATTAGTGTATTATATCTTTGACCTAAAACAGTAATTTACAGGAGGGTGCTAAGATTACTCTCCAAATAAACATGTTTCCTACTTTTCTGATGAGTGGGTTGAAAGCTAAATGTAAAGGTAAACAAATTCTGTACGCTATGTTAATAGATATTCCTTGTGCTACATGCTGCTACAATGGAATATATAACATCTTTTTTCCCCCATAGATGATGGTAAAGAAGAACCTCCTACCACATTACTCTGGGTCCAATACTACTTGGCACAACATTATGACAAAATTGGGCAGCCATCCATGGCTCTGGATTACATAAATGCTGCTATAGAAAGTACTCCCACCTTGATAGAACTCTTCCTTGTGAAGGCTAAAATCTATAAGGTAATATTGATTGGTTTGTTCTTAATTATCAGATAAGACTTGTGTTTTGCAGTGAGACTTTCAATTGTAACTGTATTTAATAAACATATAATAAAAACACCGTTATCTGACCCTACTTCTCTATAACAAAGTGTTGTAGTGAACCCTCAGTTTATTAAGAGCTCTTAGGTTTGTGAATTAGCAAAATATGAATTAACAAGGTCTGTTTGGAGATTGTATTGTTGAAGTAGGGAAACTGTAATATTGGGATGTGGTTGTATCGGTGTGTGTGGGTGGTGTGGTGGTGTGAGTTTTTGGTTTGGTTTTTTTGTTTTGTTTTGTTTTGTTTTTTTGGTTTTGAGGTATGCTTTTGTTGTAAGCAACCTGCTTAATATTTTTGGTTCCTTGTTGAAATTAACACTCTTGTATAATGTTTAATTGGTTAGTGAGGAGTGGGCAGATAAGACTAAACTATGTGCATTTTACAATTCCCTTCCTTATTTGTTTTTATTTTTTATTTTTAAGCATGCTGGAAACATTAAAGAAGCTGCAAGATGGATGGATGAAGCCCAGGCCTTGGACACAGCGGACAGATTTATCAACTCCAAATGTGCAAAATATATGTTGAAAGCCAACTTGATCAAAGAGGCAGAAGAAATGTGTTCTAAGTTCACCAGGGTTTGTTCCAATTACTGTAGTTTTTGATTAACAAAATGTAGACACAATCAATTGTGAAGTACCTTGAATATTTTAGCTGTCCTTCTGAGCCTCTATTTTGGTCAGTAATTAATTTTCTTTCTCTGCTTTGGCTGAGTTATGCAGGTTGCTTGTGTCGTTTGTAGCTAGATTTCACATATACATGGTGATAATGGCTCCATAGTTAAGGTTAAGCTGAGCTTTGCACTTACAAGGATTCAACTTCTTTGTTACATATGAAAAATGCAGTACATCTTCCCCAGAAGTACAGAAGTTTCGGAGAATTTACACACAAATCAATATAGATTTTAAATTAATTCTTAACATTCCTTTAGACTACTTTGTCAAATCTTTTTTGGTTCCAAATTATTTCATTAACAGAGACTATTCAGACTTTCCTCATAGAAGTTCCACATAGTTAGTAATAGTGTATTGTGATGGCCCTTGTCTCTGGAACAGGCTATTGCCATCCTCTGTCTGAAATATCTTGGCTGTAATTATTTCCGAGACACACTCTAAGGTGCATTTTCTTCATTGGGCTGCTGTGGAGGTGGGATTTTGAGAGCAATCAGAGTTGTGGGGAGGACCGTTTTTTGTTCTGCAGGTTCTTTTATTTGTGTTTCTTTTTGTTTCGGTTAGGGACATACTTAGGCCTCTCTTTTTGCTCTATAGATTAGAGGCTAAAAGGCACTGAAATCTCATGCATAGGCTACACATGAAGAATTTTTGAGAATTGATGGTCACTTTTTGCCAGTGTTTTTCATAACTGAAAAATTATTTTTCCGCAAAGGCTGGCATAGTCTTTCATCAGATTACTCCCTTTCAGAATGACTGCTCTCCTATTGATTTCTTTGGGCATAAATTTTCCTGGGTAAAAACCACTTCCTCAGATGTATGCAAATAAATCTGTTAGACTTTAAAGTGCCGCAGGACTCCTCACTTTTATTACAAATAGACTGATAGAGCTACCACTCTGAGACTTACTCTCTTTATTTTTGACAGAGGCACTAAGGCTCCAAGCTGCCCTTAGTTATTGCCTCTATTCATCTGTTCCTCTCTTCCTTTAGGGAAGGCAAGAGGGAGGAGAAAACTGAGGTGTGCCTGAGCAAGGGAATGTTTTTGGATTATTTCTAATACTTCTGTTTTGCTTTTAGGAAGGAACCTCAGCAGTAGAGAATTTAAATGAAATGCAGTGCATGTGGTTCCAGACAGAATGTGCCCAAGCTTACAAGGCAATGAATAAATTTGGAGAAGCACTTAAGAAATGCCATGAAATTGAGAGAGTATGTATCTAAGTATATTTAATCCATAAAAGTTTCCAGTTTAGCTTTACTGCCATGACATGTTTCCATCTAGACATCAACATCTTTTGTTGGGCCCTTAGAAACCTTGTAGTTTCCTGTGATGTGGTTTGGCCTTCCAGATGTGAAGTGGCATCTGTAGACCATATCTAATTGTAACTGTATTAAATAAAGATCTAATCCTGCAAACACAAATGTGTTTAATCTTATTCCTATGATAATCCCATTGTGTTAAATGGAACTACTCATATGAATAAAGCAGCAGCTAGCCGGATAACCGTTTGACTGAGAAGCTACTGTTTATCAGTTAATGGTCCTGGTTAACTGCAACAAACACCCTCTTCTCCCATCCACCTCCTGACGTGCTTTGCATTTATAACTCGGACAGGCAGGCTGGCTCAGTCCTAGCCTGCTGATCCAAGTTTTAAAGGAATAGCACGCAGGAGAGCCATCTGCCACCACGTGCAGCTGCCTCTAACAGAAGCAGCAGCGTGGGACAGCAGGTGGGAACCGGTCTGTGTGGGGAGCCAGTTTAAAAAAACAGCTCCCACCTGCCACCTCGTGCTGCTGCCTCTATTAGAGGCAGCAGTGCAGGGCAGCAGCAACAGCTCCTGTCCATGGGGATCCCAAGCACTGCACAGATAGAATCTGCTCTGGCAACCCATGGATACAGAGGCAGCAGTGCAGGGTGGCAGGCGGGAGCGAGTCTGCATGAGAAGCCAATTTTTAAATCAGCTCCCCTTGCAGACTGGCTTTGCCTGCCACCCCGCGCTGCTGTCCCTTTTACAGAGGCAGCAGCGCAGGGTGGCAGGGGTCTCCCTGGGAGTGGGATGGACAGTCTGCGGGTCCCGCCCCCGGGGTCATCGAATAATCATGTATCTGGTAAGAATTGATGCAGTTCAATGATTATTAAATTAAACAATTTCTAACATCCCTAGAATAAAGTTAAGCATGTGCCTAACTTTAATTTTACAGTCCCAAGGTGTCAGATAGTAGCCAGAAGATCAGAATGATTTAAGCTATGGTTTCACTGTTGGAGGAGAAAAGTTGTGCCACAAGTCAAAACTTTGGTATTCTGCAGTTACTCAGCTTGTGTGCTTAAGGCTGTACTCGTCCACAAAGTCATTTTATTTCTTCTTAGAATTTAACATGAACTATAACTTTTTCCTCACAAAATAAGTACTTTTACAAGTTTGCTTTAGTTTTCCCTGGCTTTCCATTGACTGTAGTAGTGTCTGAAAGAACTAAACTTGTGCTTATTGTTCCTGACTTGTTACACTCTGCATTGATCCTGGAGTAGTTCTTTTTTAACGTTGGGTATTGGGCAGTTTGTGGAATTATTTTTCTTTTTTAAGGAGAAAAATGTCATTTTGTGACTTCATCCGTAACTTAATGCATTTTTCGTAACTCAGAGTACCAAAACTTGAATTGCTCTCACTAGCTGAGTACGTAAGACCCTGATCCATTATCAGTTGTCTCGTTTTTCTTTAGTTTCATTTTTTTTGTAGTTGCTTATAAGAAAATATGTGTTTGTTTTGTTTTTCTAACACTTGCTAAAACTTGCTATTTTCTGTTAGCATTTTGTAGAAATTACAGATGACCAGTTTGACTTCCACACTTACTGTATGAGAAAAATTACGCTTAGGTCTTATGTGGACTTGTTAAAACTAGAAGATGTACTTCGACAACATCCATTTTACTTCAAGGCAGCACGAATTGCTATAGAAATATATTTGAAGCTTCATGATAATCCCCTAACAGATGAGAATAAAGAACACGAGACTGATACAGGTATAAGAAATTTCCTGGATATATTTTGTGTGCAGTTTAAGTGGTTGAGTTATATTCTATAGATGTAGAGACTCATACAGTTGACATTCATAGTTAGATTGGAGCTTCTAACAGAGTTGTGACAGCCAAGAATTGACTTGTAATGAGTGAATCCTGACTCTTTATTAAAAACTGGATGCTCTGTGGCCTAGTGGAGAAAGTGTTGGACTGAGACTGTGGAGACATGGGTTCTAATCTAGCTGTCATTAGCTTGCTTGATGATATTGGGGAAGTCACTTCAATTCTCTTGCCACCATTTCCCCATCTGTAGAAAATGGGATAATAACATAACTTCTTTGATCAAGTGCTTTGAAATCTCCATATGAAATATGGTGGTGGTAGTGTGCATTCTGTTTATACAATATAGGTATTTATGTTTATATACATTAATGTTAATAATACAGCATATGTGCTAATGTTAGAATTTTGCTATGGTCATTCCAAAAAAATCTTTCAAGCCCTTGTATAATTTCCAAAAGAAAAACCTCCGAAAGTAATTTGAGAATGATTGAGAAAATGCTCCGTGGTCATGGTGTCTTGTCTCAGTGTAGCAATCTGAGGGATGATTGCATGAGAAGCAGTTGTTCTTCCAATAAGGTGAAGCATAATTTGAAGGCAATGTGCAAAGGGTAGAAAAATTGAGTTGTGCTGTTGTGACATTCTCCAGGGTAAAATCTAGACTAATGGATAGCTGTGTCCCCTTAATTCCAACCTTGGGTGCCTTTTACATTGTGTTGCTCTGACAGCAACCACTCCTGGTCAACTTACACACTACTTTCAGCATGTAAATCACTCCCAGTTATACTGTAAGAGTGCTATAGCCAGCCACCCTTTAATTACACTGCAGGGCAACACCAGCGACCTCCCATTTTCAGACTTTCCTCCAGAAATCTGTGTCATGTACTGCTCCCTCTTGGACAGTGAATGTTCATGTAAAGTTTATCATTTCATTAACAGAAAATTATATGCACAAATCTTGTTGTCCCAAATGAAGTTTACCAAACATGTTAGTTTAAACACACCCTGGTTTAGGTAAAACAATAAAATATGTTCCCTTCTAGTGATGTCCCCATGGGTGCGTGTTGGGTCGTCCTGACACTGCAGATTGCAGTTTTTCACAGTAGTAGCCAGTCGGGCAACACATTCGCGATAGGTGCCTCGAGCCATTCACACTTTTGCAGTTCTCGCGCACTGCCTGCCCTCTTCTCAGTTCTTTTGCTACCACTCTCGGTCTCAGACAGAGCTCAATCTCTCTCCTTCAGCTTTATCTAGATAGAGTTAAAATATAGTTTGTTAGTTTTAATGTTTTTCCCTTGTTAATTCATTTACTGTTAAAAAAAACCCTTATATATAGTTTTAAAAAAAAGCGGGGGCGGGGGGGGACAGCATATAGTGGGAACAGGCCCAGGTTGTGGCCTTCCCTGACGACTCATTCCCCTTTCTCTTCATTGTAAATCAAAAAAAAAAAAAGAGGAGGAGGAACAGAAGAGGAAAAGAGCAATACAACTGCCTATGGTGTTGAGCCGTTAGCCTAATTGGCACTATTTTAAAAGTGTGAGCCTTGTGACAAATATATGGTGGCCTCTGACGGCCACTCTTCATGCATTTGCTGCCTTCAAGAAACACACGTCCCTCAGAAGTGTGTCCATTGTTGCAGCCTTCAGGCCAGAGCACATCAAGAAAGAGAGCTGAATCTCCGCATGTTCCGCTTTGACAAGCCTTTACAGCCCTGGGACTCTCCAGACACTAATACCCAGTCTGAGTCTGCTAACAAACAGAAGAGATGAGCGAGTTGTCTGACAACAAAAGCACCTGCAAAGAAAAAGGTGTCTCCATCCTGTTCCCTACCAGCCAAGGTCTGTACGGGGGACAAACTGGGCCGGATGTCCCTGGGAGACAAACGGGGGACATCCGGCACAGGGCATGGCACCGAAATCTCGCCATTCCCACCCTTTGGCACTGCCCCGAGTGGCACCCACATCAAGCAAGGCACAAGAACCAGACAAGACTCAGGCACTGGCTGCACCACAGGTGCCACCTAAAATTCCAACACCGGTTAAGGCGTGGTCAAAATCTGCTAGACTCCTGCCAAGGACACTGAATGTGACACTGGTTCCTTCTCCACTGGCACCACTGCCTCCCATGTTTGGCATCGCGTTCCATGGCACCGGTAGACGATGTCTTGGGCCAGCATCATTCCACTTCCTGCAGGCATGACTGCGGTATCCTGGTGCCAACTCCAGTGCTGCGGTAAACATCAGCGCACGGCAGCGCTTCAAGGCAGCCGTCACCATTGCCCCCTTTGTCAAGAGAGTTTCCTGGCTCACCCACCCAGATCACCAGAGCTCTCCAATCACTGGATGACCAGAGGAGTGTATTCTTTTCCCAACACTTGTGTCCTGCCAGATCCCATGCACTCTGAGACAGACAGACTACACTATTCTCATACCCCCTCCATGGTTTGTGGACTGCCCTGTTCTCCACATCAATATCCGGCACAATGGTCCCCCTGGCATCAATGGTCTTCCTCAAGGCACCAGTCAACCACATCAACACCCACTAAGAGACCTCCTACATCTTCTCACACCCTAAGCCACCTTGTTTCAAAGGATGCGGAGGTTGAGTAAGGGCAAATCATTGACAAAAATGACCGCCCGCCACCGGATAAATCACCGATGGACCAGTCATCCTCCTCTCCTGACAAAGCGGTGATACCGGCTGATCCATCGCTGGCAGATGACTTGAAGCAGTTCCAGGAGTTGTTCAAACATGTTGCCACTAGTTAGGAAGTCCCCCTTACTGAAGTTCAGGAAAAGCAGCATTGACTTTTAAAGAACTTACAACCCATGCTTCAGTCTAAGATTGTGCTCCCAATTGATGAGGCAGTAACAGAGGCAGCTGATGAGGTATGGCAAATGCCAGCCTCAGCTCCCCCAGCTAATAAAAAGACTGATAGAAAATACTTTGTCTTGTCCAAGGGTATGGACTTTTTATTCTCCCACACTCAGCCAAATTCGTTAGTGGTTAATGCAGCCCATCACAGGGCAAAGTTGCCACAGTTTAAGACCTCTGCCCAGGACAAAGAACACAAATGACTCTATGTGGTCAAAAAATATACTCCTCATCAACATTACAACTACGTATTACCAGCTATACTGCTCTGCTGGCCATTCACAATTTTGACAATTATGCAAAACTGATGAGCTCCATAGAACATCTCCCAAATCTCTCTCACCCGGTTGTCAAGTCCATAGTGCAAGACAGTTTATACCACATCTCATACTGCCCTTCAGATGGCATTGAACATAGCGGACACAGCTGCACGAGCAACCAGGATATCGATAGTTATGCACCGAACATCGTGACTTCAGGCCGCTGGAGTTCATAAGGAGCTTCAGAGCAAGGTGGAGGACTTCCCCTTTGATAAGGACAAACTCTTTACAGTAAAGACTGACAAGGTCCTCCACTCCAGTAAAGACTCCCATACAACTTTGCATTCATTAGGGATGTACATACCACCCTATCACCAAAGGTGCTATACCCTATATCAGAGACAGAGAGATTTCCCGTACCATCGCCACCCACAGAGGGCTTTTGATCAGGATCGTTCCAGAATGAGGGCCCAAAAGAGGCAGTCCCCCAACATCTGTTTGTCAACCCAACACTCTCTTCAAAGCAGCAGTTTTTGAGTTTTTGGTCAAGGGTCTGCCCGACCTCTCCCACTCACGAGTGCCTCACAATGATGCAACAGCATTTTATGATCATTTGCGCCCCTTCTACCATCAGTGTGGACCAGTGGGTCATCGAGATAGTAAGTAAGATCAGGATACACCATTCCCCTCTTCCCCCCCTACCCTCTCTGTCCCTCTTCAGGAACCCTCTCACGAACCTCTCCTGAAGCAAGAAGTAAACTGTTTGTTACGCCTGGGAGCCATAGAGCGAGTGCCTGACCATACCAGGGGAGAGTGTTTTATTCCAATTACTTCTTCACAGCAAAGAGGACATGTGGTTGGAGACCCATCCTTGATCTTTGCAAACTAAGCAAATACCTCTGCAAGCAGTGGTTCAAAATAACCACGCCCGCATTGATCATCCTGGCACTGAACAAGGGAGACTGGTTTGCAGCCCTGAACCTCCATATCATCTATTTTCATGTGACCATACTTCCATTGCACAGGCAGTTTCTGCAGTCCACAATAACCTCCAAACATTTTCAATACCAAGTCCTTCCTTTCAGTCTATCTTCCCCTCCCAGAGTCTTTTTGAAGACCCTTGCATTCGTCGTGGCTTACTTACGACGGCAGGAGTTATGATTTTTCCATACCTGGTTGATTGCCTTGTCCCCTGGTCAATTACCTGGCCCCTCCCATGAAGTGACCTGCAACATGTTGCTATTCATCAAGAGACTCTTTGGCTACATCTAGACTGCATTCGTCTTTTGACAGAGAAATGTAAATGAAGGACTTTGGAAATTGCAAATGAAGTGCTGATTTACAAATTTCATGCTTCATTTGCATAATAGATTCCGATCACTTTTTCGACAAAGGATTTTTCGGGGGGGGAAAAGCCCGCCATCTAGATGCGGTTCTTTCGGGGGGGGGAAACCCTTTTTCGAAAGAACCTGTGAAACTCATTTTTTCAGGCATTAGGGTTCTTTCGAAAAAGGGCTTTTTTTGAAAGAACCGCATCTGGACCGCGGTTTTTTCCGAAAAATCCTTTGTCGAAAAAGCGATCGGAATCCATTATGCAAATGAAGTTCAAAATTTGTAAATCAGCACTTCATTTGCAATTTCAAAGTCCTTCATTTACATTATATTCATAAATGATCTGGAGAAAGGGGTAAGCAGTGAGGTGGTAAAGTTTGCAGATGATACCAAACTGTTTAGGATAGTCAAGACAGAAGCAGACTGTGAGGGACTCCAAGAAGATCTCACCAAACTGAGTGATTGGGCAACAAAATGGCAAATGAAATTTAATGTGGATAAGTGTAAAGTAATGCACATCGGGGAAAAATAACCCCAACGTACAGTATGATGGGGGCTAATTTGGCTACGACAAATCAGGAAAGAGATCTTGAAGTTATCGTGGACAGTTCTCTGAAAACTTCCACGCAGTGTGCAGCGGCGGTCAAAAAGGCAAATAGGATGCTAGGAATTATTAAGAAAGGGATAGAAAATAAGACCCAGAATATCTTACTGCCCCTGTATTAAAACTATGGTACGCCCACATCTTGAATACTGTGTACAGATGTGGTCTCCTCACCTCAAAAAAGATATTTTGGCCTTGGAAAGGGTTCAGAAAAGGGCAACTAAAATGATGAGGGGTTTGGAACGGGTCCCATATGAGGAGAGGCTAAAGAGACTGGGACTTTTCAGTTTAGAAAAGAGGAGACTGAGGGGGGATATGATAGAGGTATATAAAATCATGAGTGGTGTGGAGAGGGCTGATAAAGAAAAGTTATTTATTAGTTCCCTAAATAGAAGAACTAGAGGACACCAAATGAAATTAATGGGTAGCAAGTTTAAAACTAATAAAAGAAAGTTCTTCTTCACACAGCGTGTAGTCAGCCTGTGGATCTCCTTGCCAGAGGAGGCTGTAAAGGCTAGGACTATAATAGAGTTTAAAGAGAAGCTAGATAATTTCATGAAGGTTGGGTCCATAAAAGGCTATTAGCCAGGGGATAAAATGGTGTCCTTGGCCTCTCTTTGTCAGAGGCTGGAGAGGGATGGCAGGAGACAAATCGCTTGATCATTGTCTTTGGTCCACCCTCTCTGGGCACCTGGTGCTGGCCACTGTCGGCAGACAGGATACTTGGCTAGATGGACCTTTGGTTTGACCTAGTACGGCCATTCTTATGTTCTTATGTATGTTCTTATTCCTCTGTAGAAAGAGGAATGTAGTGTAGACATAGCCTTCGAGACCTAGGGCTCCTTATAAACTAACAAAAAAAAATCTGTTGTACCCAACTCAAGTTCTGGAGTTCATAGGAACTCATCTAGACTCCACTACGGCCCAGGCCTACTTACTAAACCAACACTTCCAGATCATACAAAATCTTATTTCCATTATTGCATCCAGCCCTACCATCCCAGTGCTTATCAGTCTGCAACTGATGGGTTACGTGGCCACTATGACATAAGGTGTCCGACATGCGCGCCTACAGTTTCGGTGTCTCCAGTATTGGCTTTTGTCAGTATATACCCCCTCCAAGCATCATGTCCACAAGCAGGTTTCTCCCCCTCCAGATGTGCTTGCTTCTCTACTGTGGTGGATCAACCCTGACAACCTCCTTGCAGGTGTCCCGTTCCACCAGACACAGCCCTCGGTTCAGATTACCAACAACGCCTCTGTTCTTGGATGGGGCACACATCTTCATCGGAAATATGTGGCTGTACAGTCCATATTCTCACCAACAATATTACCACGATGTTCTACATCAGTCATCAAGGAGGAGCTTGCTTCCACTCCCTTTGGTGGAATCTGTCCACTTCTAGAACTGGTGCATCTACAACATCAGTTTAGTGGTGTCCTATCTGCTTGGAGTCAAGAATACATCAGTCGCCATTTCTCAATAGATCATGAATGGGAACTTCACCCATGGGTCCTTCACACTATTTTTCAATGCTGGGGATTCCCTCCAATAGATCTCTTTGCATCACACCACACTGCAAAGTGTCTCCAGTATCCCAGTAGTGTTCCAGAGCAGGCATGGGACCAGGATCACTGGGCAACGCATTCCTCATTACATGTAGTGCTCATGTGCAGGGCTCGACAAATTATGGAAAACCCTACTCGCCAGACAAAAAAGGGACTCTTCCCCCCCCCCCAAGTGTTTTTTTTTAATGGCATAAATTTCTAATAAGAATAAGAACAGTAATTACTAATAAGTTATTAATAAATATCTTATAAACCTCGACCTTTTCCCTCTGCTGCCATGTCTCCTCCCCTTGCTCCATCAGCTCCCCTGGTGCCTGCTGCCCCCCAACCCCTCACCCTCCTCTGCTGTCCTGACTCCTGCCCTTCACTGCCCTCAGCCTTCCTGAGACCTGCCCCCCCTCCACCAGCCTCTCCCCCCTGTGCCCACTCCTCCAGTAGCCCCACTCTGAACATGTGAGCTACCCCTGCTCATCCCCTCTCCTAACTCCTCCCTCTACACACCTGCCCTGCCTCTCTCCTCTGGTGCTGGTCCCTCCCCTGCAGGTGTTTGCCCTTCTGCTTCACCCCCAGAATCCCCTGGCACCTGCACCCTCCTGGTGCCTCCCCCTTCCCTCACTGCCCCTGCCCCCTTTGCGCTTTTTTCCCCTGATACCCACCCCCTCACCACCCTCTGCCCCCGTTCCCCTCATGCCCCTGTGCCCTCACACATGACTTGCTCCATCCCCGCCTTCCTCATGCCCACCCCTTCTTTCATGCCTTCTCCTAGCACCTCCCCCTCCCCCCTCTAGGCCCCAATGCCCTTACCTTCTCCTCTCCCAGCATCACCCTGTCCCCCCTCCCACTGACACCTCCCCTCCTGCCCTTTTCCTCATTGTCTGCACGTGGCCCCCTGGTATTTGTCTCTCCTGCACCCCTGTCCCTTGGTGCCTTCCCCTTTCTTCTTCTTCTTCTCCTGACTTCTTCCCCTCCCCTCCGCACAAGCCCTTTCCCCATATTTTTCCCTCCCCACAGCACAGCACAGGACCCTTCCCCTCCCCTACCTGGCTTCTGCTTTCCACTTTGTGGGTTTGCCGGAGCCTTTTTGAATCCGGCGGTCTCCGGTCGTGACGTCAGGATGCCACATCACGCCAGCGTCCTGGCGTCTGCCAGCGTCCTGGCGTCTGCCAGCATCCCGCCCTCTGGCTCACGCCCCGCCTCCTCGCGCCGGAGCTGCACGCAGGCAGCCCGGTGCTGAGAATCGCCGCACTTCCCCCTTCCCGGCGGCACTCTGCTCCTCCACCGGCCCGCGGATCGGATGGGGCCGCGCTGCCCGTAGTGCAGGCTTCGGCCAGCCCATCACAATGGCCCTGCTCATCTGTATTACGCATTTCTCCCAGTTCCTCTGATCCTGAGAGTTCTCCGCAAGATCAAAACCATCGGGGCCCAAATCATTATTATAGCCCCCTCCTGGTCCAATCAAACATGGTTTCCTTATCTCTATCAGATGTCTTTGTCTTCTGAATTGGCAGGGCCTTCTCTCTCAGAATGGGGGCACCTTTTTGCATGCCCAACTGCAAACCCTACACCTCACGGTCTGGCTCCTTCTGGTTCAGTGAATCCGAGAGACTCTGTTCAGACCAAGTAAAAGACATTCTGTTACAAAGTAGATGTCAAACTACTCGTAATACTTACATGTGTAAGTGGAAATGCTTCGTAGCCTGGTGCTCCAACAAATAAATTGATCTGACTTTCTCACCCCTTTGTATAATTCTCGACTACATTCTGCAATTGAAATGAGGGTCTGTCAGTTTCCTCCCTCAGGGTACATCTGGCCACACTGACCTCATTTCAACCCCCAAATAGAAGCGTTCTCAGTCTTTGAGCATCCTACCACCAGGACGTTTCTTAAGGGCCTTCACAATCTGAACCCTCCATATAGGTCACCACCTCCAGCATGGGACTTAGAGTTAGAGCTGGTCCTGGACACACTAATTTGGCTTCCCTTTGAATCCTTGGCAACCTGCCCTCCTCTTCTGCTGGCAATGAAGACAGCATTCTTACCAGCGATTATATCCACGTGTACAGTTAGCCCTGACAGCAGCTCCTACTTACGTAATATTCTCAAAGGACAAAGTCATACTCCGCCCACATCCTTCTTTTTTACCTAAGGTTTGCTCTGATTTTCACATAAATGAACCCATCGTTCTCCCTATCTTGCACACCCTTGATGTTCGCAAGGCGCTCTCTTTTTACATTGATAGGATTCTGATTTTCTGCAACTGCAACGAATGTTCGTTTCCATTGCTAAATGTTCCAGAGGAACACCTATATCTTCCCAACGCATATTGAAACTGATAGTTTCCTGCATCACTCACTGTTGTTCTCTACAGAATAGAAAACTCCCTGTTCCTCCCAGAGCACATTCCACCCGAGCCATCTCCACATCTACAGCTTTCCTCAGGGGTGTATCACTTCAGGATATTTGCCGCGCAACCACATGGTCGTCAAACCACATTTTCAAGAAACATTATGCAATTGCTCCACAAGTATCTATGAGCTGTTCATTAGCCAGTGCTGCTGTCTTGACCACTGATAAATGGTGACTCCGAAGCCCACCTACCATCTTGTCAATTACCACTTTACAGTCACCAACAGTAGAGCACCCACAGGAACATCACTCGAAGAAAAAAAGGAAGTTACTCACTTTGTGTAGTAAGGGTGGTTCTTGGAGATGTGTGTCCCTGTGGGTGCTCCACGGTCCACCCTCCTCCTCTCTTCTTCAGACTGTTTACTCTAGCTAATCAGGCATACACAAAGAAACTGAAGAGCGTCGGGCCACACACATGCAAACAGCATGAGGCACCTATCACTAATGCGTGACCTCATGCTGACCCGACTGGCTACTGCTGTGAAAAACTCTGATCTGCGGCACTGGGACAACCTGACACTAACGGGGGACACACATTTCAAAAAACTGTCATTACTGTACAAGGTGAGTAACTTCCTTTTATTAATGATAAAAAGGTAGATTTTAAGTGATTACAAGTATTGTGGTAGAATTGGTTACAATGAAAATAAAAAATAAAATGCAACTAACACCTAATTCAACAAGCGAAGTGATTTCAAAGGAAAACTCAGCCCTTATTTTATCAGTTTTACTGGCTGAAATCCTTTCATCTATGATCTCTTCTCAGTTCATTGATGCTTCCTTTGTCCTTCAAGTGTTGTCTATGCTGTAGGTAGGGATCAAAGGAGAGAGATCATGGGACATCTGTCTCCCTTTCCTATAGCTCTTTGAAAGTTAGGTCTAGCTGAGATTCAGGAGATAAGAAGTCTAGGAGGACAGAAGCCTATAGCTTTTTTTTTTTTTTCTCCCAAAATGTAAATTTCTTTCTCTCACCCTTTTTTCCGGCTGAAGAAAGGCTTTTCAACCATGTGATTATCCATTTGATTTTGTTTACACCTGGCTGGAGCATCACTTTTGCCTTTTGTCTTTGAGGAACTGGTTTGTGCCTGCTTGTCTAAACTGGGAACATGTCTTAGTAATGTTGTACATTAGAATCTTATCACTTTACCTATAAGTGTTATCACACATAATTTACCAGGACAATAATGATTATGATTTTTTTTCAAATGATACTTCACAAGGTATACTCTGTACAAAAATCATTATAATTTGTAAAAAGAGTGAACATGAGAGTTCAGACTGTCTCAGCCGTCTTTTGCTTTTTGATCCGTTAAGTCCTCTGTGTTAAGTATTTGGAGGGGACCGTGGTTTTATTTTTAAAATATCAGTCTTGTCTGTCTTAACTGAAGGACAACTTGGATGACTTGTGGATGGGGGACTTCCATAACCGAGAACTGCTGAAGAAGGGTGCTGAATCTTTATTAGAAGTTAAACCTAATGACTCCATACATTTAAAGATCACCCTTTTATTGTAACATATTGTCTTTGTGCAGCAAATATGTCTGACAAGGAGCTAAAGAAACTTCGCAATAAGCAGAGAAGAGCACAGAAGAAAGCACAATTGGAGGAAGAGAAGAAGAATGCAGAAAAAGAGAAGCAGCAGAGAAATCAGAAGAAAAAAAAGGATGATGATGATGAGGAAATTGGTGGCCCAAAAGAAGAGCTTATCCCTGAGAAACTAGCAAAGGTACTACTTGCCAGAACAATGTTTAGTAATTGGCTATCAGATTAAAATCGGCTTTTCAGAATATTGCCTGCCTCGAACTCCAGATATCGTTAAATAATTTTATTCTTACATATATTCCATTTAAAAGTGTCTCAAATTGAAAACAAAAGTTTCTGGAATAATTTCTCTGGTTTGTAATCTACAAGTGTTACAGAGGATCTGAGTTTCTCTCTCGTCCTTCAAAGACAACATGCATTGCAGCAAGAACTGCTGGATGCTCCCTCGCAGGAAGTAGAAATATTGTCATACATGTGTTGTACTAGGAGGTCACTAATTACATCTACCATCAAGTTTAGCAGGTTGAAAATCTTCATATTCTGAAGGTGAGATAGATACATTCATTATTACATTCTTTAACAGGTATTGTGGAACTATTGAGTCAGGAATTAAAAAGTAACTGAAAAAGTTTCAGTAAAAAGATAGGGGAAATTGTGAAACATTTGTGTGGAATTAGTAGTCGACTGGGAGGATGGGTTTGAGATTGGATTACAAGTTATGTGATAGTTTACACTTGACTACAGTGCAGTTGACAGAAGAACAGCATATGAGAAGAATGTTCTGTGCTTCTGTTCTTGTGAAATATACATTTTGAGTAGGAGCAGGCCTGCCGACAGCAGCAGTAAAAGGGGCACCTGCCCTGAAGCCCAGTAATTCAGAGGGGCCCAGAGCTCCCAGCCACTGCTGCTGCTACTGTGACAGTGGCCAGAGCCCTGGGCCCTTTAAATTGTCAGTGGAGCACCACATGTTCCTGGTGGCTCTGAGAGGGGCACGCACTCCAGACAGTGCAGAGGGCTGGCTGCATAGTCCTGCCCCTTCCACCTGTGCCCTTCCCAGAGCACAAAGCCAGATCCCACCTTGCTCAGGGGAGCACATCTGAAGTGTGGTCCACAGCACAGAAGAGTCTAGGACAGATGGGGGGAGCAAATTAATTCCATGAGGATCTTGAGTACTATTTGGGATTTTTAACTGACAGGTGTTGTGGTGACAGGAAGCATTGATTTGAAAAGATTGATTTGGTTTTTGGTATGAAGGTTAAATAGTTACAGATTGGACAAGCTGAATTTTAAAGACAAACCTGAGCAAAACCACAGAGAAATGAATTACACTAATGCAAATTAGTTCTGTTGAAGACCATGAAAAAGAGCTGTGAAAGAGGAATAGTTGAGTGATAAATGCTGATTTTGTATGAAGTGTATCTGCGAGGCAAAGAAATGCCAGCATTGAGTATTAGAGAACCTTTTCGAACTTTAAATTTTTTAATTATCACGAGGGTAGTTTCAGATGACAGACCTCAGTGAAAACTTACTTTGAAACTCCTAGTTGTGAAAGAATGTATTACCAGTGATAAACACTAACAGCTGACTCTTGTTTGAATTGCTTCAGTCTCAAAATATTAAAAAACCCCTTATGGTAGCCTCAGATGAAGTAAGTGTCTAAGCACAACAGCCTCTAACTAATCCCTAAACTAATATATTTAGTAAGGCAGATGATCTATTTTATTAACCATGAGGGAAAGATCTCTGGCAAAACAAATCTTTCAAAATGGTGAATATTGTAAATGCCTTGATCCAAAGAATGCTGATTACGCTAGCTATATTAGCTGAGCTGGTGGCAACTGCTCCCTATGCCTTTTTTGAGTGCCTCTGTGCTCAGGATCTATCAGTATCTCCATGTGCAAGTAGATACTATGGGATAAGGGTTAGTAGAAGAGTGTCTCATCACTGGAGTAATATATTTCAATGTGCTTTATTTCCTGCTCTGAATTTGTCCTTTGTTCCTTTCCAACTGGAAAAAAAATTGGGCACTCAAGGGCAACATTAAGGGTCTGCTTCAGAGAAAAAGTGTAAAATGACTACTCTGTTTCTGCTATGATGAGTAAGGGCAGCAATGGCTGCATATAGTGATTCGTTTTCCACTGGCACTACCCAAGAGAAGCAAAGCCCCTACTTTGGGTGCAGTACACACATTTTATGAAGAATCATGATATCGGAAAGCCGTGTTTGAATATGTGATTTGAGCTAAATATATACACGTTATTACCACATCAATACTGCACCTTCTGCTGAACCACAGGTGGTTTGTCAGATGGAGTACCACTGTTTTGAATTCTGTATTGCAGGGGTGGGGAACCTTTTTAAGGTCAGGGTCACTGACCCACAGAAAAATCAGTTGGGGACTGTACACAAGGGAGAAGCAAAACATAAACAAAAAAACCCCCAAACCCCAACTCCCTCACTGATGTGGCTCCTGACTAAGAAGGAGAAAAACACTCCCCACATTATCCTCACGCACCAGAGCCTTGGGGGGGGGGGCCCAGGCTAGTAGATTTTGTGTGTTCCAGCTCTGTGGGTGGATAGCGGGGGGGGGGAGGCTGGAGCACCAGTGTGGGCTCCTCAATGCTGGGGGGAAGCCCTGAGCCTTGGGAACAGCATTTGGCCCCCTAGCCTTAGGTTCCTCACCCCTGCTGTATTGTCTTGCAGCCCTGTGCACTTCCTGAGTGCCCTTTCCATTTTACTCCTGAGGGCATTCTGCACACAGTATTTTAAAATTCTGCAAGTTTTATTTGTCAATAAATAAATGCAGAAGCTCTTATGTATCAGTGGGGAGCACCTGCCACTGGATGTACAAAGTTGAAAGATCACCCTGCAGCCCTCCCACCTTCCACCCTGGGACACAGACTCAGTGATGAAGCTTCACTGACCCTGACACAGAACAGGGCCAGGGTCTGCCTCAGAAACACCCTTGTATCTTGCCCCTCTGACAGATACACCAGGTGGGGCAAGCAGGCTCAACCAGGCAGAATCCAAGTGTGGCAGGGCTTAGTGTGGGGGGATCCAGGTGTACTGTGAGAATTCCCCAAGGAATATCATTTGGACCTTTCTGCTCCTATGACATCCAAGCAGGATGCTCTTCAACCAAACATCCGCTTGTCCCCCAAGCTCCCCTTCTATCAGAAATGTGGTAGTTTGTGGAAACTGCCAGTAGCAGGAGGGTTGATAGCATTTGAGGGCGCTTTAAAACCGATATGAGGAATAGCTGGAAGAAGTGGAGAAGAAGCACGAGCCATTTTCTGGCTTTTCCAACCAGAAAACTTCCTTAGGTTCATCGGAGACTCCTATAATCCCAAAGGTAGGATGTAAGACCTCAGGAAGCCTACAGAAAAGGGAGGTGACTGGCTGAGACCACGGGGCTTGGAGCAGTGTGAAAGGAGCTGGTCTTTTGGAATGGACTTCCTAAAAGGCTTCAGGAGAGGGGAGAATCCCCAGTGAATCTTCAGAGGTTTAGCAGGAGCCCTCACAAAACTTTTAGAGAGGAAATTGCATTCTACTGATGAGCCCCCCTGTTACTGGTTAAATTTTGAGATACAGGTGTACTAGAGAAAGAGCTAGAGATGTTTTCCGTTTTTTAAAATGAACTGAACAAAAGATTCCTAAATTACAATATCCAGAGGTGCTGAGAACTCCAAAAGTAAAAATTGTTTTTCTTTTTGTAGAAAATAGAACACAAAGCAAGAGAGAGAACTTAGTTTAATGAATTTCCCTAGCTGAGAGCTCAAGACAAATATTTAGTCACTTGGGCTACGTCTGCGCTGCAAGGTTTTTGCACAAAAACCCATGGAGTGTCCACACCTCAAATGTACTTTTGCGCAAGGAAATCGAGTAAAACAGCGGAACAGAGGGCTTTTTCCGCCATAGGTAAACCTCCTTTTACGAGGCATAACTCCCTTTTGCGCAAGAGTGGACGTTCCAGAGGTTGTTTGCACAAGAAACCCCTATGAGAGAAAACACAGGTGCTCTGATGGCCATTCACAGACTGGCCATCAGAGCTTTCTTGCACAAGAGCGTCCATGCAGTGTGGACGCGCTCTTGCATAAAAGCACATCACTTTTGTGATGTGCTTTGAGGTGTGGACATGCTCTTGCGCAAGAAGTTTTTGCGCAAAAACTCTTGCGCAAAAGGCTTCATGTGCAAGAAGCATGTAGTGTAGACGTAGCCTTGAAGTCTACCCTAATGCTTATCAGCTTCTTAGATGGGAAAGGTGCTATGGATCGGCAGCTGTACTGACTGTTGAGTGGCATGTCATCTGAGTGCTAGATACCTGAGCATACATTTTTTTTAAAAGGCCGCCAACGCGTGCTACTACTTTGACAATCCATGTTCTTTTACCAATATCTGAATATGATATCTGACATGCAATATATGAAATACTTTATATTCAGGACATCCAGTGTGCCTCACCCTGTGAAAGCAGCTATGTTGTTTGTTTCATATTCCTGTTCATAAAGGGTAAAATGAATGTCATTTATTTTATTCCCATTAAGTCTCACATTTCTTGCATTTTTAGGTTGAAGCACCTTTGGAAGAAGCCATTAAATTTTTAACACCATTGAAGAATTTGGTAAAGAATAAAATAGAGACCCATCTTTTTGCTTTTGAGATTTACTTCAGGAAAGGTAGGTGAAAGAACTAATAGAATAAAGAACTTTGTAGTTATCACGCTAGAGTAATGTAATATATTTGAAAACTAATAATACTGACCTATACTGCTACACTAGTTGATGCATGTAGCTTTCGATTGGAAACTTGCCCACCCTAATTTTTCTGTGGAATAACAAGGACCACCTTTTCTCAAATCTGGAAGAGCTGCCATTTATCCAGTTGCGGGTACAGGGGCTTGCTTTGGGGGGAGGTTGTTTGTTTGCTATAATCTTTAAATCCTTAAGGACCAGAGATTAAAAATGTACGGACTTGCATGTTTCCAGTTAGCTTGCTTGCACCCATAGTCATTCATGAATGCAAGTTAAAAGCATGCAGATTTGTACATTTGGATTTGCATTTAATCTGATTTCAGGTCTGTGTTCTTATATAAGAATTAGGGATGTAAAATCACATTTACTTAGTTAACCAGTTAAACTTTAAGTTTAACCGGTTAATTGATTAAATGGGGATGGGCTGGAGTGGTCTCACATTGCTGCTACAGCCCCGCTGGCCTGATGGCTAACAGCATTGTGCAGGAAAGGGGGGTTCTGAGGCAGGGGTGGGGAGGGATGCCAGCTCTCTCACACGCACACGCTGCTGCTGTTTCCACCCTGTCCATGAGTCTGCATGGGGTGGGAACTGGCAGCCCTCTTCCCCTTCACCTGCCAGCACTTCTGCCCCACCTGCAAACCTGTGTAGGTTGGGAGCCAGCAGGCCTGTTGGGCTTGAGCAGCCCTCCAGTTACGGTGGGCCACTCCTGGGTATTGGTTAATTGTTACCCAGTTAACCGGTTACCCATTCACATCCCTAATAAAAATAAATAATATTTAGATTTTTTTTAAGTCTAGTTTCAGATTGGGACAAGTTCCTAACATCCGTTTTTGATCCACACAATACTGTTCTCTTCCTTCCCTTTGGGTCCTGGATGAATAACACATATCATATTGCTTCTTAGAATTGTGTGACATAGACTACCTCAGAGTTATCTACACTTGCCTCCAATGGTGACTTGGGCACTGATGCCTATGAAGTTGATTCTTTCCAGCTTTTCAGCTAAGGAAAAAAAAATGTGATTTGAATGCCCTCAGGCATTTTTGCTATGCAGTACCTTATCACAATGACCTTAAGTTAGCCATATCGTACTGCATGGGGATAAATTGTACTACCAGTACAGTAACACAAAAGGAACAAGATATAAAATTGCTGTCCAGATTACAAGTTTTAAATAGCTAACATTTAAGTTTATCAAATTAAACATAGTTTTTGTTTGAATAGCTTGTATCTCTGAATTCACTCACTAACTTTAATGAAGTAGGGATACTCTGAACAGTAAATGATTTGCAAAAGAATCAGTGAAAATACATTCATCTTTGATTTGTTCTGGTCGTAGAAATTTCAGATATAATTATCATTCTCAGTCTTAACATCTAGAACTTAATTTGATTTCATTTAAAAGATTTTCAAAATAGTTCTATACCTAGCCACTACCATTATGTCATTTTACAGAGAAATTTCTTCTGATGCTGCAGTCTGTGAAGAGAGCATTTGCTATTGACTCCAGTCATCCTTGGCTTCATGAGTGCATGATTCACCTCTTTGGCAGTGGTATGTATCTGCTGTTTATATCTCTACACATACTGTGCCTGGGGGAATTCTGTGGCCAAAAAAAAATTCTTGGCCAAAAACTTTAAAGTTTTGCTCACAATATGTTAAAAGTATGCAAAACTCTGCATATTTTATTGGTCTAAATCAGGGGTGGGCAATAATTTTTGCCCGAGGGCCACTTCAAAAGTTTTTGAAGTAGCCCTGGTTCACCATAATTGGTCTGGGGGTGGGGGAGCCCCTTTGCCCCCCCTTCCCACTAGGCACCCATGCCCTGGAAGAGGCTTGGCACACTCCCCCACCTCCAGGCCAATCCCCCACCTCCAGGGCCTGGGGGCGGGGGAGCGCAAGAAGCCTCCTCCCGCCCTTTGAGGAGCACAAGGCACTTTCAAGTGCCGTGGGCTCCTCACAGGGCTGGGGCAGGGCGAAGGAAGCTTCACGCAGCTCTGCTGCCCTCAGGCCCTGATTGGCCTGGGGGCGGGGGAGCGCGCGAAGTCTCCTCCACTCTTCTCCTTCCCTCCCCCCCCCGGCACGAGCACATGCTCCTGGCAGGCGAGGGAGCACACGAAGCCTTCTCTGCTCTGTTCACGCCCTGCAAGCAGCTAATTGGCCTGGGGGTGAGGGAGCAGCAGGGCCTCCGTGGGCTGAATCCACCCGCTTGGCAGGCCGGATCCGGCCCATGGAGGCCCTTTTGCCCACCCCTGGTCTAAATAACACGGTATAATCATGCCAGTTTCAATTACTTTGGTAATTTCAAATACCTACCAGCAAGTATGTCTGTAACAATACAGACAATAAAAAAAGATTCAGGAAATGTATTTTTTGACAGACGCATTCCTTACTGGGCATATTGATACAGAACTTTGAGTAATTAATTTAACCCACAATTCAGAAATGTATTTCCCACATCCCTCAGATGCAGTGCAAAAACTGGGGGAAGGGGATAATGGAGTAGCTGAGGGAGAAGAAAATAATTACTGGGAAGAAGCCTAGAAGCGAATGTGGAGGGTTGCTGAATATGAGTGGGAGGTTTGAAGTGGTTATTTTGGGAGCAGGAATTTAAGGAGCTGGGGCGTCTCACCCATGTAGACCCTGGCTAACCCCTAGCATCTTTTTCAGTCAATCACATTTGACCCCATCCCCATGTGTCCCTGCATTCTACTTTTCTCTTTACCTCCTGTTCCCATTCAGCCCCTGCTTTAAACTGTCCTCCACTAGCCCTTCTGAATCCCAGTCTGTGACCCACCCCCCAACAGTCCCATGTGTCTCACTGTCCACCCCCCCGTACACACCCGCAATATTCTGTTCCTCCTCAACTGGCCTCACAGGCTGGGAGGAATGCAGTCTCTTCACCCACCTATCTGCAGAGTTGCTCCCACCTGGGAGTTGCTGCTCTTTGTTTTGGTGCCACAGAAGCCCCTGGTGGGAAAAAGAATGTTTTCTGTGGAAAAAACACATTTTGCAGGGAACATGAATTCTGCGCATGTGCAGAGATGCACATTCCTCCAGGAATAATATATATTCTGTCTACAGCTATCTTTTGTGATGATTTGTTTCAGTTTACAAACAATCAACACAATTAATTAAAAATATTTAATACCAAATTACAGTAATTCCTCATTTAACATGGTAGATACGTTTCAGAAAATGATTGTGCTAAGTGAAAACGTGTTATGCGGGGTCAATTTTCCTGTTGAAAATAATGGAAAAGGTAGGAGTTGCGTTTGCGCTCGCGGCTCCAGCCTGCACTTGTTAGCAGCTGGGACTGGGACATAAGGTTGGTGAAGGAGGGGTTGCCGGGGAACAGCGCGGTGAGCAGCGAACCTCCGTTGCTTTGCAGGAGGCAGGGGAAGCCCCGCGCAGCTGCCGGCGACCGGCCAGCTGGGGAAACCCAGCAGCCAGCCGCAAGCGGGGGGCGGGATGGAGGAGAGGGAGCGAGGCATCCGGCCAGAGGAGGTTGCCGGGGAACAGTGCGGCGAACGGCAAACCTCTGCTGCTTTTGCAGGGAGGCAGGGGAAGCCCTGCACAGCTGCCGGCGACCAGCCGGCCGGTCGGGGAAATCGTGTCATTGCGCGGACGGTCATGTTGTTCGAAAAATGTTCCCTAAAAAAAAAATTGTGCTATCACAAAAATGTGTTAAGCAGGCACGTGTTAAGCGAGGAATTACTGTATATACAGTAGAATGCTTTTTAGCTGAATAAATTCTTTTTTTAGATTAACAGTTCAGTTTTGACTACTCCTGAGTGACTTAAAGGACCATTATAATGTTAAAAATCATATTCTTTAAACAAACTGCTTGACCTGTGCTATTAAAAGTAAGGAATTTTAAGTCAAATTTAGTTTCTGCTGTGTGTGTTCTGTTGTCTTTTTTGCATATCTTGCAGCTATGAAAATTAAAATTGGTGAATACAGATTTACCTTTGGTAAACATTTTACTTTCAGATTCATAATGATAATTTTAGAGTTATTTTTCCCCCTTCCAGGCAATTAGTCAAAATTCCAGGTACCTTAACTGCACAAACAATTGCCTTAATGGAAACAGAGTAGAGACTGGAGAGTAGGGATGTTAAAATGCGGTTAATTAAGTAAAATTGTAACCACTGAAAATTTGTAGCCAGCTCCCACCTCCCCTCTTCGCCCCCCTGCAGCAGCACGGGGGGGCACTTGAGAAGGCACTTGGGGAACGTACGGGGTGCCTGCGTGTAACCATGAAGGTTAGCCAATGAACCCGTGTTCATTTGTTAATCGTGTACATGGTAACACTTTCACATCCCTACTGGAGAGACATTTTTTATTTTAAATGTGAGGTAGCCAAAATACTTGATTGTGTTTGGTGGTATAAAAGATTTTGTGGGGATGGTGAAGATTGACAACACAAGCTCTGTCCAGCTCCTTCAGTCAACAACACCTACGTGGGCTGTGCTGTTAATGGAGCACTCCTAGATTAAGTGAAGACTATGTAGCAAAACTCATTGCCACCATACCACCAACTTGTATATGGGTGGATAAGACATATTATGCATCTCCTAGGGATTCAACATTTTTGGTTTCCCACCCACTCCCCTAATTCCATGGTAATTGAAGTTAATGAGAAGAGTAAACAGCATTACTGTAGATATATCCCATTATAAGGACTAGAAAAGGTAAGACGTTTTTGGCTGAAAAGTTTACTCACCTGCGACCTTCTGGTTTCAGATAGCAACCTATCAGGCAATCATGCCTAAGTATAACTTCACAAATTACATCAAGTTTGCAGGATTTATTGAGCCTTCTCCATGGGAGCATGGGGTAGACAGTCTTTTATCTACTCTAGATTTATTAAGAGTTTAGGGAAGTTTTACCCCTTGTTTAAGGATCCTACTTGGGATCTCAACTTGGTAAATAGACACCTCATGGGACTCTGCTTGAACCTATGGCGACCTGCTCCTTGGTTCACTTAGCTATGAAGATGGCTTGTCCAGAAGCTATCACAGTAGCCCACAAGATTGGAGAAATTGGGGTGTTGATGACAAACCTTCCATTTACAGTATTTTTCAATAAAATACTTTTACAGCTGTACCCTAAATTTTTACATAGTGGTGTCAGATTTTCATCTTAACTAGGCCGTTCATCTATCAATATTTTACCCTGAACTACATAGATCTTGGTATGAGATCTCCTATCTTACTTTGGATGTTACATGGGCCTTGGCCTTTTATATTCAGTAGACTTCCGATAATCCGGCACCCTTGGGACTCAGGGGGTGCTGGATTATCGGATATGCCGGAGTATCGGGAGGTTCTCCAGCGGGGTGCTATGACAGGTCTGCCGGGACCCGCACTGCGTGGGGGAGGGGAAGAGTCGGCGGGGAACGGCATGGCGAGGGGCGAACCCTCCGCCGTGTTGTGGGGAGGCGGTGGAAGCCCTGCACAACCGGCTTGCAAGCGGGGAAACCCAGCTGCCGGCTTGCAAGCAGCAGAGAGGGGGCAAGAGGCAGGCAGCTGTTTAAGGCAGGCATGTCTCTCACCCTCTCTCCACTGCCGCTTACAAGCCGGCTGCACCGGGCTTCCACCGCCTCCCCGCAACACGGCAGAGGGTTCGCCCCTCACCGCGCCGTTCCCCACTGACACCACCCCACTGCCCCGTCCCATCTTAAACAGCTGCCTGCCTCTTGCCCCCTCTCCTCTGCCACCGCCGCTTGCAGCTCCAATTGTCCAGCTGGCCAGAGCACTTCTGGGTTCCAGTTGGTGCCGGACTATCGGGAGTGCCGGACCACTGGATTGCCGAACAGTTGGAGTTTTACTGTAAATGGGATCAAGGAATTTTGGAAATCAAGACTCTCTCCATCCTAGAGAGATCCAAGGAGTCCACAATCTCTATAAAGACTTCTAGGTGGATCTCTGGGTTTATCATGGCAGCTTGTGCTTTGCTTCCCCAAAGGTTGATACCACGCTCTGGCCTGGTCTACACTGAGAGTTTAGGTTGAACTTAGCCGCATTAGATTGATTCTTCTAAACGAGTCCACACCACAAAGCCTGTTCTGTCATCTCAATTTCAGTACTCCCACTTTCCACAAGGAGTAAAGCTAAGTTTGACCTTGCATGGTTGACTTTACAGTAGTGTAGACATAGTGCTGTGAAAGTCAATGTTCTTGGTCTCCGGGAAGTGTCCCACAGTGGCTCTCTGTGATTGCTCTAGCCGGAACTTTCAACTCTGCTGCTGTCCAGGTGCACAGGAAAAGCCGTGGGAAAATTTAAATTTTATTTCCTGTGTGGCAAGCAGACCTCAGAGTAGGCAGCTCACCACAGCAGCACACCTGACCATGAATGCCCAGGGTTGCAAACGAGCACCAGCATGGAGCATGTAGGTGATCCTGGACCTCATTGCTGTGTGGGGAGAGAAATCTGCTCTCACAGAACTACTAACCAGCAAAAGAAACTCAGATATATATGTCAAGATTACAAAGATATGAAAGAGAGAGATATGCCAGGCATACCGAGCAGTGCTGCATGAAAATAAAGGAACTGAGGCAGTCATGCCAAAAGACAAAGGAGGAAAACGGACTGTCTGAATCATCACTGCAAACATGCCACTTCTGTGAGCAGCTGCCCTCCTCGACATCAGAGCTTGGCTGTAAGATGCCTTGGGAGGAGCGGATTGTCTCCAAAGTTATAAAAAGGTCCAGGCTGTTGGTGAGATCAGTTGCCCTGCTCGCCACCGCCTCATTCTCCTCATCATCATCCACACTGTCCTCCACGCTGCTGTCCAAGGCTGCCAGAGGTGTGTCTTAGGAGGAATCCACAGATTGGCTAGGGAAGTTGGTTGGGTTCCACCCCAACCCCAGCATCGCATGCAGCTGCTCACAGAGAAGTGGCATGTTTGGTCAACTATAATTGTGGTTCATGAAGATGTTGTGGTCAGTGTAGATCTCAATCAGTCCTCCATCCCTGCTTTTTGGTATCTTCAGCTGCCACTGGCTTCAAATTGAAAGGGAACTGCGGAAGGATCTTAGTTGCCTCATCTTTTATAGCCCAGTATGATCTATGACAGTCACTGTTATTCAAATGTCTGGCCTTGTGTGCATGAGATGTATGCACACTGCACAGTAGGATCCACACTTTCTACAACATCTCGAAGAACCACAGTTATTGTAGAGTAAATCATTATTTTTGTCAATTTCTGGGCACCGATTGCTGTAGTATTTGGCATCTCTGTAATGAGGTGACCTTTACCCTCAACATAATCTGTAAAAGCAAAGTTTGCAATGCTTCATCTGTGAAAACTTATTAGTGATAAAGTATAAAGAGGAAAAATAGAACTTAATGAATTTTCAGTTGACACCAATTTCTTTGATTTATACTAATATCAGAATGGATTATATTTGTCAAATCAATTGTATTTTGTTTTGATGAATGATAGAAAATATCCATATCTATGTTAAATATATATTTTTTTCCTTTTTACCCAATAGTATCTGAAAGTAAAGATCTACCTGATACAGTTAGAACAGTGTTAAATCAAGAAATGAATCGGCTTTTTGGGGCAACTAATCCAAAGAACTTCAATGAAGCTTTCCTTAAAAAGAACTATGATTCACTACCACATAGATTATCAGGTACATTGTTTTTGTTATTTCTGAATTTTCCTGTTTCTGCAGATTTACCCCAAAACCCTTAGCTTTGTCTTTCTCTTTCCCACTTCCTGAGGTCATCTAGCACTGGCTTCTCTCTGTTATCACACCAACAGTGTGAGAATCTACTCTTGCCATTTGGAATGGCATTCTTGTATCCATTCAGAATCTCAGTTGAAAACAACTTTTCTTCATTTCCTATGTATCTTTAATATCTCTTCCTATATCTCTTAATTCTTGGCTGAAAAATCTTTGGATCACATCTGGCCTATAAACATTTCTGGTGTAAGTGAAGTGTCGTAGAAGATTTTTTTAATACTAATTGTTGTTTAACTCTCTTACATGTTTTAGGATACAGTTTGTATGAATGCCACTTTTACAAAATAATTGTTTTATTGATTCTTTAAGTCAAAATGTCTTGGTAATGGGAAGTTTCTGTGACATGGAAAAACTGGATATTTTGAAACACTTTTCTTGCTAGTTTCATAGATTACAACCTCAAATGGCATTTGCAACAAGTGGTATTTGATCAAAATAGATCATAAATTGTGAGTCCTGTAGTCTAATGTACTGAACTTAAAGATTCAGGCAGCTGTTATCTGCTATGTAGAGTTTACAATCTACAGTTCTCAACATAAGTATTGATGTGTCATGGGAAAACTTCTGCTGGAGTTAAACTCAAACACTGTCTGAACTGACTAGCTCCAGTTGGGCAGAAATCTGTAGAATGGTCTATTGCTACTAGAGAACACTCTTGCCTTAACCTGGAGTTGCAGCCAGATGTCCTGATCTACATATTCTGCTGTGAGCGAATAGCTGTGAAACTTGTTAGCCAAGTGTCTCATCCCCTTTAGTGTCTGTTCCATATAGATCAGTGGTTCCCAACCTTTTTTATGCCGTGGACCGGCAAACCCACTCTCAAACGTTTGGCAGGCTGGTAACATTATATTTGCATATTCATTATGCAAAGATTACACAAACACAAATATGCAAATAAAATGTTACCAGTTCACCTAGCCCCAGCCCAGCCCCTCGCTTTCCAGTGTCTAACACATTTTGACCCCCGCTCCTACGCTCGATTGCCTTTGATGCTTTAACCTTTGACCCCTACAGCCCATGCCAACACCCACTTGCCCCATGACCTCACCATGCCCTCACCCATCATCTTTGGGCCTGCATTCCCCAGAGTGAGGCTGCCCCCTCCAGGGAGCGTGGCCGTTACTGCCGTGTAGAGAGTTACTTCACACCCCCTCCCTCCCCAAGTGCGCCTTGCACCCCATGGGTGTGGGGGGAGCGCAGAGCCCTGGTCAGCTGTCATTACGGATGATGGGAGGAGGGAGGGAGGTGCCCCCTCCTGAGCCCCAGCGCTGCTGCCAGCAAAAGTGGCTGCGAGCAGCCCTGCGGAGGCCCCTCCTGCTCCGCCTCAGCCCCAGTGCTGCTGCCAGCAAAAGCAGCTGAGTGGGCAGGAGAGGGAGCGCAGAGCCCTGGGGAGGTGCCTCCTGCTCCTCCACCTTCTACCGCCACTGGCAAAAGCGGCTATGCAGGCTCGAGGAGCGGCCATTGGCAGCGCACACGTCCCCCTCCTTCTTTGTGCCCCCTTCTTCCCCAAGTGCGGAGAGGGAGGGAGGCGCCTCCTGCTCCGCCTCCTCTAGCTGTTGCCTGAGCCACCAAGGCTGCCGGAGCTGACAGCCAGCAGGGTCACAGCCTAGCAGTGGGCCATGGACCAGCAGTTGGGAATCACTGATATAGATAAGTTTTCTATGCTGCTACTAGTTACACCATTAGCTGAAGAGGTGGATGTCTGTGCTTTGTATCTAAAAGTCTCGATTTTTCTGATGACCCAAGTTGAGGACCAGTGAGATTGTGTGGATTTTGAGTTTTTTGTTTGTTTTGGTTACAAGAATTTTGCCCTTGATTTTTTTTTTTTTTTTTTTTTCATCTCCATTCCCCAGTTGTAAAATGGGGCATGAACACCGCCTAATCTCACTGTTGTGCTGGAAAGATGGTATTGTGAACTCAGGATACATACCCATAAGGAAATTAATATTTTTTTTACTCAGTGCAGAATTTTGGTGGTTTACATTCAATGTGTGGCTGATCCCTTATTTAATGAAGAGGATAAACTGAGACACTGAGTAACTGCTCATTTATTCTGTGAAGTAAGGTTCTGAGGAAAATGTAATGTAATCATGGTAAAAGGTTATCCTGCATATGCACAGAGGCCAAACTAAGGTTGCATGTGTAGCCTGTCAATTTGGAAATTTTGGGTGCTTGACTTTTGAACTGAAACATTCTTTTAATGTAGTTTTTCAATATTATATTAAAGCATGAAAAATAACACTATACATGATGATAGAAATGCTACATGTAGGCAAGTGGCTGATTTGTAATAGTTATGGGAAGCCAAATTTGAGTTTCTTCATATACATCTGAAATGTCAACTATAGTATATAGCGGAGTGGCCAACGTGCGGGTCGCAAGCCGCATGCGGCTCTTCTCCCCCCACCCCCCTTAAAGTGTGGCTCGCGAAGCCACCCCTGTGCCCCTGGAAACGGCCCCCGGCTCCCTGTGCTCACTGGGGCAGGGGAGCCGTCTGGTGTGGCGATTCAAAATGGCATCGCCAAGATGGCGGCAGCTGATGAGAGCTTGATGTGGCCAAAAAGCCTTGTCTTTTAAAGGGGCAGCATCTTTTCCCTCAACAAAAATTGCTCAAAAAAAAATTCTGGTGTGGCTCTTCGCATTTTTTCTGCCACTGTTTCGGCTCTCTTCGTTTAATGGGTTGGCCACCCCGATGTATAGTATTATATTAATGCAAGTTTCTTAAAATGTGCTAAAATGTTGAGTGCTAGTGAAACATCTACAGGTGGCAGACAGTAATTTGAAGCATACAAACCTCCAAAGTGACCCTGCAAAGTGACATAGGGTGTTGGCCTTCTCACCAGGGCATTGTTCCCTTGACCTCACCAGTAAAACCCACCGGTGCTGGATTGATTTTTAGAGTGTGGGTGGGAGGATATTATTGGGTTGTTATTACTATCTCAAGCAAGGAGGTGGGACAACACCTGTGGTAGCACCTTCCTTCTTTAATCTTCCATATTAACTTCTGCCTAGTAATTTGTCATCCTCACTTTTCAAGTCCTGGTTTACCATAGCACCCTTTCCCAAGAAGCATGTTTTCCCGGTGGTGATTCCATATTATAGTGGCTGTTGAATTACAGCATAGGTAATGGTGATGCAAGGTTTCCAACAGAGCCATGATGTTTTGCCTCAACCTTGATCTAGAGGGGTTACCACTAGCACTTTAGAGGTTAGTGCATTCTACATGCCTATTCTGTATTTGAAGCCACCAACAATCATGCCAATCTTAATTTGTTGTATGTAGACTAGGATGTGATACTGTTGTCATGTAAACCAATAAGCCTGGGCATTCATGTAAACAGTTAACTGATGAACCTGTATCGGAAGCTGTGGGGGGATGGGGGACAGATGGGAACCACTGTACACGGGGAAGCAGCTTTTAAGTGGTTTTTCAGCAGTGACACGTTTACATGAATATTTGCTTTTTAACATCCCTAAATGTACTCTCTTGTGCATTTAAAAAGTAGACATAAAGCACTTATCTATTTACTCTGATATGAAGAATGTTGAACATAACTCTAAATGGTCATCCTTTTGGGCCAGTTTTGAACTCTGATCTAGAACTCAGTACTCCTTTGTTTTTGTTGAGCTGTGCAGTCTGTATGTAATATAGACTCGTTTGACTTGATACTATGCTGGAGAACATTATTTTTCTCTTGTAGCTGCCAAAATGGTCTACTACTTGGATCCTTCCAGTCAGAAAAGAGCAGTGGAGCTGGCAACGTCTCTTGATGAATCACTTACCAACAGGAATCTTCAGGTAAAGAGGAAAGATTTTATATTTTTGGAACCTGAACGTTTGCCTTTTCTAGATACTTGGTTCTTGTGTTTTGTCCCCCTGCTGCATTGGCGCCCTTAAACTTTTTGGTTCTGTAAGCAATATCATTTCGGTTGTTTGGGAAGTTTAAGATTATATTAGAAAGTTGGTAGATCCATAAACTGTACATTTAATTATATTCTGCAGATGGGCAGAACTCCCGACTTTAACACTTTCTGACTGACAAAAACATCTGAAAATAGCTTTTTACCCATCTTTATTGCTTTTGCCACAGATTCGGAAATATTTTATCTTGCCCTTTCTGCAAGGTGTGGCCTTGGAATCAGTGAAATATGCTTCTCTCTTTCCGGAAGAAATAATATTAGAAAAAATTAAGACAATATGTATCTGATGATTGAAAATCTAGCATTGTGACCTCAGATAAAGGTCATAAGAATTACAAACGTTTCAGAGGGATCGCTAGCTGAGTTAGGCTATGTCTAGACTTTGCTTTATTTTTCAAAGAGGATATGCAAATTCCCATGGAATTTGCATATCCTCTTTCAAAAATAAAGCATAGTCTAGACATAGCCTATCTTCTTCCGATCTCCCTTTCAAAAGAGGGTCTTTTGAAAGTGAAAGTAGTCTGGACACGTTTTTTCAGAACCTCCCTCTTCCCCTTTTTTGAAAAACCACGTAAACCTCATTTTTTAAGGAAGAGCGGTTTTTCAAAAAAGGGTGTTTTTTTTCTGAAAAAAAAATGCGTCCAGACTATTTTCACTTTCAAAAGACCCACTTTTGAAAGTGAGATCGGAAGAAGATATGCAAATTCCGGGGGAATTTGCATATCCTCTTTTGAAAATAAAGCGTAGTTTAGACGTACCCTTAGTGTGTAACTGGAAAAACTTAAACAACAAATAGTCTTAAAGGTGCTGCAAGACTAACAAAACATTTGGATGGTATCATGAGCTTTTGTGGGCACAACCCACTTCTTAAAGATATTTTTAACAAGTCAGAATGGAGAGATCAAAATTGGATTAATTTACAAAACTCCTGAATTTCCTTTCTTCTCCCTGCTTCAATGTCAATGACATTGGACACTTGACACAGACAGGTGCTGGAAAGAGGGATGTTGGGGCAGGAGCGGGATGGGTACTGAAACACTCCCTGGCTGGGAGTGATTTTCCATTATATACAGGTTTAAAGTTTGGTTCAATGGTTCTCAGCACTCCCACTATAAAAACTATTCCAACATCCTTGCACTTACTAGAAAATGTGATTTTTTTTTTTTTTTAAGCTGTTCTTTTTCATTATGTTCCTTGGCTTATGTTCCTAGTACTTGACTGGAGTCCCCATCACTCAGAAAGCTGAGCCGTTAGGCTCTAGCATTGTATATAACCCCAGCTGTAGAACCCAAGTACCCCTTGTGCTACTAACTGTCCAGTTCCTTCCTTACAACAGAGATAACTGTCCTTAAGTAATTGTAAAAGACCTTTCTATCTCTTCTCATTCTTAGAGAACTAAAATTCAGGTTTATTCAAGCAAATTTAATAAACTTTCTATAGCACTTGATGTTCTTTCATTTTAAATTAAAAATATGAATTAAAAAATGTATCAGCATCACATGTCACTAGTTTCTTATTCCTAGTATAGTAAACTAGTTGTGGAGTTAAGTTTTTTTTCTATATAACAGTCCTAAAATAGAAAATGTTATTTCAATGATCCTTTGAGTACACTCTTTACAGAGCTGCTAGCTCATATTGATCAGAACATCACTTACATGCAGCTGTCCAGGATTGTGGCACTATTTTTTTTAACTAGTGAAGGGAAATCTGACTCTGAATTTTAGTGACTTAATGAATGATTTCAATAAATACAGACTAAGAATAAATTAAATAGTCACTCACAGGGTAGGATTAATTTCTAGCATGCTCATCATTCAAGACCCACTGATTATCAGGCAGTCACATGTATTAAATACCCTGAGCCTAACAGTTCCAAAAATTATCAGTAAAAAGAAATTGGATTTTGAGTTTCTCTGAGTAACTCGCATGAAGGTCTTTATTCTTTGAAGTGACTGCACAGAGAGAATCAGTTCAGGGGCTGTTTAATTGCTTTGTAGAGTAATGAGCTGGAGCCTGGGCTCTGGTACTTTCCCCACAATTAAACAGCTCCATAACTCAAGCCTGAGTCAGGTGACATGGGTAGCCATGGATGTTTGATGGCAGTGTAGAGGACATATCCTTTGAATCTATCACTATAAGACATGTTTTCTAGTCCTTTAATCATTCTTTTGACTCTTCTCTGAACTCTTTCCAACTTATCAACTTTCTTTTTGAACTGTGAGCTAAGGATGTTAAAGAACGAGTAATTTACTAGTGGAGTAGTCGATGGAATTTCCATTGACTAGTCAATAGGCACTTCCATATTCCTCCTTTGAAATGCACGAGAGCTGGGGTAATAGAAATCTATCTGATAGAGGCAGCGTGGGGGGAGGTAGTCGACTAGTCCTTAACATCCTTGCTGTGAGCATCACAACTGGACACAGTATTCGAGCAACAGTCACACCAGTATCAAGTACACAAGCGAAATAATCTCTCTACTCCTACTTAAGAATTCCCTGATCATACATCTCAGGATAGCATAGGTTCTTTTGACTACAGCATCACACAGGAAGCTATGTTTAGCTAATTATCCACCATGACTTCCATATTTATTTTAGTCACTGTTTCCCAGTTTAGAGCCCCCATCCTGTAAGTATGGCCTGTGTTCTTTCTGCATAGATGTATATTTACACATTTAGCTGTAATTAAATATATATATATATTTTTGCTCCCAGTATATCAAGAGATCTACACCAGTCTGAATCAGTGACCCATTCTTTTCATTATTGATTACTCCCTCACTTTTTGTGTCATCTGCAAACATCAGTGAAGATTTTATTGTCTTACTGTGATAATAGAATACCATTTATTTAAATATTTTTGGACATTTTTTACATTTTCAAATATATTGATATCAGTTACAACATAGAATGCAAAGTGTATTCTGTGTAGTAGAAATCAGTATATTTTAAAATGTAGGAGAACATCCAAAGTATTTAATAAATTACAGTTGGTATTCTATTGTTTAGCAGTGTGATTAATCATGATTAATTTTTTAATTTCAATATTTTAGTTAATTGCGTGAGTTAACTCTGACAGCCCTAATAAAACTGTCAAATAGTGTAGGGCTAAGAACCAGTCTCTGTGCAATCCCCCTGGAAATACACCCCCTTGTTGTTGATCCACCATTTACAGTTACATTTTGAGACCTATCACTGAGCCAGTTTTTAATTTATTCACTGTGTGCCATGTTAATTTTATATCATTCTAATTTTTTAATCAGAATGTTGTGTGATACCAAGTCAAACACCTTACAGAATTCTGAATGTATTATGTAACCACTAATTCCTTTATCAACCTATATGTGTAATCTCATCAATAAAAAATATCTCATTAGTTTTACAAGCCATATTTTCTATAAACCCTTGATGAATAACATTAATTACATTACCCAATAACTCCTTATTAGTTGAGTATCAGCTGCTCCATTATCTTGCCCAGGATCTTTGTCAGGCTGACAAGCTTGTAATTACCTGAGTCATCCCATTTACCCTTTTTGACAAATGTAGGGAAACTACATGGAGTTCTCAAATACTCATCAAGTAGTATTGCATGATGATCAGCCTTATAGTAAAAAAAATAAATAAAAAAAATAGATTTTTGCCACCAATGTTTTAAGTGCTCCATCTGTTACACCTCCCAGATGTTTTATTTATTTAGTGGGTGTCTTTGTAATTTGCAGACTCTTCTCCATGGTTTTCTCTGTGCTATGTCATTCTCCAAGTCTAGTAACTTTTCCATGTGTGCTTATCGGAGTGTATTCATGTATTTTTTCCACGTCCTTCTGCTTACAGGCCCACTTTAATGCAGTGTTCTATACCATGTTTAACAACAAAAGACATATTTATTATTCCTGTAACTTGGATTATTGCAAGGCATCTATATTTGATAAAAAGAAAATATATTTCTCTGTAACTTTGCAGTAGTGTTTGTGTGCCTCTAGCTGGACATCTTTTTGCCTTGAGTTAGACATTTGTAATAGGTTTTGTTTTGTTTTTAATCCTTGTGTTTTAAAAATTATACCTTTTTTTTATGGCGCTAATGCTTAGAAGTACTGTGGTTTATTTAGAGCTCAGCTGCACTGTTGTGCATTTGGCCCCACTTGAACCCATTGGCTGAGGATTTTGAGCAATGAGAGGTTCCATTAGGGGACATCAACACTGCAGGCTAAAGTCGAGTTAAGATTTGCAACTTCAGCTACGTTAATTGCGTAGTTCAAGGAAGAACACTCTCCCTTCGACTTCCCTTGCTCCTCGTGAAATGAGGGTTACAGAAGTTGGCATAAGAAGCCAATTATTTCAAAATAATGGACTTGCTGTGGAAACATGCAATCTGTTATTTCAAAATAAGCATGCAGTGTAGATATAGCTTTAGTTATATATGAGGAGTGTTACTGCAGGAATATGGATTTTTTGCACTGCAAAATAACTACTAAGTATTGGTGCTTTGTTTTATAAACCCAAGTGAGTCCTTGACATAGTTACATAATTATAAAGTCCAAATATTTAGGAAAAATACTCCCGATTTAATCTAGAATCATTATGTAGGTAAAGCTAGAAACAAAAATTAAATTAAATGCTTTACTGCTGGAATTACTGACCTCTAGAACTGTGGGGGGAGGATTGGCTCTTTGCTCTTCCAGTTTTTCTTCCAGCAAAGTCAACAAAGTGAAGTTATAATTATTTATGTTAAAAGACTGTGCAACTAGTAAGGCTAGAAACTTCTCTTTACTAGGTGCTTTGACGCTACAGAGTAAATTTAGTGTTTTTACTAGTGTTTGTAGCGTTTTATGCTATAAGAAGGCTAAATCTATAAATATTTTTATAACTTTCCCAAATATTCATAATGTTCTTTATATGTATTTACTTAGAAAAATACATATTTGGGAGTAGGACAGATGCTAGAAAATAACTGTTCAGAAGTATTATATATTTTAATGAGTGTCATCGATTAATATTTTTAAGAAGGTTTAACACCTTTTTCTTTTGTTTTAATTAGACTTGTATGGAGGTATTAGAAGCTTTGAGTGATGGTAGCCTGGGAGACTGTAAAGAAGCAGTTGAAACTTACAGAGCGAATTGTCATAAGCTTTTCCCTTATGCTTTGGCTTTCATGCCGCCTGGATATGAAGAGGATATGAAGATCACAGTTAATGGAGATAGTTCTGCAGAAACTGAAGAACTGGCCAATGAAATATGAACAATTTTGTTTAAAAAAAGAAAAGAAAGAAAGAATGAATTACATTGGTCCATATCTGGTGTATAATATTTTTGTCACGCACCTGCTGATTTGTTCTAACTTACACAGAAAAAGGAAGGAGTAAAAATATTGCCTTCAAATAGTTTTACTTTTTTTATCCTGCTGACAAAGTATATATATAAAATATCTAACATATGGATATAGGTTGTTCAGTTTCTTAAGAAAAATTAAAAGCTGCTAAAATTGAAGAAAAAAAAAACCCTTATCCTTACCTACCTACCCCATGTTTTTAAACTAATTTATAAGAAATCTGGAGGCTCGTAGCCCTCAGAGCAGGTGTGTGGCAGAAATATTAGTTTAAATTTGTCTTGTGAGATTACTATTATCTCAGACAGCAAAAATGCTGTTTTAGCACTGGATTCTTTCACTGAGCACAAAGAGTTGTTGGGGCTTTAGCATCTGACTGATTTTGATACGGAGATGATTCTGTTCATAGGAAGTACTCGTGAATCACTATTTACAGAGAAATCTACAACATATATGTGATGTTGTAGAGACTGGGACATAAATACCAAGCAGAATTAAGAAACATAAGGTGTTCAATAAGCTTGTTGTGTCTCCGAAGTTCACGTACACGGTCAGTTTGGTGTTCTTGTACCACAGTTTTTAACTGAAGGAACCAGTTAGAACAATCTCTTCATTTTAATTAAACTTGAAAAGAAAGAAACACTGCTGTTCTTGAGTTGAACCTCGCAGCATAGTTTGGCCAAACTTGTTAAAACTGTAATGCAAGAACCAAATGAAATTATGCACTGTGATGTGGCACCAACTAATTAGAAAGATAGTGTGCATTTTTTCACAAAGAGTGAAAATAAAATGAGAACATACTATGGCTTGAAGTTACAAAGAGCGGAACTCCTGGCTATCATTTAATGACTGATCAAGAGACTAATAGTTTAAAACCTCAGCAGGCCTTGTTCACGTTATGCAGAGAAAAACAAGTGCTGCAGTTTAGATACCTCTGGAACTTTTCCACAGTGTCACAGGTTTGTAATACTTGAAGCCCTACATTTCTAAGAATATATTTCTTGCTCAGTTGTTTCAAGCAAACTCAAGACTTTGTAACTTTTAAGGGGCCCAAGTTTTTTTTTTGTTTTTTTTTTTTTTTTTTCAAATAACAGACCAGCTTCTTATTCCTGCAGTTACAGATGTAATTTCCTTTGTCAAACATAAGGTACCAAATATAATGCAATAAAATGTTTTGAAAAACAGTTGTGTGAATATTTCAACCAGTCTGCGTTGGACTTTGTAAATTACTGGCTGAAGAGAAGTGCAGTTCTGAGTCAATTTAATATGCTGTTCAGGTCCACTGTTAATGTGTCACTGCTGAATGAGTGGACTTTGATTTGTATATTAAGTTCTAATGCATTATATAGTAGTGCTTAGTGTCAGGGAAATCCAATACAAAATGCATTACTACTTAGCTTCAAAATCCCAACAACAAAAGTTATGCTGACAGCTATTGTGGACTGTAATTCATCACTTAAAAAATAAAGTTCAAGCACCTGCATTAATGATACAGATGAGAGAAGTGCCCAAATGCTTTTATGGACCATAAAGCAATGGAAGAAATTGACCATAGGCTAAAAAGTCAGTGCCTTCTTTTGTTGCAATATTTCAATTACAGAATATCATGGTTAAGTAAAAGTATAAATTGTATCTTTTTCATATTGTGGAATTTAATGATTGACACTTTGTATATTTGTGGCCTTCAGGGGGGCTACTTTTTTCTCTAACCCTCCTTTAAAACAGGAAGGGCAATTTTTACTATTTTTTTCATGTAATGCATTCAGCACCACTTATAAGCATGCTTTACATGGATACAGACTTATCCTGGTATATGCAAATGGTGTAGTTCACATTGTAAATGTAGTAAAATGTAAGTTGCATTGCCATATTTGTGTTAAACCTGCCAAGCTTTCAGGAGCTAGAATACCTTGGAAACTTTTTTACTGATTCTGTGATTGGTGCTTATGTATAGATCCTGACCCCATCTTCAGTCCAAGATATTTGGACTGCACCTCTTCGCAAATACTGAATGCAATTCAGCCTTATCCAGAAGGGTCTGAGTTTTGACCATGACACTTCAACCCTCATGCCTCTTCCTCTGATATTGTAGGCAGGCAGATCAGCAGTCCTGCATTTTTCTAGTTAATTGTGAGTAAGCAGGGAGCAAAATATTTTTTTTTCCTAATTCTCTCCGTTTTGGGGCTCTATTATATGAATGGGACTACCCTCTAAACTCATTCTCTGAATTTTTTTCTCTTCATTACCATTGGATCATGCAAAACTGGAAAAATCAAAAACCAAGAGACATTCCATTACCTTCATTCTGCCAATGATATGGCTTGTTGGGGCCTCTGTTTCCCCCAGACACATAAATTAGCTGAAATAACTACAGAAACACCTTCACACCACCCCTGTTGAAAGCGTCACCCTGATCAATCCTTCCAGGCACAGTGTTTCATGATAAACTAAGCGCTCTCTAATACCATCTCAGAGGACTATGCACCTATAAGGCAAGATAAGCTAAAGTAATTTTCCCTATGTAGAGAAAGCTTTTAAAGTTCTCATACTGATCTTTGAAGTATCACGAAGCAAGTGTGTCATCCATCCATATTTACCTGTATCTTCTATAGCTTCTGATTTTGTACATGGAGCATACTTGGTGGACAAGAATGTATCGAGAACTGCTGGGATTCAAGTTTTGGAACCATTTCTAATGAGAAATGCAGAGGAAAGGGAATATCCAGAATGATTCATTCCTTCAGCTAGTGGTAGCAAAGCTTCCTCCCTTCCCTCTGTCCCCAATGGTAGCAGCCCACCTTCCTGTTCTGGACCTCAAAATACCCTACATGGAAACACAGTTTTTCAAAGGGGGACACCCAATACACAGAACATGATCAAGGTCAAGAAGACTTCAGAGCCTCAGCTTCCTAAAAAGCACAGCAGTTGGGTAGGCCCTCGGAGATGTTCGGTATCACCTAAGGAAGAAGTACTTTCTATTGCTGAATGCCAGCCAGACCTGTGGAAAACCGCTTGGTTCAATATTGTGATCCAAATATACTGAATTAAAATCAGACAAGATGACAATCATAGCATACATGGTACAAGAAGATGAGGTCTAAATGTTAAAACAAAACAGGCTCTTTCCCTTAGAGCAAGTCACCTAGTTTGTCTCAGGATAATCCATATAGAGAGGAGACTTGATACAAAAGATGCAAAAGTTGTCAGCAGATAAAGTGGTTCTTGAACCAAGATGGTATATAAGGAAGAGAGCTAAAATGCAAAGGGTAAGACTTTTCAGGAGGGAAGCAGACCGAATTTCATTGGGAAATAGATGGCAGAATGGGTTGTGGCTTTCCCCTCTTCACTTGCCTGAATGCAACACCCAAAAAAGAAAGTACACGCTAACTAACAGGAAAATACCTTAGTAGAACCAATCAAGTCATGAGTCCATCTTTGTTTCCTTCTGACTTAAATGCCAGCCCTTGAAAGCATCCAAATCTATAGCTAGGTGCATCAAGTTCTGCAATATTGAATAATGTTACACCACTGATAAATCAATTAGAGAGAATCTGAGCTCATGCTACACATTCCATGAAAGTTTCATCTTTCATCAATTCTTACAGTACTGTCTCTTTTAGGAGGGAGCTGCTCTAAACAGTGATCCCAAAATAATTTAAAGGTACCAGTTGTAGAGAACACAGAATATTTTCCCTGTTTATTTCTTACCGCTTCATTTTTTCTTCCTGCTTGCTCTACATCACAAATGTGTATGACTAGAGCAGAAGTTGGCAAATATTAGGAAAACAGCCACTTGATTTTTCTCTTTCTGGAATTTAACTTATCCATCCTTTGCACACTCTTGAGATCTCTACACCATGGCATCTTCACACCTCACGTGTATAATTAGCAATGCTATTTAATAGTTTAATAAGTAAAGGGTTCAAACATAAGACTAAGACTTCTTTATGAGATGTTCCCTCATAAGGCCAATATAACCATTGCAAAATTACCATTCCAGCAAGGATGGTTCTGTTGTGGATGCATGCCACCAGCTGCACAAATGGAAAACAACTTGGTACAATGTTGTGATCTAAGTGTGCTGAATTAAAATTAAATGCTGAATTAACTCGTATGACTGGTTTAAAAATTTTTCACTTTTAACTTGTTTAGAAAGGTCTCCCTTTTTTCTTGGGAGTAGGACAAAATTTGATCCATATCATGTGTTTTCATAATTCATTTTTAACTGTGGTCCAGTCTGCATTGGCAAAGTTGAGTAACCCTGCAACTGGCTTGCTGAGTGCTCTGAAACGATCCCAGACTGCCTGTTTTATAAAGTTTATAGGAGAATGGATCGCTATAATACAACGTTTAGAGGAAATGACAAGAACAGTCTTCTTATATTGAGTACTGAGTATGAATAAAATCTACTTTAGCAAGCTCAACAAATATGAAGGAAAAAAGTAATGTACATATACTGTTGTGAGCATTTAAATATTTGTTAACTTAAACCCTCTGAAAATAAGGTTGATATAAGCATTACTAAGAAATAGTTTGACTAGCCTTGCCATAAAGAGATTAGAAGGAACACAGAAATTGCCATAATAGATCACACCCAAGGTCCATCTAGTCCACTATCCTGTCTGACAGTGGCCAGCACCAGATGCTTTAGAAGAAGATATAAGAACCTTGTAGTAGATAGATGTAGGATAGTAAGCCTTGTTTCTAGACAAACACACATCTCATTTTGATCTCTAACAGAGATTGGCATAAACCCTGAAATCCAAGGTTTAACATCCCTTCCACAGTTTGTGATAATTAGGATAATCTGGATGTTTTTAATATTCAAAAGGGACTGAAAATTTTATAAGGATTTCAAGTTCATGGTCTCAATGCATACACCTAGCCTACATTCCTCTTTTGAAAGAGGAATGCAAATGAGGGAAATCGAAATGCAAATGAAGCGCTCATTTATAAATTTTGCGCTTCATTTGCATAATCTCGTCCGATCACTTTTTCGAGAGGTTTTTCAAAAAAACAATTGGATGAGATGCAAATGAAGCTCAAGATTTGTAAATCTGCGCTTCATTTGCATTTTTGATTTCCCTCATTTGCATTCCTCTTTCAAAAGAGAAATGTAGTCTAGACATACCCAATGGCTATTAGCTGATTTCCTTTAATTTAAACTTCAATTCCATGAATGAACACCAAGCCTATATATGGTGTTGAAATTTAAGGACTAATTACAGTTCCTTTCTCCAAATGCTCAAATTAATATTACAAATATAATGTATACTTGACACTGACAAATAGTTTTGTTTTGAAGTTAAATAGTTTAGTTGTGCATGATGGTAAAAAAAAATTTCAAACATCAATGGCCAATTGCCTCTGAAGAAAGGTGCTATAAATGTAGAATAATTAAAAATGGTAATAACAATAAGGGTCACATTCATTTGCCAATCACTAGCTAATGGTATGATCCAAATTTGGTAGGCGGTATTGAACTTGGTGAATCTCATCTGTGCCATTTTTAGAAATGTGTCAATTGCAGAATGTCTATTGGATCATTTGAGGGATGAGTCTGAATTGTCATATTTGTTTCTTGGAAAGTAAAGCTACAGTACATGAGCAAATCATCAATTTGGTAACTGGTGGAGGGATTTACGGGAAGGAGCTTTTCCTCTCCAGAACATACAAGCAGCAGTGAGAATGAAAGAGAAGTTGGTAAGCCTGCGGAGAGTGAAAGCCATGACATTAAGTGGCACCATCAAGATCCAGCTTTTAGGCTGATATTTTTTATGAAGTTAAAAATAACGCATTGTGTGTGTTGATATGAAAACATAACTATCTTCTGAGCCTGTAAACGTCACCATATTGCAGTAAGAAATCTGCCGTAGCAGTGTGTGCCATTTTTCAGTGGTGTGACAAAACAATTCTGTGTTCACACAAATGCCTGCCTTCAATGTTGGTTTTTGCTATTTGTTTTGAAGGTTAAGAAAGGGGGCTTGATCACCTGCAAGTCACATTATGGAGAGGGGCCAAAGGAGGATAGAGAGTAAAACAACCAGCTGAATTATAAGTTGATACATCAAGAGGTTTGTAAAAAAAAAAAAAAAAACTACTCCACCACAATTCAAACTGTTTGCAACATTATGAGATAATGGTGACCAGGCAGCCACCACCAGCTTCCCCAGGGCTGGAGCTGCAGTTGGGCAGCCACCACGCAGCCCGACATGGCCATGTGCTGGAGCTGCGCTGGTACAGTTTAGAATGGCTTTCCTAAGCTGCTTATACTTCTAAGTCATTAACAGGGCAGTTAAAATTGAAACACAAAAATACCGATCAAAAATTTACTCAGCATGAACTCCAAATTCAATACACCCCCACACCCCAGTCCCATTCTTGCATGGATTTCACAAAATTTTAGTCCTTTATCATTTAATTTACAAACACAAGGTCATCTGCTTGTCTTGTAACAACTGCTTATTTTAGTTTCTGAAAATTGAATGCAATAAAAATCTCACTTTTTATGTCCACTGCAAGCTTCATGGTCTGTCGATTGCAGCAGCCTCTGCAAGGTGCATGCTAAACTGCAAGTTCTTATGTTGTAAACTGCCAATTTATTCACAACTGCACTGATATTTTCTTTTTTTGTCAGTGGTCTTGCCACCTGTTTTTTTTACACATTCTCCCTTGTGAAAAAATGTGTCCACATCAGAGTTGTCAAATGGTAAGAAACTGATTTGTGAATAAAAGTGCTGAAGTCTGTTCCTTATTTGTGAGGTCACATTATTGAAAAGCCTCTTGGTACCTGAGAAAAAGTTGTGAATCCTGAAAGGACGCGCTAGTGCTTTTTTTTATTACCGTGACTTCTGAGCTGCTCACCAGAGTCCTCTGATACTGTAGCTCCTTCTAGCCATTCAGTCAATGTCCAGGGAGGGGGAAAGCAGTACTGGGAAGGAGAATGGATGTTCTGCCGTGATCATGGGGGCTGGTTTGTTCAGTGGGGCATTTTCAGTGGCAACTCAAGGGTGCAGGGAAGGGGTGGGAACAGGATAGAAATATTGCATCCCTGCCTGATAAACCATCATCAGTTCTATAGAAAAGACTCCAGCTGCCAACCACAGTGGACTTTCAGAGCGCTCGGAAGCCTACACTGAATGAGCATGAGGTTTGGTAGGCAAGGTGCTCAAGTGGGAATTGCCCTTCCTCTTGAGAGCAGAATGAGGCTCACCAGTCCCTTCACAAGTTGTGGCAGGCTCTTCTAGACTCATTACTCCATTACTGCCTGGTTTTTAAAATGGCTTCTTCAGGGAACAAAAACAATGCCATGTGGCTTAGGTGACTAATCACAAGAAAAATAATGAATAGTGAGTTGTCCAAGCTGTTCGACAGCTACTTAAAAAGAGGAAATACTTTAGAGAAAATCACGACAGTGTCATGACCAATTCATTACCCCCTTTAAAAAAGCTATATTTAGATTTACTATTTAATGACTAACGTGATTACTTAAGAATTTTACAACCCAGTTACAGAGGGAGACTGCTGAACTGGAATTCATTTACAAATTTGATACGGTCAACCTGGGCTTGAATAATGACATTAACCGGTTAACACACTACAAAGCCAATTTCTCCTGTCTTTGATATTTGCATTTTCACATCAAAAGCTGTGAATGGGACACATCCAGCCTACTTAGCTTCATTAACACAAGTCCTACAATTGACAGAACTGCTTTTCTTGAATTCTGTTCTTTCCTGTCCAACTCATCTGATGAAGTAGGTTTTACTCATGAAAGATCATAATGCTTTATATTTGTGTTAGTCTCTAAGGTGCCACAGGGCTACTTGTTCTTAATGCTTACTTATGGTTGACTTTGGTTAAGCTGCACAGGGAAAAGAAGTACTGCTAAAGATCAGTGCATTTAATAAAACTGGAACACCAATCATTAACTGTTAATCTGATCCCACACATGTTCTGGTATGTTTAGGCTTTCTACTGTAAATTTGTCTCCTGTGTGAAATAATTGTTTGCCAAACCAGTGTCATGCCAGGAAAAGGTAGTCTGAACTTCTTTTAAACAATGTCCTTTTCCTTTATTATGTTTTAGATGGTTGTTTACTACTTTAATTTTTTTTTTCTTTTCTTAGTCCTGAGTAGTTTCTTTTCTACAGACTATTGTCTTGAATGAGATCCTAGAGGCAGAGGTTATATTTGACTTGCATAATAAAAGCACTGACTGTGTGACCTTCATGAGGCCTTGAAGTCCAAAAGATCTCAAACTTGGGAAGTTACCATTTGGACAGGGATTTGAATAGGTAAACTGTCAAGTCTTACTGCTCCCTGGTATATGTCAGTTCCATCAAATATGAATGCCTCTCCAGCTTTTGCATATTTTTCTAAGTTGTTTTGAGTCTGAGGAGTCCTCTAAAAGATTAATAAATATCTGATCCCTTTATCTGTGCAGATCAACATTTTATTGTTATGTCACTGCATCTGTTCGTTGTTTTGATGGCTACTCTGGAAAACTCTGCAAATATCCAAGTTCTTCAAGAAGTGTCCCTATGTGTGCTCCACTGCAGGAGTGCTTATGTCCCTGTGCTGCTGATCTGAGATCTTTGGTAGCAGTGTTTGATAAGCCCCACATGCACTCTCTCTCCTTATGCCCTATTCTCTAGTCCCAGTCAAAACAAAAATAGTCTTTACTTTTCCCTCTTTTTCATTGGGGACCCCTTCCCCCATTAGGGTATGCCTGTTTCACTGGACTTCAGGAAGTGCCTCTCCAGTAGAGAGGCCATCCCTGTGGCAGATAAGCATTTACACTGCCTCAAGGAAGGCCAAATCACACACATATACGGTCTCTCCAAGTAACTTAGACCCAGGTCTCTCAGAAAGATGGAAAGTTAAGATGGAAGATCATATTTATGGAGGCAGCCTTCCACCCCTTCCCTAGACCCATGCTGAGTCTCACTTGACAGAAGTCTTCCCCACTGCCCTCAACATCCAAGGGATCAAAGAAATCAGCCATGGACCCCTCTTGCAAGTCATTGAAAAAAAGAGCAGTGAACTCTCAGGGTGAGCCCCAGCTAGCTACAAAAGATCTGTGGCATCCTCTGTATCGTCGGCACTGAGACAATTCCAGCCTGGTATCCAAGGCTTGAAGCTCTGAACCAACAGGTATCACTGACGTGTAAGGACCTGATGAGTTACTCGCTCTTGCCTGTGAACCCTCAAGATGTGCCCCCTCAGTTACAGTGTCTAGACACTCTAGAGGAGATTGAGGAGCAGGAGGGTGAAATCAAGGAAGAGGTGACTCCAACAACTAATATATCTGTCGCCGCCTCTTCCTCAGGTGAGGCTATCATGCTCCTGCCATGGTCCTTAGCCAATGATTTCCAGCTTTTCCAGGATTTGACGAAAGGGTTGCAGATATCCATGCAGGAAGTAAAGGACACCCATCATAAGCTCCTTGATATATTCTATTCTTCCTCATCTCCTAAAACAGTGCACCTCATCAGGGTTCTCCTGGACCCCACAAAAGCTGTACATCAGACCCCAGCATGAGTGATGCCTTCTTGTAAGCAGACTGATTAAAAATGGGTCTAGGGAAGGGGTGGAAGGCTGCCTCCATAAATATGATCTTCCATCTTAACATTCCATCTTTCTGAGAGACCTGGGTCAAAGTTCCTGGCAGAGACCATGTGTGTGATGTGGCCTTCCTCGAGGCCTTCCTTTGAAGACACTTGTTCTTTGTAGAAAAGCCAGACTCTTCTCTCCATACCCTTAAGGATTCCAGGGCGACTCTCAACTCATTAAGAATCTACACATTTGTACAAAATAGGAAATTTAGTCCACAGCCCCAATACAGATCCTGCACTTCTTGCTCTCATGAATCTCAGAGAAAGAAAAATAGATTTCTCAACTATAAATCAACAGGCTTACAGCCCTCCTGCCATCCATCTCCACCCTCTGACAAACAGAGGCTGGGGACACCATTCCTTACCCATACTGGCTAATAGCCGTGTATAGACTTAACCTCCATGAATGTACCTAGTTCTCTCTTAAACCCTGTTCTAGTCCTAGCCTTCACAGCCTCCTCAGGCAAGGAGTTCCACAGATTGACTATGCGATGTGCGAAGAAGAACTTTCTTTTATTTGTTTTAAACCTGCTGCCCATTAATTTCATTTGGTGGCCCCTAGTTCTTATATTATGGGAACAAGTAAATAACTTTTCCTTATTCACTTTCTCCACACCACTCATGATTTTATATACCTCTATCATATCCCCCCTTAGTCTCCTCTTTTCCAAGCTGAAAAATCCCAGTCTCTTTAATCTCTCCTCATATGGGACCCATTCCAAACCCCTAATCATTTAGTTGTCCTTCTCTGAACCTTTTCTAATGTCCGTATATCTTTTTTGAGATGAGAAGACCACATCTGTATGCAGTATTCCAGATGTGGGAGTACCATGGATTTATATAAAGGCAATAAGATATTCTCCATCTTATTTTCTATCCCTTTTTTAATGATTCCTAATATCCTGTTTGCTTTTTTGACTGCCGCTGCACACTGTGTGGACGTGTTCAGAGAACTATCCACGATGACGCCAAGATCTCTTTCCTGATTAGTTGTAGCTAAATTAGCCCCCATCATATTATATGTATAGTTGGGGTTATTTTTCCCAATGTGCATTACTTTACATTTATCCACATTAAATTTCATTTCATTTCATTTCAACACCGTTTCCCATTGGATCGATAGGTCTTGGAAATTATTCACTATTGGTATTCCATCCATTTTACCTTCCTTCCCTGTCCACAACACCGTTTCCCATTTCTTTTCAAGGAATCTTCTCATGCGAGTTTTCTACAACAAGGAATAAATCAACTCCTCCAGTTGGAAGCCATAAAGTCAGTACCTCAACATCTATGAAGCAAAAGCTTTTATTCTTGCTATTTCCTAAGACCCAATAACAAAGGAGATTGGAGACCTGTTCTAGACTTCAGAGGGCTCAACAAATTTGTGAAAGCTCAGAAATTCAAGATGGTCACACTGTTACCTGCACAGATTTCTCTGTCACTCCCATGCTTTGGGGGGGACACACCTTTACCCAATACCTAGGGCTCAACGTGTAACCTCATTTCATAGAATAGAATCATAGAATACTAGGACTGGAAGGGACCTCGAGAGGTCATCGAGTCCAGTCCCCTGCCCTCATGGCAGGACCAAATACTGTCAAGACAATCCCTGATAGACATTTATCTAACCTACTCTTAAATATCTCCACAGATGGAGATTCCACAACCTCCCTGGGCAATTTATTCCAGTGTTTGACTACCCTGACAGTTAGGAACTTTCCTAATGTGCAACCTAAACCTCCCTTGTTGTAGTTTAAGCCCATTGCTTCTTGTTCTATCCTCAGAGGCCAAGATGAACAAGTTTTCTCCCTCCTCCTTATGACACCCTTTTAGATACCTGAAAACTGCTATCATGTCCCCCCTCAATCTTCTCTTTTGTAAACTAAACAAACCCAATTCTTTCAGCCTTCCTTCATAGGTCATATTCTCTAGACCTTTAATCATTCTTGTTCCTCTTCTCTGGACCCTCTCCAATTTCTCCACATCCTTCTTGAAATGCGGTGCCCAGAACTGGACACAATACTCCAACTGAGGCCTAACTAGCGCAGAGTAGAGCGGAAGAATGACTTCTCGTGTCTTGCTCACAACACACCTGTTAATGCATCCCAGAATCATGTTTGCTTTTTTTGTAACATCATCACACTGCTGACTCATATTCAGCTTGTGGTCCACTATAACCCCTAGATCCCTTTCTGCCGTACTCCTTCCTAGATAGTCGCTTCCCATTCTGTATGTGTGAAACTGATTGTTCCGTCCTAAGTGGAGCACTTTGCATTTGTCTTTAATAAACTTCATCCTGTTTACCTCAGACCATTTCTCCAATTTGTCCAGATCATTTTGAATTATGACCCTATCCTCCAGATTAGTCGCAACCCCTCCCAGCTTGGTATCATCTGCAAACTTAATAAGCGTATTTTCTATGCCAATATCTAAATCGTTGATGAAGATATTGAAGAGAGACGGTCCCAAAACAGACCCCTGCGGAACCCCACTTGTTATACCTTTCCAGCAGGATTGTGAACCATTAATAACTACTCTCTGAGTACGGTTACCAGCCAGTTATGCACCCACCTTATATTAGCCCCATCTAAGTTGTATTTGCCTAGTTTATTGATAAGAATATCATGTGAGACCGTATCAAACGCCTTACTAAAGTCTAGGTATACCACATCCACCGCTTCTCCCTTATCCACAAGACTTGTTATGCTATCAAAGAAAGCTATCAGATTGGTTTGACATGATTTGTTCTTTACAAATCCATGCTGGCTGTTCCCTAACACCTTGCCACCTTCCAGGTGTTTACAGATGATTTCCTTAATTACCTGCTCCATTGTCTTCCCTGGCACAGAAGTTAAACTAACTGGTCTGTAGTTTCCTGGGTTGTTCTCATTTCCCTTTTTATAAATGGGCACTATATTTGCCCTTTTCCAGTCTTCTGGAATCTCTCTTGTCTCCCATGATTTTCCAAAGATGATAGCTAGAGGCTCAGATACCTCCTCTATCAACTCCTTGAGTATTCTAGGATACATTTCATCAGGCCCTGGTGACTTGCAGGCATCTAACTTTTCTAGGTGATTTTTAACTTGTTCTTTTTTTTATTTTATCTTCTAAACCTACCCCCTTCCCACTAGCATTCCCTATGTTAGGCATTCCTTCAGACTTCTCAGTGAAGACCAAAATAAAGAAGTCATTAAGCATCTCTGCCATTTCCAAGTTTCCTGTTACTGTTTCTCCCTCCTCACTGACCAGTGGGCCTACCCTGTCCTTGGTCTTCCTCTTGCTTCTAATGTATTTATAAAAAGTCGTCTTGTTTCCCTTTATTCCCGTAGCTAGTTTGAGCTCATTTTGTGCCTTTGCCTTTCTAATCTTGCCCCTGCATTCCTGTGTTGTTTGCCTATATTCTTCCTTTGTAATTTGTCCTAGTTTCCATTTTTTATAGGACTCCTTTTTTATTTTTAGATCATGCAAGATCTCGTGGTTAAGCCAAGGCGGTCTTTTGCCATATTTTCTATCTTTCCAACACAGCGGAATAGCTTCCTTTTGGGCCCTTAACAATGTCCCTTTGAAAAACTGCCAACTGTCCTCAGCTGTTTTTCCCCTCAGTCTTGATTCCCATGGAACCTTACCTATCAGCTCTCTGAGCTTACCAAAATCTGCCTTCCTGAAATCCATAGTCTCTATTTTGCTGTTCTCCCTTCTACCCTTCCTTAGAATTGTGAACTCTATGATTTCATGATCACTTTCACCCAAGCTGCCTTCCACTTTCAAATTCTCAACCAGTTCCTCCCTATTTGTTAGGATCAAATCTAGAACAGCTTCCCCCCGGTAGCTTTTTCAACCTTCTGAAATAAAAAGTTGTCTCCAATGCAGTCCAAGAACTTATTGGATAGTCTGTGCCCCACTGTGTTATTTTCCCAACATATATCTGGATAGTTGAAGTCCCCCATCACCACCAAATCTTGGGCTTTGGATGATATTGTTAGTTGTTTAAAAAAAGCCTCATCCACTTCTTCTACCTGGGTAGGTGGCCTGTAGTAGACTCCTAGCATGACATCACCCTTGTTTTTAATCCCTTTTAGCCTAACCCAGAGACTCTCAACACTTCTGTCTCCTATGTCCATCTCCACCTCACTCCAAGTGCGTTCATTTTTAATATATAAGGCAACACCTCCTCCCTTTTTCCCCTGTCTGTCCTTCCTGAGCAAGCTGTACCCTTCTATACAAACATTCCAATCGTGTATTATCCCACCAAGTTTCTGTGATGCCAACAATGTCATAATTGTACTTATTAGCACTTCCAGTTCCTCCTGCTACCCATACTTCTTGCATTTGTATATAGGCATCTAAGATACTGATTTGACCTTGCCTCCCAGTTTTGCCCTGATCCTCCTTTCTCTCTGCCATTATAGCCCATGCTCCCTCCCGTTTCTGACCCATCTCCCAGGTCTCCATGTTCTCCACTTACCTGTGGGCTTTGCTCACCTGTCCCCGTCGAACCTAGTTTAAAGCCCTCCTCACTAGGTTAGCCAGTCTGTGTCCAAATAGCGTCTTCCCCCTCCTCGAAAGGTGAACGCCATCTCTGCCCAGTAGTCCTTCCTGGAATAGCATCCCGTGGTCGAGGAAGCCACCCTTATTTATTTATTTATTTAAATACCCACCCTTTCTCAATTCCTAGGGCTCAGGACATAACTTCCTGTGGGTTTGAAGCATCTTTTACCACTGAAAGATCTTTTATACAGTAATAACCTCTATTTATGCATTAAGTAGGATATCAAAAACAGATGCACACACCACACTTACAGTGCTCACCACTCCCACTGAGACAGATGAACTTGTCTTGATGGCCAGACAGGATCAAGTCCAGCTGGAGGAGTCCAGTTTCAGCATGGTGTCATGAGGTCTGGCAGCTCTGGTCTTGGAGCTGTGTCCAGGAGTTGGTTCCTTTCAAGGTCTTTCCTTCTTTCTGTTTCTTCCTTTTCCCTTTCCTTTTTTCCTTTGGTTACTTCTCCTCTTCCTGTTTGTCCTAATGTATATAGTACAGTACTTTCAGGTATACCCTAACCAATCATCCTACTAAAATTAAACTAATCAATCCTTACATATTGCAACATGGTCATCTAAGTAATTATATCCCACCACCTTAACTGGTTTGCACCCAGCAAAATTAATTATACAGGACGTTGAAATAATCAAAGGAACAACAGAGAGATGGCGAGTGGGTCCTTGCCAGACAGAAAGCTATTAAGCTGCATATTCTTTTCCCATCTTGAGAGCTGTTTCTTTATCTGGTGATAGTGGGTGCCCTTACGATGGAGTCTCCTTAACAACCTGGTATGACACTCTTGTAATGCAGTTTAGGTGGAATATGAGTATGTAACTCCAAGCTTTACAGCTAATGGCTGCTGCTCTTCAATCTGGCTGCAGAGGAAGACTTTGGGCCTTCCAGTATGGCTACAGGTCTTCCAATATGGTTACAGAAAAACCACATGGTTACAACTCTAGCAACAATTATTACAGCATTGGAACAGGGGTACTAGTTTTTGACCCTCAACCTTCTGGACACCGAATTTCATATCAATTCTCTTGTTCCACAAACAATTGTTCAGATTTACAATAGGACAAGACCACTACCAGTACAGAGTACTCCCTTTCAGGCTTTCATTTGCACCAAGTGTTTTCCAAGGCGCACTCAGTAGAGGCTGCCCACCTTCAGTCCCAGGGGAGCGTGATCTATTCCCATCTGGATGAGTGCACCTTCAGAGCCTGTTCCTTTACAGAGGCTCACTAGATTACCAAAATCACAATCGACTTGTTCATGGAACTTGGCCTACAGATTAATATCCCCAAAACAACCCTCACTCCAGTGCAGCACCTGGAATTCATAGCGGTCAACCCAGATTTGCAACAGGCCAGAGAACTCCTACCTCAACACACATTCCTCTTTTTGGCCACATTCATAGAGACTGTACAAAACAGCTCCCAAATACCAACCAACCATCGTCTCTAACGTTTGGGACATATGGAGGCAAGCACCACATGCCAGGATTCATGAGTAGTGTCTCCAGGTGTGGTTCAGCTTAGTGGACAGACCAAACAGAGAAGACTAGATAAACCTCTGTTACTGCCCTCCAAAGTCAAGCTATCCCTGAACTGGTGGAAAGAAAGAACCAGTGAATGTTTGCAAAGGGACCCCTATAATGAGACGTAATGACAGTAATTTGCATCTTCAATGCATCTGTCATGAGATGGGGCACATATCTAAATGGCTTTGCAATACAAGGCAAGAGGGCATCATGGAGATATCCCTACACATCACCCTCCTTGAGCTCACAGTGGTCAGGAATGCCTGTTCCTATTTCCTGCTGTTGATCAAAGGAATGCACACCAGAGCCCTAACAGACAACATAGCGTGCATGTATTACAGAAATTGAAAAAGAGGAGCCAGGTCACTATCAGGGATATTAAATATCAGTTAATTGATTAGTTGAGTAACCTCATGAATTTTTATCGGTTAGTCAACTAGTCTAGTCCCCAGGAGTGGGGCTGGCAGCCAGTATCAGAGGCAGCATGGGGTGCCAGGTGGGAGCTGGTCCATGAGGGAAGCCAGTTTAAAAACCAGCTCCCCTTGCAGACTGGCTGCCGGTCGCCCAGTGTTGCTGCCTCTGATAAAGAAGCAACAGCGCAGGGTGGCAGCAGCCCCAGTGTAAGGTGGGTCTGAGCTCCTGGACTCAGTGCAAGCCGGAACTGAACCAGGCTGCCTGCCCACCTGGCTCCTAATACACTTTAAATGCAGAGCTGCAGCAGGGGTAGGTTATAGAGCTGGCATGAGCCAGAACTCAATTGGGCTGCTGGCCAGCCTGCTAAAAATGTTACTGGCAAAGGGAGGGGGAGGGAAATGAGTGTAGTCTATAGTAGTAACATACAAGCTTTTGCTTATCAGTTAACCGGTTAATCACCTACGCTATTACATCTCTAGCCACCATCCCTCTGTACAGAAGCAATAAGGCTATAGAACTGGTGCATCTCCCACACCATGACATCGTTACTACACACAGTGAGTAATTTCTTAACAGCATCATAGGGAAGGCAGATAAACATTGCTATCCCTTTATAAAAGATGGGGAAACTGAGGGATACAACGCCACTGATCTGGTCCAAGTTGTACCATGAGCATGTGGCAGAGTTAGGAATAAAAGCCCAGCATCCTGACCCAGATATCCTGCTCTTTCTGTTAGGTGATATTTGCTTTGGTGGGAGAAAACATGAAGACAACTATGAAATGGTCTGGAGGTATACTTGAAGATTTTTAACTGGCTATAGACACTTTCATAGCACATGTGCATGCACACACAAAGCCTGTGGCCTAAAAATGAATCACTGCACTATGTATGTGTGGATAATTGATTTCTTATCTGATTTGTAGAGACAAGAGCTTCATTGAGCTGTGACTTGTACAAATATTACCTTTATACAAATTATACTATAATCAGACATACAGTGTATTTTCAGAAAAAGGTGGATATGATAGTTAATGGATTGGTTATCATTTTTTTTTCTGATAGAACACCTACTACTAGACCACGATCTCTTCCTACCTCATAAGTTTCCATGACCTTTGTGATATCTGACTCGCTCCTGAGCTTCTCGGAAACCAGAGCGATGCTTTGCCATCTGTACCAGAACACCACTGTTGTGGTAGGTCTGTGCTTCCTAGTATATGCAATTCACGTTAGAATGGAAAGCTCTTCCTAAGTAATTGCTTCGATCATATGGATTGCTTCGGTGGGGGGGGGAAGAAAACAGTGTAAAGTCAAAATACTCATAATCTGCAAAACTGTCATTACTCCATTATATTTGTTTTTCTGGCAGAATAAATCCTTGTCTTTTGATGTTGTTGTTTGGGGGGCAGGGAGGAGTTGCAAGATATCTTGTTCATTTAATTCAAAGCCTTTTTGTAGAGTTCTAGATTTTTAGCTGTCCAAAAATTTTTTTGCGGCATTCCAATCAGCAATATCCACAATTTAGCGTTTTCACTTCATTTTATTTGCAGTGTAAATAAGTGTCTTATTACAAAACTGAAGTTGTATTTTGACATATTTTGGCTGTGAATGCATCTTTCCTTTACTGCAATATGAACCTTTTTGACTTGGAAAAATTCCCAGTTTACTTTTCCTTACAAACACTTGTCAGGGATGCTCTAGATCAGCGGTTCTCAAACTTTTTGGGCTCCGGAGCCCTTTACATGCGTAAAAATTTATGCGGAGCCCCAGCGGTCCACTGATTGTATGTGTTGTACCTATCGATGTTTCCAGTTTGTCAACCTCACGGAGCCCCTGGAGATGTCTCGCGGAGCCCTGGGGCTCCGCGGAGCACAGTTTGAGAAACACTGCTCTAGATAACATTTAGCCCTGCCTCTGTGCAGGAGACTGAACTAGATGACCTACTGAAGTCCCTTCCAGTCCTACAATTCTAGGATTTTTTCCCTCACACATCATTTGTCTTTAGTTTGGAAATTCTTCAGGCCAGGAACCATTTTTATACTTGATTGGACAGTGCTTGCAGAATGGGACTCTGGTCTCTATGTCCTACAGAAATTAAAAAAAATCCCATCTTCTGATCATTAATAGATGTACTGGTTGAAATGATACGGATTATTTAACTAAATACTACAAACCCTTGCTCATGTGAGTTGTGCCAGTGATCTCAAGGACTGTGTGTGTAAATAAGAGTTTGCAGTACCAGGGTATACGTTTGTACTTTCTGTACATCAATATTTATTTTGGGAATTACTTATCAGACAGCCAATCCTATTATTATTCATTACCTGTAAATAAGCAGGCTATGACCCTCTATTTTCTAATTCTCTTCTTAAATATACTAAGCAAAGAATCAAAATAATCCCCACAGTCACATTCAGCAGAATTATTTTTTCTTCTGTTTTGGAATTTTAAACTATTTTAAAACAAAATGTTATTTCTACTAACAAGAAAGCTTTGGTGCCAGCCAGCTGGCAAATTCAGCTACAATCAAACAAGTTTAAAAGACTGCAGAACTGGGGGAAATTCCACCTTGAACATGAACAGATTTGTACATGATGGTATGGCTGGTACATTGCCTATACTGTCAGACTGCAAATAAATAAAGTTCTTTCTCTTTTAGGAAAATTGCCTCCTATTCAGTATAATATTTGGGATTATAAAATGGTCAATCAAAGCTATTTTAATCACTTTAGATAAATAGAGTTCAGTATCTTTGTTTCTTCCTGGACTATCTCTTTTTCAGAGCCTGATCTTCAGAGAGTGCTCTAAACTAAAACAAAATGATTCTGTAGTAACTGTCACCAATCATGCCACTTGACAAAAACCCAAATTTAACTGCTTGGTAAGACTTTATTCAGATTACCAAAGCAACCATATTAATAATAACTAGTCAGGTTTCTCTTGCTAGAGAAGACGCTCTCTATATAGCCAAAACAACTGATCTTACCAATAGTGCTTACATATCAACATTACAACATGAGTGCTTGTGGTCCATCTGATTTCTATTGCTACAGGTTGGACCTCCCTGGTCCAGCACCCTTTTGATGAAGTATTGACAGGCACACAAATGTAAACATGAGTGCAAATGACTTACTGTGCTCTGAAAGTATGACACTTGAGGGAAGACTAAATGGAGATGAGGGAAAAGACCTTCTGGGATTCCATAACAGCGATTGAAACAAAATGGCCTAAATGCAGGGTTGTAAGTCTAGTGGTCTCCAAATGCAGGATGATACTATGAACAACGTGTTGATGTGAAGAAAAGGGGAACAGCTGGATAGAGTCTAATGAATGTAAATCAATGATGTACTTGAAAAGAAAAGCAGAAATGTGCAAAATAGAGCCTGTGTTGAATATTTTTCCAAATAAACTAACTAAAGCCAAAACTTCTTGTCTCTTCCCCTTCTAGATACCAGTGTAGAAGGATATTCCAACTACCTATATCAGTAATATAATTTTTTTTTAAAAATTATGGCCCTCTCCTGCAAAACCTTCCTACCTACTTATTGAGATGCTTACTGCAGTGAGTAGTGCCACTGAAGGTTAATCCTGGTAGCAAAAGCCAGGAATTGTTTTGTTTTTTTTAAACAAAGTTGCAGTCAGGCTCTATATCTTCATTGCCCCCAGCTACCTTTTTAATGGTTGTTTTTAAATGCTTCTGTAGCAAATTGTGCCCTCCTGAACAGTATAAATCTGCACCAGAGTTCGTTTCCTAGCCTCCTTTTGCTATATCACATTCTTGAAAGAAATACAAATTTGAGTGGATAATAGCCATGGAAACCAGATGCACTTCAAGTGGCATCCTGATCTAGAGGGTTTGGGCTATACAGGTAATAAAGCAGTGAATGGTCACTGTTGCCTATTCACTTTTTAATGTCTCTAAGGAGATTGCTGTTTGTGTTGGGTAGGAGAGTTAAGAACATGATTTTTTTAATTGTTCATATGGACCCCCATCTTACTATCCTTGAGCCAGCAACAAATCCCTCCCCAAATTGAGTTTGGAATAAGCAGACTTGAGCCCGACATGAAATTAAGGAATTGGAAAAAGAAATGGAGGAAGTTCAGGTCTTAGTCTTGTCCTCATAGAAATCAATTAATGATTTTCCATAACTAAAATGGGAACAGGATTGTACTTTTAAGTAACAAATGGGACAACAGTTAGTCAGAGAAAAAGTAGAGTGATATAAATATATTTTAATATTCTTGCAATACTTTGCATTGACAGCTGTTAACTAATAGGAAAGGACTAGATAAAACTTCAAACAAAGTAATGAAAATACATGCCCTTAATGTCCTTATGAATGTAAATCTATGGAGCAATGTCCTTAATGAACTGAGACCTTAGAAATTTGGCCAAATTGTTGTCTGGGCACTGTGCTATTAAATTTTATTCTTGCTAACCAGATATGATTTATTAATGGCTATGGTGCACACAGATAATTATAGATGGATCTTGACATTTGGTAAAACTGCCTGCACTGTTCATGATGCTTACAGAGAGAGCCTTCTGCACATTGTGTGTAAAATTGCACATGGAAAGAAACTGGGATTATGGATTTTGATTATAAACATTTCATGGATCAAAATGTTCTAAAATAGCTTTAATTGTTCATTGTCAAAATTGTTCAAACCTATGGTCTAGGTACTTAAAATAAAGTTGTCCCATCTCCTTTGGTTCACCATCACACTAAAACCATAGGAACCACTTTGGGGAGATTATTTTAAAGCTAGAGGTTCCATGGGACATGCATACAATTTTTGTGTATGTTGATGACATATTGATAGGGTCCTACCAAATTCACAAAACGTAAGTAAGGGTGGAAATATCATACCAGATGCCACCCTGGCTTCTATGCTGCTACTGGCAGTGGCTCTGCCTTTAAAGCTGGACTTCCAGCCAGCAGCCACCACTTTCTAGTTGCCCAGCTGTGAAGGCAGCACAGCACGGAAGTAAGGTTAGAAGTACCACAACTCCCCTCCCCCGCACACAATGCCTTTGCAAACCTCCTCCACTCTAAAATTCTTCTTGGGTCAGGATCCCCAACAACTACAACACTGTGAAATTTCAGATTTAAATAGCAGAAATCATTAAATGTATTTTTAAAATCCTGTGACCATGAAATTGACCAAAATGGACCGTGAATTTGGTAGGGCCTTACATATTGGCCTAACAACTGACTCCAATTCCAGTGATATTCCATATACATAGAAGTGATTTAGTTATCACCAATGCTATAAAAACTCACTGAATAGTTAATTATTTTAGTCCTCTTCATGACAAATTTACCACTACATGCTATCTTTAAATAGACTTCTGAAGTACAATATCGTATTTAGGCACCAAGGAGCTGATCCCAGAACATTTCTCCTTAGTACAAAGAATAGTTCAGTTTGTGTCAAGTGACTACTCTGGTCAGGATTACTCACATGAATATGGATTGCAGGACTGAAGCATGGGTTCTCTCTCTCTCTCTCTGTCTTTGCTATGTCTTATGTGAGCAAACTTCCACTGCAGTAGGTTTTGCCTAAGTAAGAACTGACTAACATCTGTAGGATTAAGCCTGTTAATGCCCATAACACTTGAGAATATGTACAGATATGAAACCCCTTTGCTTCGAAAAATGAGAGATGAATGTTCCTGTCACTTAGAGAGAGTACCTGTCTTTTGTAAACATGAAGATCTTTATACAGATTTCTGTCATGTTCCAGGCAAGAGCATTGTCACCAGCTAAATGCTAAATAAAGGTTTTAACTATGAATTTCTGTGGCACCTTCTCAGGATTTCAATGGTTTTTATAAACATTGCTTATGTCTCTCAGAATAACTATGAACAGGTAATTTCACAGATGTGGAAAATAAAGCACAATGGTTAGACTTGCCCAAGGCGTCACAAGATGACTGGCAGAGATGGGAATAGAACACTGCTGAACTTAATCACATAACCATCCTCCCTGCCAACGAATGATAGATTCATAGACTCATCAAGTTTAAGGCCAGAAGGGACTTTTAGATTGTCCAGTCTGACCTACTGTATATCACAGGCCATTAAACTTCACCCAGTTAACTTGTATGGAACCCAACGATTTGTATTTGGCTAAAGCCCAACCTCCAAAAAGGCAAACAAGTGATGGAGAATATACCACATCCCTTGATAGTCTGTTCCAACAGTTAATCACTCTCACTGTTAAAAATGTGTGCCTCATTTCTTCTCAGCCAAATAATAAATTGATTTGTATGGATTAATAAAAAACAGAATATTTGTTTAAGTTTTTACCCAGAGTTGGTTTCTCACATTTCAAGTGAGAGTTTCAAACGTGATCAACTTCAGACTATTGATGCCACAGGGAGCGTTTCACCACTGACTTTGATAGGAGCCAAATTAGGCCAAGATTGAATGTTTTTATAATTCCAGTCTAATGTATTATCGGGTACCATTTTTTAAAAACATTACATACATTGATGGTCCTTGAACAAATAGCAATGCTAGGTATATATGGAACATCTATAATTGAGCTGTAGTAAACAATTAAAAACTTTAGCTCAAATTAAGTAGAAAAAGAGGGACCACTAGTAAATTGAATTAAAAAAGAGAGAGCTAGAGAGTTAATCAGTGCATTCTCATCCTGAACCCTCTTGGTAAAATTTGTCTGAGTTTCAATTATTGTATATCTAAGGATTCCTCTTTCTTATCACCATTTCTGAGCATTTAATTTTACACAAAATAATCTTTGGATAAGAATAATCAGCCCCAAACATGAGGCAGTAATGTTCCAATGATGTAATATGGCTCATTATCATCACTTCTTACACAAATCAGCATCTGGGCTCCTTTTTTTTCCTTCATTCCCTAGGGCCTAGGAAGACTGACTGTGACAGCAGTGGAGCTGCCATCAAGAGTGAAAAGTTAATGCTCTCAAATTTCTGTAAAAGATCAAGTGAGCTCAGATACTGTACTATCCCAGTAATATGCAAATCCAAAATAACCTTACTAAATATACTGTACTACCAGAATTACTTGGCTACTTACAAAAGCTGTATGATTAGAACAGAGATAAGTGAGACTCCTTTCCACATTTCTAAGCAGATGTAAATCAATTACTGAATGACCATGGAAAATTAGACAAGACAGTACCTAAGAAAACTGTGTGAAGCAATGTAGTCTTTTTATGTGGAATACAAATATTTTAAAAGAGTTGTATTTCTAATCTATAATAGCCTCTCAGCCACACAAATGGCTGATGTAATTTTTGCATATCTCCTAAATACAACCCTCTTATAATTCAATCCATAAGTGTTTGAATGTACCATAGCTAGGGAATGAAACTATTTGCTTCACTGATCCAATCCTTTTTTTAGATCCTCATCTCATCAGTCAAAGGGAGGCCTGAAGACCTTTGCCAGGAAATAATGCTGTCATTTAATACAGCATCAAACTTTAGCTTGCTGGTATTTAATCCTGTGAGACACCCACGCTGCTTTATTATTCTGGCCAAAAATAGGTCCTACTTTTTGCCCAAAACCTGTTTGATCTACTAATAATTAACGTTGCAAGGCAATAATGAGATTAAAAAGACATACTGGAGGAAAACAAATATTGGAAATGTAATACAAGAATGCTAATTAAATCCATTATTAAATTGAACGAAACTACTAGTAATAAACAACATATAGGGAATAAACTGGTGACTTTTCTCTATAGGTTGAACCTCTCTAGTCCAGCAGTCTCTGGTCTGGCAAAATCTGCATTCTGGCATGATTTTAGTTAGGGATGTTAGTGTATAGTCGAGTAAACGATTAACAGGCTTATTGGTTAATACTATTGACTAAATACACCTCTCCCCCCCCCCTGCTGCCTCTACATCAGAGGCAGCAGGAGGCAGTGGGAGCTGTTGTACACGAGGACCTGGCTTTAAACTGGCTCCCCACAAGCACCAGATCCACCTGTTCCCTTGCTCTCCCTGCACTGCTGCCTCTGATAGAGAAGCAGCAGCATGGAGGGTGAGAGAGGCAGGTGGGAGCCAATATACATAGGGAGCTGGCTTTCAAGCCAGCTCCCCGCACATATTAGCTCCCATGGACCCACCCCCACCCCCTGCTTTGCTGCCTACTACAGAGGTGGATCAGCTCAGACCCTCCATGGACAGGGGCTGCTGCCACCCTGTGTTGCTGCCTCTGTATCAGAGGCAGTAGCACAGGTGGCAGGCAGCTGGTCTGTGTGGAGAGCTGGTTTTCAAACTGGCTCTCACCTGCCACCCCACGCTGCTGCCTTTGATAGAAAGGCAGCAGTGCAGAGTGTCAGGGGGTCCCCGGGAGTGGAGTGAAGCGCACTGGTTGCCAGCCCCACCCCCGGGGACTATTGAATAGTTGTGTAACCAATAATATTTTATGCGGTTACACAAATATTCAATTACATGATATCTAACATCCCTAATTTTAGTAAGCCAGATGTCCACTTATGGGTGTGGCCAAGTTTTCCACAGTCCCATAAAGTTTGTTTACAGCCCCCAGTCCTGACTCTCAGCATTCTGTGCTGTTGTTTAGCTCTAATTTACCCCTAAATGTCTTCTAAGAGCCCAGTAAGTAGTGGAAGTGTTGGTAACGCTGCTAGACGATATTGAACTCTTGTGCTCCAACAAATTCTCTGGTTTGGCACTAATCAGGTCCTGAGGGTGCTGGACTAGAGAGGTTTCAACCTGTAATAGCTTCAAGGATTTTTAATATCTCTACAGAAGATGATGGGACTTTTTCTCACTAACAGAAATATCTATGTAACAGTTTTGTGTGTCACATGCCAAGGCATTCAGAAAAGGTCCAGGCAGTAAATGAAGAGATGTAAGAAAGTTCAAAGTACACAGGGACTGTTCACAAGACCCTGTTCTAGATACAGTGCTGTATAAAATACAATGCTATTTTACTTCCTAATGGTCCAGTCAGGCAAAAACTTTACTACTTGAGCACAGTGGTTATTATCATGAAGTTGAATGGGATTTCCCGTGGTAAAAAAAGCACGGTAATGCATGGTATTTTTCTGGAGTGTGCCATTAGTTTGTTTGAAAACAAAACAGAAGTTGTAGGAGTATAGGCCCATGTTAGATTTGGGCAAACCATGGTGTTAAATGAAATTGGACTATCAATATTAGCAAAAGGCCTAAAACATGTGACCCAAAAGGGGCTTGTGAGAAAGAAGAGCTGTTTTAAACTTGTAGTAACATTTGAAATACCACTGTTTATCTTATTTATGGTTTGAGCTATAGTAATAGAAAGAAAAAAAGGTTAATTGGATACCAAGTGTTATAAATAATTGGCTATATTTAGAATTAAATGCTCTTTCCCTGGTTGCTGGGCAAAGCCAAGGCTGCCTCAGCCCTGGCTCTCTCCCCCAGGCCGCCGGGTAGGGAAGGGGCCAGACCGGGGCCTCACCAGGCCAGGCCATGCCCAGCCACTGGGGCAGGGCTGAGGTCTCACCAAGCTTCACTCTGTCCCCCCAACTGCCACGGGGGGAGGAATCGCGAGGCCAAGCCAGCCCCAGCTCTACCCTCTTTCTCTTCTCCCCCTAGCAGCCCCAGTTTTCTCCCTGAGGCCAGCCCTGGTCCTACCTCCTTCCCCCCCCCGGCCTTGCCAGACCCTGCGCTCTCCTTCCCAGCCACCAAGCACTAGGGAGGGGGGAAGGAGGGAAGCCACAATGTGGCAGCTGAGCACTGGGGAAAGGGGAGTGGGGAGGGAGGAGGCAGGCAGGACTCCAGAGTGATATCATGACGTCTCTGTCATTCCACAGGAAAAAGTAGACAGGGACTTTAGAAAAGATTTTTTATATATAGAAAGAGATTTGAAATGAGAATTTTTTATGCTATGGCAGATAATTGTATTTTGTAAATATAAATACCATTTACAGTGTTACGAAAATGAGTTTTGAGAATCCATAAACATGATGTAAAACCCATGAGACTTTTCTTTCATTAAGAATTGTTGGGGGGGAGGACTTAAAGTGTACTTTCCAAGACTGAGTCAGATTAATCACTGGTATAAAGCCATTGAACTAAATGGAGAGATTATTATTATTACTACATAATGCCTAACTAAAATACAATAAAGGTCATTTTAATAAAAGTCAGTGACATAACAGTTATCTCATTTCATAAGTAGAATTACTGCAACATCTGATCATATACCACCCTGTGTCAGCTGCTGGTAAGTGCTGACTTTCTCATGGCAACCACTGCGTTAAATTGCTACCTATAGCTTTTGTCAGCTTAGAGCACTGAGATTCATCTAAATTAAAATAAATGCACATTAATCTAGTATTGCTTATTGTATCCATATTTTAAAATTATGCAGCCTTGAAAGAACTGGAGTAATTAGTTGTAGAATAAATTGCCCATTGTCTAGAAATCAATAGGGGCATTGAACCTTTTATCTCTCTGAGTTTCAATATGATTTTGGAGTCACTATTATTAGCAAAACTCCCACTGATTTTAATGGGACCATGTTCAGGACCTTAATTTGCAGTGCTGTCTCAGTCTAGCTTTCTAGTAGATACTTGTTTAATTTGCACAACACCAGAGAATGTGCAACAGAGTGGTGGTAGAGACTCCGACATTGATACCAGCAAACTCTGGACTGGGAGAGACATGAAATCTGGGGCATAAACAACACCTACTTGAATTGAATTTTATTCTAGCCAGAGTTATCAGTTTGTCACTTTCACAAATTCACAATCACCTAGGGGGAGTTTCTGATCCTCCTCAGATAATGACAGTGGAAGAGAGGTACTCCCATACTTAGTTTTTAAATGGAAATTTATTCCTTAATTTTCAGCCATAAAACCTTGTAGACGTTAATTTTCAGATGTAGACACTTTCTTCCATTTTTATATGACTGACAAGTTAAAAAGTGTCTTTGAGGGAATAATTATCTATTATTGAAATGCTGAGCAAGTCCAGAACATTTTGTAACTGTAGTTTCAAGAAACCACTTCCTTAGAATTCTTTGGCATCTGCCAAAGAAGACTATCAGCAAACTTATGCTCTTGCACACATCTGCATACTGAGCACATTTGAATGCTATATTCAAAGCATTTGTCTCTGTAAAGGAGAAAAACTGCTTTCTCAAATGCTTGAGTAACAAGAAACATTTAAATGTAGTCTGTTATTTCTGTTCATTGCTTGTTGTGTACTTGAAGGTTGGTAAGTCTTAAGAGGCAATACAAAGTTAAATTTAGTTATAATGAGTGCTGAAACAAATGTCAATGAGTTAATCATCATATTTTAGACTTTAAGCTACTACATATCTGAAATGGAAAATACTGGGAGATTACAACAAAGAATGATCAACTAATTCGATTTCTGTGGGAGTTATGGTGCTATCAATCTGCTAATATCAGGCCCAAATGCAGACAGTCCACAATTCCATTGTTAAGAAGTGCTCAGCCCCTCTTGGGAACTGCTGAATGTCCTCATAAACTCCAAAGCCAGAAGGCGCCATCATGATCATCAAATCTGATGTGCACATTGCAAGCCTCACAGCCTCATCCATCTAATCCCGTAAAAGGCCCATAACACCCCTGGATGAGTTACTGAAATCCTCAAACCTTGATTGAAAGGCTTCAAGTTATAGAGAATTCCACCACTTAATCTAGTTCAAACCAGCAAGTCATCCATGTCACATGCTATAGAGGAAGGCCAAAAAAAAAAAAAGTCTCTGCCAATCCGCTCTTGGTGAAAATTCTTTCCTAACCCCACATATAGAGTTAGACCCCAATCAGGCTACATCTACACTGCACCTCTCTTGAGCAAAAGCCTATGCAAATGAAGCATGGATTAGCATATTGCCGCACTTTATTTGCATAATTAATTAGGGGCCATTTTTGCACAAAAACCCCCTCTTGTGCAAGAGCCATTCTTTCAGGAAGAATAGCTCTTGTGCAAGAGGGGGTTTTTGCACTATGTCTACGTCTGAGGCTACAGCTACACAGCTCCTTTTTGAGCAAAAGCCTCTTCCGCAAAAACAGAACCTAATTAATTATGCAAATGAAGCACAGCAATAGGCTAATATGTGCTTCATTTGCATAGGCTTTTGTGCAAGAGAGGTGCAGTGTAGACATAACCTCAGACTCCTGGGAAAGAATTATCTGTAGTAACTCAGAGCTCTCTGCAGCTACTGTCTCATCTTTGGTCATTGGAAATACTTGTTAATACAGGTTGAACTTCTCAAAAATGGGACTCTCTGGTCCAGCAACATCTGTGGTCCAGAGAGCCGTGGTGGCCAGGAGTCTGGTGGCAGGAGGACTGGTGGCCCGCAGCCCTGGTGGGGCCAGGAGCCCTGCCAAGCCAGTGGCAGTGGGGCCAGCATCCAGCTGGACCAGAAGCAGCAGGTCTGGCATCCAGCAGCAGGGCCGTCATTTGGCACCCCACTAGTGTTCCCTTTAAGCTGCAGGCAGCACAGCTTCACAGGTGATTAATCAGCCCCGCCCAGTCAGAGGCTCAGGGCTCTGTGCATGGAGCTGACTGACTGGTTAGGGCTAATTACCTCTGAAGCTGTGCTGCTGGGCAGCTTAGAGAGAACACTGCACCCCATGCAGGCTGACAGCAGTGGAGCTGGCAGCAGTGGTGCTGGCATTGGGCACCAGACTGGGCCGGTGGCAGTGGGGTTGGCATCTGGCAGTGGGACAGGCCAGCAGCAGTAGGGCTGGGGACCCTGCCAGGGCCAAGAGCCCTGCCAGGCTGGTGGGCAACTTCCCCAGTCCAACTTTCTCTCTCATTCAGGACTGGCTAGGTCTGAAGGTGCTGGACCAGAGAGGTTCAAGCTGTAACAAGTCCGGACAGTCTGCATGCCATTGTAGGCAACTTCATCATACCATCATCTCCATAAAATTATCAAGCTCAGTCTTGAAACAACTTAGGTTTCTTAATCCTTGGAAAACTATTCCAGAACTTCACTCGTCTGGTGCAAGTGCTCCAAAACAATGAAAACATGCTAAAGCTTAAATTAGAAAGATACTTCCAAAACCAAATGGTTTATTTCACTTTCAAATTTTTTCATTTTTGTCTCCAAAATTAATTGATCTTGATTTATAGATGAAGTAAATTAGAAATATTTGCTTCTGTCTACACATCGATTAGGGAAATGAGCCTCATATTTCACAAGAGCTGCACAATCATGATATGAAACTAAATAAAACAGCTTGGTTCCTAATTCTGCATCTATTCAAGTCAATGGAAATTCTGACATTGAGTTCAGTGGAAGCAGGTACAGGACCTTGAAACTTAGTCCAAGTTTGTTGGAAAGTTTGCAAACCTGTTGTGGAAATCTCAAGCAAACTTGAGATAATTTATGGCTTTCTCATCAAAACGATAGTTTTGGTTTTGCATAGTTTTCATGCAAAACCAAGTGACATTCAGAAGCCTGAGTTTGGGCATGCATAACTCCCAAGCAGACAGAAACTAATGCAAATATGCCCACGAATCCCTGAAAACCCAAGCTGCTCATTTCCCATAGCTCTAGCTATAAATGATAGAAACATAATTTTGTCACCTTGTTGTTCAACTGCCAAATGGATTAAACAGTATTGTTTATTGAAAGATACATACAAAGAGCAGTGTTCTGATCTTTAAGCAGTCGTACATACAAGGCATGTTCAAGATGTAAAGCTTGAATTTTGAAATTAGTCATCAGTTATCAATAACCTTTTATGGAGTGGAATCTTTTCTTCCCATAAATGAATTGCATTGAAAGAGGATGAAGGAAACTGTTTTCTCTTCTAATAGTTTATTTGACAAGAGTATAAAGAGGCCAGTATCTTTTAAAAGTCATTATGTGAGGAAACATTGGTACAATCTGCAACAGTCCCCACTAAACTTCATTTAATCTCCTTCTATTTTAACCTTTACTTACTACTTTGACAGATAATGCAATCCCATGCAATAACTTTGGGGACCATATTGTATTACAGGTAGTGATGGTTTCTGAATGGTTGTGTTCTACTCTGTGAGAGAAGAGTCACTACAGTTCCTACAGAAACTAAAAAACAATGTGTGTGTGGGGGGGTGGGAGGAGGTGAATATGACAAATGACTGAGCCTAAACAAGTTTAGGGAAGTTCTCTCTGCTGGGCTGCTTGGCACATAAAGGTTCAGGCTGGGTTTTCCAGACACTAAGAAACAAAGGGCTTTTGAAACAAAAAAATGCTGTTTGAACTGACTGTTGGCCATCCTTCTGATCCAGCAAAGGGACAGGACCCTCTGTTCAAGGGAGTCCCGAACCCGTGTTATAATGACCTTCCCCTCAATGTAGACCAGAGATAGGCAATAATTTTTGAAGGGGAGCCACTTCACGAATTTCGGAAGTGGCTGTGGGCCGCCCCGGAAAGGGTAGGGCCTTGGGCAGAAAACCCAGACACTTTGTATGCTCCCTTGCCCACAGAACCTGATTCGCCTGGGGATGGAGGAGCATATGAAGTCTCTGCCCCCTGCCAGGGGCACACGGCACCTTGAGAGAACCACCAGTTGTTCTGAACATCTCCAGAGAGCTTGCTGACATATAATTGAAGGGCAAAGTGTGGGGTGGGTGTCCAACCCACCTGCTGTAAAATTAGAATTGAGTCAAAAATTCTGTGGCCACTAGATGGCCTATAGATACTGTAACTGAAGAATCCACTATACCATGTTTAGAATTCAATTTAAGTATCTGCAATCTAACTATAATACAATTTGGCCCTGTCCCTATATACCCAAACAAATAGTGTTAACTAAGGTGTAGTCAAATCATGCTGAACAGCTGTTAATTTGTTTTAGCAGGGTACTCAGAACTCCAGGTCAGAGCTTCTCAAACTGATCTATGGAGTTTCTTTCAGTGATCTACTAAGTGACATAGTTGGCTCAGTCCTCATGTGCAAACCCATCTGCCATGTTTAAAAGCTACAAGTCCTACAAGCCATACACCAGACCCAGGACCAAAAGGCAGCAACTATTACAGGTACTCCTCTGGACTCCTCATGGAGGCAGACGCACTAAGAGAACTACTGTCTATGCCAGTTACATATCAATGGCACCCTACACTTCTCCTGCCTCTGTGCAATGGGGGTGCAAATCAGTAGCATTGCTACAGACTCCTTGGTTCACAGGAAGTAGGGTCCCCCTGACGCATGCAAAGCTCTGGATCTCTAAACTTTAGCTCCCTTACCATTTGTGCATTCCTGATCACCATCCATCCTCCTTCAATCACTCTACCACAGAAAAGTGCAACTCTGTGGGCAGGTGTGGGAGGAAGAGGGCAGTTTAGCACAGAAATTGTGTGCAAGAATGTGAAGGGAAGTAGCATGGAAGAAAAAGTGAGACTTGAGTCTAAAGGTGGGATAAGCAGAGCAGAGAGGATCTCCCCTCTAATGAATATTTGGTGGCTCATCTGCTGTTTCTCTGATGAACCATCAGTTGGGGTTGGTTCTGCTTCAGGCAGTGGGTTAGACTAGATAATCTCCTGAGGCCTTTTCCAATCCTAATCTTGTATGATTCTCTTCCTATTCCAGGTTCCCACATAGCCCAATCTTCCTTTTCTCCCATAATATTGCCTCTGTTATCTAAATCCCAGCATTCTAACTAGTCAGTAACATACCTTGATCACATCACTGCTTCCCTCCTGGCTCCACTACAGCATTCAGCTTTCTGAAGTTATGCAGAAATGTTTAGAAACTGAATGTTTAGAAACTGAATGTGGTGTAAGGGAGCATATTAAAGAATGCAGTTATGGGGACATATAGAAGGGAAGAGCCAGGTAAACATGGGGTAAGAGTTGGAAGAGTAATGGGGCTTTGGATGGGATTTAGTAGAAGAGCAAGGCTATGTGATTGGTTGGTAAAGGAAGTGGGCCTGTAACAGAGATTATGGAACATGTGAAGGATAACTTATGTTTATATCAATCCCTGTGAACACTGTCAGTGTTGATATACATCAGTTAATATGAAAGGAGAATTTCATATTAACTGATGTATATCAACACTGACAGTGTTCACAGGGATTGATATAAACATTGGAGTAAGTTATCCTTCACATGTTAGAGTTAAGAATGCTCAAAGGCAGATCCCCCCACAGCAATCATTAAAAATCAAGATAGTCAACCTTTTTCAGATGCCTTGATAACCAAACATTACAATGCCCAAGCAAGATCACAGTCTTCTTTCTGCCACATAAATCCCCTGTGCTGTCAATATATGATCAACCCTAACACACATACTATCAAACTTCACTTAATCACACTCAAATGCACAATCTGCATTTTGGCTGCATATTTTTCTATATGCACATATGCTCAAATAACATTTTCTCTACTTTAGCAGAACTCATATGTCTAGACTGACATCTTAATCTAGTTGTGGTAGCAAATACAGTTGTGCATTTGAGTACAATGTAAAGGAATTGTGACACTTCCTGGCTTTTAGATTATTGGATGAAATGTCCTACTTTGGTGCAAACTATTTTTAAAAAAGGAAAAGTCTGTGACCAGATTTTCACAAAGTCAAAAAAAGGGGGAAAAAAGAGTTCAGACTGCTGGAAAAGATCAATTCCTCAATATGAGAGAAATGAGACAGACAGACCTAGGATAGTCTTTATTTGCAGTATCCAGTGTTCCTATTCACTGTAAAAATAAAATAAAATAAAATCAGCAACAAAATTTATCTCCAGAGAATGTCAGAATTCCAGTTAAACATTTCCTCCATCATATTCCTTAACTCACCTTCTCTTACTGCTCTTTTTATACTGCCTCTCTCAGTTGCATGTTTTTGTACCTTATCTCTATCCCAAAATGCATTGATTTAGTTACTCAGGGAAGAGAGGTGTCATTTAAAACCATTCCCCTTCAACTAGGTAGCCAACTACACAGTCAGAGCCAGTGTCCAGCCACTCAGATAAGGACAACAGAAGGAACTGTTGTTCACCACCACATAAACAATAAGGCTGCGTCTAGACTGGCATGATTTTGCGGACATGCTTTTAACGGAAAAGTTTTTCCGTTAAAAGCATTTCCGCAAAAGAGCGTCTAGATTGGCATGGGTGCCTTTGCGCAAAAAGTGCTTTTGCGCAAAAGCATCCACGGCCAGTCTAGACGCGATTTTGAGCAAGAAAGCCCCGATCACCATTTTCGCCATCAGGGCTTTTTTACGCAAAACAGTTCTTCCCTGTCTACACTGGCCCTCTTGCGCAAGTATTCTCGCGCAAGAGGGCTTATCCCTGAGCGGGAGCATCATAGTACTTGCGCAAGAACATTGACAATGTTACATTAGATCGTCAGTGTTCTTGCGCAAATTGAAGCGGCCAGTGTAGACAGCTGGCAAGTTTTTGCGCAAAAGCGGTTGCTTTTGCGCAAAATCTTGCCAGTCTAGACGCAGCCTAACTGTTTTTAAAACAATAGATACCATTGTAGCAGTTAATGTGTAAACAGTTTACCCAAATACCTGTACAGGATTCTGTGCTGGGTAGGTCAGATACTTTAAAACTATTTCATTTCTCTGCCCTTTCTGCCACAATATTTTACTTCTTTTAGTGTGGTAATTTTCCTTGCAGTGTTTACAGATGGAGTTTGCATGTATTTGATGTCTACATAATACTGTTTCCCAGGCTGTAGGAACTGGTGTGCCTTAAGCATGTGCTAATAGACAATTCCTCATTTCTCATCTCATTATGAGATATGCCACTCATTTTAGGCCCAAATGTATCTCTGTCACAAATGAACTTGTTATCTCATTTGTTATAGATGACAGGAAAACATTCAAACATTGTGAGATTTTATTGCCAACCCCTACCTTCCCCCTTCTACTCATACATGCCTACACTACACGGAGGATCAACACTGCCAAGGTGGATCTTCCAGGGTTCGATTTAATGGGTCTATTGAAGACCCACTAATTCAAACTGAGAGGGTGCCCTTGTCAGTGTCGGTACTCCTGCTTCTCACGAGCGTTTGCTCCTATCAACCTACCACTGTATGGACAGGATTTAAGATATGTCAACTCCAGTTATGTAATTAACATAGCTGAAGTTGTGTATCTTAAGTAAACCTTCCCCTTTAGTGCAGACCAGGCCTGACTGCCCCAAAGCTAACTCAGGTCCTGGAGAATTTCAGCCTGAGATTCAGTATTGTCTGCTTGAGAGAGACTTGTTCTGATTGCATATGACTTGATAGATCTGTTGACTAGTGTCAGCAGAAATGATGAATCATTAAATGAGCATGGAAATTTTTCTTGTTCAGAATAAACCTTAATGATCAGGCTTCCTCTTATTGTTGGTATCTTCCTTTGGGTTATTGTCTTCATTTCTCTGTTGGGATAAATACAACAATTTATAAATAACAATTGAAGTATTGCTTTGGCAAACAACAAAAGTTGAAGTCTATATTAAATTTCTCTTTGGTTGCACTTAATTTTTTGAAATTTGGGCCAAAATGTCACATACTTGTTCTCAGTCCAAAGGAGAACTAGACTTTTAAAGTTTAAGCTACTTTACTTTAAATGTATTTGTTCCTTAAATCAACAAATTCCTGTTGTAAAAAAATGTCCTATGATCTAATATATGCATCTAAAATAACACATAACCAAATGTAACAATTCAAACTGGTTTGTCAAAAAAGGTCAAAACATCAAAACTGCTCATTTCAGCAGAAGTTTGAAGGAAAATAGTTTATTATATTTAGTTACATGTTCAAATAACAGCAGAATGTATCATTACCAGGGAATGGCTCACACAAGATCACACTAACAGAGGCACCAAAAAATAATCTCAGTAGAGTCCCTTCAGCACTTACTTGTTTGTTACTTAGGCCTTGCAAGGGTACCATTTAGAGGAGACCGGCGGGGGGGGGGGGGGGGGGAGACCTATGCCCCTCCCCCCACTCTTGTACCAGAGAAACGGACTTATTGGTAGAAGATGTGGGCATCCACCCCAGGCAGTGCTGTGCGCAGTGCAGAGGTACATACTGTGCCCTCCACTTGCGGCAGAACACAGTGGGCCTGGCTGGGCTGGAGCAGCCCCCACCCACAGTATGGTGCCATGGACCCACCCTGGCCAGAGCAGTCCATAGCACAGCAGGCCCAGCCTGGCTGGAACAGCCCCCCATCCTCATCCCACCAAGGGATCACAGCTAACTGGTTAAACATTGCATTTAACTGGTTAACTTTTTAACTGGGATTTTTACATCCCTAGTCTCCACTGAGTATGGCATGCAGATGACGCAGCTCATTGACCTTATGGTATACAGTATACAGCTTCTCACAGCTCTTTGGTTTTCAAGTGGCATTCCTGCAGGGTCCAGTTGTGGCCCTTCTTCTGCATCTGTGTGCAATCTGCTTACAAATCTTGATGTTTCAAGGATGGGATCAGAGCCGGGCCTGCACAGCCTCTTCTTCCTACCCAGTACCTATTATCTATTCCAAGCTAGAGTGTATTTGGAGCATGTAGCTGCGCAGTTGCACTAAACCACAGTTGGAGAACTCAGGCCTGGGGGCTGGATATGACCCCGGATTGCCTGGATTCAGCTCAGGGGCCCCCCCAACCCAGCATAGGGGAGCCCGCACTGGTGCTCCATCCTCCACTCCCATAATCTCTACAGCTGGGCTGGAGCACACAAAATCTACTACGCTTGGCCCCCCTAGGCTCCTGTGTGTGAGGGGAATGTGTGGGAGGGTGTCTTCTTCCTTTTCAATTGGGGGCCAGATCAGTGAAGGGTTTTGGAGTTTGGGGTTTTTTTTCTTGTTTTGTTTTGCTTCTCACTTGTGTGTGCCCCCTGACTGATTTTTCTGTGGGTCTGCAGCCCCCCCCCCCAACCAAAAAAGGTTCTTCACCTAAACACTAAACCAGTGTTTCTCAACCAGTGGTACAAGTACCCTTAGGGATACTCGAGAGAAGTCGGGGGGAAAGGAGGGGTACGTCAACACTAGTGATGTGAGGTGAGAATATTCTCTGGAGAATATTCTCCAAGAACGAGAATATTCTGAGAATATTCTCCAAAAGATTATTTCCCGAGAATTTTTGAGAATTTTCTAATTTTTCATTTCCTCTTGAAATAATATATTGTATTCAACTTTTAGAACACCCTGAATGTTAAAGAGCTTTCTTGATCATTCAAGATAGTTTGAGAATGTTATAGAATGTTCCAGAATGTTATGGAACATTCTAGAACATTCATGAGTCAGGAATTCTAACTGTTATGGAACTGTCTGGAAGCATCATAAAAAGTATATAAGGAGGCAATAACACATTTATTCTCTTTTGTGAAAGGTGTAATTGTGTTTTCATCAGTATGAAAAGAAGAACTAAGCCTAAAAGTGATGTGTGGGATTATTTCCTTCATAAAACAGTTAAAGATAAAGGCTGCGTCTAGACTGGCATGATTTTGCACAAAAGCAGCCGCTTTTGCACAAAAACTTGCCAGCTGTCTACACTGGCCGCTTGAATTTGCGCAAGAACACTGACGTTCTAATGTAAGAAATCAGTGCTTCTTGCGCAAATACTTTGACACTCCCGTTCGGGCAAAAGTCCTTTTGCGCAAAAGGGCCAGTGTAGACAGCTCAGATTTGTTTTGCGCAAAAAAGCCCCGATGGCTAAAATGGCGATCGGGGCTTTCTTGCGCAAAACCGTGTCCCGATTGGCACGGACGCTTTTCCACAAAAAGTGCTTTTGCGCAAAAGCGTCCGTGCCAATCTAGATGCTCTTTTCCGCAAATGCTTTTAATGGAAAAACTTTTCCATTAAAAGCATTTGCGCAAAATCATGCCAGTCTAGACGTAGCCAAAGTGTTATATGAATGTAAGTACTGTAAGGCTGAATACATCAGAAATGCGACAAGGATGAGAAAGCATATTTCCAATTGTTTGAAGACTCCTGCTTACATCAAGGAAAAGGCAACAAAATTCTCAGAGTCCAGAAGCAGATCACCTCAATCATCAACTGCATCAACATCTATAGAACACTGTGATAGTGCTAGTGAATTTACATCACCACCTTCCACATCTAGTTCAGCCAAAGTGTCTCACTCGAAAAGTTGCTACTTTGATTCTATGAATGAAACTGAAAACAAAGTTTTGGATGAATTTTTTGCACGAGCTATATTCTCATCGGGATCGCCTCTTTCACTGGTTGAAAATGAAGATTGGATTACTTTCATGCAAAAATTAAGACCATCTTACAAGATGCCATCCAGGTACACACTTTCTAACAAACTTTTGGAAGCTGAATATCAACGTGTTGACACTCTTATAAAAACAAAAATTGCTGAAGCCTCTTCTCTTGCACTGCAGTGTGATGCTTGAAGCAACCAAAGAAATGAATCTGTTATAAATGTTATTATATCAACACCCCAACCAGTGTTTTACAAGACAGTGGCAACCGATGTTGAATGCCATACTGCTGAGTATATGTCATTCCGTAAGGAAGAAATAATGACAGAAATAGGCACTAAAAAATTTGGTGCCATTGTCACTGATAATGCTGCAGCAATGGTGAAATCCTTATCAATGCTTAGCGAAAAATACAATCACATTGTTATGTACACTTGTGCTGCTCATACACTAAATTTGTTAATTGGTGACATCAGTAACTTAAAATCTGTTCAAGAAACTGAAGCTACCTGTAAAACTATTGTGAAGGAAATTAACAAATCACAAGTTTTACGAGCTCATTTTACTGCATTTCAAAAAGAGAAAAATCAAACTTGTGCACTTAAATTGCCAGTTAAAACTAGGTGGGGTTCCATTTTATATTGTTTGAAAAGCTTATTGAAATAAAAAAATGTCTTACAATGCCTTGCTGTCCATGAAGATTTACAGACTAAACTGAGCAAACGTACCTGGAATTCAATCCTGGATGAAGATGTATTTTGGGCACGGGTCCAAAAACTGCATGCACTGATAAGTCCTGTTGTTAAATGGATTACACTGCTTGAATCTGACCAGCCAAAAACGAGCAAAGTTCCTGGATGTTTCTGGGAATTAAGCAATCATTTTGATAGACTACTTCCTGAAAGTCCACTTACCAAACAAGAAAAACAGGATGTGATGAAAAGTTTTGAAAAAAGAAATGATATGGCTCTAAAAGACATTCACTATGCTGCAAATATTCTAGATCCAAAATTCAATGGTGAGTGCCTTACTAGAAATGAACAAATAGAAGGAACTGAATTCATCGATAAATTAGTCACAAGAATGTATGGCACTGATCACTCAGCAAAAGTCATTGCAGAGCTTGCAGAGTATTGTGCTAAAGAAGGTTTTTTTGGAAAATCATATGTAACAAAATCAGCTGGCTCAGTAGATGCAGTAACATGGTGGAAAGGTATTTGCTATGGATCAAAATCAGGGAAAGCAGTGATCAACATATTGAATATGCCACCAACAACGGCAGCAACTGAAAGAAGTTTCAGTACTTACAGTATCATTCATAATGCAAAAAGAAACAAGTTAACACAAGAAAGGGCAGGCAAGCTGACATTCATAGCCTATAATATAAAGCTTCTTAAAAACCCAAATGATGCTCTGTTGAAATCCCCAAGAGAAAAAAGGAAACAGAACCAGAGAAATGAGGAAGAAGAAATTGATGATGCTGAAGAGAAAGAAGAAGAAGTCGAAGAAGAGGATACTTATGAGGAAGAAGAAGAGATAGAAATATATGGGTCAGATTTGGAAAGTGCAGATTCTGATTAGACTTGTATTCAGTCCAGAAAGTTAAAAATATTTGTATCCTGCAACAGAAGATTTGTAATAAAAGCTCTAGTAATTTAAACCTCTCTCTTTTTTTCTTTACTTTCCCGAATTTTCATTTTAACAATTAGAAACTTTCACGATTATTGAAGTTTTATTAAAGAAAGACATTATTATAAATAGTAAAATTCTTTAAAAACTATTTAACAAGTATTTAAGAGAAAATTCTCAAAAATTCTCACATTGGAGAATATTCTCAAGAACATTCTCGAGAATATTCTCCAAAAGTTTATTCCCGAGAATTTAACATCACTAGTCAACACAACTGAAGTTTGGAGAAAACTGAATTTTTGTTTTAAGTTTTACAGCACTTTATTATTTTTGTACTTTTTACACCCAAAAATTTTATCACCTGCCCAGCTATGATTAAGTTGTTTAAACAAATGTGTTGAAAAAAAATTGTGTGTCAGAAAACTGTAGGTACTGGGGTACTTATAATTTTTTTTAAAAGGGGGTACTTTATAGAATCATAGAATACTAGGACTGGAAGGGACCTTGAGAGGTCATCGAGTCCAGTCCCCTGCCCTCATGGCAGGACCCAGTACTGTCTAAACCATCCTTGATAGACATTTATCTAACCTACTCTTAAATATCTCCAGAGATGGAGATGCCACAACCTCCCTAGGCAATTTATTCCAGTGTTTAACCATCCTGACAGTTAGGAACTTTTTCCTAATGTCCAACCTAAACCTCCCTTGCTGCAGTTTAAGCCCATTGCTTCTTGTTCTATCCTCAAAGGCCAGGAAGAACAATTTTTCTCCCTCCTCCTTGTGACACCCTTTTAGATACTGAAAGCCTCTATCATGTCCCCTCTCAATCTTCTCTTTTCCAAACTAAACAAGCCCAATTCTTTCAGTCTTCCTTCAGAGGTCATGTACTCTAGACCTTTAATCATTCTTGTTGCTCTTGTCGGGACCTTCTCCAATTTCTTCACATTTTTCTTGAAATGTGGTGCCCGGAATTGGAAACAATACTCCAACTGAGGCCTAGTCAGGGGGAGGGGCTACTAGGGCTTTATAAGCTGTGAGTCAGCAACCAGGGAGCTTGGGAACAGGAGCAGCTAACAGGGAGTTTGGAGAGGGAGTTCTCCAGGTAAAGGAGGAGTAAATACGGGACCCTTGTGGTAAGTGGCTGTCTGTAGTGTGTGTTTGTGTGGGGGGCAGTTTCTTGCTGTGTGCTGAGCTTGTGTTTGTCTGGTTGGTTGGTTGGTTGGTTTGTTTGAAGGAGCTTCTAAAAGGTTTGAAATCTAGAAGCCTCTGTTAATTGGCTGAGCCTCAGTCAGGGGGAGGGGCTACCAGGGCTTTATAAGCTGTGAATCAGCGACCAGGGAGCTTGCGACCAGGAGCAGCTAACAGGGAGTTTGGAGAGGGAGTTTAGAGGGCGCTAGTGACTTCTGACCTTCTTTAAACATAACTTTTATAATAATCTATATTCCAGACATTTAATAAGAAGCCCAGTTTATACTTAAACTTATTCATAAGTAAAATGGAGACAGAAGCCCAGCACCAGAGTGGGGGCTATCCTGTTTATTGCGTCGAGTGTAACATGTATGATTACCTGCCCTGTGGGCGGGTGGCGTATGTGTGCACCCGTTGCAAGGAGCTCCTGCCCCTCAGAGACCGAGTTCGGGTTTTGGAGGCCAGGGTGGCTGAACTGGAGGAGCTAAGGGAGGTAGAGAGCTATGCTGATGAGACTTTCCGGGACACTGTAGTACTGTCCCACCTCCAGTCTGAGAGATCCAGTGCTCTTAAAGAGGATGAAAGTCTCAAGGGAACAGAGCATTCAATGGGAACAGAGGGAAACCATCCTGTAGATGGGACTCTCCTTCCAGAGGATGTTGCGGTATCCTCTCGCACTGAGGATACCTCTGAGGGGGAGGGAACGCCAGTTGTTAGGAAAAGGCAGATGTTAGCAGTGGGTGATTCGATCGTTAGAAACATAGATAGTTGGGTTTGTGATGACCGGGAGAACCGTATGGTCACCTGCCTGCCTGGTGCAAAAGTTGCGGATCTCTCGAGGCATCTAGATAGACTTATGTGTAGTGCTGGGGAGGAGCCGGTGGTCGTGGTACATGTAGGTACCAATGACGTAGGGAAGGGTAGGAGAGATGTCCTGGAGGCCAAATTTAGGTTGCTAGGAAAGAGACTGCCACCATAGAGGTCCTGGATTTCATTCTCAGAAATGCTTCCAGTTCCACGCGCAGGGCCAGGTAGGCAGGCAGAGCTTCAGAGTCTCAATGCATGGATGAGACGATGGTGTAGGGAAGAGGGGTTTAGATTTATTAGGAACTGGGGACACTTTTGGGAGAGGGGGCGCCTATAAAGGAAGGATGGGCTCCACGTAAACCAGGGTGGAACCAGACTGCTGGCACTAAACATTAAAAAGGCCGTAGAGCAGTTTTTAAACTAAGAGATGGGGGAAAGCCGATTGGTGCGGAGATGCACGTAAATCGGATGGAGACTTCTCTTAGAGGAGAATCCATTGATAGAGATTCTCTAAGCTGTAATCAGAAAGAGAGGAGGGGAGAGGACAAACCATGGGCCAGAGCAGACAAACAACCACATATAAAGGAATCCAATGCATCAGGGAAAGGCAGACAAATAAGCAGTGGCAAATTTTTAAAGTGCTTCTACACAAATGCTAGATGTCTGATTAATAAGATGGGTGAACTAGAGTACCTCGTATTAAAGGAGAAGATTGATATAATAGGCATCACTGAAACCTGGTGGAATGAGGAAAATCTGTGGGACACAATCATACCGGGATATAAAATATATTGGAAGGATAGAGCAGGCCATGTGGGTGGTGGAGTGGCACTGTATGTGAAAGATAATGTAGAATCAAATGAAATAAAAATATTAAATGAATCAACATGTTCAATAGAATCGCTATGGATAGTAATTCCATGCTCCAATAATAAGAAATTAGCAGTAGGGATATATTATCGACCACCTGACCAGGGCAGCGATACTGACATTGAAATGCTGAGGGAGATTAGAGAGGCTACCAAAATAAAGAACTCTATAATAATGGGGGATTTTAATTATCCCCATATTGACTGGATACATGTCACCTCAGGAAGAGAAGCAGAGATAATGTTTCTCAATGGCTTAAATGACTGCTTCTTGGAGCAGCTGGTACAGGAACCCACAAGGGGAGAGGCAATTCTCGATTTAGTCCTCAATGGAGCGCAGGATCAGGTCCAGGAGATAACCATTACAGGACCGCTTGGGAATAGTGACCATAATATAATAACATTTGACATTCCTGTGGTGGGAAGAACACCTCAGCAGTCCAGAACTCTGGCATTTAATTTCAAAAAGGGGAATTACACAAAAATGAGGAGGTTAGTTAAACAGAAATTAAAAGGCACAGTGACCAGAGCCAAATCCCTGCAAGCTGCATGGAAACTTTTTAAAGGCGCCATAATAGAAGCCCAACTTAAATGTATACCCCAAATTAAAAAACACGGCAAGAGACCTAAAACAAAGTCACCGTGGCTTAACCACCATGTAAAAGAAGCAGCGAGGGACAAAAAGGCATCTTTTAAGAAGTGGAAGTCCAATCCTAGTGAGATAAATAGAAAGGAACATAAACACTGTCAAATCAAGTGTAAAAATGTAATAAGAAAAGCAAAAAAAGATTTTGAGGAACAGCTAGCCAAAAACTCAAAAAGAAATAACAGAATGTTTTTTAAGTACATTAGAAGCAGGAAGCCTGCTAAAAAACCTGTGGGTCCCCTAGACGATCGAGATATAAAAGGAGCAATCAAGGACGATAAAGCCATTGCGGAGAAACTAAATGATTTCTTTGCTTCAGTCTTCACGGCTGAGGACGTTAGGGAGATTCCCAAATCTGCACCATCCTTTGTGAGTGATGAATCTGAGAAACTGTCCCGGATTGAAGTGTCATTAGAGGAGGTTTTAGAACAAATAGAAAAACTTAATGTTAACAAATCTCCGGGACCGGATGGCATTCATCCAAGGGTTCTAAAAGAACTCAAATGGGAAATTGCTGAACTATTATCTGTGGTTTGTAACCTATCCTTTAAATTGGCTTCCGTACCTAATGACTGGAAGGTAGCCAACGTGACACCAATATTTACAAAGGGCTCTAGAGGCGATCCTGGCAATTACAGACCGGTAAGTCTAACTTCAGTACCGGGCAAATTAGTCGAAACAATAGTAAAGAATAAAATTGTGAGGCACGTAGAAGAACATAATTTGTTGGACAAAAGTCAACATGGTTTCTGTAAAGGGAAATCATGTCTTACTAATCTATTAGAGTTCTTTGAAGGGGTTAACAAACATGCGGACAAAGGGGATCCAGTAGATATAATGTATTTAGATTTTCAGAAAGCCTTTGACAAGGTCCCTCACCAAAGGCTCTTGTGTAAATTACATTGCCATGGGATAAGAGGGAAGGTCCTTTCATGGATTGAGAACTGGTTAAAAGACAGGAAACAAAGGGTAGGAATAAATGGTAAATTTTCAGAATGGAGAGGGGTAACTAGTGGTGTCCCCCAAGGGTCAGTCCTGAGACCAATCCTGTTCAACTTATTCATAAATGATCTGGAGAAAGGGGTAAGCAGTGAGGTGGTAAAGTTTGCGGATGATACCAAACTGTTTAGGATAGTCAAGACAGAAGCAGACTGTGAGGGACTCCAAAAAGATCTCACCAAACTGAGTGATTGGGCAACAAAATGGCAAATGAAATTTAATGTGGATAAGTGTAAACTAATGCACATTGGGAAAAATAACCCCAACTATACGTACAGTATGATGGAGGCTAATTTGGCTATGACAAATCAGGAAAGAGATCTTGGAGTTATCGTGGATAGTTCCCTGAAAACTTCCACACAGTGTGCAGCGGCGGTCAAAAAGGCAAATAGGATGCTAGGAATTATTAAGAAAGGGATAGAAAATAAGACACACAATATCTTACTGCCCCTGTGTAAAACTATGGTACGTCCACATCTTGAATACTATGTATAGATGTGGTCTCCTCACCTCAAAAAAAATATTTTGGCCTTGGAAAGGGTTCAGAAAACGGCAACCAAAATGATTAGGGGTTTGGAACGGGTCCCATATGAAGAGAGATTAAAACGACTGGGACTTTTCAGTTTAGAAAAGAGGAGACTGAGGGGGGATATGATAGAGGTATATAAAATCATGAGTGGTGTGGAGAGGGCCAATAAAGAAACGTTATTAGTTCCCATAATAGAAGAACTAGAAGACACCAAATGAAGTTAATGGGTAGCAGGTTTAAAATTAATAAAAGGAAGTTCTTCTTCACACAGCGTGTAGTCAACTCCTTGCCAGAGGAGGCTGTGAAGGCTAGGACTATAACAGAGTTTAAAGAGAAGCTGGATAATTTCATGGAGATTAGGTCCATAAAAGGCTATTAGCCATGGGGTAAGGAATGGTGTCCCTGGCCTTTGTTTGTCAGAGGCTGGAGAAGGATGGCAGGAGACAAATCGCTTGATCATTGTCTTTGGTCCACCCTCTCTGGGGCACCCGGTGCTGGCCACTGTTGGCAGACAGGCTACTGGGCTAGATGGACCTTTGGTCTGACCCAGTATGGCTGTTTTTATGTTCTTAATCAGTGAAGAGTAGAACAGAAGAATGACTTCTTGTGTCTTGCTCACAACACACCTGTTAATGCATCCCAGAATCAGGTCTGCTTTTTTTTGCAACAGTGTCACACTGTTGACTCATATTTAGCTTGTGGTCCACTATAACCCCTAGATCCCTTTCTGCCGTACTCCTTCGTAGACTGTCGATTCCCATTCTCTATGGGTGAAACTGATTGTTCCTTCCTAAGTGGAATACTTTGCAGTTGTCCTTATTAAACTTCAACCTGTTTACCTCTGACCATTTCTCTAGTTTGTCCAGATCATTTTGAATTATGACCCTGTCCTCCAAACCTTTCTCCAAAAGGTTGAGAAACACTGCACTAAACAATGGAGAGTTGCTAGGTGTGGTAAGCAGGGCAATCAAGAAAAGGAATTTAAAAAACGTAAAAAACGTGCAGGGCTTTACAGGGGAGAGGTACCAAGAGATTTACTTGGCCCTCCGTGCAGTGGTGTTCACAATGGTGGCCAGACTGTAGCCAAGGGCATTGTGTGAGAGTTGCTGGCAGACACGTAACAGTCTCTTTCTCCACACTACAAGCAAGATGTGTTGGTCACAGAAACTTTGGTTCAACACTTGTTGGAGAGGTGGTTTTGCTATACAGGCGTTAGAGGCCACTCATACTGACAAGTTTAAGTGCACACGGAGGTGAATGCAAGGCACATGCAATTTCTGTTACTTGTTACCGGAGCTATCTTTCACCCATAAAAACTGTAGGCAGATTACAGAGGAAAAGTAGCCAAAGGCAGTGGGAAATGTTTCAGTTACTTTGTCGTGGTCAGTGACAGGGAATATTACAAAAATCCTGTGGCTTATAAGCAGGGAAGGCTACTGATTCACACTGTCCCCCCAACTCATCCTGTCTCTGGCTCACCCCCTGCTTTGGCCAGAGTGCTGCTGGATCAGCCCTTGCAGGCCGAATTCACGTTGGTAGGGCACGGTGGGGCTCACTAGCCACCGGGGAGTATCTGCTGGCAATACACCATGCCGCCGCTCTGGCGAGTAGCCCTGCCTCAGGCGGGGCCCTGCTTCGAGGTCATTAGCAGCAGCTCCGCGTGGGCAGCCCCATCGCTCCTGGCGCTGCCTGTACAGGGGGAACAGGACCCTCTGGGGGCTCGGCGCGGCGAAGCACGTGGGGGGCGGGGCTGGAAGTTTTGAGTCCGTTATTTAATAACGGTCACTCCGGGTCACGCGACACCGGGCGCAAGCCGCGAGAGCGCCCAGCACTCAGCCCAGGGCAAGGGGCGGGGCAAAAGGAGGGGCCACGGACCGATGGGCGGTGTCGCCAGGGTGTGAATGGGGAGGACGCGGCCCTGTGGGTGTGGGGCGGGGCCGAGTCTGTCCAGTCACGCTCGGAGCCCACCAGCGCCGCTGTTACGCTACCCACTCTTGCGGAAGGAGCCAGTAGCGCCCCACGACTGATCCCACTTCTCGCGATATTTCTAAAACAACAGTTGTGTGTATTGAGGGAGATTCTCACGGGAAGTCTCGTAAATCCCGCCAATCAGAGACCTAAGCTGACCGGGAAGGGGGTGGGGCTAATCACCGTACGTGGCGGGCGCTGCAGTTGCTCCCATCCCTGCCCTGGCCGGGGTTGCGAGAGGAGACGGTTGAGCGGCAATGAGCACGCGCCCGTGAGGAGCCGCGGCTGAGGCTAACGGGCGCGCGCCCGCCCGCCCGCGCGGGAGGGGCCTGCGTCCCCGAGCGCTTCCATCCGGGCCCTCGGGAGGAGGAGGATGGAGGCGGCGGCCGAGCTGGACTCTTCGCTGGAGCTGAGCTACTCCGGCGCGGGCCCCGGCGGGCTGCCCCCCGCGCGCTCCCGCATCTTCAAGATCATCGTGATCGGGGACTCGAACGTGGGCAAAACCTGCCTGACCTACCGCTTCTGCGCCGGCCGCTTCCCGGAGCGCACGGAGGCCACCATCGGCGTGGACTTCCGCGAGCGCGCCGTCGCCATCGACGGGGAGCGCATCAAGGTACTGCCGGGACCGCGCCTTGCTGTGCTCGGCGCTGCACCCACACCCGGGCTCACCTCCCCCCGGCGCGGGACCCCGCCGCGCCCGCTACCCCCGGCCCTGACACCCTGGCAGGCGGCAGCGTCTCTCTCCTGCCAGGCGAGCTTCAGGGCCTGAGTGGCGGCTGAGGCGGCTATTGCTGCCGGGATGGGTGTCACGACCACTGGGGGAAACCGGCTGGTGAAATCTCAGCCCCGGTTCCCGTGGGAACTGGCGCGTCGGGCAGCGAGAGGCGCGTGTGCGGCTCCATCGCCGGGCACACCCATCGCCCAGTGAATTGTTAAATAGGAGCTGCCATCCCTCGGTGCAAAAGGGCTGCCGAGCAGGTTAGGGGGGACCCCTGCCTGGGCAGCTGTTATGCTGGGCTCTTGCATGCTGGGGTCTGTAGTCCTAGGAACTACCGGGTCACATCTCCATAGCAAACTTCAGGGGACCATATTCTAGAAATCTGGTCACTGTGGTTTGGTCACACCTGCTTCACAGTTTTGTGCACAATGCTTGTCAGTACTAGGAAAGTTAATCAGACTGACAACCTCTTAGCTTGGCCACTGACTGGTGTTATGAAGGGAAAGACTGATCCTCTAAAACGTTGTTGATTTCCAAACTTATCTGCTGAGAGAGATGTCAGTGTTTGACTTTGGTTTAGATCCAGGTGATTTTTTTTCTTCATTGACTCACAATGATGCCATATTTCTGTGTATTGCCACTGAACTTCCCTGTAAAGTGTGCAAACATCCACACTGGGGAGGGTTCATGCCATTGTTGGAATATGCTTTGGGCCTCACACTGTCAAGTTATTCTGGCAATGGTCTGAAGTGTTTCCCAAATTTAAGCTTCTTTTGTAATGCAAACATAAACTGCAGGAAGGAGGGACTAAAGGCAAGATTCTGTTTACTGGGACACTTTAGTCTCAGTTTTAAGATTTACCATTTCTGATACAAACAATAGAAGTGGACAATTGAAAAATGAGAGATGTAGCAAATGGCAAAAGACAGTGGAGAGGTGTGAGCCACTGTGGATATTTTACAGGTGCTCGGTATAATTTTTTTAATTGTCAAAGAATGTAATGCTCTTCTATAACCAATATATTTTTTACTTCATTCAGATTGTCACATTGCTAGGGGCAGGAAGGAAATTGAGAATTGGAAAGTGGCAGGTTGGCTAGCTAGATCACATCTTACCACTTCTGAATCTTAAATTTAATTTCAAGTTTATTCTTACAAACCTGAAATTAGGGTGAAATTTGAACCAATGTTGGCTGTTGAGCTCCTAAAAAGGACTTGATTTATGCTAAATTTATCTAATCCACAGGCACAATAAGGCACTGAAAGAGTGAGGCATGAGTCAATATTGTGCTCCAGTAATAAGATCGTGTAAACAAACATTTTGTTGAGTATACAAGGTGATCTTGTGGTTTTGCCTGCCCCTGCTTTATAGGGATTTCTCCCTCCCCACCCCCAGCATCCTGTGCGTGGTGGGTGTGTTTACTATGGATAAGGTATATGAAAGCACTGTTGAAATATGAAGGATTCAGATTGGTCCTCAATTCTTAATTTCTTGTAGGTCAGAAGGCCGTAATATTAAATATGTTTCTTTTAGAAGATGCTGACTACAGGGGACTCCAGTTCAATCAGTCCTCCACCTTCTTAATCAGGAGACTCCCTCCATTCATCCCATTCCCATGAAGCCAAGTAATGATCTGCTCTAATTAAGCTTTTTCCACTTGCCACAAGTTCCCAGTGTTCTGGCTGCCAAGGGATTGCCACACACACAGAGGGTATTGTGCAGTCGTACTGTATACCTCCATAGGATCCCAACTTTTATATTTCTTTTCTCCTTGTTTTTTATTACTTAATCTCAGTGCATTCCTCTGTTTTCTGCCTTCTGCCCGTTTATTTTCTTGTGTCTGATATAGGATGTGAACGACTAGTCAACTAGTCACTTCCCCCCTCTTCCCTCCCCTCCCCCCTCGCTGCCTCTTTCAGAAAGAGGCAGCAAAGCGGGGGGAAGAGGAGGGAGTGCTTCAAAGTGGCCATGCTAAGGATGTTGAATTGTGGTTAATTGACTAGTCGAGAAGTCGATAGAATTTCCATCAACTACATGACTAGTTAGTAGGCACTTCCGCATTTCAGAGGAGGAATGCGGAACTTGCATACAGCCCAGGTCCAGCGGGAAGTTCCGCTGACTCCGGGCTGTATGCAGGTGCCTGCTTTGAAATGTACAAGAGTCCCCAGCGGTGGTTCTTGTGCATTTCAAAGCCATGGAGCCCAGGGTCAGTGGGGGACTCCCCAGCGGATCCCAGGTTCTGCGTGGCATTTCAGAGGAACCCGGGGAGTCCCCCGCTGACCCCGGGTTCTGGGGAAATACCATTCAGAACCTGGGGTTAGCTGAGGAGTCCCCAGCTGACCCCATGTTCCACGGTGCTTCGGCGTTTTAAAGGGGCAGCACTGCACAGATCCCTGATCCCTGGCTCAGCTGTGCGGTGCTGCTACTTTGAAGTACCTCTTTCCCCCTCCCCCTTTGCTGCTTCTCATAGAGGCATCAAGGGGGGGAATCAACTAGTCAACAGACTATCCAATAAACAAATGCTTATTGGATAGTCGACTCATCCTTAACATCCTTATGCAGCTCCGCATGGAGCCTGGGGTCAGCTGGGGACTTCCCAGCTGACCCTGGGCTCCATGCAGCGCTGCCGCTTTGAAACACTGTGGGGAGCACAGGGCCAGCAGGGGACTGCTTGAATCCCCCGCTGGCCCAATGCTTCCCGCAGCACTTTCACCTTTGAAGTGTAGCAACAGCCCTGGGGAGGCACCCTTATCGACTCATCGAACAGTCGTTGCAAATTGCATCGACTATTCGATTAGCCAGTTAATCAAAATTTTATGTACCTACTCTGACAGGGACTACTATCAAGCAATGTCTGCTGGAGCAGCAGAGAAAGAAATTGATTAACCTAATCACTCATAGGAAGGTGCGGTGCCAGGAATTCTGGGCCCCAGGACAGAACAATCAGTGGACCATCTGCCCCTTTGGCCACAGCCAGAAGCCACCCACCCAGAGAAGCCTCGATGCTTTTTCCCAGAGCAGGCTGGGTCTGGGGAATAGAGGGGAAGAATAGCTGCAGCTGGCTTGGGGCTTCTTGGAACAGGGGTCCCTGTGGCCAGCCTGTGAGTCTCCTGACTGGGAGGAAAGGGGTGCCTGGGACTTTAGGCAATGTGTGTGTGGCTCCTGCTGAGTGAAGGGAGCAGGGGGTCTCGCAGCTCTGGCCACAGGAGGAGGGTGCTTGTGGAAGGAGAGGAGCCAAGGGTTAGCCTCTCTCAAGGGGAGATGGAGGCTCTGTCCACTCACCCATTCCTGCCATGAACCCCAGCAATTTAAAAGAGCTTGGTGAGGTTCCCAGCTGCTGCTATGGCAACAGCGGCTAGTACCCATAGACCATTTCAGATCACCTGGGTGACTTCCCCCTTTGCCTCCCCATCTGCAGGCCTGCTCTTGGGCCATATCTATACTACAGATTTATAAACTTAAAAAAACAAGTGGTCCTGTAACACCTTAGAGACTAACAAAAAAATATACAGTATCATGAGCTTTCATGGGCACAACCCACTTCTTTAGATGAGTGAAGCAAAAGGCACAGAAATAGTTATGTCAGCAGGTCAGTTCCTGGTGTGAAGGGGTAAGATCTCTGATTGACATAACTTTGCTGGCAAAAGCCTGGAGTGGAGACTAGGAATGTGAAAGATTAATCAGTGGGGGTGGAGCAGTTGCTCCAGCCCCTCAGGGCTGCTTCAGCCCCTCAGGGTTGCCACAGACAGGGGCATGCCTGGGCTCATTGCAGGAAGGGGCTGCCATTGCCAGGCTAGAGCAGCCCCTGCTTGAGGTGTAGGCAGGGGGCGCTCCCTCCCTCACCTCCCCTTTTTAATTGGTTAACCGGTTAATCATCATTTTTAACCAGTTAAACAGGATTTTACATCCCTAGTGCAGACACAGTTGTACCATCAAGACTTGCACTTTTACCATTATTGCGTGCCTCACTGAGGGGAAGTAGGATATGCTAGTAACACACAGTTTTAATGATATAAGCCTATGGTGTCCAACATGCTAGCTGCTAGCCACATGTGGCTATTTGGCCAGTTGAGTCTGGCTAGTTTGCCAAAGCAGTAGCCACTACAGTGATTACTGCTTCGGAACTGGTTGGACACCATGGCTATGGGTATAAGCTGTATCCACAGTAGAAGTGCTTTGCAAAGCTCTGGTAAAGTAGACATGGCCACTGTTCTACTGTGCCTTGGAGGAGTTGCTAAGTAGGATGTTAAATTGTGAATAATTGACTAATTGAATAGTCAATGCATTTTGCATCGACTATTCGATTAATCGTTAGGGCACCTCCGCCTTGGAAATATAGCAGTAGCTCTAGGACTTTTGCTACACTTCAAAGGTGAGAGCACTGCGTGGAGCCTGGGGTCAGCTGGGGACTCCCCTGCTAACCTCAGGCTCTGTGTGGCGCTGATGCTTTGAAATACCACAGGGAGCCCAGCATCAGGCTCCTCGCAGCATTTCAAAGTGGTAGAGCCGCATGGAGCCCCGGAGTCAGTGGGGGAGTCCCCCTGCTGATCCCGGGCTCCACAGGGCACTGCCACTTGGAACCCAGGGTCTTGCCCCAGGCTCTGCATGCTGCTGCTTTGAAGTACCCTCTCCGCTTCTTCCCCACCTCTCTCCTCCCCGCCCCACTTGCTCCTTCTTTCTGATAGAGGCAGCAAGGGGTGGGAGAAGCCATTAGTTAACTAGCCTGTCGACTAGTCCTTCACATCCCTATTGCTAAGCATAGATATCTTCCGTTGTAGCTCTGGAAGGGTTTGTGTATTACTCTCCCCTTACTCTGTGCTGTTCTTCTCCCCCTCCTCCAGATAGCTGAATGACTGGTGTTCTGCTGGCTACTCTTGCACAGAACACTTCCTTTGCAGCTCTGGAAATGCTGTGTCACTGGTAGTAACACAGGCATACTAGTCTTCCATAGGGTTTTTTTTTTTTTAACCTGGAATTTAAAAGAATACATGGGCAGCCAGTGTTTATCTTAAGTTTTGTATTGAGACTAATGTCTTTTAGGTATTTTTGAAGCAGCAGGGCTTCATGTGTTCTACACATGAAAGCTATGTCGTAAGGGTCTTCTGAATTTTTACTTATATATTTGATTCGAGCAGTAGAAACCCCTTGTCTTAACACTTTTTTGTAGTTGACTTACATCGAGGTAAATAATGATATAAATGAAATAAAATGGAGAAAATCCCATAAATCAAATCCCATACCTAGGAGCACCTCATTGATTTGCAAAGCAAAATGTAGTGCAGACAAATACCTGAAACAATTATGTATCCATGTAGGGCTCTTACTCAATGGTGGGCAATAATTTTTGATGCAGGGAGCACTCCAAGATTTTGGTAAGTGGTCAAGGGCCACACTTTTCTATGGAGGGCTTGTGGAGTCTGGGGCGGAGGTTGGGTGCAGAAGGGAGCTTGGGGTAAGGGATTGGAGTGCAGGAAAGGATGTGGGGGTCTGAGAGGAAGTTTGGATGAAGGAGGAGGTTGTGAGCTGGGGTAAAGGATTGGGGTGCATAGTCTGGGAGGGGTTAGGGTGCAGGAGTAGATTTTTGACCTAGGGAAGGAGAAAAAGAGGGGGTACAGGGTCTGAAAGGGAGTTGTGACTTGGGGTGGAGGAGTTCAAGAGTTTGGGTGGTGACCTGGGGTTGGGGGGAGGTGCAGAGAGTTTGGGTTGTGACTGGGCCTGGGAGGGTGGGGTGTGACCTGGGGCAAGGAGTTGAGGAGTGAGGGGGGGGGTAGAGTACCAGAGGCAGGCAGCTGGTCTGTGAGGGGAGCTAGTTTTAAAACTGGTTCCCCTCATGAACTGACTCCCGCCTGGCACCCCAGGCTACTATCTCTGGTACGGAGGCAGCAGTGCAGGGTGGCAGGGGGCTCCCCGGGAGAGGGGCCAGAGCACACTAGCTTCTAGCCCCACCCCTGGTACTATAGATTAGTCAATTAACCTCTAAGAATTCATGCATTATGACTATTCTGTTACCTGCTGTCTAACATCCCTAGATTAGGGTTGTTAATAAGTAACCAGTTAAACAGTTACCTGGTAAGCATAACCCTTAGTGGGTGACATTTACTGGATAATGGTTAACCTGTACCTAGGAGCGCCCCCCCCCCCCCGCAGTTTAGCCAGGGGTGGAGGTCTGCTCCAGCCCTGCCAGGCTCCCCACGCAGGGCTGCTGACTCCCAGCCCCATGAAGATGCTGGCAGGGGCAGCTGCAGAGGCAGCCCCCTGCCCACCCTGCTTTAATCCATTAAACATCGTTTCAGCAATTACCCAGTTAAGTGGGATTTTACATCCCTAGTGCAGATAGAATCTTGGAAGAATTAACCAGCAAAGCTTTACTGATCTCTACTGAGCATGTGATGCTTGTAATTTTTTGGAGATTTATAAGTTGGCCAATTTTGGGTGACTTTCCAGAAATGGGAAAATGCACATCCCTCTTACCTGGGGAAGCCCCTCCCTTTCTTCTTCCAAACTTCCTGTCTCCATTCCAAAGCATGGTGATACTAGAGCTTCTCAATGGCATGGTTATAAGGTGCGTGGGTTTGGGTTTTTTGGGGGGGAGGGTTGTCTTTTTGGGTAACAGGGACAACATATTTTTCACTAGTCTCATTCTCAGAAATCTTTTGAATAATTTTAGTTGAAATTTTCCAAAAAATTCAGTCTGAGTCAACTGACATGGAAAATTTCAGCCCTAATAGCTAAACATTGGCAAAATTATAAGTAGCTACAAACAGAGTTTCCTAATGGAAAGTGCTGGGAAATCTCATCTGCCTATAATGATACTGGTACTTTTTCTATAGGGAATGGACTTGACATGCCGACTTGTAGACCTCTGAATAGACATCCTACCCAACATCTTGGTCCTTACATTAGTTTAATAAACCAAGCTAGTGTTAGAGGTGTAAATCTGATAGTCTAATCTCATGATTTATCCAGTTCCTTTCAAAAGATCTGGAAGGACCCTTGTTCTTCTCTCTCAGCCTTAATTGCAAATCACTATAATAGTTGGGAAGTGGAGGGAGAAGGAAAGTAAAATTTTAAAAATAGCTTTCTTGCATTTAATTAAAACCTCAGGCTGTAGGTTTCCCCACCCATGTTGTAGACCGACATGGTGGGGAACTTGTTCCAAAAGAGGGGAGAGAGGGAATGATGTATTAACTGTATAGCTTGACTAATTATCTGTAATCTGCCATTGTGGATAACTTGTCTTTATACATGCCCAACTTTGAAAACACCAAATTTCCTGAAGGTGATACCTTGAAAATGTTACCTATTTGGTTATTGAGAAGGTTGTAGGTATGGAAGTATGTCTGATGTAGAGCTCTTTCCTCTGACCAGCTCAGTACTGTCAGTACAGAAGAAACCCTCTTCAGCAAAATGAGTGTGCTGAGAGAGAGATATTTGTTGCTGCTTCAAATAAAGGCTTTTTATTGCTGCAGATTTCTTGTGTAAGATTTTACAAAATATTTTACAAAATATTCTTGTGTAAGACTTTACTGGCGTTGATATTTTGTAAAATCTTACAAAAATCTGTAGTGGTGATCAAGGTAAATTCACAATTTTTTTTAATATCTTTTATTATGATCAGGCAGCTGTGTGAACTGTATTTGCCATAACATTTTGTAACCTTCAAAAACTGTGGTAGCTTGTTCATCAAGAACTAAACTATGTGGTTTTCATTAGGGATGTGAATGACTAGTCAACTATCTGATAATCAAATGCTTATCGGATAGTCGACAGGCTAGTTGACTAGTCGCTTCCCCCTCCCCCCCCCCCCCCAACAGAAAGAGGCAGCAATAGGGGGGAAAGGACGGGTACTTCAAAGCAGAAATGCTGCCTGGGTCTAAACCCCGGGCTCCACGCTGCACTGCCTCTGAAACGCCATGGGGAGCACGGGGCTAGCGGGGGACTGCCCTGCTGGCCCCATACTCCCCACAGTGCTTTTGCCTTTGAAATGTAGCAACAGCCCTATAGACTAATAGCATTCGATTAGTCAATTACTTGAAATTTAACATCCCTAGTTTTTATAGTTTAGAATTATTTATGTCTTTGTCCAACATGAATTGAAAACAGTTCTGCTTGTGTTTTCTCTGTTCCTTTTTGCCCTTTCAGATCCAGCTGTGGGATACAGCAGGACAAGAACGCTTCAGAAAGAGCATGGTGCAGCACTACTATAGGAATGTACACGCTGTTGTGTTTGTGTATGATATGACCAACATTGCTAGTTTTCATAGTCTGCCATCATGGATTGAAGAATGCAAACAGCACTTGCTTGCCAGTGATATACCACGGATTCTTGTTGGAAATAAATGTGACCTGAGAAGTGCTATTCAGGTGCCTACAGACTTGGCTCAGAAGTTTGCTGATACTCACAGTATGCCATTGTTTGAAACCTCTGCTAAAAACCCCAATGACAATGACCATGTGGAAGCCATATTTATGACACTGGCTCATAAGTTGAAGAGTCACAAGCCATTAATGCTTAGTCAACCCCCAGATAACAATAAGATATATTTAAAGCCTGAGCCAAAACCTGCCATGACCTGCTGGTGTTAGATCACAGTTATGCAGTTATCACCTTTTCTTGTTTGCAAATACTCTAAAAGTATGATCTTAGCAGAGTTCGAGATTTAGTAGCAATCATGTATGATCTCTTTGGCACTTTAATGTGTGTTTCTTGTGTAGATGTGCCACACTTGTATCTCTGCACTTTGTTCTATCTCAATAACTGAAGCTTCACTGTACATAGGCAGAAAAACCCTTTCTAATGAAGGTTTAGCACAGCTAATTCACTTAAGTTACTTGCTTATTGAGAGCATTTCCATCGTATTGTTAATAATCCAGTTTATTTATTTTTGGTTAGCATTTTGTTGATCCACATTATGCCAGAGTTTTGGAGTAGCCAGAGGATTCCCATCTTTGGCTTAATAGAGGATGAATGTTTATGAAGTGCTGGTTTTGTGGGCATGTTGGATAATGACACAGAAGACTTAGGGCTTGTCTGCACTGACACTTCACTGGGCTGTAACTTTCTCACTCAGGGCATGAAAAAACACACACACACCTCTCGAGCACAGCAAGTTACAGTGCTGTAAAGTGCCTTTGTAAACAGGCTCCCGGTGCAGCTGCCGTGACCACACTGCCACATTGAAGTGCTGCCTCAGCTGCACTTTAAACTCAGAAGCGAAGACAAAGCCAGTTTCACTGCATCTCCAGGCAGCTATAGATATAGATATGTGCTGTGAAAAGAGGACAATGAATAAAATCAACCTAAAATGTGAATGGGGGAACACCATTGATCTCAGTAGTTTGCCATCCCACCTCAAATCCTGACTATTCATATACGGCAAAGGGGAGAGAATCCACAAATTCTGCTTGCCCTCAAATAGTAGTTTAAAGCATAAAATTTGATAAATTATTTGTAGTTTGTATCCCACACATGTCACTCTATATAAAATTGTTTGCATAGAGCACAGGGATGGGATTTGAGAGAGGATCCAGGTTTCTAATCTTAATTCAGTCATATGCTGCAGAATAGGGGGGAGAGCTAAATCACAGTGGAAGTTAATTGGGGCTGGAGAATGAAATCTTGTTGCTTCTGTGCTTCCAGTGGAAAAAGTTCAGCTTCACACAACAAATGAATAGTTGTGGAGTAAGAAGTATCACTCTGTGCAGCATGTTCCCCTCTTAAATTAGCATAATTGTATCTTGTATTATACATGTCTGATGGCAAGCTAATATCAATAGTCATAATTCTCAGGACAACTTCCAACCTAAATAAAATTTCTTCACTTGGATCACTTAAGAACATATACTGTTTCCGAATTGTGTATCCCAAGGTAAATACATGTACTCAAGTAATCTAAAACTTGAGCAAGGCTGAAAGACAAATACTAACTTGTGTTTTGTTTTGATAAAATAATCTGAAAGTAATTTGAATGAAGAGAAAATTTATGTGTTCTAGGGACTGAAATGCTTGGAAACAGTGCTGGTTCTGATGTCCAGTTGCCACATACAAACGTGTGCCTTAGCTTTTGAAAATGTCAAGGCCATTGTTTTAATGGTATTAAACTGGTTTTTGCCAGGAGAATATGAAAGTAGATATTCTGTGTAATTGAACTTGGCAACAAACTTCCATGATTGCATTCAATTTATGCCCACTTACATAATAATGGAATGATCTTTTTTTCTCTTTAAAGAACAGAGAAACCTACCATTTTTTCTCTTTAAAGAACAGAGAAGACCTACCATTTCATTTTTTTCAGCCCCAAACAGATTTTCTTTAATAGATCTTCAGGTTAAATCCTGCTTGGGTAGTTCTTTAGAGCTCTTTTGCAAAAATAAGATGAAGTAGGTTTGGCTGGGGTTTTTTTGTTTTGTTTTTTAAATCCTCTTCTCCCTCTTAACTCGGCTATTAACTTTGATCATGAGGAGGTCCAACATCCATGATTAAAACATCAGGGGACCTGACAAGACTATAGAAAGTATTGCAACCATTTCATTTCAGTTTTTTGTATGCTTGTTTGAAGGTCATTTTTCATATTGGAAAGCAGTCTGGACTGTACGTAACTGCATGGTTACATCAAAAGGGAATGTAAGCCATAACTTAATTTAACGTATAATGTTTATATACAATAATCTAACAGTAGCTTGTTTTGATTTGTACCTTCAAAGAAAAAAAAATTAAATATGAGGAACTCTGCTTACAATATGTATACTGTAGAATATTGACTGAAAACTAACCACGAACACTGTTTTAGAACTTTGTCATCTATTTTCCTTGTGGCCATGTTATGGTAATTAGATAACTGAAGCAAGATAATTAACCAAACTACGAGTAATAAAGAGAGTAATTATTCTATTAAATTCTACATTGGTGAAGAAGAAAATGTACTGGCTTTATTCTAGGTTTAGAAAGATCTATTTGGCCTAATCATGAAGAGATTAAGGATTTTTAAGATTTTTTTAAATTATTTTTAAACAAACTATTTTTTGTAAAGCCACAACTGTGACAATTTTATTTGTGCAATACTTGAAAAGAGGAACTCTTCATCTATTTCTAACCTTAAGTAGAATTTGAGTTACAGTAGTTACTCATTTAACACATGCCCGCTTAACACATTTTTGCGATAGCATGAATTTTTGGGGGAAACGTTTTTTGAATAACACGACCGTCCCTGTTTTTGAATAACACGACTGGCCCTGTCGCCCACAGCTGTGTGGGCCTTCCCCTGCCTCCCTGCAAAGCAGTGGAGGGTTCGCCGCTCGCCGTGCCATTCCCCAGCGACCTCCCCTCTCTGGACACAGTGCAGGCCCCGTCACGGGGCATACTATACTCCCAGCCCAATCCCCCTCCCCTCTCTTCCCCTTACCTTCCCCAGAGCCAAACACCTCCCCTCCCTGCTGTAACCCAGACCCCTTTCTCCCCCAACCTTATGTCCTGGTCCTGGCTGCTAATTAGTGCAGGCTGGAGCCGTGAGCGCACATGCGGCTCTCAGCAGCCCCACCGAGAGAGCTGCTGACTGGAGCATTTCCAGGTTCCAGCTGATGCCTTACTGGGAGTTGTACTGTACAGTGCATCATCTAATGTTGACGACTCAGCACCAACAGAAAATTGACTTTGACACCACCGCTTGAAACGCAACCCCCAGCTTTTCCATTATTTTCAATGGGAAAATTGACCCCGCATAACACGTTTTCACTTAACACGATCATTTTCTGAAACGTATCTACCGTGTTAAATGAGGAATTACTATACTAGGAACTTAAATGATTTTTAAAAAGGGATTGATTTTAAATATATTTGTAGTACTACAAATAACTATGGTTTACAGTCCTCTTAGAGGATTTTATTTTTTCACTCATATTCTTAATCCTCTTTCAAAGGATTGATCTGAAGTGTTTGTATAGTATTACAGTATTTCAACAAACTTTATAATCTTAATTTTTTTATTTTTTAATATTCCAAATATTCTCAGGCCTCTGAGAGAAAGGCAGTAAATTATGTAAACACAATATAAATGTTCAGTTCTCATAATAAGTAGCTGGGAATCTATCAGATTTTATTTAAGCAAATTACTTACAATTTGTAAATAAAGGCCCTGAATTATAACAACATGAAATAATGTTTAGCTATGTAATCTAGTCTTTTCAGCACCAAGCATGTTTTGATATTCCTATCCTAGAGACATTGTAATCTTTAATTCAGGATCCAATATTCTTCTTGGCTTGCTGTAGTAATTAATGTTCCATTGTCAGAAAGGGTGTCTAGGTATTGAATGTTTTGTGTATGTATTTTCATCCTACCAAAATAAGTCTTTATTTTGTCTGTTTTTAATAAACAAACCAGAGGCACAATCCCAGCAATCTAATAAACTGGCTTTACCGCAAATAATATCCATGGTTTTTCATTTGTAGTGGTCGGGGGACACGAAACTACAGGTTGGACCTCCCTCGTCCAGCACCCTCAGGACCTGAACGAGGGGATTTGCCAGATCAGGGGAGGTGCCTCCCAACACGGCCCATGCTGTCCTGCTGCCCCCAGCTAGGACTCCAGCCTAGCCCCACCCTGCCTGGCTGTGGCTGCCACAGGGGTCGGAGCTCCGCAGCCAGGGATAGAGCTCCACGGCCTCCACTGCTGGGGCCACAGCTCCGCCACTGCCAGCGCCGCAGTTCTGCTATCCGGGCCCTTGCTGTGCCTGCCCACGGGCCTGAGCTACCTGCTTCTCCACCTGCCCCTCCGTGCCATGACTGCTGGCTGAATCTCCATGTCCCTTCCTGCCCCATGGCCCATCCTCCCTATACCTGGGCTCTGTGGTCCAGGAACATTCCTGGTCCTGCCGGATCACAGATGTTGCTGGACCAGAGAGTCCTGGTTAAGGAAGGTATAACTTGTATTGGTTGGTATGTACAATACAGGATAGGTAATAACCAGGGTTCCCTCTTGATTTATTCTGCTGAAGGGTAGGAAAAATTATGTGCACCAATATGGAGGTGATGTGTGACTCATCACCTCATATGGTGAGCATAACAAAATTAATTGGGTGGGGCGGGGCCAAGGGGTTCTGAGTATAGGGAAGGGGCAGAGGCTTGTGGTGGGGGGGTTCCAGCTGGTGCCAGAGATGAGGGGTTTAGGGCTGCAGCAGAAAGTTGGAGTGCAGGGGTCAGAGGACTATGACTGGTAGTGCAGGCTATTGGGAAGGTTTAGGTTAAGGGGTTTGCTGTGAAAGAAGGTACTCTGGGGCTACTGCAAGGAGAGGGGACTCCTTCCATTTCTCATAGCAGCACCTGGGCTTGGGGGAAGGCATCTTTTCGCATCGTGCCAGTTCCAGGGCTGGGGCAGCAGGATAGGTGCCCCTCTCCTACCCCAGCAGGTTTGAGCTGGGGACAGGCCACCTAGCCATGACTAGGTTCAGGACTGGGTTGTCCCAGCCACAGCAAGTCTGGGACTAGGGTCAAGCCATCTCAGTTGTGGCAGTCCATTGTAGGGGCTAGCTGTGACTTTGTACAACCTTAACCCTTGGGTGCAGTTAGATGTGCTCCAACACAAAAGATTTTCATGGTTCTGCTTCCTTCACCAGATTATGCTAGTCTTCAGCTCTGGTATCAGAGGATTTTAAATCTTTTTCATGACCACCTGTGATTAATGGCATCATCCTTAGCTATGCAGGTTTTGTTCAAGAGAACACCCATATATTAGTGGATATTCTGCAATCCTTAGATATTGTGAGAGTCCCTGTCCCTACAAATGAAGCAGTAACTGAGCCTGCCAAATCTCTGGGGAATATCCTAATGTCTTTAATGTCCATGATTAAGCATTCTGATGAGAGATATTGTATCCTCAGTCAGGGTTCTGTGTGGTTTTTTTCCCCTCACATCCACTGCTTAAATTGTGGGGTTGTGGTGACACATGACAGACTATTGCAAGAGAAGAATAAGTCTATAACTAAAGACAGTGTTAAAGGTTAGATGTGAGAGGGAGAAAAAAATATTCAACTTCATTACTATGGATTCATGTGCTGACCATCAAGCATTCTTACCTAAATGTAAATTTATAATGGGGGATTTAATGTCAAAATTTGCAGGTCAGTTAATAGAATATATTACAAAATCTATTGGCCAAGTTATTACAGTAAGCTGTGGATGTGGCAGGTATTTCACTCAGTTGTTATGAAGACTAGGGCCTTGTAGTTACAGAACTTGGACCATGCAGAGCTTACCACTTGTTGGCCAGTTTTGGTTTTTTACAGAAAAATGACAAGACTTTACATACTGATGAGGATTTCTAAGTGACTTTTGAGATTTTACACCCAGGGCCCCAAAGAGATGTCATTTTATGAGTGAGCAGCAACACCATCAATCTTACTCTTAGCAATACATCCATCAGTCATCTCATCCGGCAAGGCAGCTAACCTTCCCTTGAAAAGAATATGAATCACACAAGAGGGGATCCTCTGGGTTTAGTTTGAGTCTATCAACCCATCCTCCTCCATCTTCAGGCAGGCAGCCTACAGCCGGTCCCCGACTTACAAACACTTCGACTTATGACCATCCTCACTTACGACCAACCTCGCAGTAGCACATTGTGTTTGCGTGTTTGTGGTCGGGCAGCGTGTTTATGTTTCATTCCCTCATATCTTGCCCTTACAGTATTTTCGGTGTTTGCTTGTGGACATCATGGCAAGTAACAGGAAAAGAGCTATTGATAAGGGTGGTGAGAAAAGAAAGAGAAAAGCTATTGATTTGGAACAGAAAATAGCGATAGTGAGACAATACGAAGGGGGTCAAACAGTGTCATTCATGTCACATAATTTAGGGCTATTGAAATCCACTGTAAGCACCATTATAAAGGATAGTGATCTCATTCGTGAAACAGTGAAAGGGTCTGCACCTATGAAATCAAAAATTCTAACAAAGAAAAGAGCAGGTCCCATCCTGGAAATGGAAAAACTCTTCGGCTATGTCTACACTGGCGGGTTCTTGCGCAAGAACGACTGTTCTTGTGCAATAATCCACAGTGCATCCACACTGCCCACCCACTGCTGCGCAAGAAGATGTACAGTACGGCGTGGTAAGAGACGGCTTCTTGCGCAAGAGCTATGCTCTTTTCTTACAAGTGTAAGCTCTCTTGCGCAAGAGCTCTTGCCAAGACAGCTTCCACTTGTAAGAAAAGAGTGTAGCTCTTGCGCAAGAAGCACAAGTGTGGACGCTCTCTTGCGCAAGAAAGCTATTTTAGCTATAGAATTTTATTGCGCAAGAATCCCTGCTGCGCATCCACACGGCCATGGGCGCTCTTGCGCAAAAGCACATTTCACACATGGCAGTGTGGACGTGTTCTTGCGCAGGACTCCTTGCACAAGAACCCTTGCGCAAGAAGTTCTTGCGCAAGGAGCCACCAGTGTAGACATAGCCTTCATGCTTTGGATGGAAGACCAAATTGAAAAACACATGCCGTTAAGCCTCATGACGATACAAGCTAAGGCTCGTAGTCTTTTTGAAGACTTAAAGAAAAAGGAGGGGTATGACTGCGACCAAACTTTCACTGTCAGTCACGGTTGGTTCAACCGTTTCAAGATTCGTGCAAACTTTCACAATGTGAAATTAAGTGGGGAGGCAGCCAGTGCTGATTCAAAAGCAGCAGAACCTTTCATAGAATAATTGGCTAAGCTGATAAAAGAGGGAGATTATTTGCCAGAACAGATCTTTAATGTCGATGAGACAGATCTCTTTTGGAAGAAAATGCCCGAACGTACCTACATACATAAGGAAGCCAAAACTATTCCTGGTTCTAAGGCTTTCAAAGACCGTCTAACAGTCTTGTTAGGAGGCAATGTTTCTGGTTATAAATTGAAACCCCTCTTGATTTATCACTCTGAAAACCCTAGAGCCTTCAAGAATATCAGCAAGGCTACTTTACAAGTCCATTATCGCGCTAATAAGAAAGCATGGATGACGCTTGCACTTTTTGAAGCTTGGTTCATGAACTGTTTCATCCCTGAAGTTAAGGCATATTTTCTGGAGAAAGGAGTTCCTTTCCAAATTTTGCTTATTTTGGATAATGCTCCAGGTCACCCTCAATACCTAAATGACTTACATTCCAACGTGAAAGTGGTGTTTCTGCCTCCCAACACCACATCTATTCTCCAACCCATCAACCAGGGGGCCATAGCTGCTTTCAAAGCATATTATCTTCGCAGCACATTTGCAAAGGCAGTAGCTGCCACAGAATACAAAAATGGCAAAACATTACGTGAATTTTGGAAGGACTACAACATTCTGCATTGCATAAGGAACATTGCTGCTGGGTGGGAGGAAGTCACTCCACAATGTATGAATGGCATATGGAAGAAAATCCTAAAAAGATTTGTGAACAGTTTCAAAAGCTTTGAAAAAGAAAAGGCACTAGAAGACATTTCCAATAACATTGTACAGCTGGCAAAAGAAGTGGATTTGGAAATGGGTAGTGACGACATACACCAACTGGTTGAGGATGTTGAGGAGGAGCTGAGCAATGAAGATTTACTGCAGCTGCAGGTGGAGAGGGTAGCAGAGGAAGAGAGACAAAAAGCTCAAGAAGAAGAAGAAAAAGAAGTCCCCAAAAAATTTGTGATGAAAGAAATGGCTGCAGCCTTCAGCAAAATAAATGAAGGAATGCAAATGTTTGAAAAAATGGACCCTAATGTTGAGAGCTTCTCAAAAGTGGATCGTTTAATTCAGGACACCCTGGCTTGCTATAAGGAAATTTATAATGAGAAGAAAAAACAAATTGTCCAGTCCAAAAATGGATATTTTTTTGAAGAGAGTCCCCAGCACTGCTGCCTCCCACACTGAACCAATGCCTTCTACAAGCAAAGGCACTGCTGAAGTAGAAGCTGAATCTGTTGATGATGTTGTTACTTCAGTATTGTCGCCTACCTCCTCTGATTCCTCATCCAATTAATTCATTTCACATTCCTGTATTAAAATTACTGCATTGTGTTTTGTATTTCATGTTCATGTTTGTCAAATACAGTTTGCTGTCACTGCAGTAGTGTTGTTTTTTTCATGTGCTTTTATTTTTCGTTGTTGATTGCTGTTTTGTCGGTGCTTAGTTACGTTCACAGTACTTCGTACAGTACGTACTGTATAAGGGTGTTTCCGACTTACGAACAAATCGAGTTATGACCAGTTGTTCGGAAAGTAACCCGTTCGTAAGTCGGGGACCAGCTGTATTTGGCATATCAAGAGCAGCATTCTAGTTGTGAATGTCTCAGCTGTCTCTCCTCAGTTTCAGGGCAGGCTGTTTTGTTTCTAAAAGGCTTTAGAAGCAATAACAGTGGACAGATAGGTCCTAAGCACTGTGGGACCAGGTTATGCCTCTCCATTCCACCTTTCTAACCTGTCCTTTTTCAGGAACCTCTTTGATGAATCACTGCTTCTTAAGCAGAGGCAGATTCTGTCTGGTCTGGGGACTAGGGAGGCGGTACCACCTCATATTGAAAGGCGATCCTATGTTTGATACTGCCTGACCCTAAGTTCAAGGGAAGGATGAGCCCTTCCTCAATAATCACAATCTCAACAAGTACCTCGAGTATATGACATTCCACATGATTAAACTGGCTACTACTATTCCCATATTGACTGATGATGTTGGATTTGCTGCTCTCAATCTTCAGAATGCCTATTTCCCCATGATAATTTTCCCAGGAAGCCCCTGAGATTCCTTGTCACTAGTCAAAATTATTAGTACATGGTTTTCCCCTTTGGGCTATCATCAACCCTATATGTCAGGGGTGGGGAACCTAAACCCCAGGGGGGGCCAGATCCAGGCCCTCAGTTGGGGAGCCCATGCTAGAATTCCAGCCCCCCATGCCCTCCCTGCAGCCCCCAGCCCCTGACTGATTTTTTTGTGGGTCAGTGGTCCCCACCCCTGCTATATATCTTTACCAAATACATGATGGTGTTAGCAGTCTTTTTGAGAATGAGGTAATTGGCTACACAATTGGTTAGTGAGACACAGATCCAACAAAAGCATCCTCAGTCATGTCTAGTTTACAGTGGACTTCTTGGATACACGTGTGTTGATTTTGAACAAAAAGCTGACATTGAATCTCTCAAAAAAATCAAATTAATTGCTCCCCATGAGCAATTCCCATCATTTCAGTCCCTTTGTATGGACCTCCAATATCATCCTTTGGACATATATTCCTGAAATCACTGGGCTGTATGGCTGCATAAACGTACATGGTTCAGCATGAGCACTTGTGTCTTTGCTGACTTCAGTCATGGGCAGGTCGATCACCAGAGTTGCCAGTCATTGGATGTGCATATCCAAGATACTGGACTGAGGATTCTCTACAATGGTGGGTAGAACTGTGCAATGTGTGCCAGCATGTTCTCTTTGCCCATTCTGCACCGACCCAGGCGATAGTCATCAGTGCCTCCTCAGTAGGTTGGAGAGCACACATGGGGACATTAAAGGTTCAGGGTCTGTGGTCTGAGCAGGAAGCATGTTTTCATCACACAACAGCACATTTACAGGACTCAAAACCAATTGGCCAATCATCTGAGTAGAACATTCTCCAACAACTGCAAGTAATTGCTATATAGCAGCACGAGGAGGTCTCTGTCTAGGGAATAGGATAATCAACCTATTTGCAATGAAAGCCCAGAAGAAGTTCTGTCAGTTTTGTTCCTGATGGTGACTCAGTCCAGGCTCGCTAACTTCCATCTTCTCCTGCAGTAGTCTATCAGGTACCCATTCCAACACACACTTCAATTTGTTCACTAAAGGGATTAAACCCCTCAGGTCATGTTCAGGACATCTTATATTTGATGTCCTTGAGGTCACAGAGGGGGATCACTTAGGCTACATTTAGAGGGTCACACATGGCTCGCTGAGCGGGAGCATCTAGTCAGTGAGTCAGACAGGACCAGAACAAGGCTGCAGATGGGGGATCCCTCAGCCATCAATGAAGACAAACTTGGAGGAATTTGGGTCAATGGGTTTGAGAATCAGTAAATTGGAGTCAAACAAAACAATGAAAATGATTGGGAGGCAGAGCTCATTTAAAGATTAATGAGTTAAAATTTGAAGGAATTTGGGTGGACCCAGTAAATAGAAGGCGAGGGTGGGGATCATATGAGTACTAAACCTTGATGTCCTCGGGGTGTATGCAATGGTCAAAGCAACATACTTTCGAGGGCAACAGAGTCAATCAAGGTAAATATCAAGGCCATGGTGGGGGGGTCACAAGACTTAAATTACTGGATGGTTAAGCACGGGTCAGGAGTAATTTGGAGGCAATTGGGGAGACTACTAAGGCTTTGGGGGTCATATGAGATCATGCAAAGCAAGCTAGAATTACTGGGGGGGCTCGTGTGTGTGTGTGTGTGTGTTGGTTGGGGGGGGGGGGATTCCCCAAGGCTTCTACTGCATAGTCAGTGGTGCATAATTTGTAATGTGTCATGGTTAATCAAACGGAACAGAAGACCGGTGGGGTCAGATAAGGTCATGAAGCCAAAGCCTTGAGGTCCGTGGATCATGGAAGGGTCAATGCGCCATAATTTGGAGGGAGGCAGGGTCAATGAGGATGAATAGCAAGGCTTGGGGGGGGGGGGGGGGAGCACATGAGATCATGCACTGCAAGGATTGACAGCCTTGAGGTCATCGGGGGGGGGGTGGAGGGGCATGTCAATGAGGAATAATTTGGAGGCAGTCAGACGCTATGAAGGTAAATAGTAAGACTGTGGGGTCAGCAAGGCTGTGAGATCACACAAGGTCATGCACGAAAAGGCTTGGAGTGTGGGCGGTCATGCCTGGGTCAAAGATATAATTTAGAGGGCATCAAGGTCAATGAGGGTGAATAGCACAGCTGTGGGGAGGGGGGGGTCACATGAGGTCATCGACAGCCAGACTTGACTATCTGGGCTGGAGTCATCAAGGGGTCAAGGAGGAATGCGCTGGAGGCAATTAGGGCGAGTACCAGGTGTGTGGCGGTCATGCAAGGTCAGGCACAGCAGGGCTTGGAGTTGTGGGTGTCATGCAAGGCTCACTGATGCATATTTGGGGGGGGGGGCAAGTCAATCACATTGAATAGGAAGCCTGAAGGGTCACACAAGGTCTCACACACAGCAAGACTTGTATACTTGGGGGAAGGGGGGGGGCAATAAAGCAGGGGGTCAAGCAGAAAGAGCTTAGACACAATCGAGATTCCCAGGCTATGAAAAAGACAGCTTGCAATACAGCAGAGGCATGCAGGGGGAAAGGGGGGGGGGTGTCAGTGGGGAATTAGGTGGCAGGTGACAAGGTCATTCGGAGGGGGGGGGCACTACAAGCCTGTTGGGGGGGGGGGGTCACCTGAGGTCATATACAGCAAATCTTCAAATGATGCGAGTCATGCAGGAACCAGGCACACTTTGGAAGTGGTCAGGGTCAACTGGTGAATAGGACAACAGTGGGGGCATCCAAGGTTATGAAGACCAGACCTAGATGTCCTGGGGGGCCATCCAGGGGTCAGGGAGGCATAATTTGGAGACACCAAGGAAGGCGGGGCAATCAAGGTACAGGACAAGGCTGCGCAGTCACGCAAAGCAAGGCTTGACTTCCTGGTGGGGGGAGGGGCTAATGTGTGGGTGTGGGTGGGGTTGAATCAGACCCAATATGGATTGAATCATCATCTTTTACCAAGGCTGTGGGGGTCACACGAGGTCATGCACAGCAAGGTTTCTGGTGCTTGGGGGGGGGGGGGTTTGTCCAGGGGCTAGTGGTGCATAATTTTTGAAGGAGTCAGGATTAGCAATAGTGACCAGGATAGCAATGGGGGAGGTCAGACAAGGTCATGAAGCCTTGAATTCCTGGGGGGGGGGGGTCACTCCAAGGTCAACGTGGGCACAATTTGAAGGGAGCCAGGATCAATCAGAATGACTAGGATGGAATTGGGGTCATATGTGGTCATGCACAAAAAGGCTTGACGTGCTAGAAGTTATGCCTGGGTCAGCGAAACATTTGGAAGGTGGCAGGGTCAATGAGGGTGAATAGCAAGGAGGTGCAGGGTCACATGAGATCAGTTGCAGTCACAGGTGAGGCCCACTAAGAACTAGGCTGAAGGTTACATGGTAGGCCTCAGTCTCCTTCCCCCTCTCGCCTCGGATGCTTGATGTGGCAGGCAACGGTACCTCACAGACATTAAGTGGTTTCTGGCCAGGGTTTGCAAGCAGAGGGAGGAGCAGATGCTGGTTCAAGTTCTTACTCGCTGCCTGAGGCGATGAGAGTTGTGAAGCTAAGGTGAGTTGCGGCGTTGTCGTGTGGTGCTTGCAGGCTGTGCCAATCATTGTTATTAAGTAGCAATTAGGCGAGGTCTAAGTGTTGAATCCCTTTGTAGTCCAGCAGTCTGGGTGCTGGACTAACAGATGGTCTCCTCCCTGAGGTGGGCCTGGTGTTTGCTGTGCCATCCTGTTCTGCTGCAGTTCCACTTTAAATTCCTCAGGGAGACCAGTGCTTAGCTCAGCAACCAGATGGTCACTTCAGAGCCAGCTGCTCACATCCTTTTTCAGCACGCAGCCTTACGGAGCCTAGCAGTTTGGGTATATGCTGAGTATGTATTAGCTTGTGGTTCAAAGCTCCCTTTCGGCTTGCTTGAAAAAGGATTTGAACCTTTGTCTCTTACCTAGCAAGTGAATGGCTGACGTGCTGGGGTAGGTGCTATTCTGACATAGGGCTTCTTTTGCTCTTTTCAGCTGACGCTGCTTCACTTTCAGTACATATTCATCCGGCCAAAGCCCCAATAAACAGCCCTGTTTAGCTTAGCTTGGGTGTGGGCCCAATAGGGAGCAGGTTGGGGGTTCACCGCCCCTTCTTGAATGTTTGCTTTCTTACAGCACAGGTGAAAGAGCTGGCCTAGAACATATTCCAATGTGCTGGCTCCCTCAGTGTTTCCTTTTGAGGATGGGCAACTGTCATTAAATACTTAAATAGTCACTGAGCTAGAAGCACTCCATGGCTATGTCTACACTGGCGCGATCTTGCGCCAGAAATATGCAAATGAGGCTAAGTGTGGAATATCGCCGAGCCTCATTTGCATATCTAATGAGCCGCCATTTTTTTCAGAAGAGGCTCTTGCACAAGAAGGAGCGTCTACACTGCCCCTTCTTCCGCAAGAAAAAACCCTCTTGCGCAATACCATTACACCTATTACTTTTCAGGAAGAACGGTATTGCGCAAGAGGGTTTTTCTTGCGCAAGAAGGAGCAGTGTAGATGCTCCTTCTTGCGCAAGAGCCTCTTCTGAAAAAAATGGCGGTTCATTAGATATGCAAATGAGGCTCGGCTATATTCCACGCTTAGCCTCATTTGCATATTTCTGGTGCAAGATCGCGCCAGTGTAGACATAGCCCATGAGTGTCCCTGTAGTGCAGAAGTTTGGGTGCAAGTGCTGGTTCAAAGCCTGCTTTAGGGTAGTTAGCTGGGGTGTGAGTGCTCCTGGCTCAAATCGATGTCCTGCCAAGCAGGAGGACCTCTGCTGAGTGGGAGCAGAATCCTTGTAGCTGATCAAGAGGCCATTCACAGCCCCTCCTGCTCTTTTAATTAAAAGGCAATTGCAGCTGGGCAGTGAAACCCCTACTCACTCTTGTCCACCATCATCAGGATACAGGCCCAGCTTGTGGCAGATCCCACCCTTCACCCCTCCCAAAGCACTTCCCTGCTCCTTTGAGGGGTGTAAACTGGGGACTGCCACCTCGTGGGGAGAGTCACTGGTGAGCAATCCCTGTCCAAATCCCCCCTCCATCCGGAGAAGACTACAGCCGCTTGAGAAAGAGAGGGCATTTGGACAAGGATGATTCACCTTGGACAGTGGTTCCCAACCTTTTTTATACCATGGACTGGCAAACCTATTCACAAACTTTTGGCAAACCAGTAACATTGTATTTGCATATTAATTATTCAAATAATGAACATGCAAATAAAATGTTACTGGTCTGCCAAAATATACACTGCAGCCCTGGCAGCCACCAGTTCATGACCCAACACAGGAGCAGCCGTTAGGAACCGCTGACCTAGAAGACAGGAAATCCCTGTGCAAACCCCTGCTGAACAGGCAGCTGGGGGATTTGACCCAAGATCACCCACAAACCCAGGAGTATCCTAAACCCTGGACTAGAGAGTAATGGGGGGAGGGGGTGAAACTGCTGCTTGAGGAGATAGGCTCCCCAACCTGAGGCCCCACCCATAAGCCACCGCTACACCACCCAGGCCCCTCATCCCTCTCCATTGTGTATCTCAGTTCGTCTATTCCAGCCAAACTCCTGAACTCAAATGTAGCAAATGACATTTAGGGAAAAAAAAACACTTTTAAAATGACTTTCTGAAGAAAGGAAGCATGTTTGCCATTGCATGCCAGATTGTGAAGACTGGACATGCAGAAGGTACCTCATTAAAAACACAGAATTTGGGAATAAAAAAATACGAGTCTGTTTTTTTGATGTACCCTGTAGTTTGCCAGAGATGCATTTGAAAAAACTTTGCAGTAAGGGCAAGTCAGTTGTCCTGCTGAATGCAACATTAAATATTATGGAATACATGATACAGCCCTTCTCTGTTTTACATTTTCTAAGTATACTCTTAAGATTTCATATAGTAATCATTCCAGACTACTACATATTTAAACGCACTGAAACAAAAACATTATTTTAAATTAATCAGTCAGAGCAGTTTAGTGCGTTCATAACAAAGTGCATTGCTTTTTAAAAAAGGGAAAACTTATGAAAAAAATCCCACAAAATAAATTAGTCATATTAATGCAAGTTCAATATTTGTTTATGTTAAAATGTTTCTAAAGATTTTAGGCATAATAAAGGATTGTGTATTTTAGCACGGTTTTGATGTTTGTGGAGGGATCTCTTAAAAATTGTTCATTAACTAGTCAGAAGTAAAAGGGCAATGCATTTGTCCAGCTATCTGGAAGAAAGGGAAGTTGACCCTTTCAGGCTTTCTTCAATAGGGGGATGAAAAGGGAGGGAGTAGCGCTAAATAGAAAGGACATGCTGATTTTGGAAGCAAATTTTTATACAATAGTAATCAAAATTAAAATGTATATTTTAGGGAAGGGTTGTCTTTTGAAGAATTTATTTTAAAAACTATCAAACCGACGATCCAAGCTTTAAGGCTAAAGCTGACTGCTCAGATTGTACCTCTAAATAGCTGTGCAAGGATTTTTTAGAGATGTGATTGCATAATCTTCATTCCTAAACTAATGAAACATTTAAAACAAATTTTAAACGCAGGCCCCGTAGACGTAGTAATGTGCAACTGCTTTTGTCAGCAAATTCAGGGTTGGCACATACCCATTAAATGGTTTCATCACCTTAATGGTTCTTTCACAGGTTCAGTGTTATGCTAATAGGTTTGGCAGGCTTTTCACTTTTAAGTTAACAGCTCCACTTTGGGGAGAAGAGTGACCAGTCTACAAGCAGCAACAGCCTCTTGTGGGCGCCTTCAGCAATGAGTCAGAATAGGGCTAGGAAGAGGGGGCAGATTGAGCACTAAGACCCAAAGAAGGCATTGCCTCCCTTTGCCTCTCATAAAGCCCAGTATGGACACAGCAGCAGTTTCCCTGCAGCAGCATTGTACATCTGCCAGGGTAGACATATCCTGAAAAAGGACAAGGGGATGCTGCCCTTATATAGCCACAAATAGGCCTACAAGGGCCAAAGGACCTGATCACCACTCTGCTAAGCAGAGCTCTCTGGCTTTGGTTGCTGGGTACACACTTAGCAACATGGAATACATGTGTGCAGCCAAATCTCACAGGACAAGTTACAATGCAGGTAATGAGCTGTCTTTTCTCATTCATTATTTGTGTTGCGGCAGCACCTAGGAGCTGCAATAAGGCCCTCCATCCCAGGCTCATCCCCACCCCAAGAAGTTTATTATAGTCTTCTCCTATTGCTGACATCTGCCAAGCCTCCACATCCAGAGTTATTCCTCCATCCTGCTGCAATTCCCCCTGCTTCTTTCAATTGGTGCTGTTGTTCTCCTCTCCCTGAAAAGGTCCGCTCTGGGGCAGATGTAGTTAGTCACTGCAGTGAAAGGAAGCATACATGGGCAGCTGGAACAGGCCGTGATGGGTGGGGATAGAGTAGAAGCTAGGACAGGGGTTGGCAACCTCTGGATCGGGAGCCAAACATGGCTCACGACAGAACCAGTTATGGCTCTTTTGGCAGCTGCTGGGCTAAGTTCTCTCTAGGGCGTGCGCCTGCGTGGGTGCACACAAAGAATTGGAATCCCATTATGCAACCTTGGCCCCAGCTTCTGCCCTTCCCCAGAACACTCAAGAGGGGCACCAACCCCTGCCCCCCAGGACATGCCAGGGACTGCAAACCGTGGCCCAGCAGCCCCCACCCATCCCATGACATGCCGGGGGGAGGCTGCAAATCACAGCCTGGCAATCCCCCTGCCCGCAAGACAAACTGGGGGGCCATGAACCATGGCCTGGCAGCATCCCTACCTCCAAGAGACACTGGGGGGGGGGGCACAGCAGTCCCCTCCCAACTGCAGGAGACGTGTGTGTGTGGGGGTGTCAATCGGGAACCACAGCTCAATATCCCCTCTCCACACCAGGACACACTGGGGCAGGGCCAAAAACCACTGCCCCCCCCAAAGGAGATACCAGGGGAACCAGAAAACACTGTCTGCAACCCCTCCCATGGAGAGGAAGCCAGGGGGGTCCAGAAACTGTGCCCAGCCCCCTCAGCAGCATCATCTTCACCACCATGGGCAGTGCTGATAAGTCCCCCTAGACCTCCCAGCCCCCTGCCCTTAACCCTTCATCTCCTGCCCTAATTCCTATGCCCACTAAGCCCCACCACATCCCCAACCCCCTATCCTACATCCCCCACCTCCTGCCCTCAGCCCCCCCACACCTCCCAGCCCCCTGCTCTCACTCCTGAAGCCCCACTCCCTTCCATGAGCACACCCACCCATCCAACCCCTTGCCCTGAGCCCCTTACCCCAACTCTGGCACCCCTCACCCTCTGCCCTGAGTGCCCCCTCCCTGCAAACCCTTGCCCTGATGCCTGCATTCTTAGACAGCTCTTGGTTGACCACTTGCTCTGAATTTTGCTGTAATTTGGATCTTTGGTTTGAAAAGGTTGCCGACCCCTGGGCTAGGAGGAAATTTGTGAGTGCCAAGGCAGCAGAGGCATAGGGATTAAAATCTCCACCCCTCTAGAGTGACAGATGGCGAGGTAGTCAATGGCAGTGGCATGGGATTGCCGGACTATGGATCACAGGGCTCTGAAGATCCAGAGGACTGCTGGAAAGACAGAGCTGGAGAGTGAGGCAGCCCTGCTGCTGACAAAGTGGCCTTAGTTTGCTGAGAAGAGTTCAACTGGTGGTGAGGCAGCAATTTTGTCAGAGCTGAAAGCTGCCTCGCTTCTTAACTCTGCCTCACTTCAGCTCACAGCAGGGGATGGCATCCTTCATGTTCCTCTGTTCCTGGAATTCTCGTGTAGTGGAGCTGCTGCACTCCTTTATCTGTTGACAAAGGTCTGCTTCAGCCTGTCTGACAAGCGAGTCAGCCACCACCTTGCTCCTAGCCCATGAAATCCAAGGACATTGACATTCTTTATAGTGAAGCTAAGGTTACTGCCCAAAAGAGTATTCTGTTCCCCATTGCCTTCTGAAAAGATGGACTTCCAAAAATCAAAACTCAGACATTCAGCAGATGGAGTGGGAGTGGTAAGAAAGATAGGAAAGGCAAAACTGAGCTAAGATCTTCTACATATCCCCAGAACCAAATGTTAGTGTTAACAAAAATGTACAAAAACCAAATGGCATAAAAACCAGGACATGCAGAGCTGTGGTGGTGTATGGTAACACACAAGACAGTTACCTACCCTTAACTCTGCCCTTTAAGATAGTATGAAATCTTCACAGTGGACCTGATTTTCAGTTACATCAAAGCTCATTTTTGCTGCTTGATGGGTGAAAAAAGGAAATGGTGTAAGTGAGAATCAGATCTACAGTCTCTTCCCCTTAAGAAAAAAAATGCCATTTTCTGTTTGCATTGTAAATCCAACTCAGGACTCCTATTCAGAAAGATGAATAGCTTCATCAATGCAGCTTATGAATCACCATGGATTCCAGTGATCACATGACATTTTTCCTTGATCCCAGCTGCACAATCTCAAACAAACAACATATTGGAGAATTTCCTAAAATCTGTTCCCTGCAATTTAGATGAATGATGCATAAAGTGCTGGTATAACAAACTACACAGAGCAAGACACACAACCCAGATTGAATGAAATAACTTCCTATTATTAACAGAGTGTAAAGAAAAAGAAACGCTTTCAATCATTTCAATAATTACTCAATAACAATAAAAAACACACAGTCTCTCTCTCTGTTCCCAGTGTGCCCATGGCTCCTCAGTCTTTGGGACTATTAATAACAAATGTCGTTCTCAACCCATCCAAATTCAAGAAGTTTGTACTTGTCTCAAACAGCAACCTTCACAGACTAGCAAAATCTTGATGTCACTGGATGTTCACTGGCTATTCCATGCCTTGCTCCCTGGCTCAGTTCATGTTTCCCAGCTCTTCTCCAGTCTCACAGATTGAAACAGGAAGGGGTCACTGTTTCCATTGGCTCTCCTTGCCTCCTGCCAACTCACTTCCTGCTTCCCTACCACTTTTGGAAACTCTCTAGGACCCACTGTTTATGGTTTTAACTCTTACAGGCAATATAGTTAGGGTTAAGTTTCAAGAGTAAACCACTATGAACAGACTTCAGTTAACTGAAGAGCTGGAATGTCCAGAAAAGGGTATTGCCCCTCCCATTCACACAAGGCTTTCCTGTTCCCCCACCTTGACATTATTCATTCTTATCATTGCTAGGCAGTTATTAGGTGTGTTACAGGAGCAGTCAGGCTGCCCAAACCACTATATAGGACTTTACCCTAACACAACCTTGATTGAGCTGAGAGCTCATTGTAATAAATGAGATAAGGCAATTTCAGCCTGAACTCCACACACAGTTCTTTGGACAGGCTGGCTAGATCCTATCCCTAGGCTGCTATGTAAATCCATTTGTATTCAAAATATCAGCTACCCCTTGTAAAGTTCAATGAACAATGAGGAAAAACAGCCTGAATAAAACGCCTTCCCCAGGCCAGTAGCTGCCTTGCCAGTTGAGGCAGCTAACTACCTCCCTTTCCAGTGCAAACTCCTCATCTCAGCAGCATTACTGCTGCACTGTCCCACCCTCTTTTGGGTACAGCCGGCTCTCTCTGCTGAGCCTTTGTGGCCCAGCTGACATCACTTTCTGTTCTGCATGTGTAATAGATTATGGGTAGGAAGGAACAGCCCTCTCAATCCACGCAGCTTTGCAGAAACTCTAAGCCTAGGTGGGGACTTGAGGTCTGGCTCTCATTTACATATTAGGCTCCTCAACACTCTGCTGGAAATGTAAAAAGGGCAGGGATGTCAGTTCATGAGGCACAAGAATCCAGCTCCCATGGAAGAGCTTAGAACAAGGATGGACAAGAGGCAGCTCGTGGGCCAGATCCAGCCCTCCAAACCACCAGATCCAGCCCACAGCCACCTTGCAAGAGCCTTTACTAGACAGCAGCTACAGCCACTTTAAACAGCAGACGGCGAATTGCTGTACAGTATGGGTAGGGAGGAGAAAGCTTTGCTCTGTCCCCACACCCTAGCAAAATCCTCCAGCTTCCATTGGCCAGTTTCTGGTCAATAGGAGCTGAGAAATTTTGCTGAAGGCAGAGCAGGAATGAAGCCTCTTCACTCCCCCATCCCTCCCTCCCTCCCTGTGCTGAGCCAGGTGAAGCAGCTTCCCAACACACAGGCAGAGAGTCTGCAGAGCTACTGGCTAGGAGCCACCTAGGTAAGCCAGAGCCTGCCTCTGGCACCCTACCCCTTCTCTCGCCACAACTACCTGCCCCAGGCCACCATTCAAACTCTCTGTATCCCCTCTCCCCACCTCCTCCAGGTCACAACTCCCTCCCAGACCCTGCACCCCCCTCCTACACACCTTCCCCAGGCCAGAATCCTCTCCTACACCCATAACTCCTCCTGGACCCTTCACTGCAAGCCTCTGCCCCAGATCATAACCCCCTCCTTCACCCAAACTCCCTCCCAGATCCTGCACTCCTTTCTGCACCCCAGTCATCTATCCCAAGATCCCTTGTACACCCTACCCGCCATCCCAGACCCCCCGCCGCAGAAGTGCAGCTCTTGATCACTTACCAAAATCTTGGCATGACCTCTCCCATTAAAAATTATTACCCACCCCAGCCTCAAAGGAGCAAATGAAGCTAGAGAAAAGGGAGTTTCTAACCAGAAGTAGGTCTGAGGATCTCAGAGAAAGCTCAGAAGGAGGGAAAACATGAAATGTCAGAGCCCTATTGTAAAGCAGGGTACTAAATATAAGACCAGAAGCTGTATCATGAATATATTTTATTCAGAGCTAGGCAGTTAGGAATAGGGAGGTGACACTAAATGGTTACAAAGCTTATGCAGAATTTTTGCTGAAGCTGGTCTCTTTCCCTTAACAGAAAGATATCACTGTCATGCATTACTAGCTATAGGGTAGTTCAGAGATATTCCTATAGTAATACCATAATAACCATGTTGAAATTACACCCACAGGCAACGAATAGATGTAGAAAATTAGTTACACATTTTTATTTATGAAGTATAGGGGACCTAATTCTTTTCACTGATATGCCTTAAAAAGTATGGGAGAATAATTCATACCTAATTAAGCTCTTTTTTTAGATTTCCAGCAGAGTCTGTCAAGGAGCTTATGTGCAAAAGGGAACCAGGCCTAGAGTCCCTACAACACTGCATGCACTGAGGGTCAAATCCCCAACTTATGCACACCACAGAAGCTCCGTTCATGCCAATGGAACCACACTGATTCACAAGAGCTGAGGCACTAGCCCAGTATCTGCCTTTTCTAAAAGTCAGCTTCTGAACCTTAATTTGATGAGCAGTTCTCAATTCAACTGTAATGTAAGCATTTCTATGTTGCCTATATAGCAAGGTACTGCAAGCAATGGAATGTCTGTCCCTTTTCATTTTCCTTTCTTAGTTAGTGTTACACCAAAACAGTACCAACTACGGAAACTGAAACCCACATTTAATTGCTTGGTAGACTAATTTTAACACAGTTGAATTACTCTAGAGTCAGATCCCTTTTTAGCATTAATTACATTATCAGTCTTCTGGATGAGATTCATAACTTCCAAACAGAGAGGACAGAGGTAGTGGAGTAGTGCTTTTCTGGAGTGTGGAATTTCTGAGATGTCCCTTCACTCTATAGGGAAACATGCCATTTTAGAATAAAGGCAAATCAAACCTATGAACTTGGCTCAGTTTGTTAAACACCATTTTTCTCAGGGAATCTTATTCACTTTCCTCAATGGATTTGTGATGGCAGCTAATACTGTGATAAATCCCATTGATTTTTTTTTTTTTTGTAAACTAGATGAATTGTTTTGAGCTCTTCCATAAACTTTCTAGGACTAGAAGAAATGCTTGATGCTGTGTGTCTGTTGACACCACTCATTGCCAGTAGTTGTACTAAATAAACATGGCACTGCACATCATTTTCTGTTCTCTGCTTCTAGAATTAGTGTCAAGACCCAAATAGTTAAGGGTCAGTGAACTTAAAATCTAGCTTCACTTCATGTGCTATTGCTTTGTGTGTGTCACTAATACTGGTTGGAAAATAACTATGTGGATGGAAAGCAGCAGAATCTGGCAACCCCACGCATGAGCAACAGTAAATAAAAGGTTTCACAAGGCACAGATATAACCCTGATGGGCTGCAGGTTGTCCATCACTGCTTAATGTTTCCTGGCTAATCCATCATGGTGTCTTACCATAACTCCTATTTTTGCTATGCATTAGAATAGTTTGCTCTCGTGCCTTAATATATTTTTCTTTTAGAAAGAGCTAACTCTCCACCATAGTTCAGAGGAGAAGCATTAAGTGTCTCAGCTTCCTGAGCAAATTGGAATTCTACTGGTGTGCGATGCCCATCTGAAACAAGCTTTGGATGTTCCAACCTTCCACACGTTACTTTCAGAAGAACGGCCATAGTGGATATTAATGTAGAAAGGAACTTCTATAACAGAAGTCAGAGATTCAGAAGGCATCACATTTCTTCTATCAAATAAGGCCCTAAAGCAGTAGTGGTATTGTACTCCCCTGTACAATATATTCAGTTCCAAATCCTGTCTGCCTTCTTTGCTTAAGGGTAAGTGGAGCAGAGAGAAGGCCAACCTTATTAAATGATTCCATTTCCACTGACAGGCAGAGATGGCACTAGCTTGCTCATAACTACTACATCACTACAATCCTTAGCATGATTATGACTGGTAAGTGATTGATACCTGGATGAGACCTGTCATATCAATTTATTATCCAATTTTGCAGTTACAAGGTTAGTGCACTAACCCACCACCACCACAAAGCTAAATGCTTGGCTGTTGCTACTCTAAGATATGTGGTTACAGACTAAAAGATTTATTGGACTTTGTATTCCAGCCTCAGGAGTACTAGCCAATGAGAAATTAGTATACATTAATTGATAGGCACTTGGTATAGACACTAAGTTGCTAGCGATAGAATTTGTTCAAAACCAGCTTTAGGTGCATTTGTTTGACAAACAAACAAGAGTAAAGGGTGGAATAAAATACATTTTGAAGTTGTGTGTGTCTATCTGGAAAGTTGTTTTAGCACCACAGGTGTCACAGAGATAAGCCTGCCACCTTTGCATCTCACACAAGATACCTTACAGTGAATTTAGAAGGCAGAAGCAGATGTAACAAACCACCAAATATATGCAGATCTTGCAGGTCATGCTGAAAGAGAATGTTAGAGAACCAGTCTGGCTGTGGCTAGGCTAATATAGAATTATTAGAGCATTAAACCACTTCACTTGTTTCATTACCATCTTATAGGAATTTAACATCCATTTTCTTTAAAATGAATACTAGCATACTGGCAGGGGCGGATGCGAGTTCCATGGGGCCCAGGGCAGCACCGCAGGGCCCCAGGCAGAGAAATTTTGCGGCCCCCCCCCCCCTTTGACACGGTGCATGTGCCGTGGCGCCATGGCGCATGCGCGGGGCCTCGGGAAGCGCGGGGCAGCCGCCCCACTCGCCCTGCCCTAAATCCGCCGCTGCATACTAGAATTCTAGTATTAGGGCTACAACTATGTACTTAAAGGACAGATTAGTTTATACAAGAAAAGCAGGATTTGTAAATGAAGAGTCCTTTTTTTCCTCTAAAGGAGTTAGAACCAAAAAAAAAAAAAAAAAAAATCTAAATCCAATTGTGGAAGTAGGACTGGATATGCACAGATATGCTAATTGTTAAACAAAGTTGCAGCATTTCACAAATGGGATTAACTGATGTGAATAAGATTCCCATCACATTAAGACACTGATAAGAACAAGCCAGAAGTCTACTTAAAATCCTGTTTTATTATGTACCCATTGATAAAATATAAATAAGAATTTTTTAAACACAAAACTGAATCCATAATTTGATAGGCACATTTGAAGAAGTTTCAAGTTTTAATACCAGACATTCTAGTTAGTTTCCCAAGAAAGATGTAAGAAGTCGGCTGAATATCCAGTGCACTCCACAAAAATAAAAATAATTATGTCTAACAATAAGTGGCTCCTTCATTCTAGTATAACTTCTTTAAAAGGCAGAAACCAAGCTATATTTGAGAAAAAAATTAGTTTTAAAATGTTAATTCAACCTACATAAAAGATTCAATATTTGAATGTTTAAAGCTAGCACTACCAAATTGAAGCTGCAAAATAAATTCCATTATCATCGAGACTTAAAAATATAGATTTCATATAAAAGCTATGGGAGATGTTCACACATCCCAGAAGAGATGAGGTATTTCAACTGTGAAAGACCTAAATCAGTCTAAGAACATGTAGGATCTTTTCATCCATGAGTGTGTAGACAACTGCATTGTCCTCTTCGCTGAACTTTCTGTGCATTCAGTATTTTCCTGGTTAAAGAAGCCAAGAAAAAAGTGCACAGATTGTTGTTAAAAAGTCTTTTAAAAAAAAAAAAAAAGGTAGCAAAATGTAAGGCAAGTTCTCCAGTCTATTAGCATTAAAATTCTTAGCCTTTCTTCAAGCAAGTCTGATATAAGGAGGTGGCTTGGATAGTTCTTCATCTGCATCCAAGTCTTGATCAGGAGATTGCACTGGAGAATTAAAGATTCTGTCTCCATAACCTACGAGGGGAGAGAAAGGGAGGGAAAAAAGAACACAACACATTGTAGCTTCTTGGGCAAAATCCAGAATAGGGATGTAAGGGAGTAGTCGACTAACTGCAGAGCCACAGCGAGGTTTGGGCCTGCAGCTGGCGCAAGCCAGGACTGAGTAGGCTTCCTATTGACTAATTGGGTAGTCAAAAAAAAATTCTATAACTACTTGATTAGTTAAATACCCACCTCTTAACATCACTAATCCGGAGTTCCTTAGTTTTCAGTCACTATCAGGATTTGGCGTGTGATACATATTCATGAGTTGGAAGGGAGGAGAAAGTTACTTACTTTGCATAGTGCAAACCAGTTCCACAGTCTGCTGCTGATCCTCAGCAGGTTGTAACCATTCCTGCAAATGAGATTTGTGGTTATCTTTCTATTGCTAGTCAAAAATGGATTTTCTTATGCAATCTTATAATCCAATTTAGAAATTATCCTCAAAAGTAAACTTTGATTTTGAGTGTACATCAGAACCCGAGAGCTACGCGCACTACCATTATGAACTCGCCGGTCAACCACACCCCTCAACTGGAAACAGAGGTACACAATCAGGTGGCAGCACACACACAAAATTGCAAAGACAGGACAGTAGTATGTTAAATTACAAAAAAACCAAGGGGAAAGCAGTATTTTTCTTCGACGTAGTAACGTTTCAAAGCTGTATTAAGTTAATGTTCAGTAGTAAACTTCCAAAAGAACCACCACAATGTTTTGTTCAGAGTTATGAATGCTTCAGAGTTACCACCTCCATTTGCAAGGTCTATTGTAGTTTATTTGAAACAAGGCTAATATTAATGTACTAGATTTATTATCCCCTTTTCTTCCAAAGGAAGGCTTAGTTTAATATGTGGAACTAAAGTGACATTCAGCACTTTTGATTTACATATCATTTTTGACATGCATTTACTATAGCCTGATACATTATACAAATCCCTTTTCTTGATATCTCATGCAGTCAACTTATATTTATCTTCTGATAAAATAGGGGGAAATAATGTGATTTTGTACAAGTTGCTTATTCAATCCACTAGAAGTCCTCCTTCCCTACACTAATTTAAAAATCAGGAAAGTCATCTAGAAAACTGCAGTCAAAATATTCGGAGAGATCTTTATAATAGAATAACTCAGATCCTTAATGAAATCTGCTTGGCCAATGATCGTGCTGGTTGAACATTTTCAAAGTTTGCAGCTTTGACACAAGAGGGAGAGTTTTCCTGAAAATCATGTCTTTGTCTGTGTGCATGCACTACAGTAGAGCCAGTCAGGGACAAATAAGGTTAAAGGGTATTTATGGCACAAGAAGTGTTACTGGCAGAAGTATGGGATTACACTTTACTCAGAACTTATGCAGTTCATCCTAAACAAGTGATAGTAAAATTGTTTTAACTTATGGTGTTTTTATTTGCTATAGTTTACAGGAAGCGCAGAGTTTAAAAGAAAACATCTTAATTTTATCAGTTGGTACATTTAGAGCAGCGTGGTTTACGAATACAATTGTACAGGCCTTAAAAAGGAAGAGAGGTGACTACTAACAGACACTTCAGAAGCCTCCAAAAATGCTTTTCCACATCTAGCAATAGAAATCTGATGCCTTGAGACCTCTCAGGACTAGGAAAAGTAGTCTTAGAACATTAGAATAAACTTCAACAACCAATAGTCCTGTAGCACCTTAGAGACCAACCAAAAACGTAGACGATATAATGAGCTTTCGTGGATACAACCCACTTCTTCAGATGATTGGGCTGTGTCCACGAAAGCTCATTATATCGTCTACGTTTTTGGTTAGTCTCTAAGGTGCTGTAGGACTATTCATTGTTTTTTAAAGTTTTTTCTATTACAGACTAACATAGCTACCCATCTGAAACTTTAGAACATTAGGGAATTCCTCTACCAGCTCAAGTTCATAAAGACATCTTAATCTCCAGGGCTATGTCTACACTACAGGCTTCTTGCACAAGAACCGTTTTGCGGAAGAGTTCTTGTGCAAAAGGTCTTCCACAAGAGTGCGTCCACACTGCCATGTGCTTTTGCGCAAGAGCGTCCATGGCAGCGTGGATGCTCTCTTGCACAAGAAAGCTCTGATGGCCATTTTAGCCATAGGATTTCTTGCGCAAGAAAATCACGTTGCCTGTCTACACCGCCTTCTTGTGGAAGAACTCCTGTTCTTCGTGGGGAGAGGAATAACTCTTCCGGAAGAAGCCCTGTTTTCCGACGCTGTACTGTAAATTTACTTGTGCAAGAATGCATGTGCAGTGTAGACACCCGGCAAGTTTTTGCACAAGAACAGTTGTTCTTGTGCAAAAAGCCTGTAGTGTAGACGTAGCCCAGGGGTTTACAGGAAGAACATAAGAACGGCCATACTGGGTCAGACCAAAGGTCCATCTAGCCCAGGATCCTGTCTGCCGACAGTGGCCAGCACCAGGTGCCCCAGAGAGGGTGGACCGAAGACAATGATCAAGCGATTTATTTCCTGCCACCCCTCTCCAGCCTCTGACAAACAGAGGCCAAGGACACCATTTTATCCCCTGGCTAATAGCCTTTTATGGACCTAACCTCCATGAAATTATCTAGCTTCTCTTTAAACTATTATAGTCCTAGCCTTCACAGCCTCCTCTGGCAAGGAGTTCCACAGGCTGACTACACACTGTGTGAAGAAGAACTTTCTTTTATTAGTTTTAAACCTGCTACCCATTAATTTCATTTGGTGTCCTCTAGCTCTTCTATTTAGGGAACTAATAAATAACTTTTCTTTATTGGCCCTCTCCACACCACTCATGATTTTATATACCTCTATCATATCCCGCCCCCAGTCTCCTCTTTTCTAAACTGAAAAGTCCCAGTCTCTTTAGCCTCTCCTCATATGGGACCCGTTCCAAACCCCTAATCATTTTAGTTGCCCTTTTCTGAACCCTTTCCAAGGCCAAAATATCTTTTTTGAGGTGAGGAGACCACATCTGTACACAGTATTCAAGATGTGGGCGTACCATAGTTTTATACAGGGGCAGGAAGATATTCTGGGTCTTATTTTCTATCCCTTTCTTAATAATTCCTAGCATCCTATTTGCCTTTTTGACTGCTGCTGCACACTGTGTGAAAGTTTTCAGAGAACTGTCCACGATAACTCCAAGATCTCTTTCCTGATTTGTTGTAGCCAAATTAGCCCCCATCATACTGTACGTATAGTTGGGGTTATTTTTCCCGATGTGCATTACTTTACACTTATCCACATTAAATTTCATTTGCCATTTTGTTGCCCAATCACTCAGTTTGGTGAGATCTTCTTGGAGTCCCTCACAGTCTGCTTCTGTCTTGACTATCCTAAACAGTTTGGTATCATCTGCAAACTTTACCACCTCACTGCTTACCCCTTTCTCCAGATCATTTATGAATAAGTTGAACAGGATTGGTCCTAGGACCGACCCTTGGGGGACACCACTAGTTACCCCTCTCCATTCTGAAAATTTGTTTCCTGTCTTTTAACCAGTTCTCAATCCAAGAAAGGACCTTCCCTCTTATCCCATGGCAATGTAATTTACACGAGCCTTTGGTGAGGGACTTTGTCAAAGGCTTTCTAAAAATCTAAGTATACTATATCTACTGGATCCCCCTTGTCCGCATGTTTGTTAACCCCTTCAAAGAACTCTAATAGATTAGTAAGACAGGATTTCCCTTTACAGAAACCATGTTGACTTTTGTCCAACAAATTATGTTCTTCTACATGCTTCACAATTTTATTCTTTACTATTGTTTCGACTAATTTGCCCGGTACTGAAGTTAGACTTACCGGTCTGTAATTGCCCGGATCGCCTCTGGAGCCCTTTTTAAATATTGGTGTCACGTTGGCTACCTTCCGGTCATTAGTACGGAAGCCGATTTAAGGGATAGGTTACAAACCACAGATAATAGTTCAGCAATTTCCCATTTGAGTTCTTTTAGAACCCTTGGATGAATGCCATCCGGTCCCGGAGATTTGTTAACATTAAGTTTTTCTATTTGTTCCAAAACCTCCTCTAATGACACTTCAATCCGGGACAGTTCCTCAGATTCATCACCCACAAAGGACGGTGCAGATTTGGGAATCTCCCCAACGTCCTCAGCCGTGAAGACTGAAGCAAAGAAGTCATTTAGTTTCTCCGCAATGGCTTTATCGTCCTTGATTGCGCCTTTTATAGTTCGATCGTCTAGGGGACCCACAGGTTTTTTAGCAGGCTTCCTGCTTCTAATGTACCTAAAAAACATTTTGTTATTTCTTTTTGAGTTTTTGGCTAGCTGTTCCTCAAAATCTTTTTTTGCTTTTCTTATTACATTTTTACACTTGATTTGACAGTGTTTATGTTCCTTTCTATTTATCAGGCCTTCTGCCTTTCATCAGATTAGGGCTGTCTGATGTCTCAAGGGCAATGTAATTTTCAGGAGTTTGGGGGGAGAAAAAGAAGGAGTGGATTAAATAGGGAAAACTGGAGGGAAAGCAGCAGGAAACTGACAGTTCCATTTTTGAAGAGGAAAAAAGGTATGGCACTAACAATTTGAATTATTAGAACTAGCCATGGTGGAGGCTGATTAGTGTGTAGAGTTCAGATAAACCAATCATATAAATCACCAAGGGCACGTCGAGACTACCCTTGGCTTCTGAAAGAAGATATGCAAATTCTTACAGAATTTGCATATCTTCTTCCGATCCCTTATTTGGAAGACGTTTAAAAAAAGCAGTCTAGATGGGGTTTATCGTGCAAATCCTCCTTCCTTTTTCAAAAGAACCCTTATTCCTCAAATAATGAGGTTTACAGGGTTTTCAAAAAAAGGGGGGATTGCGCAAAAACCCCCCCTCTAGCTGCTTTTTTTGCCCAAAAAAAAAACCTCTTCCAAAAAAGGGATTGGAAGAAGATATACAAATTCAGAAGCTGAGGGTTGTCTAGACATGCCCTAATGCATTTACTCTAATCTACACATTTTTCCCCTATGTACCACATATGATCCAATATGATTAGAAACTAAGTTAAAGTCAGCACTTCCATACCATCCCAGTTACATTGTCATAACACGAACAACGCGGAAGACTTCGGCAGCCTACATAAGCAATAACCAGCACAATGGTGGCACTGCAGATAGATGCAATTAGCATTGCTATGTTGGCTCCTTTGACAAGCTTATTAAGCACAAACTTCTGTAATAGAAAGAAAAGAAACATCAGATGGATAAACAATGCTGGCAATTTAACTTCCAAAAAACCAATTTTGATTAGCGATTGAATACTCTGAAGTGTATTTACTATTTTCATTGTAAAAAACTCTACTTCCACATGTCAATAAGGGATTACAATAGTTTTAAGTACTGATATTCTCTAAGTATGTTTAATTTAAGATTAAATGAAACATCACTGATTTCCACAGGACACACCTTTCCCTTCTGTATTTGTGTCTCTTTGTACTACCCTCTGAAAAGGAAACAATTTCCCATCAGTTTTGTATTATATTATGTTTGAAATCATCAGGTATTGTTTAAACTTCAGTGTACTTATCACCTTGTCCCAACACTACTGTATTCCAGCATTGACTAATAGCTTTAGAAATAGTTGTACTGATTCAGCAAAAGGTTCAGCAAAATAAATACAGAAGGACCATCCCACTAATCATCTTTGTCCATAGAGGGACACATCACACCTACACAGCATGACATTTGCAAGTTGGCCTGCAGTAAGTAATAAATGGGTCTATTTATATGTTTTTCATAAATACAAAATCTTTTTAGTACCATCATAACCTACAGGGATGATTGTATCAAGAGACCAGATATCGGCAGAAAATTTGCAGAAGCAATGACCTATCAGCAGCACCTAAATATAGGTACTTAAGTGGCCTGATAATTCAAAAGACATGACCTTTTACTTCTAGAGCTTTACATCCATGACTCAAGTCATTAATGGAGATGGGTAAATATTTTTATACTTTACCCATTTTTAACAGTTAACTTCTCTGCGACTCAGTTTGCATAAGTGATTTGCCCAAAGTCATACTGCAAGCTTTGATGGAGTTGGGACTCAATTCTTTCATTCAGCCCTAGACTCTACTGCAGTTTAGTGAAATTGCTGAGTGATCTTGTAATTTGTTCACATACGAGCCGTCAATGTGTTTTATAACAACTCAAGCTAATGTCAATCCTTCCTGTCCCATTCATTTTCTTAAACTTGGGACAAATATTCTAATTTTTTTTCTGTATATCTTAGCACAATGGGCCTCAATCTTGGTTTGTATGCCTGTGTGTCTCCATAATCCAATAAAAATTGCACAAATGGATTCTACGGTCAAGAGGGTAAACGGATTTAGCTCAAATTAAGTTAGAATGTTGGCAGATTTGCTCTTAACTCTTCCTGTTCCATTTCTCCTAATCTCAAATCAAGGATTTCATCTGTACCAAATCTCCAGTTATATACTTTACATATAGAAATAGCCACCAAGGACTCCCATCTAATGGAAAACATCTCCAAAGCATTTGTGTTCCACAGGGAAGAACCCAGATCTTCACCACTATACAATCACTCTGTGGAGAAGACCCCATGTACCTAACATTTTGACCATCTCATTCATTGATATTCCTAATTGAGGCTTCCTAAGATGCGAGTCCAGAATCCTAACAATTCCTATCAGAACAAGCCAGCAGTCCATCTAGTTGTGTATTCTCTCTGGGACAGTGGCAAGTGCTAGCAGAAGATTATACTGTGATCCTCCAGAGAATCACAGAGCTTCCTGCATTCATCAATAATAAACTGATCTTAGAACTGTTTGTGTATGCCTGCTTTGCACATATTGAAAGGAAGTGTGAAATCTGGATTGCATTCCTACAGAAGGAAGCACAATTTTGTCATAAAATACTAGCACTCACCGTATGAACAACATGGACTGGCACATGCACGAACACTTCATCTTCTTCACCATAGCTTAAAGTTAGGGAAGCATACACAACTACAATGATGGTGGCAAAACAAGAAAACAGAGAAGCTACTATCATTGCATTCACCTGTATAAGAAAAAAAATTCAAGGAAAATATGGGGTCAGGGACAGGAAAAGTTAGTGCATTGTCTATTTCTCGTTTAAAATTAATAAGTCATTCTGAAAGGTATTAATCAAACCTGAGTAACTTCAAATGTCGTAAACATTCTCCATTCTGCAGTGATGGCATTCTATTGAGGCTGGTTCAAAAGATAGACTAAGCTAAAGCCACATGGAAGCCCAGTGAATTTATACCAAGACATCAATGCATCAGGAACTCCCCACAATACTCATTGCTATGTTTACCAGCTGTTTTCGCCGCTGCCCCCCCCTTAACAGAGACACAATTCAGGAAACCCTTGTCTGATTCACTTTCTTTTATCAGATCTAGCTTTCCTATTTTGAATCTTGGATATTGAGAGGCAAAAATCAGGATCATAAAAGAAAATCATTTACAATAGCTCCTAAAGCTTTACAGTGATAGGTTATTCACGCAGGATAGTAACAGGAAGACTTATGAAACCATGGTCAAGTTCAAAAAGTATCTCCAAGCCACAGCCACCTCTATATTATATATTCTTTATAATATTACAAAGGTGTGTGTTTGTTGCTAGAGCAATTAGATTAAGTAAAACCCAAACAGTCTTTTAGTAGTTCACTCATTGACAAATTAGAACATATCCTTTTGGAGTTTAGCTGGCCAGAAAGTCAAAAAGCAGGCTCTTTACATGTTCCATTTTAATTTCTATTGTACTATATTGTTCCACAAAACAAATTACATTTCTGAAAATATTTCTCTAGTACATTCAAAAGGAACTGCTAGAAAATCAGAGCTTGATTAAAACAAGTTATAAATAGGAAAAATCATATATTCTGAAGTAACTAATCCGTAAATGCTGAGAGATTCTCATTTTTCTACATAATGCAATACTGCTACACAAATCAGAATGAGGCTCTTACATCAGGATTTAGAAACAAGACGTGAGAAGGGAATGAACCAAGCTACTACCAATTTAATATTGCTTACAAAAGATGTCTCTGGTCACCTTTTTCACTCACCCCTTTAAAAAAAAAAAAAAAAAAATCTACAAACTTACAAGAATTGGATTCTTCTTCTGGGAAGAAAATAAAGCCAGAATTCCAGGAACACACATGACCTGCATGTTAAAAATAACAGATGTGGCAACTGGAAAGAAAGTATGCTAAAAAGTTACGCTACTATACTGGGTATAACAAGTTTCTGAAAAACATTCCATAAGGAGTCATTTTAAATTATAAACACTCACAAGGTTATTTAAATTCATAGTTATCACACAGAACTAGGACATTTGCTCCCCGATTACTAAGAATGAGCCTATGAAGAGAGCACACGTTTTGTGTCACAATAATTGTGAAACTTCAAGTTTTGTGGTTTTATGGGGCACATCCTGGAGTTCAAGGAATGGCATTCACCACTTCTTTAGAAAATGAAATATATTCTCCTAGTGAAAGTTGGTATCAAACTAGCCATTATTCCAGCCTTGCTTTATAATTTTGGAATCAGATTTCACATTTCAGCAGTGTTACATTTCAGCTAATGTGAAAAGTGTAACTAGAACATAATTATCTTGGTAATTAAAAGCCATTTGCTTTTGGAAAAGTGACAGTTCTCTTTAGTAGATAGCCTACTGTATAGGAAAACTTATCACCGCATGTGTCAGCACATTTATAAATTACATAGAAATTTAAATTGCATTAACTTTTATAGCATATGCTGAAGATATTGAGAGACTATAGATAAATCTCCATTACCACAAGTCTTGATGCCCTCCGTAACTGCCAATCCACCTGAAACCTCATATATGCTCCCGTCATGAGAATGTGTTGGTGGGTAGGGATGTTAAAATGTTTTTAAGTAACTGTGTAACAGCTGAAATTTTCAGCTGTTACATGCGGGGGGGGGGGGTGGCGGGCCTGCGTGTAACCATGAAGGTTAACTGATGAGCCCAGGCTCATCTGCTTCTAGTCAGAGCAGGTTGCCAGGTTACTAGAGAACCTATGCTTCTGAAGCAGCCCCACAAAGACCAAAAGCCCAAGAAGGTATCACCACTGTACAGCAATGACGCCAATCATAATATGCTGTAGCTACGGAATGTTACTTTTGAATACTCGGTATATTTTCGTATTGGAAACCTTATGAATCTAAGCTGCTCAGAACACCTATAAAAAGCTTTGATGCAATTAAGCTTTCACTGCTATTAATGAAACCAGTGCTGCCCTCCCATCATAGGGTTAAAAACCAAAGTTAGGATATTATTGTACTCTTACTACATACATTCTCAGTGAAAAATTCATCTGTGTTACATGGGCACTGAGTTGTTCTTATGAAATGAAGGGGCCTTGTGTCCCACCACTACACTGAACCCCAATACTGTCATTAGCTTTATACTTTTGCTTGCAACTTTCAAAATGGCAACTCCACACAGCCTCATTTTCTAAATCATCCCACATCTTATGATAAAAGCTGAATTCAGCAGGGACTAGAACAACAAGACATGCTCCGAGTCCTCTTCCTCACCACTCAATATCCCCAAATACTTTCCCAGTACCTCTCCACTCTTGTTTGCAGAGCAGTAGACCAACACTGGATTCCAGGAGACGTGCTGGGAAGAGTCAGCAGAAGTTTCTCCCAAAAGGAGCCAATATCTGAACTGTAACCCCCACCAGGACAGAAACAATCAGAAAAATAAGATATGCAACTTTACCACTCCAGCCCAGATGGGTGCTCTGATTTTACTCAGAGCTGATTCTGTTCTTAAGGTGCCTTCCGTCAAACCACTGGTGACACACACTGTAGCACAGGCTATCTGCAAGAGCCCCAGCACAACCATGCTTTTCTGGTTAAAGATGAAATATCTGTAGGGATCCATTATTATTCATCCACACACTACGTGATTTTAGGAAGACACACAAGAATCCTTCACGAAGAGAGCCAGCCTGTTTTCTCTGGCCTAAACAGAAGGAAGGTGCAAGAGGATTAGCACTTCAACAAGTATCTGACAAATTGTTGACATACCTTGCCATTAATAGCATGAGGATCTACTATGACAACAGTGTCAAACATTCAACTTTGTTATGTACATGGAACTTATCTTTTTATGGTTGAGCCAGAAGATGTGGGAAAAAAAATACAAGAAGGAGAAAAGTGGAAGTCAAAGTCATTCATGCACTACAAAATTTTTTTTTAAATGCATACATTAAGGTGTTTCTGAACCAAGAGAATCTAGAGATAAATCTTACTTGTAGCCTCTGCTGCCAATTTTTCCCCTTTATTCTTAAACTTCGATTAGAAGCCAAGTTTTGTTCCTTTTCAGTGATGATTTAGGCAGTTATTCAGACCCAAAATTAATGATTATACTGCTCCAGTATATGAATTGCTAATAACTACTATAACAAGATGCAGATTGCAGCAGGTTTTCAACATGTTTTATTGTTTCCATATTAAGAAGCTATGCCTTGATGTTACAATATTATCCTCCTGTAAAATTTAGCAATACATAATACAGGTTGAACCTCTTAAATCCAGGACTCCCTGGTCCAACATCATCAATGGTCTGGCAGGATCACCCATGTTGCTGGTCCAGAGAGCCCCAGCACCTGGGAGTGAAAGCCAGTTGGGAGTCCAGTGGCAGGGAGCCCCACTGTTGGAACTGGTGAGCCCCACCCTGAGAAGCCTCAGCTGGGCATGGCACAGTGGGGCAGCCAAAGAGTCCCAACGCGGCACAGGGTAACCAAGGAGTCCCCGACCCCAACAGAAGCAGGGCAGCGGCGGCTGGGGAGCTCCAGCTGAGAGCCCCAGCCAGCTGGCAGAAGTGGGACAGAGCCACGCCCAAGCCCTGCAGCAGCAGGGCTAGACTGGAGCAGCTGGAGGGAGGGGCAGTGTCCTGGGAGGCAGTTGGCAGTGGACCTCCCCTTATCCAACAAATTCCCTCATTTGGGACGGGTCAGGTCCCGAGGGTGCTGGATCAGGGAGGTTCAACCTGTACTTTGAGGCTGAACCTCTAAAATCTGGGACTCTCCAGTCTGACAACAACATCTGTGGTCCGGCAGGACCACGGCTATTGCTGGACCAGAGAGCCCCAGCTGGCCAGGTTCAGAAGTGCAGCCCAGGCTGGGCTGACTGTGGGAAGCACATCCCCAGCAGGGCTGGCACAGTGGGGAGCACAATCCTGGCCAGGGCTGATAGCAAGTAGTGCAGCCCCAACCGGGATTGGGGCAGCAGGGCCAGCGGCCAGGGATGCAGCCCTGGCCAGGGCTGGCAGTGGGAGGATGCAGCCCTGGCAGGGCTGTAGGCAATAGGCCAGTCTGTCCAGGGCTGGGATGGTGGGGGAGACAGCCTCGGTCAGGGCTGGCAACAGTGGCAGGGAGTGCAGCCCGAGCCAGAAGCAGAGCCTACAGCTGGGTTGGGAGCCTTGACCTTCTATTATCTGGCAAACTCAGTGGTTTGGGACCACTCAGGTCTTGAGGGTGCTGGGTAAGGGAGGTTCAACCTGTAGTTCATTATCTCCAGAAATCCATGGGTTAACCTACTATGTTCCAGACCTCATTACAATTAAATGACATTAAGGAAGTGAAACATTTAAAAAAGTTTAGATTTCTGATATGTATAAACAGTATGTTAATGACATTTCAACTTGCTGCAGAATGTTAAATTGACCTCTCTCATCAAACCCCCCCCCCACACACACACAATTTAGCAGGAGATCTCTAATTTTGTGGTCCACTTTTTCAAAAGATTTAATGAACTTCCTGTTCTCAATTATGCAGACTACATCCCATTTGCCATCCCATAACAAATACAGCACTTATTTATGTGGACATTTAACATTAAGAAAGTAACCGTTTCATCTATCTTAATACAATTCTGCAACTGAAAACACAGACCTGTACCATGTGATCAGCCTACTCTCCACTCAAAACCTGAAAATACTCTGGACCACAGCTGGAGAATTTCATTTTCTCTCTTTGCTCTAGCTCAGTACATCCAAACCAGGAAGTAAACATGGATACGTGTTTGATCACATTCATATACGTTCAATAGCTATCATAATGAAACCCATAGTAAGGGCCCTCACTCCCACAGAAATCCCCCATTAATAGTTCTATGTTGCCAAATTTAAACAAGGTTTCCAATACAGTTTAGCTGGAAATTTAGAATCCCCCTCAACTAGACAACTAAGTTTTGCTCATTCGGGGAGTGTCAGGAATATTTCTGTGGTACTGTGAAAGAAGCTGAAAATGACACCAATGTATTGCTTACTTTTTCCTTTTCAATTCAGTTGTTACCAAGTTACAGTTTTAAAATCTAAAAGATGTCAGTAACATGAATAAGAAATTTGTTAAACATAAGGACATTCCTTAAAGCCAAGGTCACTACTGCCTGATACAGACTATCCTTCTTGACCCCAACACAGAGTTAAGCAAATCACTCAACATTTCCAGTGGAACTGGGAATACAGTGAGTTCTCTTTCAGTACAAAATATTATAGGGCCAGACTTATTCCCCCTTTAGCACCAGTTGTGTGTGTTAAGGCATGGGATTTCATTTTGAAGAGGATCATAGAATCTTAGGGCTGGAAGACACCTCAGGAGGTCATCGAATCCAGCTCCCTGCCCAAAGCAGGCGGTGTTCATACCAAACTGCTATCAAGAGTATATTGCAGGTGTTTGGGACATTTATGCCATCTTAAAATAGTAATCAATATTTAACTCAGAAAAAATTTTTTTTACCTATCCACATTTTTAATCTTTTTAACCAATCAATAGTGATACTAAATTGCTTCACCTTACAGGTTTGATTCCCCCCCCCAGTAGTTATATTTAGAAAACATTACAGTCCACCCCACCAGCACCAAGACACTCAAAGGCTCACAACCTCTTTAACACACCTTATTGTGTCTAGGTGCTGGGAGTGTCTCTGATTAGTGTGATTTTTAAGGGCCTGGTATCCCTAGACAGGACTAATTAAACTAGCTGTCCACTACCTTTTCTGGTTCTTGATGGAAAAGCTTTACTTCCTGAAGCTTCCAGCTTGGAAAAGCCACAACCACAAACAAGAGTGTAACTCAGACTCAAACAGCCTAGCCAACATATACTATAGCCTACTATCAGTGCTTTTTTTGTGATGGTGCTGCCTGGTACACAGTACCGGCACCTTCAATCAGAGCTCAGCAACTTTTCCCCTGGAGTACCAGCCCCTCCCCCCTTTTTTTTTAAACACAAAAAAAGCACTGCCTACTATAGTGCAAGGGTGTTAATCGCACAATCTAGTAGCCTTGTCCTAAGGAACAGCTTGAAGGAAAGAGAACCCTCTTCCAGGGAAGCTGGAAAGGGGACTCTCATTCTTCACACTGTTAGCAGGAAGTTTTCTTTTGAAGATGTGTGTAAATTATGGCAAAAAACCCCACATTAAACAACAGATGGCCCTACAGCACCTTAGAGACTAACAAAAATATAAATAGTATCATGAGCTTTCCTGGGCAGGACCCACCCAGGAGCAGCACCCAGAGGTGTGGTATCTGTAAAGCCAGGTGGGATTTGGGTGGGCGGCTGGGGGCTTTTGAGACTAGGACTGTAGCAGGAAAGAAAGAACAAGCAGCTCTCCAGGGCTCTAGCCGTTTTCTGGAGAATAGTGTAAATCTGTATTTGGCCCCTTTCTACCAGCAAGCCCGCCGCACCGATGCCGCCCCCACGAGTCTTTGCAGGTTAGGTGCCAGCAACACCTTGACCCGCCGGCAGGAAGCGAAGGGTCCGAGCTCTGGCCTGGCAGCCCCAGAACGCCGAGCTGGGGGGAGAAGAGGGTGCGAAGCGCGTAGCCAGCCCTGCACCAGCGCGCCCGGAGAGGCAGGAGCAGGCCCCGGCACGCGGGCAGCCAGAGCCAAGGGAGCGGCCGGCCCAGAGCAGAAACTCACCTGCGCAGCGCGGCGCCCCAGCCCCTCTTCGCAGCCCGGGCGCGCCCCGGGCGCACCTGGCCAGGTGAGTCACCGCGCCTGCGCCGTGGCTTTCATTCAGCGTCTGCTCCTGCTGGCCGGGGCCCCGCCCCCCCGGCTTTAACCCCTGCAATGCCGCGCTGCGGTCTCAGCACCCCCCAGGCCGAGTGCTCTAGTAGTCCCCTCCTTGGACAGCAGCACTATGAATGGCACCAACTGCAATAGGCCGGGGGGAGGGGTTGTTGGACCAGAGAGCGTGGCCCAGATGGGAGTCTGGCAGTAGAGGGGCTGGTGGCCAGAAGGGGACCCCAGACAGGAGGCTGGCACCCCCATCTACCCCGCCCCCCCCCCCCCAGCTTGGAGGCTGGACCAGGGGTCTAGCAACCTCCCTCCTTCCGACTGGTCAGGTCCTGAGGGTGCTGGACCAGGGACATCCAACCTGTATTAGAACTGGAAAAGATGCCAAGAAGGGCAGCAGAAATGAATAGGGGTATGGAACAGCTTCTCTGTGAGGAGAGGTTAAAAAGACTGGGACTTTTGGAAAAGAGATGACTGAGGGTTGGGGGAGGCTAATAAATGCATGAATGATGTGGAGAAAGGGTATAAAGAAGTAACAGAAGAACAAGGGGTCACACAATGAAACTCATAGGCAGCAGGTTCAAAACAAATACAGGAAGTATTTCTTCACATAATGCACAGGCAACCTGTGGATGTTATGAAGGCCCAAACTATAATGGCTAGGGATGTGAACGGGTAACCTGTTAACATAGCCTAGAGAGGGAGCCTCATGCACAACTTCTCCCCATTGCTAGTTAACTAAAGTGGAAAACTTCTACAGGTAAAAATGTGGGAGCTCTCATCACCGTAGCTTGTAATCCAATGATTAGGGCATTCACCTGGGCAGCAGGTGAACCCTCTTCAACTTCCTTCTCATGAGGTTCTCATGGTTTAAACCTGCTGCCTATTCATGTCTTATTGCATGTTGGCAAAAAGAAGATTGTCAGGGAAGGTGTGGGACCCTTACTGAATGGGAGAGGTAACCCAGTGACATATGATGTAGGAAAAGCTGAAGTACTCAATGCTTTTTTTGTCCCTGTCTTCGCAGACAAAGTCAGCTCCCAGACTACTACACTAGGCAGCATGGTATGGGAAAGAGGTGGGCAGCCTTTGGTGGAGAAAGAAAAGGTTAAGAGCTATTTTAAAAAGCTGAACATACACAAATCCATGGGACCATCTAATGCATCCGAGGGTACTGAGGGAATTGGCTGATGTGATTGCAGAGCCATTGGCCATTATCTTTGAAAACTCGTGGTGATCGGGGCAGGTCCTGGACAATTCGAAAAAGGCAAATGCAGTGCCCATCTTTTAAAAAAGGAGAGAAGGAGAAACCAGGGAACTACAGACCTGTCAGTCTCACCTCAGTCTCCGGAAAAATTATGGAGGGGATCCTCAAGGAATCCATTTTGAAGCAGTCGGAAGAGAGGAAAGTGATCAGGAATAGTCAACATGGATTCACCAAGGGCCTGACCAACCTGATTGCCTTCTATGATAAGGTGACTGGCTTTGTGGACATGGGGAAGACAGTGGACATGATATACCTTGACTTTAGCAAAGCTTTTGATACAGTCTTTCACAGTATTCTTACCAGCAAGTTGAAGTATGGATTGGATAAATGGACTGTAAGGTAGATAGAAAGCTGGCTAGATTGCCAAGCTCAGCGGGTAGTGATGAATGACTCAATGTCTGGTTGGCAGTCCATATCAAGCAGAGTGTGCCAAGGGTCGGTTCTGGGGCTGATTTTGTTGAACATCTTTATCAATAACCTGGATGAGGGGATGGATTGCACCCTCAACAAGTTTGCTGATGACACTAAGCTAGGGAGAGAGGTAGATACACTGGAGGGTAGGGATGGGGTCCAGAGTGACCAGGACAAATCGGAGGATTGGGTCAAAAGAAATCTGATGTGGTTCAACAAGGACTCTGCACTTGGGATGGAAAATCACAAGCACCGCCACAGGCTGGGGACCCAACTGGCTATATAGCAATTCAGCAGAAAAGGACCTGGAGATTACAGTAGAGGAGAAGCTGGATATGAGTCAACAGTGTGCCCTTGTAACCAAGAAGGTTAACGGCATATTGCGGTGCATTAGCAGAAACGTTGCCAGCAGATCTAGGGAAGTGATTATTCCCCTTTATTTGGCTCTGGTGAGGCCACATCTGGAGTACTGAGTCCAATTCTGGGGCCCCCCATTCCAGAAAGTCCAGCAGAGAGCAACAAAAATGATTAGGGGGCTGGAGCACATTATTTATGAGGAGAGGCTGAGGGATTTGGGCTTATTTAGTCAAGAAAAGAGTGAGGGGGTGGGATTTGATAGCAGCTTTAAACCACCTGAAAGGGGGTTCCAAAGACAATGGAGAGAGGCTGTTCTCAGTGGTGACAGATGGCAGAAAGAGGAGCAATGGTCTCAAGTTGCAGTGGGGGAGGTGTAGGGTGGATATTAGGAAAAACTATTTCACTAGGTGAGTGGTGTTACCTAGGAAGGTGGTGGAATCTCCATCCCTAGAGGTTTTTAAGTCCCAGCTTGACAAAGTGCTGGCTGGTATGATTTAGTTAGGATTGGTCCTTCTTTTAGCAGGGGGTTGGACTCGATCACCTCCTTGGGTCTCTTCCAACCCTATGATTCCTCAGATCACTCTGACTCCTGTGTTATGTCAAGGGGTGCATAATACATCCTCACATATCCCACCTTTCTAATGGCTTTCCCATGCTGAAATGGGAGCTGGGACCACCTGCCTGCAGTCAAAGGTGAGGCTCTCTAAGAACTAGGCTGAAAGTTATATGGTAGGCCTCAGCCTCCTTCTCCCTCGTACCTTAGTTGTTTGGTGGGACATTCAAAGATACCTCATGAAAAATGATTTTGGTACTTAAGTGGTTCCTGACCAGGAATCACAAGCAGAGATCTGTACCTGGGCAGGGGTAAACACTGAGGCTATGTCTACACTGCCCCCTGTGTGGTGCAAAAAATATGCAAATGAGGCAAAGTGTGGAATATCACCATGCGTCATTTGCATAATTAATGAGGCTCCGTTTTTGCGCAAGAGGCTTTTGAGCACCAGCCGTTCTTCCGCATTTTTTTCAGGAAGAACGGCTCTTCTGCAAAAGCCTCTTGCACAAAAACAGAGCCTCAATTATGCAAACAAGGCACAGCAATATTCCATGCTTTGCCGCATTTGCATATTTTTTGCACAACATGGGGGCAATGTAGACATAGCCTGGTTCAATTTTGTTCTCCCTGCCTGAGGAGAAGAGATTTGAATAGAGCTCTGCATTCTCTCATGTGTGAGTCCTAGTCAAGGATTTGAGGCAGGGCTGGTCAACCTAAACCTGAGAAGGAGCCAGAATTTACCAATGCACATTGCTGAAGAGCAACAGTTATATGTCACCAGCCCTGATCGTACCACCACTCTCAGCACATCCCACCCACTGGCAGCCCCACCGGTCAGCGCCTCTTTCTCCTTTTCCTCCTGTCTACTGGGATCAGCTCTTTCTCAGTGGGAGATACTGAAGGGGGGGAAGCATGGGTGTGACAGGCTCAGCGGAGAAGTTGGGAAGTGACAGGATCCTAGGGGGAAAAAGGTGGAGGGGGACAGTGCCTAGGGCAGAGCTGAGGGTTGAACAGTGAGCACCCTCTGGCCCAATGGCTAGTTGGCACCTGTAGCTCCAGCCCTGGATTTGGTACCTATGTAAGGAGCTGCATATTAACTCCTGAAGAGCCATATGAGGCTCTGGAGCCATAGGTTGGCCACCCCTGACCTAAGGGATAAGCTAAAGTAGTTTGGGACTTGTATCACCTTTAGGCTGTATCATTGTTATTAAGTAGCCATTAGGCAAAGTTTAATTGCTGAAGCCCTTTGTAATCCAGTGCTTACCCAGATGTGTGGGTGATACATGTTCAACTCCTTCCTCAGCTTCCTGAGAAGGGATCTGAGCAGCTGCCTCTGAAGTGACCAGCTGGCTGCTGGATAAAGAGGTGGTCTCCCTCAGGTGGACCTGATGTTTGCCTCCTCATTCTGTTCTGCTGCAGTTGTTCCATGTTCAGGGGGGGTAGGGCCTAATAGTTTGGGTGCATGCTTAGCATGTGTTAGCTTGTGGTTCAAATCCCCCTTTGTTTGCTGAGAAGGGATTTGACCCTTGGTCTCTTACCTCTCAAATGAATGGCCTAAGTGCTCAGCATTGTAGCTAAGTGTTTCTGTGCCCAGAGCAAAATATTAATTGTGTCCCCCCTCTCCTTCAAATTAAAAAAAGTCTCTCATTTACTAATTTTTATATATCTTTACTGCCAGAAAAATCAACAAAAATATTTAGTATAGTTATATAACAAATATATTTTTAGTAATATTAGGAACATGTTATTGTCTTTGTACCCCTAATCATGATGTCCCCAGGGTAAGTACCCTGCTTGCCCCACTCTTGTTACACCCTGTAAGTGCTGGGCAAGGCACTATTCTGACCTGAGGCCTCCATTGCTCTTTTTTGCTGAAACTGCTCCACTTTCTATACACATTAATCGGACCCAAAGCCTAATAAATAGCCATGTGTAGCTTACTGGTTGGGTGCGTGCCCAGCAGGTGGAAGTGTGGTGTTCCAATCCTCTTCTTGCTTGTTGAGATCTTTCCTCTCCATTGACTGGCCTAAGAGCTGGGCTAGGAGGCATTCCAATGTGCTGGCTCCCTCATTGTCTCCTATTGAGGCTGGGTCACTGTCATTCAGTAATTAAATAGTCATTGAACCCCAAGCATCCCATAAGTCTCCCTGTAGTCCAGGGGTTTGGGTGCTTGTTCTTTTAACAGGGCAAGTGTTGGTTCAAATCCCATTTGTGCTCCCTGAGAAGGGATTTGAACATAGATCTTTTTTCAAATGGATGGCCTAACTGCTGCTCTAGCACATCATCAGAGATGGAGGCTCTGATAATCTCTTCTGTTGATGGCTGGCCACATTCAATAAATATGGAATGAGAATTGGGTTACTTAGTCTTCATGACTCCCTCTCTACTCCTGTGCTTTGGGTACCTGCTTCTCAAGGTGAAGAGGTGTTGGTTCAAATCCCCTTTCCCCATGTTTAGAAATGAGTGACAATCTATTACTGTCAAATGTTGCACTTTCATGCTTTATTAACCAGGACACAGCAAGCTTCCAAAGCCCTGTGTGGTATGGGGCTTAGGGTGTGAATACCCCTTGATCAAATCCCAGCTCTGCTGGGCAGGAGAATCTGCTGAGGCAGGAAGCTGAGTCCTTGTATCTAATCAAGAGGCAATTTACAGCCTCTCTTGCTCTTTTAATTCAGGGGCAATGGCTCCAGGGCTTTAAACCCCTTGTCCAATATAGGGCCAGGTTGTGGCAACCCCCCCGCCAGGGCACTCCTCCTGCTCTTTTGATGGGGTGTGAACTGGTGCTGCCACCTCCTGGGGAAGAGACACTGGTGAGCAATTTCTGTCCCCATCCTCTCTCTGTCTCAAGAAGAGCTGAATATAACCTTAATTATTATGGAATACGTGATGCAAGAAAGGACAGGATGATTCTGGAAGCAAGTTTTTAAAGGGTGAACTTTTGAAGAATTTATTTTAAAAAACCTATGTCCTAAGATCCATGCATGTAAGGCTAACACTCAATTGTGCACCTAAATAGCTATGCAAGGATTTTTTAGAGATGTGATTTTATAATTTTCAGCAACAAACTAATGAAATATTTAAAGCAAATTTTTAAACTAAGGTCCTGTAGCCATAGTAATGTGCAACTGTTTTTGTCAGTAAATTCAGGTTGAACTATGCCTGTTAAATGGTTTCATTACCACTGTTACCAATGTTATAATAGAATCATAGAACACTAGAACTGGAAGGGACCTCGAGAGGTCATCGAGCCCAGTCTCCTGCCCTCATGGCAGGACCCAGTACCATTCTAGATGTCTAACCAACCTGCTCTTAAATATCTCTAGAGATGGAAATTCCACAACTTCCCTAGGCAACTTATTCCAGTGTTTAACCACCCTGACAGTTAGGAACTTTTTCCTAATGTCCAACCTAAACCTCCCCTGCTGCAGTTTAAGCTCATTGCTTCTTGTCCTATTATCAGAGGCCAAGGAGAACAATTTTTTTTCTTCCTCCTTGTGACACCCTTTCAGATACCTGAAAACCGCTATCATGTCCACTCAGTCTTCTCTTTTCCAAACTAAACAAGCCCAAATCTTTCACTCTTCCTTCATAGGTTCTTTAATCATTCTTGTTGCTCTTCTCTGGACCTTCTCCAATTTCTCCACATCTTTCTTGAAATGTGGTGCTCAGAACTGGACACAATACTCCAACCAAGGCCTAATCAGCACAAAGTGGAGCGGAAGAATGACTTCTCATGTCTTGCTCACAACACACCTATTAATGCATCCCAGAATTATGTTTGCTTTTTTTGCAACAGCATCACAGCGTTATGCTAATAGGTCTGGCAGGTTTCACTTTTAAATTACTAGATTCAGCGGGGGGAGGGGAGAAAGAGGAACAGTCCTGGGAGCCTTCAGGACTAGTCAGAATAGGGATAGGAAGGACCCAGGGAAGGAATTGCCTCCCCTTGCCTCTTAAACCTGCCACCCATTCCCACTACAGAGCACATCTGAAAGGACTGGTTAATCAGCACTCACAAGCTGACCCTTTATATGTCCCTGGACTCAATAAGCTGGTTTAAACAGAACTTTAAGCTGCCACCTTCATATGCCCCCAGCTTCAGCACATCCCTACTTTCATGCTACAACTGTTTTGCTAGTAGCCCACCTGATGAGCAAACCCCACAGGATTTTTGGGCACTACAGGGATCTTTAGCTTAGGTACAAAGTAAATACTGCAGAGTAAATGGGGAACCAAAAACTACACCCTCAAGGGGGAAGAGGAGAGCAAGAGAGAGACGCAAAAAGCTTAACCATGAAAGTTATTTATTTCTAGGTAGTGACCATATAAAGGGAGCCAAACAAAACCATTACAATATTAAAGCTAGCTTGCATCTGATTAAACCTGTTAGGAAAGCATAGGCTATATTGAGAGAGAGAGAGAAAGAGAGAGATATCTCATCCCTATTTTAAGATTGAATTGATGGGGTTCCCAGATGGTGATTGTAGCTGGGCATCCAGAGTGTTGGAGACAAGCAAAGCAGAGCCCCCCACCCAGCACAATCTGTCAGAAGATGAAGTCCCAATGGAACTGATGCAGAATTTTGATCCAGGCATCAGATTACTTTACTTGAGTGTGAGTAGGAGTTTTTGTAGGGGAACACTTGATTTGTTTATGGGTAAACAGATGGTTCAAGAGAGTACCCCTAAATTGTTCTGTTTAGGCTACTCAATAGGGACTGCTCATTCCTGGCTATGGTGGTGATTCATTCCAGGGAGCTCATAATGCAACTGGGCAGTTTCAATATTGTGGATACTAACAGAGGATTTATTACTATAATTGGTCTGGTAATTACTAATCTGGGCATGCACAGGCGTGGGTTCATTAACATCCGGAGCAGAGATTTCCCATCAAGCAGTGATTTCCTGCTTTCTGTATCCCACAGTTCAGTTCTTGCTTTGGAAGTGCTGAGATGCCTCCCTTGTCCCACCTTTGATGCAAATGAGGCTAGAGGTGTTTCCTTCATCCTACCACCCTTGCCCAGAGGTATGTCTTCCTCTGCCTTTTCATATGCTCTTTGGTTCAAGCAGAGGCCAGGGGTGGAGATCTTCCATGAATACGATGTCCTGGTTCCCCCTAGAACACAAAACTGGTTGGTGATAGGGCAGATCACCATTCTTATGCATTTGGGATCCATCTCCACTTTGTACCAGCTGCACTATTCAGGTATTTCTTCTCAATGGCAAAAATTCCAGTCCCACCCAGTCCTCTCCTCTCCTCCCACAGTGACTCCTTGTGTCCTCAGCCCAGCGGGAATCTTTTCCTGCCAGAGCAGCCAGGAGTCAAGTTCTTGGTGAACTCCCCTGCTCTTCACCATTCAGGAACAGCCTCCTCCTGTGCCCAAGTGGCACCTAGGCCAAACTGGAGTGATGTTGGTATTGCAACCTGCTGCACAAGGTCACCCTCATTGATGCTCCAGCCACTCCTCCATTTGTATAGAGGAGCAGCTGGGTCAAATTTCAGTAGCACTGTGACTACACCAGATAATTTGGGCAGCACCATACTGATTCAGTGGAGGACCACCACTTATAAATGATCAGGCCATGGGCCTCTCAGCTCTGCAGCCTATGGAACTTTGAGCAAGCACAAAAACCTGAAAACAGGTTATTGCTGTTGTTACCCCCCTCCCCCCTAGTTGGCACCACTGCTTTCTACCCAGGTTTCCAGATTGAAAAGCTAGGGGAAAATATTACCTGAAGAAATGTTATTCTGGGGCTTTCACAATTCCATCCTCTCCTGTTTCTTTGGTCTTTTCTTGAATTTGTCTGTTTGATCTCTTCTCTCCCCTACACTCCCCACCTCTCTTGTCTCAGGGTACGTCTACACAGCAGGGCTAAAGGCAAATTAAGCTACACAACTTCAGCTACATCAATTGTATAGCTGAAGTCGAAATAGCTTGATTCAGCTTTTGGAGCTGTCTACACAGCAGAAAGTTGAAGGAAGAACACTCTTCCTTCGTCTTCCTTTACTCCTTGTGAAGTGAGGGTTACCATGAGTCAGAGTAAGTCCTCCAGCTCGACATTATTTCAAAATAAAGGCTTGCTGTGTAGATGCGCATTATGTTTTTTCAAAATAACACCAGTTATTCCAAAATAACACTGCTGTGTAGACGTACCCTCACAGAACACCTTGTTGGGGGGGGAGGGGGGGCTCCTCTCCTCCCTCTATACCTCTAGCTGTTCTCATGGCTTCCAGTGCTATTTCTATGCCGGTCTCACTCCTGTCAACCTAACCTTGCTTGACTTCTCTAACATCTGGATGTCCCACTGTCAGCTTAAAATTAACATACCCACACAGAATTCCTTCTGTTCCCTCCCATACTCTCCTCATGCAACTTATTGGTTACTCACACTTCATGTTATTTGTACATGAAACCCAATTCTGTGGGAAAGTGACTAGTACAAGGACTGTTTTCTTGTTAGTTCACAATTTGTATTAGTACAACATTGCCCCGAAGACCACTGAAACTGGGCCAAATTCTACCCATGTGCCACCAACAGAAAAGATTGTAGGGATCAGAACAACAGAAAACAGAGCAGTGTTGGCAGTCAAATTTTTAAAACACACAGTAACAGAAGTTGTTCTATTTGAATTTTAATACCTGCATTCCCTTTATAGCGCAATTAAACACAGTCTGTAAGATTCATTTATCACAAATGACACTACCACCCTCTCTATCCTGTCACTCAGCTCCATAATCTCGCTGTAAACCCTACCCTCTCTAGACTCACATATCTAGGCCAAATTCAAATTTCTCACTGCACATCATCTTCAAAACCTAGACTTTCCCATTACAATATTTAAAACTCTCATACAGCCCTTCAATCTCCCTTAGACTACTGCAACCTCTTCCTCACTCATTTTCTGTGACTCCATTCAAAATACTGCTATGAGCCTCTTTCTAGAGCCCTGCAAATCTGTGGATATCCACTGTATATCCGTAAAGTAACTGCAGCCACGGAGGTGAGTATCTGTGGCTCATTTTTGTGGATACAGGTACAAATTTTGAATCAACACAGGGCTCTACCTCTTTCTCCCTCATAATTCCGACTGTCATCCTTCTGAGTTCTTCCACTGCTGCATTTTCTCCACTGTAGCATTTTCTTCACTGTAACAAAAAGGTTTATTTCTAAAGAACCATAACAAAATTAGTGCCTCCCCACTTATCCACTTTTCTGATGTGTGATGTCTCTTTTAACCTGCTCCACTTTGCACAGAAATGCAGTCTCCTTTTTGTCCATTTTTCCACATTCTCCTTATACCACCACACTAGACACTAAAGCCACTATAATCAAGATTTCTGTGCCCTGTACCAATACAGCAGCAGCTTTAAGCCTTTATAGAGCTCCATCTAAATGGTAAAATTGTATTGATTTATCTAAATCAGTGCAATCCTCTTGCAAGAGCACTCAGTATGGGAATGGCTAATTCTGATTTAGCTTATTTTTTAAGTGGCCTGGGAAGACAGATGCTCATTTAACCAGTTCCCAGCTGGCAGCCTGCCAACTGCTGGGTGAGACCGAGGGGAGAGAGGTACTTTGCACACTTTGTTCTTCAAATAGGGAGCACCCATTGGCAGGAAACCAGCCAATGGGAGCTGCAAGATTGCACCCTGTTCCCAGCACAAAGTCTCTCCCCCAGGACTTGCAGCTGTTTACAGACAAACAGGGCCCCCCAGCTGGTTTTTCTGAGTGGCATACGGGGGTGGGGCAGGCAGGCAGGCAGGCAACCTGACAGATTGGCATTCCAGATCCAGCCCACAGGCCTTATTTTGCATGATCCTGGACTATGATGATCATCTGGTCTAGCTTGTATAAAACACAGGCCATAAACTTCCATAAAGTAACTCCTAGCAGGGCTACTCAACACACGGCCCACGGGCCTCTTGCAGCCCATGGCCTGTTTGTTTGTGGACCACGGTGTGGTTTGGGTTTACATGGGGCTCAACACGCGGCCCGCGAGTGGAAGCCAAAACAAAAAAAATAGTCAATATAATGGTCTTCTGTTGATATGCATTTTAGTAGTTAAATTCCTGGACTGTCATTGCTCATTAAAAGTGCTGTCAGATGGGTGGAAATCGAGTAAATACTGCATTTTATTAATATCAGTAGAACTGACTTAAATGGGGCCTGTGTATTGTGTAGTCTTGTCTTAATCTTTGTATTCATGCCCGTTAGTGTAAAAATATCATTGTGGCTCCCAGGACTTCCGAAGTTGAGTAGCCCTGTCCTAGAGAGTATCTTTTAGAAAAACATCCTACCAAAGAATGAACAACATCATGAATGAGTGGTGTGTGCCTGGGGGGCAAGGACTGATGCACATTTCATTGACATCCCAGGTACTACAAGCATCGTGGCTACATTAGGCAGGAAGCTTTGTGGTTCTATCCCTCTTCCTCCATGCACACAACAGTGGCTGCAGCAGTAAGTTAGACTAGAGTCCCCCAGTCAGATAGCTTTTAAAATGTTTTTAGAAGAGTTTTGGGTAAACAAAAAATCTGCTGTGTTCCGCGGCGGTGGGAGAAGGCATTGCCTTACCAAACCACCAGCCTGACCCCATCCATACTCTGCCCCCAGAATGCCTAGTGAAGGTGTACTAGGGATGGAAGGCTGTTGCTCCCGCTTGTCCACCCTCGCCATGCTCCAGGGCTGCAGAGGCTGGGGCTATGCCCCTCCTGCCTTCCCCATGCTCCAGGGTGGGAGAGGCTGGGGTCCTCTGCCACCCGCCTTCCTCGTGCTCCAGGACCGGGGAAGTCTGGGCTGCATGATGCCTGCCCTTCCCATATTCCAGGGCCGGGGAGGCTTTGGAAGTACCCCCCCTATGCTCAGGAGCCAGGAAGGCTGGGGCTGTGTGCCGCCACTCCTCCCTGTGGTGCTCTGGGGACAGAGGGGGGAGCTTGGCTCCCGTGGGGGGCAGTGCCAGAGACAGAAGGGGCAAGGCCTGGGGGCAAGGCCAGTCCTACCTTCACCTACCGCCCATTCCAACTCCCAAGAAAAACCCACTCACACTTCATGTTATTTGTACATGAAACCTAATTCTGTGGGAAAGTGACGAGTACAAGAACTGTTTTCTTGTTAGTTCACGATTTGTATTAGTACAACATTGCCCCAAAGACCATTGAAACTGGGCCAAATTCTACCTATGTGCCACCAATAGAAAAGGTTGTAGGGATCAGAACAACAGAAAACAGAGCAGCGTGTTGGTAGTCCAAATTATTAAAAAAAAAAAAACAAAAACACAGTAACAGAAGTTGTTCTATTTGAATTTTAATACCTGCATTGCCTTCATAGCACAATTAAACACAGTCTGTAAGATTCATTTATCACAAATGTTTGTCAATTTTCTCCCCAGAAACATCTTTCCTACATCCTGGCACATGCACCCAAACACACTTTATAAAAAACTTCATTCATAACATGAGAAGAAGGGCAGGCATCATTCATGTAAACATCTTCCTTTAGAATTATCCATTGTTTTAAAAGTTATAAATAAACCTAATTATGTTCAATAAGGCTCACAGTTCTAGTACAAATGTCATAAAACATCTATCAAGTTCTGTATACAAGCTAATTATTGTGGGATTAACTTTTCACATATAAACTTACCCCCAGACTGTGCATTCTATAGCATCCCTCAGAATTTAGAGATGGAACAATTGTGGCCTAAAAAGTGTGAAAATAGCAGAAACTGTCAGAGCTGGCCGCTTAAATAAGATAATTGCTTCCAGCCTCAGTTTTAGTTAACTCAAGTACAACAGTTATTTTGAAATACAGTTGCGGTTAAAAAAAGTTTCTAGAAGATAGACTGAAGTTTTTAATTATATAATACATATAACTGAGGGACAATTGAAATGTTTGTCTTAAGGATGGGACTGGCCATGGTATTGAAATTTTGAGTTATATGTAATGCTACATACATATCCTCTTTCAACAGCGGATATAACTATTAGCTACTGTAACGATAATTTGCTGTATCTCCACATTTTACAAGTTTCATGTACCTGGTTTCATTTATACTCAGATCTTACAAAAAGACATCCTTGTAAATCTGATTTCAAATAAAGCAGAACTCTTTTAAATACTGTATATTCATTCTACCATGAAAATTCATATAAACATCTATTTACATACAAAGACATTAAAACTTGTTAAAAGGGTTTCCCACACTTGTGGTTTTATGGCTTAAATCTTTCATTGCTTTGAATTTATATCCCAAGTACTTTTGAAAAAATGAAGTTATTTAAAAATCAAATGCATTTAAAAAAAATTAAAGAAAGATAGCTTCTGCTTATTAGAGGAAGAAGCCAGACACAAGAAAGATCCACTGGATATTTAGAAATCAGAGTGTTCACAACCTTTGATCTATGACAGGTAAACATACAACCATCAATCTTGCAACAATTTAATTCATTTGGAATACAATTTATAATTACTACTTTCAAAATATAGTTATAAGGCTACTAGTTCCATAGGGATAGCCCCAGATTCTCCACTGGCTTAGGTAGGTGCAAATCCATTGACTCCAGTGAAGTAGTGTCTGCCTATATCAGATAGCTGAAGTTGGACCTCTGTCTCAAGTTTCCCATTCAAATACTCTGAACATTATGACTATGTCTACACTACAGGGATCTATCGGAAAAAGGTATGTAAATTGCAATAGTTTTTTTTTGGAAGAGGCTTTTCCGAATTTTGGCCCGTCTACACTGGGAGGAGGAAAACAGGGCTTCCGAAAGAGCACATCTGCTCTTCCACAAAAAAAAGTGGAAGAGCAGACGCGTTCCCTGGACGCAGCTGAGTTTTTCCAGGATACCTCCATTATCCTGGGAAAACCCCTTAGTGTAGACATAGCCTACGTCACTTATGATACTGCATACATTTCCCTTGTATTTTTTAAAGGCCATGTTCCAGCTAAATGGTAATAGTGTTTTTCCTTTGCTCATTGTGTTTTTAAAAAAGTTACCTGGTACCACTGAACCAAATTCAGATGTGGCCTCCAGAGGCATTGTATGGGCAGAGAGCTTAAGGATACATCTGTTGTGTAGATAAAATAAAAGCCACAGATTTGGAGAATACCATACTTCAGAAAACCACCAATGTGACCTTCTTGACCTTCTCTTGGAGAGGACACTGTCAAGCAACAGTGGTCAAAATTGAAAGCTCTTTGGGGCAGAAACAATGCCTTCTGTGTTTTCATACAGCCACTAGGGCAAAGGGGTTGCAATCCTAATTGGCATCTTCAGGTTTTGCTACAAGTGACACCCACAAACCGCAGTGAGGTAAATGGGATCAGTAAGTTTGAATCAATAAGGTCCAGAGCCAATGGGAAAGTGAAGCTGATGGACTAAACATCTACCACTACCATGGACCTCCAGCAGTACCAGAAGCCCACTAGGTGCACTGGCTGTTCTGTGCCAGTAGAACATATTGGTGACTGAAAATCCCTCTTGCAGCCCTGCTGAGTTCTCTTGCTCCTGTGAATACACAGCAATATTGTGGCTCTGATCCCTTGTTTGGGATTGCGTAACAATATAGTCTCCCCTTCAATTTTAGCCTTTTAAAGCTTAAAGGCTCTGTTCACTTAAAGGTCTAGGCTCTTCCCCCACAGACCACTATGGAGGCAGCTGCACTTAATTCAAAGCAAGGTCTCAAATGATCTTTGGACTGGCTTCTTCACCACTGAGCAGCTGAAGGAGGTCATAACTGCAGGAGTCAAAATGAAGTAGAGAATTCATGTAGTCAACTCAGGTTGACTAATGCTGGACAAAACCCAGATCCATCATGATTTTGATTTTCCAAAATTATTCCTGTTCAAATTTGTCACAGACTTCTGTGGATTATTTCCTCTTAACTGGAGCAAATGCCAGTGTGATACCCTCTTCAGATATGTAGCTAAAATGGCCAAAACCAGGGGGAGGGTTCAACAGATAAAGGAATGCAAGTGGGCCAAATTATGGCATCAGAATCTCCTGGAAACCCCTTAGAATCCTTAAAAGGCACAGTGTGTAGAGCACAACTTAAAAAAAAAAAAAAAAACCAGCCTGATCCCACTTCCCTATCCTTGATGTCTACAAAAGATACCTAGCAGCTGACATTACAGTTCAGGGCCCTTCTTCTCATGCTGCTTTGACTCGTCTACAATTACCAGCTCTTTTAGCTATCTCTGGTTCCTCGATTTCTCTAGTTTTGAAAGAGACTTTATGCTAGCTCTACACAAAACTTCTGGATTCCTGATTACAATGACAAGCTGCTGTCCTGGCAATGTAGCCAGATTACTGGACAGAAAGCAAAAAGGAGATCTACAGCAAAATCACCATCATGTTTAGGTTGAGGACTAGTGCAAACTGTTTTATGTTCTGCTTCTTCATCAGAAGGAGCTGGAGAAATAATCTTATTACAGAGGCTTATGTGTGTGAAGATATTGTAGATCCTGATACAAACAAGGAGGTTGGAATCTGAATCATGTCCGTATCACAATGAACATCTTAGAAGAGGATTACATATTCTGCTATGCCATCCTCCAGAATTAAAAGGATATTACACCACTTGGTCAGTGTTCCCATCTGGAGTTCATCTGTCTTCAGTTTCTTGTAATAAGACACGTCCTTATCAGACTCTGAGCACAAGAGTATGCTGCCCTCCTGTTAATCTAAGTATTTAGATTTTAGTATAATTACATATTAAAAATACCGTACATTTATGCATTCTCCTGCGGGTCATTTTACATAAAGACTACTTGCCTAGAACCAGAGACAGAAAAGGTGTAGGTCTCTTATGTGCCACTACTCAACTCATTTCACACACACACACAAAAAAAAGAAATCTACCAATTTTAATGTGACGAACTGCTGGATCTATGTATCTATTTTGGTGCATGCATCATTCTTGTATGTAAAGTCAGAAACATGAAATATGAGACTTCTTAGTTCTATATGTGCTAATGAGAGCCATTACTCCCCCCCAAAAAAGTTTTAATCACTTCGTGATCAACTTAACGACTTGTAAACAGCCTTGTTTGTCCTGTAAGTCCAAAGGTGACTGGACTAGTAAGACGCAGCCATACCATCTGGTACTGGGATTCCATTTTGACCCTGGTAGTTTTTAATGGAGGCAGGGGAAGGGTAATGTGGAACAAAAGGTTCCCACCCTGGGGGAAAAACAATTTAAGCAATGGAAAGCTATCAGCCCTTTGTCTTCAGCTGATGGATCCACTCCAAAGAGGGCTGGGGACTCAGATCAGGGTAAAAGTCTCTGACCTAAAGATAATGCTTAGAGCAGCTCATTACCATAAGAATCTGCTTACAATAAGTTCTGTAGTGAATTAGCACTAGCATTTTCTGTTAAAATTTAACTTAATTTATTTCGATTTGTCTGTTTTCACTCTCAACCATTTAAATCCTACTGTTTGTACTTAATAAGAACACTTTGGTTTACTATCAGGCTCAATGTAAATTATTGTTACCTGGGTGGGAGGACAACCAGTGTGCATATTTCTCTTTAATGGATAAAGAGGACAAACATCCTCATGAATTTTACTCAAAGATGGATTTATCAGGGGGTTTGATTCCTTTTGGGGTTGGTTTCCTGGGTGCTGTGGCCTAGAAATGCATTCTCTGAGACCTAAACTGGTTGAGTGTCTGCATTGCTCTGCAGGGGGTGGTATTTTCAACTCTGTGCCTTGTCTGGGGTAGACCATAGAATCTAGCCCAGCAGGACATGGTGGTGGGGAGTCCCAGAGAGGAAGAAAGCATGTGTCAGTAGCATGAGGGGAACTATCGTAAGGGATTTTCTGTGGCTGCACGCTGTCATAATCATATTCCATTTCAAGCCAAAATCTGTGCCCTTTAAGAAAAAAGCAATTTCTGGCCCTTGAGAGCCCACAGGAAAAATTAAAAAGAATCAAACCTAATTCAGACCAAGGATATTGATGTTATAAGATGTGTCACTGGGGAAGACCAGCAGGGATCAACAGATTCTAATGGAGCAGGGAGAAGTGGTGTAGCAATACAGAGAGAGAGACTAGGCTTTTGCTTGTCGTGATTAGACATATCCTCCGATTTCAACATCCTCAAATCAGTACTTAATCTATTTGCCCAACACCAAGTGAATGGCATTAGAAAAAAAAAAATAAAACCAAGAGCAAGGTTTTAGCAATCTGAGGGCTTAATTTTCTGTTTTTTACACTATAACAATCACATCTAACTAGCAGAAAGCATTTGTTTAATGCATGCCTTAAAAGACCAAAAGAGATCACCTCCCTGAACAAAGTTGATGGGAGACAGCAGAAGCAGGAATCAAAGTGAGGCAAGAGGACTGTAGCAGACAGAACACTTATACAAGTTTTTCCAAGTGACATGGGGGTGGGTGGGGGGGAAATCAAGCAACCTCCTGATGGCCAGTTATTTAGAATAAATCAATTTGCTATTCATTCATAGCCAGACCATTCTTGTTTCCCACAAACACAATTCTAACTTTTAAGACCCCTCCAACAGTTTAGAGGAAGACATGCCTCTAGTAAAGCAACAGTTACGCTTCAGCATTGTGATGCCCTTAAATTGTTGATCTCTGTGTGGGCAGAAATTATTCTTACACATTCCTATTTTTTTTTGAGGGTCACCTGCTGAAGTGGTATTGTCAATCAGCCTTTGACAACTCTCCTTCATGTGTGAGGATCAGTTCAGTCTCTCAGCAAACTCAAACTGAGTCACCAAAATATCATCTGGGTAGGCCACCTGCCATATACGAAGAAACACAGATGTGGTTACAGCCTCCAGAGCGAGGGAGTGGGTGTTGAAAAAGCCTGCACTCTTATCTTTGCTAGGAGAGTGCTCTGGAAGCCACGGCATACACTCACCCACTGAAAGTTAGCTTCTGTGCAAGCCTAAATGTCAAAAGTCCTGAAAAGCTCTGTGATCAGCAGTTGTATAACCTAAACAAATAGAGCCCAAATTAAAGAGGGCTTTACTTAAATTCTCCAACTACGTATGTACACCACATTGAGGATCCTCACACAATATAAAATAGCATCGTCATTCTTTTGTGTCTTTGGTCCATCCAAAGCATTCTCTAAAAATATCTAGTTTCCGCAGTGCCAGATGCCTTTCCCTATTTGAAATGGACACCTGCATTCATGCTAGTTTGCAGATCAAAAAAAACTGGATCGGGGTAGCTCAACTCTTAAAACAAGTCAACGAAGGTACTGCTGCTGTAGCAATTTAAGTCTAATTCTCCTTAACACTCTTGTTTGTCAGACACACAAAATTCTATATCTATGTAAAGTAAGTCTATTGCAAGTGCATTTTAACTATTCCCGTACTATTTAAAAACCACAAACAAAAAGGTCAGCAGGACTGCAGACGCTCCCAAGAAGGCCTGGATTATCTAAACTAGTGGTGGGCAACCCCGATTGAGGCCCATCTGGGCTCTGTGTGTAGCCCACAAGATTTTTTTTAAACACTGTTGCCCAAATGCAGGGTTGCCAGATTCAGCTGGTTTCCATCCTTATAGGTTTTTTCCATACCAGTATTGCTAAAGTGATACCCACATAAAGCAAAGGCATGTGAAGTGAGGTGCATGCTGATTGCACACAGCATTGGCTGTGAGAGCCGAGTGCTCCCTCTGAATCCAATCAAAGTGCTGCTACGGTTCAATCAGCACACCTTGTAAATTCTAGGTACGTAAGCACAGTTAGCAAAACTACCCTATCCCAGGGAACTGTCTTGGTTACAATAATCTTGCAGCCCACTGAGAAGGACCACTCGTGCAGCCCACTCACTACCCCGAGTTGCCCATTGCTGATCTAAACTGAAATGGAGGCTCTATCAATCTCTTCTACAACATGAGGCAAGACTTGTTAATTTCCAAATGAATGTTCCCCTTCCTGAACATAGGTGCTGGAAGTAAGGGTGATGCTGCATCCCCTGGCTTGAAGTAGTTTCCATCATATAGATGGGTTCACGGTTTAGTTCAATGGCTCTTAGCACCCTCACTATAAAAATTGTTCCAGCAACCACATTCCTGAATGTCAAACCCCACTTTCTCCTCTTTGAACATCTTCATGCAAATACATGTTAATTCATGTGTGATAAACATATTTAAACAGAGTATCCCAGGCCCAAAGGCCAGACAAGTAAGTTTTCTGGACATTAACACCACTAAAACTATTTATATAAAATATCACAGAGACCTATACACAGCACTCTCTCTCTCTCTCTCTCTCTCTCTCTGAAGTATACAAACCTTTTCCATTTGTTAGAAAGGTTTTCTCCTGCAAGAGAGGATTTTGTAGAAAGAAAAACGCTCAGATAAGGGGACAAGGGAATAAAAACCCAGCCTCCTATACACCAATAAATAAACTGCTCTATTGCAAGATTAAGATCAAAGGTTTAAAAAGGCAAATTACACTACTATTAGAGAATATCAAAATAGTATCATTACCATCACAAATGGCATGTATGTAAAACGCAGTTGCACAGTAATGCCTAGGCTGTAGAAATAGTAACACTGAAGTCTGACTAAAAGTGAATGATCTTTTCATTTTCTGTCTAATCTTTTGGCATCTTTGCATATGGTGCAGAGTTAGATAAAAGCTACTAAAATATCACGCTGCCTTGTATAGAATATTTAATAATTCTTTCAGATAAGACTGGTGCAACACTAGCTAATTTTAAATCTGCTATGAGTAATGCAGTCAAACATAGTCAGTATGCAAGAAACTTATTTCTGACACCATATGAGAGGTTATGATGCAACAGCATGAACAAATCCCTGGTTGTCCAGTTTTTAATATAAAGGTAGTGCATAGATCAAAGTTTCTATTTCAGCTTGCCGAACTGAGAATTTGCCTGCATTTCACTTCTGCTGGGCAGCCTGGAAGGCTTTCAGTTCCATCTGGTACCATTCTGGTGCTTCTGGCCCATTCTGCCCGATGGGATTGTGATCATATCCATAAGCCACTGTTAATTCTTCATCCTTCTCCACAGCCCTGATGGTGCGTATACACTTCACTGGCCCAAAACGAGGATGAACAAACCTTAACAATGAGGAGTAAGCACTGTAAATTTTAGTCTTTAGTAAACTTTGTGTGTTAAAAAACCTAACTATAAATTCACGATCCCACGCAACACAAACTTCTTCAAAACCCTCTAGTTAATATTTAAGCCATCAAATCATCTTGCGCCTAAAAGAGTTTTTTGGCACTTATTGATATTTATGAAACCTTGATTTACATGAAACTTAAACATTTGTTCAAGGAATTATCGCCTTGAACTTCAAGATTTATTCTGGTATAAGATTTTAAAAAGGCTTCAAGTACTGCATCATACTTCAAAGAAACCAACTTTGAAACTATGACTTGGATAGTCTCAATGTAAGATGCTTATAGTCTCAAAAAAGTAGCAACTGATTTGTGTAAGACTTACAGCCTACCTTTATATAACAGGACAACAATCATTATCTGAAATAAGGGGAAGTCCCTCATCCTTATTTACCTAGTGCAGGTTATTTAATAAATGTTTTACAAGAACAAACTTCTACTCATCTTCCCCAGGGACTTATTGTAAGCAAGGGAGTTTTCTAGCTGTGTGTGTCCTGCTCATTATAGCTGTAGGTAACAAAAGAAGAGTACTATAACTTTGGGGGAAAAAATAGTTTCTTTTTTGTGGATTTTTAAAAACTTTTATTTGACAATTTGTAAAGAAGACTTCACTGTCTCCCTTGAACAGTCGATGGAATCCAAAACTATTTTTAAATGTTAATTTTTTAAAAATTGTCTCACGTACCCCTTTAACATAATCCAGAAGTTTGAAAATGACCCACGGTCTTGGGTTCAAAAATCAGGCAAAAGAGAGCCAAGTAGGCTGTACTACTGCTTATTCATTGCTCAGATGAAAACAAATATTGACTGGATGTGCAGAATTCACTCAAGAGACATGAAAGAGTCAGGAGTTTTTTTAATTTTCCCTTCCTTTATGTACTACTTTTTTGCAGGGGTAGACTGATTCAATCATTTAAACAGATTCTAAAGGCGATCATCTAGTCAGACCTCCTGTATAACAACGGTGACTACAGAACCTCCCCAGAGTGATTCCTGTTTGCACTAGAACATCTCTTATAGGAAAAAAAAAATATTTAAAAATTACTGGTCATGAAGAAAAATCCTCAAATAAGTTGTTCCAGTGGTTAATTACCTTTATTGCTAACAGCTTATTTCTAGTCTGAATTTGCCTCGCTTTAAGTTCCAGCCACTGGGTCTTTTATATATTTGCCTTCTAGGATAATGAGCCCTCTTATCAAATTTCTGTTCTCCAGGTAGATACTTACAGATGAGCAAGTCACTTCAACCTTAGAATCACAGAGATGGAAGAGACCTCAGGAAGTCATCAAGTCCAGCTCCCTGCCCAAGGCAGGACCAATACCAACTAAACCTTCTCTTTATTAAGCTAAATCAACTGACCTCCTTGAATCTAATCACAATATAGCATTTTTTCCAGTTCTTTGATCACTCTCAGTTCTCTTCTCTGAATCCTCGTGTACATTTTCAGGCAAGAATACAAAGATCTAACACTCAACATTTCTCTATTTATCTTTAAACGATTGTTTAATACCATGTCCAATTGCTGCATGTGTTAGAGAATCTTCCAGAAATCAATGGCAAGAACCCTACTGAAATTGGGAAAAAATTGGGAGATCTGTGAAGTCCCTAACAGTTCTTCAGCACAGTCACAGCCTCAAATGCCTCTGCAGCAGTCTATAGATCAAAGAACATTTGATGGCACTCATTAACACCTCCTAGCATAACAGTGCTCCTATTTTATCACTGCCAGTTCTCCCAACAGCATTTAAAATGTTGACACCCTGAATAACTTAGAAAGGAGAGTAGTAGAGGAATGTGAGCGTGCACATTGCTGCTGGCATGGAGGGGAGAAAATGGGGGACCCTGTTGTGGGTGGAGGGGAAATCAGAGGTCAGCCAGAACCCCTGCTATGTGGGAGGAAGGAGGAGCCTGAAATGGGTGACACAAAACCTCAGTTGAGGAAGACTGGGGACCCTGATACAGAAGGCTACAGGAATACGGGCCTTTGAGAGCTGCTGGAGTTTAGAAGAGGAAGTTGTGAGGAGTCCCTGAAACAGAGGGGGAATGGGAGAGTGGCACACAGGGAATTTGTGGAGGAGGGGATGATGGAGGGACACAAGGAGCCCCGGATATGTGAAATAAGTTTGATCTGAACAAGCTACAAAGCATGTGCCCCCCCCTTACCATATTGTTATAAAATATGTACATCCTTACACATGTATGTCGATGCTGGTTTTTCAGCTGCTGGAGAGAATTTTTAAAAATTCTTATTTTTGAGGCTTCATGTTCTAAAATAGTGCATTGTTAAACATACTTTGTCAAATGCTAGAAGTGAGGCAGGAGTACCCCTAGACAGCTAAGATTTATGTTTCAGTCAATGACATGATATTTTGTGCATCTGAGAATCAAGAGTCCAATACAAACTCATGAGTCACAATAAACATGCAATATAATTCTACACCTGAACCTGCCCTCCAAAAAATGAGACGCTGCTGAACATCTGCAAAGCCCACTTGGTGCAAGCTCCAGTGCACAGAGATCGCACGCGAACATGAATTAAGACTCTTGGATCCAGATAGTCCATCCAGCCATCTGAAAACGTTGTACAAGCACAGCAAACTACAATGCAGCAATCTCACCTCTGCAGCATTTGGTCTGAAAGACAGGCTAATACTTACGGATCATAGATGCAATTAGGAGTGAAGGAGTGGTTGGCCTTGTGCCCCAGCGAGGCACAATACTTGGTGGCATGGTTGTAGGGCTCCGGCACATCTATGACTGTTTCATCATCCAGTGATATTGTGTTTTCATTGAGGGCCCAATCTCTGCTGTCCACCTGATTTGCAAGGTAAAAACCCAGCGTGTGTATGTGTGGTTATCTTTTGTTTCCAAAAGATCCAGTAAGCACACTTAGATAAACTCACAGGGGGAAAAAATAAACCTTACTTGTATTTCATTTGGGTTTTTTAGTAAAGTAACAGATCATGAATTTGTTCTTAATTTTCCCCCAAGATTTAATTCGTTTTCTTTCAATTTCTTATTAAATCCAACAGGTGGGAAGAAATCTAATTACATGAAAACAGTTCAAAAAATGCTAAAAGCAATAAAAAAATTCAGACTGAAACCCTCCTTTTCCCTCTTACCTCCTGGTGTGTAATTCGCACTCCATTGTAAAAGGACATAACCGTGCTTGATCCTGCTGCTATTTTAGAAAACAATCCTTCACCAGCACTGGAAATGAGAGATACATCAACATATACCCTAGAAAATAAAAAGGGTAGAAATTCGGTATTTTCTCATCACATTTGCAATTTTCTACACAGTATTTTATTACTACAGTTACTGGTGCAGAGGTTAGTAGTTCATGGCCTTTAGAAATGCAAAGACAAAAAACCCCCAAACCTAATATTTTCTTATTAGAGAAACAGGAGGACTTTTCTAGGGACATAATTCTTAGGAGAAAGAAGACACTTGTAATTTTTTTTTTTTTTTACTTAAATGACCATTTTCCAGTCTTCCCCTAGTGATGGCTAAACACAAAGGGCCCTGCAACTGTCAGTCCATGAGTAGTCCAATTGAAATTCAATGGGACTGGTCATGTGTGCAAGGACTAATCACTTCAGAAAGCACTTTCAGGATCAGGCTCTAGAACTCCACATTTCTAGACAACAGTCAATAAGAACTGCTTACTACATCACACATTCAGATGTTTGTAATACCAGAAGAGGATTACCACCACTAGGACAGCAAAGCCATTTAAAATGAATGGGATTAAGGCAGTGAAGACACAAGCAGTTCTACATGCTGTACATTGAGAAATATAAAAAGGTGCTGTTAGTGACTGACTGGAATCCAGCATTCGGTAGAGAAACATGGCATGTCAACAGGAGAGGTTTGAAATGGACAATCGCCCCTTTCCCCAGTGCTGGGGGAAGTCCTGGGAGTTCTGCTTCTTCCCCTGCTGGGAGGGGTAGCTGGGAAAGGAGCAGAACTGCCAGCAGCTCCTTCAGCTGCCATACCCTCCCCCCCCCAGCCACCCTCTCTGTTCAGGCAACGTGGAATGGGAAGGAGAAGAGCCTGGGAGTGGGTCACAGTCACGTGAAGGGTCATATAGGGAGGTTGTGTTCCCCCCACACTAGTTGGTGTGTTCTCCCATACTGGTAAGAACTTTTGCTTGCTTGCACCACTGACAAGACAATGCAGGCGAGCAGTATTTGACCCAACCTGAATCACTATGGTTGGAATACACATCAATTTGAGACTAAATCTGTGTCCTGAAAAAGGGAACAGTGTATTTGCACCAAGGCCTACAAGATGCTGATCCACCCTCAGTTACCCTTGAGCTGTACCTTGCAGGATAGAGCCCTTAATGAAAACATTCGGACTTCACTGAACACGATCTTGCAGCTATATTAAAGGCATTTGAGTGTATATGTCCATGTTTTGTCTACTAGATTGCCAGTTTTTCCATGTAAATCCAAAAGAAACTTCATTTCAATTAAGTCTATGCTCCACATCCATCAAGTTAAAGGCCCAACCTGGCAAACCTTTAGGCATCTGACTAGTTCTGCAATTGTTTCTATGAGTAAGGGTTTGCAGGATCAGGTCCCTCAATGCACAGCAGACCAAGAAGTTTACTGAAAGATTTTAAATGGGAAAAAGAAAAGTTCTACCTCTCTGACTCGTAAGGATCAGGAAGAAGTGCATTTGTAGAAATGCAAGATGAAGTAGATTTATCAAAACTGTATACTGGGCCTAAAAATAAATCAATACAGGAATTATATTAATGGACAATATTAAAAGCATTTCTCTCTTTTGTTAGAGGGACACAAATTCAATGCATTCAAAAGCAAATTAAGTCTGAAAGATGAGATGAACCAAAGAAACAACATACTTAAAAAGGATATTATATAAAGCTGCAGCGATAACAAAATACAGACTCTAGTCCAGCATACTCTTGCCCGGCAACATCCGTGGTCTGGCACAATCTTGGTTAGCCAGGTGTCCACTGATCATGGGTGTGGCCAAGTTTCCCATGATCCCATAAAGTTTGTTTACAGCCACCAGTCCTGGCTCTCAGTGCTCTGTGCTGTTATTTAGCTCTAATTTACCCCTAAATGCCTTCTAAGAGCCCAGTAAGCAGTGCAAGTGTTAGTAATGCAGCTAGACAATATTGACTTTCCATGGTTTGGCACCAATCAGGTCCCGAGGGTGCTGGACTACAGAGGTGCAATCTGTACCTGAATCCTCAGACAGTTACTACTTCTTGATTTTTCTCTTCTCAAGCAACTGAAAATAGCATATTTTATAGAGAACAGTTTTTGGGGTATTTTTGGTTTTTTTAAAGAGGATCTCTGATTATTAAAAGCAGGGCCCAGTTTTTACAAAAAATGACTACAGGTTGAATCACTCTCATCTGGCGCCTCAGGACCTGACCAGAACTGAACTAGAGAATCTGCCGGACCATAGGTGGTCAATATTGTCTAGAAGCATTACAAACACATCTGCTGCTTACTGGGCTCTTACAAGACATTTAGGGGTAAATTAGAGGTAAATAACAGCACAGAGCACTGAGAGCCAGGACTGGTGGCTGTAAACAAATTTTATGGGATCATGGGAAACTTGACCACACTCATGATAAGTGGACATCCAGCTAACTAAAATCATGCTGGACTATGGATGTTGCCAGACCAGAAAGTGCCGGACTGGCGAGAGTCAACTTGTAGCAATTTGGGTGCCCACCTTGGAAACCTTACATAAGGATGACTTCAAGGAAGTATTGAGTACCAACCCTCTGATAACTAAGCCCTTTTACCATTTAAAAATGGACACCCAAAACTGAAGCACTCAAAGTAATTCCAAGTCAGAATAAAGAGCACATCTTTCTTATACACTAGACTAGCTACAGTAATTTGTTTCCTGTCATGATTAAACCACCCAAATGCACAGTTTTATGTAAATTATATTCTTGCACACTTGAATAATCAACTCTCTGATGCTTATTTGGGGGCAAAATTAAGATGCAGGTGGAAAAGGCAGGAAAAAGCTCAGTATTTGAAAGTTTGTTAAAAAGCTGTTGTCTGTGGTAACCAAGTTCTAAAAATGGATCTCTTCTTACAACTTTCAACACAGAGCGTAGCTGTATCCTATTTACAAAGCATAAATTGTACCCTCCCAGATGGATTTTCCTCTTTTTAAATTGTGCTATGCAAAGATTTAGCTACAATGTTTAAAAAACAAAAGGTCACTGCCATTCTCTAGTCTGTTTCCCCCCCTTTTCCTAATGTTTATGTTCTTATTTCCAGACTATTTAAGTACATATAACTTTGGGGCACAAAAGTAAAAGGGCTGGCATACTTCTACTAATGATCCTGTCTTGCCCACAGCTGGAAGAATGTCTACAGCAATTAAAGAAACACCCCAAAAAGCTAAGGGGTCAATTCACCATAGCCCTGCACTCCACAATCATTTACCACAGCGCTGTATTGGTCTAAGACAGTATCATATTTATGTTTAACATTTTACACACAAAAACTGGTGTAAACAACTACATATGTTGCAGGGCTACGGTGAATCAGAGTCTCTTACTTATCGAGTCAAACTCATTAATCCCGATATCCATGCCCCACACTCCCTAGTACTAATTATTATAAACAAACCCAACAGACAGCAAGACAGATAGGACTGAATCATGACCCTTCCTTAGATTGTTAAAATGAGCAAACAGTTAAGTACCTGTCAAAACAAAAAGTCATTATAAGCTAGTTTTCCAGCTGGCAAAAAAGTGAATTTAGGGAGCGAGCAGTACGGGGCAGATTCCCAGAGTGTTCCCTTAGTCTTCCCCTCCCACTATAACCCTCCATAGCATTTCTGCATTTTTCAGAGCAATGGGCAATACTAGAGATACACATCTACCCCATCCAACTAACAAAGGTCCTCATGAGTGTTCTACCTAACAATCAATTCCACCTCAGCAGCCAGACCTTACAAACCCTCAAGGGGAATATTCAAAGTATGGGGACTGAGGTGAAGAAAGAAGGTAAGACTCACAGACCAGAATAATCTATTTTTCATCAGAATACAAGTTGCGTGTCAACTGAACTTACTGCCTGGTACCAGTTCAAAGTGTGGCTTCCCCTCCTCTACAGATATAAGGGTTGCCAGTTTTGCTTCTATCATTTCTCCATCTATGAACCTTCCGTAATATGCAGTCTTCTCATCAGGATATACATAGGCTATTTTCTCCCCCGTCATCTCCCCTTCTTCATTCACTTCTCCTACAAGGCTGCCTCCATCCTGAAAGTGTCCAAAAAAACCAAACAGTTTTCATTATAAATATATAGTAAAGAGCTAGCAGTGTTGGAGAATTTTTTGAATGTAGTTTACTGACAGGGTTAGAACTAGTTAGCAGGGAATCTATATAAGCTTTGATTAAAATAAAACACTTATTCCAAATTAAGAATATCCACACACAGGTGCACACTGAAACAACAAAGGGTGTGAATTAAAACTCATTTAATCATTTTAGTGCCAGGAGTAATTTCAATCAATGGAGTTACACCAGAAAAAAAAAATTGGTGCAAAATCTGAATTAGGCCTTCTGTCCTGTAGGTAAGTACAAACTACAAGGACTTCCCTTGCACTTGCTGGAAACAAGCATGAGTAGCAGAGCTAGGCAGCAGCCCAGGGCATTAAAAACCTAATGCATCACAGCCGAGTCGCATTTTGCTAAAATGGGTCAGTGATGGGGTGTGTGTGTTCTAAGGATGTTAAGAAGCAAGTAAAATCACTAATCGTGTACTCGATACAATTCGTATCGACTACATGATTAGTTGATAAGGGTCCGCTGCAGCCCTGTCTTTTAAATTTAGCATGAACCAGGCATGCAAGCAGCCTGGTGCCTACTACATTTAAATCGCAGAGCTGCAGCACGGGTAGGTCTGGACGGCTGTGCCTCTGCCTCCCCTGCTCCCTCCCCCTCACACCGTGAAAACAGGTGTCAGTCTGGTATTTGCAGCTTCTTTCCTGCTCTTCTCAGATGGAAGGCCGCTGAGTCGGTGGTGGGGGGAGTGCGGGAGGATTTAGAGGGTCTGGGTTTTTTTTTTTTGCTCTGCTCAATAACTTTTGGCTCCCCCCGCCCCCAGCCAATTTTTCCCCCACCATGTTCAGCATTTTTTGTGAAACTATCTGGCAACCCTAATCTCCACAGCACTGACTCCTGTTTCTCCCCCCCCCCCCCCCCACACACACACACACACTTGCTGCCTTGCTATATCAGAGGCAGCAAGGGAGTGGGGAGAGAAGGGGAGGAATGCGAGTAGTCAACTTGACTACCCAGTAAGCCTAGGCTTATCAGTAGTCGACTAATTGACTACTCTTTTACATCCCTAGTGTGTTTTACTTTGTATTCAGCTTTATATATTTCTATGTGATGGTATATCAGAGAACTGGCGCCTATAAAGTATTATGGATGTATACTGGAGGTCTGAGAAATTAATCAGGAATAGAGCTGGAATGAATGAACAGAATAAGAACTACAATGGAGATAGTGTGAGACGAAATTAGAGGGAAGGTAATAAATTTGGGGAGAGAGAAAAAAAGACAAAGGGGAAAAAATTAAGAAAACTGTATGCAGTAAGAGAGTGAAATACCAACACCTCAGTGCTTTGTCAGTTGCAGATTCTGAATCACCACTTCCAGCATTTAGGAAAGAAGTGGCAGGAGCAATAAGTAAGAAACTTATCTGAACAAAGGAAAAGAAAAACAAGAGAGACTAAAAAGCGTTATGAGTTTGTCTACTACCAGTTCTTTCAAACAGCATTTATTTTTCAATGTTTTCTAGGGAAGAGATCCCTAAGCACCCCACCTCCTCCATCCCCTGTTGACAGCTCACAGCAGTGTAAGCTCCTTACCTTTTCAACTCTTCTTTCTAGAGCCACAACCCCATCATTTTAGCGTAAAGATTATGCAGCAAAAAGCACATCTTACACACTAGACTAGCTGCTGTGCCCGTGTCAGTTCAGAGCTGCCGACAAGAGCTTATCTACTGAACACCAGGGAGTTTAAACTGGTTATAACTCCCAAATGATAGGTGTATTTTGTCCTTCCATTCCCAAAAATCACAGCTAATGGATTTAGGAGCGAGACTTCTCCTATGCTTGCATTAATCCCTACTGGCAGCAGGAATGCCATACAGAAAGAAACAATAAATTAAATAACAAGCCATACAAGGGTGACAGAGAATTTCTAAGGCCTAGTCTTCAAGACAAAAACTAGCTATATTTAAACATGGGTATGGCTTAACAACGTTACATATTCTCTGTCTATATAGGTACAAACAAACCACATGACACCATAATTTTGGCAAAAGCTATGTTTAAACTGTTATTCTTCGAGCAAAAGTTGCATCTTCGATCAATTTTCATCCTATATACCGTCCTGACAATTAATGCTTGCCAGGCTCTTAGCAACAAACTTTCCAGGACTTGCAGCAGAGTATTATCATCCTCAGAAAGCTGGAAGCAGAGTATGTGACTGTGATGGGGCGCCGCAGGCCTGCACTTCAAGTTCTCCAGCACGGGCCATGTATGGGGTGCAGCAGGACGCGGGGAGAGTAGGCACGGTGCACCCGCGTGCCACATTGGGCGGAACACCGCCACGCCACACTTTAAACCCCCCGGCCCTGGCCAAGCTGGGGTGGGGGCGGAGCGCGGACGGAGCACGCGCAGCATGCTCTCACACCGCGTGACAGCTGGGAGGGGAGGCGCCCTGGCATGACGCAGCCAGGATTCAAAAGGGGCCGGCGTTCGCAGAGAGAGGGGGGCCAGACCGGAGGAGGGGTGGAGGCACCGTGGGGGTCGCACCTCCCAGAGGACTCCCTGAGGCACCCCCAGCGAGACCCAGAAGGGACAGGGGCAAGGCAGGCCCCCCAACACGGTCCGGTCGACAGACCAGGTAAGGGGAGAGGAAGCAGCCCAGGGCAGGGCATTATAGCCCGCGGGCTGGCATGTTTCAGCGGGAAGTTCCACCAGCCGGACTGGACCTAAACAGGTCCATGTCCTTAGGGCCCTGGGCTGGGGTCCGTGAGCGAGGGTGGGCCCGGACCCCCCTCTCCCTGCTGTCGGAGGCGGTGTGAGAAACCCTGGGCACATTCGGGTCAGGCTGGCCCAGGAAGTAGAACGCAAGACAGAGGACTAAGACGAGGAGACTTGGGGCGGGTTGGACTCTTGTACCCGCTTGGGGGAAGGGTGGCAGAAGGTAAATCAAGGCACAAGTGGGCTAACCAGGGTCTGCATGTGTACAGTAACCTTCACAGTCAGGTGTATTTAATGTTTTGCTTTTACTTGCACTCGGTTCTTTGTAACTGATAATTGCTACTGGTATTTCCCTGGCAGCCTCAATTGCAGGTTTAGCTGCTACTGTCCAGTGTGTGAATTAGGTAAGTTAGGTTTTTAATTCCGTTATGAAATACCCAGGGGTCACAATATTTGAGAGGCTCTAAATAACTAAATATGCATACACATGTAACACAGGAGACTACCTCTAGTGAAGTACAGAATGCAATCTAATAGCTAGATAATTGCATACAGAAGGCTTCTATTCCAACACTGCATTTCATTTTTTCCACACCCCAAATTCTTAGGACCTTTGGTAGCATACTACAGAAAAATGTCCATATGTGGTCACTGCAGGCCCTACTCAGCACTTACTCAGGCAAAATTTCTACTGACTGGAGTTGTCTGAGCAAGGACTGCTGAATAGGGCTATTCACGTGTAAAAAACAGAAGGAGCACTATTGTACTGTCTGTAATTTAGCACATTTTAAAACATTCCCTACAAGACAAAGATTCCCAAAGAAAAATCCCAGCATTTACTTAGAGACTGAAATAACAGGAAATCCTTGGTATTTTCTGCAACTCAGTACCTTTTTCCCTGCTAGGGAAGGAGCTGTCCTAGGGAATACTCTTTATTCTCTAGGGGTGTGTCTGGACTACATGACTCCGTCGACGGAGCCATGTAGATGAGTGTACTCGGCAAAGGGAAATGAAGCGGCGATTTAAATAATCGCCGCTTCATTTACATCAAAATGACCGCCGTGCTGTGCCGATCCGCTGATTGTCGGCACAGCGCGGTAGTCTAGACAGGGATCGAAACGAGGCTTACAGGATCTGACGACAAAGGGTTCTGGGGTCGGCTGATCCCTGTCTAGACTACCGCGCTGTGCCGACAATCAGCGGATCGGCACAGCGCGGCGGCCATTTTGATGTAAATGAAGCTTTTCCCTTTGCCGAGTACACTCATCTACATGGCTCCGTCGACAGAGCCATGTAGTCTAGACACACCCTAAGTGTGCATCTACACAGCATCCTAAACTTGAAAGAAGATACACAATTTGCGTATCTTATTTCGAAATAGCTTATTTTGAAATTTGGCATGTCTACACAGCGCCAAATAGCACATTATTTTGACATTCAAGACATCCCTTACCCCTCGCGCACCAAGGTTTACCAGGATGGCGAAATAGCGCTCCTGTTATTTTGAAATATTTTTTGAAATAACAGGCAGCTTGAGTAGATGCAGGGTAGCTATTTTGGGATACTTCTGGTATCCCAAAACAGCCAAGCAGTGCAGACATACTCTAAGACAAGTTCATGGAGTCAGGTCTAGCAAAATGTCTTACAGCACCTATAAAGAAGCTTCTTCTCTCGGCAACATAGTAGCAACAAATTGCAGTCTATATGGAACTTGTGCCCTTCTTTTATTCTCCAATAAAGAAAGCAGAAGATCAGGCTTACCGGGTAATATATCCAACACACCCCATGTCGAATATTATCTTTGTATTGTCCTTTGAATATCAGTCGTCCATCAATGTCATATTCCTGGGCAGGTCCATTAAGTTCTCCATCCACATACGTGCCATGAAGAACCCCTCCATCCTCGTACGTGTAGAGTCCCTGGCCTTGGAGAGCATCATCGACATAATACCCTTCCAGTGTGCTGATACAAAGAGAAAGACAAATGGTGCAGCTGTCCCCCTCTTTTAAACAGTATGCTGTAAAAATTGAACAATATACTCAAAACCCCCTCACCCATTACTTAATATTTGGGCAGCATGTTGTATAACATTTTAAAACCCCAAATCAAAAATATTTTTTTCACAAATAAAGCTCATCACCACTGTATTCTCAATCTAAATAACACTTGGTACTTATATTGTACTTTTCTCTTCAAAGCTCCTTAAAGATGTTAATTAATCATTTCATCAAACTGATACAGCATTCTTGACCTACACTGCTACATTTTATAGATGTGGTCACTGAAGAAAAGAAGTGAAGGAAGTGATTTACCCAAGAAGCCAAAAAAGAAATCATCATCATGGCAGATTCCTTTTGTATTAGGATTTTCTCTCTTTCAATCCTATAGTCAGACCTTCAGATTTCATTTTTTCAGTGTCATGAAACTTTAAGACTTATACTGATGTAAGTTGGCAGTGTAATTACAGCACTCATATAGCATTTCACTAGCAAATCACTGCTTTCACCTCACTTTTCTCTTGCAATATGTTAAAAAAAGTAGCAACAATATTCAGAGCTATACTATATTCTAATTTGTTTCCTTTTTTTTTTTTTTTTAGAAAACAGTACTAAGCGCAACTAACAACTAGGGATTAAAGAAAAGTTGCTTTGTATAAAGTCCCTTCTTACCTTACAAACTAAAACTGTTTTTTCAGAATGTCTAATTTGCCTCAAGATATTTAATTAACATGCTAGTTTTTAACCACTTAATGTCAAATGATAGTCTGCATAAATTATCTTAAAATGCAATGACATCTATGGTAAAAGCATAACTAACTGGGAATAGAAGACTTCAAATATTTGCTTTTTTGTTGGACATGGGTATCATCAAAGTAACTCTTGAACTTTTCCCCCTTTACTTCCTACAGTGTTTTGTTCCCCTGAAAGAAAGATACTTTTGCTGATAAAACGCGGCGCAAGATGTCTATAACTTGATATTTCAGACTGCACTATGACTTGCGTCATCTGCAGAAGAAAATGAAACTGTTGAGGGAATGCTAAGAAAAGCCATCGTGCACAAACATGGTTTGGCTGCTAAAATGGACAGGGTCAAACTTTTTTCAACAAGGACAGGACAGGACAGGACAGGACAAGCACAAGGGACCAGTGGTCAACCATGAGCAATTTTCCTAGCGTAAAGGTGCTCAAACTAGAAATAAGCAGGCGAAACAAACAAGCTTCAGAAATCTTTCTGATAAGTGAACTTGCAAAGAATGCCTGAATTTTAAGAATGTAAGCTCCTCGGGGAGGAGTCTCCCTAACATTATGACCAATGCATTTTCAGCAGTTGTTATTACAACGAATTAAAATGTTAAAGCTCCAGATCACTGATATTAAAACAGCTCTGTAAATCTTAGAAGGGTTTTGGAGAGGTTCTGTGTCCCCCACACCTCATTTTCTCTGTACTCCAACTCAAGTCTCTGGGATTTCTCTTTACAACTTAAAAACACCAACCCTTCCCTATGCTCAGTGATGCCTCAAACTTTCCCACTTCTAGTAATCCCTACAGAAACAGGCTTCAAACTATCCCTTTTGCAACACATGGTCAAGAATAGCCAGTTTAAAAAATGTCCAGATAGTTCCATGGAGAACAGCAGTTGTAGTTCAATGACACCCAAAGATTTCCTGCTCAGTGATTATGCCACTTGGACAAAGGTTAGTGTGAAAGTAAAAGTATACCAAATGTTGAGTGTGCTAGAATTGACATTTCAACTTTTTCTACAAAATGATTATTTCATCCAAACCCTCACTTCTTTAAAGAGGGCAGCAATGCTGACAATGAGCGGAAAGGTTTACCTCTGCTAAATACCCAAGTGCTACTTTGGACTATTTTATTCCCTTCAAAAAAAAAATTATAGTGTTGTATAGGGACCCTATCCAGGGTTTGGTAGGAACTATCTACTCCTGAACAGCAGAGCTACAGTTTAGTGGTCAGCCTTCTCTGGTAGGACTGCAATGGAAACTAGCCATAGAGGAAATCTGGTTTAACCAGGTAAGCCAAAAACAATTAATGTGTGTTAAAACACAAGAGAATATAAGAGGTGGAGTGTTTTGGGAGACAGGACTGAAAAAGTTGAACACTAATAAATACACAGAGCAGGGAAAATGACAGTTTTGATGAAGCCAGAAAAATCTGGTGCAATTCTGGTGCAATTCCTTGTTTAAGAAAAGTAAATCCTTAAAGAAAAACAAAAAAGCTCAACATTCCTGCCCTGCCCTCCCTTCCATCTCCCAAGTATTTAAACCATGAACTTTACGGTACATCATGCTTTTTAGTTAGCTATCCCACAGCTGTGCAACATACTGCAGTATCATCACTTAGGCTGTCCAAAAGTAACTGGCAGTATTCGAGTCAAGTCTATTTTAGCTAAGCTCAAACCTCTATGGGCCCTATCCACATTACAGCAAACTGTTTTAAAATATATACACCAACTATTTTGTTTATTTTGGTTTTGGTAGCTACTGAAAAAGTCCAGTAACTAATGGTTTTGTTTTTCAAAATGTAATGCTCATGAAAGGAGCTGGGTTGACAGCTCTGAAAAATTACAAGACACATGGCATAAACACTGACAGCATGAACTACCCTACACTACCTTACCTGCACCCTACCATTTGGAAGGACCACTTCTAGGAGTAAAAGAGAGGAAAAAAACAAACAAACAGTAACTACATTTTCGTATCTAAACAATCTTTGGCCTCCCTGCTGAGACTTCCAGCAAACATTATGTTTACACAGAGACATAATAAACCTCATTTAACATACTCCAACTATTAGGAACATTTTTCAGTCACTCCCAACAGGACTTGAAATAGCCAATTGGTAACAAGTCAGAAGGCTTCCCTAGTGAGCGTGCAGGCCCAAGAAAACCATTTCTGTAGAACTTACTCTAGGAAAAAAAAAAAAGGTTACAGACCCTTATGGGTGTGAAAATAAACCCTTCGCAGTTGGAACTGCCCGTAAAACAATGCCATGATGCATTCCTAAGTTAGCTGACAAGCAGCTCTAATACCTCTGCTTCAGCTCAGAATCTTGCCAAGCATAAGCAGAATGGAATTAAAAAGACTTTGGGGTCAGTTTTACCACCACTATTCATAACACTAGATGCAGCTGCAAAAAATCAAGAATCATGTCATTTTTTATCAGCTGCTCCTTTTGAGGAAATCGCTGAACCACAGCAGAGAGATACTAAACCAATCTGTGAGGAAAGAAATTAAAAAAAAAAAAAAAAGATGATTAACAGCAGTAAAATAATGGGACCTTCCACTTTTTACAAATGAGGATACTGGCCTGATTTTCACTGCGTAACTCCCACTGAAGAGAGCGGCAATTGCGAGTACGTTTCTGAAGAGAATCAGGTCATAAATAATTTTACAAGATCAAAGAGCTGGGAATAGAAGCCAGATTTAATTCAGTCCAGTATTTTAACCACTAGACCATACAGTGTCTACTAAAATAATTTCAGGATTATAAGTTCTTCTATGCAAAGACTATGGCTTTTCACATCTTTGTATGGGTCATTCTATTATTTTCAGACTTCACAAACAGATGGAAACCCTGGCTACTACTCTAGCCAGAACATAATGGAGAAACTATCCAACTAAAGCTCTCATGGGAAAGCAGCTGCCAGAACTAGGAACACATATCTGTCCAGCTGCCAGAACTAGGAACACATATCTGCCCAACCCTAAATTAGTTACATACCAGTGTAAACAGGAGAAAGACAAATGAAAAAAGAGTAAAGAGCCAATATCTACCTTCCATCAAAAAAGAAGAACTTGCCACGGCCGTTCTTTTCTCCATGCACAAAGTTTCCTTCAAATCTGTCTGTAGATGAATAGGTGACTGTACAGAACCCATGTGGCAACCCATCATCATCCAGAAGCCCTTAAATAAAAATAAAAAAAAAACAGCAAAAACATCAGAACAGATTTGCAATCACATATAATAACCACCCTACATATTCCTTCCAAATGTTGTTGGTTCCTAAAATATTTATTTTACCAGACCTTTGCATTAAAATATATTTTAAAAATATGGACCAGAGCTATTCAGGACTATTTACAGCCAGTTAAATCATAGCAACAACGTGTTATAAAAAGCTTTGGAAAAAAAATAAACCAAGCTAGAGCAGTCGATGGAATAAGACAACTTCATTATTTTCAAATAAGCACTGCCCATACTCTATGATGTTCAAGTACTTAAAAAGCAGAAGCACATTATCTAGGAGTAGTTCCCCTGTATGACATTGGAATGGATTCCAGATTTTATAGTTCATCCAACAATGTATTCTTTAAAAATGTGTATTTTGAAAAACATATTCAACACCTACTAGCCCAAAGACAAATCCTACTATCCAGGGTGAAAAACCCCCCTATGTGGCCAAATCATATTCCCTGAAATTGAAACAAACACAACTAGTGTAAATAAACATTACAAAGCCTTTTTTAACAGATCAGATCTCTTTCTATTCAATAGCTTTTAAGTGTAGTTTATTGTTTTGCTTGTTTATGTTATACTTTCTTTCCATTCCAAGCTTCACATCCCCTTTTCCTCTTTTTTATTATAGCAGATCACAGTGAATCTACTTTGTCCTCTCTTGCCTCTGCAAGCTTCTCTCTTCCTACACTGTGAGCTTTACCTCCTCCTATTTTCTCTCTTTCCCATTTCTCCTCCAAAGTCTCTCCCCATCCCTTCTCCTGTCTTCCCCTATTTCTTCCACCTCCTTCCTTAGCCTTCGTACATATGGCTTCAAAAGACAAGCAAACAAAAACAAACACCAAAAAAGCCAGAAGATGATCCTAATGTGGAGCCCCAGCATCAGAGGCAATATCCAAGTGAAAAACCAAGTCCCCCTCCATCTGCTGGGACGTGGCAGAGTGCTTGGAAGTTCACTGCTGTTTAGACTGCAGCTTGAAGTGTCTGATTTGAACACCCGATTCCGCCATACACACCCACACCTCCCAGCCACTTCTGACTATTCCATTACCCCTCTATTGTTCCACACCTCTGGATGCTACCAACGTAGGGAGCAGAGCAAGCCTTTGGTAATCTACACTTCCTCAGCTTCTCCAGCAAACAGCTTCAGCACCTGGTTCCACAGTAGCTCAGAAGTTTCCCAAGCAGCAGCGTGAATCAGACCGGATTCCTCCCACTTCACTACTGCCCACAGGATTCAAAAGAGCAGCTGTGTAAACTGTTGAAAGTCTGTTGTTAGTTTCACTCTTCTGCAGTTTTAGAATATCAGGAGCCATAGCAAAGTAACCCAAGTCCCTTAAGGAAGATGATAGTTTGCTAGTTATCACTTGGATTCACATTTTGGAAGGTGGTCTTCCCTACTCCACTGTTTGCCCTGTCTTAAGTTAGAGCAGAAAGAGCACAGAAACTCTGTAAGAAGCTTCATTTGTCCTCCTTCCTATGAACTCAAGCATTAATCCCCCTTCATATACATATACACTTCTAATTAGAGCTAGACATAGTGTGGTATAAGGAATCTCCTCAGTGTTAATGACTTACATGCACAGGGCAAGGGGGATGAGCCAATCCATCATATTAAAGCAAGTTTGTTTTCAACATGTCTCCTTAAAAGGGTACTGCCCGCTAACAGATCACACTGTCAATATACACATTTCTTCACCTTTGTTACCAATATTACCTTGGATTATTAAAGCCCTTAAAATCCATTTTACTGCCACTGCTGTTTACTGCATGCATTACTCTCAGCTTGGATAGCCAAAGTGCATGTAGTCAGCACTAGCTTGTAAGCTCTTTGTAGCAGTGAGTGTCTTTTGTGGTGCATTTGTACAGTACCTAGAACACCAAGGTTCTGATCCATAGATAGATTCCTAGGCAGCAATCAATCAGTCATGAGATTTTAGTGCTGCAATATTTGGGTTTCAGACACTACAGAGGAATGTTTGTTTAAAAAGAGAATGGTTTTCATTAGCATTTAAAAATATGCAGATTCATTCCTATACAGTAATTCCTCATTTCACACGGTAGATACGTTTCAGAAAATGATTGTGCTAAGTGAAAACGTGTTATGCAGGGTCAATTTTCCCATTGAAAATAATGGAAAAGATAGGGGGTTGCGTTTCAAGCCCACGTGCACTCGCGGCTCCAGCCTGGACTTGTTAGCAGCTGGGACCGGGACATAAGGTTGGGGGAGAAAGGGGACTGGGTTATAGCAGGGAGTGGAGGTGTTTGGCTCTGGAGAAGGGAAGGGAAGGACAGGGGAGGGGGCTTGCAGCCGGTGGCTGGGTTTTACCAGCTGGCCGGTCACCGACAGCTGCGCGGGGCTTCCCCTGCCTCCCTGCAAAGCAGCAGAGGTTTGCCGCTCGCAGCACCGTTCCCTGGTGACCCCCTCTGGTCAGATGCCTTGCGTCCAGCTAGAGGGGTCACCGGGGAACGGCGCTACGAGCAGCAAACCTCTGCCGCTTTGCAGGGAGGCAGGGGAAGCCTCGTGCAGCTGCCGGCCACTGGCCAGCCCTCGGGGAAATCGTGTTATTGCGGGGACGGGGTCGTGTTGTTTGAAAAATGTTCCCTAAAAAAAAAAATTGTGCTGTCGCGAAAACATGTTAAGTGGGCACGTGTGAAGTGAGGAATTACTACTGTACTGCCACAGGTACCAGAGAGAGGCGGTTTTCACGCCTCCTAGTCAGAGGCTGCAGGGACTGATGTGGAATCTGAGGTAGGCTATTACTCATTTTTTTCCTGCCCTAAGTCATGCATGGGGCTTTTCAGTGACATAGCAAAAACCCAGGCTCCAATTCTTCTGGGGCCATACCCCGTCACACCTTCTTGTGACTGCCTGCACCCCATTTCCACACTATTCTCAGCACATTCTGGAGTACAAGCCAGTATCTGCTGTGGAAGTGGTGCACCTATGACTCTGTGCCTGGCACAGGAGCCCCCTGCAACAAGAATACTCACAAGTGGTGTGTATGCAGTGTTGCCAACTCTCATGGTTTTCTCATAAGTCTCGTTATAAGTAATGTTTTCCTTACAGCACCAGCTCCAAGATTCAAAGGGATAGGTGCAATTTCAGCCTTTATTCTGAAAGAAAACAGGTTTCTAGCCCTCGTGGCTCAGGAAAAAAAATTTCAAAATGTGACCCCAAGCACCCTGAATGCTCAAAAAGCAGAAGGCAAATAAAAGAAACACCTCATCTGTTATTTTTACATAATCTCATTATTGTTGGTGATCTTGATTCATGATTTTTAAATGTTTGGGGTTAGCAATACTGCTTATGCCTGTCTTATAGACCTTTCACCCTATGCTAGTTCACACGAAGGGGCCAAAACAACGAATCACACCCATTATGGAAAACATTTCTATGGGTCTCAGGATTTAGCAACAAATTTGAAAAATACTTTATTAAAAAAAATCTTTTAAGCCAAACCCAAATGGATAGAGTCACTTGGTACTCTAACACTGGTTTATTTCATGATATAACAAACTCCATAATTGCTACAGCGAGTGACGCAGAGGACTGTCAATGCCAATTGACAAAGTGCTAACTGCTCTTTACAAACAACTCCTGCCTCAAACCTGATACACTCATGGCACTCTATTCACCCTTGGATTGTATTAATCCATAAAAGGTAGCATGTAAGATCTGTATTGAAGGCTTGCAATTTAATCACTGCAACATATATGTACAAGCAATATCTATACTATATTAAAAATTATATCCTTATAGAATGCCAAGAGTCAGTAGGGAATCATATGGCTTAGTGCCGGCAAATTCAAGTGGCTGTCACGCTTCCCTGGCTAGCCAATTATACAGTGTATTACTCAACTCCCCAACGCAACTCTGGCACTAAGCCAGAACAGTCTATGGAAAACCATCAAAAACAAAGTATAAATATTGAAACCATGTGGAAGTGAAAAGGAACTACAGGAGAGTGAGTGGATCAATCTTTCTGTGAATAAAGGCAAGATATTGATTCAATGTATATCACAAGGTTGGGAAAGACACTTCACCTCCATTCACTGAGGAGGAATCTTAATAAAAGACTGAGATCCTAAATCCTTAGGACCAGCCATGCTTCAAAAGACTGACCTATGGGGCAAGAATCTACTTTACTAGATAGGAAAGGTAAGATTAGTCTGGATACCACAGAGGGACACTTGGAGGGGACTCAGAAGCCAGTTTATAACTATTGTCAAGTTGTACGGCCAGGGCCAGAACAAGGGTGAGGCGAGTGAGGCAGTTGCCTCGGACACATAGCTGAGGGGGTGCAGAAAAATAATATAGAAAACTAATATTTTAAGACAGCTACTTATTTTAAGACAGTGTCACTTCCCTCCCCCGCCCATTAGCATCGGCCAGCCCACAGTTTACATGTCAGGCTGCACACTGCTGCGCCACGATCCAACAGTCACCAGCCCTCATGCCCATCCAGTGCGTCAGCTGCTTCCGAGCAGCGCGGGAGGCCAGGCACCGGTTCAGCCGCACCAAGCGCTGCCTTAAGGTGCCCTAGAGCAGTTCCCAGGTGCGGGGCCGGGGGAGAAGGGGCTCAGATTGCCCTGCATAGGGGCAGAGGTGCAGGGGGTGAGGTGGGGTGTCAGGCTGGGAGCCAGGACTCCTGGGTCTTCTCTCACCTCTGCCAGGGGAGTGGCTCTAGGTCTTAGGGGTATGTGATTAGAGCTGGGGGTCTGAGAGTTATGATCCCTGGGTTCTATGGGTTGGGATCCAGGCCCTTAGACCAGGCTATGCCGTCTTCAATCTGAAAATAGAGAGACTAGGTAGAGAGAGCAAGAATGGGAAAAATGCATTAGATTGTAAAAACATTTTGGTTTTAACAATTTATTACCAATAACTGGGAAGGAATGTTTTTAAAACAGGCAAGCATGCTGCTCTCCAAACCATTGGGAAAAAAGCCACTTGGGGTAGGGAAAGTATGAGAGAGAGAGAGAGAGAGAGAGAGAGAGAGAATGTTTAAAACCATTGAGAGAATATGCCTCCTCCTGCACAAAAATTCTGGCCTGTATAATCTGTGCATAGCCTGATCTCTTAGTCAGCTTCAGCTTTTTTTCAAACTCTCTCATGTTTAATTAGACCTCTGCTCACAGCAGATCCTCTCCAAGAAATCTTCTTTCCAACTTAGACTCCATACTCTCTCTGATGCTTCTTGGAACACCCAGATCTGCGAGTCGCCAGGTTGTCACCTGCCTCCAGCATGATTTGTCTGGATGAAAAACTGTTTATTAGTTACACCAGCACAGTTAACGTGCTATAGTTACACCAGTATAACAGTATGGACACACTGATTCTGAAATAAGAACAGATTTTTCCTGTTTAGAAGCTAAATCAGAAAAAATAAAACTTTTATACCAGAATAAATTGCTCACAAGTTATACTAGTGTAATTATATGGGTTTAAATTTACAACTTGGTTTATGTTGGTTTAACTTCCCCATACAGACAAATTGTAAGAAAATACAACCAATTCCTGTTACAAAAGCACCAAAGGGAAAATATTTACACTTTTCAGGTTAAGTCAAACTATAAGCACTTACTTCAACAAAATATTTATTCAGTTTGGTCAGGGTGCTACTGGAGTGCAAACAAACACATAAAACTGTCATCAGTGTATGTTTACACAGATTATACATGCCAGAATTTTTGTGCAGGAGGCATATTCTCTCAATGGTTTTAAACAGAAACCTACAGTCAAGCAGTCTCCCTACAAATAGGCAGCCATGAACTTCAGTTCCAACTTCAGACATGAAATTACTTCTACATCCAAAGAAATTAGAGAAAAAAAAAAACCAGAATGCTTTAATCTAAGGCAAATCAATTTTAAGCTTAGTTACACCGGTGCGACTTTAATATACACCAGGCCTTCTGATTTAGTCCAATTCCTACGGAGTCAACCGCAAAAGTCACTGACTACAGTAGGAGCAAAATGGAGTACTTCACTTTTCCTCCTCAGTGGCCCCTAATCATTTGTAAAAGTGAGAGTTTTTGCTTCTTTCCCTTATTTGAGCATTATCCGGATTCTTACATCTTCTCTAGATAGTAGATTCTTCAAAGCAGTGACCTGTCTTTCTGTGGATTTGTAAAGCATGTAGCACAATAGACCCCCAGGCTTGGCTGAGGCCTTTATTACAAGGCTACAATACAAATAACAGAATTAATAAGAGACTAAAACACAAAAAAGCCAACCTGGTGGTATAGTAGTCGTGGTATGTATGGTCAAGCAGCGGACCTAGGTATGATCTCATTTCTACTTCTAGTCCTGGGATAAGGGTAAAAAGGAAGTACCTCATGTCACTCAAGAGCAATCACTCTGCCAGTCAATAATTACCTTCAGAACTCACCAGAGCACACAGGGAAATAAACCATTATATGAAACCATAATGTGCTACAAAGGAGCTAGCTATGATAACAGGAACAGTATCGTGATGCTTAGCACAACTAAAAATAGCCTCCTAACAAATATTTTTGGCAAGGATATAATATCAAGTTCATACACAGGTACATGAATAAGTACACATGGTTTACTCATCACTCCACAGTTCGCAGCACTTAAACAAATCCCTCCATTCTCCTTTGCAATTTAAAGTTCCTATATAAGCTTTGAGTCTGGCATAGCTTCCATTGCTAAAATATCCAATCATTTATTACATTATGTAATAAAATCAGATTCTAGTAGCAGCTGCACAGCACAGAGTCACATATCTACTGCCATACTGGCAAGCCAACCTCAGTAACTTTTTCAGATACATAGCAATGTCCTGTTTGCCTACCATAACACAGAAGCAACCAGTCACTGACTGATAAGAGTTACTTCTTATTCTGCCACATACAGATTCCAACACTGTGCTCTTAACTATGATATCCAAGTATCTAGGACGCCTCTTGGTATTAAGAGCTGTGAGCTGGAATGTGCTCTTTGTTTTCAACTGCCACATTTTACTTAAGAGCTTCACAAAGCAAATCTTGTCTCCTAAGGCGCTTTAAGGGGAATGATAGGCATGCCATTTGCACTACTACAGGAAATTTTGGAATAGCTTTGACATCACAGACTCCTCCTTTTAAAGGAATGTTTCTCAGTCTCAAAGCTCTTCTCTGGTCTTAAAATGTGTCCATCGGGTGGTTAGCTTTGGGGACGCACTGGATAGGGTACAGGACTGGGACTCAGGAGACCTAGATTCTGTTCCACTTGTGCTATTGATCTGCTGTGCGCAACCCTGAGTATTTCACTGTATGTGCCCCAATTTCCCCTTTCCATCCTTCATCTCTTTACACAGCAAGTTCTACAAGATAGGGACCATCTCTCACTATATGTAGGTATTTAGAAATTAGTGCAATGGGCTCACTCATCTAGGCCTGTAGAGGCTTCTGTAATACAAAGAGTATCTCTATTAACTAGTTTTGACCTGCCTCTTCAGTAAAAATATTGTCAATTTTTATACTGCAGAGAGAGAGAGAGAGAGAGAGAGAGTGTGTGCGTGGTGGAGAGGAGAAGGACAGTAATATTTTATGTTTACATAGTACCTTACACCCTAAAGGACCTCAAACAAGAGTCACTACAGGTTGGATGTCCCTGGTCCAGCACCCTCAGGTCCCAGCCAGTCCCAAATGAAGGAATTTGCCAGATCAGCGGAGGTCCCTTGCCACCAGCCTCCCAGGATACTGCCTCTCCCTCTGGCTAGCTCCACTCCAGCCCCAATGCCACTGGGCTCCAGCCCTGCTGCTACAGGGCTTGGGCTCAAGCACGCTGGCACCAGCCGGGTGGGGCTCTCCAGGGACAGAGCTCTCCAGCTGCCGCAGCCTCACCTGGCCAGGGCTTCCCAGGACAGGGCTCTGCACCGAGACAGGGATTCACAGAGACAGGGCTTGCCGATCCCACTGCTGCCCCAATTGGCCAGGACTCCGCGGGGCCGGAGCTCTGTGGCTGTCCTGCTGCTGACGCTCCAGGACAGGGCTCCGTGGGGACGGGACTTGCTAGTCCCACTGCTGCCCTGCCTGGCTGGAGCTCTCCAGGGAGGGGGCTTTCCAGTCCATTGGTGGGATTCCGCTCTTCTGGACTCCCTGATTGGCTTGTATTCCTGGGCACTGGGGCTCTCTGGTCCAGCAACATCTGTGATCCTACTGGACTATGAATCATAGAATCATAGAGCTGGAAGAGACCTCAGGAGGTCATCAAGTCCAGCCCCCTGCCCAAGGCAGGACCAATCCCAACTAAATCAACCCAATCCCAACTATATCAACCATGGATGTTGCCAGACCAGAGAGTCCCAGATTTAAGCAGTTCAACCTGTAGAAACATGGCACAATACTGCTAAAACACAGTCACCCTTAAAGCAGAAGCAGGCAACCAACTGGTGTGTCCCCTGTAACACAAAAATGGGGAATATGAGAGTGGAAATGCTGGCTGCGGTGGTATGTGTACATTTTAAAGAGCAGACAGGGCACTGTTTTATACTGTATGCGCTGAAAAAAAACACAGGACCTGATTCTCAGCTGTCTTGCACTTTGACTAATCATTTACATCAATGCAAAACCACTACCAAATCTGAATGCAAGTGATCACTCTTGGTTCAGGGCTACAGAGAATAAGATCCAATTACTTTAAATTATACAAAGTAGATACTGGATACATTTAATTCTTTTTTCAAGTCAAATGGTGTCAAAACAGGGTAACTCCACTGAAGTCAATGCACATTGACTGGATGTAAACTGTTGTAATACCAAAAACAATCTGGTCCTTGATCTGCCATAGAAATGAAGTCCTTTCTGTAAAGTCTGTAAGAGCTTAACGTTTGACAATTATATGTTTAACATTGTGATAGTCCATATTATAGAACACACAGCACTAGGGGCCCAATTCTTTCAAATGCTCAAACATGGAAGTAACTGTACTCACCTACAACGAGGAGTCCTGTTGAACCTTAGAGACTAACAGATTTATTTGGGCATAAGCCTTCCCGGGCAAACACCACTTCATCAGATGCATTTTTACTCACAAAAGCTTATGCCCAAATAAATCTGTTACTCTTTAAGGTGCCACAGGGTTCTGTCGTTTTGGCAGACACTGACTAACCCGATTATCCCAGAGACTTGTACTCACCTAGTGCCACTGAGTAGTTACTCCAGTGCTTAAGTATTTGGAGGCTCACACCCTAAAGATGTACACAGCAGCATGATGTATGAACAGCAGCGATCTATTTAGCTGAAAAATGAGTGACTCCTCTACTAGACATAGACAGACAGACAAACAACAAGCCAGGGCCAAGCCTTCTTTTCCATGGCACTGCTAAGCTTAACAAGACATTAGACCCCATCCGAAAGACTGAAACCGTGTGCCCCACCATCGATCTTGCCTCGCGGTACAAAACTGCTTCAAACACTTTTGTTACTGTCGGAAAACACAAAGCACAAAGGAAACGCCGCCCCGCTGCTATTCACGCACGCGGGAGGGGGGGGGGGGGAAACCGATGCGGCTCGCATTGCTAATTGCCTCGCTAAAGCTTGTAAGGTGCGGAGCTGGGGGACAGCGGCACCGGCCTGCAGGGCTGGGCAGGGGGAGGGAGATTGCTGCGGGCCCAGGCCCTGGCACGTGTTGCTGGCCCCAGCAAGCCCAGGCCAGGTTGGGGGGGGGGGGAGGGAGGAGGGGGAGAGGTGCTCGCACTGCGCAGGCCGGTCTCTGCTCTGCCCGCCTCCAAACTTCCCCTGCGCCCGGGGGAATGGGTAAGGCCCGGGGCTGCAGCAGGTTGCGGGCCCGGGCGTGCAGAGTCGCGCCTCGGGGGCAGCGGGGCTGCTGCCGCCGGCCGGGCTCCGTTACCTTCCACCGTCTCCTCCAGCGTCTCCTCGTCGCTGTCCATGGCCGAGCGGGCTGGGCGCCGTTGCTCGCCCTGGCCGGGTGTCCGCGCCCCTCCCGCGTCGGGCGGCTCCGCCTGTCTCCCCCTAGAGCCCGCAGCGCGAGCGGCCCCGCGCAGCCCGGCCGCGGCGTCTGGAGGGGAGCCGGGCTCGCTCCGCTTTGTTCTAGAGCAGCTGATCCGCTGACATCACCCGCGCAGGGCCGGGGCCGCCGCCTGACTGACAGCTCCCTGCAGCGCCCGGCCCGCCAGGCACACCCCGCCGCGGCGCGCGCACAGAGTCCTGCACGGCCGGGAGGCGGGCGCCCAGAGAGGGCGAAACGCGCCCGCACCATGCGTGCAACCCAGGCAGCCCCCACCCGTAGCCACGGGGCAGCAACCCTCTCCCGCATTGTTCCACAGTCGTGGGTCAGAGCCCCCGAATCAAGAGACTGATTCAGCAGCGTGAGATTTAAAAAAAAAAAAAAAATCTAAGAAATTGCAGATTCTTTTGTATTTGTCTTCTACTGTTTGAAGCGTTAGGATACACCCCGCTTGCATTCCTAAGTTTCCTCTGCAGCTCTGTCTTCTAGGGATGGAAACCTGAGCGCCATGAGTGCAGGAGACTGGACTATGACCTCCCCCGCGGTCCTTTCCAGTCTTATGATGGTATGATTAAACTTACAGGAAAAAAATGAAATCTGAGAGTCTCGTGAAATAAGATGACTCCCATAGCCAGGGTTCAAGAAAAACAATCATCAAAAACCAGGAGAAGTGGTCAGACACTGAGTCTAGGGTTGCCAGTTGTCTGGTTTTGAACGGGACAGTCTGGTATTTGAGCTTTCTGTCCAGTATTTGAGCTTTCTGTTCTGGAAACAAATTGAGAAAATGTCCGGTATTTTCAAATTAAGTAAGTTTTTTTATTATCATGAGTATCAGTACATAGTTGCTTACTGCCTGGCTGGTAGACATGCTCACACTGCGTGAGCGTGTCTACCAACCAGGCACTACACAACTACACTGGAGAGAGGAGGGGGGCGGGGATGGGGGTGAGGCCTGGGGCAAGATGGAATCTCTGGGGCCGGACTCACCTGTGTGCCCCGCCGGGACCGTGCGCGGGACAGGGCAGCACCCCGGGATCTGTGTGTGCCTGGGCCAGCCCCGCTCTCCGCCAGCTGGTTCCCGCCCTTTTGCTCCCCCCAGCCAGCCCAGCTCTCCCCGACTCCCCGCCGGCCAGTCCCCCCCCTGCCCTGCCAGCCCCGTTCCCCTCAACCCCCTCCCAGCCAGCCCTGCTTCCTGCCATCTGGTACCGCCTCCCCCCCCCCCCCGGCCAGCCCTGCTCCCCTCCCGGCCAGTCCCACCCCCCACCTGAGATCAAGCGTGCAGTCCCGCCCCCCACCTGAGATCAAGCGTGTCCGGTATTTTTTTGAAACCATCTGGTAACCCTGAGTCATCTACACACACACAGCAGCCACACAGTGGCCAATTCTGCCATGCACACTTGGGCAGACTCCCAAAAAGAAACCTGCCCACACAAGGCAGAACCCAATATCCCAAGGCAAAGGTCTGAATCAGCCATGGGTTCTTTTTGAGGGATGTCCCCAAGTTTCTATGAATCTTAAGTGATGGTAAAAGGAATAAAGTAGAACTGGTCTTGCTTTGTCACTTTTGACCTGCTAGAAGACCTTAATCTGGTAATACTAAAGAAGAGCTTTCTAGCTTCTCCACATTTTTTCATTCAATAGACCATTTGTAAAAGAGCCTCGTATGGACTCATCTCCCTATTCAGCACCTAATCCCCTAGCCATGGGTGCTTAGAATCTTGTTTTCTGTAGGCTGCTAGGAAGATTTTTGGTGGTTCACAGACGAATTTAAAAGTCACTCTTCAATTTTGATAGTTAGAAATTGAAAATTTTCATTACCCAGAACAGATGGATACACACACACACGTTTGCACTGAAAGCCACAATGAAGCTTCTATCCCCCTTACATTACATCCAAGAAACTACATTAAAAGAATTAAGGTTGCAAATTTCAGATGCTATAAATTAGGTAGTACCAGAAAGAAGACTTCATGTGTAACCTTAATTATGGGTAATTATATTTCATACGACAGAATTAAGGTTTGCATGGGTAACCATTCTTTCGGCATTTCCTAATTTTAGAGTGCTTGATATTGTAAACTTAATACTATTATTTTAGTGCATTTTAATATGATTTCCTACTCCTAATAAAAAACCTGAAAAAAATCCAGATATTTCATTATGTTAACTATATCGACCCCATCTCTGATTAGCAGCAGGGTTTGGACCTTTTGATCTACAGCAGAGACCTCTATTATTTGAGCTACTGGAGTGACTGAAAGCAGTCATATACTGTTATCATATGTATCATGCACTAAAGGAGGATGAAACGTAGTTTGCCAGAAGGTTCTAGATACTACTACCCTTCCACAGCTTATACTATCCAACTATGGCTCCCTTCTTTCTCTGTTCTTATTCACCTACTCTGTCCCTACTCCTGCTCCTCCCTTTTCCTCTGATCCCAGCTAAGGAGAGAGATTTCTTTTGTCACCTCTACACAGCAAAAGTTTTATTGTGAGAAAAGTGAAAACAAACTGCATCCCAAGACCACTTGAAATGCTAAAATAAGCAATAACAGCACTACATACCACAGGCGATATGCTCAGGCTATGATAATACACATTTACACTATGTACAAACATACCTCCCTTTGGGCTATTCTTAAGTGATGCCTGACCTACGAATGAAGTACCATTCAAACATTTGTAACACATAAGTGGTTCCTCTGCTACATGACAAGGTCATGCCTTGTGTTTTGACCAGTTTTCACCTAGTCTGTGTTATGTCAATTTATGCTACAGTTTCCTTTTTGAATGCATACTCATTTTGGGTGTTTTCCTACTGTGATCAGGATGTAGGAGACACAAAAAAAGGGGCTCCCTTCACATCATGCCATCAGAATGGTGGAATATGCCGCCAGGTCCTCAATAGCTCCAGAGATTCTCTGCACAGGGGCCCTGTGCCTCCACACCAGCTCTGGAACTGATTGCTGCTCTTCCTGAATCCATGTTGGCAGAGATCCACAACCACTTTAGGGAAGGCTTTCCTAACACAGAGGGAACAGAAGGCGTAGCCTGTATCAACTCCTGAGTGGGAACCTAGAGCTCTGGGCATGAACAGTGTGCATTTTTCCTCCTTCACCCACTCCTTCCCTCCCAAAAATGCCTGGAGCCACTGACAGCCCAAGTGGTGGAGCCAGAAACAAAACTCAGTGATTCCTATAGAGCTCAATTCTTTGTTTGCTTTGAGGCAATGAAGGAGGAAGATGAATAGGACATCGTGTCACAAATATGATGGTGGTAGATGCAATATAAAAAATTTAATGCCTTAGAAATTGTTCCTGCCAAGATCTTGAATTCATCTCTAGTATAAGGTATTCTTTTCCTAATGTCTCATGTTTTACTGCAGCGAAGCTTTTGATCTCAGGGTTCAAAACACAGAGAAACAGTACAAATTGTATTATGGAATAAAGTGTGAAGAATGTTCCCCTGGAGAAATTGTCCCTGATCTGTTAACCTGTCATTCTTCAAGACTCATAAAAAAGATAAAATACTAGACTTATAAATGTATTGTGAGATTACACTACCAAAAATATCTGGTATTTTAAAAATAAGTTTGCTCGTCCAGCTACTTAACTTACAAGTTTTATGGCAGTCATGCTTATGACACATCATTCACAGAAAACAGCCATTTTGTCACTTAGAACATATTACTTTATTTCCTGTCTGGATGTATGTTCCTGATATGACAGTAATCATCAAAATAAATTGAATAATAGGGAAAGAAAGAAACATTTTAACTTTTTTTTTCAGCTTTCTAGGTGTAATGCAGCACTCCCAAGGCATAATGCACCAGTAGAATTAGTATGTGATTATATATAGAGAAAAATTGTGATGTAAAAGTGTTATTGGCTTGAATTTAGGACGGCTAACCTGCCAACTTGCTCCTGTGCATGAAATGTCCTTCAAGGACTGGTCCACCAAGCCACTAATCACTCTTTCAAGAAAAAAAAAATCTTTCAGGCATCTTCTTACATCATAAAGAATAAAGGACACAAATTCCTCTCCTTTGTAGGTCACCTTTAAGGTGTTTCCTTTTTCTGCAAAATTCTCTACTAACCAGTGATTGGGTTGTCAAACTTGGATCACTGAGTAGTGATAGCATTGCAGCTAGAGTATCAGTTCAGTCTAGTCCACATATGTTGAGAGAGTTTTTAGCTGGGATTCTTCTCTATTTCAGATTTCATTCTGGCACCAGAAATCTAGTATGAAACTGGAGAAAAGCCTGCTGAGAGTCTTTGGGTAAAGTTTAGAGACAAAAGCAACAAGGATGATGCCATGATAGGTATCTGATATAGACCACCAGACCAGCAGGATGAATAGACAAGGTTTTCTTCAGACAATGGAAGTTTCCAGATCATAGCCTTGGATCTCATGGGAGACTTCGATCACTTTCACATCTGCTGAGAGAGCAATTCAGCAGTGCAGACAATGCAAGAAGTTTTTGGTGAGTATGTTTGGGACAACATCCTGGTGCAAGTGCTGGAGGAACTAATCATGGGTGGTGCTCCTCTTGACCTGCAGCTCACAAACAAGGAAGAATGGTAGGGGAAGTAGGAATAGGTGGCAACCTGGGCAGCAGCGATCATGAGATGGTCGAGTTCAGGATCCTGACAAAGGAAGAAAGGAGAGCAGCAGAATATGGACCCTGGAATTCAGAAAAAGCAGACTCTGACTCCCTCAGGGAACTGATGGGCAGGATCCCCTGAGATGCTGCCATGAGGAGGGAAAGTATCCAAGAGAACAGGCTGTATTTTAAAGCCACCTTATGGAGGGTGCAGGACCATATCATCCCAATGTGCAGTAAAAAAAGCAAATATGGTAGGCAACCTGCTTGGTTTATCAGAGAAATCTTCAGTGAGCTTAAACACAAAAAGGAAGTTTATCTTTATGGAATGAAAAGAGAGTAAATAACAACCACTGTGCTATTTACCTGGGGAGAAACAACCACTGTGCATATTTACCTTTCATTAATAAAGGGAGCTTGCCTGATAAGTTTTCATTTTGTAAAACTTTTACACAGAGAAAGATGGATTTATCTGGGATTTTTTGGTCCCATTGGGGGGTTGGTTTCCTGGGCACCGTGCTCCAGAACTGCATCCTTCCAGAGCTGAAGTGGTTCAGTGTGTGCATTGCTCTGCAGGGTGGCAGTTACCACAACTCTGTGCCTTGTCTGAGGGAGACCAGAGAATCTGGCACAGCAGGACAGGGTTGTAGGGAGTCCCAGAGAGCAACACAGTGGATGTCAGTGGCATGATCAGCACACCGTGGAACAATCGCAAGGGGCCTTCTGTGACTGCACCCCCATCACAAGTACTTCAACAGGAGGGTGGTGAAGCACTGGAATGGGTTGCCAAGGGAGGTGGTGGAATCTCCATCCTTAGAGGTTTTTCAGGCCTGGCTTGACAAAGCCCTGGCTGGGATGATTTAGTTGAGGTTGGTCCTGCTTTGAGCAGGGGATTGGATTCGATGACCTCCTGAGGTCTCTTCCAGCCTTAATCTATGATACTTCTGTGGCTAGCTCTGTGCGCTGGAATGTGGGGGGAGATTAATGTGCTATGGCCAGTGTCAGGGCCAGCAAAGGAAGAAACCCAAGGTTCAAAAGCGGTCTTTTTTAAAAAAAACCCTTGTTGCTTTGGCACTGCTGAGAGTGAGGATTAATTTCAGTCATGAAGTGAAGTGGAATTGTAACCTGGCGGCAATGGGTGACAAGATGATTTTCCAAGAGGTACTTCTAATGGATTTGTCATTTCTTTATTGGAAGGCAGTTGTGTTTAACAGAATGCTTTGCTTCCAAAAGCCTTAGTTATATTTTTTGTTGTGCACAATAGTGTCCTTCTGCATCGCTTTGTAAGGTCTGACAGTTCATGTTACTGTGAGGCTTTGATTTCAGTTACATAACCTTCTGTGTCAGTGTGAGATGAGCCCAAGCTGATACAAGTGTGGCTGGGCTAGTATCTCAAAAAATACAAGTAGCGCAGCATTAGAATTTGTCTCTTCATTTTTCTGAAACTTTTAGAACATTAGTTTATAAAAAAATAGGGTGCTGTATTACGTTTCCTTTAACCAGCACTGTCATGCAGCTGCCTATTTAGTACCACACAGGTGCTCAAAGAAGGCGCACAGGGCAGGAACCTGAGGCAGTTGGGGCAGATGGTTGCTGGGGGTGGAGGGTTGCCCCACGCCCAGCTCCAAACGTAACCCACCCTCTAACCTGCCATGAGTGGTGTGGTGTAGGCCCAAATCTTGCCATGGGTGGTGGCTCCAATCCTGCCACAGCCAAGAAAGCTCAACCCCAACCCAGCCCGGGAGTTGTCAGGGTAGGGAGAGCTATTGTTCTACCTCAGCCCAGGTACTGCTGTGAGGAGAGAGAGCTGGAGGAGTCTCTGTCCTCACAGCAGCCTTCAGAGCACCTTCCTTCACTACAAACATCTCTCAAACCTGGCCCCACTGGAGGCTCAGAGTCTGTACTCCCCATCCAGAGCTCTCACACTCCTGCATTCGAACCTTCTGCCACAGCCCTGAGCCCCTCATCCCTAACATCACCCCAAAGCCTGTACCTCCATCTGGAGCCTTCACACCCTTGCACGCCAATTCTCTGTCCTAGTCCTGAGCTTCTCATCTCTGACCTCACTCCAGAGCCCACACCTCCAGCCTGATCTATTATAGCCTTGAGCTCCAATCCTCTGTCCTAGGCCTGAGCCTCCTCCCACACTACAAACCCCTTACCCTCATACCCACCACAACAATTTTACTCTGTGCACCAGTATGAAGGTGACATGCTCCATACTGGTGCACATAGAAAAATTCATTCCACCCCAGGTGGGAAAAATTAGAAGAACACTAGTGCTTGCTGTTTTCAGGTTTCTGTTCTCCCACCAATGTGTGTAGGATTCATGAGGTAACACCTTATCAAAGCTTAATTTACTTATTTATGTGAAGCCAAATTCTGGAATCCTCACACTCCAAATAATAAATACATCTACACTGCTTGCAAAAGGCAGCAGGAATCCGGGCCTATTCCTTATTTGTAATTATGCTTCTTCAAAGGTATCATATTGAATTCCCAAAGCTGCGGAGGCTTCAGTTGCTAGTCAGAGAAATTGTCCTAGTTCTGTGCTTTGAGGCAGCTGCTGTTAAGCACAACTCTGCTTCATCATACACATCTGTCAATAGCTTACCTTGCTAGAACCTTTCTAGTTACTTCCTGAATTGTGCAGGAATCCACAGCTACCACTACATAAGCCAGCTGGGAAACAAACCAGGAAATGCACATACTTTCAAAATAAAAAATAAAACAGCTCCTCCTTGAGGCTGAACAGAAACATATCCATAAAGGTGCTTCAAAAACCAGAACTACCAAATACTCCAGAGAAGTGGCTGAGTAAACTGTCCTCCTGTGACATCATGTTTTTAAAAAAGATGACACTTTAAAAAAAAATCAGTCTTTCATACAGCATTGACACTTGGGCCCCAATCTTGCATTGTGGTCCACATAGATTGTGTGTATGCTGCAGTTTGAGTCACACTGAAGCTACTGTGTAGCTGTCCGAAGGTTGAATGACAATACAGGATCAGGGTTTTAAAGGCTGAAGTCTGAAGAGTATCTCTGAATACAAATTGATCTGCAGTATTGTCACAAACACCACAATAGAGGCATTAAAAATGGCAATGAATAGCATGGAAAGTTTAATACCTAAACCAGAATCTTTACACCCTAACCTCCTTCATCTCCCTCCTCAAAACCCACCTCTGGCAAAAGGAGTTAAAGAAAGCAGGCAATTAATGAGAGCTCAACTGAGGAACAGATGGGGGTAGTTAGTACTATAAATAGATAAAGCAAGTACTAAAAGCACTCCAAGTGTTTATACACAGTATATTTGATTGCATCCCACTAACCCCACCCTTCACACATCAGTTAATTTACAGGGTAGGTTCTTGGGGGGAAGGGGAGGGATCATGTCTTTCTACAGATCTGTAGCACAAGACTCTGATCCAGACTGGAGCCTCAGGCCTGTGGTGATGAAACTGTATTAAATATTGAGCAATAATAATAATCTCTCTAAACACAGACAAAGTGTATGTGGTGCATAGTAGAGAAGTTGTTGAATGGCTACTGCACATTGAGCTGAGCGAGTATGGCCTACAACACCAATAGGCCTTGAAAGATCCTGCCATTCTAGGATCACTTGACCTGGGAGTGCTGGAACTGACCCAGGCAGACTAAGAAAGAAACAGAAATGTACTGGGGCTAGGCGGCTTTGGAGAGTGATGGAGCCAATGCAACATTCCTGGTGCTTCTATGAAACACAGCAAGTGTTGGCAGAGCTGGAATGGCAGCAGCTAAAACTTGGTGTCCAGCCCCATTAGGCAGCACCTTCACTGACCACATTCCAAAAGGAACTGATGGGGAAGATCAGGACCCTAAAGAGCTCAAGTACTGGGAATTGTGAGCACCCAACCATGAAAATGTTGACCGAAGCATCCACAGGTTGACACAGTCTTTTGTCCCTGCTCTAATGCAGAATGACTTCTAAAGTGTGCTGTTTTCACATTGGCACCAACCGACTTTCAGTACATCTCCAAAGAAGACTGATTTCTACAGCATGGTGATGCGTGGCTGGCACCAGCCTCCATTCCCTGCTCAGGTTAGGGGTTGGCTGATTCCAAGAACTAATCACTCAGAGTTGCACAGTCTGACACAGGTCTGCTTCATTCAGTGTCTAACTGATCAGCTTTACATGCCAGGCAAGCTGGCTCCCTGGCATTTTTTCCTCCTTCAATGCTCATAAGTTCTCTTTTGCTGCCTGGATCACACCCTTTCTGCAAATCTCTGAGTTGCTTTGATATCGCATTAGCACAAATCTAGTATTAGTGCAGGCCAGGCCCAGAATTTGCAAAAAACTAAAGCTACTGTTGTGGTATAACAGTACTTACTACCTTGTTTCAACCATGGTGAAAATAAGTTGCTTCATTTTGTTAATTATAGTGACATTTTCAAAAGGATACGGCTAATGAAGCAGTATGTGAAATTAAGCCCTCTATTCAGGGTGCCTATGTCACGTGAGTGACACAGAACAGATGTTTATGGACATACTCCTGTAGCAACACAGAGCATGCCTTAAATATTCAAATGGTGGAACAGATATTGATAAAAAATGTAGTTGTTTAATCTCTTTTGCTTGAACTTGACTGGCAAGGTCATGGCAGAGAGCAGGAAGGATGCGCTCATAATTAAGGTACAGAATTACATGTCAGATTACCTGAGTTTTATTCCTTGCTATGAAACAGATGTCCTTTGGAATCTTTTGCAGGTCATTTCATTGGCCTAACTCTCTTCCTGCTAGTACCAATGATTTCAGTTTGAATAGAAGTAGGCCAGTGGTGACCACTTTTGAAAATCCCACCCAGGAACTCCAGCAGTTTCCGCTGAACTCAGTTCACCCAAATTCACGAGTACTCAGCGCCTCTGAAAATCAAAGTATGATTGTTCCATGCCTCAATTTCCTCATCTGCACACTGCAGATGATATCCCAATTCTTCAGAGGCTATTGTGAAACTAATGTTTGTAAAACACTTTGAAATCCTTGAATCCATAAATCTTAAGTATTACTAGTAGTTTGGGACTTCTAGTTTTGGTCCCAGACATACTTCAGTGTTTAATGCTATAGTAATTAGTCCATTCAGTACCCCCTCTGTCTGTCACTGGCCAAACCAAAACCCTGTGTCCATGCATTCCCAAATTTTGGGGAAACGACTAGTCAGGTTCAAATTTTGGCACTAACCTTGACTACAACTACAGGGAAAACAGACAGTATGAATACTCTGTGAGCAACAAACGGAGTTATTCTTCACAATATTCCTGGAAAGACAGGGTTCAACTGTAATTGCTTATTATGGAGAGAGTGTCACCCATTATTTCTAAAAAAATTACCTTTCATTATAGTCTGGTGAGCTAATCCTCACACCTCACTCATCTCTTAGAATCAGCTCAGTTTTAAGACTTATTTCCTTCTGTCGCCAAGAGGCTAATAAAATTCTCAACCTCCATGCTTCTTTCGTCTAAAATAATTTTCCATACTTGTTACTTGGCTACAGAGAAGATGGAGAAGGTGTACCACACAAGTATAATAAACTTGAATGTCCTACACCCCATTTCAGGGAGTAGAATATGCACTTGCTGTGGAGAAAGTTGTGCTTCATGGGAGACTGAAGCATCTAGTTGTGTAGACAGTCAGAATTTTGATACAACATAAGAACATAGCTAAATAAGAGCCCTGCCTGGAGGCTGTTTGAAAGTACACTGAATCAGTTCATCTCCATAATGGTCTGTCCTCATTCTCCCAGTCTGGGCAACCCTGTAAAAACTGTGAAAACATAAGGGCAAATGCTCTTTACAGCGCCTCTCCTGAGTAACTAACAGGCACCCTGGGTATGTTTGCTAAGGTAAAGAAGGAGGATACCTTTCCATAAGTAATCCAAACAACTATTCCATTTCCAGTCTTTGGGAAGGAGTAGCTTCTACAGCTCTTGACCTTCGTATGTGGATGTCAGAAGTTCGTAGATCTACATATTTGCACATTTCCCCCCCGGCCTCATCTGGGTACCATAGAACTGAGAGTGATACAAAACTTTTCTGCATCCTTCTGAAATCCTACACACTTTGCACAACTATCTAACTGCAGGGAAGGAGGCAGGAGTTGTTTCAGCCTGCATGCACAATTTGACTATTTAGCTGCCGTGGGTGTTTGTGACTTACACTAGTAAGCAGAGTTACTAATTACACCATGGCCCACACACATGTAGCTAATATAATTATCATATTAGTGCCCACAAGCTCCTCCGTAATCAAGGCCTTGCCACAATTTTCACTACAAATTCCATTTCTCACATGTTAATAACTAAACACATTCTGCCCTATGGTGAAATGTAACAGAGAAAATTCTCTGTAGGAGTAAGTTGTTGTGAAGTTTTTCCTTCAAAATTACTAATACTATTTTTTTGTAGGAAGTTCAGAAAGCAAAGCAGAGACTCGCTGGGTTTGTATAACTACAAACTGACATTCAGCAAAAGAAATTTCACAGACAGTTGCCTATACCTTTCTGGCAACTGAATTTATCCCCTTCCCACAATTATATCTTTCACAAACTGGACACTCAGCATTCTGCCATCACCCATACCCATAATATGGTGATAGTTTCCATAGCATATTTTGACATATCCATTCCCAACTATCATAAACTTCATTTTACAATCTGGACTGAGTAGGCAGTTTTGAAAATTAGGTAAATAAGCATTTACTAGGCAGACTGTTTCTGTTCCACATATCCATCAAACAAACTTATCGCTGTTACCTTTGGATTTACCTGTCTTTTCCCCCTTTTTTTGTCTAGTTAGTGCTCTCAGTTGCACAACATCTCGACATAGGCACCAAGCCCGCATTCGGATCTCTGAAGGTAAACCCGTTCACTCAGATGTATTCCTCATTGGTTCGGCAACATCCAGCTGCCCTAATGGTCCCTTGAGGCCAGCCATTGTACTGCTGAGCCAGAACTGGAAGAATCCAAAAGTAGGCTTAAAGCCGTCTTTGTGCACAAGGATACTCTTTGCCCAGGTTGCTAGGTGTGCTTCTCATCTGCATCCTTATCAAGGATCAGGACTGAAGTGTTTAAAGAATCAAATTAAGAAGCTATGGAAGTGCTGTCTCTGTGGGATGTGTATTTTGCACTTTTAGAGAAACTAGCGGGCTGCGCCCCATGCTTGCTATGTTTGTCAACCCCCCCCCCCCCTCTCTGGCCACTTTCACATTTGCAGCCAGAGAGCGTGAGAACATGATGACGTAATTTTGACACCCAGCAGGAAAAACTTTTTTTATATAGAGAGAGATAATGTAGTCAGCATGGAGAGACAATAGAAATGATGTGTATTAACCATAATACAGAACCTCAGAGTTATGAACTGAGGGGTCAACCACACACCTCATTTAGAATTGGAAGTACACAACCAGCCATCAGCAGAGACAACCCCCTCAAACTCTGCCCGCTATACAGTACAATACTGTGTTAAATGTAAACTACAAAAAGAAAGGAAAGTTTAAAAAAGATTTAACAAAGGAAACTGTGCTTGTTTCATTTAAATTAAGATGGTTAAAAGCAGCATTTTTTTTCTGCACAGTAAAATTTCAATGAAGTCAATGTTCAATTGTAAACTTTTGGAAAAACATCCATAGCATTCTGTTCAGAGTTATGATCAACCGCCATTCCTGAGAGAAGTGTAATGTTGAAGTTCTATTGTAACAATGTAATGTACCCCAAAATATCAGTATTTGCTTGAAACTGCTAAATGTGTGTTACCTGGTGTTACCACTGTATACAATAATAGCACTAGGCCTGACCTGCAATGGCAGCTAATTAGTTCTTGTCACCAGAGGGCATCAGAGGACAAGCTGATTTTTAGATAGCAGAAATCATATCCTCCTTTTAGTTACACCAGTGTCAAACCAATGACTAGGAGGAGACACAGGTTCAGTAGCCTCACTGAAATTGTGAAGATTTTTCATTATCCACTTCACCTACCCAAGTGTGAGGGGAATAAGGGCCAGTGTTCAAGGGTGCCCCTTGAGTGGGTTGGGCATTTGGGGCCAGGCCTTCTGTTAGAATGGAGCAGGTTGTTCCCTGCAATGTGCTAGGCCTGCTCTGAGGGTGGCAGCTATTACCCCGCCTTCTAACTGCCCCCCCACACACCTTCTTTTTCACACCCTGCTTCCTAAAAGCACATCGACCACAGGGGCTGTCTGCTATTGTGTGCCACCCCTGTGCTGCTGGGCAAAGGAGGAGGAATTTCCTTGCTTGCTTTTCTAGAGGGTCTACACACAACCAGGCACAAAAGGTTCCAAACATAATTCAATCATGCTTCATCTAGACGTCAAAGCCTTGCTGGAATGGTACTGGGAATGATTTTTGTGCTACCCAGCAGGCTCACTAACAACATACTACTATTTAGCACTCATCACCACATTTTCTGAAAGTGCAATACAAAACAGTTAAGTGAACCAGAGCCAATGGGACTCGGGATGTAAGTGACTAGTCAACTAGTTGCTCCCCTCCTCCTTGCTGCCTCTAGCAGGAGCTAGTACAGGAGGAGCTGGCTTAAAAGCCAGTTCCCCCCAACACCGTCTGGGGGGGAGGGGGCAGAGAAACAAAATGAATTATGTGCATCAATTTTCACTGCAGAGGATGTGGAAGAGACCTCCACACACAAACCATTCTTATTACGTAACAAATCTGAGGAACTTTTCCAAATCAAGGTGTCAGTAGAGAAGATTTTGACACAAACTGATACATTAAACAGTAATAAGGTAATCAGGATAAGATGGCATTCATTCAAGAGAGTTCCAAACTAACTCAAACATTGCAGAGCTACTAACTATGGTATGTAACCTATCACTTAAAATAAGCCTCTACACCAGATGACTGGCAGACAACTAATGTAATACTGAAATTTAAAAAAAAAAATTGCCAAGATCACCTCTAGTGCCAAACTTCTGTACTATAGTTTTAACCAGTTTGTTTGGTAAAGTATAATCAAGAACATAATTATCAGACACAGATGAATACTATGTATTAAGGAAGAGTCAATGTAGCTTCTATAAAGGGAACTCATGATTCACCAATGTACTAGAATTCTTTGAGGGTGTCAGACAATAAGCATGTGCACAAGGGGATACAGCGTACTTAGACTTTCAGAAAGCTTTTGACAAGGTCCCGCAAAGTATTAAGCAAAACTAAGCAGTCATGAGATAAGAGGGAAGGTCTTCTCAGAGATCAATGACTGGTTAAAGGATGGGAAACAAAAGGTAAGTATAAATGGTTAGTTTTCACAATAAGGAGTGGGAAATGGTGGTGTCCCAACATTTATAAGTGACCGGGGAACAGAGGTGAAACAGTAACATGGCAAAATTTGCAGGTGACACAAAATCACATGAGACAGTTAAGTCCAAAGTAGGGATGTAATAGAGTAGTCTCAATTAGTCCATTAACCCATAAGAAAAAGCTTATTGGTTAATGCTATCAACAACATGCATTTAAATGCAGAGCTGCAATGTACACTGGAAAAAAAAATCACCACTATATATACAAATTGATGCGGTATAAATTAGCTGTTACCACTCAAAAAAAGAGATCTTGGCACCATTGTGGATACTTCTCTGAAAACATCCGCTCAATGTACAATGGTAGTCAAAAAACTAATAAAACATTAGGAACCATTAGGAAAATGATAAATAAAACAGAAAACATCATAATGCCACAATACAAATGCATGGTTTACCCACATCAAGAATAATAGTGCAGTTCTGGACACCTATCTCAAAAGAGATATATTGAAGAAGGTACAGAGAAGGGGAACAAGAATGATTAGGAGCATGGAATATTCCAACAAAAGATTAAAAGACTGGGATTGTTCAGTTTAGCAAAGAGACTACTAAAGAGGGATATGATGGAGGTCTATAAAATCATGAAAGGGGAGGATAGAGTGAATAGGGAAGTGTTCTGTACCCCTTTACATAACACAAGAACTACAGGCCACCTGATGAAGTTAACAGGCAGCAGGTTTAAAACAAAAAAGAAAGTACCTTTTCACACAAACACACTGTCAAACTGTGGAACTTGTTGCCATGGAATGTTGTAAAGGCCAAAACTATAATTAGGTTAAAAAAAGAATTAGCTAAGAATATGGATGATAGGTTAAATGGTCAGGGACACCCCCCCATGATCCAGGTGTCCCTAACCTTCAGGAACTCAGTGCGTTGAGGGGTAGTGAGCAAAGAGCTGACAGACAAAGTCTCAACAAAATGTTAAAAACAAGCAAATTGATTGAAAGTCCCCCCTCCCCACCTCAAGGAAACTGGAATTAAAAAATAAATCAATTAAAACTGAGTTAAGAGCAAATGGCAGAAAGTCAAGGGGGAAATATTCCATAAAATATGCCCAAGAGTAAAAAATTCTGATATACCCCAAGGCTCTGAGAGACAGAGTGAAGTGCTTCTATTTAGAATTGTAACTGGCCATTGTGGCTAAAATAGTAATTTGTTTTTAATAAACTAAAGTGGGTTATGTGGGACATGCAAGATCCAGGAAACTCTTGAGCATCTGCTTGGGGAGTGCAAAGAATGTACCGTTAAAAGGAGGTATTTATATGAAAAATGTAGAGGCCTCAAAGTAACAAAAATTTCACCGAAACACATAATAAGAGCATCAGGAAAATGGGGCCCTATAAAAAACTAATCCTGCAATTCTTTAAGAATACTGAGAAAGGGAAAAGATTTCAATTCTTGAATCACACATATGTCCAGTGTTTGGCTGTCATAGCATAAGTTTTGATATACAACACAAAAAGAACAAGAATGAAGCAGAAGCTAAAAGCAGCAGGAAGGCTGTTGAGTTGGCAGGGAGCAGACAATAGCAGGAGAAATCCTCTGAGCCTGGGAGCTAAGTGGAGCTAGCTGAGGGATAACAACTGCTTGAACTGTTCAGTTCCAGGAGGAGGACTAAGAAGATTCTTGCGGTAAGGAGAAGACCTGAGAAGTAAATTGCAACCCAGCTCTAGCAGGAGGAACAATAATTGCTTGAACTACTCAAGCTCTAGGAGGATTCCATGATCTCCTGCCATAAAAGGAGATAAAAGAGAACCCTGAAGAGACTGGGAACTCAGCTTGGGGTATGTCTACACCGGAATAAAAAACCCACTCTCAGAGCCCAGGTCTACAGACTCAAGCCTGCAGAACTCTGGCTGTGGAGGTAAATATAGTATTGTAGACAACCAGGCTTAGGCAGGAGCCTGACCTCAGAGATCTCTCTGCTTGTGGGGTCTCAGAACTCTTGAGTTTGAATGTCTCCACACTGCAGTTTTACAGCCCTAGCCTGAGCTCCACAAGCCTCAGTCTGTGCCATGAATCTTTTATTGCAGCATAGATGTATCTTTAGAGGGCAGGGGTCAGAGGAGCCTGGAAAGCCAGAAGCACCTTTTAGAAAGACAAGGCAGGTGAGGTAATATCTTTTATTGGACCAATTAGTGCTGAAACAAGCTTTTGAGCTTCTCTCACCAACCGAAGCTGATCCAGTAAAAGATATTACTGTACCCACCTTGTCTCCCTAATATCCTGGGACCAGCTTAGCTACAGCAACACTGCATAGAAACACCTTTTGTTCCGGACCTCTTTGTATGAGGTTTTGTAATAATACCACCTTCCTTTATGGCTTGTTTAAGACAAACATGAAGAGTGCCTGAAGTGGAGTTATTGTCTTCTCTGAGAAGGGAAACAGAAGCAGAAAGTTTGTGCAGAGCTACAAACAACTCAGTAGGGGGCACTACAGCACATCATACCCTATGACAGAGCCCCATTAAAATATTAGGTTTGCCCAATTAAAATGTTATTGGTCAGAAGTAATATCTAAGAATGTGTACAGCTCTAACTACCATCCATGGGAGTTACTGCCCATACAAACACCAGAACAATGTTTCTGTATCAGAAGAATGTCAGCTTACAAAAGTCGTATGTAAGATGTGGGCCACTTAACAGCATCACACTGGTTTCATGAAACATTTTTGTGCTGGAACAAACATCAGATTATGAAAAACCTGAGCCTGATGCTACCTGGCCTCTTGTGTAGTCATTTACACTAGTGCAAAGTGAAAAGAACATAAGAACGGCCATACTGGGTCAGACCAAAAGTGCATCTAGCCAAGTATCCTGTCTTCTGACAGCAGCCAATGCCAGGTGCCACAGAGGGAATGAACAGAACAGGTTATCATAAAGCGATCTGCCGTCCATTCCCAGCCCTAACAATCAGAGCCTAGGGACACCATTGCTGCCTATCCATCTCTAATCTCCGTTAGAATTTCACACTATCATCATCTTGGTCAGGTGGTCTGTAATGTATCCCTACTGCTATATTCTTAGAGCATGGACTTACTATCCATAGAGATTCTATGGTACTGTTTGGTTCATTTCAGATTTTTACTTCATTTGATTCTGTCAGGGACTCAAACCCAGACGGCTTCCGTTCGTTGTCTGACCGCGAAGAGACAAGCAACACCAGCAAGGTTCAATCACAAGCTCTTTATTGAAGAGTGCACACAACAATAGAGAGCAGCCCGTCTCCTAAGCGAACCAACCCCGATCACAGTTACCAGTAGGTTTATATAGACAGTTCCGTCGCGTCACAGACTACTCGATTAAGCAACCCACCCCCCTTTATCGGTTAGAAGTTTCCAGTATTCATGCTTACCTAGCCAACTATACAATATGGCCTTAAACAATTCATAATGCATCAGCAACTCTCTGATCAATCACAGAAGACAAGTACCAGGAACTAACAGAGGGCAAAACAGGGAGTTAAGATCAGAGGGAGAATAGAAACAGGGAGTTACTTGATCAGTTCTCAAAACAAGCTGTTCCGCTCCACCTCAAGTACAAGAATGTAATTTTTCACCTAGTTTACTTCTGCAACTTAAGCACGTATGTAGGGAGCGCCCCTGCGTGACCCATGTTTCCAGCTCTGCTCGGGGACTACCCAGAAATCTTTGTTATCTTCTTTTTGGTTTTCCTTAGGCCCTCTTTTCTAGGGCCTAACAATTCTACACTTTCGTTCACAGATTGTGCTGGTGGGGGAGTGGCACTATCTGTTCTGTCCTTCCCATATATTTTGTACCCTAGTATGACTGTGTTCCATTGATTGTCCTCATTCCACCAAGTTTCTGTGATGCCTAGAATATCAACATCCTCATTCCGTACAAGGCACTCTAGTTCACCCATCTTATTATTCAGATCTGTAGCATTTGTATAAAAGCACTTTGAAAATTTGTCACTTTTTAGCTGTCTGCCACTACATGATGTGATTGAACGGGACTCTTTCATTTCACTGTTTTTCATCAGATCTTACTCATATTTTATTATCTTCCATCCTCTTTTCCTTACCAGGAAATAAAGAATCTTCATTAATTGATCCTCCCCCAAGGTAAGGAGGAGAGGATGCGAGCAATCTGGATCTGTTTTGATTTAGGTAGAGCCCATCCTTCCTGTTTAGGTTCCCCCTTTCCCAAAAGTTTCCTCAGTTCCTAATAATTTTAACCCCCCTCCTCCCTACACCATCATCTCATCCATATATTGAGACCCTATAGTGCTGCCTGTCTAACTGGCCCTGTGTGTGGAACTGGAAGCATTTCAGAGAATGCTGCCATTGAGGTCTTGGAGTAGGGATGTTAAAATGTGTTTATTTTTGTAAAAATGTAACCACTGAAATTTACAGCTGTTACACATTTACATGCAGGGACCAGGCAGGAGCTGGTGCTCATGGGGAGCCAGCTCCCGCCTGTCCCGTCCCCCCCCACTGCTGGCTCCACGGGTGGGGAAGGGCAGGTAATACTGTGGGAGTTGGTACATGGCAGGAGCCATCTTAAAAGCTCTCTTCCACGCACACTGGCTGCTGCTTCTTCCCCCCACCATGCTGCTCCCTCTGATACAGAGGCAGCAGTGCAAGGGGGGGCAGGTGTGAGCCAGTGTGCATGAAGAGCTGTCTTGTAAGACTTCCCCCCACCTCTAATACAGAGGCAGCAGGGGTGGACTGTGTGTAACCATTAAGATTAATCGATGAGCCCAGGTTTATTGGTTAATTGCTTAAACAGGTACATGTTCACATTCCTATCCTGGACGTCAATCTCTTACTTCGCAGCCTAAATTTGGCCTCCAGGACCTCTCTCCTATCCTTGTCTAGATCATTGGCACCTACATATGCCATGACCATGAGCTCCTCCGCAGCACTAAAGTCTATCTAGATATCTTGAGAGATCCACAACCTTCGCACCTGGCAGAGAAGTCACTATGTGGTTCTCCCGGATCATTGCAAACCCAGCTATGTTTCTAATGATTGAAACCCCCATTCCTATACCTGTCTCTCTCTAATAACTGGAGGTCCCTCCCCCAGAGAGTTATCCTGATATGCATATCCATGACATCATCTGGAAGGAGGGTCCCAACTATGGGATTGTTTCCCTCCACTCCAGTTGGATGTTCCCCATTCCTAAGACTTTCACTCACCTCAGCAGCACAGAGGCCGTCTGACCAGAGGTGGAACCATTCTACAATGTCCTGGATAGTCTCATCTGTGTACCTCCCTGTCTCCCTTAGCTCCTCCAATTCAGCCATTCTGGTCTCCAAAGCCCATACACAGTCTCTGAGGGCCAGAAACTCCTTGCACCACATGAAAATATATGCCACCTGTCCATTGGGCAGGTGGCAATACATACCACATTGTATGCAATAAATTGGATAGCCCCCAACTCTGTTGCTGGGCTTTTGCCTGCATTCTCTTTTTACTCCTGGAGCTTGTTACTTGCTTGATGGGTTTTTTTTAATTATGTGGTTTTGATTTTAACGTTTAAACACCTTTAAAGAATGTTAAGAGTATCTAATGTGCTCACACTCCCCTGCTAAACTCCCCCACAAAATTCCTCTGTTCACTAGGTCCTCTGCTCTTAGTAGTGGGCTTTAAAGCTTCCTGAGTAGCTCTGTCTCCTGGTTAAAAGTTGCTGAGTGCTAAAGTGACTAAGCCTCCTTAACAGGTGCTGTGTTATTCTGTTAAGGTAGTATTTTGCACTCATTCTACAGTAAGTGAGATGCAAAAACAGAAAATCAAGGCCTTTGAAATCCAAGGAAATAGTGCGCATAATATAATCTAGGAATAGGCAATAATAGGACATTTCTATTTGATACCATTGCAACAATTAACATGCAGACTCTCTCAAATATTTCCCTGGTCATCACGTGAAGAACTAGTGGATTTTGAGCCAATAGGGCTTTTTGTCACGGGGGTGAGAGCACCATGGAATGGGAGGAAATTATTTGTTCAGCCCATTGTTGTCATGCACAGCAAGGAGATGTGCTTAAACACGTCAGAGGCCCTGTATCTCAATAAAACATATTTATAGCACTGTTTTTGAAGATGAAAATAGTTCTGCCACAGAGAGTGGGAACAAAAAGTCTTATCTAAAAATAAATGTCCCAAGACAATCCTACCTGTTTCAATTCCTTTTTTAGAGCGGGATACATGAAATACAATCAAGAAACACTTGGATTGTGCAGGTAGTATCAAGGGCCTTTTGGAACTGGAATGTTTTTCATTTCACTACTCTACTAATTTATCACCAATTATCCATCTTCTGAAAAACAATCTCTCACTTTGTAAGAAAAAAGGTGATTAAATATTCATAGGGAAGTTAGCCAATCTAGGCAAAAACCAGGGTGGGAGTCACTGGGATAGAAGCACATTTTCCTTCATATACAGTGTGCTCTCACTAACTGGTGTGACTCTCTTGTGTGTGGTAGATTGTATTAGGTCTCTCTTTGATATGCGTAAAATGAGGCAAAGCATTAAGTGATTTGCTTAAGAGAATGAGGCACTGGCATATCTTGCACTCCCATCATAAGAGCATCCCTCTCTCTAAAGGGGCTGACGTTAAAATACTCCTAAGCAGGTCACAGCTTGGATATGATGCTCAAGAGTGTCCAAGAGAAGAGTCCTTCATTTCACTACTCATCATGATTGGGACGTCTAGATGGATAAGTTAAATTAAAACCCCAGATCTGAACCCCACTGTCTGATCCAAATTTAAATCAGATCTCCTCCCTCACACCTTTTAAAATAATGGGCTCAATTCATAAGATTGTTCTGAATATCCCAAAGTTTGGGGGGAAATAGGATTCACTTCAATATTTTGGATCTTCGTTTGAGACTATTCAGATCTGAGATTCTGGTTCTCTTCTGAAGATCAAATTTAAGGCCAGGTGGAGATCTGAAGATTAGCTTGAGGGCTAGAGCCCATCTCTATATTTATTTAGCTCCATAGAGAGATATGCACTCTATCCAGATACACCATCCAAAAAAATGGCTTAGGAGAGCAGGAACAATGAGGAACCCCACATGTACTCTCCACATTGGTTCTAACTAACTGTCCCAGCACCAATGCTTAGTGGGAAAATAATTATCAAGGGAAATATGCCTTCCTTTCTGTTCCCCCACAATGGGGCCAATCACATGTGAGCACTTCCTATCAGGTGTGTGCACCAGCATTTTCTCAGTGTGTTTTGCTCAGCTTGTGGTGACTCCTGCTAGTAGCTAACTTTTCAGACAGATTCTCAATGCCTGAGCCCTCCAGCCAACTCACACAATCTGTAGGTGTTCAACAAAACAAACTCCTTCCAGATTACACAGTCCAATAGGGCCTATGCCAGTATCCTCAGTATCTTTAGCCCTCTCTCTAGGCTTGGTGCTCAGCTCCTGTCTGGGCCAGCTTCAAATGCTGCTTCTCCAATGGTCCCTGCTCTGGAATGGATCAGACACCCCCACCCCCCATGCCAGGCTGCCACCTTTGAGACTCTTGGCCTCTTGGCAATGGACCTCAGATGAGTCATTGTCTCATTTTAGTTCCCTTATGAGGATGTATCAAAGTGCACAATGCTGACCCTCTTCAGAGTCTGCAGCCCTCTCCCTGGGCATATGCCAACTCCCCTCTCTCAGTCAGGACTGTAGCCACTCTGCCACTGACTGAGGGGGAGACAGGATTCAGAGCTCCAGGTACTGCCACTTTAGAATCACTGGTCTCCGGGGCAAGTGCCCCTTTTGCCCCTCCCCTCCCCACATTGGCGGGCCTGGTAGTAGCTGCCTACTTCTTCCCTTTAACTCCTTGCTGCCACCATTTCCTGGGTCACTGCCCTGCAACTCCTTCCATTTTACTTTCACCTTTAGGTTAGGGCTAAATATCCCCCCTTGTGTTCCCACAGCCTGGGGCAGCCACCTCAGGACCCACACTTTGGGGGGGCCCCATGGCGGCCGCCTCAACTGTCCTATGGACAGAAGGGACCCACGGAGATTACAGGGGCCTGGCACAGAACAGCAGCAGAGGTCGTCTCCCCGCCCCCCCACTCACCATGGTGGTGGGATCTGGAGCATTCCAGCAGCCTGCTCTGCTGTGTCACAGCACATCCTGCCACACTGCCCTCTCCCAGCTGGCTGTGCGCCACATCTCCACGGCAGCTTGAAGTACAGTGCTCTGGCTCTAGGGCACACTACTTCCTGCCACCATGGAGAATCAGGGCTCAGGGGGCTGGGTGGGGATGGCAGGGAAGAGCGGAGCAGGCTGCCGAGCCACTCTGGCTCCCGCCCTCACAGTGAGCACGGGTGGGGTGGGGATGACCCCTGCTGCCACCCCATGCCAAGCCCCGTAACCCCCTGGGCTGCATTACTTGGGGAAGAGGCCAAGCAGAAGTGGGGTTGCCCCAGGCCTTGCATCCCCTTAGGAACTGCCCTTCCCACAGCTGACCAGGAACTAGAACTGCTGCAAAGAGCCAGGAGCACCATCCTTACTCCTCTGGATCCAGCCTGCAACTAATCTGCTTTGTCTAGCAGCATCTTTTAAAAGGAGCCTGCTGGATTCTGCTTGGCTGCTCCCTGGAGCCTCTCTAGGCAGACTGGAGGAACCACCACTACTGCTCCCTTTTTGGGGCAAGTTGTTGTACAATTGCAAGACCTCTAGCAGGGGCCTCAAAGGGCCTGATACTCCTTGTTACATTTTCTGACCAGATAAATTATTTGATTTTTACAAGTAAAGCTATGTATTTAGCCTTCTGCTCAGTTTGAGCCTTGGGAAGAATATAGTTCCTCTAGAATAGTTTTTGTCATCACTTTGTTCCACTGATTTGCAAACCTCTATCTGCTGCAGAAAAAACGGTGGTTTCTATGTGATGATCAATGGCAGGATAGATGCAGATATTATGGTTGCCAATTAGTTTTGGAATTAAAATGGAGGTTTTGGTCCATTAGACTAAGGCAGTGCCAGCGGGGGCATTTGTGTGCGCCTGCCAAGTGCTCAGGGCTGGCCCCGTTCCGGGTGCATGGTGCATGCGCGGTGCCAGAGCCAGCCCTGGGTGCATGGAGCACGGGGAGCGCCGGCCCCGGGCACACGGCGAATTGGGCGCTCTGGCCCCCGGGCACGCAGCAAATTGGCTGCCCCGCCCCCGGGCGCACGGCTATGGGGGGCGCCGGCCCCGGGAGCACGGCGAATTGGCTGCCCGCGCCCCAGGCACGCGGCTATGGGGAGTGCCGGCCCCGGGTGCGCGGCTATGGTGGGGCGCTGGCCCCAGGCGCGCGGCTATGGGGGGCACTGGCCCCGGGAGCGTGTCAAATTGGCTGCCCGCGCCCCAGGTGCGCAGCGCATGGGGAGCGCCGGCCCCGGGCGCACGGCGAATTGGCTGCCCCAGCCCCCAGGCACACAGCTATGGGGGCGGTGCTGGCCCTGGGTGCGCGGCTCTGGAGGATGCTGGCCCCAGGCTTGCTGCGAATGGGCGGCCCCGCCCGTGGCCACGCGGCGCATAGGATTTCTGGCCCCAGGCACGTGGCTCATGGGGGTGTGGTGTATGCGCGGCCCCGCCCCCAGGTGCATGAGTGTCCCCGCCCTCTGGCGCTCGGCAGCTTCAAATGGTTGGGGACCACTGGACTAAGGGCATACTCCTATTCAGGAGGCTAAAGCAGCTCTCTTAACTGTAGAGGTCACACACTAGCAGTGCTGATTTATTCCAGCAGAGGGCAATGGTACATATAGACATGTATGTGATAATGAAGCACAAATAAGGTACAAAAGAAAGTTCTTTTACTTGCCAATTGCTTGTCTCTCAGATAGCATGCTCACCAAATCTAACAAGGAGAATAAATCCTTGCTTTGTGCCACCTGGAGGCAACATTTACATTCTGTGTTAAATAGCATGTCCACCAGCGCAGACCCGAGGTATACAGCTGGAAGTGTGGGGTAGAAGGAGGAAGAGAGAACAGATGGCATTGGGGAAAGGGGTGTAACAGCGTGGTGTCCAGCTCTCAAGTGCCCCCTTCTAATCAGGTGTGTCTGTAGTCTTTAAATCCATCTCAGCCCTGGTAGCAAGCTGTAACCCCAGGGCGTCCTCCCTGGACACAATGGTTTCTGTTCTGACCCCACCTCTCCAGCAGGGCCTCCTGACAGGTTGGTCCTCTACTGATGTCCAATTGTGGGTCCTTCCCCAGTGGCTGATGGAGTGGAACGAAGCCCAGCGACTACTCCAGTTCTTGACCCAGGGACCCTATGAATAGCAGACATGAACTGCTGTGCGCCTTTGGCAGAACTTCCATTACTTCCCTGGGCCACTTCCCCATGAGTTCAGCCTTCATCAACGCTGCACTCTGAGCTCAGGACTCTTCTAAACTCAGGTCCAGCAGTCAGCCAGCAGCTCTTTCTCACTCCCTGAGTCCCTACTAGCACTGAGCTGTCCACTCTGCTGAAATTCCCTTTGGGCAGCCAAAAGAACCACCCGAAGGCCTCTAGCTACAGCAAGGAACTGACTCTGACTCTAACTCCTTTTTATAAGGCCCTCTTGAGCCCGGATTGGCTGCTGTCTGCAGCCTCGTTGACTGCTTCCCCTGCAGCCACTCTAGCCCACTTGGAGAAACTCCCCACTGCTCCTTTCAGTGTGGTAGGACCCTGAGGCCTCCAATGGGGACCCTGTGGGTCTAGTCCAAACTGTCACAGGGGATACAAGCATCAAGAAATGAATGGAATCTTTTATGTTCATTCTGAAATCTTAATGTTAACATTACTGTAGTTTTGCAATAGACAGAATATGTTCAAGGACCAAATTATTGAATGTATCCACTATTTCTGAGTGCCTCCATTTGCAGGTGGACAGTCTGAGGTACCGAGGACCAGATTTTGCAAAGCTCAATAGTGCCGAGTCAGTGGGAATGTCTGGTGCTCAGCACCACTGAAAATTAAGCCATGAGTGCTGCAGTTTGGGGACTGAAACACAGAGGGACCCTCAATTAGTGGCCACTTTTGCAAATGCTTTGAAAATGTTGGCCAAATGTGGTAAATGTGCATCAATCATGAAAACATACTACAAAGGCCATGAAGACTAGTTCTATATTAAACAAGGTAGGGCATGAAGAAATCTGTATAAACACCTTCATAGTAATAAAATAATAAGTAAATACTGACAAGAGCAATTGCTTCTGTAATATTGCTTTCACTTGATGTGCTTACATCAGCAGGCATCGCAGTAGGGAAATGACTGATCAGAGAAGAGCGAAATATGTTGCTAAGCAACACAACACCGGATAGGAGACCTGCTCCCATGTTGTGAAACTGGCATGCTGGATGGGTTGCTGGATTTTAAAGTACAATAATTCTACAAGGTAGAAGAGGTTGGAAGATTTAGCATCTGTCAAAACAGGAAAATGACAGTGAGCAAGAGGGGTCAGTGACTGGGAAAGAGGTTGAATAAAGGAGCTATCAACTGAAGAAGGCAGTGTATGGAAATGGAGAAAAATAATAAATATGGAAAGAGGGAAAGGCGGAAGGGAGATGAGCAGAAACAGAGTCACTTACAGGCTATTAGAGAAGGCCCTGAGCAAAAATGATTTAGAGTCAAACACCCCCAAAATATGAAAGAGTTTGGATCTGGTGGTGTGAGTCAGGCCCATCTTGGCTGGTTAGACAAGGAAAAGAATATACCAGCAAGGTGATATTTAAATGGGGAGAGGAGGAAGCAACAAAACAATAGGAATTGAAAGGAGGAATTGAAAGGAGAAAGAATGGGCTTGCAGTTAAAACACTGGACTGGAAGTCAAGATAGCTGGCTTTGTCACAGACTACTTGTGGGATCTTGGGCAAGTCACAAGATGGGATTTTCAAATTAGATTACTGGAGTTAGGTACCCAACTATCATTGAAATCCAATGGAATTTGGGTACTTGGACTCCATTAAATTTCTTCAGAAACCATTCAGTTTTCCAGATACTCCAGTCACTGTGGAAAACTTTCTGTATCCCACCAGATGATATGGTGGTCAGACTTATGGATATACAGAATGGGTAAAACGTCTCTCAACCATCATGACACCAGCATATAATGCCATATACAGATACTAAATTGTTGCAGCCAAAGACCATAAGTAATGCCACATTTGTAAACATTTGCACTGCAAGCAGTTTTGAAAAACTGGCCCCATGTAAGGGCCTGGTCCAGCTCCAATGCTAAGACTCTTAGGGCATGTCTACACAGCAGGGCTAAAGATAAATAAGCTATGCAACTTGAGCTACGTCAATTGCATAGCTTAAGTTAAAATAGCTTATTTCGGCTTTTGGCATTGTCTACACAGAAGGAAGTCCGAGTTAGAGCACTCTTCTTCCAACTTCCCTTACCTTGTAAAATGAGGGTTACAGGAGTCAGAGTAAGAAGTCCTCCAACTGGACATTTTTTCGACATTATGTTGGAATAACTGCTTGTGTGTAGACGCAGACTATGGTTTTTCAGGATAATGTTAGTTATTCCGAAATAATGCTGCTGTGTAGACATACCCTGACTTCGGTGGCATTGTATTAGGGCTACTCAACTTTGGAAGCCCCGGGGGCCACAATGATACTCACAGCACATGCCAAGGGCCGCAACTTAAGTGTGGTCGCATATACATGCAAATATATAAGCAAATATATGCAAATAGCTTCTTTCACACTGACGGGCATGAATACAAAAATTAAGGCAAGACTACACAACACGCAGGCCCCATTTAAGACAGTTCTGCTGATATTAATAAAATGCAAAATTTACCCACTTTCCACCCATATGACAGCACTTTTAATGAGCATTGACAGTCCAGGAATTTAATCATTAAAATGTATATCAACAGAAGACCATTATATTGACTACTTTTATGTTTTGGCTCCCATCCGTGGGCCGCAAACAAACGGACCATGGGCCACATGTTGAGTAGCCCTGTATTAGGCTGTACATGATTGCAGCTGTCTTCCATCTCCCACCCCTGTTTGCATACCTAATTGACTGGATAAAAAAAATCTACACCTACATGAGGCTATCTCTAGACTGCCACTTTTTTTCAGAAAAAGGTACGCAAATTGCTCTTTTCGGAAGAGGCTTTTCCAAAATTTGGCCCATTTACACTGGGCCAAATTTCGGAAAAACCTCTTCTTTCAGAAGAGCCCTTCTTCCTCATAAAATGAGAAATACAGGGCTTTCGAAAGAGCGCATCTGCTATTCCAAAAAAAATTTTGGAAGAGCAGACGCGTTCCCTGGATGTGGCAGAGTTTTTCCGGGATACCTCTGGTATCCCGGAAAAACACTGTAGTCTAGACATAGCCTGAGTAACAAACAGCTGGAAAGTTCCCTTAGGTTGGAATTGGTTCACTATGTAATTCAGCCATGGGGCTGGGTGACATCATGGGGCAAGACTCCCATCCCCGCCCCTTCTGCACCCATCAGAGCTCCCCCCCACTATGGCGGCTGCTAGCCTGTGACCAACCTCTCACTGCTATATGGTCACTGGCCCCGGAGCTGTGGGGAGCCAGTGGGCCGCACAGCCCCAGCCAGCCCCAGAACTCCAGAGAGGAGAGCCAGGAGGCACAGTCCCAGCCTCCCCTTCCATGCCTGTTGGCTGGACCCATAACCAGGAAGAGCCTCCTCATCCCATGCAGCCAAGCTGCCAGCACCAGGAGGACAGGTGGCACAGCACAGACCACAGTCTGCCTGCCCCAGCCTTTGGCATCACAGCAGCAGGCTGGGAGAGGGGATCTGGGGGACTCAGGTGGATAATGGATGGGGCCAGGTGAGGCAGTTTAGGAAGGCGATTCCTTCCCCTGCCTATGCTACTTGTTTGCCCATGAATTCAGCCCTCTCTGTAAGGCTGGATGTTTTAAAAAAGTGAACACTGTAATGCCCTGGGTCTATTGAGTGTCTGTGAAAAGAGATGAGAGGTTTAATAAACAGCGCAGTTCTTCAGACCTCACGATGAATCTTCTTTAATCCCCAACATTCCACATTATCAGAGCGAACAGGGTGGGTTCAGGATCTGTTTGTGATGATTGGTCAATAACAAGAGGAAAATCTTTAAACCTTCTTTTGATCCAGAGGTAAATCATAAAGGATCTGGATCTCAAATAACTGCCACGAGGGCTCTAAAGATTATGCACTGTTAGCAAGGGAGGCTGTATGAAGACAGAAAATATGACTAACTCTTGGAAATACTAGTAAATCTCAGCTTCCCTACCTTATTAATGGATTACAATTAATTATTAACATTCTTTACCTATGAAGCACCAGCAACTTGTTATAAAGTAAATCAGGTTAGTTGATCATAATGGTCTTTTCTGAACTTAATCTGTGAATAAATCGTTGACTAGAAAGGAACTATCCTGGCTCATACCAGCTGAAAATATGACCAAACCCCCAGATTTATTTTTAACAAGACATAAGAAGCTATTATAAAAGTTTATTTTTATCTCTCTTCACTCACAAGACAGTACTCCATGAATATGAGGCCCACCGTGCCCATCCTAACTGGGCCAGCTTTCGTATCAGTCATTAAGTCAAAGGAAAGATGGGCAATAGCTTTGCATTTTGCATTAACTCTTTTTCCTCTGGAGAGGGGAGGGAACTCTGCAGACCCCACATTCCTCCCTTGTGTTAGCAATACATTTGCAGAGAACAGTCAGATTCTTCAAGAAGCCTTCAGATTTGTTGTGACCCAAGAGTTACTTCAATAGAAGGATCACTGGCTTCTTCCAAATTACATGCTGCAGCAGGTAGTCTCTGATCACAATGCAATCCTAGCATTTGCATGGCTGAAAAGATTTGCTTGTGACCCTTTCTGCTAGAAAGATTTCATAATCTCTCCAAAGTCTCCCCATCTGTGGACACTCTCAGGGTATGTCTACACTACAGCACTAATTCAAACTAAGTTAATTCGAATTAGCGCATCTAGACTTAAAAACTAGTTCGAATTAGCATTTTGCTAATTCGAACTAGCATGTCCACATTGAGTGGATCCTGAACCAAAGTTAAGGTTGGCCGGAACCAGTGCCGGCAGGGCATCAGCTTAGGACTTAGAGCGTGGAGCTGCTGCCTCAGGCTAGCCGAGGGCTGTGCTTCAAGGGACCCGACCCCCACCCCAGATAGACAGTTCTCAGGGTTCCCCGCTTCCTTGTCTACCTCGATGAGGGACAGCAAAGCAGTCCTGTCTTGGAGTGCCCTGAGTGCCCACCCTCGGCACATCACAGCACTCGGCCATCAGCCCGGCTGCACTTGCCGCAGGCTGCCATCCGGGGGGGGTGGTGTCATTCGGGGGGCTGTCAGGATCCAGGAGGCCCTGCAGGAGAGCTTCCACCCCGAGGAGCCTGCAGAGCCACCCCAGTCCTCCCCATCGGGGGCTCGTGCCCCATTCCTCCCTCACCTCCTTCCACTTACCCTTCCCTAGCCCCCCTTCCTGATGTAAAAAATAAAGGACACGTGTTCAAAAATGGAAACTCTCTTTATTTAACAAAACTGAGGGTGTGGGGGGGGGATTAACCTCTGGGGAGACTGGGAAAAGGAGGTGGGAGAGGGGAAGAGAGAGGGTGGGAGAGGAGGGGTGGAAACCTGGGAGGAGGGAGCTGGAAGGGGGAAGCCAGGGGAAGAAGGAGGAGGGGAAGTCTAAAACTATGGTACGCCACATCTTCAGTATTGTGTAGAGATAGGGTCTCCTCACCTCAAAAAAGATATTTTGGCCTTGGAAAGGGTTCAGAAAAGGGCAACTAAAATGATTAGGGGTTTGGAACTGGTCCCATATGAAGAGAGGCTAAAGAGACTGGGACTTTTCAGCTTAGAAAAAAGGAGACTGAGGGGGGATATGATAGAGGTCTATAAAATCATGAGTGGTGTGGAGAGGGTGCATAAAGAAAAGTTCTTCATTAGTTCCCATAATAGAAGGACTAGAGGACACCAAATGAAATGAATGGGTAGCAGGCTTCAAACTAATAAAAGAAAGTTCTTCTTCACAAAGCAAATAGTCAACCTGTGGAACTCCTTGTCACAGGAGGCTGTGAAGGTGAGAACTAGAACAGAGATTAAAGAGAAGTTAGATAAAGTCATGGAGGTTGGGTCCATGGAGTGCTATTAGCCAGGGGGTAGGAATGGTGTCCCTGGCCTCTGTTTGTGGAAGGCTGGAGATGGATGGCACGAGACAAGTGGCTTGGCCATTGTCTTTAGTCCATCCCCTCTGGGGTACCTGGTGTTGGCCGCTGTTGGCAGACAGGCTACTGGGCGAGATGGACCTTTGGTCTGACCCAGTACGGCCGTTCTTATGTTCTTATGTTCTAAGCTCAGGGTCGGGGGTCTCACTGGACCAACTTGATTTTCATGCAACCCTGCTCCTGGGTTCGCATGTGGCCTTTGGTGGCCAGGCTGGCAGCTATCCTGCCCTAGACGGCCACTTTCCTGTGCCTAGTGCGGAGATTGGAGGCCTCCCCCCAAACCTGGATGAGGTCCACGATCTCCGCACTAGACCAGGCGGGCGTCCGCCTCTTGCAGCCTCGGGCAGGCTCCTGGGAGCCGCCAGCCTGGTCCTGGGAAGAGGCGGAGGGCTGGGTGGTAGCAGGTGGCTGGCGCATGCCGTGCCAGGTGCAGGGTCTGCTGGCTGGGTGCTGGCAGGCTTGCACCTGGAACGGGCACCGTAGCCAGACCATGGCCCTTTAAGGGCTCCGGGGCCGGGAGGGGGGCAGACGAGTTTCCCTGGCTTGGCCCAGAGTGGCCACCAGGGCAACCTGGGAAGGGCTAGCCTCCCACTAGTTCGAATTAAGTGGCTACACAGCCCTTAATTCAAACTACTTAATTCGAACTAGGCATTAGTCCTCGTAGAATGAGGTTCACCTAGTTCGAATTAAGCGCTCCGCTAGTTTAAATTAAGTTCGAACTAGCGGTTTGCATGTGTAGCGCCTATGAAAGTTAATTCGAACTAATGGCTGTTAGTTCGAATTAACTTTGTAGTGTAGACATACCCTCAGAGCAGAAACCAAGCTTAACACTGAACAAGCTGGGACATCTGACAGATTTCTGGCTTTTTTTAGACATGATTTCGATTTCTCTCTGTAATGGCACAAGAAAAGCTTTGATTACTCCGAGATTAAATTTAGGGTTGTTGGGATACATCTTCAGAGATGCACGTACTCTTTCAATTTCCAAAATTAAAAAAAAAAACCATAATCATGTCCAAAAAGCTATGGAAAAACCTAATGAATCCTTGGGTGTACAGGTGTGGGAGGATGGAATTTATGTATAAACAGTAACAATGGGATACACCTGGAATTTGATTATTTCTCATAAAATGGAAAGGGAGGAATCTGGTAGAATGACTACAGAGGGGCAGCAGGGGGCCAGAGATGGGGACTAAATATTTCAGAGGGTTTCTCGCAGAGAGTTTCTCTCTGAGTGTCTGTTTGTCTATCTCCCAGCCAGAGGACATGCATCCCTCCCTGGCTGTGCTCTCTGAAGCTCTAGTGACCATGAACAGGTGCTTCTCCCTAGCCCCAAACTGCTGCAGTGAGAGAGAGCTGGGGTTATCCTCTCCCCTGGGGCAGCCTGCATACTGAACCCCTCATCCCCAACCCCACCCCAGAACAATTATTTAAATGAAGAAAAACAAAATTTATTTGAGTTAAGGAGCCAAGCAATGCCAGGTATATATTATAACCTCAATGAGAGAGACTCACGTTCCACTAGTGTCCAGTGGCTGGGGTGAGTGAATAAAGGAAGGGAGTATTTCTTCTGCATTATTTGGTTAGAATTCAGAGAGCACTGAGCAACTAGAGCTTGAAATAGATGAGATGCCCAACACCTATTTTCTCCATGAGGTCCCTGGTAAGTTCTGTATATATGATACCACAACAATCTACAGTGTATCATCACAGATGCCATCTAGGGTTGCCAGATGGTTTCAACAAAAATACCGGACACACTTGCCATTACATCACAATCTACATTACATCTTATTTAGAAAATACCAAACATTTATATTTTCTCAGTTTGTTTCCTGAACAGAAAGCTCAAATACCGGACTGTCTGGTTCAAAACCGGACACCTGGCAACCCTAATGCCATCCCCAAATATTCAAAAATCCTGGATCAGCTCTCTTCCCCCAAATTATAAGAGGTCTTAATCATGAGATTTTTTTTAAAGGTACACTTTAATCACATTTGACAATGTTGAAGCAAAAACCTCACTCAGTTTACGCGGCTAAACAGACAGTTTTATTGGCCAATAAAAGCAAAGTGAGCCAAACGTGGTCCGAGCAGAGCCGGGCCCAGTGAGGCTGGCTAATACAATCAATCCTAGTATTTTATACCCTTAACCAAACAAGTCTGACGTCAGGGCAAGAAATCAAAGCGAACTTCAAAGAGGAATTATTATCAGCAAAGAAAGAAACAGGTTTAGGGGGAGTTCGAGCTTCAGCTTAAAATAGTTCATTAACACATTCCAACAGCGCATCCTTCTGGCCTCTCCCCACCTCAGTGAAGGCCAGTTCACTCCCTCTAGTATACATGCACACACAAGAAACTGAAATGGCTTTTGTTATACAGAATGGCTTCTAGCTAAATATGAAATGGTTTCTACACCAACCTTTTCCTTCTACAACCATGAGGAGTAGAAACTGTTTTCTTAAAGGAAGTTGCAATTCACTTATAATTACTTGTCTCCAGCAGCTGGGATTTTAAGCAAAATCTCAAATATCACAAGATTCTCAATAACAATTTGCACCATTGTTTCTATCAGTTACATCAGCACAATCAGGAAGTGGGTTTGTTCAGCTTTCTCCTTCTGCTGTAGCACCAATACATCATAGTGGAAGTATTATTGTAAGCTTTTTTTGTTACTTAATTTAGTAAGGTGAGGGCCTGAAACATAAGCCCACATATCAGAGGCCTGGTGTGAGGCCTGAGGCCTAGGCAACAATGGTGAAGACTTTGCTAATATAAAGCAAAGCTAAGCTATGAGCAAGAGGCAGGCCCCTGCTCACAGAACTTGGCACAAACAGGGCTGAGAGTGTAAAACTCTAATTGGTAATAGGCACAGATGCAAAACAGTAATTGGTACTCGGTACCAGCTGTAAATCAGTAATTGGTACTAGGTATAGGTTGAAAGCATGTTCCAAAAGGATGGTAACAACACCTCATTAAAAATGACATGACATTGGTAGCTACACACTTCCCACAGATACTGACCCAGGTTCAGGAAAGGGTCTAAAATGAGAGCATGATGGATAGAGACATTTTGATCAAAACACCAGGTGCAGGGTGAGGGGTGGTACTAAGTAATGTCAGAGGGTGGCAACCTGACAAGTCAGGAGTGAGGTGTAACTTGTTTGTACCTGTATATAAAGTGGTGTCTTGGAGGGACTTTCTTTGTCAAAAAGAGTTTGGAATGGGTCCCATATGAAGAGAAGCTAAAGCGACTGGGACTTTTCAGTTTAGAAAAGAGGAGACTGAGGGGGGATATGATAGAGGTGTATAAAATCATGAGTGGCGTGGAAAGGGTGAATAAAGAACAGTTATTTATTAGTTCCCATAATAGAAGAACTAGAGGACACCAAATGAAATTAATGGGTAGCAAGTTTAAAACTAATAAAAGAAAGTTCTTCTTCACACAGCGTGTAGTCAACCTGTGGAACTCCTTGCCAGAGGAAGCTGTGAAGGCTAGGACTATAACAGAGTTTAAAGAGAAGCTAGATAATTTCATGAAGGTTAGGTCCATAAAAGGCTATTAGCCAGGGGATAGAAATGGTGTCCCTGGCCTCTGTTTGTCAGAGGCTGGAGATGGACGGCACGAGACAAATCGCTTGATCATTGTCTTCAGTCCACCCCCTCTGGGGCACCTGGTGCTGGCCACTGTCGGCAGACAGGCTACTGGGCTAGATGGACCTTTGGTCTGACCCGATACGGCCGTTCTTATGTTCTTATGTCAGGCCTAGGGAGTAGTGGGACCTCCTACTGACTGAGCTGGTCCATTGTCAAGGGGGTACATATGCGTAGTAGTTCAGCAGAGTTTACTGACAACTGTTAGTGTAGTTTGACAATAAACCTGGCTGGGCAGCAATCAAAGGTCTGATTTTGTGGTCTTTGGGTGCCTCTCTGAGTCTGCTGTGTTGACTACTTGCACAAAGTCTACACAACACACAAAAGGAGCACACATGCACAGAGCAAAATGGTTATCACTGATGGAGCAGGAGACCTGTTAGGACACCACAGGGGTGATTCCTGACTACTACATTTAGAATTTGGAATACATGTAATTTTCTCCCTGATTACAGTCATTTCAGACAATTGAGTGCACCAGTTTCTGATATGTCACACTGATATCAATTCATAATAATCCCAAAGTTTAGTCCATGTTCATTATACATGAGGGGCCTTTTTCTTCACTCCCTTGTGTGATCAGTGGGTAAAAGTGAGTGTAAAATATCGCATAAAGATTTATGTTCATTTTATACAAGGTATGAGATAGTGGAGAATCAGGCCTCAGGCATAATTTTGTTCTATTTATACCCTGTGCTATCCCAACAGGTACTTCAGGGCTACAATTCTCAATCAGGGGTACCCTGGGGGTGTGCAGTGTTCTTCCAGGGGTTTGTAGCCAGACATGAACCCCATCTTGTTTCCCCCCCCTCCCCCCCCAGAGAGCAAGAGAAAGGCAGTCAGCCTTTGATGCCCTGGGAACGCAGGGGTGCTGCTTGTCCCTGACTCTAATAAACAGAAACCAGACAGTAAATGGGCTAGCTGACAACCAGGGGACCTCCTGCTGCCCTGATGGCTAGCACCAGTAATTGACACGCCTACACTGTCCCAGGAGAGGAATCTTCACCCATCACATACTAGAAGTGCCCATTGTCTGCATTTTCCCAGGTGTGAATTATGCTTTGCACCCTTCGTGGGAAACTTGGCATTCAAAGCCATTTTCCCTAATTGGCCACTTGAGACCAGGAAGAAGCCTATGTGACCCAAGGGGTATAAAGAGGGGTTTAGTAGCCCACCCCATTTGAGCTCCAATCATCTATACCTGCTGGCAGGTATTGGTTGCTTCCCGAGGTCTGTGGGACGCCCAGCCTCGCCCTACTTCTTCCCGAGGGATTGAGAGAAAGACGCTGGCCACGCCAAGTCTGGAACGCAGGGGTGAGAATATATACCTGCTAGGTGTCTATTTTGCATGCATTTAATAAGAGCTCAGAGAACCAAAAGGGTTTCATGGTACCTGTAAGTGACTTATTAGTGTAATTTCTGTCCTGTCCTTTGTAGTGGCTGTGTTATCTGTGACACAGTAGTAGCATTTAACAGCTAAGTTTACCCTGTAACAATAAAATAGTAACTGTTTAAGCTGTGACCTGACTCCTTCAGTTGCTGTAACAGAACCAAGCACAATTTTAAAAAGAACTCCAGCCGGTCATAAGGGGCAGATATAGGGAGAGCTTGAGCATTGGATCGTGTCACTTCCAGGGGACAGATCCGTTGGGGCATCTCTCAGCCTCCCCAGGCTGCCCGCTGCGAAGGGATCATGTATCCTAGCAGTCAAAATCTGAGGTGTAAAGCTCTCCCTGTAACTCTTTGGGGCACCCGTCAACCTCCTCCAGGTTGCCCGCTGCTAAAGGACCCCAGTCCTAGCAGTTGAAGTCTCGGATGTATAATACACACACACACCACTCACTGCCCTGACCACCGGCTGACAGGGTTACATCAACTCATGTAGATATTTGCCTAGTTTTACAACAGGCTACATAAAAAGCACTAGCAAAGTTAGTGCAAACTAAAATTTCATACAGACAATGATTTGTTTATACTGCGCTATACACTAAAATGCAAGTACTGCTGTATATATATTTATATTCCAATTCGCTTTATAATTATGTGGTAAAAATGAGAAAGGAAGCAATTTGTCAATACAGTTGCTGTGACACTTTTATGTATTTTTATATTTCATTTTGTAAGCAAGTAGTTTTTAAGTGAGCTGAAATTTGTGGGGTACGCAAGACAAATCAGACTCCTGAATGGGGTACTTTAGTCCAGAAAGGTTGAGAGGGCTGCAGGTTGTATCAATAAGATTTGACTCAATATTGTCCTTTGGTATTAAAATAGTCATACTACTCCAAAGACAACTATATTAAAAGAAACATCCAAATCATGTTTAAAACACAGGACCACATTTTTATCCCCCATATAAATTAGAACTAAATTTAACTAGGTTTCTACTTGTTAAATACAACAAAACTAGGGGGATCTTGTCCCAGATATAAGGGAGGGCATTCACAGTCAAACTACTTCCTTAATGCTCAGTTACTAAATACAATAATTACCAAGCTTAATTTTACTTGGCTAAAAAGCAGTGAGTAGAAGCCAGGCAAACAAAAATCAGTATTTCAGCCTCAAGGAACAAAGCATAAGGAACTGCATGAAAAAAACAAACAAACCTGAATGACTAAAATAGATCCTTATAAGAGTATGATAATCCAGTGTTTCCAGAATTTATTAGTGTTGCCATCCAAAACACTGGACTACACTAAGAGGGTTTTTTTTAAAGCAGCTGCACTATTTCAGCTATAATTGGGCTTTTAGGACATTTTTTACCCTCCCATTTCACTTTAGAAACAGCCTTATTCCAAGGCTTGACTCTTTTCTGATTTTCTAGAGGCAAAACCTATCAGCTTTGACAATATAAACACCACTAAAACAGATTACTTCATCCTATATGGGTTATACTTAAAACGATTTTGGCTTCATTACACCAACCATCTGCTCTCTTATGGCAGGAGTTCAGTACCCTGCTGGGATTTGCCTTCTCAACGGGGTCAGCAAGGAGTTCCTATATCGATGGAACAGACAGAATCTCATCAGTAAGAATCATGTAGGGAGCTGTAGGGGATGGAGTGAGGAGAGGGAGAAGCATGAAAGAATAATCAGTTTGTGGTAAGTTATTGAACCAGGGCACAGAAGACTGGACTGGACATCATGAATTGTGGATTCCATTCCTCACTCTCATACTGACCTGGTGGCTGAGCTTAGCAAGTCACTTGGTTGATCTATGCCTCAATTTCCCCATCTGAAAACTGGGAATAATAATATTTGCCTTCCTTTATAAACTGCTTTGTGATCTCTAGAGGAAAATTACTGTACAAGAACTAAGTATTATTATTTCCATAAAATATCTAAAATGGCTATATTTATGTAAGTGCAAGTTTCTCATACCGTACTGCATTTCCCATACCTTTTTTTTTTAAGCTCTCTCAGTTATTGTTTGAATACTGCTGCTAATTACTGGAAGACAAAGCAAACCGATATGCTTCTTTATGGCCATTGATACACCAGCTACTTCTGGGAAAATTCTGCACCACTGTGCATGTGCAGAATTCACGTCCTCCTGCATATTTGTTTTTTCTTCCACTGAATATAGATTTTGCTGTAGAGTTTTCTGTAGTTCCACTTTCACCCACCAGGGGCTGCTGTGCCATAGGAAGAGAGAGCAGCCAGCAGGTAAGTGTGAGGGGGGAAGAGGCTGCTCTCTTTACAGGAGGGCCAGTTGAACAGAAACAGGACAGACAAAGCTGGGTATGTGGACCTGCTGCAGAGGAGTCAGAGACTGGGATTCAGAAAGGCTAATGGAGTGACAGCACTGAGTCAGGGACTGAATGGGACAGTGGCTAACGGACCATATGGGTGGAACAAGGAGGTACAGAGACCTGGATGGACAGGGAGGGGAACTGGAAGGCGCAGATATGCCTGAATGAGAGAGGTTAGGAATCAGGGCCCACCCCCCCCAACTCTTTAACAGTACCCCCAAAAAACCTATTCCATACTTTTCCCAACCAGGCTATGTCTACACTGCAGAGCTTTTCCGGAAAAGCTCTGCCACATCCAGTGAATGCATTCGCTTTTTCAGAACAGTTTCTGAAAAAGCGGACATGTTCTTTCGGCATCCCTGTATTCCTCATTGTATAAGGAATAAAGGATGTTCCGAAAGAGAAGGTTTTTCTGAAATTTGGCCCCGTGTAGATGGGCTAAATTTCAGAAAAGCCTCTTCAGAAAAAAAAGCAGAAAAAGATATGCTAATTGTGATTCACAATGCACGTATCTTTTTCTGACTTTTCTTTGCAGTCTAGACATAGCCCCTCACACAACAACAGCTATCCACGTACAATCCCACGTTCCTACCCTCAGCTCCTCCATTACTCCACTTCCCCCAGAGTTCTGTATTAAATTGCCTAGAAACTGATTTTTTTTCTTTTAATATGTATTGTTACAAACATACTTGCAGACAGGTATTTGGAAATAAATTACCAAATTAATTTAGACTGGCATGATTATATTGTGCTATTTTGACAAATAAAATATTCAGAATTTTAAAATATTGTGTGCAGAATTTTTAGGCACAGAATTCCCTGAGCTGTAGTCTGTCTACAATAGACCGAGCACATCACAGCACATTTCTCTGCACAAGATTTCTATTCTTGCTTTTTGATTCAAAACAGTTGGAACTAAGGGGATCATATATTTAACTGTGGTAGAGATAAACATATCACAGTTCCACAGGATCTGTACCCCAGCATTTAAGCAGTCCCTTGGGAGGATCCCCTCAGGGTTTTTGACATCTTTGGAGTTGCTTCTACAAGGATAGGCGACATGGCCACCAACACCTGCTAGACTGAGCTTTTGATGCCTGCACTCATTTATCATTGTGTGCTCTGCACAGTGAGTCCTATTTGAGCTATACTCCTGTTCAGAGACTTTTAATCCCTTCACGGATCAATATACTTCCTCAAGTATCTGCAGCAAACCCATGCCACCTTTTTAAAACAGTAGGGTTTATTAGAGAGACAAGGTGGGTGAGGTAAGATCTTTTATTGGACTAAATTCTGTTGGTGAGAGATAAGCTTTCAAGCTACACAGAGTTCTTCGTCTGGTCAACTGGGATATTAGATCAGGAAGTCCTTAGTTTGGAGAAGCACAGGTTAAGACAGCTCATCTGGCTGAAGTGAGGGTGCCTACAAGCCATGCTGCTGTAGGAGCCACCCAGATTTCCTTTCTTTGTCTCACTTTGGTCAGTCTTAGCTTCAGGAAAGAGATCTGGGTCTCACTGTCTCTGTGCACAGGTCAGACTCAGACTCATGGGGCTGATGCTGGCAGCCTGAGCCCAAACATCTACACTGAGATTTTATAGCCCTGCAGTCTGAGCCCTGCCTGTGACTCAGCAAACCTGAGCCTTCCACTGGTGTTCTATTTCAGTACATCTGAGGAAGTAGGTTGTGCCCGTGAAAGCTCATGATACCATCTACATGTTTTGTTAGTCTGTAAAGTGCTACTAGACTATTAGTTGGTTTTTAAGTTTTTCCTGTTACAGTCTAACTCAGCTGCCTCTCTGAAGCTTTATTTCAGTACAGACAGCCTTTGTGAGAAAGTTCCTAGTTCCAATACCTCCATCCGTTGTTCTCTGGCTATAAAACTCATGTTAAGTTCACATGTTCTGTCTGCTGCAAGCCCGCCATAGATGTGTGTCCATTGTTCAATACTTGAGGTTTCCATTGTCTCTGCAGAATCTTCCATTAATATGGATTGGTTCCAGCCAATCTTTAGCAAACTACTCATATCACCCCAGGCAGCTATGTGATAAGACACCTACTTTGCCCCAGGAGCAGTATTTTAAACCCTTTTGCACCCATTGGTTAGCAATACCAAGGTGAAGACACAGTCATACAGATATTTTTATGAATTATTACAGAAAATTCCCACTTCTGTTACAACATACACAAGTGTATGTGCAAGTAGCAAAAACATGAAAAACAAATTTCACACCATGAACACAGAGGGGAAAGAAACAGACACACAAAAGCTTTGACATACAAATAAGCGTACAATCAAGAATAGACCCAGTCGAAGAGCCCGGGCTTTTCATACAATTCAGCATCCTATGCCCATATCTGGTGGTGGTAAGAGAGTAAAGCCAAATCACACATGTAATTATTACTTATGGCTGCTAAAGCCCCCTTTATTTCATTTTAATTATAAAAACACATTTTCCTTTAAGAAGCTAAATTCATTTAACCCTTTATGTACCTGTCTAATCCTATACCTCAACATAAGGAAAGTCTCAAGCAATGGGACAGCCACAATTTAGGGGACTAACTTTGGATTCCATCATTAAGAATTTCCCCAATATTCTGCCTCAAAAGTCCCTTTAATTCCTTGATTGTTAAATTTACTCCTAAAAACTTCCTCTCCCTTAGTGTCTACTCTTACAAACACCCATAGGCAGTTGTCGTATCACCAGGTTCACACTGCAGCAGTTACAACAGAACAGCTACACCTGTGCTCCCTGTGTGTAGATGCTTCCTGCATCCACAGAAAGTTTTTCCATCAGTGTAGTTAATCCCTGCTCCAAGACTTTTTCCTTCAGCCTGACTGTTTCTAGAGTGAGAAGCATGCCAACCTAACTATCTCACACAGGGCACTACATTGGTCACTGCCCTAAACCACTAGCCAGGTCAATATAATTCGGGTTGCCAGGTGTCCAGTTTTGAACCAGACAGTCCAGTATTTGAGCTTTCTATTCGGGAAACAAATTGGGAAACTATAACTGAGAAAATATAAATGTCTGGTATTTTCTAAATAAGATGTAATGTAGATTGTGATATAATGTCAAGTGTGTCCGGTATTTTTGTTGAAACCATCTGGCAACCCTAATTTTAGGTGGCAACCAGGCCTCATTAATCTGCATTTATCTGAGTGGTTCAGCAACCATTAGAAAAAAATCCTAGGGCTATTACAATGCCCTCCCTTCCCCCACTTTCCAGGGAAGTTGTTTTTGCTCTACTTCATGTACTTCTAGGACAAATTTTCAAATTTTCACTAAAACAGAAAAAAAAAATCAGCATTTTTCACCCAGCTCCACTTCTGGGTTACTTGATGTAATTCTGCTTACTCCTAAATGTAGCTCTTGCAAGTACAGCACCACCTTTCATACCCTGCTTGTTGAAGCATGAAATAATTTTCAGGTCAAGGAAACAAGAACTAGCTAAGCAACCACTGCTCATTTAAAAGGGAAAAATAAAGTTGCCCCGCTTCTTCCTAAGGCGTGTCTTTGAAAAGCATTTTCACTCCCTGCCCCCAACCTGCTTCTCTGTCTGTAGCGCTTACACACTGACAGTGCCCTTGCACAGGGAGACGGAAGCTTCTGGGAACATGGCTGGCGATTTAGTTTTGCTTGCTGCAGTATCCCTTCTTTCAGCTTGCCAGCAAAGTAAGGCCTGTGGGATTTTGTGATGGGGGAGCGGGGGTTTCCAACGATCCTAGAACACTGGAGGTATTTTATACTAAGCTAGTTTGTTACTTGAGCTTTTGAGAATTCATAAAAGTTGTTCCCAAATGGAGCATTATGTACCTTCTCGGTCGTCAGAAGGAAATGTGGTATAGGGAGACAGATTACCTTGCACTAGGGGAGATTTACACTTTTTCCCTTTTATGACTTTTTTTTGGAGTGGGGGTGGTAAATTGTTGTTAGAATTTGTAAGTAGATGCAGACTGACCCTTCAGCTACAGTCTGTTCTGGCTTTGGGGGTTTTTTTAAGATACTTACACAGCTCAAATCCCCAAAAGTGCATTCCTGAAGCACTGAACCAAAACTGCTTTTAAAAATGGTTTCCCCAAGCAGATGGCAAGGTATTTAATATCAGAAAAGAGAGGGGAAAAACAAGGAGGTTATATAGTAGGCAGTTGCAGTATGTGGATGTCCCATAATATCCTCTCACCAGGAGGTCCTAAATATATAGGTTTATTTTATCCACTGTGAAAATGCCTTAGATTCACATACAGTATGTGGCCACTTTGCAGACTACACATATAGTAGATGAAAGGAACTGGCAAAAGAAGATGAGTATGAGATGGTAGAACAGCGCTGGCAACCTAATAATGTGACAGTATTCTTATCATTAGCAATTGTTTTTCTTCAGATAATATGGTTGTGTCTGCACCAAGCCATCAACGTCAAATAATGCTGTATGGGATGCAAGAAGACATAAGCATAAGGTTCTAGTTGATGGTGGTGTCAGTATATGTAAGCAGACTGCTTTGTTTCTTGAGTTCCATGTGCCATATCCAGGCAGCTCTACCGAACACCTACGTGGCTCTCAGCACAGTGTTTATCTCCTGTGACAATATTTACCATGAGCTTTTGTTAAAGTTCAGCCTGCCGCAAGGGCTGCTGTGCCTTACACTGTCTGAAGTGAAAGCAGGAAGAAATATGACAAGGAAGGGCAGAGAGCTGCTGCCTGGAAAGTTACTACATTCTGAACACTCTAGAATGGAGGGCTACGTCTGCGCTAGAAATGCTACAGCAGCATGGTGGCAGTGCTACCCGTGTGCCGCTGAAGCACTATCTTTAGCTCCTACGTACAAGGGGCTTTCCCCCTCATTGTAGTAAATTCCCCCTTCTACAGGTGATAACGAGGTCACACAGGATTCATCCATCCAGCTAGTAATATCTTCACATGGGCTTTGGCAGTTTAACTGTGTGATCATACAGGGCTATTGGTCACAGCCCTGAGGGTGCAGTTAGGTCAACGTGGCTATGTCTACACTCGTGGCTTCTTGCGCCAGAAATATGCAAATGAGGCTAAGCGTGGAATATTGCCGAGCCTCATTTGCATACCTAATGAGCTGCCATTTTTGCAGAAGAGGCTCTTGCACCAGAAGGAGCTGTCTACACGTCCCCTTCTTGAGCCAGAACACCCCTCTTGTGCAATGCCGTTACACCGATTATTTTCAGGAATAATGGCATTGTGCAAGAGGGGTTTTCTAGCGCAAGAAGGGGCAGTGTAGAGAGCTCCTTCTGGCCCAAGAGCCTCTTCTGCAAAAATGGTGGCTCATTAGGTATGCAAATGAGGCTCGGTGATATTCCACACTTAGCCTCATTTGCATATTTCTAGCGCAAGAAGCTGCAAGTGTAGACATAGCCCGTAAGTTTATGATGCACCCCAGCCCAGGGATCGTGTGGCTATTCAGAGAAAAGCCAGCCCTGCCCTTGCTGCGTCTGGTCTCTGTTGCCTTTTGTTAAATGGCACTGTAAGAACCTGCTACAACCAGTTTGGGAAGTGGGAGCAGCCCGTTATCTTAATGCTTGACAGATATTAGCACAAGACACTGAGCTATTAAACATCTACTGCGGCCATCCATTCCTCTATTTATTCCACTATATGTACAGCTCTGTGCTGGTGTAATGCTGACAGACCCTGGTGGTCTAGTGGGTGGAATTGAACCTGGGCTTTCTGGAGCTTAGTGCATGGGCCTACACCACATACGCTAAAAGGGAGCTGGCTATTAGCTAAGGCTATAAAGCAGAGTCATTATTCACTCTGTAAGTGCCAGAAGGTGGGACAGCACACCACACCTAGCAGGTGTGTGGGTTACCTTGGGAGTGAACAATTATGCAATAAGTCCCCTCTGCAGCAGGGATGGAAACTATGCTTCACCTTACAACAATTAGAGGTGTGGTAAGACAAGCTTTTAACTTCCCAGAATCACAAGGAACTAGGCCAGGCCATGGATTAATCAAGCAAGAAATGGTCTTGATGGAAGGACCCAGCAGAAACCTTGCACCAGGTGGGTTTTCAGCAATGAGTTAGCTTTTATGAATTGCTGCAGGAGAAGGAAGGGGAGGTTTTATGGACCCATTAGACAAGCTAGTGGGTCTCCAGGATGAAGTAGAGGGAATCTTAGTCATGGCTGCTTGGAGAGGATCCTACAGAGAAGCTAGACACCCTGTCCCGCATTGTCAGGCAGCGGTTTTCAAACTGCAGGTCGCGACCCAGGATTGGGTTGTGGCATGTCAGGCACTGGGTCTTGTTGCTGCAGGGGGGGTCAGGTGACCAGCAGGGGTGCTAAGGCAGGCTTCATGCCTGTCCCGGCACCACAGACAGCAGGGCCGGCTTTAGGCCGATTCCCCCGAATCAGGCCCTGCGCCTAAGAGGGCCCTGCTCCGAGGCACATGGCGCATGCACCCCACTGCACTGCTGACTGGGAGCCGCCCAAGGTAAGTCCCTCCTGTCCCAGCCCTGACCCCTCTCCCACGCCAGACCCCTCTCCTACATCCTAAAGCTCTCATCCTCAACCCCACGCCAGAGCCCGCACTCTAGTCAAATTACTTTGGGTCGTAGGCATCAACAATTTTCTTCAACTGGGTCATGAGAAAAAAAAATTAGAAGACCACTGTTTTAAGGGACAGCCCTTCCTTGGTGCTTAATATCCTTTTATCTGAATCCAATCAAGCATCTGGTTTGATACAAAGTAAGTTTTCAAATCAAGAATCGTTTAACAGACTATTCATTGCAATGCAAATGCCTGATTTTGTACCATTAATAAAATATTTGAGGTTGCCGCCCCATGAAAATAAGTATAGCCTTTCACAGATACAAAATTGGTATCCCCTTCAGCATCCATATCTGCAAAAAAATGAGCCGTGGATATCTGCAGCCACATCATGGGGATATAAAGCAGATATCTGTGGATTTGTTGGGCTCTAAAAATAAACTTTGTGCTATATTTTCATAGCAAAGAGACTGTCTTGGTAAAATGTGACTGCCAACTGAAATGAAAAAACCCACAACTCAAGAACATTTCTCAGCTGCCTCAAATATGCAGATTTAGCCTGCAATGACTTGAATAATCTGCTTACGGCAGAGAGGAACAGGGTGAGAGAGGAAATAAACTTGTGCAGCTTGTACAGGAGTCTAGTGGTTGAAGTCAATTGGATTTGTGTTGGATTGCAATCCAGGAGGTTAAACTAGGGTATATGTAACTGCTTTCATTTCTGTTTGTTTGCAAAGAGTTGCTATGCAGACACTAACTGGTGAAAAGAAAAATGTGGTAACTTGTTCTACCACCTACCCTCCCCAAACCCTTGGCTGATACTTCATGTCGCCTGTGGTATAATTCACAGCATCTAGGACCATCTTCTCTTAAGAATGTATCAATGTGAATTTCCCCAGTTTAAAAAAAAATTGCTACAATTGGTTTTCCAAAGGGAAAAAGGAGCTTCCTGCTGGTCTTCAAAAGATACAAAGTAATGAAAATTGTACTTGGATAGGTATAAAATTGCTTGTTTTTTTTCAATGGGCATATAAGCCCTATCTGGTCATCTGAAGAAATGGGCTGTCCCCCCGAAACCTTAAGATACCATCTACATGTTTTGTTAGTCTTTAAAGTGCTATCAGACTATTTGTTGTTTTTAAAGTTTTTCACTATCCTGAGTTAGGCAAAGGATCCCATTGATTATGGTGGAAACCTTCACATGAAAGGGCCACATGGTGTTTACTGGAGGCTCATGTTCAGGAGTGACCGGATAGCATTGTTCCAGTCACTTGAAGTCCCCTTGGCAATTATTGGACCAATCTACTACAGACCTTGGTAAATTTCCTCAGTGATTAACTATCACCACTATTAAAAAATGTGTACCATATTCCATACTGAATTTGCTTAGTTTCAAATTCCAGCAATTGGATTTTGTTGTACCTTGCCATTTCTGTCAAACTCTGCCAAAGTTTTAAAATAAGATTTGTGTTTCTGTGCTGAAGAGGCCATGAAAATAGATTTTAGATACATACACACATAAATGCATGGGAATGGAAATTACCAGTCACAACTCCTTAGTTAAGACTTTTACACTTACAGAAGGTATTCAGCCTATTGTAATAATAATAAAAAAACCCCACACACCTCTTATATAATACTACGTAGCTCATGAATAGCACTGTCACCAAAATGTGGGGAAGTTGCTAGACCTTGCACCCCCACCCATCCAGAGCCAGGCCATTGTGTACATTTGGGAGATTACCACCCCCAAAATTCCAATCACCATCTAGGTACTGGTGCAGTGCTCCAGGAAACTGAGGCATATGCATAGGGTTACTATAGGACAGCAGAACTCATGCAACATAAGGTAAATAAAATCCCCACGTCATCACAAGCACTTCAGCAAGAGAGCTCAAAGGGAGAGAAGTATAACCCTCCTCATTTTACAGCTGAGGAAACCGAGGCACAGGGAGCGGAAGTGGTTTGCCCAAGGTCCCCTTGTGAGCCCGGGTCTTAGAAGTCTTAGGTCAGCGTGTTATTCTGGGGCCAGACAAAGGGCATGTCTGGATGGCACCGGGAAGCATGCTTCCTGGCATGAGTAGATAGACACACATTACATCTGCTGGAGCTAGTGTCCTAAAAATGACAGTTGGGAGGGCAGGCTGATCACAACCAGGGGGGTCTGGGCAGGTTTGCACTCTGGTGGCTAGCCTGAGCTCAGCCCATACTACTCCTGGTTATGCTGGTATTTTTAGCATGTTAGCTGGAGCACAGCTAGCCTAGGTCTCTATCCCTGCCTGGGAAAAGCACACATCCAGCTGCAGGCATGTGCACACAAAATTACAGCACTTACTGTGTACACTATGAATCTCTATGGATGGATGCATAATACACACGAGATACTAACCTTTGTCAAATGTATCAAACATTTGGGACCCAGGTCTTGTTTCCAAAACAGGCAATGGTTGCACTCTCAAAAGTCATGCATTACAAAATTTAGAACTACTATAGCACAAAAAAGACACTTGGAGGCATAGGTGCAAAGTTCTCCTCCAGCCATCGGGGAGTGTGTGATCCTCCCTTCCCCCAATACACCACTCCACCTTTTTCCACCCTGAGCATGCCCCATCTGTGCTTCTCCCCCTCTGAAACAGCTGTTTGCGGCAGGTGCTGGGACAAAGGGGGAGGAATAGATCAGTGGGGCTGCTAGGGGAGCAGGTAGAGGGTGGAGCTTGACTACCTATGGGTGCTGAGCACCCACTAATTTTTCTCTGTGGGTGCTCCAGCCCCAGAGCACCCATGGAGTCGGTGCCTAGTTGCAGGACCTGAGAGCTGGCTCCATGCAAGTTTGGGTGGTGGATGATAAGCGACTCAGAAGAGTGCAGACTGGGGAAGGGGGGAGACAGAGCAGGACAGGTTTCCCTTAAAGAGAAAGCGTGGCTTTGCTCAGAAAAGTACCCAGGAGCAGCCAACATACACACTCTTTTTGTCCCTGTCTCATACACCCAGTCTGTGCCACACATACAGCTGCATCACAAAGTCTGTGTCACACACAGAGTGTCTCTTTCACATGCACACATTCTCTTTGTCTCTCTCTGTAGCCTTTCCTCAGCCCCACCCCTTCTGCCTGAGACCCTGCATCTTCTAGGGGGGCCCACCAGGTATTAACATTTATAAAGTGACCCCCCCCTGCAAAAATTGTTGCCCACCCACCCCTGCTTTTGAGGTTAGTGTGGGAATTTTTAAATGGGAAACTACTATAACTGCAATAGGTGTTGGTTCTTTTCCTTCATATTTAAAGGCAAAACTTGAGGAATGATGATTGTTTCCATTTGAAAAATTGATATTTGTAGATGATTTAAAGGACCCGCAGTTTTTCTGAATTAAAAAAACCCAGCTTTTTAATCCTTGATTCATTACTTTTACATGCAGGTCATTTTGCCTGGCTGGTAGGAAAATCGAGAAAACAGCACAAGATCATGCCCCCAGAAGTCACCGGAACCCCAGAATTTGACAGAATATTTCGAGCACAGTAAGTTCTAGGGTCATTTAAATGAGAAACTTCCTATTCATTTAACTAATTGGACACTAGAGAGGTCTTATTTAGCCAGTCAAGTGTGAACTGAGTGTTCTTTAGGGTATTTATGATCATGTGCTGTGAGAATAGAGCTTAACTCTCAGTGACCGCTCGCTCTCTCATACAAGATATGGCTGTAATGACTGTGGGCACTAAGGAGGTTAAAATGTGATTAACTGGCTAATCATACAGTTGATACAATTTGTATCGACTATACGATTAGTTGATAAGCACTGCTGAGCAGAGCCACAGTCCTGAGCAGTCCTGGCTCATGCTGGCTCCAAAGCCACCTGCGCTGCAGCTCTGCATTTTAAATGTAGTGAGAGGCTCTAGGCAATAAGAGTCCAGCAGCCCCTGTTCGCAGTGCACAGAGCTGTCCGCCGCAAACAGGGGCTGCTCGGCAGCAACAGCCTCCTGTCCATGGGGGCGCCTCTGTGGACAGGGGCTGCTTCACAGCAGCATCCCCTATTCCCCCTCCTGCTGCCTCCGATATAGGCAGTGGGGGGTGGGGAGGAGGAGCAACACTGCGGAGATGGTGCTGGGGGGGGAACCGCTTTTAAGCTGGTTCCTCCCAGCACCAGCTTCTGCCCCCTGCCTCGCTGCCTCTCAGAGGCAGCAAGGGGGGGGGCGCTGCAGAGAGCATGGGGTGAACAGGCAGTGCTTGAGTGCCTGCTCGCCCGGTGCTCCCTGCAGCACTTCTGCTTTTGAGGGCTCTTTACATTTCAAAAGCAGAAGCGCCCACAGTGGGAATGGCTAGGGTTGCCAGATGGTTCCAACAAAAATACCTGACACACTTGACATTACATCACAATCTACATTACATCTTATTTAGAAAATACCGGACATTTCTATTTTCTCATTTCTATTTTCTCAATTTGTTTCCCGAACAAAAAGCGCAAATACTGGACTGTCCGGTTCAAGAACTGGACACCCGGCAACCCTGGGAATGGCATGAATGGGAACTGAAGCAGTCCCCACTCGCGCTGTTTCCCCACTGTGTCTCTGCCTCCCCTGCCCCCCTGCGGAGATTGTGCTGGAGGGAACCGGCTGGGGGGAACCAGCTTCCCGCCCCAGCACCAGTTCCTGCTCCCCCCACCCTTGCTGCCTCTCTCTGATAGAGGTGCAGCGGCGAAGCAGCTAGTTGAGCTGCTACTCGACTATCCGATAAGCATTTGCTTATCGGATAGTTGACTAGTTGCTACATCCCTAGCGGGCAGCTCAACAGAACAGCATTTGCTAGGATTTTGCACTAACCAGAGGCATTGCATGAGCAAGGGCTTCTCTTTGAGTGATTGGCTCTAGTGGCAAAAGTAATGACATTACACTGTCATTGCATGTTCATTGGCCCAGATTCTGCCAGGTACGCTGGTGTTCCATTCCTGGTTTATACTGACAGGAGATTCAGCCATGTGTCTCCACAAACTACACAGAGAAGATCCATGTATTTTTTCTTTCTAATTCAATGTACCTCAATCACAAACTCAGTGTTTAGTAAGATTAGGAATCTTTATGCTCATATATTCAAGGAATTTTAATTTTCCACAACAATATTGCAAAAGCAATTTCAGAAAAAGGGCAATCATGGAAAGCTCACATAGACAATACATTATGGTTACTCAACACATGCAGAAGACTGGAAAAACAGAACAGAGCTATTTAATGTGAAGGTGCTGGTCACAACTTCATGCTTAAGGTTGCTTTGAGGATTTGTTGGTTTTTTAATTCAAAGCAGGACTTTAGTCTGTTTTTCTGAAGATTGCAATATATATTCCCCAAATGTATACCATAATCTGCAACGAGAGACTGAATTTTATGAGGATACACAAGTAAAGTGGCTAATTAGTTTGATTTTAAAATAATGAGCATTTAAGAAGCTTGTCCTGGTGAGTGTCACTATTTTTGTATCTCTTTAGCTAAAAAAAAATCAATAGTTGTCACAAGCACCAAACTACACACCTACACCCACAAGTGTGTCACAGAACATTCAGCACTTATTTTTGAATAGCGTACACTGAAACACAGTGCAACTCACTTAATTCACTCACTGTGGAGCTTAATTAAAACTTCAGCAGTCACATCATTTAGCTCCCAGCTTTTTATTTAGGTTTGGTCAGTTTAACATAGGGACATAGTAACTGTCACACTGGATCTATCTGGTTGTTCATCTAGTAGTCAAAGTTCTTTTCTCAGAGTGGCAAATACCAGGTACATCAAAGGAAGCTGATACAAGAAAACCCAAAGTGGATCAGTGGACAGTTGTGGAATAACCTGTCCACTGAGGGAATATTTTCCTAGACCACTTAATTTAGTGATTGGCTTATACAATTCTCATACTTCTGATGATATGCAATGTAACTATACTTTTAAAGTGATCCTATCTGATGTAACTGTAGCATTACTGGATAAATAAAAATATCTACTTACAGAAATTGGCCTTTTCAAGTAAAAATTCTAAAATTTTGAATACGTGCAAAGGAAAAGAAAAAAATCAATAAAAAAAAACCCAACCACAACTGTAAGTTGCATTTTCAAGGCATTTACAAGACACAAAAGTGAAATTTTCAAAAATGCTCATTTTTGGCTCATCTCTGCTCCTGGTATTGACTTTACTGGGTACAGCATTCAGTCAAAGCAGAAAACTCTTAAAAATCAAACTTATAGGTCTTTTCTTGCTCCAGTAACTATTTTATTAATTTATTCCATAGACAAAACTGTGTGGAGTTTTATCCGGTCTTCCTGGTTGTTCTTTGGATTGCAGGCTGGTTTTTCAATCAAGGTAAACACAACTGGTGTTTTATTCTGGCCTAAACAATGTTTTATCATCTATAATAGTTTCAGTTGAACACTGAGGTTTATTAGATTTCCTTTAATTGGCTTTAAATATGTTTCCTCTTTATGTCATTGAGTGCCCCTTGTTCCTGTGTTATAAGGGAGAATATATATAAAGGCCCATGAGTGGTCTTGATATTTACAAGTCTCTGTCTGACCAACTTTTAGTCTTGGTTTATTTCCACGGACTTCATAAGGCTTTAGGTCAGACCAGTTTGGGAGCTCTTCCCAATTATCATTAAGAATAGTTTTCATTATGCTTCTCTAGAGAGCAAATAAATCTCTGACCATTCAAATGTACCCTCACCCTCCAAAACAAGATAAAACACTTTGGCTGCATCTAGACTGGCATGATTTTCAGAAATGCTTTTAACGGAAAAGTTTTCCGTTAAAAGCATTTTTGGAACAGAGCGTCTAGATTGGCATGGACGCTTTTCCGCAAAAGCACTTTTTGCGGAAAAGCGTCCCTGGCCAATCTGGATGCGCTTTTGCGCAAGAAAGCCCCGATTGCCATTTTAGCCATCGGGGCTTTTTTGCGCAAAACAATTCTGGGTTGTCTACACTGGCCTTCTTGCGCAAAAGCATTTGCGCAAGAGGGCTTTTGCCCGAATGGGAACAGCATAGTATTTCCGCAAGAACACTGATGATCATATATGAGATCGTCAGTGTTCTTGAAGAAATTCAAGCGGCCAGTGTAGACAGCTGGCAAGTTTTTCCGGAAAAGCGGCTGATTTTCCGGAAAAACTGGCCAGTCTAGACACAGCCTTTCTCTCCCCCTGCCCAATTATCTTTTTAGCTACTTTTATTTATTCAAAAGCTTCAGAGGGGTAGCCGAGTTAGTCTGTATAGGATAAACAAAAAACAACAAATATTCTGGTAACACTTTAAAGACTAACAAAACATGTAGATGAAACAAAAAACAGGACTATGTAGCACTTTAAAGACTAACAAGATGGTTTATTAGGTGATGAGCTTTCGTGGGCCAGAGCCACTTCCTCAAATCAAATTGTGGAAGAAAATTGGCACGACCATATATACCAAAGGATACGATCAAAAAAATGAACACATATGAAAAGGACAAATCAAATTTCAGAACAGAAGGAGGATGGGGGGGGAGGTAAATGTCTGTGAGCTAATGATATTAGAGGTGATAATTGGGGAAGCTATCTTTGTAATGGGTAGGGTAATTAGCATCCTTGTTAAGACCTAGGTGTAAAGTGTCAAATGTAAGCATGAATGACAGTTCAGAGGATTCTCTTTCAAGTCTGGTGTTAAAACGTCTTTGAAGCAAGATGCAGGTAATCAGGTCGTTGAGACAATGCCCTTTCTGGTTGAAATGGCAAGAAACTGTTTTTTCTTTGTGATCCTGTCTAATATCTGTTCTGTGTGCATTGATTCTTTGGCGACGTGTCTGAGACGTTTGTCCGATGTACATAGCAGACGGACATTGTCGGCACATGATAGCAAAAATTATATTTCTGGATGAGCAGGAATATGTGTTCTTGATCTTATAACTCAATTGGTTAGGTCCAATAATGGTATCAACTTGCACAGATACAGACAGACATAATCTTTTTATCCAAGTGCAGAAAGATGGACATCGTACCCAAAGGACTGAAAATGAACAATCCATTAAGATCAACATACTGTACTGACTACAGTGAGAGACTCTGCCTCACGCTATCCAAGAAATTAAGGAACCACCTGATAAGTATCTTATACAACTGCTGATACCATTATTGGACCTAACCAATTGAGTTATAAGATCAAGAACACATATTCCTGCTCATCCAGAAATATAATTTTTGCTATCATGTGCCGACAATGTCCGTCTGCTATGTACATCGGACAAACGTCTCAGACACGTCGCCAAAGAATCAATGCACACAAAACAGATATTAGACAGGATCACAAAGAAAAAACAGTTTCTTGCCATTTCAACCAGAAAGGGCATTGTCTCAACGACCTGATTACCTGCATCCTGCTTCAAAGACCTTTTAACACCAGACTTGAAAGAGAATCCTCTGAACTGTCATTCATGCTTACATTTGACACTTTACACCTAGGTCTTAACAAGGATGCTAATTACCTTACCCATTACAAAGATAGCTTCCCCAATTATCACCTCTAATATCATTAGCTCACAGACATTTACCTCCCCCCCCCCCCATCCTCCTTCTGTTCTGAAATTTGATTTGTCCTTTTCATATGTGTTCATTTTTTTGATCGTATCCTTTGGTATATATGGTCGTGCCAATTTTCTTCCACAATTTGATTTAAGGAAGTGGCTCTGGCCCACGAAAGCTCATCACCTAATAAACCATCTTGTTAGTCTTTAAAGTGCTACATAGTCCTGTTTTTTGTTTCAGCTAGACCAGACTAACACGGCTACATATCTATTACTATAAAACTTGTAGATGGAATCATGAGCGTTCGTGGGCATAGCCCACTTCTTCAGATGACTTCTTCAGGGTCGTCTGAAGAAGTGGGCTGTGCCCACAAAAGCTCATGATTCCATCTACATATTTTTAGTCTTTAAAGTGCTACCAGACTATTTGTTGTTTTTTAAGTTTTTTTATTTGTTTCAGGAAGTTCCCATTTATTCTCCCTCCATTCCCCCAAGAACCTGATTGCCACAGAAATGCACAGAGTGCTCGACTCACCATTCCTCCTGGTCATTTAGGGGAATACTTTGAAAGGTCAACATCCCTTCCCACGGTTGCACGTAGTTATCTGCCTCTCTCTCTGGTCTGCAGGCCCTCTGCTGTGAGCTGCTGCCTCTTTGTGACTTAGCCCTCCAGATAATCGCTCCATGTGTTTTTCCTTTCTGGGATATCAAAGTCTTCTTCAGCAGTCCTATGCAGCCTAGTCATTGACCTCCTTGTAACGCTATTCCCTCTGTGTCCGGCAGGGAACACAGGCCTGCCCTTTACGCCAGGTTCTGGCTCAAGGCCCCTATATATTCCTAACTTCCTCCCTTCCCCAATTTGCCAGCCCAAACGCACCTCTCTTCTCCCACAAGGAAACTGCAAACTTTCCAAGCAGCCCCCTTCTGCTGCCCTTTTCTTGCCTTTACAGTCTCAGCCCAGCTCATTCCTCCTCAGCTGGGCTTCCTCATTCAATCAGGGGATTGCTTAGCCACCCATCTCTCCACTGAGCCCAGTTGGGTTAGTCAGTCCCCTTCTCAGTCTGCATTTGTGCTTTCAGGGAAAGTGTGGAGTAAGCACTCAGTAACAGAATGATTCTGGCAGTACAAAATGAAATGGGATTCTGACTCATGCCCCTAATTGTTCTACAACAAATACAACATGGTCAACGGAGTAAAATAACTGCAGCAAGGGGCAATATTCTAGAAATACATATATATTAAGGAAATACCAGAGGTATGAATGAAAACTAGATGTGCCAGGTTCTTACCCTTTCAAATCTACTGAAAAAAAGGCAGGCCACAATCTGTCTATCTATGTATATTTTAGAGTTTGTGCATCTGTCTATGAGTTGATCCATCTGCAAGTCCATTTGTTCAAGAGCTCCTCCTACACGGTAAGAGCTAGGACCACCAAATTTGCTATGCAGCTTCCTCTTATCCTAACTTAAAGCAAGATCAGGGCTTGGTTGTGCCAGGAAAATGGGAAGTCATAAAATCATAGGACTGGAAGGGACCTCAAGAGGTCAAGTCCAGTCCCCTGCCTTCACAGCAGGACCAAGCACAGTCTAGATCCGCGGTCACCAACCGGTCGATCGCGATCGACTGGTCCATTGCGAGGCCTTGACCAGTCGATCGCAAGGCATTCGGCCCCCCCCGATTTCCCCCTCACCCCCCGAGAAGACCCACTACCTACCTCCAGCGACAATGGAGGTGGTGCTGGCTTCCCGTGGGGTGGACGGAAGTCCTGCAGCTTCACACCACTTCCGGGGGTTCCAGAAGTGCGCTGGCTGCTCCACTCCCACAGGTCTGTGGCGTGCCAGGCATGCTGCGGGAGGGGGCATCAGCCCCGGAGGAGGAGTGCGGCGGCTTCCCTGCACTGCAGGAGGGGTGAGTCGGCCCCAGGGCAGGCACCCGCGGGGGTTTCCTTGCGCCGCAGGAGGGGGGAGTCGGGCCCGGAGGAGGCACACACTGGCTTCCCTCTGGGGGGAATCCTGGGAGGAGGCAGGTGAAGGAGACTCCCTGCCCCCACTGGCACCCCGCCCCTTGGCCCCCCCCGGCCCTCTGCCCTCCCTGTGCCCCCTGTTCCCTCCCCCCTGTTCCCTGCCCCCTGCCCCCTCTTCCCACTCCCCAGCCACAGAACTCTGTCCCCAGCCACAGAACTCTGTCCCCAGCCACAGAACTCTGTCCCCAGCGGCACCCTGTCCTCAGCTGCAGAAACCTGTTCCCACTGGCACTCTGTCTGCTGCTGCAGAACCCTGTCCTCTCCCCTCCCAACACCCTGTTCCCTCTCCCCTGCCCCCAGCCACAGAACTCTGTCCCCACTAGCACCCTGTCCCCTGCCGAAGCACCCACTAGCACCCTTCCCCAGTACTATGTCCCCTGCTCCCACCAACACAGTTAGGGCCACATTAGTGAAGCTTGGGGGGAGGGGTTGAAGGAGGTTTTTTTTGCATCTCACTTGTGTGGCCCCAACTGACTTTTCTGTGGGTTAGTGACCCCTGACTCAAAACAGGTTCCCCGCCCTTCTCAGAAATAAAGACAATGCAGAAACTTTTTGTGTTTGACATAGTATTTTATTTAAAAACGAAGCCTGGCCAACAAACCCCCAGTTGGGGCCAAGCCCCCATCTGGCCACAGCATCGTAACATTCCTGCACTCCCCTTTCCCCCAGACCCTACATCTGAGCCTATCATACACTGGAACCCCCTGCCCTGAGTCCCTCACATACCCCAACCCAAATTCCCGAACCCTCACATCCAGAAGTCTGTGGCTTACTTAGTACCCTAACCCTCCATCTGACCCCAACACTACCTGGCCTGGAGCCCCCTCCCCAAGCCAGTGTCCCCTAATCCCGCTCCTCCTGCATCCAGATTTCCTCCCAGAGTTTGCACCTCTCACCTCTTCCCACACCCAAATCCCTCATTCCCACCCCAGAGCCTACACATCCTGTCTCAACCCAGCGAGGGTACGGCTAGACTGCAGGAGTTTTGCAGGATTCCAGAGATATCTCAGAAAAATTCTTCTGCATCCAGAGATGCATTTGTTCTTCCGCTTTTTTTAGTGGAAGAGCAGACATGATCTTTCGGTCACCCCTATATTCCTCTTTCCATGAGGAATAAGGGGGCTTCCAAAAGTAGGGTTTTTTCTGACATTTGGTCCAGTCTAGACAGGCCAAATGTTGGAAAAACCTCTTCCTACAGAAGAAGTGGGGAAAAAAAGCAGCAGTATAAGGGTTGGGGATAGCAAGTGATGGAGAGGAGGAGAATAGAGCGGGCGGGGCTTCAAGGATGGGGCAGGGCAGTAGTTCTTGGCTTGTTCTGTCATTTAAAAAGTGATCTTGGGTGTAAAAAGGTTGGAGACCACTGGTCTAGATCATCCCTGACAGGTGTCTGTCTAACCTGCTCTTAAATATCTCCAGTGATGGAGATTCCACAACCCCCCCTAGGCAATTTATTCCAATTTAACCACCCTGTCAGTTAAGAAGTTTTTCCTAATGTCTAACCTAAACCTCCCTTGCTGCAGTTTAAGCCCATTGCTTCTTTTCCTATCCTCAGAGTCCAAGGAGAACAATTTTTCTCCCTCCTCCTTGTAACACCCTTTTAGATACCTGAAAACTGCTATCATGTCCCCTCTCAGTCTTCTCTTTTGTAAAGTAAACAAGCCCAATTCTTTCACTCTTCCCTCATAGGTTATGTTTTCTAGACCTTTAATCATTTTTATTGCTCTTCTCTGGACCTTCTCCAGTGTCTCCACATCTTACTTGGTGCCCAGAACTGGACACAATACTCCAACTGAGGCATAATCAGTGCAGAGTAAAGGGGAAGAATGACTTCTCGTGTCTTGCTCACAACACTCCTGTTAATGCATCCGAGAATCATGTTTGCTTTTTTTGCAAGTGTCACACTCTTGACATGTTTAGCTTGTCGTCCACTGTGACCCCTAGATCCCTTTCAGCAGTACTCCTTCCTAGATAGTCGTTTCTCGTTCTGTATGTGTGATGAAATGGGATTGTTTTCTATAACATAGACTCTCTCCGAGGCAGGCTACATGACCAAAAAGTTCCAGCTAGCCCTAACCAATGAGGACTTCAAACTTTCAGTCCTCTCAACAACACATCCCTATTCCTGATAAAAATCAAACCATTAAAAATGCCCATCAGTTGCTGTTCACAGTGCATATGAAATGCCTCCAGCCTCCTGCTGCCTTGCTTAAGCAGCTGGACTAAAGAGTGAGGGTAGCTGTGAGCCTGGCTCAAAGCAAATGTAACTCAAGCAGAACAGCTTCAACAGGCAAGAGAGCAGCAAGCCCAGAGCTTTACAGAACATGAGCAGGCACAGGCACCAGACCCACACCTGCTACAGTCCAAGCCCATAGCCAAACTTCCAGGCTACAGTGGAAGTCAGAAACAGCTCTTGGCCTAACCAACATTTAATTAAACAGCTTCCATAGACAAGAGGGAAGCAACCCCCACATCACCCAACGCACATGCACCATGCACATCACATCATCATGTGCCATGCACATCACCCTCCTTAAGGAGACAGAAGAAGGATTCAAACTTACATCACTATTAAGCTAAGTAGGTAGCCGAACCACTGGGTGCTGGTGCCCAAATATATTTTATCTAAAACTAGGGGCTGCACCTCCTGCTCGCTATGCTCGCCACCCCCCCTCTCTCTGGGGGTAGGTGTCTGGCCAGGGGGAGGGTGCAAGAGTAGGCTGTCGGGAGGGTGTCTGGCCAGGGGGTGCAAGAGCAGGCTGTGGGTGCAGGGTCTCTGTGGAGGGGGGTGAGTGAGGGGGCTGTGGGTGCAGGGTCTCAGGAATACTAAAACAAGGGATAATTGACAAGGTGCATGACTTTAAAGGCTTATTTAATATGAAATCAAATAAAAAGAAAATTCAAACTGCAAAATTTTCAGTAGCCATTTGGTATCTTATTAAAAAGGTGTCTGATCTTGTCTTTGCCAGGAAAGTAGAGTTGAAGGCACTGGGGCCTGAGCTGGCAGGGATTAGTTTGGGCTGTTGGGATTGATGTTTAAATTGTTTTCAACAACTGGCTAAATATTATTTAATGGGCTCACTTCTGAACACTTTGTGTGTACATATTGCTCCCTATTGCCCAAGAAACAGGATTTTTTTTTACATTTCAGTTCTGTTTACATATCTCAAATCTATCAGACCATTTGTTTTGCCATTCATCAAAGCTGGTGTGATTCAACTCTGGGGAAAGATTGAGGGATTAAATCCTTCTGCATATTTTATCAATGCGGGTAATGGGTGATTGGCGAAGCGGCTACTTGAGGTGGCAAGGTCCCCAGCCTGTGGCCCCACCCATACTCCACCTCTGCACTGCTCCGACCCCTTCTCCTTCCCACTGTCTTCCTTTTCTCTCTGCTCACCCATTCCAGCCAAATCCCTGATCCCAAATGTAGCAATGAAATGGTGTTTGGGGGGGAGGAGGGGAACACTCTTCTAAAATGTCTTTCTAAGAAAATGGAGCATGTTTCCCACTGCATGCCAGATTGTCAAGACTGGACATGCACAGAAGGTACCTAATATAAAGCACTGAATTTGGGAATAAAAATGTCAGTCACAGGTTTTTTGATACACCCTGAAGTTAATCAGAGATTTTTTTGAAAAAGCTTTGTTGCAATGGCAAGTCAGTTGTCCTGTTGATGCTGAATACAACATAGGGGCTATGTCTACACCGCAGAGTTTTTGCGCAAAACCAGCCATTTTTGCACAAAAACTCGCGGAGCGTCCACACTACAAGCAGGTTTTTGCACAGGAAAAAATACAGTAGATCGTTAGAAGACAGGGCTTTTTGCACAAGAGTCATTTCTCTTTCCATGAGGAATAAGGCTTTTTGCGCAAGAGCTCTTGCGCAAAAAGGTGTATGTGGACGGACAACAGGGGTTTCTTACACAAGAAACTCCTATCAGAGAAAGCACAGGTGCTCTGATGGCCATTCTGTGAATAGCCATCAGAGCTTTCTTGCGCAAGAGCATCCATGGCAGTGTGGACGCTCTCTTGTGCAAAAGCACATCTCTTGCGCAAAAGCACATAGCAGTGTGGACGTGCTCGTGCGCAATAACTTTTTGCGGAAGATCTCTTCTGCAAAAAGTTTGTGCTCAAGAAGCCTGCACTGTAAACGTAGCCTAAATATTATGGAATACATGATGCAGCCCTTCTCTGTTTTACATTTTCTATTTTAAATATACCCTTAAGCCTTCATAAAGTAATCATTCCAGACTACTACATATTTAAACTCACTGAAACAAAGACATCATTTTAAATTAATGTCAGAGCAGTTTAGTGTGTTCATAATACAGTGCATTGCTTTTAGAAAAAGGGAAGACTTATGAAAATCACACAAAATAAACTAAACATGTTAATGAAATTTCACTATATGTTTATGTTAAAAATATTTTTCTAAAGATTTTAGGTGTAACAAAAGATTTTATATCTTAGTTAGGTACTGATGTTGGTGGAGGGTTCTCTTAAAACTAGTTAATAAAATACTTAAAAGTAAAAGGGAAACTCATTTATCCAACTATCTGGGGCTGCGTGTAGATTGGCATGATTTTCCGGAAATGCTTTTAACGGAAAAGTTTTCCGTTAAAAGCATTTTCAGAACAGAGCGTCTAGATTGGCACGGACGCTTTTCCGCAAAAGCACTTTTTGCGGAAAAGCGTCCCTGGCCAATCTGGACGCGCTTTTGCGCAAGAAAGCCCCGATCGCCATTTTAGCCATTGGGGCTTTTCTGCGCAAAACAATTCTGGGTTGTCTACACTGGCCCTCTTGCGCAAAAGCATTTGCGCAAGAGGGCTTTTGCCCGAATGGGAGCAACATAGTATTTGCGCAAGAACACTGACGATCATACATGAGATCGTCAGTGTTCTTGCGGAAATTCAAGCGGCCAGTGTAGACAGCTGGCAAGTTTTTCCGGAAAAGCGGCTGATTTTCCGGAAAAACTGGCCAGTCTAGATACAGCCTGGAAGAAAAGGAATGTTGTCCCAATTTAAGGTGTCTCTTCAACAGCAGGGTGAAAGGGGAGTAGGGATAGCTAGAAAGATTATGGAAGCAAGTTTTTGTACTACAGTAATTAAAATGCATATTTTAGAGAAAGGTGGTCTTTTAAAGAATTAATTTAAAAAACTATGTCTGAAGACCCAACATTTAAGATTAATGTTGAATTCTCAGATTGTGCATCTAAATAGCTATGCAAAGATTTTTTTAGAGATGTGATTTTATGATCTTCGGCAACAAATTAATGAAATATTTGAAGCGAATTTTAAACTAAGGCCCTGTAGACATAGTAATGTGCAACTGTTTCAGTAAATTCAGGTTGAAACATGCCTGTTAAATGGTTTAAGTACCACATAATGGCTCTTTCACAGGTTCAAGGTTATGCTAATAGGTTTGCCAACCTAGAAGACTTTTCATCTTTAAGTTAACAGAGCCACTGGAGGGGAAGAGTCACCAGTCTGCAAGCAGCAACAGCCTCCTGTGGAAACCTTCAGGAATGGTCAGAATAGACAGGAAGAGGTCTTGTCTGCACTAGAGGCTACATCTACACTGGCATGATTTTGTGCAAGAACTCTTTTGCGGAAGAGTTCTTGTGCAAAAACTCTTCCAGAAGAGAGCGTCTACACTGGCATGTGCCTTTGCGCAAGAGATGTGCTTTTGTGCAAGAGCATCCATGCCAGTGTAGACGCTCTCTTGCGCAAGAAAGCTCTGATGGCCATTTTAACCATCGGGCTTTCTTGCACAAGACATTCATGATTTCTTGATATGGGCTGATTTAGATCTATCAAGATGATAGATGGATTCGTAAAGGGTGGGGGGGGGGGGGGGAGGAGAAACACAGTTTCCTTTTCTCCAAAGCATCAGAGTTTGGAGACCCTTGTGAGGCCACTCTCTCTTGACAGCTGGGTAAACTGGGAATAATTCTGCTTCAGTCCATTAAGTAGCACCAGCATAAGTGAGATCAGGCCCTGAACAGTTCAGAGTGAATTCAAGAGCTGTGGAAACAGTTGGCCATGCAATCCCATTGATGGGGGACAGAAAGACTTTCTGTCAGACTTTTGACTCATTTTGCCGCTTTGAAATCTAGCTCTATTGCTGTTTAACAGGTGTTGAACCCCTATGTTTATCTGTTATGTACAAGGCATCATCTAGATTCCCTGTTTTCTGGCTTGTTGTGACTAAGTTATTCATCCCTTTCTCAGTTTACTCCAAAAATATTGGACACTTTCCTTGAATTGTGATGTCTCTACTAAATGAGTCCCACGTTGTGGGAACCGATCTACCTCTTACCTTTAGAGAAGAGTGGTTCTTCTAGGTTATGGCTAAGCTGGTGGTAAGGCAGTGAAGTGAAGCTCTCCAAATAGAGTAGGCTTGTGAATTGCAGAAGAAAGTTTTCTCTTCTTCCAGTCCATAAATTCTCCTGTACACTACTAATCAGCTAATTAAACAAAGGCAGGACAGCTAGGGCTTGTGGGTACAAGCTCAGGACTGAAGTAGCACACCCTATACATTCTAGAACTAGCATTGATATTGACTTCCACATGACCACTGACAGGGTATGTCCTTTCAGGTCTTCAATTTTCTCCAGCTGTAAAATGGGGATATTTTACCTAGCTCAGAGGGATATCAAATGAGCTTAACTCATTACAGTGTGTACCACTCTTCCACATCCTTGGCTAAAAGATGCAAAGTACCAATAGCAACAAATAAAATAAGTAGACAAAAAGGGTCTCTTGTTTCAGAAACACAATGTGACTGTTTGCACCAAGTGGTTGAGATGTCGTTCAAATGCCATAACCCCCCCCCCTCCCCCCGGCACCACATAAATAAAATAATCACGGGCAAAGTGACTAGTTCCTTCCAGTCCTGATTTTTAAATACTCCATTAACTTTTTCTCCCATTAATATCTTTCTTCTTCAGAACTGTCTGCCCTTCTCGGTTTGTTGTACATATACAGCCGTCACAAGTACTTTCATGGCTATGCAGAATCTGCAAAAGGAAGGTAAGAAGGACCCACCGTCCGGAGTTAGGTTGAATGCACCAGGCTGTGGTCTGACACTGGGCTTACAGTCAACAACTGGTAGTGAAAAGTGACTAATTGAATGCAGTGTGTGTAAAGTGCCAGGAAGAAGTATGGAATGAAAAGCCTCAGGAAAGGTAGCTGGCTGCAGCTGCAGCAGACTAGGTTAAAGTGGGAATGTCCTACAGGTGCCAAGAGAAAGGAGGTTTGCTAGTTTCAGTGTAATGCCTTGTGGGTGCCTACTTGCACCAATGTTCTAATTTTTCTATCCATGTGCAGAATAAGTTTAGTTATGTGCACTGAGGCATGTGTTTATGTGCACCACTAGTAGACACACATGCTGCAAGTTAGAGGCCCTGTGGTGCTCTGCTAATCAGCTAGGCAGCATTTGAATCTCTCCTGAGTGGCTGCCCATGTGCTCATTTTACAAGGAACACTGCTTTACACCATACAATCCACCAGTATTGGCATATGTGCACAGAAGAGGCCAGGAAATAGAAACCCCAGAGCTCTACAGATGAGGACTGCATTTCTTTGGGAAACTGCTGAAGTCAAGCTTGCACGAAACCTGTCTGGCTTGTACTCCTGCTAGCATTTTCTCAATTTATTAGTACAGGTTGTACCTCCCTTAACCAGGACTCCCTGGTCCAGCAACATCCATGGTCCGGCACGGCCTATAGATGTTCCTGGACCACAGAGCCCAAGAAGAGGAAGGTTTGGCGGTGGGGCAGGAGCACGTAAGGGGCACCAGTGACTCAGCCAGGAGTCCAGAGCATGTGAGGGGAGAGGGAAGGATGGATGGCTTGGCTGGGAGTTCTGGCCCCAGCAGAGCTCCCTGCCATGGTCATGGACCTCCAGCCCTGGCTAGGGAGCCTTGACCCCCAGCGGCCTCCAGGGAGCTCTGGCTCTGTCCTTGGCCATGTTCTGGCTCCAGAGGCTAGAAAACTCCAGCCCCAGCAGCAACCAGGGAGCTGTGGCCTGGACCGTGGAGCTCCATTCCCATCCCTCTAGCCCCAACCATGTAGCCAGGTGGCTGTGGAACTCTGCCTGGCTGCGTAGCAGGACCAGGGATCGCTCCGGGGGGCTGAGGCAGCAGCAGGGGTAGGATGAAGCCCTAGCCCAGTGGCAGCACAACAATGGGGGGGGCCTTCTGTGGTCCAGCAAATCCCCTCAGGTGCTGGACCAGGTCCAACCTGTAGTAAAATCATTGTATTAACACATTTATTATGCAGACCACACAGAGGGAACAAGCCAACAATTTTGGCCTTGTAGCTTGAAGAACTTTCACCAAACACAAGATAAGGAGGCTTTAGATGGCACAAGTTAATGTGTGTTAAGTTTATAGTGTTTGAACTACTCTTCCTAAGACTTCAGGGCGCATAAACATGTAATAGGTTTAGAATCCATGCAATCTCTACCTGCCACACTGTACACACACACACACACACACACACACACACACAACTGGATTATCCCAGATTGCCTAAAAATCAGGTACAGTTGGACTTCCCAAAACTGGGACTCTCTTGTTCAGCAACATCCATGATCTGTGTTCATTACTGAGGCTGGGACCAGGGCCAGAGCCCCAACAGCGGGGCCGGGGATGCAGCAGCCCCAGTAGTGGAGCTGGGGCTGGGGATGTGGCAGCCACAGCAGCCCTGATGGCAGGGCTGGGGCCGCAGCAGCATGGAAGCCCAGCAAAGGGGGCAGCTAGGGCTGGCAGCAGGGAGGGGAGGAGGGCTGGTAGCAGAGGACTTCCCCTGGTCCAGGAAATCCCCTCATTCAGGACCAGTCAGGTCCCGAGGGTGCCAAATCAGTAACATCCAGTCTGTATTGAAAAGGAGGGGTTTTTTTCTTCTAAAATGGAATACAGCATATCAGTAAGTTAAAGGAAAAGAAACTCACTATTCCCAGAGACATTTAAAATTAGACTGAAAAAAAAATCCACATTTTACATTTGTAGGGAACAACCCTCCAGTAGCAGAGCAATGCACTAAAAGCCTAACAGATATTTTTGAGCTCTGCGTTCCTGAATTTATGCACTAACACCAACCTTCTGTCTTCTCCCTGTTCCTCAAGATACCTAGTTCCAGCTAGTAGCCCCATTTTGTAAGGCTTCCTTCCTGCCCCTAAGGAGTGAGGAAGAGAAAGAATCCCAGATAAAATGATCTCCCAAAATTTGACCTTTATCACAATTGCAATTATCAGGATAACCCTCTGAAAAACCAGAAAGGATCACAGCTGTAAAGGAATAATCTAGGAGGGAATGCCACATTTTGAAATTAAATGGCCTTTTTTGTTAACTAAATAAAAAACCTTTGTTAAGAAACCTTTTTTCCTCTGCAGCTCTGATATATTATACCATTATAAAGGGATACCATTATGCCTTGAGCAAAATTGCACTCGAGGAAACAAAAATATTGCCTGGTTCTATTGTTATAGTGGGGTTTGCTCTTTACTTGGTGGAACTCTCTTTCCGTTATTTAAGCTGAGTTCAGTGCTGCTGTCCTGGGCCAGACTGGCAGCCCTGAGTTATTCAGAAAGGCCCACATCTTCAAGGCACTAATGGTCATGGAGTGGAATGGGAGTTAAACAGCTTTGAGGAGCTGGGCAAAAGGGCTGTTTCTGTAGTCCTTGCCCACACTGATCAGTCCTTACAAAACATACTGGCCAGACAGAGAGAGTGCGTCTAGACTGGCAAGATTTTGCGCAAAAGCGGCTGCTTTTGTGCAAAAACTTGCCAGCTGTCTACACTGGCTGCTTGAATTTGCGCAAGAACACTGATGATCTAATGTAAGATTGTCAGTGTTCTTGCGCAAATACTATGATGCTCCCGCTCAGGGATAAGCCCTCTTGCGCAAGAATACTTGCGCAAGAGGGCCAGTGTAGATAGGGAAGATCTGTTTCGCGCAAAAAAGCCCCGATGGCGAAAATGGCGATCGGGGCTTTCTTGCGCAAAATCGCATCTAGACTGGCCACGGATGCTTTTGTGCAAAAGCACTTTTTGCGCAAAGGCACCCGTGCCAATCTAGACGCTCTTTTGCGGAAATGCTTTTAATGGAAAAACTTTTCCGTTAAAAGCATTTCCGCAAAATCATGCCAGTCTAGACGCAGCCAGACAGTTTGTCCACTCTGCTCAGTCAGTCGATCTCAATCTGGAGAGGACAGTCCTATCCATAAGGAGGCAATGCAGTCCCCATGCTCCTTACTTTAGCTCTCAGCTTTGACTGACAACAATGTCACCAGGTTTAATAAGGACACCTGCACACTAGAAATTGGATGCATTTCACATATAGGCCACTGAAAGGCCCTCAGACAGGGATGAATTTTGGTCATTCCCAGCCTGAGCTGCATTTGAACTAATAACCCACTATCACCTTGAGAGACTATGTATCTGACCCCACATGTCTGCAGCAGAGCAGTGCCAACCTCCCAGCTTTGCAAGAAGGCTGTCATGCTGTCTGGAGCATTAGTAAAAGTTGATAAGTGATGACTAACATGAGTCCACTCACTGCAACAGCATCTCCTGTTAGCTGGCCTAGGGATGAGCTATTCCAGTTTATACGCCCCTCCAATATTGTCTTCTCCCATCTTGTCTTGCTCTGCTGGCCAGCTCACTGCCAGGTTTGCTGCTTCCTCTTTAGTGACCTGGGGAATTCACAGTGTGTCCAGACCTGCTGCCCTTGCTATTCCCCAGTGGCTGGCAGGGGAACCCAGGCCACAACAATGGATTGCAGACCAACGGGTACCAAACAGTCACAGTCCATGTATAGGGCTAAAGAGATCCTATGCCAAGCAACCAGTTCCTGGCTGTACAGAACTTGCTGCTGTTTCCCTGGGCTTCTTCCCACCTCTCTGAGTTTGCCAGCCTCCAACACCCTCTATTCAGGGAGTCAATACAGCATTTCTCAGTAGTAGCAACAGCCCCCTCTCTGCAACCAGCTACTTGGCTTTAAACAGACTCTGCCTGTTCCTGCAGGGCCTCTATAAAGCCTGTTCTTAATTAGCTTCCTCCAGTCTAAGATTCCTCTGCAGTCTAATTTGGTCCCACCTGGCTACAACCACATTTGCAGGGCTAGGTTGGTGACATTTTTCCATTTCAAGCCAGTGACTAATTCTTTATGCTGTGATCAATCCCATCCTGGAAAAAACTGCAAATTGTTCACACAACTACCTCAGGGGAACATCACCATTTCCAGAGAGGAAAATGGACTAGTTTTCCCTGCAAAAATTATCTTTGAATGAAAAGGTCATTTTTTTTCCAAACCATTTTCATCAGTGGCTCATTTTTCTTCAGCACAGTATAAACAAGTATAGACCAGCTCCTATAGACTGAAAAGTTTCACAACACACACAGTATGTACATCTTGTAACCGTGTTTCTTTTTGTTTTCCTCCTCTAGGATAACAGGTTTTTATTGGAGTGTGGTGGTTCTGCTCTCACTGATAGCCCTGGGTGCAGCTGGAATTACTAACAGCTTTCTGGATGAATACTTGGACTTCAACATAGGAAAGAAATTACATAAATTGCTCTGACGATTATTTATGTATAAATAAATAAAGCAGATGCTTTCCCTGGATATTAAAAGGAAGATGAGCTGCATCATGTGGAATGAAAGCATCTAGATTCTTTATTACTTGTCCATTGCAGTATAAAGTGTACGTCTTTCCTGACATTTTGTTTACACTCTTTCTTCCCTATACTACAGAAAAAGCAGGCACAAAGAAGATAGCGAATGTGGCTTCTTTCTTTGAGTTACAGGTTTAATGTACTGGTCTCATGTGTACAATATTATATGACAGTAAAAATTACATTGAACCCAGACAATGCTAAACCATTGAGTGGCTTATTTGACAGTTGTTGCTCCTGACAGTTATCTTACCCAATGTCCCTTGGCTCTGACTAACTGCTGGATTCTTCCTGCTTTGTATTGTGTTTGGTGCTGAACATAGAGAAATGCAGGGTCCCAGCACATAAGCATTCAGAATCTCTGGCACCAGTTCTGCAAGCAACTCCAGCCCTGATTCAGGAGAACATTTAAGCATGTGTTTAAAGTGCTTTCCTGAGTGTAGACAGACTTCATTGACTTCAAGCACGTGATTAAGTCTTACTTGAAGTTAAGCACATAATAAAAATCACTGTGTGTTTTTAAGTCCCACTAAGCACCTTTCCTGATTAGGGACCCTTCCTTGATTTGAGGCAAATGTGTGGGCAGACCCTTATTTTCACACAGAACCTCACTGAAGTCAATGGGTCACTGAGGGCGCAGGGGACTGCCAACATGGAGTCAGTGGCGGGATCAGGACCAAACTGAACACAGCTAGGCACAGATGTGAGTCAAGAAATTGAATCTATTTCATTGTCTCTCAGTAAAGCACAGATGGCTGATGTATGGGAGAGACTAGACAAACGCTCCAGCACAGCCAAAGCTCACAGAGAGTCATAAAATAATAACGAAAGCAAACTGACTGTGAAAACAGTTTTCATTAAAACGGGGCGGGGAAGAGAGAAAAATCACAGCCTAGCAGGCTTTCTGGGCATGGTGCTGGGGTTGAATTTAAACAGTACCAAAGAAAGAAAAAAGACAAACTGTTAAATGTCTTTAAATGGATCTAAATAAAAGTTATAGCAGAATCCTGATTATTCAAAAACTATTTGGGTGACACCAAATCTGTTCAGATAAATGGGAGCTGGTAGGCAGAGTCTCTATTTGGCCTACAACTGCAGCTGGGGTTTGGCCATAAATAGTGTCTGCACTTAGTTCTGGTGATTCAAGGGGATAGGTGGCATTTAGAGGCTAATCCAAACACCAATGACTTAAACAGATGTTGTAGCAGTCTATTAATCATCTTCCACATGAAGAGTGACTAGAAGATTGAGGCTGAGGCAGTCCATAGCCACTGTAGCTAGATCACTGCCCATATTCCAGCATTTGTGGGGACTGAATCCTAGTGATGAGGCTGCTAAACACATATGTTAAAATTCCACATCCTGCACATGCAAGGGGCCAGTTATGATAGCAGAGGGAACAATGATGATGATGAACAGCCTGGCTTTTACGCTTTTAAAGGAGACTTGCCTCAAAGCCATTGAGGCCAGAAAGATTCCCAATCTGGGAGAAAACTGGAGAGACAGAGCCTGAGCCCACACCCACTGAATTAGCAGAAGTGTTTCCACGGACTTTAATGGGCCTTGGATTTGGTCCACGAAGAGGCAAGAAAAGAGACAGAAAACTCTTTCCTCCCAGAACAAGGACCTCTCTAAGCAGTGGTCAGGTATGCTAAACCTTAGCCTGGCATTGATCCGGTTATAGAGAACTTGCCATTCCAAGCACCCTAACCCCTGTATGAAAGGAGCAAAGTGATATACTAACTATATGTATTACTCACCGATGAAATGCTGCCACTTCTGGGATGAAATACAGCTGCTGATTAACAGCACAGAGCAACAGTACTATAGGCGAAATATGGGACCAAAATTATAGAGTTACACCTGCTTACTACAGACCTGCAGTTGGCTACCTCAGATGAAAGAAAGGCTACCACATTGCCTTTAGATAGCTCACTTATGCAATTTACCAAGCACTGGACAAATTCCAACAACCCTCTGAGGTAGGGTTACCAGGTAGACCCCCCCCCAAAATACCGGACACACTTGATTGTGGGCGGAGGGGGGGAGGGACAGGCCGGGAGGAAGGGGGGCTGGAGGAAGGGAGGCAGGGCTGGCGAGGGGAGGTCGGGGGCCACGGGGCTGGCCAGGAGGAAGGGGGGCAGAGCTGGTGGGGGAGGGGTCGGGGGCCATGGGGCTAGCCGGGAAGAAGGGGGGAGGCGGGAAGCAGAGCTGGGGGGCATCAGGGGCTGGGGGGGGCTGGATGGGAGGAGGGGGGAAGGAGGAAGGGGAGAGGGAAACAGAGCTGGCGGGGGGGGGGTAGGGTGCAGCCACTGGCCGCAACCAGAGTCCAACACGTGGTGCCCCCGGCAGGCACTCCCTCTAGTTGCTAGTACAAGCCAGGCGGGGGCGGGGGGAGTGGCTGAGAGCCACTCCCCCCGCCTGGTTTCTGCACACAACCAGAGGCTCCCAGCTGGGAGGCGGGGCCGCGATTGGTGCTGGGAGCCTCTGGTTGTGTGCAGAAGCTGGGCGGGGGTAGTCGCTGGGAGTCCCAGCCACTGCCCCTGCCCCACCCGGCTTTTGCACGCAACCACCGGGCTCCCAGCGCCAATCGTGGCCCGCCTCCCAGTCGCTCCCCCGGCCCCGCCGGACTTCTGTCCGGCGCCCAGCCGGAAATTCAGAAAATACCGGACATTGCACACGTCCGGTATTTTCTGAATTTTTCTACCGGACAGACAGCGCAAATACCAGACTGTCTGGTAGAAAACCAGACACCTGGCAACCCTACGGAGGTCGGTGCATATTCACAACTTCATTTTACATACAGGGAAACATCAGTGTGACTGTTTTGTATCAATGTAATTCCATTGGATTCTGTGGCATGACTAACAGGCCTGGAGGCTCTCTCAAGGCCACATGACTTGGCAGCAGTGCCAAGACCAGGATTCAGCAGAGTTCTGACTCCTGCAGTAGCATATGCTCCTTTCAGATTTTTTTTCTTCTCTGTTTTACTGGGTAATAAGCAGATTCTCAGCAGGATAAACTCCAGTACAGGACGAAAGGCTGACCACTCACTCACAGGGAAGGAATTGGATTATTGCTGAGGGCAAATTAAATTGCTACTATCACAATACAAATACAAATACAAAATGAGGGCCTGATCCCTGAGCATACTGAACACCCTCAACTCCAATGAAGCTGATCTTCAAAAAAAAATCAATTTTGCCCACTCAAAAGAGGCAAAAGCACTATATTGTGTGCCAAATATCAAGTTTTGAAGCTCAGCTGATTTTGCTATAGCCCTGTGTGAAGAGTTTTTGGTGTGTGTGTTTTTTGTTTTGTTTTTTTACAATGGGAACACTGTATCTTTTATACTCACCCACAACTCAAATAGGACTGTGGCAATTTTGCTCAAGCTTTTAATTAAAATAACATTAAACTAAAATTTTCAAGCACAGCCCAAACCTGGAAGAACTTAAGACTGAAAAATTATTACAGTGGAAAGCGTGTAAAAATGACTTATAACGAAAACACTTTTACAACTGTAACGGTAGCTCTTGTTATTGGAGGTCATGACAGTGTATCATGAAGTGAATGGCTCTCTCCTGCAATCAATAAACCCCAACAGACTTTGCCCCTTCTTCTTATTGACTGTAATTTTATAGCTAGCCAACCAAATAAAATAACACTCATGCCCATTTAAACTAGCTCCCTCTTCTTCCTTTGAAGCCCCAATAATGGATAATGGGACAATAATGGTAATATCTGGGTATCATGGTAGGAAGTATGTGAGGTACCATGAGTGAGAATCCCATAAATCAGTCTCTTCTTTGATTCAGATAACAATCTTTTATTTGCTTTTTTTGTTTGTTTGTTTTTTCTTTAAAAGTGGTATGTTAACATCAGGTCATTTCTACATTTTCAGAGCTCTGTACAGGTCTCAAAGGAAATAAGCAATGCTTAATGTACAAAGTAAAAACAGAACACTAGAAAAATCTGAATAAAATGGAGCAAGTTGCTGTCAGGATACAGTACAAATTATTAATAAGATGTCATCTGAAGTGCAATATCATTGCAGTGAGGATGAGTTAAGGAATGAAATAAAAATACTCTATTTTAAACAAACAGTATATATATATTTATATGTATATATTTTACAGATAGTAGACCCAGTGATATCTGCAGAATTGTAAAAACCTATTTACAAATAACCTTTTTTTAAACATTACATATACATCAGCACCATAGTAAGAAAAAAAAAACCCTATTAAAATCTACTTCTATTACTTGGTCCCAGTACAGAGTATTTGGAGGAAGCTTTCCAAAGACACCAGTGACTCAGTCCTCATCAGCAAACTCCTGTCCCCATACATGTGCTAATTCCTGTACCCTTCTGATAAAAGTGAAGTTCCATTACGTTGCTTTTCAGTGTGTGCGTGTTTCTAAATCTAATTTCCCAGTTGGCCTCTCTGAGGATGCATCTACAAACCAAGACCTGTTTCGGGGCAGTGAGTCTCAACCTGGGCCGACTGTGACCCAGGTTCACAGGGCTTATGCTGCCAGGCACAGATGTTCTGACTCAGGCTGCAGTCTGGATGCTGAAACATGGCTAGGGAGATGGTCCTGGAGTCCAGGTTCCCGCCCAAGCCCAAACATGTGCAAGGCTATTTTCAGCCCCACAGCTCAAGTCCAGTGAACTCAAATAGGTTGACCCATGCATTGAGACTCAGCAGCATAAGGGTTTTTTGGGGTTTTTTTCTGTGTAGATGTACCCATCCTTCACAAGGAACCCTTTGCTACCAAGGCCAAGAAATAGTGATGCTACCTGGGAAAAGCTCCATCCCCACAAGGTTTGGCATCCTCACTGCTGTATGTGACCCTTGATTAGCATGGTGCAGCTGTTTGATACAGTGCAGGACAAGGATGTGCCCCATCCACTCCTGTAACATTTACACTATCCACACCACTTCCCCTTGGGAGTGCCAGTTCTACCCTTCCTCCATCCCCCTTTTTACGCTGGTCTAAGATTCTACTAGCTATAAAATGCTTGTGGTTGAAGTCTTCAGCTGGTGCTCATTTTTATAGTATTAGGATGCACTCTCACCTCCACTGATGTCAGTGGAAAGACTGAATCCCTTGGACTTCAACAGCTACTGATCAGCCCCTTCGTGTAGATCATTAAAATGTTTTACCCAGCACATTTTAACTAATGCATTCTCTGGTGGAGACAGGGCACACTGTATTTTAACACAGATTGTTTGGGAGTTCCCTTAACCACCTAGCCCATGTTAAAATACGGTGTGCCCTCGCTACACCCCTTTTGTCATAGTGTAGACAAGCTCAGCAAAGGGTTACCACGCAAGAGTGAACAAGCAGCAGGGCCATGAGTTGCTGGATGCTGTATCCACACTGCAACCTTGGGCACGATCCCCAGGACAGGTGCAGAGATTCGTCTTAACTCAGCTCGAGTCAGTGCATTAAAAAGAGCTGTGAGGTTGCTGAGGTGGCTCAGGCTAGCCACCCAAGATCAGACCTGGGGAGGGGGGCGGGCACTGCTATTTTTAGGACACATTCTCCAGTTTGTCTACCCGTCTGGGGGGACCACACCACTTGGCTGCAGTGTAGACACACCATAAGAGGATTAAGGATCCAATTCACTCCCATTCCTTGCTCCTACTCAGACCTGTGCTGTATGCAGAAACAAAAGGGCTTGAATCTGTGAGATACTGATTGCCCATCCTCAGCTCCTACAGATTTCAGTGGAGCAGCACTTCATCACCATGGGGCCTAACTAAAGACCAGTCAATTGGTAGGTTTGGATCATTTAAACAATTTGAACTTCAGCAAAAGCTTTGGCTCACAGGGATGGGTTTGTAACATGCCGAAGGGCCGGGCTTTATTCTTTTAAAAGCACCATTCTGAAAGACATAGCAAAGTTTTGTTACAAGTTCAGCACAGATCTGCTTTAAACCTGTTGAGATACGTCACCACTACTGCCTAGCAAGCTTGTTTGGGGAGACCCAATATTTGTGATAACCAATAGATAGCTATTTGCCCTTCCATGGATGACCATTACACCAGTCTGTTTTGATTCCTGCAGTTTGGATACCCCGACAGCAGGAATTTTACACAGAACATCTGTTTAAGACAGAAAAACAGGCTACATGTAGTATTAAATCAACTGCAGGGGCATCCCAGCCCCAAGTAATACCTACTAACCTTGTACACTCAGGAGAAGGGAAATTCATTCAGAATTCCACACTCTAGTGGTGCATTTTAATGTTCTCATGCTGGCTTCCTTTCCTCCCTGCCCCTGCACATGGGGACTGCTGTTTGGCTAAAGAAAAGTGAAGTGCAATGGCCTTGTGTTAACAGTGCATGTTTGTCCCCACTATTAAGGAAAAGCAATGTGAATCATAAGTATATTGGGGGAGGAGAAGGAAAAGGGGGCTTAAATTGGATCTACATAGAACTCTAGTGTAATCTGTTCACTTTGCTTAATCCTTTTACACCTCGTTTAGCTGCTAGCCTACAGTACACTGCCAGGCAGCACAGATGTGCCGAAGCACCCAGATACAGAAGCACAGTGCTGAGCCTAAAAGAGAATTAATTGCTCATTAAGCTAACCCACCCACTTAAACAGTGGGGACGTCCATTCCTATCCACGACAGTCCTGTACTCTGTCTTGCTCTTTGTATTGCCAGATTTATGTTCTGCCAAGCTATTCATGTTTTATCACTCTCCAGTGAAAATGGTAACCCTTCGATGATTGGTTAGGCTAATCACATGTGTGCTGGACAGTCGCTGGCAATTGAGTAGGCTCCATAAGCCGTGCTCTGTATCAAATCAAAGGGAGAGGTACACTTTGAAATCTGGGATCTACTTATACCCAGAGTTCAACACATTTCTGAGCTGCACATGCGGGCTGCACAATCACCTGGCAACTCCCTTAGGTTTTGTTCCCAGCCTCAGGGATCTAGCTCTTCACATGCCCTGAAAGCTGCAGCAGTTACAGTAAAATGGAATGGGAGAGATTGGGAACACCACATCGCTATGCAACGGCGCCTCACCGCACAGAGTACACCAGCTCTTTCCATGGACAGAGAGCAGCTGCTTTTTCCTGCCCCTCCCCACCCCCATCCCCATGTCTCACAGCCAGACAGAGCAGGTACTGCTGTGCAGTGGAGATTGCTATGTGGAAGTTTTGTGAAATCAACATGTCAATGTTTTAATCACCTCCTGATTCTCCCACAGCCAGCTCAGTCTGCACAGAGTAAAAAGCAAAAAACAAGGATGGGGGGACATCCTGTTTTCTTTTTTAACTTAACAATCAGAGTGTTAAACTGTACAATCCCATTCATTATGGGTTTCCAAATAACTCGTCAAGTTCTTGCATCCACTCATCACCTGGTCCACCTTTAATGATGGAGTCCACAAGGTCTGCACTCTCTGTTATACTTGAAAAGGAACCTCCAGCTCCTTCATTACTGTAATTGTAAGAAATGTCCTGAGCGGGATTCCTCTCATAGGCCTGACCCTGGCTACTCTGAGCAAAACTCCCACCTGGCATCTGCTGTGTAGGGGGCTGACTGAAACCAGGTATTGTGGGAATCCCCTGACTTATTGCAGGCATGACCATTGTCCTTGCTTGGCTGGTTCCTTGTTGCGCAGGGAGCTGTTGCAGCATTTGTCTTCCCATTGCTGGGTTCAGGGCTCTGACTGTTCCAGTCGTGTCCACAACTGACTGGTTAATTCCCTGCGGAAAATGTTGCTTGGGCAGCCTTGGTTGCCCAGACTGCACTGGATATGCCGTGCCATTGTTGAATGACCCAATTTCACTGCTAGTCCTTCCAGGGATACCTTGTAAGCCTCGCTGCTGCCAGTTTTGTGCTCCTTGAGGGACAGTTCCCATCATGTTTTGAAGTCTAGGAGCTTGTGCTCTGGGCAGGACCTGGCTCACAGGTCCTTTCATCTGCTGATGCTGTTGGGGAATAGAGTTCACCAGGATACTTTGACCAAAGCTGCTGACAATTCCAACCCCTTGTCCGGATGTGGGCTGCCTTGGTCCCTGGCCTGCACTATGTGCCATGGTCATGCCACTTTGGTTTGGGTGCTGCAACATTTGGCTCATTCCTGTGCTCATATTGTACATTCCTGGTTGGCTGGTAGATGTGTTGCTGTAAGGAGTCATTCCCATCTCGGACTGAGCAGCCGCTGTCGACATTGTACCAGGGTTCTGAGAGGGCGCCATTGCCATCATGCCTGCATTCTGGGCCATCATTCGGGAGGTCCTCATGCTCTGAAGCGCTGCTTGGTTTCTCACTGCTGCTATATCCTGGGGAGAACCTACAGAAAGAAGGGGGGAAATCTGTAAGTATTAAATAATACATCTTTGCATACCAAAACAATTTGTAAAAGCCTTAGATTGTGGGCTGATTTCAGATTGCTTTGCTTTTCGGGTGAATACATGATTCTCTCATATGAGAATCAAAGGAGAGAGAGAAGAAGGTTGCCCATCCCAGGGAGGAAAACTCTAGTCTTCCTAGTATTCACCTGTCAGACAGAACGTGCTTCCCCATAATGTTCCAGCTGTGACCTTAATGCTGACTTGCATAGTCTCCTTTCCTTGAAGATGAGAAACTTTACAGCTCCAGTGTTACCCTAAGCAGGAATTGCTGATCATGTTAGGTATTCAATTTGTAAAGTGAAAGACTGTTCAGCAGAGAATACCGTCAATACAGGCCATTAGATTAATTTCCCTTAAGACCTAAAATAGGGCTGGAGAGGTTAAAAGCTGAAGATTTACTTGCTAAGCAATTCTCATTTTTTGACAATTTTTGGATGTATCCCCCCACTGACCCATGAGCTTTTGGTTCTTCATTCACTTTTGAAGTATCAAGAAAAACTGATTCTGTGCATGATCCAGCTTAAACCATCAGAGCCATCTTGATCATGTGCTATACAGGCTCCTCTAGTAAAACTGAGGCTTCAAGGAAGCAGGTACCATTGGAACAGCAATACTCAGGCAGGTTGCGACCAATGATAAAATGTTCAAAAGGCTTCTATGACACTTAGGGGCTAAGTCCCATTTTAAAAAATATAGGTGCTTGAGAGCTATTGAAATTTGCACTCTAAGTCTATAAAAACAGTAAATTACATACCAATGTATATTTTCCTCACTGGGAAAAAGGGGAACAAGGACCCTTTTTTTTAAATGACACACACATAGATCTTCATTTTTCTAGCACTATTCAGCTGCACCTATGTCATTCCCTTCAGACAGGAGGCCCAATGGTGCTTCTATCAAAGTAAAAGACTTGAAAGGAAGCAGGATCAGGCCCATCACAGTGCATGCGGTGGTTAGAAAGCTACTTTGTCTGACTGGATTTCAGAGTAAATAACTGAGCTCCAGCCAGCCAGTTAAGACGCTCTTTTAAATATCTCCATTGTCTTTCCAAACTGAGCAATGAAAATGGAAATGTCAGACTCAGAAGGCCAATCAATTTTTTAATAGCTCAGGAGGCATAAATGAATGGATTTTCTATATCATTGTTACTGATTAAGTCTATGGAAAGAAGAAAAATTGTTTTTTCGGGACATGCAGAGCAGAGAGAGTGTATTAGTGAATCAATATTATAAGCACATTTTACTCCACCTTGGACCAATAATGGGAAGCCAGAAAATCCTAACCTTGTTAAATCCCACACCATGGCAGATAACTGCACCATGCTTGTTGTGTCTTCCTGATGTGGGATCATCGATTTCTGGGAAGCCAATATGCCTCTGTATTTACTATCTTTATTTAAAAACAATTACAGGAATTCTGATTATGCCACGGGTTCGTTGTGGTTTCAAGTCAATACCATACTGAACTAAAACAATAAAATTCTCTGCAGATGAAGCTCAAACAGCATCGCAGAATGATGCAGGCAGCTTTTTTCCAGATCAAACATTATTAAGTTAAAATTAAAAAAAAAAATCTGTTGTAAGAGACAAACTAAACAACAGCAGCAAAACATGGTGTCCTTGAATCAGTCCCTGCCACCATGGCCACAGCACAACACAGACCAGTAGTCCTGTTATGTAACATGGATGGTTCTTCTTCAGGAGTATACAGAAAAACTGCGTTTTACACATGGCTCAATGGATGGCCCCAGCTCCTTTGCCTGGCCGGGCTGAGGTGCAAAATACAGGTAAGGGAAGTGTTTCAATTTCGAAATAGCACGTCCACACTGAGTGGATGCTGAATCGCATTTAAGGCCAGCTGGAACCAGGTCCGGCAGGGCATCAGATCAGGAGTTACTTTGTGTGGCTGCTGCCTGAGACTGAGGGACCGCCCCAGACAGCCGGTTCTCAGGTTTCCCTGCTTGTTTGCCTACCTCGATGAGGGACAGCAAAGCATTTTGTCTCTGCATGCTCTGGTTGCCCTCACTCGGGACACCACAGAACCCTGCAGCATGGAGCCAGAGCTGCCCCTGGGCACTCTGGTGCTTCTCATGGACGTGTTGCTGCGAGCCTGACTGCACTTTCTGCAGGCTGCCATCCGGGAGGTCCATCGGGGGGCTGTCAGTATCCAGGAGGCCCTGTGGGAGAGCTTCCACCCTGAGGAGGACTAAGAGCCTACCTGGTCTGCCCCACTGGGGGACTTGTGCCTCATTCCTCCCTCACATCCTTCCACTTACCCCTCCCTAAACCCTCTTCCTGATGTCAAATAAAATACATGTATTTTCATGAACACAAACTCTCTTTATTTAACAAAACGGGGGAGGGGGGGAATGAAACTCTGGTGAGACTGGGGAAAGGAGGCAGGAGAGGGGAGAAGAGAGGGTAGGAGAGGGAGGGGAGGGGGAAACCTGGGAGGAGGGAGCTGGAAGGGGGAAGCAAGGGGAAGAAGCGGGAGGGGAAGCTCAGGGCTCAGGGTTGGGGGTCTTGCCGGACCAACTTAATTTTCATGCAAACCTGCTCCTGGGTTCGCATGTGGCCTTTGGTGGTCAGGCTGGCAGCTATTCTGCCATAGACAGCTGTGTTCCTCCGTCTAGTGCGGAGATCATGGACATTGGGGGCATCCCCCCCAAACCTGAATAAGGTCCATGATCTCCACCCTGGACCAGGAAGGCGCCCGCCTTCTCCGGGCCCTGGCAGGCTCCTGGGAGCTGGCAGACTGCTCCTGTGGAGCGGTGGAGGGCTGGCTGCCAGTGGCTTGCTGGCTCATGTTTTGGGGCCATTGGGTCAGGGGCAGTGACTACTGGCTCTGGGCTGGCAGGCTTGGAGCGGGCACAAGAACTGTGACCAGAGTCAACCCCTTTAAGGCCTCCGGGGACAGGGGAGGGAGAGGAGTGTTCTTGGTTGAGGCTGGAGTGGCCACCAGGGCACCCTGGGAAGGCTGAAGGCCCCCTATTTCAATATAAGTGTCTACACAGCACTTATTTCGAAATAGCTATTTCGAATTTGGCATTATTCCTCGTGGAATGAGGTTTACCAAATTGGAAATAAGCCCTCCGCTATTTCAAATTAATTTCGAAATAGTGGTTTGGCTGTGTAGACTTTAGTATAGTTATTTCGAAATAACGACTGTTATTTCGAAATAACTTTACTGTGTAGACATACCCTCAGGCTACACTGTCTTTTTTTTTTTAAGAGATATGCAAATAGCGCTTGAATTTTCATACCTTCCTTTTTTTTCCTGGAAGAGGCTTTTCCATCATTTGGCCCCGTCTACATGGGGCCAAATATCAGAAAACCCTCTTCTTTTGAAAGCCCCTTTTTCCTCATAAAATGAGGTTTACAGGGGGCTTTCGAAAGAGGGGGTTTTTTCCAACATTTGGCCCCGTGTAGACGGGGCCAAATGGTGGAAAAGCCTCTTCCAGGAAAAAAAACGGAAGAAGGCATGCAAATGCAAGCGCTATTTGCATACCTCGTCCGAAAAAATAGACAGTGTAGCCGTACCCTTAGGCTACGTCTACACTGTCAGCTTCTTGCACAAGAACTTTTTTGCGGAAGAGTTCTTGTGCAAAAACTCTTCCAGAAGAGAGCGCCTACACTGGCATGTGCTTTTGCACAAGAGATGTGCTTTTGCGCAAGAGCATCCATGCCAGTGTAGACGCTCTCTTGTGCAAGAAAGCTCTGATGGCCATTTTAACCATAGGGCTTTCTTGCGCAAGAAATTCATGTTGCCTGTCTACACTGGCCTTTTGCGCAAGAATAGTTGAGCAAGAGGGCTTATTTCTGAGTGGGAGCATCATAGTTCTTGCACAAGAAGCCCTGATTTTATACAGTAGAACGTCAGTTTACTGGCGCAAGAACACACGGCCAGTGTAGACAGGCAGCAAGTTTTTGCGCAAGAGCAGCCGCTTTGGCGCAAGATCGCGCCAGCGTAGACACAGCCTCAGAATCCAAGAGTTAAAGAGGCAGAGAAGAAAGAAAGAAATGACTGGGAGAATTTTTAAGGGGCAGATTTTATTGGGAAAAGCAAAACCTAACTCAGAAATATAACTCTCCATGTAAAATTGTACAATGCCTTTCTGTGAAAGTGTGTTATATCAGTGTATATATGTGAGGGTGCAGGAGGCCGAGAGAGAGAGAGAGAGAGAGAGATCTTCTTCCTCAACACCCTTCCTAGCCTCCAACATACACAAAGGAAATGAACTCCCAGATGCCTACTACACAGGACAGCACTGACTTGGAAGGTTGAAAAGCATTTATAACTTTTACCTTGGAACTGACTGACTTGTTGCACTGGATACGAGTTCCGCTGCTGCTGGAGATGTTGCCGAGGCAAATGTGACTGTTGCTGCAACTGCTGGAAACGAATGAGAGAGAGGAAGAGATGACGGCAGAGGAAAAAAAGATGATTAATGAATGAATGATTGAATGTGACCATTATGAGACTGACTGCAGTTACAAACAGCAGCTCAACTGCAGCACTTCCGCTAGCAGGCTGTTCTGGTGAGACAAGTGCTGTGTGTCAGGGGCAGGCAAAGTGTGCAGCAGCCTCATGTGAAGAGTCCTACTGAGAGTGTTTGGAGCTCTCAGCACATGGGCTTCTTGTTCGGTTTTAAAAGGAACCAACACTTAGACTCACATCAACCATCCCTACTCACAAGCACTTTCTAAGTAGCAGTATAACTGTCTTCAGTCTAGAAGGAGCAGCGGGGAAGAGAGGAGATAGGAGGGAATATTTTTAGAAATGTCTTTGTCCAATAAGCATGAGACGTGGGTCCAAAGTGAAACTCTGGATCTCAAACCACTTGAGCTCTCCTTCTGGATCCAGACTTAGTGGCTGGCCTATATCTCTACAATGGGGAGCACACACACACGGGATTCATAACAGCCCCGACTACGAGGACTGTTGAATTCAGATCTGAACATTGTGACCCAGGCCCATCTCTCCCCAAACCAAAATGGGCGGCTAGGGCCCAATTCCCCTCCTGCATTCTCTTTTGCCCTCCACCTGTTGTTGTTGCTGTTTTTGTTGGTTTTTTGTTTGTCGTTTCCATTCACTTGCTTTATTTACCACGTACAGTTGCACGACAGATGTGCTGATAACTCATTCAGGACAAGTGAATGGTCTAAGATAGCGAGTGATTGTGAAATGCTGCTGAGTCCCGATTTGTGGCACAGCTGTGTTGAGCTTTCGCTCATGGCTGCAGTATATGAATATTCTTAATTTATTTAAAGCACATTCAGATGTTGATTGTTAATATAAATGGAAGTCAAGTAATGTCTGGGTTTATATGTGCCTTCAAAAGACTAGTAGGTATTCTCCAAAGCAGCTCTCATAAGACCCTGAGGTTATCTGGTTGCTGCATGAATGTACTGTAAACAGAATGAGCACCCTCCTAAAAGCAAGGGCTTACACATTTGAAGAGACATGGCAAAAGAGGAATGAAAACCAACCCACTGTATTCTCTGACCTACAAATGTTCATTATAAACTTCCTGTTCACAATATGTAGATTCTCTCAGCTCAAAGAAAAGAGCCTTAAGAAGAGCCCACTGCTGAGTAAAGAGTGTGTAGGAATCACAGCACAACTCTGAAAAATGTATTAGCAAAATACAAAGAGAAAAATGGTTACAATTTCAGGTGTACCAGTAAAAGCCAGGAATCCAGGGGACCATTGGTCCAACGAGTTTTTAGTTTTATGTGATACATTTGATTCCACAGCTGCTTTTTCCCTGTATTTTTAGGGTCTGATTCTCCCCTGGCTTTCCCTTGTGTTGTGATGAACAGGTGTGCAAAGTGATGTAAAACACTACCACTCTGATTGGGCAGCTTAATACTCACTTTGCACAGGCACAAATGACAAGGCAAATGAGAATTATGCCCTAAGACTGAATTCAATCTCATCTCCAGATACTGGATTAGAAGTACCATTTGTTGTGCTACTACAGGTAAGTTTTATTCAGGTGCCTCCTTTATAAATGAAAACCTGATTCTGATTTCCTATATAACAGTGTAAATGGGGAGCAGCTCCAGGAATCAATGGGAATATGCTGGTGTGAGACTGGCTTGAGATCAGAAGCAGCTTTGTGCTTTTGAAATGTAGAGTTCACTCCAGGCTGCCAAATCTGTGCACACTGATTCTGTTCTCACTCACACCAGTTTTACACCAGTATAACTCCACTGACTTCTGAAGTGTAGCTCCAGTTTTACATTGGTCTGAAATCAAAGTCAAGGCCAAGGTATAAGCCGGAGGACTGAAGATTACAGCTTAACCATGTGCTTATTACATCCATTACAGTTTGAGCACATGAATCTTGGTTCAAGAAACACTTGTCAGGGATGGTCTAGGGTGCTCAGTTCTGCCATGAGTGCAGGGGACTGGACTGGCTGACCTCTTCAAGTCCCTTCCAGCCTTATGTTTAAAAAAAATAAAGACAAGACAAGGCTGTGCTGTGATGCCTCCATTGCCCCTGTTCTCACGTGTGTGTACTGTACTGTCTGAAATACAGAAGTGCACAGTACCTGCTCTGCCAGCATCTGCTGCTGCTGCTGCCTTTGCTCCCTTAGAAACTGTTGCTTCTGTTGCTCCATCACGTGGAGCTGGGCCCGTTGCTCAATCAGCATCTGCTTCATGATGGCTGCTTGTGGCTGGTTTCCCAGGAAACTGGGACCTCCAGTGTTTGCACCTGTGACCACATTGCTGGAGCTTGGTGGGACAGAGGGCTGCATAGGGCCTGTGGTCCGAGAAAGTCCCACCGGGTGCTGTTCCTGTATAAAAGAAAGTGATACAGTTTCACTATAGCGTACTCCACATACAAAGGGAAAATATGGACCAGGAACAATAAGTGGTTGACTCGCATGTGAACCTAATAGACCTTTGAAAAAAGAAAGAGACCCCTGAAAAAAACCCATGCTCAAATAACCAATTTCATATAGCACATTCCCAAACGGAATAGACATTAGATTGAATTATACTTACCACCACATAAACTTACGTTGAAAACTCTGCATAGAAGTTAATTATTAAGATCCTTACAACTGCCTTGGCACAGAGGAAAAAATTTATTTCTATTTTACAGATGGGAAAAGTGAGGCAAAGAAGTGTTTTGCCACATTGTAAATCAACAGCAGTGCTGGGTTTTAACAGGACTTTCAAACTCCAGCTCTGAATTCATTCCTCAGTACTGCCAACTGCAAGCATCCAATATACATGAATTAGGACCCAAAAAATAAAGAGATTTTCTTTACAATCATGAGAACAAGAAGAGGTGGGTTCTTTTCATTTTCCTTAAGGTTTCTAAGCTTCTAGGTGTCATGTTTTCAAATGGTTTTTCTCTACACTCATGAGGCTGAGAAACTGTCTTTAAAAAACAAGTAACAACCATACAAGGAAATGGAGATTCTCACATCATCATTTGACTCCAGTAGCTTTAAGAAAATCACTGACTACTGGAGATGTGAAAGTGTAACTGTGTACACGGTTAATCTATGAGCTTGGTTAACATGCACGGTTACACACAGCCTCTCCTCTGACCCCCCACGCTGCTGCCTCTGCATCAGAGACAGCAGCACAGGGTGCAGGCGGGAGCCAGTACGCACGGGGAACTGCGTACCCCCCTGCGCACCTGCTCCAGCGCCAGCTGCCACCTCTGATACAATAGGGGAAGCAGGAAACGGTGCACGTGGGGAATAAACGCATTTTAACATCCCTACTAACAATCGGAAGACTTGCAATAAAATCTTGAGTAGTAACAACACTGATTCCTGTAGGCCACAGCAGAGTTTGGGATTTAGCCACAAAATAGAATAATTTAAGGTTCAGATCCCAATCACATTGTGAGAGCTCAGGGCTGAGGAGGAGAAGAAGCAGGAAAACACTATGACATGGGTTCTTCTGCCCAAGATGATACCATATTCCCCCTCTGCCTCCCATCTAGGGTGTTGTAAAGCTGTTTTGGGGTATGGATTAAAGAGGGAGAGGCAGGCTGGATTTCAAGGTCACTCTGGCATCTATTCACTCTTAGCCTATCACCTTGTCCCCCTCACCCATTTCCTGTGGAACTGCACATAGTGTTTGACCAGAGCTGAGGAGGAGACTGGGAGGATCTTCCTTACCAGCTCTGTGAGCAGCATTTATCCTGTTTTCCAAAGGCGATCTTTTGACTAGAAGGTTCTGTTAGGGTGCTTTCCAAGAGGTCAGTGCCTAAGGCTTGTCCACACTTTACAGTGCTGCATCGCTGCTGTGGCCCTTAGTGAAAATCCTATCTTATACTGACTAGGGATGTCAATGTGTAGTCTACTATACGATCAACCAGTAAGCCTTGGTTTATCTTTTAATCTTATCGACTTACACGCATTCTCCCCCCTTGATGCCTCTGTATCACAGGCAGCGGGGGGAGGGAGGGGAGTGGGAGTTGGTGTCTGTGAGGAGCTGGCTTTAAGCAGGCTCCCCACAAGCACTGGATCCACCTGCCCCCCCCCCACCTCTGAGCTACTGCCTCAGAGAGGCAGCAGCGTGAAGGGTGAGGGGGGCAAGCTGGAGCCGATACATGCGGGGAGCTGGCTTTTGGCTCTCTGCATGTGTTGGCTCCGCAGACCCACCTGCCCCTCTGCTCACTGCTTCCTGCAGAGGCAGTGAGGGGGGGCAGGAGGAGTTGGTGCTGGGGGGGAGCTGGCTTAAAAGCCAGTTCCCTCCAGCACCAGCTCCACAGTGCCAGCTGCTCCACCCAGCACAGCTAACTCTATCAGAGGCAGGTGGGCAGGGGAAGCTGCCACGAAGCAGCCTCTGTTAGCAGGGAGCTTAGCCCCTCTACGGGCAGGGGCCGCTACCATCCCATGCTGCTGCCTCTTGTCTGCACACGGAGCTGGTTTTTAAACTGTTTCCCCTTGCGGACCAGCTCCTGCCTGCAACCCCGCACTGCTGCCTCTGATAGAGAGGCAACAGCGCAGAGTGTTGGGGGCTCCCCAGGAGTGAGGCTGGGAGCACACTGGCTGCCGGCCCTGACCTCAGGGACTATCTAATAGTTGTGTAACGGATGAGATTTCATGAGGTTACACGACAATTACACTATATTTGACATCCCTACTGCTGACAGGAGAGCTTTGTCCATTGGTGTCAATACTTCCCATCTCCAAGAGCCTGCAGCTATGTATATGGGAGAAGCCCTCCCATCAACACAGCATTAACTTCTCTGAGAATTCGGCCAGTATAACTATTTGCAACACCCTTGAGCGACAGTTAAACTGACATAGGTTGTTAGTGTACACCACCGCTAATTCCAAGAAATCTACAAAGCCAGAGAGACATATTTCATGAACCCTGCTTCCCTCAAAATTCAGGTATACTGTATTGTATGAAATCTCTAGAGGCTGTGCCCATCTAACAAGGCCCAGTGCACCCCCAAACTCCACTGAATCCACGAGTCAGGGGCTTCAGTGTCACACAGGACCCTCCGCCTTGAGTTACAGTGCAGCCCCATTTATTAGTCTGGATGTCTCCTGTTACCACAGGCAGCCCCCCCAAGGGAAGAGAACGAGAACGCCCATTTCTGAAACTGGCCAGTGCTGTTGTTCTATCTCTGTGCCAGCAGATGGTGATATCTGCCTGATCCTCCACCGTTCCGCCCAGCCTGGTGACTGCTGCCCTGATTCTCCCTCTCTCTCTCTTCCCCCCCACCCCCACGCTTGCAGATGGCTTAATCATGACTACTGTTCCTCCTCCCCCCCCCCGCACACCCCCTCAGTACGTCTGGGATAATGCTGCTAACGTAGAGCTAGGCAGTCAAGTGTTACAGCATAGGGCAGGTAGCCTGGCAACTGAGAGTATAATACCGAACAGATGGTGTTCGTACAGCATGATGGACATCACACACGACAGCCTGAGACAATCCAGGGATTCCCTGGTGATTTGAGGCCCTCTTTACACAAAATGAGCTCTCTCACCATTGCCATGTATCTGTTGGGTGTCCCCCCTTTTCTCTCATTGACATCTAACCAGCAAACTGGCTCCCTATTATTCACTTTACCTGTAGCCCAAAGGGCATGTTATTTGTTGATGGTGGAGGCAACATGCTGAGGTTTTAAATCAGGGTGCCCTGAACTAGATTCTGAGGCTTGGCTATGCTGAGCAAGGAAGAGGAGGAGGGAGCTTGTTGAATCTTTGTTTCCAATCAGGGCCTTGGCTTTCCCCAGTGAAAATACTTGGAGGTTGGGGGGAAAGGGATGCATGAGAAAGAGAGAGAGAGAGACAGTTTTGTGGCATGCCAGGGTGTGTACCTTTTAAGATTTTAAAATACAATGGGTCATTTGCAGGACATTGTGATTCATATCTGAACGATCTATTCCAATACCCCCAGGTGTTCTTTAAGCCCTTTCCACAGCAGGGATGTTTGAAAGAGCGCTTAAAGAAGACAGTAATAGATAGGAAACCTCACACCCCAAATCCCTCACCCCACTCTGCTTTCCCAAACAAAGAAACAAACAACTCTTCCCCCTGGTGAGAGCTGCAGGCAGAACTGCAGTGCACTGTCTCAGACTCCAAATTCAATGCGATACTGAGGGGACTCCTGACACTTCTTCTACAGAGCATGCTGCTATTTACTAATGAGCTCAGGAAGCCGAGACATACCCAGGCTGTCAAATTTCCAAGCACCAAACAACACATAATGTATGTCTGTGGTTGGGAAGGAAGCGGGGGAAGAAGGAGCAAAACTCTAGGAGAATTTTCAGAGGGAGAAGAGAAAAACAAAAGACAATAGTCTTTCTGCTACAAAATTTACCAAGACATAACAATAGGCATATATAAGAGAATCAAAACAGCGCTCACTCCCCCACCCCACTCCAAGTGAGGGTGCCCCATTGTTTTATTCAATAAATAATGGATTTATTCAATCTTTTCATATTTGACCAATTTTCCTGGCATTTCCTGACCACCAGTGTCCCTGCTAGCAGTGATTTATGGGTGAGGAAATAGGATTTGTAGAGCTGAGGTGAGGTCAGGGCATCTCTCTGGCCTATAGACACTACAAGCTTGCATGATGTGTCTACACTTACAGCTGCAGCAGCACAGCTGCTGTAGCACTCAGTGAAGAAGCTGTCTACTCAGATGGGAGACTTCGCCTTGTGTAGATACTCCACCTTCCATAGAGGCAGCAGCTATGTCAACGGGAGAAACCCTCTGGTTGACAGAGCACTATCTAAACCAGCAATTCAGTTGGTCGGTATAACTGTACTGCTGAGCAGTTCGCAGTGTGGATTAAAAAGATCTAGGGAATGATCTAGGGCAAGTATTCATTCAAGGCTCTTACAGGCTGGCCTGTGGCTCTCTCCACAATTTGCGGGCACCCTCCAACATGAAAACTACACTGAGTTTAAGTCACACTTCCAGAGAGGGCACAGTCTATATGTGTCTAAAGCCAGCCCAGCCTCTCCAGATGGAGGCCGAAGCCGGAAGTCACACTGTCAGGATTGTTGTGCTGGTGAAAGCAGTGTACAGATTAGAACCATGCCTCAGTAGTGTTGCACAACAGCCCTGATGGCTGTTATCATATGCTGAACGCTGACAGGGTGTAGACTGAGCTGTGCAGAACACAGAAGAAGCATAGCTCCTTCCCTAGGGAGTTTCCAATCTAAAAGCAAAGCAGAAGAATCCCACTGGAAACACCACACCAGCTCCTTCTGGCTCCTGAGTGCTGTTGTGGTGACATGAGGAGCAGGAGTGAGAGAATCCACTTTAAAGGCTGCAGTTTAGGAATGATTTGAGCTAGTGATAGCAGACCCAGGCCAAGAAATGACCACCTGGGAAAACACCAAACATACAGGATTTTGAAATAAATGGAATGGGTATATGCTACGTATCAACTACAGCACTCAGATAATAAGGCAACAAGCACTTTATAGCCAGGGAGATGCAAAAATGGAACTACATGATGGATATCATACTATGGATGTAATAATACTTTGAAGGCACTCAGATACAATGGTCTGGAGTAGGGTATAAATAACTAAGCAGATGCAGCAGATATAGATGACAGACAGATTAGAAAGCAAGAGGGTCTGAATAAATGAGGAATATTAAAATAGAAAATATAACAAGGATTATGGTAAATGCCTGAAAAAGCACATACCTTTCCTACAAGTCATTTGCCATCCTGAACAGGGAAGACCCCCGTTATCAATATTGGCATTTTTTTTACAAAGGTTACAAAATAAGACCATATAACCATGAGAAAAAAAATCCGGTATCTCCCTTTGGAATCTACTCAAGTATTAGGAACAGAGCTTCACCTCAGAAAAGATAGGGTTGTTGTTGGTTTTTTTTAAAATAATTTCTGCTTTTGATTATAAAAGCTTCAGGAACCTCCCTTTCTCTTCTGTGTTCTCCTTGATTCAAAAGAGATGGAGGATTTGCTGCTCATTTCTATCCATCCATTTATATGGTTCTCAACGTCAGTGTCTGAGCATCTCGTAATCACCCGGGCATTTTATCCTGGAGATTGAGAAGTACTGGTCTAATTTGCATATGGGAAACTGAGGCACGCAGCAGCTGAAGTGACTTGCTCAAGGTCATTCAGCAAGTCTGCGACTGAGCTAGAAACTGAACTCCAGTCTCTCAAGCCCAGTAACTTATTCTCTACCATCCTTCTTACCTTTTCACTGGATTCTCCTGCCATGTGCCTTGCTGTACCTACCCAAGCTCCTTTTCCACTCCATCACTGACTATTCACTTATTTACTTTTTCATTCCTCAATATTTAATTTATGCCCATGTAGTGTGGGGAGGGTGGGGGTTTTGTAGATAAATTTACAAAAAGAATGAATTCACATGCGGAGGAGGGATGAGCACAGCTGGTCTTGACTTAACCTGGCTTCCCTTCAGACAAAAACTCTGTAATACAAGTGGCTTGTCTTTCTTCAGTGTTAGAAAGTGCCTGGCACATAATGGGAGCTATTATTATTAGATAAGTAATAATTACAGCAACACTCTTAATCTTTTCTGAGGCCTAAACTTTAGACACAATCTTGCAACCATGAGCTTAACAGAACTGGGCCTAATATTCCACTCAGTAAAATCTCTTCAATTGCTCCATACCGCAGCTAGGTCACCTGGTTACTCATGGGCCTACATAATTTTTGGCACCTATGTGAAATGACAAATAAACTTTAGATTCACTTACAACATAAACCCTTTGAGTTGGGTCAGTGTCTGTGTGACTGGAGTAAAATAATATCACCCCATCAGCCGCTTCCCAAAGACCAGTCTCTGAAAGTAAATGCTAGAGTGTAACATGGGAAAGTAGGATCAGGCCTTTCTGCATGAAGGTTGGGTTTTCAAGGATTTTTTCTGATCAAATAAGACAATACAATTTGTCCACATCTCTACTTGGCACAGATATTCCCTGAAGGGCTCTCTGCTGAAATGTAGCTCTTAGATATTTAGGTTGGGGTTTTGAAAAAAAAAATGTCCTGGTTTAAAAGCTTCCTCCCCCATGCTGTGTTTAAGAGCTGGTTGAACACATTCACACAGCAGTGTAACTGTGTTGTGTCACCTGCACAGTGGAGCAGAGCAGCTGCTACAGCTTCTAAGCAGCCTGTGTCACAAAATGCAGCACATTAGTGATCTTTCAGCTGCTCTATCAATTGAGCCCTTTTACCCACTCTATCTGCATGCTACCTCTTTCTTTCTTTGCTTGGAAAAAAATGTCAGCTGTCTCTGGGCAAAGCTGATTGCAAAGGCTTTTTCCTACCATCCCCCTGTCCCTCCTCCCCCCCTTAGTTCTGATGAAGTCATCAAGCTAAAGATTGCATAACTGATGCACAGGACTATCTTGTGTTATACTGGGAGATGGGCCAACTGCTTCCATTTATAGACAAAAGCACTGCCATGCTGCCAAATGGAGCCCTTCCCTGCAGCCACTACAAGGAAAAAGAAAGGGGGGGGGGGGAAATCAGGAGCCAGAGGTCATGCTGTGAAGTGACATCACTAGGAGCTTCCTCCAACAATCCCCAGCACGTAACTGCCTGCTGGGGCAGTAGTCTGAGACCAAACCAGACTTACTTCAAAAAGACACTTATATAATGATTGTCCTGGCTCCCTGACACACACACACGCCAAAAGCATCCCTGCTGTACGTCCACGGATGTCACCTAATGGACACAATCAAGTCCATTCCAGGATATTTTTCAAAAAGTCAGAAAATAAGACATGCCAATGGACATGCACACCAGCTTTCAGTGGTTCTCTTCTAAGCACAAATCTGAAGACTATTACAAATGTGTTACTTCTTGCACAGTTTATTGATGGGTACAGGAGCTTAGATTTATGACTCACATCCCCTATCTTCAGTTTTGATATTTACCAAGTAACCCCCATATTAAGGCCAAAGACTCCAACACATTAGCCTGTCTCCTGGAATATTTCATACTGCTTTCCATACTCCAGCATCTGGGATGGGGGAACCAACACCTCAGTAACAATGTACATTATTACCTGCCAGGCTGTCCACACCGCTACTGTCAGGTTCAAAGCAAATCATCAAGCCAGCTGCACGGTTCTTACAGCAACGATGGATGGATTTTGCACTGTGTACTCATCCCCTGGCTCAAGCCTGACACATGCACTTTCCTCCTTCCGCAGTCTCTTGTGGAGAGACCCCTCTGTGTGAGCAGGGCCGGCCCGAGCCCTTTTGGCGCCCTGGGCCCGTGGGCTCGCCCCTGGGGCGCGCCGGGCTGTGCAGGGCCCCGTGGCCCTGGAGGGAAGGGCGCTGCTTGCCGGCGCCACGGGAGCCGAGCGCGCGGCACCTGATGGCAGCTGTAAGGGATGCCGTGCCCCCTTACAGCTGCCATCAGGCGCTCCCCATCGGTTGGCACCCCGGGCAGCTGCCCGGCTTGCCCATGCCTCAGTCCGGCCCTGTGTGTGAGAGAAAACTACCTAGTCCAGAGAAGAATATGGAGCTCTTTCCCTGACAAAACACTTTTTTGCCAACAAAATACTTCTACCCTCTGTGAGCGGAGTTTGCGTTGTCGACAGAAGAGTGCTCCTGCTGACACCAGTTTACATTGCCACTTGCAGTGGCAAAACTTTTGTCTTTCAGGGGAGGGTTTTTAAAGCACCTGTGAACAGCAAGGTTTTGTCGCTCGGCTAGTAGTGCAGACATAGCCTCCGCTAGGATATGGCAGCTCTGCAGCTGGGAGTGAGCCTCACAGCCCAGGAAGACAGACGTGCGCTAACCTGGACCCTCCACCTACCGTGGATGGGATGCTGGGTGCCAGAGAACAACCCCGGCCTGTGCCCCTGCCTCCCTGGGGCTCACCACCCAGGGCAAGTGGAGGGTACGAGGTTCCCCATAACAGCATGGCCTCCCTGAAATTAGTGGAAGCAGGCCTGGCCTTCATGTTGAAAAATGTTCAAAATAACCACTAAATGCATCCCCAATGAGGACGGTTTTATGCCCTTCTTGGTTCACTTCAGCCAATGGATATGGCAAGAACAGAGTAGCTTGTACAGTTTCAAAAGGTATGCATTCAAACACAATGTTTTAATACAGCCACATGTGTTGTTATACATCTAGGCCAGATGTAGGCAAACTTTTTGACCTGAGAGCACATCGGGTAGGGAAACTGTATGGAGGGCTGGGTGGAGAAGGCTGTGGGAGACTGTGCTTTCCAAACAGCCAGGAGTGGCCCAGCTTCCCTCCCCTGGTACCCTCACACCCCCTATCCATCCCCCCCCCACACCCCTCACCTCTTGACTGCCCCCTGGAATCATCTCACCCCCTGTCTAAGCTCCTGCTCCCTGGTCTCCAGGACTCCTGCCCCTAACCAACCTCCTCTGCTCCCCACCACTTGACAGTCCCATCCCCCCTGGACCCTCAACCTGTTATCCAATCCCCCTTGCTCCTCACCTCCAATGGCACCACCCATGTGTGTGAAAGGCAATGCCATCCTCATATGGGAGAAATTCATGGCTCGGGCTGGCCTCAGGAGGTCTCACATGCAGTGGGGGAGGTGAGCCCCTTTAGGAAAATACAGTCACCCTAAGGGAAGTCTCCATTTTAAAACAAAATATTAACATTTTATACATTCTATCTCACACAAAAAAAAGTATTGCATTGTACTTCAATGTAAGCTAAAGGCATGTCCCTCTTTTCCCCTGGAAATAACTCTATTAATTGATTAGTAATGCTGGTGTCCCTTGTTGTGGAAATGACCTTAATCTATAACTCTGCTATAATTGTGGCAGCCCTAAAATGCAAGGCCACTTTTAGTGGAGTGGGACCATTATGAATAACTGAAAGAATTACATAAAAAACAATGAATGGTCCTGCAGCACTTTAGAGACTAACAAAAACTGTAGATAGTATCACACAAATACATTCATTTAAGACTCTTGGTTTTTAATAAACCAACATGCACGGCATGAACATATATGCCGCTCTACAACACTGAAATCACCAACAGGCTCTGCAAAGTGGATTGCTTCACATATTTGTTCTGCCATCTAATCTAAGGGAGGAGCTACAAATCTCTCCTGTCTGTCTCTCCCACTCTCTCTGGGCCCCTGGTTGCCATGGTCTTTCTTATAGTATCTGCGGGAACAAGATCCCTCTGACGTTTGACACTGGACCTCTGCATGCAGCCAATTTGTTTTCTTTTCACCTCCCTTCCCTGCATCTCTCTTCTTCACATCTTTAATATACTTTATTCATTCTGTAGAACAAATAGCATTTGTCAGACTATTATTTCTGTGTATTTATTTTTTTACTGAAGAAACTAATTTCTTTATGTCCCTCCACAAAGTATGCAACAAAAGATTCTAAATGAACTAGTATTTTCCTATCATCTAGGAGCTGAAGAGTGTCAGAAGTTCGTCTCAAGGAATGCAAGGCCAAATTGGTTCCTAATTTTACCCCTTGGCCTGAGGAGCCAGAAGCACTCACTTTGAATGCTATTCTTGTATGTTCAGTGTTACAGCACTGACTTCTGCAGCAAGGCAGCACTGGAATCTACACACCCTAAGCAGTTTGGAAATACAGTAATTTAAAGGAACACTACCCAGTTAAAATTATATATTAAACTAGTTTCCTTGCCTACATTGCTAGTATTATTTTTGATGATTAAAAGTAACAAAACATCTTCTTTAGTGAAATTAATCACTTTCACTTTTTTAGTTTTAGTTTCTAGTGAGTTTCACATTCCAATTCTCAGGTGCAAACAAAATGCTACAATGACTGGGTTGCATACGCTATAAGGTGAGTATTTGAAAATAACTGATTTGAATGGAATTAAAACATTCTATTGGTCTTATTTAAATTAGGCAAATTTAACCTATCTTGACAAAAAGTACGGAGAGGATCCCTAAAATAAATGAACAGTGAAACAGTAAAATACACATTGATATTTTTAAAGAGATTTGAGTACAACCCTGGCCAGTACTGATGTAAAGTGGTTACTATCTGCTATCTGTTCTGTTGTCTTGGTGAACTAGGTATGATGATGTCAATGGAGACCCAAGGGACAGGCCTACATCACTAAAAACACCTGATTGGCAACCTTGCTGGCATTCACACAGAAAGGCGACTGAGCTCCTTGCTCATCCACAGATATATCCTTCCACACCAGTACTGAAGCATGATTGTGGGTATTAAGGGGGGAGTTTGTACTGTTTCTATCTATGTGGCAGCTGCTCTGAAAATCAGCAGAGTTCTACTGTCTCCAGTGCTTTCAATCACACAGCTTGCACCAGCATTAGGATTGATATGAAATATTGATTTTAGGATTATTTTAAAGGAATACATTCAGTGGGTTTACACCAGAGTTTAATCTGCGCTCTCCAATCTCTGGTCAATGACGAGCACTTATTCTCTATTACATGCAGACTGACTTCTTAACCCCATTTTGTGTTACATAAGGGTTAAAGGAGTGATACTTATTTTGGAGAAACAAATTCCAACTGCACAGCTTTTACACTCCGAATATATCAGGAATACAATAATTGCTTCATGTTGCAATAATTACAGTAAGAAATGCTATCATGGTGTCACACAGTATGTCTTACCACCCAGCAATAGAATGTAACCATCTTCAAGGAGCCAAAAAAGAGAAGCTGTAGTTCAAACCTGGCACAGCTTGACAGATTCTCCAGATGGTGTAAATCAGAGTAGCGCCATTGACTTCAGTGGAACTATCCTTATTTACACCAGCTAGAGATTTGGCTGATCCCGTCACATTTCCCAGACATTAACAAGTAGGACAGCACTCAGGAAGCAAGCTACAGAGCAAATCATATCCTCAGAGGAGAGTAGGGTCCTAAAATGGGTGTCAGGCTGAGTTTCTAGCGTAGGGGTTTTAATGGTGGTCAATGACACTTTCCAGGCTCAGGTGCAACTGGCCCACCCTCAAACTAGAAAGAGAGAGGATTGTGAACACCAGAACAGAGGGCTGACAGCATGAAGCGGGGGAGACAACAATGGAAAATGAGAGTAGGTGGAGGGTTTACACAAACACACGGGACCAACAGAAAGGGGAATGGACAGAAAATAACACAAGAAAAAGAAAGTTCTGTAAAGAAAAGCTTCTGGTATATACAGGAAACAATGCAACATTGGGAAAAAGCATGGTGCATGGAAGAGATGCCCTCCAGGAGCTTTGCAGCAGCAATGCTATTGCTTTAACTTGGTAGACATTTTCATAGTATAGGTCCAGTACTACAAAGAACTGACACCTTTCACTTGCACTGCATTCACTGAGTATGGAAGGTACCAGAGTTGTTGACTCGAGTCCTACGACTTGAACTCAAGTCCGACCTAAGTCGCCTAGGTGACTCAACTTGAGACTCGACTCGGGACTTGCTAATTTTGTTTAATCGACTTGGTGAAAAAATTGTCAATAGTGATGGCTTGTACAAAAGTGACTTGACATTTTTTAAATTAAGACTTGAGACTCGACTTGGGACTTGACTCGAAAGTGACTTTAGGGACTCAAGACTCGACTTGAGACTTGAACTGTAGTGACTTGAGACTCGACTTGGACTTGACAATGATGACTTTTGAAGACAACACTGGAAGGTACTCAGCACTTTATGGGATCAGGCTTTAGAGTTGGGCTGAAATCTCTCCTGGATGGTCGTGGCCCTTTTTTGTATTGCAATGAATGAAAACTTGGCAATTACGTCAATGCTCAGCAAGGAGCATGTGGCTTGCCAGGGCTGAAAGAATACTGGCTGAGAAATAAAAGTACTGGCCCACAGGCTCTCTTTACTTTGTGTGGAGGGCACTTACCTTGGATGCTTGTGAGAGGCTGCAATTGCAAAACATTGTTTCTGTAGATTCAGAGGATCCCCTGGAATCTCCAGTGTTAAAACTATGGATCTTGGGATAATCATATAGTGACTATCTCTATATGCATGCCTCCAAGGCCCCTTCTGACACCTGTGCTCTGTTGCCATTGGCCCTCCCTAACTGCTTCCTGATGTGAAACCCCCATTAATGTGATCAGGGTGCAGGTGCCAAGTTACCAATGCTCAGAGAAGACCTGCATTGCCTTTGTCAGAATTCACACCACTTTGTCAAAGAAACATAGCACACTTGCTCCTTTGACTCCTCTCCCCTTCTCCACTGCCCATCAGACTATACTCCTGTGTGAGACCAAGCACACGCCATGGCGGCTGATGGGAGTCATCCCCATTTCTCTGGATTTTTGTCTTTCTGTTCCACAATACATTGCATAACAGATAGAAGCACATTGGCCATTAGGAACAAATGAATATAGTATCCCACGTGTGTGTAATACATCAGCGGTTCCCAACCGCTGGTCTGCAGACTGGTGCCGGGCCGCGAACTGCTGGCTGCTGGGCCTCGGCGGCTGCTGGAGCTGAAGCCAGCTGTTTGCATCGACTCTGGGGGCCCAGGCTGGGGTATAGCCCAGCCCCTTGAGCTGCTGCACAGCAGCCGGCTTCAGCACTGGCAGCTGCCATGTAGCAGGTGGCTGCAACAGCTGAAGCCAGCTATTCACCACAGCCCCTTGGTGGACCGGTAACATTTTATTTGCATATCTGCATATTCATTCGTTGCACAATAAATATGCAAATAAAATGTTACCAGTCCACCAAAAGTTTGTGAATGGGTTTACTGGTCCGCAGTATAAAAAAGGTTGGGAACCACTGCAATACATCACTTTCTTTGCAGATGTAAGCATGTGTTGAGTGTGGCTGTTTGGCTAAAATGCATTGAAATAAACACTTGCATTTATTACAAGTGACGACCTATTCAAATTAAAAGACAGATTTCTCCCCCATGCTCCTCCCTCACCTGGTGCCCTCATAAAAAGTCAGTGTAATTGGGCATCATGTGAGGAACGCCATTGGATGCCTCCTGCCAACCCATGAGCAAACAGTCCAGCAGTGACTTTGAGCCACTATATTTAGACAAGTATGGATCTTGTCCCAGTGACCCCATCCCACCTGATCTCCCTTGCACCCTGTCTCATCATCTCCCTTATTCTTCTCCTTAACCTCTGACTCTGGCTCTTTCCCTCAGAATACAAACATGCTTCAGTCTCTCCCATCTTAAAACCTCCCACCCTGGACCCCACTTGGCCCTTTACCTACTGTCCCATCTTCCTTTCATCTCTAAATTCACTGAATGCACCATTTATAATCACTGTGTGGAATTCCTCTCCTCCTCTTCCATCTTCATAGACTCTTCAATCTGGCTGCTCCCACCGAAGTCTCTAAGGAGCTCTTCTTACCTAAGGCTCTGAACCAGCACTTACTTCATCCTTATCCACCTTGATCCGTCAGCACCTCTACTGCCATTGACAATGCTCTTCTTGAAGTCTTTTTTTCCTTTGGATTTTGAGACTTTGTTCTCTTCTTCTTCTTCCTCCTAGTTCTCTAATTGCCCTTCAGTGGGGCTTCCTGAGGGCTCTGTCCTTCACCTCTTTTTCTTCTCCCTCAATACCTTACCTTGGGATAATCTCATCCCGAGACACAAATTCAACTACCATCTCTATGCTGACAACTCTCAAAACAACTACTCAGCTCCAGACCTGTTTTCTTCTGTCCAAACTAAAATTTCAGCCTCTGTCTTGCTATCTGCTTCAAACACAAGGCTAATGCTAAAATAAAACTTGTATTCTCACCTCCCCCTATTGCTCCCCATGCTGCCTTTCTTGATCACTGTGGATAATACCACCATGATGCCTGTCACTCAGGAATCTGGATTGTAACCTGAACTTTAGGATCTTCAGCCTGAACATATCTCTGGGTCCTCACATCCAAAATGTGTCTAAATCTTGCTAATTCTTCCTGCATAACATCTCTAAACTATAGCCTTTCCTAGCCATCCAGACAGGTAAACTCTTGCCCACACTCTCATCATCTTTCTTGCATCTCCATTATGATGGCTTTTCTCTGGCTTTAACAAATGCAATCTTTCCCTGCTCCTATCCATTCAGAACTTTGGCTGCAAATATCATTTTCCTCACCCATCAGTTTGGCTACATCATCCCACTTTTTGCATCCCTCCACAGGCTTCTAGTCCATCAAACGTAAACTACTGGTCTTCACTTTCAAAGCCATTTGTGGTTTATCCCTACCCCACCTATCACCTCTTGAAGATATGATTCCCACTTCCAACTGGCCCATGAGGCCAGACTCCATCACCCACTTGCTAAATTTTTAAATAAACACCTTTGTGCTTTCTCCCAGGCTGCCCCGCATGCTCGGGAGGAGTTCTCCATAAACATCCACACAACTGCCACATTATAATCCTCCTTCAAATTTTCCTTTGCCATGATATCTACAAAAAACTTGACAGAGGTTAGGCCATTCTTGTGCTGAGAAGAATGCTTACCAGTACTGTCTCAATGATTCCGCAGCTCCCCTTGGCTGGAAATGGCAAACCGGAGCAAATGAGAGCTGCAAGGCTCCATGGCTATGAATCCTTAAGGTAAACAAAGTCGCACAGGCCCACCAGTGGCTTTCCCAAAGCAGACCTGCAGCCTCCTTTCAGGAATGCTGACATAGGCTATAAGGCCTTTTGGGCACAGACTCTTCTTTTTGTTCTGTGTTTGACTGGTACATGGCATAATCGGATCCTGGTCCATGACTCCAATTCCTATGTGCTATGATATTATTTATTATTACTGATATAATTAATATTAATAATAAAGACACATATATCAGACATCTGGGAATGCTACAATATTAATGTACAATGGCTTCTTTTAAAATAATGTAATATTGGGAGTGGGATTTTACATACATAAACATTAGGAAATGCAAAGTTATGGGTCCCACAGCAATTGTAACAGCCTCAAATCTCAAGGCAGAAAGGTTATCACCATCTACAATAACTGAGGATGCTGAACTTCAAGGAACCATCACTGCAGGAACCATAACTATGAACTTTCTGACTTCTGTGCAGATAAAATCTCAACCATTCTCAGAGCTTTCTGCATTTAATTCTCAATATCAAAGTTAAATATCCTCCAAACAGAAATCAAAATTATGTTGTATAGTTAGTAACCAATCCTAGCAGGAGCTCACAGCCCTCATCACAGAAACTGCTAATGGCAACAAGAAATATTTCCGTTCGCTTACGTGCTCTGGTAGCTGTCAAGTGAGGGGGGAATCTGCCGATCACAGAAATCTGGGAAGACATCAGTATGTCAGAACAAGTAAAAAGACTTGACATAGAGGGCACATTTTTGTTGAGCAATTTGCATTAGCACTTCTGGACAAATTCTACATTTCACATGCAATTCACAAACCAACAGCAGCACTGCTAATTGGTGCAGTTGCCACTCAAATGTGGCACCTTCTTTGAGCTATCACCAACGTGACTGAAGAATACTGAGTTTTGGAAAATGCAGTAATTATTTTACAGGGTTTGGGGTGTATTTTTTCCTCCCACCCATTCCATTTCATTAATTCCAAACCTCAAATAAAATCTGTAGAAAAACTCACAGCTCAGCAACTGCTGCTATTAGGAGAATAAATGATTGCAAAGAATGATGACCCTTTCATTAATATGAAGTAATTGCTGGTGCCATAATGACACTGAATTTGATTGTGCCCTAAAGTGTCAATAGGGTGCCAAATGGTATTCTGAAAAAAACAACAACAAATGGCACAATGTTGAGTGATTCCTAAGAATCCCAATCACCAAAGTGGTGATGTTCTCTGCACATCTCTAGTCTAAAACATTGACAAAACTGACAGACACTCTCTGCCTCCTCTTATGTGGCATTAGAAGCCCTTTAACTTTACACAGGAAAGATTTCTCATCCATCATTCTTAATCCTTTATAAAATCAAGTCCCCAGAGAAAATGAGAGATCTTCCATATTACTGCTTTCTATTACCACTACTTAAAATGCTCAGGCAGCTGCTGCTCCTGCTCCACTGGAGGCAAATTTGGCTGATCTCTAGGAAATGGCCATTATCTTCCCTTTGTGTAGAACCTGCAGGGCTATTTTTAGGCCATCTTTCCTTTAGGCCTCTAAAGTAAAATCCAGTTGAATGAATTTGATAGGCAATTGTGTACATTATCTGTGACGTCTGCAATTCCAGAATTCACCTTTCCCTACCTATTGATTTAAAGTATATGTTTCATAACTATAAGAAGAAAGGGAACAACATACGGTTAAAGCTCCCTGTCTTAGCCAGCTCCTATATGCATTATAATTAAATTCCAGAAGTAGAGATTAAAAATGCAATAGGTAGAAATGGGACCGAACCAAATCCCCAGACCTGAATAGCTCAGAATAGGGGAAAAATTCAAATCCTGTTCTGAACATAATATCTCCAGTGTACCTACATAGATAAACCTTGTATGTTTATGCACTGGTAATTTAGTTTCACTCTGGCCTTGATCTCTCCCTCAGCTTTCAGTCCCTATCTCAGTGACCTGAGAATCCCACTCTCTTTCACTCCTTTCTCCCAACCTTCAAGGATTTTGTTTTTCAGTCTTGCTCCCTTTGAAGTCAATGATAAAACCCCTATTTATTTCAATGTTACAGGATGCCTGTTCCATTCTTTTGGATGAGTGGGCTGGATCTTTCTAAGGAATTCCCAACTATTTTGCTCCTGAATTAATCAGTGAGATTGCTGACAGTCTGAGCATAGTGCCTTCCCAATGCTCCCAGCCTGGTATGGAATGACTGAGTTTGAGCCTCCAGGACTGTATGCAGGGAAGGTGCAAAAGCATCCCCCAAGTAAGCATGCTCTGGCCAGCCAGGGGAAGGCAGGAGCAGCACGCTGCCCGAGCCTCACTGCCCCCATACTCTGACCAGCTGGGGAAAAGGCTGGGGCTGATTTCCCCACTTACTTGAGGGATCACGAGGGGTGAATTCACACCCTTGCAGTCCATATTTACAAAAAAAAGGAACCCCCCCCCAGAAGTTCCTGCACGCCCGGCCTCAGACGTGGATCTCACATAACTGGGCAAGTTTGTAATAGAGAGTTCTTATGTAATTAATGCATCTTGTATTTCTTTCCTCTGCACACTAGCATCAATGATTAAAATCTGATTTAGAGCCAATTATTTTGAGTGCCATTGTACAGTCTTCTTGTTTGGAACTTCATGCTATTTGCATCCTCCTCATGCTCTGGAGTGATAGCTGATGAAGCAAGAATTAGCTGACTGTTAACTATTTGTACAGTGACATAAGTGCCCTGCCTGGCAAGGGTATTTTTGCTTATCTTTTCACACAATCCCAATTGTTTTCTTCACGAATAAGTCTGAAGTATTCCTTTAAAATCCATAAGATTTTCTCTTTCAGACTATGTTTTGTTTGCAGCTTGTCAACTGAAGTTGGGGAAAATTTGCAAGAGGAATCCATATATGGAAAATGAGTTTAATATCACCATTATCCACACCTACCGATTTGCAGAAACAGAGCAGTGTGGCTAGCAAACTACGAACCCCCTCTTCCTATATACCTGAACTAGAACATTTACCCAGTGTTGCTCAGGTCCTTAACTCAATAATTTTGGGGGTTTTGGAAAATAAAATGAAAATGTCCATACTTCATTTAAATCATTGCTCTGGAGTGGGGCTGGGTATGAGAGGTTCAGTATTCAGGCTGCCTGGGAGAGAGGACTAACTCAGTCCTCTCTTACCATAGCAGCTTACGGCCAGGGGAGAAGCACCTCTCTCCAGTGAGCACAGCTGAGGGAGGGGTTCATGTTCCTAGGCTGGGGCAGGTCCAGGTTCGTCTGTCTCCTCACACCCCAGCCAGAGAGAGGAATGGAGCAAACTGTGCACTTGCCCCTCTCTCCCTGTTGAAGGGAAACAGCCAGCAACATCCCAATACAAATCAGGGCATAGAAACTTCAGCCCACCCTGCCTTCCCTAAAGGGTGCCCAGTGGGTGGGAGGCTTGGGGCTGGGACAGACCTGGGCGGGGCAAGCCCCCAGCCAGCCCCTTTCACCTACATGGTGACTCTGTCTCTTTTCTGTGTGGTTTATGAGATACAATCCCATTCCAAGCACATCCCATTTTCCTGGCACAATCAAACCCTTGCCTTGCTTTAAGTTATGATAAGAGGAAGCTGCATATTTGGGGGATCCTTGCTCTTAACGTTTAGGAGAAGTTCTTGAACAAACAGATAAACTCCCTGAAATATACAGTACAATAATATTGCTTAGTGCATGCTCTCTCTCTCCTACACATCCACACCCACAGGGAGGAAGACTTTTATGTGAGAACAACCCAGACAGCATGCTTCTGCATCTTAAATCAAAATATCTATCTATAAAACACATAGGATGATCCTCACTTTTATTTCTGCTGTCATTGGGCCACCTCGTACTGCCTTTTTATTAACATACTGAATTGTGGGGTTTTTAGGTTCAGCTTCTCGACTGTTTATTACAAAATATCTAGCTAATAAGTACTGTTCTTTGTAATCATCTTGTTATTAACTGCAGTGCTCTATACTATAATGCATATCCATGGCACGTTGGCAATACAACTAGTTGAAGAGTGGGAGAGTCTTAGGTTCAAAGCCACCCTTCTGTCTTTGCTTCCTACTGAATTATTCTTTTGTTTACTTTTTTTCTTCTTTATGTTGCTGCTGTAATTCTAGCATTAACATCCTTAAAACCTTTTTCACATTCGTTACCCTTAGTACAAAGAAAGGTTGTAAATGTACTAGGAGGTACATCAATGGGTAATTACCCTTGCTTAAGACAAGTTTAACATGTCCTGATCTCTGTTTCAGCAGTATTGCTGGTTACTAATTACTGGATAGGTAATGAGTCACCTGATGATCAACTAGGTTGGCTCTCTGGTACAGTATTTCAGCTGGCAAGACATGGTCACAATATTTCAATTAAAGAATACATTAATTCTTAGTGAGATTCTGATCAAGTGGTCAGCAGACTTCCATGCGGTAATATGGGTGCTCTTGTTAGTGAGCAGAGCGACAAATTTGTGCATTCAATGGCCATGTATGAAGTTATCTGCTTGCATTCACAAATGAGCTTTTTAGTGTGAAGCTGGATCCTCCTGCAACTTTTTTCAGGTACATTTGTGGAAGCCTACTGAAAATGCAACTTTGTTGTGTTGTAACTTAAAATGCTACTCATGGAACAAGAAGGTGAGCTCTGAAACAGCTGATGGTGTAACCAAAAGAATTAGAACAACATTCAAAATCATATCTGAAAATGCAGAAAGCAAGGGATTTACAAAAACTGCAGGAAAAGAATTTATAAAACTCCTTGCACTGATTGGGAATAAGAGGGAGGAAGTGAAGAAATTCAATTATTTACACTATTTGTACTTCTTGACTGCTATTTTTCCTAGCAGATCTTTGCTTTTTCCAAAATGAAACTGCTTACAAAATAAAAATAAAATAAATACAAAGTCCTTCCATTTTTCACCCAAATGGCTGTGGCTAGATTGACAGGTAACAGTGAAAAGCTGCTACACTATTACAAAATGAAGTGGCTTCATTACAGTGTGAAGGCTGGACCCCACAATGGGATTCAATTATTTTGGTAGCTGAAGTGAAATGAATGAAAAGTATTAAAGAATCCCATATTTGGGATATTCTGGTCTTTACAGAAGGAATAAAATTAATATTAGGTGTAAAAGCTGAGAGGCAACCAGGGTGACTTTAGTTGCCAAAATAAACTAAATTGGTCAATTAATCTAACTAACCACTCCATGCAACCCCCCAAAAAACTGCTCTGCTCTGGAAAAAACTCAGGTTGATTCTGCCCTTGTTTATCTAGCTGTGTGTTGGACTGAGGGTATATTTAGCTTCAGTGTGCTTGCAGGACTGCATCTTGAAGCTCAACAGGAAATCTCTGGAGTCAAAGCTAAAGATATCACTGGAAGCTCGGAAATTTATGACCAGCTGTAAAAGTGGAGCTGTGGTGGTCAGAGTGCTGGAACAGTCTCCTTTTTAAATGAGAGAGAAGGCTGAATTAAACACTTCAATGTACTAAGTTCAAGGCAAGCAGGATGCCCCCAACAATCTAAAAATAGCAATAGTGGCAGGCTCTTCTACAGCTCAAGTAATACTGAACTGATATATACATGCACCCACACTGGCCTGTACTCACACAGAATGGCTGGCTGGGGGAAGACTTCCAGAAATAGGGGAGGAGGAGAACTTAAGGCATGTGCGTGAATTGTTGCTGAAAGAGGACAATGATATCCTCCTCCTGCTCTGAAACTTTAAGAAACCTAATAATCCTCCAAACCATTTCAATGGAAAGAAAATTAATCAATATGAATCTTTTTAATTAATGTGACACAAATTGCAGCACCAAAATCTGCAGCAGGCTTCACTCCATGATCAGTCTTACAAATTTCTTTTCATTCAGCTTTGCTCTGCCCTGTTCATTTTTAAACTTCATTTTTTGCCTGGTGCTTTTAAGGCTACTCAGTACTTGTGGCCAACACATCTCATGCTGGGAAAGGCTATGTTGGAATGGCTGTAGGTTAACTTTTTGAGAGTAGCCCTCAGAGAAAAACATTGTTATGGGAGTCAAGGGTCGGGAGAATTAATTGGCAGGATTCTTGTGCTAGAAGTTTTTAAAATAATTACAAATTAATGTAACTATGGAAACTTAAAATTGTAAGTCTCTAGGACTGCATTCTGCTCTCATGTGAAGTTAGTGGTTTAGGTTTTACATGAGAGAAATGGGGGTTTGCATTGATGTAGTTACACTAATGCAAACCCCCTAACCTGTGACTCAGCTACACTCAAGCAAACAAATAAAAACAATAGAGACCAGGTCTGAGAGTGTACACTGGTCCTTAGTCTTTTATGGTTGCAAGGTTCTAAATGCCACTAAAATCAATGGGGTTGAAGGTACTCAGTACATTTCAGGATGAAGCCTTTATTTGTTAAGTTAAATAAGATACAAACATTGCCCAAAACTGTTTTCCATTGGGGTAATGGGAAAATAATATGTAGAGAACAAGTTGTTTTCTGGTAGGAAGTTCCTATTCTAGATCATTGTTTTCTATAATGTAAAAACCATCTGACTGAGTTTGCATCCCACCTTTGCTTTGTGTGTGTTTCCCACGCTCTGGGGGACATAGCATGCCCCTCTTTTTTGACTAGTAATAGGACAATATTTAGGTTTGGGGATGGGAGGTTAGTAAAACAGACAAAAGTTAAATCTGCCCTCTTTAAAAAGCTGTTCAAGGCAATCAATAGCCATTTAAATTGCATGACAGTCCCCCTACCTTAAGGCCTTGCATGCCAATGATACCGAAGCAGCAATGTTCTTAACACAAATAAAACTATCTGAAAATGGCTGGTCCCACCCCACCTTAAAGAACCAGCTGAGCAGTCTCACAAATACAAACTAAGGATATGTCTACACTACAAAGTTAATTCGAACTAACAGCTGTTAGTTCGAATTAACTTTCATAGGCGCTACACATGCAAACCGCTAGTTCGAACTTAATTCGAACTAGCGGAGCACTTAATTCGAACTAGGTAAACCTCATTCTACGAGGACTAACGTCTAGTTTGAATTAAGTAGTTCGAATTAAGGGCTGTGTAGCCACTTAATTCGAACTAGTTGGAGGCTAGCTCTTCCCAGCTTGCCCTGGTGGTCACTCTGGGCCAAGCCAGGGAAACTCTTCTGCCCCCCTCCCGGCCCCGGAACCCTTAAAGGGGCACGGTCTGGCTACAGTGCCCGTGCCAGGTGCAAGCCTGCCAGCACCCAGCCAGCAGACCCTGCACCTGGCATGGCATGAGCCAGCCACCCGCTGCCACCCAGCCCTCCGCCTGTTCCCAGGACCAGGCTGGGGGCTCCCAGGAGCCTGCCTGGGGCCATAAGAGGCGGGTGTCCACCTGGTCTAGTGTGGAGATTGTGGACCTCATGGAGGTTTGGGGGGAGACCTCCAACGTCCACGACCTCCGCACTAGGCACAGGAATGAGGCCGTCTAGGTCAGGATAGCTGCCAGCCTGGCCACCAAAGGCCACATGCGAACCCAGGAGCAGGTCTGCATGAAAATCAAGTTGGTCCAGTGAGACCCCCGACCCTAAGCCCTGAGCTTAGAACCTAAGAACATAAGAACGGCCATACTGGGTCAGACCAAAGGTCCATCTAGCCCAGTAGCCTGTCTGGTGACAGTGGCCAACACCAAGTACCCCGGAGGGGATGAACCGAAGACAATGACCAAGCCATTTGTCCCGTGCCATCCATCTCCAGCCTTCCACAAACAGAGGCCAGGGACACCATTCCTACCCCCTGGCTAATAGCACTCCATGGACCCAACCTCCATGACTTTATCTAACTTCTCTTTAAACTCTGTTATAGTTCTAGCCTTCACAGCCTCCTGTGGCAAGGAGTTCCACAGATTGACTATTTGCTTTGTGAAGAAGAACTTTCTTTTATTAGTTTGAAGCCTGCTACCCATTCATTTCATTTGGTGTCCTCTAGTCCTTATATTATGGGAACTAATGAAGAACTTTTCTTTATGCACCCTCTCCACACCACTCATGATTTTATATACCTCTATCATATCCCCCCTCAGTCTCCTCTTTTCTAAGCTGAAAAGTCCCAGTCTCTTTAGCCTCTCTTCATATGGGACGTGTTCCAAACCCCTAATCATTGTAGTTGCCCTTTTCTGAACCCTTTCCAAGGCCAAAATATCTTTTTTGAGGTGAGGAGACCACATCTCTACACAATACTGAAGATATGGCGTACCATAGTTTTAGACTTCCCCTCCTCCTTCTTCCCCTGGCTTCCCCCTTCCAGCTCCCTCCTCCCAGGTTTCCCCCTCCCCTCTCCCACCTCCTTTTTCCAGTCTCCCCAGAGGTTAATCCCCCCACCCCCAGTTTTGTTAAATAAAGAGAGTTTCTATTTTTGAACACGTGTCCTTTATTTTTTACATCAGGAAGGGGGGCTAGGGATGGGTAAGTGGAAGGAGGTGAGGGAGGAATGGGGCACGAGCCCCTGATGGGGAGGACTGGGGTGGCTCTGCGGGCTCCTCAGGGTGGAAGCTCTCCGGCAGGGCCTCCTGGATCCTGACAGCCCCCCGGATGGCAGCCTGCAACAAGTGCAGCCGGGCTGATGGCCGAGTGCTGTGATGTGCCAAGTGTGGGCACTCAGGGCACTCCAAGACAGGACTGCTTTGCTGTCCCTCATCGAGGTAGACAAGCAAGCGGGGAACCCTGAGAACTGTCTGTTCGGGGTGGGGGCTCGGGTCCCTTTAAGCACAGCCCTCGGCTAGCCTGAGGCAGCAGCTCCACACTCTAAGTCCTGGTTCCGGCCAGCCTTAACTTCGGTTCAGGGTCCACTCAATGTGGACATGCTAGTTCGAATTAGCAAAACGCTAATTTGAATTAGTTTTTAGGTCTAGATGCACTAGTTTGAGTTAGCTTAGTTCGAATTAACTAATTCGAATTAAGTTAGTTCGAATTAGTGCTATAGTGTAGACATACCCTAATTTCCTTGCCTGTAGACAGATCATTAACTCAAGAAAAGGGAGTGAAGGATCCAAGCCTTGTAATGTGTGCAGGTTTTGTGTTAACCCTATGTGGGAAATAGGGCTCATGCTCTATTCGTCATAGCTACAGATTCACTCTTTGACCTTGGACAAATCACTTCACTGCTTTGTGCTTCAGTTTCCCCATCTGTATAATGAGCATTAGAATATTTCTCCACTTCACAGAACTGCCTTGAGGCTTAGTCATTTATGAGCTGTGAAGTGTTTTGAGATCCTGGCAGGTGTAACAGCAGTGCAAGGTATTATTGTGTGGTTGAAGACAATTCTTCTTTCAAAAAGAGTCCGAATTATACTTGGTTTTTTAGCAGGCAGCCATCCTCAGACCAGCAGGGAGAAATTTCACTTGGAATGGAACAAGTAGCAAAGTGTAATTATTGGGACTGCACAGTACCTAAAAATTCTAGGCTGCCAGAAGCATGCCAGGTCTATTGCTACCCAGTCCATGCTTCAGCAGTTAGGCCTTGTAGGTGACAGTCCTTGTGTGTGTCCCAACGGACATGTACTAAAGGAAAGTGTATTTTATTGGAGCTGGCAGGAGGTACAGACAAAAAAGTTCAAAGTGAGCAACAGTGGAGAATCAGGGCTAATCAGGCCTACTGCATGAGGGGTCTATCCTCTCCAGTCCAGTCTCTATTTCAAGCAAACCCAGGGCAGGCTCAGTATTTCTCACTGTGTTCCCTCTGCATGGACCCTCTGCTGCTCTCCCATAAATCCACACAGATCTGCACCCTGCTGTAATGTCCAGCAGTCACAGCTTGTTCCACACACTGTTCTGCATAAGGTTCCTGGGGATTCCACTCTGCATTCAAGCTCCCTGCTTGCTGTGAGGGGCCTGCAGTTCCTTGCTTGCCATGGCAACACCAGTTCCAAAAAGCCTGGTGACCCAATCGGGGATCTGCAGTGGGGAGGGGGCACAGGGGAGCTGTAGTCCCCTGCTTAGCAAATTCATTGGTTAATACATTAGTCCCCTTCTTCCCTTGGGGTAATATTACCTGAAAATGCCTTCAAAAATGGCTAAGCAGAAGAGAACAGGGCTGTTTGGCTAGTGAGTGGGGTTTGTGTCTGGTCTAGACAGCAACTAGTTTTGCCGAGTTCTGACACAGCATTTGCTTACCCCTGGAGCTCAAAGTAAGTAAGCAGCAGAGGCTAGAGAATCTGTCACGGCTGTCGGGAGCTGACAGCTGTACGTTCACTCCTCAACAATCTGTTTCCCCTTTGACAGGTGTAATTTGAGTGCTACACGCCAACAGGCACATTCAGCCCCTTCATTACAGATGGCTTTGCAATACGAGAGTGAGGCTCCGTCAGCACCGCAAGATTTAAGGAACTATCTCAAGAATGAGGCTGAGGACTCATGGAGCTATTACAGTCCGCCAGCCAGCAGAGCTGTGCTTCAGCAAATGGGGCAATGTTTCACATGCAGCAACGGCTTGTTACGCTACCAACATTAGTTTATTGCTGAACTCACTAAACAAATCAAAGTTTAGCCGTAACCAGAAGACTCCTTGCCTGTGATGGACTGTGAAGGCTTGGAAAATTTCCCTGGAGTGGGAGAGCTATGAGACTCCTTCTGTGTCAGGCAGTTGCAGGAAAATGACCTAGCACTAGGATACAAGGCTGTTCAGGAACCCTTCCCCCTCAAGGCACCGAGTGTAGATGGATCCCTTACAATAGTGCATTACAATCGCCAATGCTTACAGTGTCAAGTCAGGACCCACTGGCAGATGATGGGACTCAAACCATGCTCTCTCTCATCACAGGCTTACAATGCAAAACCGCTGTCTTGGTTAAGTTTACAACACTTTCTATTATGTGAGGTACTCTGTTGTTGTTTGTCTGTTTTCCAGCAGAGCCTTCTTTCCACTGGGTGTTAACCTCCTCTCTCTGAAACAACTAACAATTAATGTTACCTCTCAGCCACACACACACATACTTAGTGAAAATTCAGATGATTCATTTTGGAGAAAAAGGAGGAATTACATGACATACAACAAAGGAAGAGATATTTTAATGTTTTTGTTGTTTCTAAACTTTAAGTAATCAGTTTCTTCTCTAGCCTACTTTCTGAGCTTTCAATTAATTGCTTTACAGATGAATCACTGCTTGATTGAGAGAGTCATTTGGCCATCTATGTTTAATAAGCAGTTCCGAAAGGTTTCAGGTACATGTGGTCAATTATAGCATGCAGCAATAAGTAGTAAACATTCAAGAAGAACAGCCTTTCTATGGAATTGTACTGCTGTATACATTTTCAACATCAAAAAGGCGAAGGGGCAGCCAGTTGGGGAGAAGTGGAGAACCAAATCATATGTTCCAGAGAAGGAAGCCACAGTAAGCTTTCTGTTCAAATCCTCCACAAGGTGTCTCTTTATGTTGAGTATACCCACGCTTGTTCAAGAGTTCCCTGTTTTAACATACGCCCTATGTTTTCTCTCTTCTCGATATTAGGCTACAGTAATGGGGCAGGTATTCTAGGAGTACTATTTCCACACCTGTCTCTGTTCCTTGTAAACTCTTGTTTTCAAGGGCTTACAATATGGCCACATTGGTGGGTCTGATTCTCTTTTTTTTCACAATGGTTTTATGCCAGTGTATCTCCAGGTTGCTACTGATTTTCACGGGTGTAAGTAGGAGAAGAATGAGGCCTACTGATTTTAGACCCCCAAAAAGACCTCAGGCAGAGTGGGATCTGGTTATATGTGAAAAAATGCTAACATTTGTCATGAAATATATGAGAAAAGACCCTTACTTTTATCATTTTAAAGGGGCATGCCATAAAAAAAAATCCAAGAAGGTTAATGGTGTTTTTAACTTGCCCATAGCAGTGACTTGCAAAAAAAATTTTCTTTATAAAATGGAATTTTGCTAGCCGAGGACACTGAGGTGCTTAGAGGATTTTGCGTGTCTGGAGAGGACAGCTAATTTAAAATTGTGTTTACAGAACTGGGAACATCTTTGACCTGCATGTGCTAAAATAAAAAATCTCACTCAGCATTCATGTTTGTGTACATTCTTAATAATCGGTTTAGAGGTAAGGTCTTTAAATAAGTTACATGTGTCAGAAGGCAGACCTGTGTGGCAGTGTGATCAGATCAAGACTGCTGAAGAGTTCAGCAGCTAAAATGACTATGGAAAATAAGTGTACTTATTTAAAGACCTTTGCCACAGCAGCTCCTGTTTGTGGGAGGTCGCATCTCCCCACTGGAACTCCCCGCAGACAGGGGTTGCTGGACCCAGTATGACCCAGGACTGAGCAAGCCTGTCTTGCACTGGATCCAGGGGCTACCCTAGCTGTGGCTCTGCAGTTTAAATGTAGTAGGAGCCAGGCTGCCTGTGTGTCCAGCTCTTACTACATTTAAACTGCAGAGCCGTAGTGGGGATAGCTTCTTCTGAGCGCCGTCCCTTATCGACTAATCGTGTAGTCAATGCAAATTATATCGACTACACAATTACCCAGTTACCTGCCTCTTAACATCCTTATTTCCTACCTCCAATTTCTTTTTTGACATTCCTCCACTTCAGCCTGTCCTTTCCTCCTCCTGTAGGGGCATCATGGGAAACTAGCATACACAGCAGGCACTTACACAATGCAGCCACTCCATTTACTATGGACATCAGCTTTCAGTAGTATATATGCTTGGCTGCCTACAGTTGGCTAAGTGGAAGGAGACCCTACCCACACTGCCCACACTCTCCTGAAGGTTGTGTCTGTTAGATCCATAGCACAGATGAGAGAGTAAATAGAAATTCACATAGACATTTTCTATCTCACACCACTGGACTTCTATAGAACTTCTTATTATATTCTTCATCTCCACTTATAGCAAGTGGACTGAAAAGCAAAAGTTAAATGGTACCTAAGTGGTGTATTCATACCTGACATTATGTGATAATTCCTTTGAGCGCTGAGTCTGTGCTCCAAAATATTCAAACAGCTGAGAAGTTACTTTTCCTAAGCTAGTCGTTTAGTAAACTGGAAAGTTTGCATTGTGATGTATTCTAGCCGACTCATCCCTCACAACATGATAGAACATAGTGGCTCCTACCAAGCCAATAAAAAACCCTAACTATGTGCATACATGTTACAGCTCCGTAAGGAGAATTACAGCCTGCAGAGGAAAGATGATCTCAAAAGTCTAAAAAAGGAGGTGAAGCTTGAATAAAGCACAAGGAGGATACATCTGTATGTGATCAGAAGTTGATCTGTTCATTGAAAAAAATCACCATCTGTCTATTCCTCCACCCCACTCCAATTTTGATAGTGAATGTATATGGGATAGTTCAGCAGGGCAGTTTAGAGACTGAAAAAGTGAATTTTGTGTCCATACTACAAAATGCAGGAACAGGATTTTAAAATACTTGGATTTGATTTCTGATTCTTTGCACCCTGAAACAGTCACAATGGGGAGCACTGCAAAGGTAATGTGCTCAGCCTTTAAAGGAAAGAGCTTGCTTCACTCAGAGATCGCTTTGACCAATGAAGGAACAGCACAGATTGTCTCTAGACCCCAGCCAGCAACAGCTGGAAAATTTGTGACTATGACACAGTGTCTTGGACAGGAAGCAGTGTGGTTCCTCAGGGTGGTTTCACAGCTATGCAGGACTTAAAGCAGAGGAAAAATATGCTTACAAATTAGAGCTAATCAGAAACCTTCCTTTGAAACTTTTTCAATGGAAAATTGGGATTTCAACGAAATGAAAATTTTCATGAATAGCTTCTGCCGTCATTGGAAATTTTCAAATTATAGTAAAAGAACTGAAAAAAAAAGGAAAATTTTCAGATCAAGGAAAAGTCCAATTTTTTCACAGAACAACCATCCATTCTCTGACTAGCTCTATTCAAAATTAAACGGATGACAAATTTCCTTCAATCACATTATTCTGGACTGAGCTCTGCACAAATGGATGGACTTTTGACAGCCTGAAATCCACTCTCAGCAATAACTTGTTGGATCATCATACGCAAAACTTTAAACTAGGACGGCTTTAAACTAGGTTTGTTGGGGGACGAAGACCAAAACCCTGAGAGAAGTGGGGAAGTCGGATACCGGGAAGAAATGCAAAGAGGAACGAGCAACAAAGGAGGACCCCTGATTCGAATGGAGAAGGTAGGGCGATTAACTGGTTATCTAAGGTGTTTGTACACCAATGCGAGAAGCCTGGGTAACAAACAGGAAGAATTGGAGGTCCTGGCCCAGTCCAAAAACTACGATTTGATTGGGATAACAGAGACTTGGTGGGATGACTCGCATGACTGGAGCATGGTCATGGAAGAGTATAAACTGTTCAGGAAGAACATGCAGGGGAGAAAAGGAGTAGGAGTTGCACTGTATGTAAGAGAGCACTATGATTGCTCAGAACTCCAGTATATAGAGGGAGAAAAGCCTGTTGAGAGTCTATGGGTCAAGTTTAGAGGTGTAAACAACAGCAGTGATGTTGTAGTTGGTGTCTGCTACAGGCTGCCGAATCAGGTGGATGAGGTAGATGAGGCTTCCTTCGAACAACTGAGAGAAGTTTCCAGATCGCAGGCCCTGGTTCTCATGGGGGATTTTAATCACCCTGACATCTGTTGGGAGACCAATACGGCAGTACACAGACAATCGAGGAAGTTTTTGAAGAATGTTGGGGATAACTTCTTGGTACAAGTGCTGAAGGATCCGACCAGGGGCCGTGCGCAGCTTGACCTGCTGCTCACAAACCGGGAAGAACTAATAGGGGAAGTAGAGGTGGGTCACAACCTGGAAAGCAGTGATCATGAGGTGGTAGATTTCAGGATCCTGACCAAAGGAAGAAAAGAGAGTAGTACTCTCTTCTTGGACTTCAGAAAAGCAGACTTCGACTCCTTCAGATGGGCAGAATTCCCTGGGATGCTAACATGAAGGGGAAAGGAACCCAGGAGAGCTGACAGTATTTTAAAGAAGCCTTATTGAAGGCACAGAAAGCAACCATTCCAATGAGTAGCAAGAGAAGCAAATATGGTAGGAGACCGGATTGGCTTACCGGGGAAATCCTTGGTGAACATAAGCACAAAAAGGGAGCTTACAAAAAGTGGAAACTTGGACAGATGACTAGGGAAGGGTATAAATGTATAGCTTGAGAATGCAGGGGAGTTATCAGGAAAGCGAAAGTGCAATTGGAATTGCGACTCGCAAGGGATGTGAAGGATAACAAGAAAGGTTTCTACAGGCATGTTAGCAAGAAGAAGGTGATCAGAGAGGGTGTGGGGCTCCTACTGGATGAGGGCGGTAATCTAGTGACAGATGATGTGGGGAAAGCTGAAGTACTTAATACTTTCTTTGCCTCTGTCTTCAGGGACAAGGTCAGCTCACAGACTAATGCGCTAAGTGACGCAATATGGGATGAAGGTGGACAGCCCTTGGTGGGTAAAGAACAGGTTAGGAACTATTTAAAAAAGCTAAACGTACACAAATCCATGGGTCCGGACTTAATGCATCTGAGGGTACTGAGGGAGTTGGCAATTGTCATTGAGGAGCCTTTGGCCATTATCTTTGAAAAGTCGTGGAGATCAGGAGAGATCCCGGATGATTGGAAAAAGGCAAATGTAGTGCCCATCTTTAAGAAAGGGAAGAAGGATGATCCAGAGAACTATAGGACGGTCAGTCTTACCTCAGTCCCTAGAAAAATCATGGAGGGGATCCTCAAGAAATCCATTTTGAAGCACTTAGAAGAGGGGAAGGTGATCAGGAATAGTCAGCATGGATTCATGAAGGGCAAGTCGTGCCTGACCAATCTGATTAGCTTGTATGATGAGGTAACTGGCTCTGTGGACATGGGAAAGTCAGTGGATGTGATATACCTTGACTTTAGCAAGGCTTTTGATATGGTCTCGCACAATATTCTCGCCAGCAAGTTAAGGGAATGTGGATTGGATAAATGGATGGTAAGATGGATAGAAAGCTGGCTGGAAGGTCAGGCCCAGCGGGTAAAGATCAACGGCTCGATGTCAGGATGGCGGTCGGTTTCTAGTGGAGTGCCCCAAGGTTCGATTCTGGGACTGGTTTTGTTCTACATCTTTATTAATGACCTGGATGAGGGGATGGATTGCACCCTCAGCAAGTTTGCGGATAACACTAACCTAGAGGGAGAGAGAGATATGCTGGAGGGCAGGGATAGAGTCCAGAGTGACAGACAAATTGGAGGATTGGGCCACAAGAAATCTGACGAGGTTAAACAAGGACAAGTGTAGAGTCCTGCACTTGGGATGGAAGAATCCCAAGCATTGTTACAGGCTGGGGACCAACTGGCTAAGTAGCAGTTCTGCAGAAAAGGACCTGGGGATTACAGTGGATGAGAAGCTGGATATGAGTCAACAGTGTGCCCTTGTAGCCAAGAAGGCTAACGGCATATTAGGTTGCATTAAGAGGAACACTGCCAGTAGATCCAGAGATGTGATTATTCCTCTTTATTCGGCTGTATTGTGTCCAGTTCCGGGCCCCCAATTACAGGAAAGATGTGGATGCACTGGAGAGGGTCCAGCGGAGGGCGACCAAAATGATTAGAGGGCTGGAGCATATGACCTACGAGAAGAGGCTGAGGGAGTTGGGTCTATTTAGTCTGCAGAAGAGAAGAGTGAGGGGGTATTTGATAGCAGCCTTCAACTTCCTTAAGGGAGGTTCCAAACAGGCTGGAGAAAGGCTGTTCACAGTAGTGGTGGATGGCAGAACGAGGAACAATGGTCTCAAGTTGCAGTGGGAGAGGTCCATGTTGGATACTAGGAAAAACTATTTCACTAGGCGGGTGGTGAAGCACTGAAATGGGTTACCTAGGGAAGTAGTGGAGTCTCCATCCCTAGAGGTGTTTAAGTCTTGGCTTGACAAAGCCCTGGCTGGGTTGATTTAATTGGGATTGGTCCTGCCTCGGGCAGAGGGCTGGACTTGATGGCCTTCTGAGGTCTCTTCCAGCTTTATGGTTCTATGATTCTATGAAAACTGGCCCAGTCCAAATTCAACTTGCTCATTGCCTTAGAGGTTACAATTCAAAGCTTGTCTGTAAAAGTTAATGTGGTCTGTGACAGAAGTACAGCTCTGCTGTAATTATTTATGGAAAAGTGTATTATAATGCAGTTATTGGGATATTTACTGTAAGAATACACTGATTTAATATCATGGGAGACTAAGGGAAAGCAAGCAGCAGGGAAACAACAGCTCCAAGATAAGCCACCTCCTCAGTAAACATTTTAATTTTTTAACAAAAAATGCCAAATCTATTAGCTCTGAAGACTCTGCTTCTTGGCTCCAGCCAATTTATAGAGAACAAGATTTTGATAAGCTGGGCCAACACCCAGGAAAGGACAAAAAGAAGGACTAAAGCAGTTTAAAAATGGACTTCTTCTCAAGCAGTGGGTATTGGTTTAGGAGTTGCTTAGGGAAAAGCAGGGGTGATGATGGTAAGCTTACAAGTAAAAGAGATTGGTTTTAAAATCCTTTTTCCCAAAATGCTTTTTTCCTACCATTAAAGTAAACAATACTATGGTTTAAGCGGGCTGTCTGGTCATTATATTAACCACTGGCCACAGACTGCCAAAGGGAAGAACCGTAGATGTCTGAATTCAGTAAGAACTGTTGGATAATTGTGTAATTTTTTTTTCCTCGACAAATTTTTGTCCAGTATTTTTTTTTTAAACCATCTGACAACCCTTTGGGCGAGCCAGGCAGTCTCCCGGGGACGCCAATTGGTTAGGACTGGCCCTGGGGACAGGTCACATGGTCATCTGAAGTACAGATATTTCACATTGCAAGTTTACTCCAATCTTCCCTTTGATTTGCTGGTAGAATTTTAGCACAGGACTCATGGGAAGGAAGAGTCCCAGAGTTTTCCTCAAAAACATCACTGTATCCCAGCCTGGTCTGAGCTGCTGTACCTGTACTTCCCTAGTCCAGCAAAACCTTGGTCTAGCATTGTCAGCAATGCCATAGGTGCTCCAGGACTGGAGCCCTCAAAGGAAAAACAGCAAGCTGAGACCAGAAGCATTGCCAGACCGGAGAAGAATGGAGCTCAGGTGGCCCGAGCTGGAGAGCCCTAGTGGCCCAAACAAGGGAGCCCCAGGGGCCAGTGACCTAAGGAGGGAAGTCCTACAAGCCGGTGGCGAGAACAGCAGAGCACCAGGGGCCAGCACTCAGAGCAGAGGAGCCAGCATTGACCTTCCCTGCTCTGGTAAATTCCCTAATTTGAGACTGGGTCAGGTGAGGATGTTGGACCAGGGAAGTTCAACCTATATTTTCTTCGCATATTTGGAGAAAAAAAATGTTTTTCCTTTTGCTGGATATAGACAGTAAAGATTTTGAGACCGTTTATACAATAACTACACTTCTGGAACTTTAATGTCTAGGTCAAGATTTTGCCCTCATCTATCTTGACTGGCACAATTCAATACAAAAAATTACAAGTTTGCATAATTTGCATTTTCAAAAGTTAGCTTGTGCACACAACGAAATAGTCCATTATGTCAATCTATGTACTTCCACTAGGAAATTAATACAATACCCACAGCCCTACATTAGGCTAGGCACTTGCCCAAGGACATCCCGGATTTCAAATTTGGATGCCTGATAAGATAATATGGTTTGTACAATTTTGTAATGTCCCTGTTGTACTGAAACTGCTAGAAAGTGACAGACTCTGCAGTTCTCCCTGGTTGTTTTAGTTCCAAGAATGACTAAAATAGCTTGTGTTTCCAATTGCCAAAACAAAGGAACTTCTTAAGTTTTGGCCAGCAGAGACTGTTCTGCTTCAGCCTGGCTGTCATGTCCCAGGTGACTGGAAGTTCCTTGAATCAAAGTACTGTACGGCACCTATGCAGCAGCAGTCAAAAAAGCAAACAGAAAACTAGGAATCATTAAAAACGAGATATAGAATAAGACAGAATATCATATTGCCTCTATTATAAATCCATGCGACACCCACATCTTGAATACCGTGTGCAGATGTGGATGCCTCATCTCAAAAAAGATATATTGGCACTGGAAAAAGTTAAGAAAAGGGCAATAAAAATTATTAGGGGTTTGGAACGGGTCCCATATGAAGAGAGATTAAAAAGACTTGAACTTTTCAGCTTAGAGGAGGCTAAGGGGGATATGATAGAGGTCTATAAAATCATGACTCATGTGGAAAAAGCGAATAAAGAATTACTTACGCCTTCCAATAACACAAAAGAAGTAGGAGTCACCACATTAAATTAATTGGTAGCAGTTTTAAAACAAACAAAAGGAAGTATTTCTTCACACAGTGCACAGTCAACCTGTGGAACTCCTTGCCAGAGGATGTTTTGAAGACCAGGACATTAACAGGATTAAAAAAAGAACTAGATACATTCATGGAGCATAGATCCATCAATAGCTATTAGCCAGTATGTAGGAAACTGGGAATGGGTGACAGGGTACAGATCACTTGATGATTACCTGTTTTGTTCATTCCCTTTGGTCTGACCCAGTATGGCCATTCGTATGTTCTTATGACTTGATAGATTTAAGAAATGCAGTGGATATGTTTCTGTGGTGAGCTCCCTGCAGCTCCTGAACTCACCGTGGTGTGTAGAGCCATGGGGAACTCACCACAGCTGCTGGGAGCTAAGGGAAACTTGCCGTGGGGGGCAGAAGCTGTGGTGAATTCCCCGCAGCATGCAGACCCAGCCCTCCGCCCCTGGGACAGGAGACCCACAGATATGTGGAATTGTGAATAATGATTCTGTGAATGGCCAGGGGCTCCTGTACTTTATTTCAACATTATGGAGCATCACTGCACTACATGGACGCTAAGTGGACCCACACTGTACTGATGTAAACTGTCAAAGTCCTATTGCTATGCAGCAAAATACCATATTTTGGGCTTAGAGACCAGAAAAGTTCTGCATGATGTGAGTCTCTGTGTGGGCTTGCTTTGCATTTTTCATGACAGTAGCATATGCTGTTAGAAAGATTTTAGGCCTAGTCTATATCAGACTAAATTTTCTACCACTAAAAACATACATCTTCCTCTTTCCTATCTTTCCATCACAGGTCATCCAAAACCCATAGGGATCTGGGATGAATGATGCGGTAGGAAGAAGGCTATCTTGTGCTACAATGCCTACAGCAACAGTCAGGAAGAATTTGATGAGCTGCTGTTGTCAGAGAGCTCCGTATCTTAAGGAGAATGGGTTTCTTTGGGCCTTTGTCACTGTGTATTGCTAAAGTGCGGAACAAGGAAACTGGAAATATCTTTTGCTTGTTGACATGTAAATATTTCTTTGAGGATACAGTCTCCATCAGGCAGATGGCTAATTTCTTTGCTCTAACTTCATTCTCCAGGGTTAGTATGATGTCCCACCTCTAGAGTCAAGCCCTAATTGCTGTCAGAAGTTCAGATGCAAAATTGGTGTCTACATATCATTCATTCAAGTGTTGCTACTGCACTGTGACTTAAACAGCAGCAGAAACGGAAACCACTTGTCAGTTTATTCCTGCGCAAGCTGTTTTGCTCAAATAGGGGCTTACATTTTAAAAGGGTCCAGGTTCACAATTTCAGTAAATATAGAACCACCAAGAAAGGCAGGAGTTCATATATGTTTGACTGGTCCAGCTGGACCAGGCTTGCCAGGGAGCAGGGATTTCTCTTTCCCTAATCATTCACAAATCTTCTCATTGAAGAAAAATGTGCCTTTTCCTTTGTCCTTGCCATCGAGATCCAAGAAGCCATTCAGTATGAAATTGGCACTGAGCACAAAGCCAAGACACAGAGTTCCTCATTTGTCTTGTTCACATGTAAAACATATTTTGGAGCTAGCGAACTTCTTGCCTCCTGGATACCCTACTGCCATTGAGCAGACAGGCAATGCGAATGGCCAGACCGGCGACAGTCAGTTATTGGTTGTCTGATTGGATGCACATTCATCTTCAAATTATGTTGTGTGACAGCACAGGCTGCTGAACGCCGTTTTAACATGCAGGGTGACTCCTCAGGAGGCTCTTTATTATGCATTCAGCAGGCTATTTTCAGACTCCACAGCACATCAGGGAGCCCACTGGCTGCGTTTATCCCTTTCCACCTGGGCACAGGAAATAGTGCCGTGTCCCTCCGGGGAATAGAGATATTTCAAAACCCACACGTTGGCTCTCCTAACCAGACAGAAGTGGCCAGACACATTATGTGTTTCCATCAGAAATGAAATCCCTAAATAAGGTATCGCTAGGGAAAAGAAAAGTGTTCAAACAGTGACCCTTTGACAAGAGGAGAGAAAAATTCGATCCACCTACATGAAGACTTTGCTCCTGCTGCCCCTGCCCCCAGCCTGTTACACTTCCAATATCCTGCTGCTAAAACTGTGTTATAAAATATTTCACTTGCATCTCCAGTAGCATTCCAAGCAGTCCTGGAAAGTCACAAGATGAACGGATTCAGAATGTGCATTGTGGCGCTTCAGACCTCTCAGACTGTCCACAGCACAGTCGGCATTTGCAATGAGGCTCAGGGGAGCCTGCTCCTGCTCCCTCTCTCTCTCTCCCTCTCCCTCTCCTCTCCTCTCCAGTGTGATTTACTTCCACTTGCTAAGAATACTTCATCTCCTGCCCTTTAACAAATTCCATCAGTGAGTTGTGCTGGTGACTTCCTGAGAATGGATTCATGCTCAAACATGCAACTGCAAAGCAGTGACTAAACAGTGTCAAAAACCCAGTATCATTCCTCTTCTTGTTCTCTGCTTTACCTATCCACCATTGACAGGGAAAAAACCCTCAGAGGAGGCTACTGTCAGTAAGGCTCAGAGAGCATAAAATAAGTTATGAATATACTTTATTTTTAGGAGGGACTTGAAGTGAAGCACTGGATCCCAAGCACTGCCCAAACCTGAAATTTTGGTGTCAAATCCCCAGCCAGGATCTGAATCCAAATCTGGACCCAGTTTCAAATCCAAACTTTCTGACTTATTCCTTTCTTTACAATGGATTGAAACTGAATGCTGAAACTGAACATCCTCAAACTTTGGTGCAGTTTGGATCTAGAGCTGAACCTGAATGCTGTGCTGTAGGCCCACCTCTAATTAGTACGGCCTTAAACTTCCAGTGGTGCACATCACTGATATTTGGAAAGAAGGCTATACTTGAACAGTGCTAAGAAGTGCCATGGCAAGTCACAAGATCAGAAGTATCTCTCACTATGTACAAATGTAACATTATTTGAAGCAAAAATATTTTTTGGGGGGGGAAGACTGTATTAAAGGTGACATTTCTGGAGTGACTGCCAATTAGTTAGAAGTAACAGCTATGAAGCCAGCAATATGGACATCCAATAGAAGATGCTGCAAAGATGTTTCCATCTAGCTTCACCACTAATAGCCACAAGAAGATAATTAGGGGCAGACTCTTTGGTCTGCTAAGGCCATTTTATGCTGTGTAAACATTTGGGGTGCCAACCATCCTGCCCAACCCTAATGGGAGGGGAAAGGGGGGGCGATGTCAGAGATGTTCCAGGAAGAGGGTGGTGGAACACAGTTCCACTACATCTGATACTCCACTCATGCAAGATCTGATACGGACCTTATGATACTGGCAGATATTAGAATAGGCCCCTGGTGCCTCTGACTTGCTCCAGGGTTTGGTAGTTGAGGATTAGGGAACTGCAACTGGGCTTCCATTGGCCTCCATTCTCTCAATTTTCCCAAGTCAGAGGCATTCTCTCTAACTAAGAAACAGGAAAGTTCATGCCAATGTGATTTTATACAGCAAAAGGAATATTGCATTACTGAGAAGTTAAAAATCAAATGGTAACAGGTGCATCTCTTGTGATTACAGGATAGCCCTGGGAGCTGCAAGAACAGCAGTTGCACTGTGTATTTTAACTATGCAAAGTTTGAAATCCTTTGAAATGGAGGACTTCAGTTGCAACTATCGACTTAAATGTTATTCAGGGATATTCCCGATCCCTAACAGAAAGAATGGTGTGCATGATAAAAGCCAGGAAGAATAATATGGCTGCAGGACTACTTTATGAGAACTGAGCAGGGAACCATCTACAGACCTATCCCACACAGGTACACAACTGTTCAAAAATCAGTCAGAAGAAAATTAAAAGCAATATGTTATGTTAAAAATGCCACTGCAAGTATGAATCTTTCTGTTTTAGAACCTCTAAAAAACCTCCAAAGAGGGAACAGTAGTGCCAATACGCCATCCTGAAAATCCCAGTTGTGCTCAAAACTATAGGTTTACACCACCATCCACTAGAGGTGACACGACATGGTGTTTCAGATGAACAACTATGACAGTATTGAACCTTGGATTTATTTTAATGTATTAAAAAAACCCTAAATATGTATTGTAATTTTAACCTTGTTTCATATCAGTGCAGTGCCTGCAAAAGTACATCCACTTTTCAGTTCCTGCTCATAAGGCAGCACTGACAGCTGGAATTGAGGAGATGTTGTGAAGAACCTGTATGACCCTTCAGATAAATCTTTGGATTCTTGTTGGAGCCAATCAATTCTGCTCTCCAAGTGTCAGCTGGTAACAGACATATCTGTCAATACCACAAGTGTTGCAGTCACCAGGCAGGTTGTATTCACAGTTGGAAACTTAGCTCAGTAATAGCTTACATTTAAGTAAAGGATAACCCTGGATTATGCATTTCACACAGTTGAGGTTAAAACGGGGTCATGATTTGCGTTAATACCAGTGCAAGGTTTCCATCTGACACTAAGAACAAATCATGTTGTCTTTAGTGATGTATCTTCTCAGCGCCATTTCTAAACACGCCTTTCTCAAATGGTCATGAAAAATAAGGGATGTCCCATAGTTTAGTTTTTAATTTACCTTCATTTCATATTGATCTGATATTATCTCACTTTTATTAATGCACTTTTTTATTTGGTTATTCACAGCAGAAATGCTGATGTGAAAATGGTTAAGAGAAATACATTTTGTTAATAAATAGGTACAGAGGCATTACCATGCTGAGTGAGACCACAAATCCATTTAGTTTGGTATCTTCCCTCAGACAGAGGGCAATACCTAATATGTCAGAGTAAAAAGTGTAGACAATCCAAAGGTACAAGTACCCAGTTGTACAATGCTGTTACTGAGGCTTAATCGATTAACATGAACCGGTGGGGGCTGGCGCAGCTCTCTGTTTAAACATATTGTTTAACTGGTCAGCCAATTAAATGGGCTTTTACATCCCTAGTACTGAGAAGGGGAAAAAAATCTATTCCTATGACCCACAGGAAACCCGTTGGCAGCTGCAAACATTAGGCCTACTCATCTTTATATCAGTACCTTAACTTGCAAATATACAAATTTTATTAATGCTCATAAAGCCCTTATTAAACTAATTTACAAATGGACCTTTGTGAGACCCAGTATGGTCATTCTTACATTTCATATGAAATCCATCATAAACACACATTTAGAGGGACTTGCCATAGCTGATGATAAGATATTAGGAGCAGAGAACCCAGCTTGGCTTTCAGATCCCAGATACAGCAAGAAGGGATGGAAATTAGGGCAAAAGATGTACTGAGTCTATCCAATATGCAGGTGAAAGAAACCTCATAAAGTCTTTTTTACAGACCTACTTTTTAGAGAAGAGTCCTACTTAACATGGATGTTTCTATTATATATGCTTCCTAGAAGTTAATAATCCATGATTCCAACCCCCAAATGAAACAAAAACAGAAAAATTATTTCTGGAACTTGAAATATATTACTATCGCTGCAAGACCATCCATTATAACTGGTGTGCACAGTATTACACTAACTGCTTCGTTACTGGTCCACAACCACAACTCCCATGCTGCAGTCATCATTGACATTTTACTGAAATCTTTGTACACACTAGAAGATTTACCCGGCATTGCTCGGGTCCTTCACTGAACTGTTATTTGTTTTTTGAAAAATAAAATGAAAATGTACATGCTTCATTTAAATCTGGGGTGGGGCTGGGGATGAGGGGTTCAGTATGCAGGGGGCCCCAGGGAGAGAGGACAACTTCAGTCCTCCCTCACCGCAGCAGCTTGGGGCCAGGTGAGAAGTGCATGTCCCCTGGCTGGGACAGGTCCAGGTTCGTCTGCCCCCTGTACTCCCCAGCCAGAGTGAGGAATGCAGCAAACTGCGCACTTGCCCCTTGCTCCCTGACAAAAGGAAACAGCCAGCAATATTCCCATACGAATGGAAGGGCGGGAGGCAAGAGCTTCAGCTCCCCCCTGCCCTCCCTAAAGGGTGCGTGGAAGGGGAGGCTTGGGGCTGGGGCAGTTCCAGGGGTAGGGCACTCCCAGCCTGCCCCTTTCACCTGCCTGATGATTCTGTCTCTTTTCTGTACGGTTTTATGAGAACATTTGGCAAAAGTCAAGCAACTAATGAACCTTAATAGGGCTTCCCTGTGATTCAGAAATACATCAATAAGGGACAATTGAGGAAATTACAGAGAACCCTCTATGCCCAATGGTAATCTGATACACGGACCAACGGAGGGTTAGCAACAATGCAATCTTACATAGGTTAGGTGATGTGCTAGAATTGCCTGGAAGGCACCAGATTTTTTTCACTTCCCCCTTCTCTTCTCCCTGATCAGGAGGATTTCCCGACACTCTCACCCTGTCAGTCTTCTTCCTATTTAAAACAGAACAATTTTATTGCTGTCACTCCCCGCCTGCGAAGCATAACTACTGCAGGATGCCAAGGACAAAAGCGTGCTGTGACTACAATGTCTGGCCTTCCCTGGGCTGGCTTTGGTGCATACAGGTGAATGTAGGGCAAGCAACAGCAGATAGCCCTGATTCAGTGACTGAACAAAAAGTGCGACAGCTCAACCTTCCATTTCTGCAGAACAGCTGCTTTCACCCACGGAGTCCTCACGTTCTATAAGCCATTTGGCTGTAGAACAGCCTGGGAGAGCAGATCTCAAGACGATGATTCTGTCTGCAAAAGATAATGGGCCTCACCATCTCTCCAGGCAAGAACTTCAGGGCAGGAAATGGCTCTTCTCACACCTCCCCTCATTCCACAAGGGAATTGCAAGCTTCTCTACCAACTCAATTGCTTCCATGTAACTAGGGCTCACCGTGAAGCAAGCAAGACGATATTTTAATTCCATTTTATGATTTTTAACAACTTTGTCTCAAAGGGCAAGGCTCCCTTTAGTTCTCTGGTTCGTATTTAAAACAGCAGGAAATGCAGTTTAATATGTTCTTTGCAAGTGGTACAAACAGAAGGGAGAAAATAAAGGGAATAGGAGAGAAATGAAACAGGAAACTGAATGTTATATTGGCAGAAAAATATTCAATTTTTTATACAAAACACAGTAACATGAATCACAGGCAGTTTGCTGAGGGGAAGGTTGATTTTGTGGCTAAAGAAAAGGTTTGAGACACTAGATCTTGGATTATATTCTCAGCTCTTCTTCCCCTGACTTTGTGACCTCTGGCCAATTTTTTAATCCATCTGTGCCTCAGCTTTCTCACTCGTGAAAAAGGCAATAGATATCTTCACTTCCTCCACAGGAATGGATAATTAATTACTGGGCCAATTCCAGACACACTGACCCAGGTACCACTGACTTCAATGAGAGTTTTGTGTGAGCAAGATCTCCAGGATTTAGTCCTACTCTTGGAAAAACACACTGAAACCCTTGAGGTCTATAGCAATGCAAAGTATTATCATCCAGTACTGTGCAAATTTGTCTTTTCTAGAGAGAAAAGAAAGGAGGAGGCTAGTACTGCTTATCTGATACATGACAGGACTATATTACTCACAATTTATGCTAATCTGGAAGCAATTTCCATGTAAAATTAAACCTGGGGAGTATTACTAACTTTGTGTTTTCGCAAAGTCATTTTGTTTAGATACATATTTTGGGATTTCAGGATGGAAGAAAGCCAAGATGCGTATCTGCTCCTATCCACCTGTCTGTCTTGTGTTCACACCCTGTAATGAGCGTTTCTCTCTCTCTCTCTCTCTCTCTCTCTCTCTCTCTCTCTGATCTAAGTGCTTGTTTGACAATCCTTTTTAAAAAGGAGAGAGACAGATGCAGAGCCTGTACAAAGTTCAACATCCATGTTACAGTAATATTAGAGATCCGTGGCAAATTGGGAGAATCAAACTCCCTGTGCCCAATCATTCCTTTTTGGCAGAAAAAAGAGAAAATGGTCCTGCAAGGGCACGATTATTCTCCTCTCCTCTGCCCAGAAGGTACAAACACTTCCCACTAAAGTCAGCGAGAGTTACTTGTGTCCCGTGGGGGAGAATTCATCCCCAGGAAAGTGTCACAAGCTGTACTCTGTTGTTTCTCTGAATTACTTGCCTTTGGAACAGGCGTGGAAGCGAGGGTGGCCATTCACCCTCTTTTATAGAGGACAGTTCTGTTTTTTGCCACTCTGTTCTCTCTTGATATGAAACAGGATGCTTGGGTTGGGCTCCCGGGGGCTCTCCTGCAGGCTGCCTTGCTAAGTAGCAGGTAGCGAGGGGAAAGTGTTCAACTTGTGGCTTCTTCTTGCTCTCGGCTGCAGAGGGGAGGGCAGAGGAGGAATGTAGCAGGCTGTGAACTTTCCCCTTGCTCCCTGAGAATCAGAGGAAAAGGAAGAAGAGCAGCAGTGACCCGGTATGCGTGGCTGCAGCCCCTCTCACCCTCACAAAATGGCGCCCTTGCCCCCTCCTCCACTCCCCCCTCCCTGACTCCTGAACCCCCTACATCCTCCTGCCCTGGGCCCCCTATGCACTAAATTCAACTGTCCTCTATTCTTGAGGTGCTCTGATGGCCACTCCAGTGGAAGCTGCATTGAGTGTGTTTAGCAACAGGGCTCCAGGACCAGAAAGGAGTAAGGGAGGGACATGAAGTGCTTTGCAGCAACATCTGAGCAGAGAAGGAAAGAGAGGATGACATTGTTGACTCTGCCCTGAAGAGGGAGGCCCCTGATGGAGATCAGTAAGATACCTGGTTGCCAGAGAAACAATCTGCTCAAGATGTATTTGAAAAAATTGGAATAACCTTAGCACGGATCCACGTCTGAGATGAAGGGCTCAGGACTTAAAAGCAGCACCGCAAGTACGTGACAGGTGCAAAATGTAAGCCGAGTGCTAGTGATACACAGAATGCAGCACACCTGACGCTCAGGATATAGCACCAGCATTGCCATACTGCTCCTCTGCAAAGCTGATGTGCTTTGTACCCCTGCAAACTGGCACCCTTTGTTGCTAGTACGCTGTACAGCCAGGAGAAGGAACCATCATCCCCATCCTGTTCTATTTGAGCATTGGTGCCTGTTAGGCAAATTGCCCCCTACTAGCAATTTCTCTGGGAGATTCATATACGGTGCAATGTGCAGGCACAACAGAACCATACTACAAAATGTCCTTGGTTTTACCAAACACTCACAGCCACATAAAAGGGTATCCAACTTTGAACATCCAAATTTGACAAAACCTGCCTATGGGATTAAATACACTATTTTTACTTGGGTCACAAATGAAGCGCCTTGTAGGCCAGTTTAGCATGATCGACAAAGTGGCCCTCATGTCTGGGATGATGGTGCCATGGGCTAGGACACAGATAGGTGTGGGGAAATTTGATCTGTATCTGCAACAGACCAGACATTAATGAGAACTCATTATAATCAGCACCAGAATACCACCAAAATGAAGGAAAAGACTGATCAGACCCCTCATCGGTGCTAATCTGAGTTGAAGTGGGCAGGAGGTCTCATAGGAAGAAATAAGGTCCTTGCATAATCAGGGCTATTTCAGTATGTTTACTGAAGGGGTGTGTGTGAGAAGATGTTACTGTTATTATTTGACAGTAGCACCTGCTATCATCCATTCTTCACACTGCAATAGTGACAGAAAGAGAAGTCATAGTCAAGATTTAGGCACCATTGTGCCATGCACTATGCAAATGCATACATGACAATCCCTGCCCAGAGCTATATTGGAAAGGCAGAGAGAGGAAACAGAAGCACAAAGGGGTGAAGTGACTTGCCAGTAGTCACACAGCAGGTGTGGCAGAGCTAGGAAAAGAATACAGGCTTTCTGACTTCCAGGACCTTCCTCCATCATGCTGTCTTTCTGCTACCCTGTGCCCCTTGTCACTAATATTCCGATACTTGTCTGTTTGCATTGGTTTTCTTTAGTATTTAATTTACATATTTGTATGTGGCACTGGCTAATACCCCAAAACAATAGTGTATCATCAACATTCAACATAGGTTTAGAAAGGGCAATTGCGATACCACTAATTATAAATATATATAAAATCCCCCTGCTGCCACTGTGAAAAGAAAGGAGCAAATTAAGAACTGCCTCCTCACTGGTTTGTGGCTGCTACTATAATGCTTCTTTGGAACCCAGTTATTTTATTATCACCATCTTTACGACCACCCAGGGAAAAGAGCTTTGCGGCTTTCCCAAGCAGCTGTCCTACTGTTCCACTGCAGCCAGAAAGCCGACCCCAGACCACAGCACTCTGCTTTTTATGGCAATTCCACTTCTAACCTGTGAGATGAGGAGCATGCAGCGTCATGCAATGAGCTAAGGTGATATTAGCTAATTGAAACCATACCACCAGTGCACTAAATGCTAGTCACTCCAATCTTCTCTCTCCCCCTGCCTTGTGTGCCTCCCTTCTCTGTATTATCCTTTTTCTTTCCCCCACTCCCCAAGACCCTGTCTGCCTTCTAATCCCTCCAGAGCGATTAAAGCAGAATCAACAACAAAGGGAAGGCTACACTAAAATCTATTATTAAGACTCGGTGCTATGCTTTCTCCTTCAGTTCAGAGCCCACCCCTGTGCAGGTGTCCTGCTCCTCCCAGGAGCGGGGAGCTAATGACCTCCAGCAGCTGGGCTACCTGAGGTGATGCACAGTCAGAAAGGATTTTTTTCCTGTGCAGAACAGGCACTCTTCTTTCTCAGAGCAATTACTACGAATGATTTATGTGACCAGTCAAAAGGGCCCTGCCAGTGTTCTTATTTCATCTATGAAAAAAAAGGAACTCTGCTGGAATTTTATCAGGGAGCTTGGATTAAATTGACAGCTGCCTTTTGTTTTGTTTTTAAAGCCCTTCCCTTCAGAGCACTGCATTCTGTTTGGAAATGGAAAAAAAGAAAAAAAAAACCCAAGAGAAAAAAAAGCATAACAGGAAAATCTATTTTCTTCCTTTCTCTCCATATACATTTTAAATGGGGCCGTTTTTAAGAAGCTGACATCTGAGAATGATCCTGGCTCACACTGACTCAAAACAGCATTTTATTTCACTCCACTGAAGCCACCAAGGCAACGGCTTTTATTCGCTAGTACAAGTGTCTGTTCGGCTGATGGAGAAAAATGACGGAGTCTCCATCTCAACAAGAGAACAATCCATAAATTCTGTTTAAAATGCTTCCCTGCCCCAATGCACACAAAGACATACAGGTAGGTAGACAGACATGCAGAGACAGATACAGGCAGGAACACACAGAAAGACAGAAACACACAGAGAGGCACAAACATGTACTGACAGACTGCACACACAAACAAGTCCACAGATTCACAAAGGCACACGCACATTCACAGATAGATACACAGTGAAACAAAAGCTCTCCCAGACATACACAGATGGACAGAGACGCATGCAACACATGCACCAAGGGTTATGCAGTTATAGGGAAAAAAACACCACAGGCAGGCAAGCACACTGACAAAGCCAAATGCAAACACCAGAAGACAGAGATGGACACACAGACTGATTGATTAAAACCTAAGTCTGCCTACAACAAAAAGTATAAAGAAGCATTTAACTGACTGAGCCACCAAGTTCCTTCTTTCTGTCAGCTTGTCACTGGATGCAGCAACCTCCAAATGCATTTGACAATCTTTTAGTTTTTTATTAAATTATTTGTTTTTTATTTAGGAATCATAACCTAACACAAATACATAAAATCATCCAAAACACAATTAGCTAAAACATCAGTTCTAATGTGTTTAGAACTAGATTTATTACCATCAGAAACAATTCTATTTTTTGATACACAATACTATTCTTCCTTGGAGAATTTTGGAAAGAACAGTATTATAACTTCTGATCAAAACAGTTAAAGAGAGAGAGATGAACAACCCAATAACAACAATAAATTCTAATAGAAAAAATGATGTAAAGTCATCTATATGGCATGTCACACAAAGGATGGGTGTGCATTATTTAAACCTGAAAGCTAGTCAATTTCAAAACATGAGTTAAAAGTAGTTTCACTGAATACACTGCCCATATGCCTCCACTAATTTTTGTTATTTTATAATCAGATCCTTGTGTTTTTAAAAAAATATTCTCTCTCCACCCTTGCTGTGTGACAGACTGAAATGAGCAACTGAGGAAACTAACTAACTATACAAGAACAACAGTGAAACTGATTATATGCAATATGCTGTCAAATGTTAAACTGGAGAAATAGAAAAAAAATGCCTTCTTTAATCTGTTTCACCTCTAGTCACTTTAGAGATTGCAGTTAACAAAAGTAGTTAAAGTACAGTTTTAGACAAATATTTTTAAGATGGTGGTCTCCCTTTGCTGTGTCATAATCTTTTAAGATCCAGCTGCTTCTTACTATTTGGACCATTGGTAGACAACCTGTGGCCTACAGGCTAAACACAGCTTGTCAGGGCAGACTGACAGATAGGTTGTTTACCTTGAGCCCTCACGTATGGCTGCCCGCAGCTCCCAAAGGCTGCGGTTTGCTGTTCCCAGCCAATGATGGCAGTGGAAAGTGATGCAGGCTGCAGGGACGTGCTGGCTGCCGCTTCCCACAACTCCCATTGGCTGGGAACAGCGAACCACAGCAAATGGGAGCAGCAGGCAGCCATACCTGCGAAGGCAAGGTAACCAGCCTGCCCGGTGGCCTGCCAGCAGGTTACCCTGACAAGCTGCGTGCAGCCCACTGGTTGCCCACCACTGATTTGGACCATTCCCATGGCTGTATGCCCCCCAGACCCAGGTGTCAGAAGCACTGTCACAGCTGATGGAGTCACATCAAGAATGCTGCTAATTCAAGTGTGCTGCTCTTCCAGGATTTCAAGTGCTGCTAATTCAGGCGTGTTGCTCTTTTGGTTCCTCCACATAGCTTTACTAATGGCATCTGTGGCATTAAATGTCACCACCAAATCCCAGAACTACCTGCCCCCCTCTATACTCCTCCCCCCCCCCCCACAGAGCAAAGCAAAACAAACAAAACTATAAAATGTACCCAAAACGAGCCTCTCCTGGACACACACTTCTCCTAGGGAGAGGATGAGAGAGTAAACAATACATGGCTGACATTAGTCTTGTTGCTTAAAGAACTTATGGAAAAATCTCAGACACTACAGTGATAAACATACAGAATAGAATATAAAGGAAAATGGTTTTATAAGCTGCTATAGCCATATACTTTACAGCAGATCCTGCTGTCATTCTGTATCAATTTTACCTAATTTGGAGAGACAGTAGATGGGGGAGGGGGAGAAGGAGTAGAAAAAAACCCACCTGGCCTCTTTGTAAGGAATAAAGTAGCAATATGCCAATGCTTTCCAGGATTCAGCATTACGAAATCTATGATTCATCCAGTGCGGCTTTTATAGCTATCTGGTGGTGTGGTCAGCTAGTGGTGAAATCTCCATTGCCTAACATTTTGGGTGGCCATTACAGCCACTGGTAGCTTCTTGGACCAGAGAACTAGAAGCTGAAGTATGTCCCAATCAGCACAATTATTTTAGCTTTGGACAGAGAAATTGGCAGGATCAGCTTTGGGACCCAGTGATAGATCACTGCTTTGGACCCATCCTTGAACACTGCCAGTGAGAATGCTATTTGCTTGAAGTTCTTGTATTGCCTGTTCATGATGCTGGCTGTTCAGAGTACCCTGTCAATGTCCCCTATGCAGCTGGAAGTAGTACACAGGCAATGTAACAGATTCCAAAGAGACTTTTCAGACTTTGCAGTCTAACATTCAGCAGCATCTAAATAAAAGTGACCTCTTTTCCACAGTGGTGCACATCTGCAGCTTCCACAGATGTGTATGGCTGCTGCGGGCACTCACTGTCTTTGAAAACCAAGTCACTTATCTTTAGGGGCCTAAATTTAGGCATCCGAGTTTGAAAATGTGAACATGGGCCTTATACTGTGTTAAGAGAGACAAGATTGGAGAGGTAATATCTTTTATTGGACCAACTTCTGTTGGTGAGAGACAAGCTTTCAAGCTACCTGAAGAGGAGCTCTGTGTGGCTTGAAAGCTTGTCTCTCTCTCCAACAGAAGTTGATCCAACAAAAGACGTTATCTCATCCATGCTGTCTCTCTAATATTCTGGGACTAACACGGCTACAACAACACTGCATTATACTGTATAATTCATTTGGTACATACATATATAACTAAAAGGTGCTTCATTTTTATTTCTTGAATTCAAGGGTTATGACTTTTAAAGGCTGGTTTCTAAAAGATTTTGTCAAGATCGATACATACTTCTTGGCTCTGGTCAGACTGCTTCAAGATGGAGGACAGCCTAAAGACTGTAGCTACAATCTGCTCCATTTTATACAAATTAGGTGTGTCTTTGGGACTGCTGGAAAAATGCCATCTTGGTCCTCATTTGGGCAAAGTGTGCCCACCTCACAGTTCAGTATCCAAGCCAGTGCTTTCTCATTCCTTTAGCACTCAACTCTGACCTGATGGGCAAACTAACAACTACAACAACAAATAAAAAATTAGGAATCCAGTGTCACAAAAAGAAAAAAAATAACACTGGTATCTTTCTTATATTTTGTTCCATTTGTGGTTCTTTTTTCCACAATCCTTATAAGACTGCCAAGCGCTCATGCCCAGAAACACTGAGTCAAGCAGTAGAAAATCAGAGGGGAGGGGGAAAGACACAGATAAAAATAGAGAGAAATGTTGATTGCATTGTTACTGCTTCAATTAAGCTCAGATGCACCAGCCTTATGAGTCAACAGCAATGACAAGAGGGCACGGAAAACAAGAGACTGCAATGCATAACCAGTTACTAGCACCATTAAGTGGAGGGATCACTGAACTCCCAAGCCAGTGACTTTTACAATGAAAGGAGAAACAGCCTTGTGTGATGCTATCCCTTTGCTGTGAGAGTTTGAAAACAACAACAAAGGCAGAGCTAATAAGGGCCAAACAGTGAGAGCTGATGCCTTTGGTAATGCTCTGTTGTTAAAGAGCTGCCCTCCACAACACAGTCTGCAGTGACGGGGCTGTAAAAGTTGGCCATTAAAGACTGACTCAAATAGTTCAAATAAAGATACTGTCGTTTCTGGGGTTTAAAATCAGTTGCAATGCCTCAATGTATCTCTGTGGAGGCTGAGGAGGAGAGGAAGAAAGAGTTGGATATAATTACAGGATCCCATTGCATGGCCAATAAACACATCTGGACTCTCTTCACCTTAATGAGAGGAGTGCTATTGCTGAAAGAACTATACATACTGGATACACAATTTGTATCCACAGCTGCATCTGTATTCACAAAAATCAGTCCTGGATATCCGCAGCCATAGCTGTAGATGTGTACACCTGCAGATATAAAGTGGATATCCACGGATTTGCAGGGCTCTAACTACACAGACCTGTACCCATCTGACAGCATGAACCCATCCCCCAGCCCTATCCTCACTGTTGTGATCTCATGGTCTCCCTGGGTCCAGACTACCAGATTTCTGTTCTGCCCATCAAGTTACACAAACACACACTGAGCAATGAGAGGAGTGAGAGAAGCAGTAGTAGAGGGGTGACAGGATAGACCCAGTGACATCAGAGAGAGAGGCAATATATATGAGACTTCATTAATAAGGCTAGTTTTGTGGTAGGGCAAAGATAATTTCCTAGATTGCTCTACTGTTCCTCTATTGCTGTAATCACGTTATGGTGAGAGAGGTAGGATTGGGATAAGGCCGAAGGAGGAGATGACTGGGTACAGTAAGAGAGCCAAAGACTCTCAAATGACCTTTGGATTCAGCAATGATTATTGAGACTGTGTGTGTCACCTGTTACGTATGACAAGAAAGAAAGAAAGAAAGAAAGAAATTCAGGTGGTGTGGTTGGCTTCAACTTCATACTGTCTTACCCCTCTGACTCCACCATACCACCTCCTCACATGTTTTATGACCAAGGAGATGGGGGAGGAAAAGAAAAATAAGAGGTCCGTGTGGCTTGAAAACTTCTCTCTCTCTCACCAACAGAAGCTGGCCCTCACTGATCTTGTCTCTCTCTAAAAGATACAATATCAACTTTTATTGCACTATTAGTGCTCTCCTTATACGGTGAAAGCCAGGCAATCACTATCGAAAGGGCACAGATGTAACTTAGGTAGGGTTGCCAGATGGTTTAACCAAAAATACCGAACCCCCCCCCCCCCCAAAAAAAAACACTGGGGAAAAAATTCTGTTGAGAGTCATTAAGCAATAAATAAATAAACATATAAATAAATAAAATAAAACAGCATGGCCCCTTTAAGTGCGTGCAGAGTCAGAATAGGGATAGGAAGAGGGGAGAAGTTGAGCACTAAGACCCAGGGAAGACATTGCTTCCCCTTGCTTCAGGTCTTTAGGCTTTTTGCTGGAGGCCACCTTGTTTTCTTGATCGAGCCAGAAGGAAGCTTACCTGGGGAACCAGGAAAGCAGTGTGTCCGGGGGCGGGAGGCCCAGGGGTGGGGTGGGGTGGCTGGGGGCTGGGCCCAGTTGGTGAGTGTGTTGTAGGGTTGCCAGGTGTCTGGTATTTTTGCCTCCTGGCAGGGAAAAAACCCAGAAAATACCGGACATTTTAGGTGTCTGGTATTTTCTGAATTTTTTTTTAACCAGACAGGAGGCAAAAATACCGGACTGTCCAGGTCAATACCAGACACCTGGCAACCCTAGACTTAGGCCTTGACCACACTGGCATGTTTTGTTGCCAAAACCTGCCTTTTGGTGACAAAACAGCGAGAGCATTCACACTGTAATATGACTTTTGTTGGAAAAACACCCAGTTTTGGCAACAAATAACTTAGAACCCTGAGAGAGATTTTTGTCTTTTCCCCTCCCTTTATTGTTGACAAAAAGCCAGTGTGGACTCTGCTGTTTGTTTTGTTGTGAGAACTGGCTTCCGCCAGTATCCCACAATGCCCACCCTGATGGCTGTGCTCGGTGTTTTGTGATCTCTGCTGTCCTACAGGCATGCGCCCCCACCCCCCTCCGCCCCTCCCTTCTTGCAAGTGTCTGGCAGCTGAGCGAGCTACTCTGTTTAGGGAACAAAAAAAGAATACGTCATTGGAATGCTCCTGTTCTGTCCTGGTAGGATCAGCAGCAGGGGAAGGGTTGGAGAGTCTCGTGTGCTGCTTTGATAGTCCTTAGGAGGGAGAGCTCACAGTGCTACCAGGGAATCCCAAGAAGCACAGGAATCAGCTCTGCCTTTTTACAACACTGCACTGTAGTATGCTTACCCACATTGCTTTGCTCTGTCTGTCGACAGTGTGCTAGCAATGTGGCCATGTAATGTCAACAATGGAAGGCAGAAAAAATGGTGTGACCAGTTCTCACTTTTGGTGACTTTTGCATATCAACAGCACTTTTGTAGCCAAACGTTTCCAGGGTAGCCACAGCCTTACTGTGGCAGATCCACAGAGCTGCATTTTATAACCTGTGCAGGCTCAATTATCTCACCAAAGAGGTGCTCATCACCTTGTCCTGTCCCTCAGGAGGAACTGAATACTAGGCCCTCTGTCTTTTCAAGGAAATGCACAGCAAATAGGAGGCTTTATTCACCTGTGGTAACTGTGGTCTACTGAAACCATTCGTTCTTTCTACGGAATATTCTTTCTTACATATTAAATATTGCAGCACTTCAGAGTGATCTCTGTTTGTAAAGTGACCTGAGTTTCTTGAGACAAAAGGGGACATCTAATTTGAAGACAGTTTATGTTTACAATGCTAAATTTTATTATGATAAATATGAACATTATTATCATTGAAATGAAAGCTACAGCAAGGCTTATCTAGATTTCAATGCAGGATGAACAACAAATAACTTCCTTGGGCATTCTAAGAGTGTAACTGGGAATTACATGTTACCTTTTAAATTGTGACACTGTGTCTTGAGTTTAAAAGGTAGCCGCATACAGAAAAAGGAATACACCAGGGATACAGCCATTACAGCCCTGGGTGAAAACCTGCAAATCCTACTGAACCCTGGGGACAAAAGCAATTGGCTTCGAAGACTTGAAACTGCCTGGAAAGGAAAAGAGTTGGCAAGGGATTAGAGTAAGTGAAGTTCGAAAGTCCTTAGATCCCAGTGTTTGCACATGCATGGGTCTGTATCCAAGGTTCACAGTCTTTCTGGTAGCTATTCATCAAAACAGCTGCATTGCCAATTTGGACTATACTCATTAAATCTGTGTTTAGTTTGTAAGTATCAGGCCAGACTGTTCAAATAAATGACCTAGCATATTAATCTCTTTTCCTAATGGTATCGTCTGATATTTAGGATGACTTAATGCCAGATATTCTGCTAAAGGAAAAGAATGATGTTGTGGGGGGAGGGGATGTGTGGAGGGAAAGAAACTTGCCAGCCATCATTCCATTTCACTCCCCTGTGAGCCCCTTTTCATTATACCACCAACCATAGCACAGTTAGTGAAAAGGACCCACATTTCGTCTAGGAGCCAGGGTCCCAAAAAGGTACATCTTCAACATCATTAGCAGTTCATCTTCTTAAACCTCCAGGCAGCCCCTAGGCAGATCCCCTCATGCAAAACCTCTCACCCTCCTCTTTTTAGTGTCTGCTTATCAAACTAATGAAGCACATCTAGACTGAAAGGTCTTGGGTGGAATGCAGCAGCTTAACAGTGATTCAATACATGCCCCTTCCCCTCTTCCTCTTTATCATATAAAGCAAGCAGAATTTCCTACACTTAAATGGGAAGGGGGAGGGAAATGGGAGGGCGACGTTTGTCTAGTAATTCCCTGCAGAAGGAGATGTCTGTTTACTTTCTTTGACTGAGTATTTGCATATTAAAAAGGCTCAGCTCCTTTGCAGATGGGATTTATCTTTGTCACATTTTCTACTTGATAGGCCAGTGCACACAATATCTGTTCCAGGTAGGAGGATAAAGCAACTTCCTATGACCTTCCTCCTGCCCTTTTATAATTCCCTTCCATCCAGTGGAATGTGCTTGCCATCAAGAGCATGCAGGGAGAGAAGCAGAGATTTTAGCGGTGCCCGGGATGCAGTGATGTGTGCTGAGGGGAGTGAGCAGCGAGCAATGACTCTTGCACTGTAGAGATAAAACAACAACGCCACTGCAAACTCAATGAAAGCACAACAAAGCTCCATTAGGGTTTTTCCATTCAAAGAGATCTGGAGAGGCAATTTCCGGCTTTAGGTAAAAACACATACACATCGCTCATCATGTCAGTGACCTAAATATAGACAATTACTTCAAGGCAGGGGGAAAAAGTCATATTCTTATACCTTCAAATGCTATGAAGCCCTTCAAGCAGACGGTGGTGAAGAAGAGCAATAGATAATCAGTCAGCTGTGAAGCAAGAAAGAGAGAGAGAAATGCATGTTCTAGAATGATTGTCCTGATAGAGGATTACATTTCTCAGCAGAGCATCCATCCTCATTGGTAATATGGCTCTCCCCAGGGAGGGGCTTGAAACCTTCCATTGCACAAAAGCTAATTCTTGTAATAGGCCCAAGTGGCTTCAGCAGGAGTCCACTTTTCTCCCCCATCAGCTCCCATGCAGGAGTCCCGCTTTACAAAAGAGTCTCCTCATCTCAAATTTACACTGACCACAAGCCCAACTATCTGATTCGCAACTCTGCCCTATAGATTATGGGTAAAGTTTTCAAAGGGACCTAAGTGACTCAGGAGACAAAGTGCCATATTCAAAAGTGCATAAGTACCTTGGGTGCACAAGCCCCACTGAAAGTCTATATGATTTAGGCTTCTAAGTGATTCAGGCACTTTTGAAATGTTATCCCCTCAGTCACACTCTTGGTGTAAACAAGATCACTTTCTCCCTGTCTTTGCTGGCAGGGTAACAAGTGTAGGACTCACTAATTACAGAAGTGCATATGGTAACTGATAACCTGTAGCAGTGGAGTCATGTTAGGTCACCAGGATGCATCAAAGGGTCACAAGGCTGGTTGGGTTTGGCTCCCTGCACCAGGCATTGCAAGTTGGTGCATGTGATTACACTGATGCTCAGGTTAGGCCCAGCCATCCCTCTGTCATGGTGGCGGGAGGCTGGCCAGGACCAATTTGAAGGAGAGCACTGGGACCTCATGGGCTAGATCACAACATCATTTATAAAAATATGGCCCAGGCCAAACCTGAACAATGCTGCTACTCCAGAGCAGGGAGCTGAGCCATACCACCCCATGGAACAAGAGCCAAGTGAAAGCTGGGTATCGAGTTCTCTTGTAAGTTCCAGCTCACCAAAGTACCTCCACCCTGCAGCTAGGGAACACCACCTCTTCAGTACCTCCTGTCCTGACACCCCCACCCATCCATAGCTGGGCAACTTCCACTCTATCATCTCATCCCATCCTGGCCCCCAGATCTTTCCCCATTACACCCCAAACCCCTTCAGCCCCTATAGGCTTCCCTCAGCCCCCTTCAGCACCCTCACTGCTCTGCCTCCAGTTCCTTCCCCACCACCCCAAATGCTACCCCCTTATCCTCTGCCTCTGATGGGCCATGTGAAGGAACTATGTGGTTTTGGGGAGTCTCGACTCACCATCCCTCCCCACAATTGCCAGCGGGAGGATTTTCCCCACCTGTTCACATCTGGCTGTCCGTATCTGGAATCTTAGGTCTGAGCACCACTCCCTCAGGGTGTAGCTGCACTCTAGACCTGCCCTAACTTTGTGTACAACACATGGTTCTAACTGGGATCAGAATTACATTTCTAATTGCTCTATGCCCAAGTTCGTCTAGCTGTAAAAGTGTATATTCCAATACATAGTAACTGCTATATAGAAAATGTACCTCACAGAAATACTGTGATACTTAATTAATAATTGTGGGTAAAGAACGCTTAGACTCTTTGCTATAAAGTGGCATTCACTTTCATTGCAAAGCACTAGCAATGGCTGTGTCTAGACTACAAAGTTCAATCAGAAAAAGATACGCAAATTGCGGCAATTTGCATATTTTTTCCCCACTTTTCTTCCAAAAGAGGCTTTTCCAACATTTGGCTCCTCTACCGGGGGCCAAATGTCAGAAAAAAGCCTCTTTTGGAACATCTCTTCTTCCTCGTAGAACGAGATTTACAGGGATGCCAAATAAATGTATCTGCTTTTCCAACATTTTTTTTCAGAAAAGCAGACATGTTCCTTGGACACGCAGAGCTTTTCTGGGATACCTCCGGTGTCCCATAAAAACTCTGCAGTCTAGACGTACCCAATGGTCTTGATCCAGGAATTCTCACTTTGTTTCTGCTCAATCTTGTATCCACTGAAGTCAGTGGTCATTCTGCCTGTGCAAGGACTAAGTAAAAACTGAGTGAAGCATGGGCCGTCAGTAATATGGGCAACGGAAGGCACAGCCTTCCCAAAAGTGCCTTACACGACCGACTGCCTAAGGGTGGAACTGCAGCCTTGCAGCTTGGCTCCACCTGGCCGCTGGGGAAGGCTGAAACTGTGGCATGGCAGCCCAGCTCTCCCCGGACCCCAGGGAAGGCTGGAACTGCAGCATAGCAGCCCACCATGGCAGCCCAGCTCCCCCTGGTCCCTGGGGAAGGCAGCCCAGCTCAGCAGCCTGGTCGGTGTGGTGGAAGGGGAATGGAACCATGATTAGGGATGTTAAATTCAGACTAATTAACTAATCGAATAGTTGATAGGATTTCCACTGACTATTCGATTAGTCTATAAGGGCACCTCCGTCTTTGAACTGTAGCAAGAGCCCGGCAATGTAGCAAGAGCCCTGCCAGGTTCTTGCTACAGATCAAAAATGGAAGCCCTCCAGGGAGCGCAGGGCCAGCCAGGGACTGGCCGGCACTCCCTGTGCCTGAGCCTTTGAAATGTACAAAGCCCTGGTGGGGCTCTTGTACATTTCAAAAGGAAGCCCTGCAGGGAGCATTGTGCCAGAAGGGGAGTCCTGCTGGGGCCCTTGTACATTTCAAAAGCAGAATCACAGCAGAACAGCACAAGCAGAGACTGCTTCAGTCTTTGCTCGTGCCATTTCCCACTGTGACTCTACCTCCCCTGTCCCTGGCGTAGCTGGTGCTGGGGGAAATTGGCTTTTAAGCCAGCTCCCCCCAGCACCGGCTTCTGCTCCCCGCCCCTTGCTGCCTCTCTGTGATAGAGGCAGCAAGGCGGGGGGCGGGAAGCGACCAGTCACATCACTAGTCAACTCAGGGCCGGCCTTAGGCCGATTCGCCCGATTCCCCCGAATCGGGCCCCACGCCTAAAGGGGCCGCGCGCCTTGAACCCGGAAGTGTGCCGGGCGCCATGGGTGGCGAGTTAATATTCAGAGCCAGGGGCCCTGCTCCAGCAATATTTGGAGCTGGGTCTCTCCCCCAGCTCTGTCTGCAGCAGTCCCCGGCCCCCACCTGCGGCCCCCCCCCCCCACGCATCCTCCCACTCCGGCCCCAGACCATCCCCTCGGCTCCAGACCGTCCCTGCCATGCACAGCTCTCAGTGAGGCTCCCCCTCGCTGGCGGCTGCTGCTGCTGCTGCTGCCATGCGCGGTGTTCTCAGGTGAGCAGGGAGACACCCGGGCATGACGTGATGTCACGGCCCGGGACTTTAAAACTGCTCGGCACTGCGTTGCGCCATTCGGCCTAGCTCCGGGTTCGGAGTCTGGGCCCCGAGCGCAGACTCCGGCCCCACAAAGTGGAAGGCAGAAGGTAGGGGAGGGGGAAAACTAGGGGGAAGAGGTGGGAGAGGAAGGGGAGGGGGAAGAAAGGGGAAGGCACCAAGGGACAGCGTGGAGGAGAGACAAATGCGAGGGGGCCATGTGCAGACAATGAGGAAAAGGGCAGGAGGGGAGGTGTCAGTGGGAGGGAGGACAAGGTGATGCTGGGAGAGGAGAGGGGAAGGGCATTGGGGGCTAGAGGGGGGAGGGGGAGGTGCTGGGAGAAGGCTTGAAAGAAGGGGTGGGCATGAGAAAGGTGGGGATGGAGCAAGTCATGTGTGAGGGCACAGAGGGGCAGGAGGGGAATGGGGGCAGAGAGTGGTGAGGGGGTGGGCATCAAGGAAAAAGAGGGCAAAGGGGGCAGGGGAAGTAAGGGAAGGGGGAGGCACTAGGAGGGTGCAGGTGCCAGGGGATTCTGGGAGTGAAGCAGAAGGGCAGACACCTGCAGGGGAGGGACCAGCACAAGAGAAGAGAGGCAGGGCAGGTGTGTAGAGGGAGGTGTTAGGAGAGGGGCTGAGGAGCTCACATGATCAGAGTGGGGCTACTGGAGGAGTGGGCACAGGGGGGAGAGAAGGGCTGGTGGAGGGGGGCAGGTCACAGGAGGGCTGAGGGCAGTGAGAAGGGCAGGAGTCAGGACAGCAGAGGAGGGTGAGGGGCTGGGAGGGGGGGGGCAGCAGGCACCAGGGGAGCTGATGGAGCAAGGGAGGAGACATGGCAGCAGAGGGAAAAGGTAAAGGTTTATAAGATATTTATTAATAACTTGGGTGCCACAGTGGCACATCCAAACAAGCCACATGAACTCAGTACAGGTGCACAACACAAAATCCATTCTGCTCATCATAGGCGTGCGCACGGGGTGTGCCCAGGCACACCCTAATGTTTCAAATGGGGCGTGAGTGAAGGAGTGCCACTTCGGCGCTCTGGGGAACGGATGCCGCGCATGCGCGGCCAAAACCAGCGGCTCTTAGGACACCACGGAAAGAGGCAGCAGAGACGCAGCAATGTCACCCGGCTGCCCCATCAAGTAAGGTGAGTTTAAACCCTGGGCGGGAAGGCGGGGGAGGGGGGTGCCCCAGGCAGGGGATCGGGTCCAGGGCGGCTGGCCTGGGGGGCAGCGGCAGCACGACTGGCCTCGGGGAGGGGGTCGGGGGTAGCATAGCTGGCCTCGGGGAGGGGGTCGGGGGTAGCGTGACTGGCCTCGAGGAGGGGGTCGGGGGTAGCATGGCTGGCCTCGGGTAGGGGGTCAGGGGCAGCGCGGCTGGCCTCGGGGAGGGGGTCGGGGGCAGCGCGGCTGGCCTCGGGGAGGGGGGGAGGAAGGGGAGGGAGTCGGGGGTAGCGCGGCTGGCCTCGGGAAGGGAGGGGCCAGGGTCGGAGGCAGCGCGGCTGGCCTTGGGGAGGGGGTCGGGGTCAGCGCGGCTGGCCTCAGGGAGGGACGGGCCGGGGTCGGAGGCAGCGCGGCTGGCCTCGGGGAGGGGGGTCGGGGGCAGCGCGGCTGGCCTCAAGGAGGGAGGGCGGGGAGGGGGTCGGGAGCAGCACGGCTGGCCTCGGGGAGGGAGGAAGGGACCGGGGTCTGGGGCAGCGCAGCTGGCCTCGGGGAGGGTGGGAGGGGAGGGGGTCGGGGGCAGTGCGGCTGGCCTCAGGGAGGGAGGGGCCGGGAGGGGGTCGGGGGCAACGCGGCTGGCCTTGGGGAGGGAGGGGCCGGGGGTAGAGCGGCTGACCCCCGCGCCTCCCCCCCCCCGAGCTACTTCCCATCCCCTCTTCCCCCTGGCCTCCCTCTTCCCCCCGGACAGTCCCTGCCCCTCAGCCAGTCCCTCTTCCTCGCCCCCCACCCCGCCCAAGATCAAGTGTGTCCGTTTTTTTGGGGGAGGGTCTACCTGGCAACCCTACGAGTCGGACCCAGTGCACGCACCAAGTGATGGGGACTGCCGGAACTTTGGGAACCAGAGACTGCCGGGTGGGGGTTTGTGGCCCAAACGGGGGCTGAGAAACCTAAGAAAGACAGAGTAGGGGGAGCAACAGAAGCGTGACAGTCAGGGCGACCCTAGAACTCTGTTACAGACCAGTTGGTGGCTGCTGGAAGAGGAGGGAAAAATAGGGGGAAAGGGTTGGAGAAGAAGAGGCTTGTGCTGAGGGGAAGGGGGCAGGTCAGGAGAAGAAAGGGGAAGGCACCAAGGGACAGGGTGTAGGAGAGAGACAAATGCCAGGGGGCCAAGTGGAGACAATGAGGAAAAGGGCAGGAGGGGAGGTGTCAGTGGGGGGGGGACAGGATGATGCTAGGAGAGGGGAAGGGCTTTGGGAGCTAGAGGGGGAGAGGGGGAGGTGCTGGGAGAAGGCTTGAAAGAAGGGGTGGGCATGAGGAAGGCGAGGATGGAGCAAGTCATGTGTGAGGGCACAGAGGGGCATGAGGGGAATGGGGGCAGAGGGTGGTGAAGGGATGGGCATCAGGGAAAAAGAGGGCAAAGGGGGCAGGGGCAGTGAGGGAAGGGGGAGGCACCAGGAGGGTGCAGGAGTAAGGGAACGTGCAGGTGCCAGGGGATTCTGGCGGTGAAGCAGAAGGGCAGACACCTGTGGGGTAGGGACCAGCACCAGAGGAGAGAGGCAGGGCAGGTGTGTAGAGGGAGGTGTTAGGAGAGGGGATGAGCAGGGGTAGCTCACATTATCGGAGTGGGGCTACTGGAGGAGTGGGCACAGGGGGGAGAGGCTGGTGGAGGGGGGCAGGTCTCAGGAAGGCTGAGGGCAGTGAGAAGGGCAGGAGTCAGGACAGCCGAGGTGGGTGAGGGGTTGGGGGGGGCAGCAGGCATCAGGGGAGCTGATGGAGCAAGCGGAGGAGACAGAGCAGCAGAGGGGAAAGGTAGAGGTTCATAAGATATTTATTAATAACTTGGGTGCCACAGTGGCACATCCAAACAAGCCACAAACTCAGTACTGGTGCACAACACAAAATTTATTGTGCTCATGGGAGGAAACTCTTAGAGGGAACACTTCCCCCAGCCTCTCCACCCCCTGAGTTAATGTCACACACATTGGGTTAATGCAGTTGCAGGATAGTTGCATGAGAGGGGTTTGTTGAGGGCCAAACTAATCCCTATTGGTAAGAGGATGGTGGGAAAAGTCCTTGGGGGGGTGTCACATGACACCTTTTATTTCTGGTCATGTGTCCATATTGTCCCGAAAGTGTTATCTCCAGAGGCGTGGCTAATGGGGGTCAGGGGTGTGGCTAATGGGGGGGGTCAAAGAGTACATTTAAAAAAAATTATTTGGGTGCACACCCTAATGAAATGTGCTGCGCACACTTATGCTGCTCATGGGAGGAAACTCTTAGGCTATGTCTACACTGGTGGCTTCTGCGCAAGAACATCTTGCGCAAGGGTTCTTGTGCAAGAAGTCTTGCGCAAGAACACGTCCACACTGCCATGTGTGAGCTGTGCTTTTGCGCAAGAGCATCCATGGCAGTGTGGACGCTCTCTTGCGCAAGAAAGCTCCAATGGCCATTTTAGCCATAGGGGTTTCTTGCGTAAGAAATCTCTCCTGAGCATCCACAATGCCGTCTTGCGCAAGACACCCTCTCTTACCACGCCATACTGTAAATTTCCTTGCGCAAGAGCAGGCGGGCAGTGTGGCTGCTCTGTGGGTTCTTGCGCAAGAACGGCTGTACTTGTGCAAGAAGCCGCAAGTGTAGACTTAGCCTTAGAGGGAACACTTCCCCCAGCCTCTCTGCCCCCGAGTTAATGTCACACACATTGGGTTAATGCAATTGCAGGATAGTTGCATGAGGGGGGTTTGGTGGGGGCCAAACTAATCTCTGTTGGTAGGAGGATGGTGGGAAAAGTCCTTCGAGAGGGGTGACATGACACCTTTTACTTCTGGTCATGTGTCCATCTTGCCCTGAGCGTGTCACCTCCAAAGGCCTGGTTAACGGGGGTCAGGAGGCGTGGCTAATGGTGGTCAGGGCATGGTTAATGGGGGTCAGGGCGTGGTTAACAGGGGTCAGGGGTTGTGTGCCTAATGGGGCCCCACCAAAAATTATACAAACCTGCCGCCCCTGCCGGGCGCACTGTGGGAGGTGGCATCGGCCCCGAAGGAGGAGTGCGTCAGCTGCCTGCGCCGCAGGAGGTGTGAGTTTAGCGCAGGGTTTTCCTGCGCTGTGGGAGGGGTGTGTGTGTGTGTTGGTGGGAGATTTTTTCTGTGCCTTTTTTTGCTCAATCAAAAAAATTCCTGGGCCCCCCCGTTGAAACTTTTGTGTGCCTTTTTTTTCCTCAACCAAAATTGCTATGGGGCCCCGTCGAAATTGTTCGAATTGGGCCCCACACTTCCTAAAGCCGGCCCTGAGTCAACTATGTGATAAACTTATGCTTATTGGTTAGTCGACTAGTTGATTAGTCGCTTACGTCCCTAGCCACGGTGGGGCAGCACAGCTTTCCCTGGCTGTTGGGAAGGGCCGGGCCAGGGGCATCATGATAGCTCTGGCTCTCCACATGGCCAGGGAGGATTGGGCTGGGGGTGGGCAGGGCTTGGCTCCAGGCGTGGGGCCTCAGATGGAAGGAGTGGGCCTGGGTCTTGCATTCCCCAGCTGGGATTTCACCTAGTGTAGACTGCAAGATTAGGACCGTTATAATTATTACTATGAGAGAATTGAAAGCTTGTCACAAACTGATTATACTCTGAAAAGTTTACTGAGTATACTCTTTCGTCATAAGTGCTGTCTGCTATAGAGTCTTCCCGAGTGTCACATAATTGCCTGCTGTTAAGGGACATACAAGCCACTTCTAGTTGGAGATGCCAGAAGATGCCTTTATTATTTTAGAATGAAATAGAAATTCCCTCATGCATTCTAGCTCTAGCCATGAGCTCGCATTAGCTGTATTACTTGGTGGCTTTTGGGAAAAAGTAAAGGCAAAGCTCAGTTGATCTACTTAGTTAGCACCTGTTTGGAAGCTCTAATTGCATTTTCTGGAATTAAGCAATTCCTGCCTCTTGAAGGGTAGAAACTAAACAAAAAACCAGGACATATGCTAACAGACACTGAGTGTATTGGTTACAAGACTGAACAGAAAACAAGAGAGATGGAGTGCATTTTTTAAAAGCATCAACAGAATAGTTAGGCACTAACAAACTCTGATATTGCACAGATGTAAAGTCACTCCATAGAAGTTGGACCCAGTGAAATCTACTCCAAAGCTCTCAAGGGAGAAAAGTTCTGAATAAAAAAAATAATCTGGAAGAGAAGAACCCCAATGAAGTCCTCATTGATTGAAATGAGGCTTGTGATGAACCAACCCATAAATGATCCTCAAGGAGCACTACCCAGCAGCAGAATGACCCTCCCACACTAAATCCTGTTTCCAGACCTACTAGACTGCAAGGACACAGAAATGGGCTGCAGTGGTCATGTCACAAGGTTTTGCTTTCTATTTTCTACACTGAAATAAGCAGTAACCAAAGAGAACACCCACAAAGCAAAACAAAAAGTGGTTGTGTGCCACTCTAGGGAAAATACACAAGCTTTTCACTTCTGGAGACCAAAGTTCAAATCCTGTTCATTCAACAAGTGAAAATGAACTTGATGCTTTATTCTACTCTCTCTTCACCTGCATAAAACCCCCCCCACAAAAACATTATGGACCTTACCACAACGACTGGTATTCTTTCTGAGAAATTTAAACTTAGAACAGACAGAGGGTTTCCAAAGTCAGGGACCAAATCCTTTGGGAAACTGGCATGGAAGAAGCTAGTGTAGCCTCTGCCTGTGTTGAACCAGTGTTCTTAGGCAGAGATGGTCTCCCCTGTTGCATGTGAAAGCACAATGCATGTCATTACATTGGTTATCAAATATCCTTAAAGGACACCCTGGTGGGAAAAGCAACAGCAGTAAGGGTCAAACCTTCTTTGAAATAGGCCCATCGCTGTATGCAGCTCAACAACTAGGGCTTATCCAAAAGCAAAATGTGATTACACTGCAACAATCCTATGGATTCAAAACACTGATTCCTTCAGCATGGGGTATCCAGGTCTGTCAAATGTCATATGGTCTCGAGTGGTTTGTGACTGTGAGCGCCGGTCTTAGATCAGAAGGCAGGGTAGATACTCCAAACTGTTCTCAAATTAGATTTCAGCAACCCAGTAACAAACGTGAACTCCTGAAGCATTCTAACTGCCTTGCCATCGAATCACAGACAGTATCTTTGGGCATTCCAGACTGCCTTTTCACCCAGGCAAAATGGACTTAGTGATAGTTGGTTGCTCTGCACCAAACATCACAAAAGGATTAGGTTGCTTCCAGTCCCCAAGACACAAGTCACTTAACCCAAGTCAATTTATATCTTTGATCTCACACCAAAGGACAACACTTGTAGCCAATTCTATAGTGAACTAACTAAGGATCTGTTAACTAGGAAAAAGAAAGGAGAGTTATTTACAGGTTAAAGCAGGCAAACAGACACAAGTGCTCATCTTGGCCTCTGAGGAGAGAACAAGAAGCAATGGGCTTAAACTGCAGCAAGGGAGGTTTAGGTTGGACATTAGGAAAAAGTTCCTAACTATCAGGGTGGTTAAACACTGGAATAAATTGCCCAGGGAGGTTGTGGAATCTCCATCTGTGGAGATATTTAAAAGTAGGTTAGATAAATGTCTATCCGGGATGGTCTAGACAGTACTGGGTCCTGCCATGAGGGCAGGGGACTGGACTCGATGACCTCTCGTGGTCCTTTCCAGTCCTAGCATTCTATGATTCTAGGAAGAGAATTATGGCCTATGCTTCCAAAAAGTGACAGAATTGTAGAAATCTGTTGCCACTGAATGTCTTTTAGGGCTAACCCAGGCTGATTCTGGAGATCTCCACTTCTGTTTTGCAGCTCCAGCCCTGAGAGAGTCCAAACAGCCAAAGAGATGAAAAAAAATTTCTTGTTCACTCTCTTTATTTCTTTTTTCAAGAATTCAAGCTGATGTGACGAATCCTTTTGCACATAGCCTGTTAAAAAAATCTCTGTATCATGATGTCCAACAACAGCCCACTGTGACTGTCCTTCCTGAGGAGCAAGTGATCATCCCTTCTGAGGGGATGGCAGTTTCAGGGCAAACATTTGTTAGAGTTACAAACCCAAAGCTTAGATATTACGTTGTAACACCTGATAAAGCAATTATAAGTGAAATTAATACAGGCAGTAATTTACAAGTGTTTCATAAAGTCTAAACAGTAAAAACATTGTCATAAGCTCAATACTCATTTTAAACAGACTAACACATGGGTGAAATAGACGGGCTTCCAGCAACAATTTGTCAGTGCTCGGCTGAGGCCTAAATCCTTGGCAGGAGCTGCCACCTGGCTTGCCAGCCTCACACCAATATCCATGTAAGCAGGGGGACTGCATGCTGCCCGGTGCAGGGAATTCACATGGGAGCTCACCTGTGTGTATGTGGGGTAGGGAAGAGAAATCAATTGTCTCCCACGGAGTAAAACTGTCTCTGGATTAAACGCACTCGCTCATCTTTAATTATCGCTGCTGTATTCATGAAGTGTACCCAAAGCACTAGAAAGGAGACAAATATTTACACAGTCTAAAATATCCTATTAGTCACTGTGGCTGGAAGAAAGAAGAAGAGGCCAAGGGCCTCTGTAGACAGCTGGGCCCTAGTCCGGGTGTTCAGCCCTAGAGAATTCTACCAAGATACAATAAAATGGGATATTTTCTCCCACTGTCCAGTTTAATCTCATCAGCATATTAATACTGCTCTTCCTAGCATGGTATGTAACCCAATTTTGTAATTCCTGCAACTCTCTTACCTGCCACTAACCTTGTATCACTTCAGTTCTTGAGACAGTGGCATGCACCTCCCCTTACAGGAATCCTGCTGCTTAGTGTTATACAGGTTGAACCTCTCTATTCCTGTTTCTTCACAACCTGACCAGTGATGAACCAGAGAATTTGCTGAACCATGGGAGGTCAATATTGTAGTGAGTGGGTCTCTATTTTTATTTCGCCAAGGAGAATAAATGGAAAAATGCTTGCAACACTGCTTAATAATGTATGACCGTACTGTATATAAATAAGCCTATGCCTAGCCAAGGCTTATCAGCTCTCTTCCTAACAAAGTGTTACATAATTTTACTGTATTGGCACAAGGAAATAAGTAGATAAAGCATAAACATCATGTTTTATCACCAGCACTTCCACTGTTTACTGGTCTTTTTAGGGGTAATTTAGAGCTAACTAACAGCACAGAACATTGAGAGCCAGGACTGGTGTCTGTAAACAAAATTTATGGGACCACGGGAAACTTGGCCCAACCCACGATAAACAGACATCCAGCTAACTAAAATCATGGCAGACCACGGATGTTGCCGGCCCAGAGAGTGCTGGACAAGAGAGGTTGAAGGCCATTGCTTCTAATTCTAAACAAGCCATGCACTCTGGAGATAAGAACTTTGGTGAAAATTTGGTCCTATTCAGACCAATAGGAATTGTATCATTTACTGCATGTCAGCCAGGATTTAGTCCTTTATAAAACACGAGCGCAAAAAAGCTTAAATATGCACATACACTCACTATACAAATAATTTGGCTATGCATGCCTTTGACACACAAAAGCATCAGTAGGTAGGGATGCCAGGTGTCCGGTTTTGAACTGGACAGTCCGGTATTTGAGGTTCTGTCCGGGAAACAAATTGAGTAAATACCAGACATATAAAATGTCCAGTATTTTCTAATTAGATAAGTTTTATTATTATTAGGAGTATCAGTACGTAGTTGCATACTGCCTGCCTGGTAGACACGCTCATGCTGCATGAGCATGTCTACCAGCCAGGCAGTATGCAACTACGCGGGGGGGGGTGTGTGTGTGTGTGTGAGGCCGGGGCGGAATGGAATCCCTGGGGCCGGACTCGCTTGTGCTTTGCCAGGACTGTGCGCGGGACGGGCAGCGCCCCAGCATCTGCATGTGCCTGGGTCAGTTCCACTCCCCACCAGCCGATTCTCTCCCCCCGACTCCCTTCCGGCCAGCCCTGCTTCCCGCCCACCGGCCAGTTCTCCTCCCCCGCCAATCTCCCCCAGCCAGCTCTGTTCCTCCCACCCCCCTCCTGGCCAGCCCTGCTTCCCGCTGGCTGGTCCTCCCCCGCATCTCCCCCGGCCAGCCCCACTGCCCCCAACCCCCCTGCGCCCATCCCTGCTTCCCGCCAGCCGGTTCCCCCCCCCCCCGACCAACCCCCGAGCTCCCCTCTACCAGCCCTGCTTCCCTCCAGCCAGTGTTCCCCCCCCTTTCACCCGGCCAGCCCCATTCCCCTCCCGGATGGTCCCCCCTGCTATCTGAGATCAAGTGTGTCCGGTATTTTTTTTTTAAGCCACCTGGTTACCCTATCTGTAGAGAGAAATTAATCCTAACACCATGCCTACAACAAGTATTTTTTCTTAATATTTCCCACCATTACTACCTTCACTGCTGGTGCACCAGTGATAGGAGATCTAATGTATTACAAGAAACCAACAACTAGTATTAGAATGACTACTTCCTCTAGATCTGCTCTGAGAAGTGCTAGATGGCATGATAGTAAAAAGGTCTACCTGGATAGTAAAAAGGTCACAGTTGCTCCTGCTAGTGATGCTGCACTGCTGGGAAACTGGCACCAGTGGGAAACTTTAAGATATAACTGCAGAGTAATTTGCATGACATAGTCAACACATCTTAAGAACCACCGAGGAAGAAGCTCTGCAGATTCTGGGAGCTGCAGAGACACAGAATCACCAGGGAAGAAAATCTGTGCGAATAATGGCCTGAAAACATGTCTCGATTAAAAAAAAGGAGAAAAACGAAGAGACAAGAAGATAGGCCTGTGCAACACAATGAAGACTGGGGGCTCAAGTCTGGATTTCAAGCACTCCACAAAGTTTGAATGTGTTTGGATTTGGGTTTCTGGTGGAACCAAGCACACATCTATCTGACACCGCCCTGTTTTGCCGATAGCTTTTGTGTGTAATCACACTGTCATCAGTCCACTGCCCCATCTCCTATGTAAATGTAAATACTAATTTGAGGGTTAAAGCAGAATGTAGCTATTTTATTTTCAGTTTAAAAAAAGTGCAGGCATCATAACAACAATTTATGATTTTGCTGGTGTATTACCATTGGGTAATAAGTGCAACCTGAAACAACCAATTATCTTATAAGAGGAGGTATCACCTTTTCTGTTCTGAATGACTCCAATGATAAAACACAGGTTCAGCTTGCTAATGTTCTGTCACGCAAACAGTGGCTTTACAGTAGGAGACCAGCGAGAGAAAGAGAAAGAAAAAACAAAAACAGCAAACATACAAACACTTCATGTCAGCTAAGCCCTTGGCTCAGAAATAGAGAGAAGGGGGAGGGTGGTTGGGGAGGAATAGCCTGGAGCAGTCAGCAGGTCACACACACAGAGTGTGCAACAGCAAACTCAGTTTACAAAGAGACATCTGTTCCATTACTTCGATGCATTGTGGCTAATTACATCCTGGCCCGTCTGTGAAATGACAGCCACTTATTCTCCAGTGAACCGTAAAATCTGTACATGTTCGATTTGGGGAGTGGGAAGTACAAGAAGTACAGGATGGGGGGAGGAGAAAGGGAAGGAAAGGGAGAAGAGAAGCACCAAGAAAATGTGTGATGCTTCTCCTACTAATTCAGCACCAGAAAATCAGTAACCAGCACAAGAAAGAACCCGGCAGAAACAAAGCACTGCCATTATAAAATAGGGCTCTGGTGCCAGTTCTCACGCAAATTCATTCATTTTCATTGCTTTCTGATTAGGCAGTGTAGTGTTCCCAGCAGAAACTATACCACACATGCATCAATGTACAGGTAAAACCTCTCTGGTCCGCAACAAGACCATGGATATTGCTGGACCAGAGAGCCCTAGTAACCTAGCGGCTGAGTGTGGAACCGGGAGCCCGTGCTGACTCCAGGCAGCGGATCTCTGGGACAACGGAAGCCCCAGCGGCCCTGGGGCTGGTCGCAGAGCTGGGAGCCCAGCAGCAGGGGGCAGGGGAGCCCTGTGGCTGAGAGGCAAGCCCTGTCTGGTTGCTGACTGACTACAGAAGAGCCCAGTGTGTTAGCAGCGGGGCAGAATTGACCTCCCCTCGTCTGTCAAATTCCTTTGTTCAGGACCAGCCCGTTCCCCAACGGTGTGGGACCAGGGAGGTCCAACCTGTACTTCACTCTCAGATTCCTAGAGGGCTCCTGTTGATACTGAGGCCATTCCCCTCCCCACATTTTTGGGAGTCTAAAGAAGGGAGGTTCAAGAAAATCAAACTTGTCTCAAATTCTGTGCATTTGCATGTGATTGTGAGCAACTGAGTGAGATGACACATTGTGTCTTAGAGGTCAGTGTAGACCAGCCAATGTAGACAAATGGCATCTAACCAAGATTAAATCCTGCTCTTGGTAGGGTTGCAAATCTTTCAGCGAACCTGGGATGAAAATCATGCAAGTCTGGGACTGTAATGATTGGAAAACTATTATAAACATGGGAATTAAATGCTAGCAGCTCTGCCTGCTACTTGCACAGAACTCTCATGACAGCTGTTTGCAGAACACTTCTGTCCTCACAACCCATGACATATGCAGCTGAAAGTTGGCCAAGAAGGCTCATCAGCAGACCACTGTAGCTGCTTAGGTTGCAGGGTCAAATCCTAAAGTTGGCAATTAAAACAAAATAAGTCAACACTGGAGGCAAAGGAGTGGAGGGTATCAGTGCTGGATAAGAAAAAAACAGCCCTGCTAACAAGGTGAAGGGTTGCTGTCACATTTGTTCCATGCTAAAAGCATCATCAACAAATGCCAGCAAAAGTCTCCCATTATTACAGTTACAGCTTGTGTTTTGGGTGGAAACTAAGTGGAACTTTGCAGTTGTGACAGAGTTTTGTTGACCCAAACCACAGTTCGTGAACCTGGAGGAAAGAGTTTTTTGCTAACCTTTACAGGTCAAAGCTGCTGAAAACTGGTGAGGTCTAACAGCAAAAGCTATGCTCTAAAAATCTGTCACAACACTAGTGGTGAGAGGAAGGAAATATTTTCCTTGTATTTGGCTGCAGGTGTGGGAGATAAGAAGTGCAAATTAATCCAGCTGAATTTCTGGCCACACCATAACCTGCAGGTGTTTTGGCCATTCAAAATAGCCATGTGTGGGAGAAGGAAAATACAATTAATCTATGTTCCCTTATGGGATGCTGAGGCAGCTGCAGAAAAGGGAAGTGCAGTAGGCAGCTGGTTATGTTTACTGCCTTAAAACAAAACCAACTAGGGCTGAAGTATCAGGAAGCAGGTCTGTGCAACCATGCTTCTGTTTCAGTATTCAAAATGCCTTCTGTAGACATCGTCACTACTGCATGCTTCTTAGAGGGACAGGACTGGGATCTAGTGCATGCTACAAATTGGAATCCAGGCCAGGCTGGAAGCAGAGCTGGTCCAGACTTTTCATGAAAATATTCACCATTTCTCCATTTTTGATAAAAAATGTTGTGAATTTTGTAAATCCTCATTTTTGACAGAATGTTTCACAGATTTTAAGGTCAAAATGGACAATTATAGTTATCCAGTCTCACCTCCTGCACAACACAGAACAAACAACTCAGGCCTGTAACTTCTAGATGAGCATATCATTTAGCGAGACATCCAGAGTCTTGATTTAGAGACTTGAGTGATGAAGAACACACGACTTCCAACTAGGGATGTTAAATATCGGTTAATAGAATAGTTGATTGACCACATGAATTCTTATTGGTTACTCAACTATTCTATAGTCCCTGGGTGTGGGGCTGGCAGCCAGTGTGCTTCAGCCCCACTCCTGAGGAGCCCCCTGCCATTCCGTGCTCCTGCCTCTGTATCAGAGACAGAAGCATGGGGTGCCAGCTAGGGATGTTAAATATCGGTTAACTGAATAATCGAGTAACCTCATGGAATGTTATTGGTTAATTGACTATTCTATATTCCCCGGGGGTGAGGCTGGCAACCACTATATCAGAGGCAGCAGCGTGGGGTGCCATGTGGGACCTGGTCTGCAAGGGGACCGAGGTTAAAAACCAGCTCCCTTTGTTGACCAGCTGCCTGTTGCCCTGTGCTGATACCTCTGATAAAGACTCAGCAGCATGGGGTGGCAGCAGCCCGTCTACGGGAGGTCTGAGCTCCTGGACCCGGTCCGAACCTGCCCACCCAGCTCCTAATACACTTTAAATGCAGAGCTGCAGCAGGGGTAGGTCCCAGACCCGTCGCAAGCCAGGACTGAGCCAGGCTGCTGGCCAGCATGCTAAAAAATGTATTGGCAGGGAGAGAGGGAGAGGAAAATGCGTGTAGTCTAAAGCAGTGGTTCCCAATCTTTTTTATACTGGGGACCAGTAAACCCATTCACAAGCTTTTGGAGGACCAGTAACATTTATTTGCATATTCATTAAGCAAAGGATGACTATGCAAATAAATTGTGTCGCTGGCCCTTCCTGTCCAGAGGGTTGTTCCGCCCCCCCTCCTGGCCTCAATCCCGGCTGCTTCATTGGCCGGCACCGGGCGTTCTGCGTTGGTGCACACGGTGCCTGGCCTTCTTCCTGGGTTCTAGCACCCGCTGGATCTAGCCCTGCTGCCAGGGAACATGCCCGGCAGAGATGCCGCGGTGGCGGTCTCTCTCTCAAGAGTGCCGCGCTGCTGTGGTCAGCAATGCGGGGTGCTGCTACCCCATCACACAAACTAATAGGATCGTGTGTGATAATTTTTCTAAGGACCGGTATTTTTTTTCTAAGGACCAGTACTGGGCCGCGGACCACGCTTTGGGAAACGCTGGTCTATAACATTAACATATAAGCTTTTGCTTACTGGTTAATTGGTTAATCAACTACACTATTACATCCCTACTTCCTACCAGCTCTAGCTCATGGTAACTGAAAGGTATTGCCCTCTGGTGGCTATTGAAAGGCCTCTGGTAAATTAAATGGTCTCACACTAACTCACAATGGATGTATCCATATCATGAATCTCATTGCACTGACTGACAGTCCTGCTGGGAGTCCCAGTAAGAAAGGCTTTCTGGCGGGCACAGAGAGTGATCTACTCACTCACTCTGCAGGTAAAGCGTTGAGATGCATCGGTGGGGCAGGTAGTTAGGGCAGTTTGGAGGAAGTGCATACTACTTCAGTTTATGCTGCTACATAGTTTATGGATAAACAGAGGCCTTCATTTTCCAGGGGTGTCAGGATTCCTTTCACTAGCACTAAATTCACGTGCACAAAAGAACAGATTAACAGAAAAAGGAGCTCAGAGTATGTAACTCTCCAAAGAGCTTATGGGAAGGATTTGTAACAAATTAATACTCAACAGCAGCCATACAGCAGTTCCCAACCTTTCTGAGCAACTGTGATTTACTGGACTAAAACTTAGGTGTAATAACCAGTAGTTTCCATTACCCTCCTCCCTTCCCCTTCTCCGGTGATGTTCCCCCTCCTTACCTTAATGGTGAGCTCAGCTAAAGCCTAGTCTCTGAAGTAGGCACTGGGTCGGTGCGCATCCCCTTTGATATCATAACATACCACACCAGGCTTGCTCTCGTCTCATGCGGTTTCCGTGCAGGTTATAGCACACATCAGGGAGAATAGTCAATAGCTGGCCCACAAACCAAATCTGGACTTGCCAGATGCTTTGGAATGGCCCCCAAAATTTTTAATTTTTTTTTCATTATTTTCTTTGGACTCTGGACCTTGGCTATACCTTGATTGAGAAATTTGGACCTTGACAAAAAAAACAAATTGACTACACTTGACATACACAATATAATAGGAACCAGAAACAGTGAATCATGCCCCAGCTCCGAGGCTGGATCCTGAACTCATTCTGATCTCAAAAGGTTCAAAATAAATTGTGCCCATTCCCCGCTGCTTTCTCCCCCTCCCCTTTTATACTGAAGGCCTCAATGGATTTTTCTGGTCTAGACTAGAAGTCTATGTTGACAGGGGAAGTACCAAAATGGTGACATTAAAAGAGCCAAGAATGAAAGCGGCAGAGAAGTGAGAGGGAAAGGGAATTGTAGTCAGTCTCTTTAAAATGCCTCAAATGACTTAAATGACTTGGTTCTTTTAAGTTTCTTTTGTTAACACCGATTAAAATTCATTGACACGTGAGAAATTGGGAGAAAGGACATCTTGATTACAGATACAACACTCCCAACCCTTTCAGTTGCAAGCACTCTCCGCCCACAGGCTGGCAGGACCAGCTTTGATATTCCTGATATTTAAAAGGTAAAAACCCCAGACAACCTTCTTTCCTCTTGTGACTATCTGCCCCCATCCTCTCACTGGCTCTTTGTGAGGTGAAGGGGGGGAGGGGGATTCTTAAGCTTTCAAAACCATAAAGATGTAAAAAAACCCTTGCCAGGATATAAATGTGGGTCAGTACCCATTTTTAGTAGTAGCAGGGAACACCAGCCAAATGCAGGATGACCAGGAAAGCACCAGCAGCAAAAACTGTAAGTACCAGAACCAGAATATGAACCACCATCTGGGAAGTGGGAACCACTCACTTACAGACTGAGAATGGTCTCTTATGTTAAAGACAGATGCCATAATCACTAAGGCTTAGTCTACATTGGCAAGTGAACAACTAAACATCCCCCCAAATAAAAAAAGCGTTGCTGCATCAAGTCCAAATGCAAACACAGCTTTGTTGGCCAGAGTGTTCTCCTGCCGACAAAAAGAAAGATGCTTGTGGGTGCTAGAAGTATTTTGGTGGAGTATTTACATGTGCCATCCTTTAGCAACAAGGCTGCATCAACATGGCCTTGTCCAGGGATGGACAAAAGGGTCTCCGCTGGCTGGATCTGGCCCGCCAACCAAGCTGATCCAGCCCGCAGAGGCCCTGCTGCTCTCCCCACCCCCAGGCCAATCGGGGCTGGGGGCAGGGGAAGCACATGAAGTCTCCTCCTGCCTTGCCCCTACCCTGCAAGAAGTGCGCAGCACTTAGAAGCACTGCGTGCTCCTGGAAGGGCAGGAGAAGACTTTGCATACTCCCCCCACTCCCAAGCCCTGACTGGCCTGGGGGCAGCACAAGAAGTCTCCTCCCACTGCCAGGAAACCTAGAGGGAACCACCAGCTGTTCAGAACAGCTGGCGGTTCTTTCGGGGGTGAGGGGGGAGACTTTGCACTCTCCCCCACCCCCAGACCAGTCAGGGTCTGTGGATAGGGAAGCATAGAAGTATCCTGGCCCTGCCCCTTCCGCCTGAGGCCCCGGCCCTTCCAGAGTGGCACCCGGTCAAAAATTATTGGCCACCCCTGGCCTTGTCACTAAAAGCTGCTTATTTTCACATTTCTCTCTCCCAAAGTAGTCCTAAGAAGATAATTGTTGCTTATTCATCCTTCTTTACCTGGTAAGCCAGGTTAACTGCACTCCCAGGTTTACATGTTAGCTGTGGGACAGTAGCAGATATGAAGGAGGGGAGCAATCATTTTGCTTTTAAAGAAAGAAGGATTTTTTGTGTCTTTTTTGGTATCTGAAGTAGCTGACTCGGAAGGTCTAAATTAGCATTGAGGGCTGTTCTCTACCTGAGTTTTGGATGTATTGATTTCTAATCCATATAGATAAATCAGTAGAAAACCCAGGTGTGGACCAGGCCTTAGTTAGATAAGTGAAAAAGTGGGGAAATAAAAAAATCAATTTTAAAACCACATGAAGAACAAGGAACATTCTTAGAAAAGGAGATGGTGTTCGTCCAAACTATTGTGTTAGAATTCTTTGAAATAGACCAAGTAAGTATGTGTGCACTGGCACAAATTAGGTAGTTAGATGGCTACCCAATCTTTACTAAGAGCACCTGCTTTGCATCTGCAACCAAGGAGTAAGAAGATGTGCGTATACTTATCTTTATACCCACAAATGGATCACCTCTGCACTACAGCGTGCTTTGCTGGTCTCTAGCTGTATTAGTATACTCTACTGGCAGTGTGTTCCTAGGGTGAACAGTTTTGCTGGCATAACTGCATTTACACTAGGGGATTTTGCCAGCACAGCTACATCAGTCAGGGATTATATCGCTTCACACTCCTGACTGACCTATCTATGCCGGCAGAAATCTTTAGTATATGCTTAGCCTTGGACTGGGAGCACCAAATGCACCCACCAAAACCAAAAGGTTACCCTTTTTGGGAATGTGGTCCACAGAAGAAGCCTTTCATTTGAGGCTCTCAGAGTATTCAATGTTATTTAATGAAAGCTCACATCCTTGGGTAGCTAGCAGTTAAGAATTATGATAATTTCTCTTTCACATATGGCACAGAGCAGTCACACAGCCAGTCTGTCGCAGTGCTGGAACAAAATCCAGGGGCCCTAACTCTTCCAACCCCCTTGGCCACAGTGATCACTCAGCTTGGTGTTTCAAACATCTAAGCCATGAGACGTGATCACTAAAGTGTTGCCTGGCAGTACAAAAAAATCAGTAATGTAAGCCCCTGGGTGAGGCTGACATACAATAGTTTAAACTGCCACTTCCTGGCGACCAAGTGAATATGCAGCTGGAATTTTACTCCGTTGGCTCTGAGTACCTTGGTCCCAATACACCAGCCCTTACCACTGGTCACAATTAGCAATGCTTGCTTGGGAGAGACCCAACTCATTAGCTAGCATAGAAAGTTAATCACCTGTCCACCCTTACAAAAGGGACAGTCCCTTCAGGAGGAAGGGCTGTGTCTGAGATCACTCAAGGGACAATGTCTGCTCTCTAAATAGTGCCCTATGAATAAATCAATCTCCAAATCCCAGGGCTTCTTTCATAAACACTCAGAAAGGATATACAGTTAAAACACCCTTCTTCCCCTGAACCCCATTTTTTCAAATTGTTTGTTCTCTCCCATCATTTCTGTTAACCCCTCCACATGCAGGTAATCTTGTTCTGTGGCACAGAGTGCATTTTGTTGTTCCCACAGTACGTTGGTTGAAATAAATATGGAAATAAGGCTGAGCAAGCCAGCCAAGCCAGCCAGACTGAAATAAATTCATCACTCATGGGCTCTCAAGGGAAGAAAACTGTGCATTTTTTCTAAATGATTATTTCTGAAGCACTGAAGGAATGGCTATATCGCTAATGAGGCCAGTGCTCCATGACTGCTGATTATAAATGACCTAAAAAGAGACAAGGGGATGGCGTATGTGTGGATAGGGGGAGGGGGAAAGAGATGAATTGTTCTTCAGGATCTAGAAGCATCTCCCTCAGCTCCTCAAAAGTACGAGAGCGTTTGTGGTTCACCACAAACATAGAACATGGCATATTTACAGCACCACATGATGACGTTTGGGCCATGGGGCTGCACGGTTTTAATGTGTAAAAGCATAACCATCCTATATCCCCTCCTCTCCCGGTCAGCCACTACGTATAAGCTGCAAAAAAAATCAAAAAGAAAAATTAGCTCTCTTTGCCTGTGGTAGGTCTGAATCACGGGCACTGAACACTGCATGTGTGATGCAGCTGGACTGCAGAAGGAGTCATGAATAAGACTCACTTGTGTCTTCTTTCACTCACTAATTCCCATGGAAACAGAAACTCACTGCAAATGACTAAAATCCACTTGCAAAGCCTTACTCATGTGTTTTGCACACTCTAGGTTGAGGCTATTCTGATTACAGACCCGTTACGCATGCAGCTCTCCTGCACACAGCAGATTTTTAAACAGAACAGGATGACCACATGCAGAGGATTTTGGAACAGGAACAAAAAGTGGCACCAAAAGGCAGCATGAAGTTAAAAAGCAACACAGTGTCTCTGATCAAAAGGCTGCCGCTTTCAGATGCGTAGCAGTGCTACTTAGATCACATGCTATGCACACGCAACAGTGACAGGAAGAAAAGCTTTGGCAAAGGCAGCACCTCACAACACATAAAATGACCTGTTAGCCAAATGTGAGGTCACCAAGAGGAGGGGTTTTTGTTTTTTAAATGGGTTTATTATTTTATATCCCAACATTACCCAGGATAGCCTTAAAGAAAGGAGAGACCTGAAGGTGAGCTCCTGCAGAAGCTCAGACAAAGGAGTCTTGACAGCTCTGAGATGGATTATATTGATGCTCCAGTGCCAGCAGTTCCCTAGCATTTACAGAAGACCATCTCCTATCTCTGCCCTTTTGCAGTTAGCAATGTCTTCTCAAAATAATCTGATGGGGATCGGGAGTCGCAGCATCTGTCCTGCCGGAAAACAGTTCCACTTGTAAACTGATTTATGGTTACAAAATAATAGGTACTAATTGCCAAGGTTCATGCTAGGACCCCTAATGCAACTTACACTCTCTACTTTAGCTTATCAGATCGCATTATGGTTATTATAATCCCAGTGATGGGTTGTGGAATATTTTCACCCCCTTGCTAGGGAGAGCATTGCTTGGGAGCCTAGCATGGTTAATAAACTATTATTGTTATGCCTCTTAATATAAGAGAAGGTCTAAGACATGGAAGCATCAAAGGTTAGACTTGAGATGGCTTATGTTCAGTGATGATCGCAAAAGAAAAAAATAAAAGAAAGTTTAGCTACGTTTCGTTTTCTTTTCCAGTTCATGACAAACCATCCTGTATGGAAAAGTTGTATAGTTCAACAGAGAACAACAATATTTCTACAGAATTTATCAATCATATAACAGAATTCTATAACAAGGAAATAATTAATTAATAATAAACTAATTCTGTAGTCTCTGTAGAGTGACTCAGAAATCCTACAGAAATGTACAGTTGTCTATTAAAATCTACGGGTTTTAAAAGTATTGGTTTAATTCTTATTGAATTCTTTAGGACTAGATAATTGCAAGACATTAACCTGCAGATATTCACTGGTGTCAGGTGCTTGAACAGCTGTTTTCTCAGGAATATTCATAGCCGTTAATGTCAGTCAGCTACATTCAGCCACCACTGTGGGCGAGGCTGGAGATTTTTGGGCCCAAAGGATTAAGATTCACTCTCTCCCCCCCCCCCCCCGCTCATTTCAGCTTGCAGCAAAATATGTACACAAATAAAGCATCTCATTTGCTCACCCAAATGCCTTGGTCTACCTCACAGAAATAAAATCTGGGGAGACATGGAATTGTGCATTGACCTATGTTAATTCCCTCCCCCTTCTTTAGAGCATGGAGCAAAAAAAACCAGACCAGATGCTGTATCAGTATCCTTTCTGAAGTACTCTAATGAATCTGACCCCAGGCTGCAGCTCTAACAGAGTGTAGTGGCGTGTCAATGTAAACAGCTAAAACTAGTGTCATGTCAAGTGGTAACAAGGCCAGTGCCGTTTTTACAAGCGCTGTGCACTTAGCAGATAAAAATGAGCACCCTATCGCTGCTCTCCACAAGTCGCAGTTATCAACAGCGGAAAGAGACAATGCCCCACATGATAAGTATTACTTGGTGCCAGTGACAGGAAGTCAGATTTCTTACAAGCTGTCCATTAGTATGACGAAGAGACTAATAACCACCGCATACAGTTTTTTAAAGAAGTGTTGTTGTTATTGTTCTTGGTCCACTGGCAAATGCTAATAGCTTTCCAGTGTTCCTTTAAATACACAAAAGTAATTACTCAGCCACCCAGGCTTACACACAACTAATTATGTTGGGGAGGGGTTCCAACAAACATACTTATTGACAGAACACCAAGTACAGCACCAGGCAAATCTTCATGCCTTATATCAGCCTGGTATCAAAATAACTCTGAATATACACAGGTCCAGATCACAGAACTTTAGTAGGCAGCATCACTGAGCAGGCTATCCCAGGCATCTAAACAGCCCCACAACATGGAAGATGCATATTCTAGAGCAGCGTTTCTCAAAGTGTTTCATGGGCCTGCTTTGGGAAAGCCGCTAGCGAGCAGCGCTGCTTTATTTACCTAAAGGGTCCCTGAGCCCCAGGTGTGATACAACAGCACATGTAAGAAATTTAAGTTATTTTCACTTCTGAGGAGGGGACTAACAGAGAGAGAGAGAGACAGAACATAGGGAGAAATCATCAGACCAAAGAGAAAACAGAGGAGTGAAGAATGTATGTCACATAGCAAGCTACAGTCAGAGAAGGGTGTAAACCCCAGTATCTCCTGATTTCCAGTCTCCTGCTCTAATAATCCCTTTTAGCCAACAGGGGCAACAAACTGGGAGAAAATACACGTTAATACATTTTGAGGGCAGAAATTCAGTTTGGTCATTTTTAACAGACAAAGTCACAAAGAACAAATCACAAGTTAGAAGTGAGGAAGATGAAATGACTCTGAGCTGCTGTAAATCAAAAAAGACTTTGTTCTGTAAAGGGAAATGTCAGACTAATGTCCCTTGAATATAGTGAGCTCCACCCTCTTTAAAAAGCAAAACAAAAAACGTATCTTGCAAAAGTTTTAGAACTGCCACTCTGTATGAACAGTAATCTCCCAGCTCCTAGAAGGATATAGAGTACGGACACTCAGGGGCAGTTCCATATGCACACACAACTCCCATTAATATTAATAAGTGACATGCATGCATAAAGAGCAGTGCATACTCCTTTAAGTATGTCTGAGTGACAGTTGCAATGATACAAGAGAACAGAACAGGTTCTCTGGAGCCATTAGTGATCTGTCTAGAAAAAAAAATTCTGTATACAAAGGTGTGCCCAATTAGATACAGGGTAGACCCCTACTCTCATACCATAAAAGACACCAACCACAGCTACACACAATAGACAAAGGAACTGCAGCGTCAATAGATTGCATTTAAAGTAATCCCTAAGTAAGATTTTCTATATAAAAGTTTCTAAAGCCCTTTTTACACTTGCTGCGGTTACATCTTCACTGCCAAAGCAATGTGTTCTGACACCAGGATAGCTAACTGGAGAGAGCTATGTTGCTGTAAAATCCTAGAGGAGACAAGGCCCTGTTGATTTTACCTCATTGGTGGCTGCTAAGAACTGCCCGGCTGAGGTACCAACTACCTGAGTCTTGTCTCCAGACTGTCATGCAAAAACACGTCTTTCTGCAGTGAAGACAAAGTCTCAAGAGTTTTTTCTTTTATAAAATGGGCCATTAAAAGAAGACAAAATATGCACACACAAGTAACAGTAAAGTTGCAAAAGAAACCAACAACTGGCATGAAGCCAAAAGAAACGGCTGACATGCCTTATCTCCCTTCCACGGGCCTGCCCCTTCTAAATAGCACTACACCGGAATGGGCCAGAACACAACCACTTACACAAGTGATGTTGCCGCATTTAGAAGTAGCATCAAGAAGTATAGTAGGGTTTTGTAATTTTTAATAAGAGTGAACAGCAGGGCAAAACAACTCCCTTGAGAATCCTGCAATATACCAGGCGGAAATGGGGTAAAGTAAGGACAGAATTAATAACCTTGATTTGAACTTCCTGATTTTGGTCCGTGCCAAGTGAAGAATCACCGAGCTGCTTTCCTCTAACTATGAATAGAGAACTATTTTTTCCTTATACTGTGCCACCCCCCAAAGATGCTCTCTCTTTCACCACTGTAGAACTTCTGTTTAGAACTTTCCCTAGCCCTTTCCTGATGTAGATTTAAAGAAACATTATGTGTATCTTCACAGTCGGTCTAATATAGCATTTGATCATTCAAGCTATCTATCCTTCACTACCATCAGGGCTAAAGACTCCAAATTAAAAATGAGATTTTCATGTGATCACATGACTCCAGGAGCTAGGGCTTTAAGCAAGACCCCAACATCATGATATTTAGGATAAAATTGTGCCACTGGTTGTCTGCTGTGGCACAGTTTGTGGAGCACATACCGCAACTACTACGTCTACACTACGATCCTCTTCCGTAAGAGGAAATGCAAATGGAGCGCTCATTTACATATGTCGCGCTCTCATTTGCATTTCGTCCTCGGATCCCTTTTGCACAAGAGATTTTTGCGCAAAAAAGTGCTGTGTAGACGGCTCTTTTTTGCGCAAAAATCCCCTTTTGCACAAGAGCCGTTCTTCCTCATTATGGAAGAACATGAACAATAAATATCCATCCAAATGCCTAGAGTTCCCCCAGGCCCCGCCACTCACCTTTCATCTCCATGCTCTCTTCCTCTTTGGCAGAACCAGGAAGACCCACTGGGGTGATACCAGACGTAGGTGGCTGAACATTCCTTCCAAGCAGGAAAGAGGAAGTTATGTGTGGATGAGACTCTCTGTGTAGATGGATCTAGGGGACATGCTAGGGCCCATCACCTTTTTCAACTGGCCTTTCAAACATCTTTCTGCCGTAATATATGCTGAGTGTCAGCTCATGATACCATCTATATGCGTTAAAGCATCAGGGGGTAGCCGCGTTAGTCGTGGACCATGCCCATGAAAGCTCATACTATCTACATGTTTTGTTCATCTTTAAGGCGCTGGTAGACTATTTGTTGTTTTTTAAGTTTTCCCATTAATCATGTTAGGAGAGCATTTACTGGCACACACAGGCTACGTCTAGACTGCAGGCTTCTTTTGGAAGAAGCTTTTTTCGGAAGAGATCTTCCAGAAAAACTTCTTCTGAAAGAGAGTGTTCCACACTGCCAAAGTGCATCAAAAAAGCAATCTGCTTTTTCAAAAGAGAGCATCCAGACTTAATGGACACTCTCTTGCATGTAAGCTGTGATTGCTATGGATGGAACGGCCACCAGGGCCCCTGTGCTTTTTCCTCTTCTTCTGAAAGAACTCCCTCTTCACTGTCCACATGTGCCTTTTTGCTAAAGAGCTCTTTCGCAAAAAAGCTTCTTCCTCGTAGAATGAGGATTACCAATGCCAGAAAAACCTCTCTGTTCTTTTGATTTTCTTGCAGAAGAACTCAATTGCAGTGTGGACGTTCCTCAAGCTTTGTCGGAAAAACGGTCGTTTTTCCAACAAAATTCTGTAGTGTAGACATACCCACAGATGGCTCTGAAATCACACCAATCTTGTGATTATTTACATAGTGACAGTACACACAGCATACTAGGTGCTTGGCCCCAGAATTCACCTTTGTGGGATGGCAAAGCTACCCAAAGAAGACCCTGTAGACTAGCATGGTGTTGTCCTATACATAGCAGCTAGGGAGTAGCAGAGCAGGCTTCGCTTAGAGGCCAACAAGCCAAGTGGTCAGGTTGTGACCATAAAGTCTCTCAGACTTAAGATGGCTCTTCCAGACAACCAAATGACAATGTGTATCCCACTCTCTCCCTCCTATGGGAGCCCAGTCAGGAAGGAGGAAAGAAGAGAGGAACTGGGACTCTCCCACTCAACCAAGACATCATCCAGGGCCCAATGGCAGAGAGCAAGGGATAGCTCAGTTCCTTCTGGCTAATACTTCAGACCAGCCTCTGCTCTGCTGTTTCCTCTTTCCCCTGTTTTCCCTTTGGCTTGAGGCCTGGACCCAGCCTCCTCCTTGCAGTCTCAGCAATTCAAAGCCTCAGCTGGGAAGGGGGGGGAGGGGAAGGGGAGAGTAATACTCTCAGTCCCAGTCATTCCCCTATAGATTGCTCTGTCTCCGAGGTACAGCCTGTCTGCCCTCTTGCAACCTCCCGCATTCCCCTTTCAGCAAAGGGCAGTGCAGCCTCCACCCAGCACTGATCCACCACTCCTGTCTGGAAGCTGTAACCTCCATCACATGCAGTTTAACTCTACATCACGGATTCTTGAAGGGTTTTAATTTAACTATAATTTTATATCCCAAATGGGTCCTGAAATGGGTAATACATAATCAAATCAGCTAATTAAGAAATCAGTTGTCCTTCAAGACTGCCTGCATTTATCTGAATGGCAAGTGATAGCCTGCGTGAGGCTGGAGTAGACAATCAGTATATGCCATGGTATATAGTGCAACATGGGTAATTGATATATAATGTGATTAGTGAGGGCCTGAAACACAAACATTTAGAACTGGCTCCAGATTTTGAATACTGCAAAATTCAGGGGTGTTAGGATCTAGGGCTTTGATTCTGGGCATTATGGGGCTAGCAGTCAGCTGGGAAATTTGGACTGGGAGTCTGAAATTCCCAATCCAAAATTCTTAGCCCCCAATACAAAGCTTCCAGGTGTTCAGATCAGGATTTTAGCACAGTCCTATCTTTAATTCATGCAGGGGAAGACAGAGGTCAGAGGGAGAGAAAAGACACACAGTCTGATTTGCACTTCATCCATTAATCATGCATGATTTCAAATAGCCATTTAAGAAGATGGTATTCTTACGTGATCTCTGCACAGACAGGGAAAAATTCTGTGTTTTTCCTTTGGTTTGAGTGTGCGCCTCCTAATAGCCCCCTTCCCACATACATGTGCCCTGGGAACAACTACATTCCACTGGTGCTTCCCAAAACCCTTTTACTGAATCTGCAATGGTTGGGTGAACAACTAGTATCATCCTTCACAATTCAAGCAGAAAAGAGCAACTCTGCGTTTTTCATCCTGCCTGATCATGAAGTTCTGAGTAAGGGCATAATTGCCCACATTCCAGCTTCACAAATAGAGACACACACCTTTGGCAAAAGAAGTCCACTCTGGAGAAATACAAATTGAAGACACCCTTCTCCACACTTCTGCTACAACCTGTCAGTCCCCCAGTGCCCTCCTTGGAAACCCCTCTCTTCCTGCTTACTTGGAAAAGGAAAATAGGAGCATCAGGAGGGTCATGGAGATCTGGGGCAAGGAGCAATGCTCCTTGTAAACCTAGTGATTGTGCGGCCACTTGGGAGAGATTCCAGTATCACCCAGATGATTAGCAGAGCACCCACAGCTAGGTTTTTGTTTCTACTGGTGGTGCACATTTGCACATGCCTCAGCGCACACTGAACACTTTATTCCACACACAGCAGGAAAAAATCTGCAAGTAGGTGGAAAAGATTAGTGGGAACATTGACAACACACTGGTAAGAACCCTGGTAGTCACCAAAGCCTTGTCAATACTATGGCTCTCACTGGTGCTATTGCAGGTACAGATGAATTGGTCTTAATATGCATGAGAATTCTCTGCTAAAATTTCCTCTTGGCCTAGAAGTCTCTCTTTAAGAATTAAGAATGGTCTAAAAGAGATGGACTGAGAATCAGGGCTATGAGCACCTGGAAAAAAATGGTTGGGGCAATGAGTAGTGTGAGGTAAATATGTTGCATCTTGGGTTACCAGGTAGCTTCAGAAAAAATACCGGACACACTTGATTGGGGGGTAGGGGGGAGCAGGGCTGGCCAGGAGGAGGGGGGCGGACGGGAAGCAGGGCTGGGGGGGGGGGGGTTTGGAGGCAGCGGGGCTGGCCAGGGGAGATGTGGGGGGGGGGGCGGCCAGCAGGAAGCAGGGCTGGTTGGGAGGGGTTGGGGGGAGCGGGGCTGGCCAGGGAGGGGGAACAGGGGAGAAGAATCGGCTGGTGGGGAGCGGGACTGACCCGGGTGCATGCAGATCCCAGGGCGCTGCCTGTCCCACACACGGTCCTGGCAAAGCACGAGCGAGCCCAGCTACAGCTCCACAATGCGCTTGAACAGCGCTCAGGAGCACGGACAGGGCTTCTCCTCCTCCCCAAGGCGTCAGACGCAACCAGAGGTGCCCAGCGCCGATCGTGCCCCGCCCCCACCAGGCTTCCATCGGGCGCCCAGCTGGAAAACCAGAAAATACCAGACATTGCACATGTCTGGTATTTTTACAAAATTTTTACCGGCCAGAGGGCCCAAAAACCGGACTGTCCAGTTGAATACCAGACACCTGGCAACCCTAGTTGCATCTTCATGTCTTCATGTTTAATAGGAATAGTCATCACTTCCACTTCTACCAAGGACTGATAAGTGGTAGATAAGGCTTAAAGGAGCACCCAGATGGGTGTGGGAGGTAACACTCTGCAAATCCCCAAAGTCTAGGTTTTTTATCCCCTTTCATTCCTCCTGCAGGAACATCATCACAGACAAGAGACACACATTTTCAAACATGGTTTCTGATTTGCATGCTTCAATTTTTGGTGCCACTAATGAGACTCTAAAGAAGCAGCCACTTTTCAAAATTATGGTTTAATTTCCGTCCAAAGAGGAAAAGGCTAGAGGTTTCTGCACTGTCAGAGCTACTCTGTCTATTGTTTGAAAGAGGCAGCAGCTGAGAGAGAAGCTGAAACTCACCCTTCCCCCACCTGAGAGCTAAGCAAAATGTCTCTGCAACATGTTAAGCTCCTGGAGGCCAGACTGGTTGAAACTGGCTGTTGGGAGACATTAAGGGAAACACCTTATCCTGGAGTTGGACCAAGAAATGAATACAGAGCAAAGTACTTACTAAGAATTGATTGCAGCTGTGCAATAAAGGAGTAACCCTATCAATTCATTTTCACATGGCTGCTGGTAAGACACAGGACTGAGCTGTCACGGCCACAGATTGTGAAATCTTCTGTTAGTTTAATCACAGGACAGAACATCTTCCCAGAGGGATTAGAAACTGTATGAAGTTGTTCCTAGTTTAGATGCTGAGAACTTAGTGTAGAACCGTTTCATATTATTTAAATCTTGTTCATCGTTCAATATTCTAAGAGAAATAAATTTTTAATTTCTGATTTTATAAGTGATCTAACTGAACACTGACTATTTGAGGTTTCATCTGTGCATATTACCATTCAATACTGCTGCACATCAGATTCTTTTGTAACAACTGTGTCACTAGGAACATGGACTGGATGTGGTATGTTGTGTCTCAGGATCCATCCCCTAAGATATTAAAACAGTTGATGGCTCTAGCGACCCAAGCATAAGTGCAGTTCTCAGATCCTTCTCCTGCACCTGAAAATGTTAAAATTTTTGAAATATATGTTTGGTATAATAGGAAAATCATCACAGGGGAATAAATAATACAATATAATGTACACTGGTCGCAGGCAAGTTATAGTATAGTATGGCTTTCAATATTTGATTCTTCTAACATGGTTTATTCTGCTGCTTTTCCTTCCCATTTGAAAAACCAGGATATAGTTTTCAGCCTTATTTGCTCATTGCTGATTCACTGTTATCTAACTGTGCCCCATTGTTTTCTGTATAACCAATTGGATTAACTGTCTCGTGACAAATGTCATTGTCTCTTATGAGTATGTATGGATGAGTGCGTCTAGAATCATAGTACTTAGATGGGGCTCAAAGAATCCACTTACCAAGGGCGAGTAGATATCTTTTCCGGATCACTACCATCAATTTCTGCAGAATCTAAACTTCCTTTAAAATAAGAATAGTAATGGGCCACATTCAGTGGCATTACATTCATTTAAAACAGCAGAGAATCCAGTCCTAAGTCTCCAAAGTTATGTCTACACTTCAGTAAAACACCTGCAGCTGACTTGGGTCAGCTGACTCGGGCTCATGGTCTCACTCTAGGGCTATAATTCTAAGTGCAGTTGTTTGAAGCTTGGGCATCAGCTAACGGGGCCAACCGTGAATGGTTTATTGCAATGTACACATTGCCCAGACCCACCTGGCTGTGAAGAAAGTCTTCCAAAAATGAACCTCGTGTCAATTGATTATGTGATACCATCCAAAGTCTTCACTGGAACTGCTTCAGTGTGCTCACTTGTAAAGAGGAAAAGGAGGGTTGGGTTACCATCAGTGTAAGGTCAGCAGTGGAAGAAGGACTCCAGTTGCTGCTGCTGCTGCTAGGAGTAGGTTGCCTGGGAGGTGGTTGTGCCGGATAAGGGGCTGCTCTGGAGTGAAGGCCATTAGGGAAATTACCACCATCAGGCACAATGGGCCTAACTACTTCAACAAAGCCAGTGGTTTTCAGAACCAAGAGGCAGGAGTTCCTGAACAGGGGGAAGTTAGGTAGGAAGCAGCATGACTCAAGGCACTCGTGTATTTCAGTCCAGAGAGTAGGTATAGCCCTTATACTAGTAGGCTTTGGGTATATTTTTCAAGTTGTGGTGTCTACTAATGGAAATGACATTACATTTTTTAATTCACAACATGGTAATCATGACTATATTCCCCTATAGATTAAATATTCAAGTGAAACTAAACAACTAGAAGATCAATGTAATGGTACAGAAAACATTTGAAGCCCTAAACAAACTCTATTATATTATACCTAGTTATGAGAAAATCCTGTATATCTCTAGCAACCTCTCTTATAACTCAAAGTCTTGGGAATATACAAACACTTTGCAACACATGAAAGTGATCTGTTTTAATCCCCTGATCCTGCAACAATTTATGCACACGCTTAACCCTGAGTAGTCGCATTAACTTCACAGGGACTGCTTTCGGAGTATAAAGTTAAGCATATGCATAAGTCTTTGCAAGACTTAAGTCACTGGATAGCACAGATGAATTTGTTTCCTCCATTGGCTCCTGCAAGAAGGTAGTATATAATGTTGAGTTTTTTCAATTGTTGCGATGATTTTCTTTACAGAATAAAGTTCTGTAAATGTGTATGCATTTTGATGGATTTGATAATATTAGAACTAATGTGTGCATACTGCAGGGCACTCCAAAAGGCCAAATAATGAAGATTTAAGGGGGATTTTTTGATGTAACAAATGGGAATTTGAGGCCCAAATCCCACAGATGTTCAATGGCAGTTGGATGCCTGTCTGCCCGTGGCACCTTTTAGAAAAATCTCCTTGTAAGCCATGAGAAGAAGACAGTGTGTTCAAAATATACTGAACCTGCAGTCAGGAGGACAGAGCAAAAGTGGAACCATTTGGTCAAATTAAGCCTTTGTTTAGAATACCTTAACTGCATCTCTAGCCAAAATACTAACAGGAAACCCCTCTGATTGCAAACCCTGATAAACTAATAAACCTATAAAAGAATGACCTTCCAATCTCACCAAAAGGCAAGTAGCTATTGATAAATGTTTTAAATTATTACAGTTTTGTGCAAATCAAAGCTAAATTTCATAAAGCAGAGTTGTTATGAGAGTCCAGTGGAAAGAATAGTGTTTTGTTGTTTTTGTTCACTTGCTTGATCTACAGGAAGTAGCAGACAGCTGATCTTTAGCTGTTTGATCTGGTTTTCTTCTAAGTACATGTGCTTAGCAAATTACACATTGTAAAGTAATGCACCAGAGTGCACAATCCCAGCTCTGTTAATACACTTCTGCATTTTGACTGGAGCATCAACAACATCCTCCTCGATTTACTGAAGAAGCCCAGAATTTCTAAGGTTTTAAACTATTAGTAGCTGATCACTTGCAACAAATACGCTGCTGCTCCTCTGGTGAATGACTGCATTTTTAAACATTCATGATAGAAGAGTGTCTGTTTGTGTACAGACGATGTCTAGTGCTGCTTTTTTCAGGTACACCGCTGAAAATGAGTGGAGTATTTCCTTGCTTAAGTATTTTAATCCAATTTTAATATTCTCCCAATGAATCTAGCATAGTAATAGAGCCCAAATTGCAAAAAAGCAGCAAGCAATGGAAGGGAAAAGCACCTTGAATGTGCACAGAAGCCAGTGTTTTAAAAGTTAACATAACTGCCATTTTAATTTAAAAATACAAAGAGGAAACAAATAAATAACAAAAATGACCAGCTCAGAAGGTTCAACCTGTCTCCAGAACAAGGTACAAACTCCAGCTTCTCACAAACTCTTCCACTAAACAAAAGCTGATACACAGTGTTGTAGCTAGGTTGGTCGCAGGATAAAAGATACTACAAATTAAACCTCTCTACTCTGGCACCCTTAGGGCCTGGCGGCACTTACTATATTTAAAAAGCAGAGGTACAGTGTCTGGGACCCAGTGTGAGCTGGGACTGCTCAGTCGCAGCTCGTGCCGGGTACCCTGCTGCGCCTCTTTCTCCCTGCCCCTCTGTGGAAATAGTGCTGGGGGGAACTGGCTTTTAAGCCAGCTTCCCCCAGTACCGGCTCCTGCTCCCCCCTTTGCTGTCTCTGATACAGTCAACTAGTCACTTATATCCCTAATCTGTACCTCACCCACCTTGCTTCTTTAAGGGCTGATAAATACATTTAAATATAAATAAACAAGTAAAACACATACAACTAAGGGTTGCAAAGGTCCTTGAATATCTCATAAATTTTAGTTTTGTATTTGACACCTAGCTACTATGGCAATGAGATCATTAGAAATCTATTAGATAAGAAAGAAGAAATGACAGCCTGAGCTTCACACCTGACTAATGCCCATCCAATTCTAAAATTCAGAATCCTATTTTTTAAGGATAAAACAAAATGTTGTTGATTTTGGTCATCTGTAATGTACAGAAGAGCTCGATGAATCTTATAAATTTTCTAAAAAAAGTTTATTCTGTTCCCACGCTGAGTCTTTATGCTTAGCTCCTGCCACCCAAATGTACCAGCCATTGAAGCTGAATGAAAAAACAAACAGTGGTTTTATACATTAGTCAAAATATCTTGGTCCTGATTCTCTGCTGCATGATACTACTTTTCCAACAGTGATTCCATTAAGAATCAGGCACTGCATAAGAAACAACCCAGCCTGTAGCCTTGTTTTTCCCCCTTGTATAAAGCTGTTCTTGTCTTGGGCTTGGTAATTTTCTACCACCACAGTTAAAAATCTAGTCAATGTTAAATGTTTTGTTTTTCTTTGATTTAGTAGTAGCAGAGAGAGATGTAGGGACACTGTTTCTCCAACTTTTTGATCCCTCAAACTAGTTTGTAAGTGAAAAGTCCTCTCTCACAGATGCTATTGGGGACCCTTCCAATGTCCCAGTGCTAAAGTCTCAAAATGTTTCATTCTACACAGCATCAGAAAGGGCTTGGTGGATAATTTTTGACCCCTGGACCACAACAGGAGACAGCAGTCTGGAAGTCAGAGCAAAGACCAGGAATTCTTGAATGCCAGCTCTTACACTGACTCTCTCTTTGGCTTTAGGCAAGTCACTGATGTCCCTATTTTCAAACGTGTCCAATGATTTTCATTGTTTTAATTTTCTAGTGCCCAGTTTGAGCAACCGAGAACCAGGCTTTGCTGACAGTAGTTAAAGTTGTGGGTGCTGAGCAGGGTTCCCTCTAAGCTGCGCACCTATGCGGCCACACAAGAAATTTTAGGCCCACCCACCTCATTTGCAGAACCGCGCACCAGCACTCACCACCACTCACTTTCCTGCTGGAACAGAAGGTGAGCAGTGGTGGTGGCAGTAGTGGCCTAGTGGGTTCTGGCAGGGCCATGTGGTGGTGAATGGCTGCCCCCCTTTGCTCTGGCTGGAGCCGGGACATGGTGAGGCTGTCCCTGATAGGGAGCCTCGGCGGATGGAACGCCGTGGCCAGCAGGCTGGGCAGCTGCCCCCCTTTGCTCTGGCTGGAGCCAGGGTGCGTTGAGGCCGTCCCTACTGGGGCAGCCTCACTGGCCCTGGTTCCAGATCCCACGGGCGGAACATCGTAGCTGGCTGGCCAGGCCACATGGTGGCAGGCAGCTGCCCCCCTTTGAGGATTTAGTTGCAGGGCACAGCCCAGCTCCCTCACATATCAGACACCTGGAGTGACTTTTCTTCAATCCTAGACCACACTGCATTGCCGAAGACTCCTGTGAGGGAGGTACTGTGTGTATTGTGTGTAGAAAAATCCTAACCAATGATTCGCTGCCAACTGTCAAGTGATGAACTTAAGTTTCCCGCACAGTGGTCAAATAAGAGGTCAGGAGCAGTCATTCAGCACATGTGGAAACGAGTACAATATGTGCATGGCTAACTGGTGGTGAGTTGCAGAAAGGTAAATTAATTTTGAGGTGGTTTCATCTCTTGGTTAGAGCTTGGGATTTGTAAGCAGGAAATACAAAAGGAAGAAAAGTATCATTACATGCTTTCTGAATGCTTGTCTACAACAGATCTGAAATCTCTCCCTGATGATCTGTGTTAAATATAAATATTTTCTTTTAGCTTTCTGAAAGGGAAATACACTCAGAGGTCTAAAAGTGTATAGTTAACTTCTGAAGTAGTTAACTATATCTTATTTTTGGTGAAAATAAAGATTTGTTTGAGGTGCTCATCTTTTTACTTCATCTGTGTACTTCTGACCAACATACTGATGCTTACCTTACCAGTCATCAATTTTCCAAAAACTAGTTTAAGAGAATATTAAAATTGTATATACATTTGGTCTAAAAAGCTAAGATTTCATGTATTTTCCATTTTCTCCCTTTTCTGAAATTCAAATTTTGAAAACTTTACCTGCTCCAGGTGCATGAAGCACTTAGAAGCCAGAAAATATGCATTAGGGGATTGGGGGCACAGCTGGGAGGAAAGTGTAGGGGCTGGGATGCAGGGGACTCTGTGCAGAAGGGCACAATGCAGGGTTAATGGTAAAGAGTGCACAGGATGGGGATTGAGGAGCCCATGGATGCAGGAACGGTGGGAGCAAGGCGGGGTGTGAGTGAAACTGGGTGCCAAGCTGGGTGGTTTTCAGGGTGGGTGGGTGGGTGCAGGGTCATGCACCTTGTTAATTATCCCTTATTTTAATATTTTTTCTTACATAGTTTAAATTTATATATAGTGGCACACATCCGAACAAGCGCACATGATGTCAGGATTGGTGCACAAGACAAAACTCACTCAGCTCACGGAGGAAAATCTTAGAGGGAACACTGGTGCTGAGCACTTCTTAAAATCAGTGTCATGCAGTCTCAACACTGAGCCACCTAAAATCATTTTGGGAAATGATTGCCCAAAATTAATTACAGTACCTCAGTTTTCCCAAGTGCGTAATAGCAAATGTATGCTGTTTTCTTCAATGATCAACACATACAATATACTATCCCCCTATACCACACTTCTGCAACAGCAGACTCCAGGGATTTACTCTTCCTGGTGACTCATGCCATCTTCATTCAGCTAAACACAGCACTGTTTGGTAGCAGATGACCAAGCATCTACTGCTATAATAGAGAATCAGCTCCTATAATCTACCCTTACTAGCGGCATGCACCAGTCTATACTCGGTTAGGGCACTGCAACCTTAAGTTAAACTTTTTGCAGTCTAATTTTGTTGCATGGGATATCTAAAAGGCTAGGATCTTTTCTGCTACCATGACTGTAACTCCCCATTTCACTAGGACTAAGAACCAAACCAATGAGTTAAAGCAAGCTCCACAAATGAATTCTCTGCTACCCCAATTCACAGACTCTGATTTCCTAACCTTAGAATGTTATCTGTCTACAGTATAGGATTACCATTACCGTAAGTCTGTCCTTACAGCAGGGTCACTCATGCCATATGGTACCTGGATAACCTTCTTCCTTTTGACATTTTTTTAAACTCACACTGTTCATCTGGAGACTCTTCGATTCCCTTGGCTTTCAAAATCTGCTTTGCATTGCTAATACACAAGGCTGTAGGCAAAGATGCATGTGTGCGTGTGAGTGTGAGAGAGAGAGAGAAGATGAAAACCAGTAGAGATACAGAATGTCTTCAGGGTGCTCAGCTCTTAAAAACTAACAAACAGCACAGAGGGTTTATTTTATTTCCCTTTTCTAAACAGAGGCCCTGATTCTCCTCTAATACTGGTAACTCCTCTAACATCTGCGTAACTATTAACACCACCTTGAGTTGGACCAATGTAAGTAGGGGTAGACTCGGAGCAAGAAAGGCCAGATTAGGCTCTGCAGAAGCACCGGACTACACTATCATGATTTGTTACAGCGGAGAGAATCTTGGAGGGTTCGTTAAACGTGCTATCACAGAATTCGTTAAACGTGCTATCACAGAATTTCCTCCAGCATGGGCCAATGCAGATAGGAAACGAGGCTGATGTTTCTAGCATTGCGTTAGGAAAAAGGGGTAGTCTTCGGTCGAACTGATTGTCACTCCCTGAACAGAACATCACAGAAACACAGAATAGCTAGGAGAGGAGTTTAAATGATGGCTGCTCCTTGAATGGTGATTGATCTTACTGTGTTTTAGAACCATCTCCTCCTCCCCTCCCCGGCCCCCGTCTCTAAAGGCGCTCCGAGGACCTTACAAACTGAAGTATAAACCATGCACAAAGACCATTTCCACTGTAAGAAACATACCAGCTGTTTAACAGTAGCACACGGCAAGATCAGCCAATGCCATCAGCCTGTATCTGTATAGCACTGTACAATACACAGAAGACGATTTAGTCTCTGCCCTAGGGTTCCATAATCTGAGGTCCAGACTGTAAATTAGAGTTATACTGTCTGGAGAGGAACTCAAGGAGAAATTTTTCCTCAGGAGAACACACAGACATTTCTCACTCAGGCTGGCATGGAGGGAGCTGTGTGCTTCCCAGGAGATTGATATTGTTCTGGTTCTTAATTAGACACGCAAAACAGTATAAACAAACACTAGCTGATTAGATGTAGTTAGGTTCATGATGAGCACACAGCATCAGAATCTATGGGCTTGTACACATTACCACTCACATTGGTATCCTTTACAATGCTCAGGGTGTTGAATAAGATACCTCACCCAGTGACATCAGTTACACCGACCTAAGCACCAGTGTAGACAGAGCTTCTTCCACCGACATAGCCACTGCCTCTTGAAGTGGTGGTTTTATTATGCTGATGGAAGAACTCTCTCCTATGGGCATGGAGCGTCTTCACCAGGTGTGTTACAGCAGCACAGCTGCACCAAGGCAGTGCTCCTAGTGTAGACTAGCCCTAAGTAGAACAGAATCCAAAATGTTCTGTAAATGTTATTTCTGCCTCTTTCCTTTGGGGAGCAAATGCTAAAAAGGTTTAGTTTTTCAAGAAAGGATTTGAATTAAGCGAAAGTGGTTGTTTGGCACACAAGGAGGAGTCTGAAGCACGAAGGGCAGCAGGAAAGACAGCATGAAGGCAAGAGTGAGAAGATGATACGAATAGATGTCCTGGGGAGACTTGTATAGCAGGGAAGGATCAAGAAGAAATGACAATGGAAATGCAGAAAAGACAAGAGTGAGGCCCAGATTTGTTGGTGAGGATTTAAGCTTGAACTAAACGCAGGAGACGAATAGAAAAACACACAGACACTCAGGGCAATAAATGAAGAAGACAATTGCAAATTCAAACTATAAGGGTTAGGGACTGTTTCTGTTCCAGCTAAAGACAATGGGAGTTTGATGGATAGGAGGGGTGCTGTTCAGCACTTTGTGATTCAAGGCTTAAACTCAGGTAGCTAAGGGTGTTGGCAGGAAGCCAGAAGAACCAATGGGATACAGTGCTGAAATTTAAATTGTAAATGTATTCCTTACCGTTTCTCTGTGTGTGAGTTCTAAGTTAGGGCTGGGGAGAACAAGATGAAGTAATCAACAGAATTACCATGCCTACAAGAAATATTGAGTATGGACAGGGCCTTGAAGTATGGATCAGTACAGATCGTAAGTAGATAGAGACATGTATGTTTAGTCATGATCAGGGTATTTTTCTTTGTTTTGGTTATTTGGTTAAACTTCTCTGTGTGAATTCCATGTGCCTTCCTTCCCCCATTCACCATATCTAATTTGCAGTCCAAGAGACTGTGTTTCTTCATGTTTTGATCTGTTCTTTTCTTAGTTGCTCTGTAACACTTAGCAACCAAGTATGCTTTATCAAGTATACCTTTTAGTTTTATTAATAAAATCACCTTTTTTAAAGCGATGATTTGATTCTTGTGTCCTGGAAGGTAACATGAGGTCTGTGTGCGTGCCTGCCTCACCTGTGAGGTCAGCTATCAGAGACAGTTTGTTTTCTGTGTTTTTTGTTTCTTTTTTCAAGCTCTCTAGTGGCAAAAAGAACTTGGGGGTACCCCACTGGGAAGAAATTCAAGTGTTTCTTCCTAGTTTTCAGGGTATAATTCACTTGATGGTGGCAGCCTTTCTCCCAGTGTCAGAGAATCTGTCACTTTGGGGAGTTTTTGTAAGCAGAGCCTATAGAGGCAAGGTATTAAGTCCCCTGTGGGCCCCAACCTTCTGCACTCGGAGGGCCAGAGTGGGGAACAGCCTTGACAGGGAGTTTTTCCATCAGCTCCAAAGAGAGTAGGACTTAGCTTTGGGTAAGAATACCTGACTTGGATTGAGGCCAAGATGCTAGGGCAAACACCTATCTTTTATAAAAAGTAATATGGGCTCTGACTCAATTTCACATTTAATCCACTCAAAATGACCTTTTCAGCAGTAAGGATGTGAATGGGTAATGATTAACCAGCATCCGGGAGCTCTACACCAGCCCCACCAGGCCTCCGCACAGGCTGGGAACTGACAGCCCTGTACAGGGTCAGCAGAGCCCCCCTGTGCTCCCAGGGCTAGAGCAGCCCCCTCACCTCAGGCAGAGGGGCTGGCCCAGCACTGGTGTCCCCTCCTCCGCTTTAATCCGTTAACCAGTTAAACACTACATTTAACCAATTAACTAATTAAATGGGATTTTACATCCCTATTCAGCAGCACAATGCCCCCTAATACAGGGTGGGGGCACTATTGGTCAATATAGATTCAGAGAGGGAAGGGGGGCACCAGCTGAATCATCAACATGGCTTCCTGCAGCACATAGGTCTTCCTTAGGGAACTCCTCTGTGCCAGATGCTACCAGGCTTGTGCAACCTGAAAAGACGGCAGCACAAAGGGATAAGGCTGCAGCAGAGGTCTGCCACGCCAGCAACCTGACAAACTCCAAAACACCTTTGGAGAGCGCACCCCCCCACACAATTTTTTAAGTGGATTGTCTTCAGCTGGTTTAAACAGTCACACAGAAGTCAAGGGAGACATGATAGTTAATACCTGTCCCCTGATGCAAACATACACAGCGTGATTTCCTGACACTCCCATTTTTGATGCACAGCATTTAGCCCCATCCCCTCTATGATCTGCAAGTATATCACTAGATAAACGGTGAGCCAGGGAGCAGCTGACGCCACTACAAGGTACAATGCATTCTACATGATTACAAATTAACAAAATGCAATCACATACAAACGATTATCATGAAGTGCTCTCTGATTTACTGCCTAAATAAATGAGAAATTTATCTGACTAGACTCACTACAAAGGCAATGCATGATACAATCCTGATTCTGAGAGGACCATCTCTCGCTGCTGGATGACATATACACATTGATTTTTAGAACAACATAAATTAGCATTATGGTATCTCCATATGTATTACATAAGGTTTTCCCTTTGAGAGAGAAAAGCCTTAACATCAAAAATTGCAGAGCAAGAAAGGAAATACAGGATGGCAAACAGAATCTTTGTCCTTTCTTATGTATATCAAGAGTCCCACCAATTGGATTTTATATACTTTTGAAGGCACAGGAATAAGGTTTTCCCTTTGAGAGAGAAAAGCCTGCACATCCAAAATTGCAGAGCAAGAAAGGAAATACAGGATGGCAAACAGAATCTTTGTCCTTTCTTATGTATATCAAAAGTCCCACCAATTGGATTTTATATACTTTTGAAGGCACAGGAATAAACTTAAGTAAGAGCAGGCATTGTGCACTTAAGCTGAGATCATATAGAGCAGGAGTAGGCAATAAGCGGCCCAGGGGTTGGATGTGGTTCGCCAGAGTTAGTCCCTGGCAGGCTGCCAGATGGTTTATTTAACTCTTTGTCTGCAAGTACGATCACCTCACAGCTCCTGTTGGCTGCAGATCACTGTTCCCAGCTAGTGGAACCTGTGGGAGGCGGTTGCCCAGCCTGCACCACTTCCCATAGCTCCCATTGGCCAGCAATGTCAAACTGCAGCCAATGGAGGCAGCAAACAGCAGTACCTGGATGCACAGGTAAATAAGGTATCTGGCTGCCTGCCAGCAGCTAATATTGACAAACCACATCTGGCCTGTGGGCCAATTACTATCCACCCCTCTCAGAGAAGTTAGGTTCTTATGTGGTTGCTGAGCTAATTTTGTAAGGTGGGGGGAACTTACAAGGAGATCTCTAAGAAGTTGAGAAAAATGTTTCTCCGATTTCATTCTCTCTCTCTCACACACACACACGCACAAACTGTGCAACTTTTAGGTGCACAAGTAGTCCCACTGATTTCAACTGTGCATAAGTGCTTGCCAGCATGAAAAAGGAATGTACAATCTAACTCAGAGCCAGTAAACTTGGAGGGGTAAACTGGGAAAAGGAATAAGATGAGGGGAGAGAGAGAGAGACTTTCTAGTTACCTGGGACTCAATCAACAAAAATTATCTTTATTTAAAAAAGTCCCTGAAAGATGATAAAAACATAAAGAAAAGAAAGTAGTACATCATTGTTCAGTACTCTTGGAAGTGCTGGAAATTCAAGACAATTACCTAATGACTTTCCATATTCTTCCAGAGAAAGAAATTGCTAAGAAAACTTTAGGATATGCATGAGGACTGTTTGCATCGTGGAAGGGTTGTCTACATGAAGGGCTTTTGCAAGGCAAACACCACACCACACACTCCATGCAATGCAGACACACTGCTCCAGGGTACACCACCACTTGCACAGGTACAGTTTATTGTGTTTTGAAAAACACCCTAATGTAGAGGAGCTCCTGAGTCTACACTAACCGACTTCATAGCCATAATTCACCATTAGAGCTAATCCTTGAGTAACAGCGATAGTGGATGCTAGAGTGTAAACAGGGCATATGGCGTCACCTGCATAGTGGTAAAAACACACAAACCTCGTGGAAGCGCAAATGTAAACCACTGCTAACAGCAGTTGGAGATGCACAAGTAATGAATTACAGCTAAGACATTTGGCTAGGGTAGATCAGCATTACATGGTTATGAATATCCAATATCTGGATTTATTTTATATCAATGTCAATGTGTACATGTGTTTGGACTGAAATGGATGGGATACACATTATAATAAAAAGTAGTAAAAGTAATTTTTGTTGGCACAAAATCTTGGCTTTACTCACAATTAGGGATGTAAAGGGTTAACGGTTTCCTCGATAAGCCCTGCCTTACTGACATGCTTACCGGGGTAACCGGTTAACCAGTGCACAGCCAGGCCGGGGAGGGCCTGCTGCACTGTTAAGGGGGGGCTGTGCCAGCCCGGCCAGGCCCGGCCCACAGTGGGTCCAGTTAGGCTGGAGTAGGCTGCCAGGCCCAGTTAATCATAACATTTAATCGTTAACATTTTAACCGTAATTTTACATCCCAACTCACTATACAGAACTTTTTGCGAAAGCTACAAAGCAATCAGTGGGTTTGCCATGATGGCAGTGCAGCCAGAGAACCAAGGACAAGGCAGAGTGATTGGGAAGAGAAAAAAGGGGAGAAAGCCAGGATTAGTATTTAGTGGTTTGAGCAATACTCTAGTGAAAAATTTATGAATAATAAGAGGTATGTGTTCAACTGGTCTTTATATGACTGCACACCCACAGTGGGAAGTATTCTGTTGCGTAACTACACATGTCTATGCGTACGTGCGTACACACATACACACACACACACACACACGAAAGCAAGCAATGAGTGGAGCTTTTCTCTTCAAGGGAGTAGAGCTGTAAAGGCCCCTCCATTTTCATGAGCTCCTTTCTTCTGACCTAGGCTGTGTTTTCTCTCTCCCACTCCCCAGTCATTGCCATGGCTGTATTGTGACTGATCTTGAGCCTTTTCTGCTGCTTCATTAGCATCAAAATCGTACACTTACAATGCATCTGCTATGCCTACCATTCGTAGCCAGAACAGCCTCCCTCAAGCTGTGACAGTCTGCAGGTGACACCTGTGCCCATTTCAAGGAAAACATCCTAACCTTTATATAATCAGAGTCAGTGATCTTTTTCTGAGTAAAGGAGTTACTGGGAAGAACTGGAGACGTAATCCCCATGTTTTCTACAACCCAGGTGCAGTAATTGAGTGAGGGGAATAGAAACTTTTTAAACACCATAGCCACTGCATTATGAATTTGGTCAAAGAAGAGACTGCTGTGTGCCAAGATGAATGAACTAGCTTCTGTCCAGTGCTGGATCGACCCTTCTGGAGACTGAAAATTTTCAGTTTATCCTTAAAAGGGGGTACGACATGTTTATTAGATATGCAAGCTTTCTAATACCACCTTCTGAGTCTGCCAGAACATACCATCCTGTACATATACACACACTTAACATACAAGGGTTTCAGAAACAGAGAATTTGAAATGTTTTTCTTGGTACTAGTTTTTGAATCCACAGGACTCAGGGGGAAGGAGAAGATATAACTAACGCAGTTTAGAAACAAGTGAAAATCCCTAAAATTGCTTTCCCATATATAACAGCACTGTGATCTTTGAGGTGTTATAATTTGGCTGTCCCACCTGGAGCCCCCACATGCGGCAGGCCACAGTACAGCTGCACCTGCCCCACAGTGGCCCCTTCAAAATCCCCAGAAATACTCTCAACAGCTTTCCTTTGTGCCCATAGTCCTTGTGGGGTTAATTTATCACAAATATCCTCACATGCCCATATCAAGCTCTAATACCACAGTCCAAACAATAGGTCAAAATCGGCCCTGGTGCCTCTCGTCCCCCTCTATGCTCCAGCTCTCCAGCTGCAAGCCTTCTGTGGCCCTCAGGCTTTGGCTCTCTGGCTCAAGAACCAGCAGGCACCTCCCCCTGTTGCTGTCAGCCCACTCAAGCCTTTTCTGGCCATAACTCTCTTGTCTTAGAACAGTCAGCAGACTAACCGTTCCACTGACTTCCTGGCCTTCACCCCTGTTCAGCCTCCTAGCAGTAGCTTTGGATCAGGAAAGTCTGCAGCAGCAAGCTAATCCATGCACTGTTTTCCTGTTAATTCCTCTCTCCATCTTTCCAAGGAGGGTCCATGGAGAGATTTCTACTCTTAGCATCTTTCCCCAGCGTACGTCTACACTGCACAGCTATTTCAGGATACCGGAGGTAGCTAGCCCCTTCCCCCCTCCCGGATAGCTACCCCCCATGTCTGCATAAACCGCCCGTTATTTTAAAATATTTTTCAAAATAATGCACGCGCTATTTTGACATCCCAGTAACCCTCGTTGCACAAGGGTTAAGGGATGTCTTGAAATAGCACATTATTTCAAAATTTGGTGCTGTGAAGACATGCCAAATTTCAAAGTAAGCTATTTTGAAATAGATTTGAAATAAGATATGCAATTTGCGTAGCACAAATTGCGTATCTTATTTCGAGTTCAGGGTGCTGTGTAGACACACCACCAGAGACCTTCTCCAGGCTCCTGATAGCATTAGCTCACTAGGCTGGCTGGTCAGCATGCAACAGGCTCTCTTTGGACTTTTCTATCTCCCACAATCAAACTGGGAACACCTGCTCTGGCACAAGAGTGCTGGACCAAGGTTCCAGCTACGTGGCTGTGTGACCACCCTGATCTCCTGACCTGAGCCAGCTCCTGCACTCCAACCCCATTAGCCCCAGCCTGAAGCCCGTCTTGCACCCCAAACACTTCATCCCTAGCCCCATCTCAGAGCTTGCCCTCACAGCCAGGACCTTCCTCTCCCCAACCCTGAGCCCCATCTCATACTCCAAACCACTAGGCCACACACGCACCACAGATCGTCCCCGTGCAGAATGAATTTTGTTATGTGCCCCAATATGGAGGTGAAGTGCCACACAGCATCTCCACTTGGTACACACAACAAAATTCATTCCACACATAATCATAAAAAATTAGAAGGAACATTGCACTGGACCTGCTCCATTGATAGGGACCCTGTGGCAAGTCTTTCAGGGACTTGTGACTGTTAAGGGTTTTAACATCTCACTGCCTTCTAGGACTAGAAACCAAACCAAACCATAGGAAATGGTGCACCCAAAGTATCTAATGGTATAAAGCTCTTATTTCTAGCCTTGAGGAATCAAGATTCACTGGACCAAGAATGTTGGCAGTGTAGTTTCTGGTGAGAAAGCAACATTTCTCTCAGAGGTTGTTTTTAAAAAAAGTCAGTTCTTTGAACTGCTCAGTGGTTTGGAATGCGAGAGGCCTGGTGGACATGAATTAGTGGGCAGAGTGCAGGTGCAATTGCCAAGTTTATCACATGGACCGCACCATCACTTATGTGAGATTGTATCTAAGATCCCTCAGTTTTTCCATCTGTCTCATGACTGGTCAAAAACAATTATGGGACAAATAATACTTAACGCTATTTCCATGGGGCTTCACAGTGTCTGTCTTGTGCCACCTCCTGCAAACTGTGACCAGCTTTATCAGCTGCCATGAGAACTACAGTACTAAGCAATAGACCCCCAATAATAAACAAGACAGACTACAAAAAGAAGGAGCTGCAGAGGGGAAAATAGGATAAGGGCTAAGAGAGGCCAGAAGTGCGGAAAGCGGGGGTTAGAGGCAGAAGAAACATGGTTGGGGAATCAAGGAAAGAAAGAAAAGGGATTACAGAAGCAGAGAAACAACATGAAATACAATAAAACAGACACTGAGTGCAGGAAAGAATGGCTCCTTGGAAAAACTTTTCTCTTGATTGTGCATATCACACTAATGGTTCAGGAATTCTCAGAAACTATTTCTTCCCTCCAGGCAATATTGTATATAAATATTAATTTAGAATGTAGATTATTTCAGTAATGTTCTGTCTTGTGCTGGTAAGTAGTAGAATGTCACAGAAAAAGGGTACATTACTCCAGGGCAGACAAACTCTTTTTCAGGTTGACCTTTCTAAAATCTTTTGGTTTCTTTTTCCTAAAGAAATTGCATTCCCTTCAGAATCTCCAAAGGGGATAAAGAAACAAAACACAACTTAGAAATACTTTTTTATTGCTTAAAGTAAAAGCTGAACATTTACCTGTAGTGAGGAACTGGGATAACACCTGACAAAACAGTATTTTAACACCAGTGTGTTAGCCTGAGCAGTCAAAGATGAGACTCAGCTCCTGTAATTAGGAACAAATTCCAGACCTGGGTAAGTGTGAAATGTCAGGGAGGAAAAAAGGCAGAACTTTAGAACAAATGTTGGTTGTAGTATGCCAAGGAAAAATGGAGTCTCCCCTCACCCGCTTTGTAACTGGAGATTCTTCAAGATGCTTGGTTCTTACCAGTATTCCACAGCGGGTATGCTTGCGCCCAATGCATCCAGAGTCAGAGAAATCTGAAAACTGCGTGTTGGTAAGTGCATGTACCCTGGCTTTCTTCATGCCTCCAACCAAGGAGATAAAGAGCAGGCTGGACCAACAATTTTTCCAGTACCTTCTCTATCATGAATCAGAGATGATCTGAAGCAAAGGGGAAAGAGGCTGGCAAGTGGAATACAGATGGAGACCATACACCTTGAAGAACCTCCATTTACCAGTGCTGGTCCTTATGTATATTCCACATTGGGTGACTGAAAAGCAGTACTCAAGTAGGAGAGGACGGACATTGCAGAGCTGAACACAGGACCTCCATCCAAATGAGGTATCTGGGTAGGAGTTCTGCACAAAGGCAAAATGCCTTGCAAGTGTGTGGCTGGAACTCCACAGAGCCGCTTTGCAAATGTTCTTCTCGAAGCTAAGCCATAGATATTGCTTGTGCTCTTCTGAAATGAGCCTCACCTGGTGAGTCACAGGGAGATTAGACAATTGATAGCTGAGCAAAATGCAGCCTAAGATCCATTTAGAGATTCTTTGAGAGTTTATAGACTCAGACTCGTTCACAGACTTTAAGGCCAGAAGGGACCATCATGGTCATTTAGTCTGACCTCTCCCGCACTTTGCAGGCCACAGAACCTCACCCACCCACTTCTGTAATTAACCCCGAACTCCTTCTGCTATGGAAATAAACAGTTTAACAGATTTTCTGATTGGTTTTGTTCTTTGGGGGAAAAGGCAAAAGCCTATCATACATCAAGAGAATGGAACCTCCTTTTCTGAGGGTGTGTGTCATTTTTTGAAAGAACCCAGGTAAATGAATTGACTAAAATGAAGTATTCTGAGGGTAAACTTAAGATGTAGATTAAATTACACCTTGTCTTGTCTTTAAAGAATATGGCATAAGGACCTTCAGCGCTCCACACTCATCCACTCTTCTGGCTGAGGTGAGGGCCACCAGAAATGCCACCTTCATGGACTGGAGAGATGCCTTGTTCTGGGGTGCAATCCAGAACAGTGAGAGGGTCTGTCACCACTTGTAGGATAACCCTGAGTGCCCAAAGCACTTCTGCTACTTGTGGATCCTTGCCTGGGACATACACACAGCCATCATGCACTTAGTGTTCTGTATACTGTCTGGCTCTTATTCAAGCACTTTAAATCCAACAGCCTCCTAGCAATTATCACATACACAGTCTTGTCTTTATCACACTTGGTTAATGTTAGCAGGTGGCCCCATGAACTTCCTCAGACCTGTGTGCTCTGCTATGTCCAGTCCTCTCCTGCAACACGCAGAGGAATAAGAAGATCCATTTACTCCTTTAAGGAGAAAACAAACAAACAAACCTCACCAGCTTGCCTCATTAACCAGAGTTGACAATGACTCTAATATAAACACAGTAAGAGTATTAATAATAAAACAAGTGTATTAACAAAAGATTACAGGATTTTTAAATTAATTCAAGGATAAGTAAAAGTTAGAAATAGTTACAAGCAACACATTTGAAAGTTTAAAACTTAATCTAGGAAGATTTGGTTCAAGGCTTTGTTCCAGATAGTTTACAAAAAAATACCAGACAAAAATTTGTCAAGCAAAAAAAAAAGGAGGGGGGGAAGGGGTTGGAGTAACCAGGGAAACCTGGGGGGGAGGATTCGGGAGGTCGGGACAAAATGTACTCATGGCCCACCCCTAAGCCCGGTTCTGTCGGTGGCCCCTTGAAAATGGTGGCCCTGGGCGACCGCCCAGCTCGCCCACCCCTAAGACCAGCTCTGTTCTTGCATCCCGGCAGTCCAACGAACTAGCCCCTCTGGAAGAGATGCTGACTGAGAAGGGAGGTCAGCCATCATCTTGTGAGAAAAACTATCTGGCAACCCTACAGGCGAGCCGGATGATCGCGCGGGACCGCCAATTGGTTAGGACCGGCCCTGTGCAAGAGATAGTTGGGTTTTCTGCACTTTCTTTTCTAGTCCAGTGAATCTTAGAAATGGATTCTTCTGAAACTTACTCCTCAAAGTAAAGTCTATTCAAGCTGTGAAGAAGGCAACAAGTGTCTGATAATGGAGACTCTATTTCCCCCCCTCCCATTCATGTTTGCTAAAACGCAAATTGTTTGGTTTTCTGCAATCCCCTCCCTTTGCTGTCTTGAAGGTTCTGTTTACTACTTATATGTAAACTGAGGTCAACAGACATTTCTTTATTAAGGATATATCTGATTGACAACTTTTGCCTAGGAGACCAAAGTAGTTTTGAATAAGTAACATTTGGTGGAATTCATAATTTTATATGTAATGTTGCTATATATATTTCACTATGACATTATTGACTGGTAAGTTATCAGTTTTCAAGTGATACCTCAAAAGGTTTATTTCATACAAAAATTTTAACAATGGTTCTAAGGGAAGCTTACTGAGCACAGAAAGAATAAAGTTCAAGTGCCTTTGAGGGGTAAGCTTTTCTATTGGAGGAAAAGTTCTGATTAGGCCTTTCCAGAATCTGTTAGTCAGAGGGTGAGTAAGACCACATAACCCTGTGAAAATGGACGCAACTCACTGATCGCTGCCAACTGGACCCAGGAACAGCGCTCGCAGCATATAGAATAGCAGAATCCATAGAACTGAAGAGCCAGCAGACAGGGCACACTCCTCAGTAATTGGGAAGAAAAAAGGTTGCTGACTCAGAGGTTGCATAGATTCTAAGGAGTTGAACACTCACATTAAAAGGCGACATTTCCACTTACTCATAAGAAGTGAAATGTTTGCTGAGAGGGCAGAAGCCAAATTCTTCAGCAAATCAGATGCATTATCCAAGTTTTGGCAGAATCTCCTGTATGTGGAAAGTGCGAAGATTTGCACTTTCACTACAGTATTTGGCAGACACCACTTTTCTTGAGATTACTTTTTAAAGTACATTCAGCACTGGAAGTATTTCACTGCTAGAAAATCTTACAGGAGAGAGCATGCACATTTAAATGACATAGCAGACTGGGGCAGCCCTGCTACTGAATATCAGGAAGGACAATGCAGACTGTACGGGAAACTGGAAATATAACTAACCTTAAAATTAATAGAGGCAAATGCTACATTAAAACAACTGGAATCACCTACTTAGGGAAACTGACCACAAAGAAAATAATGCCCACTGATTCCAAGATTCAACTGAATCTTACACAGAGATAGAAAATAAATTCTGGAACTGGAAAGTATGTTGCATTAGGTCAGTTAAGTTCATACCCCGCTATTCAGCCTGGAAAACTCACCCAAGAAAACACCTTTACAAAGATACAGAATCGACATGGATATCAGCATGAAGGGATTTGTACATGTAGTAATATCAGCACCAGTGCAGCAATTCTTTGACCCGAAGAAAGAGATCACAGATGCTTCAAAAGGCAGTGAGCTGTATTGCTACAGAGACACGGGAGCAAATGGTTGTCTGTGACATTCACCACAAGAGTTATGAAAGCAACAAAGAGAATGTATACATACACTGAAAAAGAGCTACTAGGATGTGCACGCAGATGTACAAAATTTCATGATTTTCTCTGGCCACGGTTTCAAAGCCAACACAGACCACAAATCACTGATTGTTGTGAACACAAAAAGCCTGGAGAAGCATCATGAAGAATATACCAATTGCTTCTCAAAGTACAAAAACATGACTCCGTATTTCCAGTCCGAACACCACCTAATAACTACAGGTACACTTTTAACAGAAAGATGTTTCTTTCATGCTATACATTAAGCAAATTACTTAAATCCTGTTTCAGTCAGTATTGAAATACTGCAATGGGGAGAATGTGGCAAAGTTTGTGAAGCAGAATTTTGGTACAAGGTAACAATTCTCCCAGTTCTTGGCATGCACTATCAAACAACTCTGCCAAAGGAGATGATTATATGAATGTTAATGGGAAGCTGGACTCAAAGCAGCTTCTATAGAGATGGATGGTAAGGGGCAAGTGTGATGCAGCAGTTATGGTATCTGGAGCCACAGTGATAAGCTCAAAGAGATCAATGCTACTGCCACCTCATACAACCATATACACAGTGCCGTACACAGGTGACCAGAAGCCAGTGATAATAGTATTTTGCTTGGTGAATTCTGGCTGCAGCCCTGTAGATCTTGGGCTTATGGTTGGAGTGATTTCTCCCCTGTGAAGTATAAGTGTGCCTCTGGAATCTTTACTTTATGCTCATGTGGTGCCTTCAGGATGCTCATTAGACAGTGGAACATAATATGTTGCTTTTCCTTCTGGGCATACATTTATTTTCTTTCACCACAACCACTTCCATCATGCTGAGCAAGAGCCGAGTGCCACCTGTACATCATGCTAGCCTCACCTCACTGTCCACGAGAGCAGCATAACTACCACAGGTTGGACCTCTCTGGTCCAGCACCCTCAGGAACTGAATGCTTCCTTGCTGGCCACTAGCCCTTGTTCCTGGGCTCCCCTCTGGGTCATCAGCCTGCTCCTGGCATGGAACCATCAAAACGTGCACATTTTAAGTCTCTGTAACTGCAGAATACCCTCAGCCTGGCATTTCCTAACTTCTGAGTGCTTGACTTTGCAACCTCTGTATACTTTTAATGGATTTTTTTATATGCAATCTTTAATTAGCTTGCAAGCTTTTGAGGCCTTACATCTCCCTAGGTGTTTCTTCAGCTTAACAGCATAATGAGGCCTGGTCCTATCTTGGACCTTTGGGTGCTGCCAAGATAGAAAGAAATAATGTTTTTCTTTTGTGGCAGCTGCTTTTTCATCAGGTTGACTATGACTAGGCTCTAGGGATGTTAGATATTGTGTAATTGAATAGTCATGTAACTACATGAAATCTCAGCAGTTACAGGACTATTTGATAGTCCCCAGGGCGGGGCCAGCAGCCAGTACACTCCTGGCCCCACTCCGAGGGAGCCCCCTGGCAGTAGCAAGGGGTGGCAGGTGGAGACGGACCGCAAGGGGCGTCAGTTTAAAAACCAGCTCCCCTTGCGGACCAGCTGCCTGCCTGTGGGGTGGCAGCAGTCCTGGTCTGTGGGGGGTCTGAGCTCCCCATGGACAAAGGCTTGCTGTGGAGCTGGTACATGTGAGGAGCAGGCTTGAAAGCTAGCTTCTGGAGTCTATCAGCTCTAGCCTGCCCCTCTCACCCTCCATGCTCCTACCTCTCTATCAGAGGCAGCAACATGGGGGTGGGGAACCAGTTTTTAAGCCAGTTCCCCAGGGGCACTGGCTTTCCCCCCTTGCTGCCTTTAATACAGAGGCAGCAAGGGGGGGAAATGTGTGTAGTCGACCAGATTAACAGATAAACCTAGGTTTATCAAAACTTCAGGGGGTAGCTGAGTTAGTCTGTACAGGATAAACTTAAAAAACATTTAAGATTCTCTAGTCTGGTAACACTTTATAGACTAACAAAACATGTAGGCTTATCGGTTAATCGTGTAGTTGTCTACATGATGACATCCCTACTAGACTATACAAGAAATGCTAGTGACTGTTTTCACAAGGAGCTAGAAAGGATTCAGAGTTCCAGCTCCTGACTTCCTTCCCATTCACCAAAAAAGGAATTTCCTCATTACTTTAGTACTTTACTGGTTTCCTCTTCTGCTATCCCTCTTGGGTTACCCCTGCTCTTTTCTTCGTGTGCAGCACTTCCTCTACCTTCCCACACTGCCAAACAATGTTTACCAAAGTCCAGGCACTGAAATGTAGTAGCAACCCTTCTGCCTCCTTCCACAGGGAGAGCCTTCACCAATTAACATGTAAACAGGAAAGAGAAACTCCTTGTGGAGACCACAAAGAGGGATTCATAGAGCACAGGTTGTTGAAAACATTCCACCCACAGAAAAGCAGCAGGCAGCAAAGAATACAGGCCCCATGGCAACTTTTTATAATTTACCCCCATTTTTGGAGCCCCATTCTTCCTCCGTTTATCTGAGTGTGTGTTTTGGGTAGGAGCTAGACAATCACCTATATTTCACAGAAATGAGGAACTGTGAAAAACATAGGACAAAGCTTAATTTTAAGGGACCCACGATGTTTAATCCATAGTACAAAGCCAGGCATTTTAATTAGAGAGCATGATCTTTTCAACGACTATAGCTTGAAAATAGTGCTTTTATTTCATCAACTGCTTGTTACTAGCTCCTGACTGGATATGGATCATAGAATGTTTGAGCACTAAAGAAAGGATGTCCCTTAAGACACAGCGTATCAATCATCTAGCGTGGGCTTGAGAGGAAGAGGTCGAGCAAGGAGTCTGCTAGACAGAGTACAACAGCGGATGTCCCAATGTGAGGCTGGCTGGTACTAATGGCCTGAGAACAATTTTGGTATTTTTCTATGTAAAATTATTTTTTTCCATCAGCTACTGAAGAAAGAAATGATGCATGACTTGGGATGATAACCCAGCTTGTACAGCCATCATTATGTGAGGCAGCTTTCTGAAACCAATTTTTATCTTTCTTTAGCAAATACATACTGAAAACAAATGCTAACTGAAGAGTAAACTCTCTGTGGGCAGGTCTACACTACAGCTGGGATCCATGCTCTGAAATCGTTGCACTAGTGAAAAGACCCACCAAGTTTACTACAGCTCACTCTTGAGTCGACCCCTGTACTCTACCCCTGACGAGAAGAGTAAGGTAAGTACCCATGGACACCACTCTGTCCCCGCAGGATAGAGCCCACCCTGAAGTTGCATATGTTAGGTCAAATTACTGTAATAGTGTAGACGTAGCCTGTATTTTTGGAAAGGGGCTTTCTGGCAAAAGAATTTTCTGCTGTTTAATTCCAAGCCAGGTGATACTGTCAAAGGAGCACACATAAAACAAGAATGACTTATTTAAATTTAACATCATCAACCCAGACATATAAATGGACACCCAAAACTGGCAGGCACAGTCCAGGACTGAAACAGTGACTGAAAGGCAGCCCAGGTATAATCCTCTATGTTCACATACCAACCATTGAGGGTCCAATTCGTCTCAGAAATCTAAAGCACCTTATGAATATCTAATAAGGGTTAAATCTTTATTTGTTAATTTATAAATATATTAAAAAGATGGTGAAACAGTAAAAGAGGGTCTTCCATCTCAAAACAGGAAGTGTTTTATTGTTAAAGAGCACAAACATAAACAGGGAAGAAACCTTTCAAAGTAAATGCCCATTTCTCCATATAATATAGACATTCACCCATGTTTGCTACTCCTTACTGGTTTATTTGGAGATGAGAACCTTGTGGTACCCACACACACCAGATGAGTGGACAATTATAAAACATTCCCTGTTCTTTCCATTGTAGTCCTTCACATGCCAAAGTTGCTTTAATCATATGGAGCTGATCCAATCTCCATTAGCTTCAGTGGGAAGTCCCTCACTCCTCCACTTTAATTGGAATGTGCAGGAAATGGTGACAAAAAAGAGAATGCTGCAAACGAGAGAGCTTCCCTCGGTCTTCAGCTTCGCTCTTGTATCCAGTCAGAAAGTGGTGAACATTTCATTATTATAGCTCCTGCTAGCAAAAATGTCTAGTAAATAGGAAGGTCAACATGCAGTCGACTACACACTTAACCGATAAGCCTTCAAGCAGGCTCCCTGTGTGTGCTGGCTCTGTGGACCCTCTTGCCCCCCCTCGCTGCTACCGAGGCAGTGAACAGGGCCAAACAGGAGCTGGTGCTGGGGGGAACTGGCTTAGAAGCTGTTCCCCCTAGCACTAGCTCTGCAGTGATGCCTCTACAGCAGTGGCAGAGGGCAGGGAGGCTGCCGCAAAACAGTTGGTGTCTGCAGTTGGTGTCTGCAATGGCCCGAGCTCACCATGGACAGAGGCTGGTCCACAGCAGCAGCAACCCCTGCTGCGGAGACCAGTGTCTGTCCACAGGGAGCTTGGATCTCCTGTGGAAAGGAGCTGTTGCCACCCCGCGCTGCTGCATCTGTATCAGCGCAGGATGGCAGGCAGCCGGTCCGTGAGGGGAGCTGTTTTTTAAACGGGCTCCCCTCATGGACCAGCTCCTGCCTGCCACCCCACGCTGTTGCCTCTGATACAGAGGCAGCAGTGCGAGGTGGCAGGGGGCTTCCTGGGAGCAGGACTGGGAGTGCACTGGCTGCCGTCTCTGCCCCGGGGACTATCGAATAGTCATGTAGTTATTAAGTTTTCACGTGGTTACACGACTATTCATTTACACAATATCTAACATCCCTACTAGTAAATGCATAAAATGCTTTTCTTGTGTTGGCCAAACAAAGCAAATCAGATCCACCCTCTATCTGTCCATTTGCTGAGAAATTTCTTCATCCATGTCCCTACTGAAGTCAGCAACTTGAAAGTGATACAATTTATTTTTACCTTGCATCTTTCATAAATAGAATAACACAAAATATATGTGTAAGAGAGTGTGTGTGTGTGTGAGAGAGAGAGAAACACTTTCCAGAGACAGGATAAGAGAGGCAGATAAGAAAAAATGGAAGAAAAAACATGCAGACAGATTAAATTTGTGAAAATAAAAGAGAGAAAACTACAAATAGCCTTATGGACTAGTTGTAATGAAGTGAGAAAGGAAGACACAATTTGTGGAGTGAAAGGCTAGTATCAGTGCTGCCATCTTTTGCATTTCTGTCCTAAGTCTTTCAATATTTGGTCTCTCTCTCAAGCCTCCAGCTTCTGGAGACAAGTGGCCAAGTAAGAATCTCAGCTTTCAAGAAAGACAGAAAGTTTTCTGTCCCACATAGTTGCGGAGAAAAGCTTGGAAACTTTAACCCTAAAGGCAGAGGGCAAATAAAAAGAAACCAACAATTACTGTTTTTAAAAATCTCATGGTTTCTACTCCAGTCTCAGGATTGCTCAACACTTAGGGTACACAACATAGAATAGTACAAATAAGCTGACTTTTGGATACATTCAGATCTGGATTTATTTAAAAAATTTTTGATTCAGATAAGGCATTGTGAATTTGAAAAAAAAAAAGGGAATGGTAATCTAGTTTATAACTTGCATTAGTAGGGCCAAGAATGATAAACCGCCTGAATAAATTGAAAACATGGGAAAACCCTTAAACTGGGCTAGGAAATTAGAATAAGGAAAAAAAAAACAACCCAGGCAAATGAAAAACTGTAAATGTTGTGAACTTTTTTTCTCCAACCCAAACAAAATGCTAGTTAAAAGGACTCCAGCTCAAATTGTACATTCAGCTGAACACAGAAGACAACTTTAAAGAGGAAAAAGGAGACTCGAGAGTCAGAAAAAGAGGGGAGGGCCAAGAATTGGAAAGAAGAGTCAATTGGTAAGAGGGGAAAACAGCAGGTGAGCTGCAATCTCTACTTAGCACTAATGATCTGAACATAATTCTGACCAAAGGAACATATTTGGATTAAGATATAATAGCTTTCCCACAGACAACCTATATGGCTTTGGGCAGTTCATGTAACATCTCTTTGCCTCATTCCCTTCCTTTGTAAATCAAAACTTTCCTATCAGACTGGGTGCTTATAAGGTTTAATTCATCAATATTTGTAAAGCAAATAAAGATCCTAACATGAAAGCTGCCACTGAACTACAAAATATTATATGCTATTTTCCTGTCCTCCCCAATCCTTAAATAGCAGTCAGAGAGAGAGAATAGAGCAAAACCCTGGAGAATTTTAAAAACCAGCAAGGCAGTTTTGAATGAGAAATCATGATGGCCACTTGTTGGGGTTACATGCAAAAAAGTGAAAAACAGTTACAACTTTCTGGATTCTCTGAAGTTTTCAAAGGAATTTGGAAGATGTTGTGTCTTTTGCTCTTTACACAACAGTAGTAGTATGAAGAAACCATGGAAACACTTCCATCCCAAAAAGAGGGTTTAACAAAATGAACAAGCAGGGTACATTTGGCCACATACATACTACTGTACTGACTTGAGGCACCTTCTACAACAGAAAACACAGGGAGCATGACCTGAGGGCTCAAAAACTATTTTAAGGGATACTGCCCGATCTCTATTCTCTTCCATAGTATATAAAAGAGGGAATTGAAACCATGGAGATGGAAAACAATTGGAGAAGGAAGACAGATTTCAGTAAAATTAGGGTTAAGCATGATTTCCAATGACATTCTGGAGATACCAATAAGCCAATTTATAGACAAGGGAGAGTTCGAAGGAAAGTCCAACTCTTGGATCAAGAAGAACTCCTAGATGTCTAGTCTAGAGCAAAAGTTAAGAATAGTGATAGAGCTTCAAAACAATTTCAGATTCTGAAACACCGGTTAAATTTATGATTTAACTGGCAGCTGGGCCAGGCAGGATGACAGACACAGGGATTAGGGTAAGTCAAAAGAGATACACAAGCATTATGTAAAATCTTGAAGCCGCCAATGAGCTATCAGGGAAATAGATACGTGGAGACAGTGGTTCATGTTGGATAAGGAGAGGAAAAACTGTGAAGCCTTCACTAAAAATAAAATGGGAACATGTAGAATTCAAACCAAGAACTGAACCAGCCTGTTCTTAAATATGAAAGGTTATCAAATGCGTTCACTAAACCCATAGTTTTTCATGTAGCTCACTAAACCCATGTTATGTTTTTCATGTAGCTCTGACTCAGTGAATTGCTTTCTCCCTGTCTATGCTTTCTGAAGAGTGAATTTTAGGGTTTGAAAAAGTGAAGGCCACAGGGCACTTTCGTAAAAGCTGTGGCTGGAGCCAAACATGTAGTCTCTACATTTACTCAGGTTGTTTGGCAAGTGCACTTCACAATTTTGAACTGCCAAATTTTTGTTATTCCAGTCCTGTGTGCCTCCTTGGACCAGAGTGTGAGCATTCTATCACAGCCTTTGAAGCACCAAAAGCAAGTTTTGGGAACTTCTATAATCTCAGATTTCATGGTAGAACTGTTGGATCTGAATGACTTTTTTGGGCTAGGTATAAAAGGCACTGTATTAAAAACCAAGAAGAAAGCCAAGATCTCTTTCATAGTTCTATGTTTTTTATTTTTCAGTTAAAGTAGAAAAGCTGGTTACACTTTAGAAATGATCTACGGATACAAAGCCCTTCTTTCCCCTCACTCAGACACAAAAAGACTGATTGAATCAGCTGCATGTTTTCAAAGTTAAAACAAAAATATACAAAAGTGAATCTCAAGAGATTCTTCCTATATGATGTTATCCCCTTCTCCTCTCCATTCCCCACATATTTCTAATTTCAAACAAGGTATCTGAATTTTCAAGAGAAATGATAGCCACAGCATGGTCACAAACTAGTCAGGGTGAAGAATCACAAGTTTATATATTTATTTTTACATCCACAGCAAATTCTCTTTTGCTTTTGTCCGTTCTACTTTCTCACACTCCCTAACTTCTGACATCACTCAGTTCCAAAGATTTGATTTGATCCTTGTCATACAAGAGCTATTCTGTGATGCTTATTTCCCCATACAATTCACATTTACACTAAAGAGTTCAAAGTTTTTTTCTAATTTTGCAAAGAAAAGCGAAATGTAATGACTCCAAAATACAGCCCTGACTGACAATCTTCCCTGTCTAAAATAGCTTGGGATACACAAGCTTAAACGGCTCAGAGTATCAACTGGCTTTGTTAAGTCCCAATTTCAGGGTAATCTAGACTGTATGGCTAATAAAGATCACTACTGAGGTTACTTAACTAAATCCACAATTCTGGAAACATGCACAGGTGTAAATGTGATACCTGGAAATCAACAGGATTATTCACTGTAGTCAGCTCTGCAAATCTGGAATACCCAGAAATGTAAACACCCAACTAATGTAAATATGGTTTCTTTTTAATGTATCACTGTTACCATATTTCTCTTTTCTAGTCATCACTACTCTGCACTTTGGCCCCAATTCAAAAAGATAATTAAGCACATGCCTAATCTAAAGCATGTGAGTAGTCCCATTGTAATCAGTGGGACTACACATGTGCTTAAAATTACCTATGTGTTTAAGTAGCTACCTGAATGAGGGCCTCAGAAATGACTTTGTCCTGAGAACTGCAGTTAGCATTTTTCTACTACTAAAACCCCCTTCTATTTAAAGCAGTCTAGGGAACACTACTGTTTGGTTTGGGGTTTTTTGGAGGAGAGGTACAAAATGGGAATAGGACTGCAGATAATCTTAAGGCTGGCAGATAAAGAAAGGCTGATCTTATTAATTTGCAAAGTCTCATTGAGCTTTACACTTTATAAAGGACTGAAGTTAAAGTTCACTTGTTTATTTTGCTCTTAATTTACATCAATTCCTGCATAACAAGAGCATATCTCCATTGTGGTGGCTCAGGGTAAAAAGAAAATACACAGAATGGGCAAAGGAGTGAAGAACTTTTAATGTCTAGGTCCCTGGTTCATAATCCAGCCCAGGTTAACAATCTCAATCTAATTCCCAGTAAACAAGCTTCCCTACACACTGTTATCACAACTGGCACTGATAGTCATTCTTGTTAGCAGTCCCAGCAGAACCCAAGATATTAAGTTACATACAGACTGAACTATCCTGTCACCCTTATAGGGCTTCACTGCTGTGTTTGCCTGGGTATCTTCAGTCACAGTTCCTCCTTGTTGGTTCTGAACTCCCCTGTGCATGTTGCTCAGATTTGAGGGCATTCCCTCTGGTTTTTTGTGCTGCAGTAAACTGAAGGTACTCTCTGGTCCTTTCCCAAGAAACTTGTAAGCCTTTTGGGGTCCTGCAGGAGCTGTGGAAGGGACTGTCATCATAAGAGTGGGCTAGTCTCCGTCTTCAGTGCAAAGTGGGTGGGTTATCAGTCTAAATGAAAACACCTGAGGTTTAGCCTACAGCACCAGGAAAGTCAGGTAGCCCAGGCTAAAACATTAAACTCGGGGGAAAGGGTTGTGTATGTAGATGGGAGTGGGTTTAAGAAGAGCACAAGTAAGTAAGAGCCAAAGTAACTCTGCAGTAAAAATGTATCCTTACTGGTGGTCCCTCTGAAGCACAGCTGAGGTTCACTGGTGAGACAGTTTGGGGGGGTGGGGGGGGAAGGTAGCACTCTTGCTATCAAATACTAATTAGCTTTAAGAAAAATACAAAGTGCCCACTGTAACAGAACTAGAGCTAATATAAATATAGGACTTAAAGTGCTAGAGTGTGTATGTTCCAAGAATTAGGATTTTTTTCAGCTTTGGTGGCAGTTTGTTCCAAACACTGCGTGCCTGTTTCAGGCTTCTAATTGAACTGTGAGTCAGTACTAGTACACTTACCAGGAACAATATTCAATGGTGCTGTCACATACACAGGCCTGGTAGAACACCCCCTCTAGCAGGATGTTCCTCAGGCTGTTGTGTTTAGAGCCCATCTCAGTAGCACTATGTGCTTTTTAAGCCTCCTGAGTCTGAACAGAGATCAGGCACTTCTCCTGGCTGGGGTCTCTAGTATGAATGTAAAATCCCATTTCACTGGTTAACCAATTAAATGTGATGTTTAACCAATTAATTAAAGGGGACTGGGGGGAGGTCTGTTCCTGCCAGTCTGGGCTGGAGCAGCCCCCACCTGCTGCACCAATTAACTGGAACCAGTAAGCATCACGTCCCTAATCTCTCGGCATATGCTTGGGGTGGACAAGAGCTATTGCCTCCTCCTCACAGCTGTGATCCTATGGGCCAAATGCATAGCTCCTGGGACCACTGATAACCTCTCAGATTTCCCCATAGTTTAAACACAATTTCTCCCATAATTCCAGCCTCCTGTGCACTCTGGGTTCACAGTTTTACTCTTCAGGGGTCCATGACAATGAAGGAAAACAAGCTTTGCACAAGATTCTAAACCACCATTAATAAGTATGCACTTAGTAGCCCAAGAAATACTCAGACAGAATAATAAACTCAAATATGTATTTTCACTGCGCCCAGGTTCCTGGTCACTCAGGAACATTCACTAGGATCGAGCAGAGTCTTCTAGAGGTTCCAAGATCCTTCCCCTGCAGCTCTTGGCTTCTCTTGAGGACCTCTGAACCTCTCTAGGTCAGCCACCTGTCTCTGACCTTGGCTCATCTCACAGTTGAACAGGATACCACCATAGTTCCTGGTAAGGTGCATGCCTGTGCTGCTGTGCACAAAAAATTCTCCCCCTGCCCACCTCCTCTGGAGAGCTGCACAGCAGCAGCACTCACACGGCAGGTGGGGCTGGCTGACATGGCATGGTGAGGGAGCTGCTGGGGTGGGGGAACCAGGACTTGCTGCGGTCGCGTGGTGGGGAGGAGGCTTGCTCTGGTGGCTGGGGCTGCTACGTGGCAGGGAGGGCTGGGGCCTGTTCTGGCTCCTGGGGCCAGGAATGGGACATGCTGCATGGCCGGGGCAGGGTCTGCTCCGGCAGCAGGACATGTTGCATGGCGGGGGAGAGAGGTTTCTGCTCCAGCAGCCGGGAACGTGTATGTGTTAATAAATTGGGTGCCACAATGGCACACATCCAAACCAGCGCACATGACCTCAATATTGCTGCACAAGCCAAAACTCACTTCGCTCATGGCTGGAAAATCTTAGAGGCAACACTGGATACCACTGCCACAAAAGCTTCCTGGGTGGCTTTGTGAGATTCCCAATCCCTGGAGTTATGTGTCCCCCTGCCAACATCTGAGTTTTGTGTGTGCGGGTGTGGTGTTCTGCTGGTGATTTTCCACTGTTTATTTCATCAGTCCCCCAGCAGAAAAACTTGGTCAAGCTGGTTTCCCCACTCAAGGAAACTCCTTAGCATACCCATTGTTCAATAGGAGCCCAGCAGTTAAGATTAGAGCCCAGTACTTAAGGTTAATAATTCTCCATTGTCTCTGTTTTTGTCAGCACTGTCATCAAAAGTTGGATTCCACAAACACCTAGAGGCATTCCATAGTACAGCTGGATAACAAAAACAGAATTATTAAGCTTTACTGGGACAGAGTCCCCAGATCATCACAGGTGGTAAATGCAAGAAATGGAGGCACGCATTAAGAGAGGTTCTACTACCTTTGTTCATGCAAGAATGTTTCTTATTCACAAGTTTCTCTCATGACCACCAATTTAACACTCTGTCAGTTGTCCAATTACTCATGTTCATGTTGAGCTACATGTGTTCCTCTTGAGCTGCACACTTTTTCTTTTAAACTTAATTAACATGGCTCATCAAAACCTAGAAAATAAGCCCAGATTACCAGTCAGTCACTGACATATTAATGAGAAGGTCATAGGCTTGTGACCTCACCATAGAATGTTTATATAGCCTCAGTTTTGCTGATAAAATGGTGTATACATCATATACAGTGAATGATGCAAGTGGTAAATATGTGTAGATGTTCTATTTATTATAAACTGAATCATACAGATGCAGATATGTATGGATTTAAGATATACAGATATAAAACTATCTATATATACATTGAACTTCTCTAGTCCAGCACCCTCAGGGACTGACCAGTGCTAAACCAAAGAATTTGCCAACCTCAGTAGCTCAATATTGTCTAGCAGGATTACCAACACTTCCACTTCTTATTGAGCTCGTAGAAGACATTTAAAGGTAAATTAGAGCTAAATCACAGCAGAGAACACAGAGCCAGGACTAGTGGCTGTAAACAAACCATGGGACCATGGGAAACTTAGCCACACTCACTGTAAGTGGACATGCAGCTAACTAAAATCATGCTAGACCATAGATGTTGCCGGACCAGAGAAGTTCAAACTGTACTCTAATTTGAATGCCACTACAGAAATAATACTCAAGACTGTTGTATGTACATGTGTTGTCCTACATAATCCGTTGAATAAACTCTGATACCAGAAAAGCTTAATTTGGAATGAAAGAGAAGCTAGAGTTCAAGTAATTTCATTTTTCCTTTCATAACTGCCATGCCAAGATGAGAGGTGTTGGGGTGACGAACTGACCTGCCTAGAGGGGCTGGGTTAAGCCCTTGCAAAAGGTATGCACTATATACCAGTTGTGATATTAATATATGCTCAGTGTCAACTATGTGACCCAACTATTATAGCATTATTTATTGTTCTGTGTACCAACTTTGTTTTTAAATAATCCTGATTTTACTTATAGGAACCACATAATATAGATCTATAAAACATGAATACATGTCAAACTTAAAATAATTACAGCGGGAGAATAACAATTATAAAGCCACAGAAAAATACACATGCATATTTTGAAATTTGTTTCAAAAAGTAACACAAGAGGTTTCCATTACGTTTATCTAGAATCTGGGTCTGATCTGGTATTCTAGCACCTCTGACTCTCTGTATCCTGGAGTCTGTAGCAGGAGCTCAACATCTATCTCTGGATTTGGCTCAAAATTATCAACGGATCTTTCCCATAATTGTGTGAAACAATCCATTCCTGAATGAGTAGACCTCAGAATAATAACAGCTTTCCAGTTTTCCACAGAAAAGTAATCTTCAGGGAAGCAGTAAGGAAAGGAGTAGGGAAATACTTTCTGCTGCAAATCTATTATTTTACCTTCCCCACCTCATTGAGGGACCTTTCAATAAGGAAGAAATAGGTCTCTATTTCTGGTCAGGTCACTTAAAGATGAAACACAAAGTATTTTTAAAAACATTTTTGGTTTTAAGTTGATTTCTTCTAAACTTCTAAGTTGCCTTCGGTGATTTTTTTAAACAAGCGTTTTCTGACTTTTAAAAGCCATAACAACAACAGGAATATAAAGTCTCAACTTCCCTGCTCTTGCTGGAGAAATATAATGAGACATAACAGATTTTTAAAGGTAATATCTGCACTAATGATTTCTCAGCCTTCAAGTGAAGGTTGTTAAATCTTTCGCAGTGGTAGCTTTTCTCCTAATTGTTTGATAGGAGATATTCCTTCCTCTGAAGAAGTGGGTTGTACCCACGAAAGTTCATGATACCATCTACATATTTTGTTTGTCTCTGAGGTGCTGCAAGACTATTTGTTTTTTTAAAGTTTTTCCAGTTACAGTCTAAAAGGGCTACCCCTCTGAAGTGTTTGATAAGTGTGTGATTCAAACAGGTTTAAAAACAAACCAACAAAGAATAGAAACCACAGACTACAAGATAGTCTGGCTAAGCATTCCCTTTCCTCTCAGTTAAAGGCTAGGAAAACTAGCTCAGATTTCAGCCTGTTTTGATGTCATTATTCCACTGTTTCTTTAGACAGGCCTTCACCAGGAGAAGTTGGACCTGTAATTTCAAATGCAAAAGACAAGCGGAAGAACAAACCTTTGAGCTGTCTTCATGCATCATGAACAAACATGGAAGGCACTAGCACATTTCTTTTAGCTTTGCAGTTCACTTTAAATGTGAAGGGCTCTAAGGTGGAAAAGATATGCTCCCCCTATTGGTAGATTTTAAAACTCAATGGGTTAAGGAAATACAAAACCCCGCTTTATTCACATATGCATTAGCAACGTGAGTCACAATTAATTATCTCAAACTGTGCTCAAAAGGAAGCACTTACTGTAGGTGGTTGTGGAAACAGCTAATTTAGTAAAAGCTGTTTGGACTAAAACTAACAATAGACAATTCTATTAGCATATCATTTCATCACAATTGCTGACATACTTCAGTGGAATACGTTTCATGATATGTATCACGTTAACTGTAAGCCTGGCTTGCTTATAAAACAGTTGATTATTTTCTGTAGCTCTTTTTTAAAATTAACAAAACAACACTCAAATGGTCATATAGGTCCCTCTTCCTCACACAGGTTGTGAACAGTTACGCACACCAGTAGTCTTCCAGTGTGAGTGGAGGGTCCTCAATCTGGCTGACCCATAATGTTACTTGGTATTTATATTATTGTTATTTAGCTCAGTTATTTTAGATCAATCTACTTGTGTACCCCCCAAAACCTCAGCCTCAAAGCAGTTTAAAGTTACTTCCTAGAGTAGGAATTGAGGGCATTCAGCATCTTGAAGGCTCTTCCATTGCCATGTCATGCCACTCAACCACATCCTTTCCAAATACTCTGCTTCACGCTGGCTTGAACATTCACTCTCTCGCCAGTGAGGGGAAAGTGACACCGCTAAGCCCCCCTCTTAGGATGTTAACATTTTGAAAATTAAACAGCACAGCAGCACCAGATGCAAAGGTACAAAGTTACACAGAGAGTGCAACAAGCTTTCGGAGGAGATGAGACTTCAAAACCCATCTTCTCTATAGCCTCCCTACCAAGCCATAGTCAGCAGAGTCACAGAGTATGTCAGCTCACAATGAAAAGCATTCATTTGATGTCACACTGAAAACAAGAAGCTGCTGCAAAGAAACCTCTCCACTTAAAGAAAACATACAGACACACATGAAGAGCTGCTAACACTGAAGCTTTGTGCTATTCTCTCCTGGCATCTCTACAAACGGTACATGTGCATTATATAAAGTATGTCCTGTATTTATGCTTACCTGGCCAAGGGAGGGAATTGTTGCGTATGCCATTGGTTGATTCATCATTCCTTTCTGCTTCATAATAAGCATGCGTTTCTGTTCCTCACTCAGATGGGCCATCTGAGCTTGCATCTGCGGCTGCTGGGACTGCTGCTGCTGGATGTATGGCATCATGGGGTTCTTGCTGGGATTGACTATTGGTGGAGTCATTCTCTGGCTCAGTTCAGCATTAAAATGAGTCAGAGGTTTAGTGTTGCCATAAGTAAGCATATTGGGCTGCTTGCTTAAAGAGTTTGTACCCAAATTATTTGACTGCTGATTGATCATATTCATGTGATTTTGAGGGAGGTAGTTATTCATGGTGGTCTTCTGTGGATTGTTTGCCATCGGAGGCACTATAGGGTTTTGGTTGTTAAAGGCTTGGGGATACATCATTGGACTATTTGGTTTGTCTGTAGTGAACGGTCCTCCATACGGACTAGACGGAGGTCCCACAGGTGACCAGCTTGATGCTTGATTTGGATGCTGCTGTTGCTGCTTCTGCTGCATGAGTTTAGCTCTTTGTTGCTGCTGTGCTGCCATTTGTTTGAGCTGTTCAGCTGGGGACAAGTCAGCACTGGGTATAGCCACAGGACCAGACCCTGAACCTGCAACAGTTACTGATGCTGGATTAATAAGATAACCATTTCCAGGTCGTGACTGAGTTTGGCCTGGAGTATGGGCTTGGTTGGGAGTTTGGGGTGACTGAACAACACAGTTTGCTGGTGAGATGGCAGGGATTGGAGCTGGTGGAGCACTGGATACAGAAGGAATACTAGAAGCTGTGGAGACATTTGAAAATGGAGGGCCTGAAGAAGAAGGCCTCACCTGGGGAGACCCCATTGGTACGTGAGCAAATGGAGAATGAGACGGGTCGCTCTTAACGCTTGCACTTTCTTGAATCTCAGCAGCAGGCCTGTGAAATTCTGGTTCCTTCTTCTCTTCAAAGTCTTCATTGAACAAATCTTGTATGTCATCTTCTGGTACAGTGTTGGCTAATTCATCTATTAACTCCTGCCACTCTTGATCATTCAGATTAATGTCTGAGAAGAGCTTGTTTTGATTTGAAAGGGATGTTTCAGAAGTGTCTATGCAGGTGGGGTCATCCAAAGGTTCTTGTTTTAATTCCTTGTTTTGCAGGATGTTAAAACTGTCCTCAAGATCACTGCAACCATTAACTGGGAGCTTTATCTCTGGAAGTCCACCATTTTTACTTAAGTCTTCCAGCCCACTAGCATGAGTTCCACTGTTCTGCAGAGGTAAGGAAGGCTTCATGTCAAGCTGGTGAGGAGGAGAAACAGAACGCAAAGGCAAGTTACTGGGCAAGCTACTGATTGTATCAATTCCTGGTACATCCTTGCGAATCCGCTTGCTGGTTGGAGAGAAACTGCCATCACAGACACCATTCTGCTGCTCTCCATTGAGGGGTGAACGCGCTCCTTCCAGTTTCCTCTTCACTGTCTCTTGTAGCTTAAAAGAAGAAAACAAATAAAAAATTAAAAGCTAAGTAACTAAATTTCTCTTTCACAAAACCATGTTATAAACTTTGCAACAATCATTTCCCCTCTTGTATTGCCTAGGTTTTAGAAATTCTGAGAAGGAAAAGCCCGTGGATTGAGGTGAAATTGGGAAAGAGGGTTTGAAACAAAGAAATCTGAATACGGTTGCAGAACCATACTGAATAGGAGATGCAGAATCCCACCTACTGGTGCTATTTTGCCATATGAGGATCTTTTCTATAAAGGTTGGGCTGCTACATGACTCACTAAACATAAAGAGAGTGGCCAACATTTTCAAATGTGACTAGGAATTTTGAGTGTCTCTTAAGCTGAGACACCTTAAGGTAGCTTCCTTTTCAGAAAGTGCTGAGCTTTTGTCCTGTGAAAATCAGCTTCATGTAAGCTTGTCTCATGTTGGGCACTCAAAAACCGAGTCAACAAGAACAAAAAAAAATCACTAACCATTTCTGAACAAGTTATATACAGTATAAATACTGGTATTCCAAACACATGAGCTGTTTTCTCTTATTTTTTTAGATCAGTGGTTCTCAAACTGTTCCTCGGGCCTGCTTTGGGAAAGCTACTAGCAGGCCTGCACCACATTGTTTACTTACCTCGTGGCTCCCATTGGCTCTGGTGCGCTGTTTTCAGCCAAGGAGAGACGTGGGAAGTGGTGGTCCAGGACATGCCACTTCATATGGCTTCCCTTACCTGGAAACGGCAAACCAGAGCCAAGGAGAGCCACGAGGCTATGTGGCTATGGAACCTTTAGGAAACCAAAGCTAGTGGCTTTCCCGAAGGGGACTCATGGAACACTTTGAGAACCAGTGTTTTAGACAAATGATTCATTTAAAAAGTTTTATCCAGTCAGCATTCTGCTCTAATATACTAGACTGTGAGGTATATTGGAAGTTGGTCTTAAAATGTAAAAATATATACACTTAAAAAAGAAAGATTGTTAGCACTTTATATGACATTAAATAGATTCAGATGCTCAGAGAAACAAAATTATAAGTAAAAATAGTTTGTACAACATAAGTAATAGAGAACAAATAAAAACAATAAAATACCAATAATCAATTAACAAAACAAGTCCAAATTAGCTTTTTACGTGAAAAGCAAACAAGTATTTTAGCTCAGGTTGATATATTTATATTCCATCAATGCAACTATCTACAGCTCTAACCCATGCAAGGCCAAACACTAAGGCTATTGCTTATGTACCAGGCTAAAAAAGCAGCCTTCTTAGGCTAATGCAGAAACAACAGGGAGTGGAGGAAGTAAAGAGGTCACAACTCCAGAAAATTCATTCAGGACATATTTTCATGCTTGATATTAAAACAATGGAGAACAAAATACTGACGATTTTATCTATTTTTAAGTATCTTGCTTTTACTAAGTTCATGGAAATTCATCTCCTAGCCTTTCCCCCCCACACTAGACGTTCTCAACTTTTTTCTTCCCACATTTCCAAATTCAGGAATTTTTTTTCTCCAGTGACTTCCCATTCCAGAGTCCTCCAGACCAGTTCTCATGATGCTTGAAGGAAAGTTTGGTCACCCTTGGCATATCAAAGAATTCCTGAGGGGTGGGGATACTGCATTCATTTCTTCTTTTATCCTCTGGTTATTTGGAATGGGAAAGTGGGAGTTCCACTCTCCTTCCCTCCCTGGCTGTAGAACAGGTCTCTTCTATCTTTATAGGGGGATCCTGATGATTCCCCTTTCCAGTCTGTGCACATGCTTCAGAATGACTTATTTGCTGGGAGTGAAATTCACAGGACAAGACTGATGCATCCTAAAATTCCACTTAAGCACTGTTGCAAATGGGGTCACTTTAGCACTGCCCAGACCTTATGCTAGTCCTCTACACAGGAATTATTTTCGTCCTTTATAAACATAGAAAGGAAACCAAAACATCAGGTTCTTCTTCCCAATCCCAGCTCCTGACTCCACGGAAATGTATTAAGAGTAGGAGAGATTTTTAGAAGGACAGTGCGGGAAAGTGATTAATATGTTGCTAAGTAACATAGGGATTGTCTCTCCTAAGTAAGGTTCTGTTGGCATATAGACATGGAAGTTTGTTCTCTGTCACCCAAGAAGAACAGGGTATACATACCATAATCCACCTCCTATGCCTTTTTACAACGCACTTTACCAGAAAGCACAGGTGACAAAATGAGGGAACATAGAGTAAGTTTACATAATCATCCACTGTAATCTGTCATCAGTGCTAACTTTTCTAACTGGCTAAACCTCTTTATAGATAATTGAGATGCAACACCAGCCAAAAGCCTATCATAAACTCAGCAGAATGAATTCCGCAGCATGGACAAGATTAGGTCAATCACTCTGGTATTTTACTTTTTGCATGCATCTGGGTTACTTTCAATGCACGTATTGCCAGCTGGAAGCACGATCTGGAGTTCGGCGTTTCCCGTACTCCTTAATTCTGGGGTCCTCATTCCTATAGTTGAACTCCTTCCCCAATAGTCTCACTTAAGGATGTTAAGGACTAGTTGACTATCTGATAAGCAAATCCTTATCAGATAGTTAGCTGAATAGTCAACTAGTCGATTCCCCCCACTCCCCCTGCTACCTCTATCAGGTTCCGTGTTTCAAAGGGGCAGCGCTGCACAGCTGAGCCTGGGATCAGCTGTGTGGCGGTTGCCCCTTTGAAATGTCACCTCGGCGTTTCAAAGGGGCAGCACCGTGGAGTCCGGGGTCAGCTGGGGACTCCCCAGCTGATCCCGGGCTCCGCGCGGCATTTCAGCAGAACAGGGATCAGCTGGAGAGTTCCCCGCTAACCCCGGGCTCCATGAGGACGGTGTGGCTTTGAAATGCACAAGAGCTCCCACTGGGGATTCTTGTACATTTCAAAGGAGGAATGTGGAAGTGCCTATTGACTACTCCACTAGTCAATTAATTTCAATTTAACATCCTTAGTCTCACGGCAGCTCCCTGTGGGGAAGGACCCTTCTCCAAAACTAGTGCCAACAGAAAATCAGGACTCAGGCTTTATTACAGAAAAACCTCTAAAGGAGAGTTACCTGATCATCACTTTCTGACATCAGAGCTCCGTGTAAAGAGTGAGACCCCCTGCACTGCTCTTGAACCCATGTCATGAATGTGTAGCAGTGGGTTACCGCCACGCCATTGAGCTTGTTTTTTATAGCCTTAGCTCAGACTGCACAAACCAACAAAGGATATTATAGATGTAGTAATACTGCCTCTTCCAGTCATTTCCAGGTTTTCCTGATTTAGAGCTTGAAAAGAAAGGTCAAAATGTTCTGGCCCAAAAGCTGGTCTTCAGTGAAACTACTGATAGAGTCACTTTAAAATACACAAGGGAAGCCAGTTGAGTATCTGATACTCAGGCAAAGGCACACATCATCCACTGTACTCAGTTTCTACACATCTTCATTTCAGCTATTAAACAATCAGTTAAAAAGTACTTCTTCATCTCCCCTTTACCAACCTCCCACTAAACAAGTGACCCTAACTTGCTGTGCTGATAAAACAGTGAAAGCGGACGCTGAACTAGGAAGCATTTCAAAGCGCTGGAAGTTGCTGTGCTCAAAGATCCTCAAGAAAAGGGTCTATGGTCCTTAGCACGGAATGATGGCCCATCTACAGTGTGTAAACAACCGTGTTGAAAGACATGCTTATTGTACTGATAGTGGAGAGAGTTTACTATATGGTCTGGTCCTCTAGAGCAGTCAGAACCCAGTTTTGTTTTAGCCATGTCCCTGCAATATGCAGATTAAAACACAGTTGCTCAGGTCCCATCTACATTTGCGATACTGCAGTATGATTTTAATGCAAAGGGATGGCCATGTTCTCATCAGGTTCCCCATCATAACTTATTGCTGTTGTAGAGCTGGGCCCTTTGTTTCCCCAGAATAATCTCATAACAAATACCTGCATTAAATATCAGGCTATTACATTCAGGGGTTTTTGTTTGTTTGTTTTCTTCAAATAAATTTGTCAAGTGGTCACTCAAGGTACCAACAAATACGTGGCTTAATGAAAGAGGACATGTGGTGCTGAACTACACTCAGTCCATTTGGGAAGACATTGAAGGTGGTTATTTTAAACATGAGTTTGCTAATAAAGAGATCTCTTTACAGGTTTCATTATATCATTAAATGATTTTATACTGAACCCATCATGTGTTATATGGACATGCTTATGAAAACTAACACAAATTAGTGCCAAAAAACCAGCAATAACATTCCTGCCAATACCAATTCTTAAAGATTTCCTGATGTTCCAAAACTTGGCTGTCTGACTTCACACACATACAAACACTGACTGACTTCAGCAGGAGTAAAAGCAGGAGCAGTATATGAATATTAATCACTACATTTATTTTTTATTGCAACAAAAAGCCACAAGGAAACCATTCCTCCCCACATGTCTAATGTGCAGAAAGCAGGTACTGTTGCATATGAAAACAAGTGAACCTTATTCAAAGTTTGCATCTAATATTATTTGATTTTCCTAATGCAATTTCAGGATTTGGGGCTATACAAGAATTGCACAATCAAAAATAAACACTTGTGTGACTTCCTTTGTTTGCACTTTGAAATAGTTTTAGTAACAGTTATGCCAGACAGAAACACCACATGAAAGATGCACTTGTAAGGAACGCACTGGTCATAAACTTTGGAGAGAGAAGAAGAAAAAGCTGAGACTGTCAGGTGGGCTGGAGAGGAAATCTGTCTTCTCTTCAGACATAAAACTTAAATATTCTTACTAGACCATTTTAATGCAAATGTTTATTTTCATTTCCCAACTCTAGAGAACAGTGAATGGTTGAGAAGTCTTGCATTGACTATAGACTGGCAAACTGCTCACTGCATCAAGAGTCTACCTTGTTTTTGTATAAAATCCCACCGTGTCACTTTTGACTTCTGAAAACAAAGTCTGAATAAAAGATTCTACTATAAAACACCTTCCATCTCCCTCAAAGAAACAATATGTTTCTTGTACATGCAATGTGCAGTTTGCATAAAGTAGTTATTTGCAAGCAGCTTGGAGTTTTTTCTCTAAGAACAAAATATTCTTGATGCATAAAATAAAATAAAATAAAAACCTCTGCATGCTGGTAGGACATTATTCTTATTAATAGACAATATCTCCTGATGGGTCTTCATTTCACAGCAGGTTTCTACCACAAAGTAGAAAAACAGAAAGCATGCTGGAGCAGGACTCAATATTATTTATATATCATTAGAGGAACTTTGTGGAACAGGAAAAGGTCAAACTTTAGCGGGCTGGGTTTTTTAAAACAAATCTAAAGGGTGTGCATGTGCGCACACAAACACACACAAATGCATGCACACACTCTAACAGTCTAATCTAACCAGTTTTGAAAATTTCAACAGGGCTGCAGCAGGCACAACAACAGACCACTTGAGGCTGTCGGCAGAGCTTTCATCTGCTGGGAGAAGCTGCTCTGCTTCATCCCACCAGCAGCAATTCATTTTTCAAAAGAAATTAGACCAAGGTGCTGTTGTTATAGCAACAGTCAGAGCCACTTATACAGCCCCATCCCCCCAATCTCACTCTGACTTCAGTGGGCAGCTATTTCAATTATGTATGGGGAGTGACCAGGACTGCTGCTGTTTAGTCCTTTTATTGCTCTTAAAGAAAAAGCTCAGAGACTAAATTCTCTTTCTGTTTCCTATCTGGCTGTAAAAGTCAAACACACTTCATAGTGTTCAACACAGTTCGCCTAATGCTGGATGGTCAGATGATCAGTGAGGCCCTTAGACAAGACGGCTCCAGTTGCTATTACAGATGTTTTCATCTACCAGCTACAAAATAGTCAGTCATGTTGCCACTGTCTTTTTCTGTTGTTAACCCAGCTCTGGCCATTTCAATCCCTATGTTACATGGCATGAATGACAACTATGGCATCTACTGTGTGCATATCTGGAAGTTCTGCTGGGTGCAGTAGGATGAGGCTCTGTTCTGTAGCTGTCCTTTGTTCTCTGGGGAAAAACAAACATACAAACCCCAAAGTGAAGCTCTCAGGGAAAAAAGGTGCATCTAAACAGAACCCAGCTTAATATTTCCTTCATAGAACTCTCATGATTCAAGCTGCTAAAATAAATAAATAAAAATTCATCTTTTCCATCCCCCCCCATTTCAAATGGGCTGAGCTGTCATCCGACTGCTCAAAGGAGCTCAAGTTCTCTCCTGTAGCAACAGCTACATTCTGACCTTCACTTTCCACATTTTACTGCACATGCCCCACCTTCCTCTCTCACCATCTCTCCAGTTGCAGCACGCCGCCTCCTGTAGCTGGGGCAGAGATGAACATGACTTTCCTGGGAGGTCACCAGTAGCTATGCCCAAGCATAAGCCTGACTCAGTCACCTCCATTCTGTATCTCTGTCTCAAGAGTCCGGAATCTATCACGTGCAGCACCCAGATGCTATGGATAGCATAAGTAAAATATCACAGCTGGAATGACATTGAGTAATTTTATTTGCTCCCACTGACTCCCTGGCAAAGGTGTAATAGTCTTGTGTCCTTTGGTGATCAATATGGCATAAGGCAAGCTGAGACGGGGTGAGGTCACAGAAGACCCATGGGGGGGGGCTTCCCAGAGTGCTGACACGGCCACTGCCACTGACCTTCCCACTCTCTGGGGTTGGCCATTTGTGAGTTATGAATTCAGCTTTAGCTTGTGAATGGACTTGTCATTCCTTCCATAGTCTCTCTACTACACATGCATGCACTGATTAGGGATATAAAGGGTTAACGAGGTATCTGCTGAACAGCACCCTTACCGGGTAACCAGTGGCTCAGTCGGGCTGGGGCAGACTGCTGCCTCATCACACCGTGCCACGAATGGAGGGGGCACTTACAGCTCGGCCCACCCCACCAGGCTGCTGGTGGGGGACGCTCCAGCCCGGCCAAGCTCACCGTGGCACTGGCGGGGGGTGTTCCAACCCTGCTGGCGCTATTAAAGAAAGCCAACCGTTACAACATGCTGATGTTTGAGCAAGAGCAGCATTTCTCTGTGTGGAATACAGAATACGAAGTAGCTACAGTATTTCAGATTCAGGGGGGACAGGGATGATTGTTGGGTTTTTAACAGCAAACAGTGGACGTGTAGTGTGTGTGTGGGGGAGGGGGAATGTGGAAGGAATGAGATAGCCTTTCACAAATTAATGCTGAACTCTTAACAGAAAAATGGCTGAGCAAAGCAGAAGTGCATTACATAAGGCCACTTCTAACTAATTAAGATATTTATCACCTCCAATCCTTCCCCAACTGTTTGAATTCTTCTTTCTGCAACCTATTGATGGTAATGCTCCCAAGGCTGAGAGATCATAATTTGAATCCTGCTGTATTAAATCATTTTGGATTGCCATTGCACACAGAAAGCATGTCATGCTCCTCCATCTTGGGCCTTGTGAACAGAAGAGAGATTTAAAATGTGCAATAAACACACTTTATGAAATCTGCTTTAAGTAAGTAACATCTCTAACGGTCAGATGTTTGCCAACAGTTCTCACCACAACAAACTTGATTTCTTAAACGCTGAACAGTAAACCATGTTAACTCCCAGAATACTGGCTAACCCTGATGTGCTTATCAAAACAATGTGGGAAATGATCATTTTCCTAGTATTTCAGCTGAGCTGCTATGGTGTGAAGTCCTAGTATTCCAGACAGGGAGGGTTTATATCTGCTTGCATGCAGGGCCAGAACTCCAACCAGGGCTCTTTATGGCTATGTCTATACTGCAGTGCTATTTCGGGATACCAGAGGTATTCCGTGTCTTTTGAGTGTGCCCGTTATTTCGAAATATAACAAGCTCACTATTCCGATGTCCCTGTAAACCTCATTCCATGAGGAGTAAGGGATGTTTCGGAATAGCAATTTTGAAATAAGTGCTGTGTAGATAGCGCCCAATTTTGAAATAAGCTATTTTGAAATTAACTCAAAATAAGCTACACAATTTGTATAGCTCAAATTGTGTAGCTTATTTCGAGCTACGGGTGCAGTGTAAACGCACCCTATCTGACCTACTTCTCCCTACTGCCAGATGGCAAACTAGTAACCAGAAGTGAGAATGGGTCATGTTGGGAGGTCAGGCTGAAGACATGGAACAACTGTGACAGAATCAGCTGAGGAGCAGTGTAGGATGGTAACGATTCCAGCAGTGATAAATCAGGCAGACACTGTAATGGTCAGGGGATTGGATGAAGTACAGATTCCAATCCTTAGTAAGCTGGAAAGTGGTAAGGTGTCTATTAGGAAGAGGTGAGGAAAGGGGAAGAGAAAAAGAGAGGATTGAGACAGTGTTTTTGTGGAAGAAGAAAGGAGGGAGTACTGTAGATTAATCTATTCATCTCTAGCCACAGGCTCCTCCAGTTCAGAGTTGAACTATATTAGAAGGGCAGTGCAAAGAAGTTTGCTCTACCTCTGCCCAGCCTGTGGATAATAAATAAAGATCTTGTCTCCAGGACTGTCGCACCAGAAACGTTTATGTAAATATTAATGTTATTCCAATAAAAAGACAAATATTCAGTTTTAATGAAATTCTTAATATTCTTTTTAACCACAGAATGAATCTATCTTTTACTTATCAACACAGTAAAGAGTTTGACAATTTGTGAATAGACAGAAGCAGGAGTAAGTGTATGAAAAATACACCAAATATTCTGCTCAAATTGTTTATGTATATAATGTGCACAAAAATTTGGTGGTCAATGCTGAAATACAGGTTCATAAATCTTACATAACAATCTTGCGTTTTCCTGTAAACATTTTCATTTCACATTTCTACTTTTCTCCTTCTTTATTTAACATGCAGATCCAAAGCAAATGTGAATATAAATACACTAAAGCAGGGTTCTCAATCTTCATTGCACCACAACCTCTTACTGACAACAAAAATTACTACATGACCCCTGAAGAGGGAACTGAGCCTGCCTATGTTCAAATCAAAAGCCCAAGGCAGGGCCCTCTTTAGGCACAGACAGCATATGCAGCTGAGTATGGCACTTGAAAATGTGGGGCACCACTGGGCTGCCACATAGGGTTACAAGGTAGGTTTAGAAAAAATACTGGAAACACTTGATGTGGGGGGGGGGTCGGGGGCAGCGCAGCTGGCAGAAGGAGTGTGGGGTGGTCGGGGGCAGCGCAGCTGGCCGGGGGAGATGGGGAGGGAGCCGGGGGGCGGGGCTGGCAGGCGGGGCAGCGCGGCTGGCCCAGGGAGATGGGGGAGGGGTCGGGGGCAGCACAGCTGGCCAGGGGAGATCAGGAGGAGAAACTGGCCGGCAGGAAGCAGGGGTGGCTGGGAAGGGGTCAGGGGCAGCGGTGCCGGTCGGGAAGGGTTGGGGGAAGTGTGTGTGTGTGGGGGGGGGGCGGCAGGACTGACCCGGGCACAGGCAGATCCCGGGGTGCTGTCAGTCCCGCGCATGGTCCGGAGAAGCGCGAGTGAGTCCGGCTGCGGCTCCACCACGCTCTCAGGAGCAGGGACAGGGCTTCTCCTCCTCCCCAAGGCGTCAGACGCAGCCAGGGCTCCCAGCGCCAATCGCGCCCCCCCTCCCAGCCACTCCCCCCGCCAGGCTTCCGTCTGGCGCCCAGCCAGAAATCCAGGAAATACCGGACATTGCACATGTCCGATATTTTCTGGATTTTTTTACCGGAGAGAGGGCCCAAAAACCGGACTCCGGTAGAATACCGGACACCTGGCAACCCTACTGCCAGTGTACAGTACCAAGTTTGCAATAGTGCCAGTGGCACCATGGCACCAGGTCCATGCTCAGATGGGGCCCTGGTCTCTTCTCCTTGTGCTGCCTGTAGGCAGGCTGGCCAAGGTTGTGTGCAGTTTGCACCCAGTGCCTTCCTTGCTGAACATGTGCAGAGTGAATCAGGAGGCCCAATCAGCAGTGCGGGTGGGGAATTTAAAAACACTGGGGGAGAAGTGAAAGGGCCTAGCCCCTCCCAATCTGCTCACTCCCTTAGCCCTCTGCTGGCTGGAGGGGAACCTCCTCTACCCTGGCACAGTGTTTCTCAAACTTTAAAGTATCCCTTTTAAAAAAAAATCATAAGTACCCCAAGTACCTACAGTTTTCAGACACAATTTTTTTTCTACCATTGCAACACATTTGTTTAAACAACTTAATCGTAGCCAGGCAGGCAATGAAATTTTTGGGTGTAAAAAGTACAAAAATAATAAAACGCTGTAAAACTTAACTGAAATTTGGAGAAAACTGAATTTTTGTTGTGTTGACGTACCCTCCAGACTTCTCTCGAGTACCCCTAAGGGTACTCATACCACTGGTTGAGAAACAGATGCCCTGGCAGATCAGCAATGTAGGAGCTGTTGTGGGTGCTGAGAGGGTGCTATGTGTGCTGGAAAACAGAATCTCCTCTGAAAGCTAGGGGGAGGTGCCTGAACAGAGCTTCCATTACCCCCACTTCAGTAGATTAACAGGCCAACATGGCATGTGCCCAGAGATCCCCCTCAGCCAATATGGGACTCACAGAATAATGAGCACCCAAGTAGATAACCCAAATTACAGGGTGGTCGGGTGGAGGTAGCCCCAAGGTCACCTTAGTGCCCTGGCAGAAGGGTGGTGCTGGGCAAGTTCTGAGGGTTTGTGGGTGGGGATGATGGCCATGGCCCCTAGGGTCAGTGGTGCTGGCTAGGGACCGCTTTCAGTGGAACCCCCACCTTCCCCTCTCCCATCCCTTAATATTCCCTCTCAAGTAACTTATGTAGGGTTCCATAAAGCCTATGGACAGGTCTGTCCCAAGGGCTTCAGCCCCAAGTGTGTGTATGTGTGTGTGTGTGGGGAGAGGGGCAGTAAACTGAGCACGCCATCAGGGCTGAAGCCCATAAGCTTCAGTTTCAACCCCAGGTTGTAAGGCAACCCTATTAAAATGGGGATGTGACTCACTTTGGAGACCCAGCCCACAGTGTGAGAACCACAGCACTAAAGGCTATGTTTCTAAGGAGACTCAGAATGCAGCGTCCTTTGGGCAAATGCCAAGCAAAAATGGGCAACTGAAATGCAATCAATTTTCTTAGTTCTAAATTAGCTGCATGTCCAATTGGTCCTCAGAATAGTCATTATTTCATGGATTAAATTTTGTTACAATTGTCAAATAGCCTACACCACTTTCTGTCTGAATCTACAGTGCTTCCTTTCTCTTTAGGTCCATTCAGTGTTATTTTTATCTCAAATAGCTAAATACTCATAAAGCAGCAACCTACCTACTGCTGCTGTGACTGTACATTTCAGATTGTGCAGAACTCTTAATCAAGGGGCTGAGTGTATAAGGGTTAAACCATTTAGACAACAGTGGCTATTCTTGTCACACAGAAAACAGTCAGAATTACACTCTTCCTACAACTGGCCTTAGAGACAGCAGGAGTTATACTGTCAAAGCATGGAATGAGGATTTAGCCATGAAGCCTCCAATGACTTGTATGGGAGTTGTGCAGCTAAACCTTTAGCCTTTGAAAAGGTACCTTAATCTGGTTTGTATTTAAACAACAAATAAACTGGAGATAGAAAAAAAAGTCATAGGGGATTACTAAAGTTTATCTCTCAAAGACCCTCCTGTTAGTTGGAGCACAAATTCAACAAAGGGATCCCATTTCCCTAATTGCCTATCTCACCAATAAGAAAAGAGCTAAGGCAAACTGCACTAGATAGGATCAGAGGTTCTGATTTCCTTCCCATACCAGATTTACACTAGGGAATTTCACTGTCTTCAGCAGAGTTACTCCTTCTTTAAACTGCATGTGGGAGATCAGAAACAGCCCTCTAAGTGCAACTTTGCCCTAACTAAGGAGGATGAAGAAAAAAAACCCTGCTACTGTGGCTGTGGTGGAGGATGGCACAGTGCGGGGGGGAGGGGGGGGAGTGAGTGAGTGAATGTACTCTGGGAAGCAGTAGCATGTTCTCCCTACAGAAATTGCTTCCCAACACAGAATTTGTAGTAGGGGCAGAAGAGCTAAGATTGCCTCCTCCTCCTCCTCCAACTGAGTCCTGCCCTGTTGCTGCATAGGTATGTTGGATGTGAAAAGCAGCTCATTGCACATCTGCATAAAACAAGGCAGGATTCTCTCCTTGGCCAGACAATTTATCTTATACATGTGTTAACTTAATGTTGTGTTCCAAAGCACATCAATAGCACAATCTAAATGCATAACCAGTCATTAGTAACATATTCTGTTAAAATTCAGTTGTACTCTGAAGAGAAAGAGAGCACAGCCACAGCTACATTCAGTTGGACAGGAAGCACCCCATGCAGCACTTCTCTGGTCAGTTCCATCAGTTCCTGCAAAATGTGCAGTCCCTATTTAAAAATATTAAGTTTCCAATAGGTACGTTCGATACCAGGTGATTGAATAGTCGAGTAACCGCATGAAATCTTAGTGGTTACTTGACTATTCTGTAGTAGGGATGTTAAGGACTAGTCAACTATCCAATAAGCAAATGCTTGTCTGATAGCCAAAGTGGCTGCACCACACGGAGCCCGGGCTCCCTGTGGTGCTGCCGCTTTGAAGTACCCCCTTCGCTGCCTCTATCTGATAGAGGCAGCAAGGGGTGGGGAGCAACTAGTCGACTATCCTGTTGGCTATGTCTAGACTACAGGGTTTTTTCGAAAAAAGTGGCCTTTTTTCGAAAAAACTTCACCTGCGTCTAGACTGCTGCTGCATTCTTTCGAAATTAAATTGAAAGAACGCGGTGTTTTTTTCAACAGCAGTAAACCTCATTTTATGAGGAAGAACGCCTTTTTTTCAAAAGAGATCTTTCGAAAAAAGGCATTCTTGACTGCAAACAAGGCTTTTTCGAAAGAGAGCATCCAGATTGCTTGGGTGCTCTCTTTCAAAAAAGCGGATCACTTTTTCAAAAGTCTTGTGGCTATCTAGACGATATCGTTCAAAAGAAGCGTGTAGTCTAGATGTACACCTAGAAAGCTGTGGTGGCGTTTCAAAGGGGCAGCACTGCACAGCTGATCCCGGGTTTCAAAGGGGCAGCGCGACACGGAGCCTGGGGTCAGCTGGGAAGTCCCAAGCACTGCCCTATTGACGAACTGAATAGTTGATGCAAAAATGCATCGATTATTCGATTAGTGAAATAACCAATACTTAACTTCCTTATCCTTAGTCCCTAGGGACAGAGCTGGTAGTCAGTGCAATCTAGCCCCACTCCCAGAAAGCCCCCTGACACCTTGTGCTGCTGCCTTTGTATCACCCTGTGCTGCTGCCACTGCTTGGCAGCAGCTTCTCCTTCCCCACCCCCACGCTGCTGCCTCGGATAAAGGCAGCAGTGCAGGTTGTGGGGAAGAGGCAACACCGCGAAGCTGGTGCTGGGGGAAACCGGCTTTTAAGCTGGCTCCCCCCAGCACCAGCCTCTTGCTGCTTCTGATACAGAGGCAGCAAGGGGGGGGGAATGTGAACAGTCGAGAAGATTAACCGATAAGTCTAGGCTTATCGGTTAATCGTATACTTTACCACTCGTTTACATCCCTAGTTTCCAACCCATGTGATTTTGAAAAAAGCTTTTAAATGTGAACCAATTCAGCTCTGACAATCTTCAGACAACCAGAAAAAATAGTTCTAAAAATAGTGTGAATGGCTTCCATTCAACAAATGGGATGTTAACTCTGAAACCTAATAAAGACCGCTTAAATGGTAACTTATTTTATGGCTGCTAGTTTTAAGAGAATCAGCCAGATATTCTGGAATTCTATAGAGTGAGTCATGACCATTCCCACTGTCCCCAACACTACCCCACTCTGTAATAATTCAGCCCCTGGGATAACTGCAACAATGTACTCTTAACAAGAAACAGTTCAGCAAAATCAAAGAAAGGAGAAGTTGAAAGAAGTGTCTAGACAATCAAAATCATGCACTAATATATGCTCAAGCCACTTTCTTTCATTAGTGGTATATATATGACATCAATGAGAAGCCATAATTTTAGTCCTGAGTTTTTAAAATAACATTATAATAATAATTAAGGCTAGAATTAGGTGTTGCAGAAGATATTCCAAAATAAGTAAAAAGGAAAAAATGTTTTTGCTACACTGTAAAAGAGTACCAACAGTTTTCAATTATGGCACAAAGCTATGTGGTTTAGGGGAAGAAAAGAAAGGAAAACAATCACACAAATGGCCACTGCCACTGAATATGGCTTAGGCTACATGACAACTTGCATTTAATAACAAAAATAATTATTACAAAATTCAAACTTAAAATTTTTAAAAATGAAAAAAGTAATAAAGCAAATGTTCAGAATGCATCTAGGGCTACATCTAGACTGCATTGCTTTTTTGGGATACCAGAAACAGATGCGCTCTGTCACTATCCCTGTAAACCTCATTCTATGGGGAATAAGGGACGGCTCGAAAGAACACTTTTTTTTAAAATTTGATGCTGTGTAAGCGCGCCAAATTTCAAAAGAGCCTCTTTCAAAAGTAAATTGAAAAAAGACACGCAATATGCATACCGCAAATTGCGTATCTTTTTCTGATTTAACAGTGCCGTCTAGACGTAGCCTAAATCTCTTTTTTCTTTCCTCCACAATCATTCCAGGTCACGGTAGTCAGCGCAGGGGAGACTGATTGGATGGCTAGCAAGCTGGCTGTGTTAGGGAGCTGACACCCCAATTAAGTACATACTGGAGGCAAAGGATGAGAGAATAACAAGATGCATCACTGTCCAGGTACCCCCAAAATCCACATACCTTGGAAGCAAAAACACTCTCAAATAGTAGTTACATCTTCAAATGTATCATTTGCCCTTTAAGTGTTCATCATACATAGACTAGTTTTTTTAGTATTTACCTGAAGTGACAGAGAAACCCCTATATATTTTCCACACATGCAAGAATGCATGGCTGCTGCCTGTTATAAGCACATGGTCTTTCACCTCAGAGATCCATGTGTATTGAGCATATGTGAGTGGCTAATCCAAATTAAATTTAGCTTTCCAGTCCTATGCACCACTGAGAGCTCCTTGCCTTCTAACAATGCTGAATAAACACATCAGGAACAAAAGAGCTTTTTCTATTGCTAGATGCTCCAGGTAAACAAGATCTAAGGCTGAGTCACTGAGTTTGACAGTTCTTTACTAAACCCCTTTAAGGCATGAAGCACAAGATACCATAGTTTGCCGTTAAACTCTGGAAATGCACCCAAAACAGCTTGTTCCTCCAACAATCTTATTTTCTTCCATAAAACACTTTTTCTCTTGCAGCAATACCAATGATCCAGCAGCTAGCTCTGAACTCCTTTTAATTTGTTAGTCTGTGCAAAAAATACTCTAGTGTTAGAGCCAAAATGATGTGGGTCTTCTTGATCTTAGGGTGGAAAGAGGGCGTATGTGTGAGGGCAGGAGAATTTAAGTACAGAGAGGTTAACTGACTTGCCTAAGGGCACATATCAAATAAGAAGCAGAGCCAAGATTTAAATACAAGTCTCTTCCTCCTGCCCCCAGTGCATGGGATCACAATAGCTTCACTGACCAGTAGTATATATATTTCTCTGCCCTCTTTGTTCCCATTAGAAAGAGAGAAATAATGTGTAAAAAAAGATGCCAGCTGCTACTGAATGTGCCATGAGCCACCTAGTAGAGACAGAGAAAGCTGGGGAAGAATGTAGAAGGGTGGAGCCTTTCACAATGGTCTCCCAAGGGATTGACAATTCTAGCAGCCTTCCACTGCTATAAGGGCAAGCCATGTGTTTGAGCATGGGACATTTGAGTTTAATAAGGGTTTCCTTCTTCATAGCACTGCGGTCAATCAACTGGGGGCCAAACTCTGAGGTTTTTCCCCAGGCTGCATTTCCAGTAGGGATGTAAGTGAGTAGTCAGCTGTCCAATAAGCCTAGGCTTATCCGGTAGTTGAGTCACTGTTTGAAATGTCGCTTCCCCCCTTGCTGCCTCTGTATCAGAGGCACAAAGGGTGTGTGTGAGCAGGAGCCGGTGCTGGCGGGGAGCCAGCTTAAAAGCCAGCTCCCCCCAGCACCATCTCTGTGGATGGGCAGGGGAGGCAGAAGCACAGTGGGGGAAACGGCACGAGCGGGGATGTAGCCAGACAGGAACGCCCCCCGTAACATCCATCTTGCTTGCCCCTCTCTGAGATGCTTGGAGCACACAGGACACACAGAGAAGTAAAATCATCATAGTCTTTGAAGCCTTGACAGGAGGCCCAGATATGCTAGCTCACAGTGACCCTGGACAACTGTAAGCATAGCTATGAGGGTGATCGAGCTAATCGCTGACCAAGAGGCTGCAGAGGAGTGCCCTTGACTGAAACCCATATTGATACGATCACACACACTTGTCTGTGGGGGGGAAGGAATCTCCCGCCCAGTAAAGAATGTCTAGTACTCACAATTTAGTTATCTCTCTTGCACGTATAAATTAAGTTGAAACTCCCTTGTAAGAACTGGCGTCACAAAGACGGACCAACACAATTTGGCATCTTAGAAAAGAAAGAGGATACGGGCCCCTATGGGTATAAAGATGGGTCCAGCAGTACACTCACTCTGAGCGTCAATCTACCATCTACCTGCTGATCAGGTTAGGTGATTGGCCTCCCAAGGTTCCACGGGGACGCCCACCTCGTATTCGTCTTTCCTAGGAATTGAGGGACTGGCACTGGCCTGATACGCTGGAGTTCAGAGGCACAGAAGGGGGTAAAAATTGTACCTGGATGCGTCCTTTGTCTTAAGTGTACACATAGACTTAGAGCTCTTTAAAGATTAAGCTGTCACTTGGTACCATTATTTCTATTTTCTATCTTTTTTTTCTTTGTAACCATTTTTAAGATCTATATTTGCTAGCAGTTAAGAAATAGAGCAATAGCCATTGTAACATATGATTTATAAACTTCTTTAATAAATCTGTAACTGTTTAAGCTTTAACCTGACTCCTTCAGTTGCTGTAACAGAACCAAGCACAATTTAAAAGAACTCCAGCTGGTCATAGGGCAGACACAGTGAGGGAGAGCTGGGCGTTTGGGTCCTGTCGCCTCCACGGGACAGACCCTTTGGGGCACCCGTCAGTCTTCCCTAGGCTGCCCTCTGCGAAGGGACCCCGGTCCTAGCAGCTAAAGACACGGATGAAATAAGCTCTCCCTGCACACCTTTGGGGCATCCGTCAGCCTTCTCTGGGCTGCCCGCTGCGAAGGGATCTCAATCCTAGCAGTTGAAGACTCGGGTGTATAACACACACACATACCACGCACTGCCCTGACCATCAGCTGACAGGGGACCAAAGCAGTTCCCACTTACACGGGTTCCCTACTACAGCTCTGCCTTTGAAATGTACAAGAGCCACCTATGGGTGGCTCTTGTACATTTCAAAGGCAGAGACGCAGAATGATAGCGAGTACCTCCCTTATCGACTAATCGAGTAGTCAGTGAAAATTCCATCGACTACTCGATTAGCTGATTAATTGAAATTTATCATCCCTAATTTTCACTGACTTTTTCATTGGGAGTTTTGATTTAATAAAGCCTTAGAAAAAAAGTAAGTACAGTCTTCATGATTTAGCTGCAATAATGACAACAGACTTGCTTGCTCTGGAAATGACTGTTATATCCTTGCAGAGGCCAATCAAGTCTTTGTTTAATTACCTAGATTGTAAAATCCATGGGAGTTCCAGCCAGCAGCCCCCTTATCAACTCCCCCGCAACCCTCCAGTGCCTCCAGCCCACTGGCGGATCCCGGGCTCCCACGGCATTTTCCTAGAATCCAGCTGATCCTGGGGTCTGGGAAAATGCCGTGAGAGCCCGGGCTCAGCTGGGTAGTCCCCAGTTGATCCCGGGCTCCCTGCAGCTGCCCCTTTGAATCGCGTGGATACGTGGGTCAAAGGGACAGCTGCCAAACAGCTGATCCGTGGATCAGCTGTTCGGCCCTTGTCCCTTTAAACCACACATCCGTGCAATTCAAAGGCGCAGCTGTGAGGAGCCCGGGCTCAGCTGGGGACTACCCAGCTGAGCCCGGGCTCTCACGGCATTTTCCCAGACCCCAGGATCAGCTGGATTCTAGGAAAATGCCGTGGGAGCCCGGGATCAACTGGGGAGATCCCCGCTGATCCCAGGCTCCATGGCTTTGAAATGCACAAGAGCCCCCACTGGGGACTCTTGTACATTTCAAAGCAGGCACCCGTGTGCAGCCGGGAGTCAGCGGGACTTCCCGCTGGCCCTGAGCTGTATGGGGAGTTCCTCATTCCTCCTTTGAAATGTACAAGAGCCCCAGCAGCTCTTGTACATTTCAAAGGAGGAATGCAGAAGTGCCTATAGTCTAATCGATTAGTCAAAAAACTATACGATAAGCAAATGCTTATCGGATAGTCAACTAGTCTTTAACATTGTAGCCAGACATGAACCCCATCTTGTTCCCCCCCCCACCCCAGAGAGCAAGAGAAAGGCAGTCAGCCTTTGATGCCCTGGGAACGCAGGTGTGCTGCCTGTCCCTGACTCTACCATAAACAGAAACCAGACAGTAAATGGGCTAGCTGACGACCAGGGGACCTCCCGCCGCCCTGATGGCTAGCACCAGTAATTGACACGCCTACACTGTCCTAGGAGAGGAATCTTCGCCCATCACATACCAGAGGTGCCCATTGTGTGCATTTTCCCAGGTGTGAATTATGCTTTGCACCCTTCGTGGGAAACTTGGCATTCAAAGCCATTTTCCCTAATTGGCCACTTGAGACCAAGAAGAAGCCTACGTGACCCAAGGGGTATAAAGAGGGGTTTAGTAGCCCACCCCATTTGAGCTCCAATCATCTACACCTGCTGGCAGGTATTGGTTGTCTCCCGAGGTCTGTGGGACGCCCAGCCTCGCCCTACTTCTTCCCGAGGGATTGAGAGAAAGACGCTGGCCACACCAAGTCTGGAACGCAGGGGTGAGAATATATACCTGCTAGGTGTCTATTTTGCATGCATTTAATAAGAGCTCAGAGAACCAAAAGGGTTTCATGGTACCTGTAAGTGACTTATTAGCGTAATTTCTGTCCTGTCCTTTGTAGTGGCTGTGTTATCTGTAACACAGTAGTAGCATTTAACAGCTAAGTTTACCCTGTAACAATAAAATAGTAACTGTTTAAGCTGTGACCTGACTCCTTCAGTTGCTGTAACAGAACCAAGCACAATTGTAAAAGAACTCCAGCCGGTCATAAGGGACAGATATAGGGAGAGCTTGAGCGTTGGATCGTGTTGCTTCCAGGGGACAGATCCGTTGGGGCATCTCTCAGCCTCCCCAGGCTGCCCGCTGCGAAGGGATCGTGTATCCTAGCAGTCAAAATCTGAGGTGTAATAAGCTCTCCCTGTAAACTTCTTGGGGCGCCCGTCAACCTCCTCCAGGTTGCCCGCTGCTAAGGGACCCCAATCCTAGCAGTTGAGTCTCGAGTGTATATACCACTCACTGCCCTGACCACCGGCTGACAAACATCCTTAACCACGATCAGCTGGTTTGATCACTTGGCACCTTTAAAAGTCTAATCCTTTTAGATTATTTAGATTATAAACACTTTGAGGTCGGAACTGCATGTCCTTTTTGTCTATAAAGTGCTTTACATTCACTGAATGCTATATAAATAATAATCAGCTTTGCTAATTAGCAAACGTGGTAAGTAAATGAGGGGAAATCATGTGAAAAGCATATGGTATTATGTATAAATATATGTGAGAATGTTTCCTGCTATATGAAAGTTCCTCTTAAAAAGAAATTATATGTACATCAAGTTGGGATTTTTTGTTTCGAAGAGACTTTTTTTCCTTCCTTTTTCTGGAAAACTGTCACATGAAAACCAATTAGGATATTTCAAAATAAAGTTAATGGGCTGACGTAGCAATCCCCCAAAGTTCAAGAGTTGCATTTTACAATACAAGGCAAGATGCAGGTTGAATTCACAGTCCTGCAGTTTCTTGGTCCCTAGGCTGGCAGGGTATGTCTACACTACAAAGTTAATTCGAACTAACAGCCGTTAGTTCGAATTAACTTCCATAGGCGCTACACACGCAAACCGCTAGTTCGAACTTAATTCGAACTAGCGGAGCACTTAATTCGAACTAGGTAAACCTCATTCTACGAGGACTAACGCCTAGTTCGAATTAAGTAGTTCGAATTAAGAGCTGTGTAGCCACTTAATTTGAACTAGTTGGAGGCTAGCCCTTCCCAGCTTGCCCTGGTGGCCACTCTGGGCCAAGCCAGGGAAACTCTTCTGCCCCCCTCCCAGCCCCGGAGCCCTTAAAGGGCCACGGTCTGGCTACGGTGCCTGTGCCAGGTGCAAGCCTGCCAACACCCAGCCAGCAGACCCTACACCTGGCACGGCATGAGTCAGCCACCCGCTGCCACCCAGCCCTCCCCCTCTTCCCAGGACCAGGCTGGCGGCTCCCAGGAGCCTGCCCGGGGCCGCAAGAGGCGGGCGCCCGCCTGGTCTAGTGTGGAGATAGTGGACCTCATCGAGGTTTGGGGGGAGGCCTCCAACGTCCACAGTCTCTGCACTAGGCACAGGAATGTGGCCGTCTCGGGCAGGATAGCTGCCAGCCTGGCCACCAAAGGCCACATGCGAACCCAGGAGCAGGTTTGCATGAAAATCAAGTTGGTCCAGTGAGACCCCCGACCCTGAGCTTAGAACATAAGAATGGCCGTACTGGGTCAGACCAAAGGTCCATCTAGCCCAGTAGCCTGTCTGCCGACAGTGGCCAACACCAGGTACCCCAGAGGGGATGGACCGAAGACAATGACCAAGCCATTTGTCTCGTGCCATCCATCTCCAGCCTTCCACAAACAGAGGCCAGGGACACCGTTCCTACCCCCTGGCTAATAGCACTCCATGGACCCAACCTCCATGACTTTATCTAACTTCTCTTTAAACTCTGTTCTAGTTCTAGGCTTCACAGCCTTCTGTGGCAAGGAGTTCCACAGGTTGACTATTTGCTTTGTGAAGAAGAACTTTCTTTTATTAGTTTGAAGCCTGCTACCCATTCATTTCATTTGGTGTCCTCTAGTCCTTATATTATGGGAACTAATGAAGAACTTTTCTTTATGCACCCTCTCCACACCACTCATGATTTTATATACCTCTATCATATCCCCCCTCAGTCTCCTCTTTTCTAAGCTGAAAAGTCCCAGTCTCTTTAGCCTCTCTTCATATGGGACCTGTTCCAAACCCCTAATCATTGTAGTTATCCTTTTCTGAACCCTTTCCAAGGCCAAAATATCTTTTTTGAGGTGAGGAGACCACATCTCTACACAATACTGAAGATATGGCGTACCATAGTTTTATACTTCCCCTCCTCCTTCTTCCCCTGGCTTCCCCCTTCCAGCTCCCTCCTCCCAGGTTTTCACCTCTCCTCTCCCTTCCCCTCTCCCACCTCCTTTTTCCAGTCTCCCCAGAGGTTAATCCCCCCACCCCCAGTTTTGTTAAATAAAGAGAGTTTCTATTTTTGAACACGTGTCCTTTATTTTTTACATCAGGAAGGGGGGCTAGGGAAGGGTAAGTGGAAGGAGGTGAGGGAGGAATGGGGCACGAGCCCCTGATGGGGAGGACTGGGGTGGCTCTGCGGGCTCCTCGGGGTGGAAGCTCTCCTGCAGGGCCTCCTGGATCCTGACAGCCCCCCGAATGACCCCCCCCCCCCCCGGATGGCAGCCTGCGGCAAGTGCAGCCGGGCTGATGGCCGAGTGCTCTGATATGCCAAACATGGGCACTCAGGGCACTCCAAGTCAGGACTGCTTTGCTGTCCCTCATCGAGGTAGACAAGCAAGCGGGGAACCCTGAGAACTGTCTGTCCAGGGTGGGTGTTGGGTCCCTTTAAGCCCTCGGCTAGCCTGAGGCAGCAGCTCCACGCTCTAAGCCCTAACCTGATGCCCTGCTGGCACTGGTTCCGGCCAACCTTAACTTCGGTTCAGGGTCCACTCAATGTGGACATGCTAGTTCGAATTAGCAAAACGCTAATTCGAATTAGTTTTTAGGTCTAGATGCACTAGTTCGAATTAGCTTCGTTCGAATTAACTAATTTGAATTAAGTTAGTTCGAATTAGTGCTGTAGTGTAGACATACCCGCAAGGATTAGAGATGCTGGGCAGCCAAGGGCAGGGAGGAGAAGAATTCCTTGCTCTGTTGAATAGGAAGCCCTTCCTGGACCATTAACCTGACAATCTCTAAATCCAGTCACCCTCGGTCAGTAAGTCCATGGGTCCTTCTAGGAAAGGAGGTGCAGTGCAGAGGAAAATTAAAGGAATTCCTAGGGTACCATTAATGATGCAGAAACAGTCTTATTCTTGTCACTTTAATGAGAAAAGGAACCCAGATCATTTTGAGTTAGAACACAACTTCTTCCCTTAAAGCGCTGCTTACATGTCTACCGGCTACACTACCCTTCGTTCTGAGATTTCCCCAGTAGTACAGGTTTTGGAAATATTAGCAGGCACTTGCATATCTGAGGCCTAGAAAAACTACCAGCAAGAGGCTTGTCTGAAAGCTAGCTGGGAGGGGACCTGACCTCATCAGTGAAGCTGAGGGCAATGCCTTGGTGAAGCATTCAGCAGAACATCTCCACCCCCACCTGCTGGGATTCCATCCATCATGGACAACGAATCCGTGGGTGTTCCAGCCAGCAGCCCCCTTATCAACTCCCCCCAACCTTGCAGTGCCTGTGGCGGGCCCTTCTGATCAGCACCTCTTACTCCTTCCCAGTGCCTCTTGCCTGTCACGATCAGCTGGTTTGATCACCTGGCACCTTGAAAAGTCAGAATCTGTGCCACCCATTTTCCAGTGAAAGTCAATGGGAGATGGTACCTAACTCTTTCAGATGCTATTGATAAACCTACCGTAGGAGATGGTGGCGTAGGTGCTCCCAAAGTTCCAAGTTGTGCTAGTGAGAGGATTTTGCACGATTTGCCCTTATGCATAGTACAAACTGAGAACAGAATTTCCTGCAGAAACTCAGCATTTCCTGACTTAACTTATTTTCATTCCCCTTTGCAATTAAAAAAAAAATTACCAAGAATAATGAGAGAAAATGAAGAACTCCTCTCTGGATGCATTCGGGCTGACATATATACACTGTCTTTCTGGAGCTGATGATGGCTGCTGTGCACAGGGTCAGATTAATTTAAGAGCCAAGTGGGTTATGACTGGAAGCCCTTGAGCTGTAGAAACCAGCCTTTGAAAACATCTTCATAAAAATACTATTGTAGTCTACAGGCACGGTCCCCAGCACTGCTGTGTCATTCCTGTAAGATGCAGTGTTTGGGACCATTCCTGCAAGTTTCTGCATAACTTAGGCTAAAATTATAAAATGGAAACAATACTGAAAAATATTCTCTCTGAAAACCAAATGCTTTTGCCAAAAACTGATTTCAATTTTTTTTTCCAATACCACCACATTGAAAATGTTCTGGTTTGGATTTATTTTAGTTTTTGTTTTTTCCCTTGCCTCTACCTTTTCCTCTCCATTTCAGTCAAATTAAAGGAAGAAAGTGTGAGCATGTGGGGAGAGGGAATAAATCAAAAACTGAAAGATGAAGATTTCCAAAGCCCAACCTTTTAAAGAATAATTTTCTCAAATAAATGAAAAATCATTTTTCTCTTTTTTTGAGGAAATTGTTAATATGTTTTGATGTGATCTAATTCTGAAGTTTTTAAAAACCAGGACATAATTTAATATAGTAGTAGTTTATTGGACACCAAATGCTATGTAATAATTTTTAGGGACTCCTACATCTCTGTGGCTTCCATTCATTAAAGCTTCTCCATTTAGGACAGATCAAAACCTTACATTTCAGCACATGCTTCACAGTTCTGAAGCAAGGCCAAGGACTGCAAGTTGTGGCAGTCCTGATTTTTTAAAAACATGACTATTGACCTATCTCTCTTCTGTCTATTGGATTTTAAGGGCACTGTTATCTCTGAGTGTCTAAAAGAAAGAGCTGTAACAATTACCACCTCAAACAGCGGCAGGCACATTTAGAAGATTTTAGGTCCTTTAAAGGTTCTCAATATTTTTATACTGTAGCCTCACAGGCACTCATAAATAACCCCCTTCAGATATACCTCAGAATCCTTTGTATGTATGTATATAATCTCCTATGTATAGGGGCACCAGAGAATAAAAGCACAGAGATGTGAGAGGAAGAAGCAGACAATGGAGCATGGAGGCTGCAATCCTCCTAACTCACAAGCAAAGGATACTGATCTGGACCCACACATTACGTATGTAAAATAAGCCAAGCTTAGGGTTGCCAGATGGTTTCAATAAAAATACCGGACACACTTGACATTACATCACAATCTACATTACATCTTATTTAAAAAATACCGGACATTTATATTTTCTCAATTTGTTTCCCGAACAGAAAGCTCAAAACCGGATACCTGGCAACCCAAGCCAAGCTAGAGAAGAGAACAGCTCAACCACATCAAGACATGAGAGAAAAACAGCCACATTAATAAACAGTTATCTATTTAATTTGTCAAACGAAGCAAAATGCAGTAAAGGCTAACTTAGCCCCTCTTTATAAACACATGAGAACTCGCTGTAGAAGTGGGACCATCTTAGTCCTAATTATCTTAACTATTTAAATAGCTAATCCTAATCTACTGTTTTTTCTACAATATTCGTCTTTCAAGGAATTAATTGTCCCTTTCCTAATCTTACTTATTTTATATATGGGAAGGTATGAATCAGACATCCTTAATCTTATCTTATTTATGGGGAGAAATTAATAGACTGTTAATAAGAATACTACTTCCACAGAATCTGAACTCCATCCCTTGGAAAGATTAATTTGGCCACTGGAGGGCTCCAATATTGTTCCATGAAAGTAACAGACACATACTGGGAAGGTTGAAAACATAAAAAACTGAATGAGCTATAAAGTTCAAACAAAATGTGCAGTCTGAACCAAGATCAGTGGGCATACAAATATTTAGTGAAAATCAGAACTAATATTTTTTGATGATATAGTATAAAAATTTGAAATAGAATAATTTTCTTACAGTTTGGCTATCAATAGACAGGGTAACTATTAAAATTATTTTTGTATGTGATATTAGAGTGATTAGGCCTATGCAAAAAAGCAAAAGTAAAATTTCATCGTTGTAATGTAATTTCAGGTAAACAGGACCAGTACTGTATAGAATGTAATAGTAGCACTTATCATTATTGTGACACAGTCTTCTCACTGAAAGTTGGCACATGAAAAAAAATTAAATAATAGTAAGCACAGGGAGGAGGCCTTGTTCTAGAAATACCCCAACAGTTTTGTTAAACAGTCATTATGAGCCATAACTGTTTTCCAAAGAGCATAATTTGGGCATGTATATAGTCAGTCAAAGGGTAAAGTCTTGGCCCCACTGGAGCTTTGTTATTGATTTAATCGAAGCCAGGATTGCACCCAAAGAACTAATTTGCCCACATAACCATTAGAATAGACACTGCTGTTTTATCAGTGAATGGCCTACAAAAGTTCCAGTGTAAAATGAAATGAAACCAATTTTTGAGTTGAAAGAAAATTTTAAGTCAAACCTCTCTCACATCTATTGTGTGTGTGTCAGTCTATTTTTCCCCAACAGGTTTTGTGAGAAGGAAAAAAATATATACCTGGCCTAAGATCCTGAATGCTCAATTCCACAGAGCCAAATTTTACAGCTGAGTTAAGCACTCCTGAAAATAAAGGAGGTTTATTAGAAATACTGAAAGATGCTTGTGGATACCACAATTATAAACCCAATAGGGCACTATTCTTGTCTGATGAAGTGTAGTGTGTTAGCCTGATATACAAAACATCCTAGTTTTGTTGTTCGTTTTTTGGCTTCTTGCCTGCACAAATTATTTCTTCTGGTGCTTACAACACCCCCTGACCCGTTCAATGCCCAGGGAGAAAGAAAAAAAGAGCTTGTGCTGCCCAAAACATGCCTGCTGCTCTTCTCTAGCTCCTCCTCTGGCACAGCACATGTTAATGCCGATCTGCTGGGAGACTGCGATTCTAACATAATGAGATATTAATGAGCTTTGCACATGTCCCTAGCCACAACAGTTCCCCCCTCCACCTTTCACAAACCTATAGAGAATCTCTGCTTGTTTTCCTGACGCTGCAATTGCGCCTCTCCCTCCCCCCAGCAAGCACTACTGCACCATTCACCTTAAGCTGCCAGCAGTAAAGAGCACCAAATGGGCTGGCACAGTCTTGTTTCCTGGTCTAATGGATGCTTGTTTAAACACTGGAGCTGTTTGCATTGCTGCGGCTCACTGCATGTTAAACACAGTCCTCTGAAACCCTACGCCAATCCAATAAAGGTATCAGCAGTTCAGCGTGGGGAGGCAATTACTATAAGGTCCCAAGTGTGCCTTCTAAGCTCTAGGAAGGAAAATTTGATCGAACAACTAAAAGGAAAATCTGATTCGGCTCAGTATCACGTGGAGGACACAAGGCTTAACTACAGCCTGGCCTATGGAGGGCAGGAGGAAATCAATGGACGAGCAACTGCACATTGTTAAGAGGGCTTTAAGCTGGTCTGTTAACAATGCTGGCTGCTGCATTTACCGAGCATTATTTTAAGAGGTGCCTTTAAAAAAAAATTATATACTGCCAATTTTTTTTCTTCATCAGTCCTTGAAACAATTCTCTTCTGGAAGGGTTCCTTCCCTGTACAGAATCATTGTCATATCAAAGGGGAAGAGAGAAACACAGAAAGGACAGAAATGACAGAGGACAAAAAAGGCCTGCAGAAACAAAAAAAGGCTTGCCCTTCAGAGAGCATGAAAAAACCCAAATCTCAGACTAATGATAGTCAATATTTCAGTGGATCAGCTCTCTATCTGGGCTAGGGCAGGAAATCAAGGGACACAGAAATGGCATTTCAATCTATTATACATCAAAACAAAGGATTTCTAAAATGTCCCACTTCCTCTGCTTTAAAGTGAGTGACAAAGAGGTGTGTGTGGGGGGTGTGTGTGGAGGGGGTGTTCCTTCATTATCTAACAGCTTTAAACTGGGCTTCATTCAAAGGGCAGCACTGCAATTTATGTGGAAAGTTTTCTAAGCACTTGCTGTGGTCACACTCACTATCAGGAATCTAGGAATATAGGATTTGCCACACCAGATCAGACCAATGATCCATCAAGTCTGGCATCCTGCCTCCAGCAGAGGCCCACACCTGCTGCTGTAGGAGAAGCTGATACTCCCCAGCCAGCCCCCATACTGCAATTGACTGATTGTACAGAGCTGCAAATTAGGGGAAATATCCCCTCTGGAAGCTGCAATGATCAGCTTATGCCTTGAACTGGTTGAACTCAGTCCATTTTAATGACTGACAGGGCAAGAGAAAAAAACTGTCTCCATATCATGCTATCTGCCATGAACATTGGCCAGTGGCAGTACTTGGCTAATGGTCTTGAGGATCAAGCAGTCCCTTAAAAGCATCTTGGGCAAAGTTCTCCTGGGTCAGAAATCCAATGTGATCCTAAGAATTGCTGTCTGAAAGATAAGACATCTGTGCCAGTTAACTGGAGGATAAATTACTGGAGGATAAATGTCTTGGTGAATTGCAGTCAGACCCATCTACAAACACTGCTGTCCTCACAACAGAAGGGGGAAATCAGCATTTTGTTTAAAAACATGGGATTTGATCATTTTTTGTTTTCAGTGGGCTTGGGGGAGACTGGGAGGAAAAGACTGTGGGGAAATATCAAAACTTCACCTCAGGGGCCTGGAATTACCCTCCAACTGCATTTCTTCCTGGGATTCAGACTCCAGAGAACAGGCAGTGGGGTGCAGTTGAGGGTGTGAGTACAGGGAGTTGAAAATTTGATGTCAAAATGTTTATCTTTTTTTCCCCCAAACAGAAATTTGTCTCTGTTCCCTTCCCTTCCAACACTGACAGGAAGCCATTCATTTCTTGTTTCCACTTGAAAAAGTGACAATGCCAAAGCTTTTCCTGTTTGATTTTTTGATAATCCTCTGAACCCCAGTTTTTAAAAAGCTAGCATTCTGATGAACAAGAAAATATGTTCAAAAGTCTCAGAGGGGTGGCCGTGTTAGTCTGTAACTTTAAAAAGAACGAGTTGTCCTCTGGCACCTTCTACACAGCAGGGCTAAAGTCAGAATAAGCTATGCAACTTTAGCTACGTCAATTGCGTAGCTTAAATTGAAATAGTTTAACTCAGCTTTAGGTGCTGTCTGCAGAGCAGGAAGTTGAAGGAAGAACACTTGTCTTTCAACGTCCCTTAATCCTTGTGAAATGAGGGTTACAGGAATCGGAATAAGAAGTCCTCCAGCTCGACATTATTTAAAAATAAAGGCTTGCTGTGTAGACGCACATTATGTTATTTCGGAATAACGTCAGTCATTCTGAAATAACATGCTGTGTAGATGTACCCTTAGAGACTAGATAGATAGATAGATAGTATCATGAGCTTTCGTGAATAAAACCCACTCCAAAGATTACTCACTCCAGTACTGTGTCTGAGTTTGCTGACATGTCGCTTCTGTTGGGAGCAAGCAGCAACACAGTGAAAATCAACAAGATTCATTAATGATCACTGGAACCCTCTGGGCAGCAGCAAAACTGACAAGGATCATGCCAATTTTACACTTCTGCAGTTACTTAGGGAACCTCCAATCAGCAGCAGAGATGGGTTTCCTATTTGCTCCCTTTGAGCAAGCAGAGGAAGTCAAAAGCTGACACAAAGGATGGAATCTCCAGAAGGGTCTGACTCCAGACACAATATCCTTAAAAAAATCCTCACATTCACTCCCATCAATGCATTGATTCGTCTATGCCATGAAGGTTAGAACCTCTTTTTTTAAATTAAAAATTGAATACTACAGAAATTGCCAACTTAGCTGCCCTCCTTCAAGCACCCCAAAGAACATTTTCCTATTTTCTGTTCCACTGGCAGGCAGGCAGTCAATCAAATGTTTTAAAGTCTAAATGGAAGGGATGTTCTCAATTCAGACAGGGAAGAGAAGCTGTATGATGCAAAACTAGATTTTTCACCAGTGCAGTATTCTTGGACATCACTGAACACCTTTCCATTTCCATATCCTCCTCACCCTCCAGCTAATTGGTATACATGTGTGCGTCTACAAAATTTTCAAGCTCTCACTTCCCCACCTGTTGTTTATCAGCTAAATAAAACCTCCTTCCTTATGAAAGAATTCATATGTTAACTAGTATTATAATTTTGACATAGTGCCATTAATGCTGCAGGATCCTAAAGTCCCTCTACAAGCCATATACAGTATATACAAATAATTTCATCTGCCCCTAGAATGGAATTATCTCTGCTGAGGAAAACTGCAACTATTTAACAGCAACATCACATGACATTTCAGGACAGGAAGTGAAGCATATACCATGTCCTATTGAAATCCAAGGAGAATTTAGGTATTAGTATTTAATAATTCACTAGTGTTTAACAATTCACGGAGTCCCAAAAATTAAATATTTCACTTTTTGATTCACAAATACCATTTCTACCTCGGAGGAGCCTTGCGTTTTGCATCCTTGAGATCTGGCTAAAAGAGACGGACAAAAAACATATTATGATTTAAAGTATCACAGCATATAGTTCCTTTTTCTTGTCCTTTCTGAGTAACATTTGCTCGATCATGGTTACATTGCTGGAGTTTGGGTGATTCACTCCTGAGAATAAAGTGGCCTTTTCCAGCACCCAGGGTGACACAATGGGAAGCTTTTTGCACATTAAACAATTTAATTTGAGGGTAAAGAATTAGATTTATGTCTGTACAATTTGCTTAGATTAAAAATCCTGAAAGTTCTTATGATTCACACTGGCAAGGGAGACATAAGGATTGACAGACTACATCTGCAAGGAGAAAAAGGAAGGAGAAAATCCCCCAAGTGTTTCTCACAGCATAATGTCAGCTCATCAGATGATGCACGGGGGTGATGCTGAGGTAAAGGAAATGGAGAAAATGCCATTTCCTGCATCATTTCCTCCAGAGAAAATTCAGAGAGAGGGACTTCATCAGATTAGCTATCCAAACAGCAATGTGCAGACTAAATGTGTATTCCGCATTTCCATGGTCCAAAGGGAAGTACCCTGGAGACAAGCAGGCAACAAAACAGCTCTGCCTAAGATGAAGCAGTAGCAAGGGGAGGAGGAGCAGGGATGAGGACAAAGAGTTGGGGGAAGAGAATAAAAATGGTGTCCATCGCCTTCTTCCTTGGTTTCAATTCCTCAGACCCCACAGGCGAATCAGTTTGCTTCTAGTTCCACTACAAAAGACAAACTTATTTCAGTTGTTTTCATTTGATGAGTATCTAAAATCATGCCTACTCTAAGCCTAGTTGTAGAAACAGGATGGTAAAGATATAACCCTATATTTCTAAATGATTAATAATTTTGGATGCCCAACTTGCAGCATTTTAAAAGAACCTGATTTTCAGAAAGTGCTGAGTGTCAACCACATGAAATCAGGCCCTTGAAAGATATCCCAGTGTCAGCACGGGCAATCAAAATCACTAATCACTTTTTAAATTCTCCTTCCGCTCACTCTAGTCTAAATCAGGAGTGATTCCACTGAAGTTAATGACATTACATTGGTACCACCAAAAATGTGAATGAAAGGAGAATCAGCCTAATACACCATATGTTATTGTACAAAAATTGCACCATTATTATCAGCTGTATTTTATTTCAATGAAACACGATTGTATATATGTGGACTGATAAACTCATGTCAGAAGTTGTAACTACACCCATTTTTGGTTGGGTACTTTAGGAAGCTTACAGAATAAAGATAAAGGTTGATGCCTCTCATGCTTAAGATACCCAAATAAAGCACTTTAAGTTCTGGTGGTGAGGAGTAGAATTTTCAAAAGGGTTTAAGAGTGTTGGGAGCCTGCTTTTCACTTCCAAAACAGTCTTCAAGCAAGTCTATGCTACAGAATTAAGCCAACCTAAGTTATGTCCACATTACGCTCTTTGTGTTGGTGTCCTCACCAGAAGGGCTTGCACTGATTTAACTACCAGGGTGGGGCACTGCAGGACAGTTTCTGAAAGGAAGCAACAATCGATGTAAGCAACACAGTGTCTACACTGACACTATGTTGACTTCAGTACATTGTCTTAAGCACTGCCCCTTTGGCGGAAGGGGAGTTAAGTTGGTGTAATGTCAAGTTACATCGGTAGGAGCTATATTTTAGTGTAGACACTTACAGAGTTAGTTCAACAAAATATGTAGATGGTATCATGAGCTTTTGTGGGCACAGCCTACTTCTTCAGATGACCCGAGTGCTGGGCTGTGCCCACGAAAGCTCATGATACCATCTACATATTTTGTTAGTCTTTAAAGTGCTACCAGACTATTTGTTGTTTTTTAAGTTTTTCCTGTTACAGACTAACTTGGCTACCCCTCCTAAAGAGTTAGTTCAATTTAAGATACCTTATGTTGATCTAACTCAGTAGTGTAGATCAGGCCTTTGGCACTTTACATACACTTTTGAAAGGGAGGCTCTGAAGTCACTAACATGCTTTTACTTACAGTTAATGTATAGAGAACGATCATCTGATCAGCAAGAGTTCACATAGTCTTGGACATTAGGGCTACGTCTACACTGGGAAGGTTTGGTGACAAAAGGGCTGTCGACATGCAAGGGTCACTAAAAGTGAAAACCAGTCAAACCAGTTTTTCTGCCTTCCATGGCTACATTGTGAGCACCCTGCTGACAGATAGCGCAAAGAATGTGGGTAAGCATCCCACAGTGCAGTGTTGTGGGAAAGCAGAGCTGATCCCTGTACTCTTTGGGATTCCCTTGATGTTCTCCCACAGCGTTCTCAGCTGCTAGGAGTGGCATCATGAGTAGCTCCCTGAGCTCTCACTGCTGAGGGCCTGGATAGGTAAGAAAGCTCATCATATAGCTCAGATCTTTGTTAGTTTTCTGATTTGCATTTGTTCAGTTGTAGGGGATTTTTATCTTTTGGTCTGTTCTCTGGTGCAACAAGCAACAGTGTAGAAAACTGCAGGCAATATCAAGTAGGTCAGAGTGGGGAACCTAACACCCAGGGGTCAGATCCAGCCCCTGGCTTGCCTGGATTCAGCCCCTAAGTTTTGAGATCCCCCCTCCCCCAGCATTGGGAAGACCATTCTGGAACTCCAGCCCCACGACCCCTTCCCCTCCACAGCTTTCCCTGCAGCTTCCTATGTGGAGCACCAGTGCTGGCTTCCCAATGGGGGGAGAAGGCGGGGCTGGAGCCAAACAAGCCAGAGCTGGATCCCACCCAAGGGCTCTGCCTGGTGAGGGGAGGAAGCAGTTCTGTGTGCTGCTGCTCCCCCTCCCGCCCCCCTGGCTGGCACAGTAAAGTTCTGCCTGGAGACTTTTCCCTCACAAAATCTACTAGGTTGGGCCTAGTAGATCTTTTGTTTGTTTTTTACTCCTCACTTTTGTGCAGCCCTCAACTGATTTTTCAGAGTGGTTCAGTGGTCCCTGACCCAAAAAAGATTTTCCACCCCCTAAAGTAGGTAGAGATGCACGAATTAAACTGTAAATCCACCATGGTAATGTCAAAGTGCCAAGAAAGGGCAACACATTCACCTGTCTTAGTTTTGCATTTTTTGCTGTTCTCCTAAGTAAACACGCACACTGATTTCAGCAGCAGCAGGTGGGGTGTAGAGATTATAAAGAAGGAGGAAAAAAAAGAAGTACAAACACAGTCAAGGACATTCACTGAAACTGGCTTCAAAATGGAACTTGAGAACATTTTTATTAGTGATGGACCCAAAATGAACACCAGATCAAACAAACCAAGACTTTCTGAATATGGATCTGAACTTCATAACAATGTCACATTTTTTGAATGGCTCCAAAGCAAAATCAGAACCTACATTAGGGGTAGATTACACAAGCAGCCAGAGTTCTCTGTAAGCTGGGCATTTGTGCAGACACTCAGGAGAGATTTAAATGCCACCCAGCAGAATAGCAAAGCACCCACAGCTTGGTTTTTGTTTCTACTGGTGGTGCACATTTGCACATGCCTTGGTGCATGTAAAAATTTATTTTGCACATGGATGGAAAAAAATCTGCACACTGATGGAAAAGATTGTAGGCAACCCCTTAATTTCTGTGGCAACTCTGCCTACACATCTCCTACTGGCTACAAAGTGCCTACAGCAGCACCCTGTTGGTGCTATTCAAATAGTTACTAATAATCTTTTGTTTTTACTCAGGGAAAAACTTCTCCAGAGAATAATTGAGAAGGCATGAAAGGCCCCATGGCACAAACACATGCATACAAAAGCTGGTGAACAGTTCTGAATAGTTGTGTCTCTCTTTCCAAGTGTTCTTTCTGAAATGGCCCAAAGATAATGAAAATATGACCAGATCTTAGTGGCACGAAAGAAAGAAGGGAGCCCTCGAAAATCTAGATTTTAAAACCAGCCTTCCCCTGCTCTTTTCTGTAACTGGGACTTTGCCAAAGAGGCACTGGTCCCTAATTCACAGTAGTGAATGCTCTGTACTGTTGCTTGCATTTGCTGGGCCTTTTGCCAACTACTAGTGGTTGAGCCTGTCATATACTCTTTGATGTGCACAGTCAGGACAGCCCATGCCTGCTAAATATTTACCTAATCCAATTTGGCCAACCAAACTTCAGGTCTGATAAACGTATTATAATAATAGACTGCTCTTGACCCTTGTGCCCTTCTGCTTCTTAAGGTCGGCCCTGGGTTTAGTTTGAAAACAAGAACTTAGCAGTCATTGTGTTGAGGCTGGGGGGAAAGAAGAGAAAGATACAGATGAGTGCTTTACACTTCACACCCCAGCTAGAAATACATTTACACGGAAAAAAAAATTGCATGAGGTCTTCAACACTCCCTTTTATGGTAGATAGAGCATCCTTCTCTAGTGCTTTTATCCCTTTTCTCTCCACATATCTGTACTTCCCTGGAGAAGAAAGGACAGTAATTTCTGAGATGTTCTATTCCCCAAACCCCACCACAATTCCTGGCAGGCAATTCTCTGATTAGCCTTGCAATGGAGTAGAGGTAAATTAAAGAGGCACTGAATAAAATTAAAATGCCCCTCTTTGTAATGGTAGATTACTGTGGGGCTTGAGAGTAAGACATAAATTGCCTTTTTCTGGAAAGGAACACAGATTTTGGATCTGCTAATTTTTTACACAAAGATGCGGCAAGATTCTTCAGGAAGGAGAGAGGGGAACCAATGATATGTAACCATTTTCTGTCTGTCAATTCTTGTGCCCAGTTTGTCTCAATAAGTAAAACATTTCACAGCATCAGACCAGCCCAATTTATACAAAAGGGACCTTCATGCAAGTGGAACAATGTTTAGCAGCAGGTTTCTCTCCTTTGCAAGCTACTTAATGTCCTGGGCAAGGTATTAGTGCCAACATGGGCTTTATTAGGTTGTTACTGAAGTGCCCTCTCTTCAGCAAACAATACCCCTCCTTGGTCATAAGATTTCTGAAGAGACACTTTCACATGGCCCACATAGAAAAGACTCTTTTTCTAGGGGGTGGGGGGGGGTGTTGAAGATATCCAAACCCTTGCAAGTTCATTAGTTCTTACTCTCTATAATCCATCGCCTATACTTCCAATAAGGGATGCCTACAGGTTAAAGCTGAAATCTCAGTGGTGTATTTTTTTTTACAACTAAACTGTATTTTAAGAAATAGATAAATGACAGATAAAAGCAGATTTATGCAAAACATTCATTATATTTTCCTATCTATAATGTTATTTTTAATTGACATGTCTCCCTTTTGAAAAACAACCACAAAATTATCAAGACCCAAATCCTGAGGCCTTACCTCCATTTCTACTTAGTCTTAGGCTAGTTGTAGCTACGTCACTTAGGAATGTGAAAAATCGACAACCCTGAGGGTATGTCTACATTAGCCCCCTACTTCGAAGTAGGGAGGCAAATGAAGCATACCGAAGTTGCAAATCAAGCCCGGGATTTAAATATCCCGCACTTGATTTGCATGTTCCCAGCCGGTCGCCATTTTAGAAATTCACTAGACCGGAGTAACTGCCCGCGTGTACACACGGCAGTGAAACGGGAGTCTGATTTAAAGCCTCTAATTCGAATTAGCTGTAAACCTCATTGCCTTTAGACATCTGAATTTATGTTGTTGTATTATAAAGAGCCTTTCAGGGAGGGGAATTTCCACCAGGTATCAAGCTGCTGTACTGCATAATCTATCACTAAATCAGAAAACATCTGTTTTTTTTAATAACCGAGGGGGGGGGAGGAGGAGAGTTTAAAATTCATACTGCTATTTTTAAAATAAAAATGATGTTCCTTCTTACAAGGTACACTGCAGCTATTTTTAATGTATCATATCAATAAATTAAATTCTGGGGAAAATTTTGTTTCTTTAACACAGAGCCCATTGTAAGAGCCACAGGGTGCACAGGGAAGCAATTTGCCACAGAGAGGCCCAACATTTTCTGGAACTTTCTAGGGATGATAAGCAAAAGTTTATTGGTTAATGCTATAGATTACATGCATTTCTCCCCCACCCTTACCAGTACATTTTTTAGCAGGCTGGCCAGCAGCTCGGCTCAGTCCTGGCTTGTGCTGTGTCTGCGACTTACCCCTGCTGCAGATCTGCATTTAAAGTGTATTAGGAGCCACGCGGGCAAGCAGCCTGGCTCAGTTCTGGCTCATGCCGACCCCACTCCCAGGGAGCTCCCTGCCATCCCACACTGCTGCGTCTCTATTAGAGGCAGCAGCGCGGGGCGGCAGGCAGCTGGTCCACCAGGGAGTGGCTCCCCTCACAGACCAGCTCCCGCCTGGCATCCCATGCTGCTGCCTCTGATCGAGATGTAGTAGCACAGAGTGGCAGGGGGCTCCCCGAGAGTGGGGCTGGAGCACCCATGCCAGCCCCACCCCTGGGGACTATCACATAGTTGACTAACTGATAAGAATTCATGAGGTTAATTGACTGTTCAATTAACCGATATTTAACATCCCTAGAACTCTCTCGCTTCGCTAGTACAGTGTGAGAGCCATGTGAATGGTGAAACATACCTAAGCCTAGGGAGCATGTAGGCAGACAGAGAGAAAAGGTGACTTACTTCCAGGCAAGGCAGCAGCTCAGTAGTAGCTTCTACACTCGCACTGGACCTAATGGATAAAGCCTTGGACTAGATGTCAGGAGACTGGGGTTCTTTTCTCAGCTTGGCCACAAATCTGCTGCATAACCTCGGTCAAGCCACTTCACCTGTTTCCCATTCTCTCCTTTGTTTAATTAGATGGCCAGTTCTTCAGGGCCATAGTCTTTTACTATGTGTTTGTACCATGTCTAGCACAATGGTCTCATCTGGGGCCTTGAGGCACTGCTGTTATACAAGTCATCATTATAACAAGGGTGCCTGTTACGACAATTACACTGGTTTTGGGGGGCTTCTTAATCGTACCTTCCCAGCTGTGCCTGGCTATAAAAGGACCAAATACAATCTCTTTAAAAATTAATTAGCTGCAATATTACATTTTCTTTAAACTTTCTGTGTCTATGCTACAATAAACAAATGGCATCCTTGTGACGACTTGTGGAGTTCAGACTGATCTCAGAATTATTGCCGAACATGTCATCCTATCCGGTCAATAACAGAAAATACAGTAATGCAATTTTGTTTGTTAGCTTCAAAGTCAGAAAAAAAAGGCTTCTCTGAAATCCTAACCACTACTCAGGTTCAGTGTCACTCCCCACTCTTCATCCCCTTCTGGTTTTCTTCTGCTTTGCTCTATCGTTGTTTGCTCATGTGAGCAAGTCCTAAATTTATGTGAAATGCTTTTAGTAATTACAACTCCCTTTTCTCCAGGTCTCTTCCGTTTCTGCAGTTCAGAGGACTTAACAGCAAACAAACTACATAGACGTTGCAAGGGTTTAGGCGTTCAAAATCCAGTTAGCTACGGAAATCAAATGTGTCTGGATTGATATTAGGCATAGTTGCTCTCTGCAGTGCAACCTGTTTATTATAGTGAAGTCAGAGAACAGCTTTACCATGAGCTCACCCCTGCATTGCATATTAGCACTTTCTGCGGGATGCTGAGTGCCCTTAACTCCCACTGACTAAACTCCAATGGGAATTGAAGGTGCTTACCTACAGGGAACATTCAGAATCTGTCCGAATGGGTCACCTCAAGTAAAGAGGTTCACTATAAATGAAATGCCTCTTCCACACAGTGAGGTGCAGAGTCAATTCAGGCCTTTCAGATTACTCAAAAATAAATGAAGCTTTGGACTGTAGCCGAGTTCATGCTGTGTGGGTTCCCCTGCATGTGTATCCAGTGTAAGAAGACAAACAGACAATTGCTGCACGAAATGAGGTGAGGGTCTTGAGCAAAACAACATTATGTGATTAGTGTACCTTTGCCAGTGCTGAACTTCTCCAGTTTCACCCAGCAACCTTAACATTCCTTGTTATTTAAAATGCAGCCCTGTGGAGATCACCAGCCTTCTGCCATTGTCCTTCAGCCCTGTCCTGCAACAGCTCCTCTATTATCCAGAGCACAGTGTGCCAGTCTCTCCAAACCACATAGTGATTTTATGATAAGGACAAAAGTCAGGTGGGTAAGTGTTATAAAGAGCTATCAGTTATGTCTTTCAGGGAAATAATCCAATTGGTGCATATTTTTTATTGTTCACTGATGCAAACTTCCCAAATTTACCCATCTTATTTTGCTACCCTGATCCTCTAGCAGTTGCAAAATCACCAGCACATCTGCGAAGGAGTCTAACTATTAAAGGCCTAACATGGCTACAATATAATGGCATAATGCAAAGTAGAGCAGTAAGATCATGATAATTTAAATAAGTAAAAAGAACAGAGCTATAGTAATGAACATTTTCCCCCAAAAGCACTTTGATTTCAGTTACCAGAAAAGCTGGAAGTAGGGGCTACTGTAAACAGCATTTTGCCTCTTTGATCCTTGAAGGAATTCCTCTCATGATGCACTAAATATATTTCGACCCCTGCTGCTGTTACAAAAGCAAAACAAAAATAGCAGCAAAACTCTTCTTCCAGAAGTAAGCTGCACAGCAAAATATCCTTTACAAAAGCAAAAGTTTGAGGCACGCTATAATTAAGCTCACATCCTGACAGCGGGAGCATGAAGTTTTATTCTAAATATAGCAGAAGTCTCCTCATTGTACAAAACCCAACTGTTTTTTTTTCAGGGAAATTTATAAAAAAATTATGTTGTCAGTGTCCTCCTTACAATGAACTGGTTGCTTAAAAAAATTCTTGGTACTTCATAGCAGAGTTTCAATGTAAGCATTAATGTCAAGAAATTAAGATTTTTGTGTTTTACCTATTATCTACATAGCACTTCTCACAGGGACATATACAACCAGGAAGCTGTAGCTGCCTTAAGCAGATAGCCTACACAGCAGACAAAGGGTAGACAAATCCCTTGAATTTTCCCCTATTATCGATCTCTCTCTCAGCTACTAACTGCTGTTTCACATGGCACTTTACCTTTAGCTGGCAAGGCATTAACGATTCCATCTGCGTGGGGCTGCGAGCCATTTTTTACTGAATAAATTAAAAGCACAGTTTTAAATCAGTTCAAACTAAGTTTAAATGCAGTTTGGCTGACTAGTGGGAAGGAGAACCGACCATGTTTACAAAGAATTTAGAAATCATGTTTTCTCATAGATCCCTATGGTATCCCAGGCCCAAATCCTGATCTCAAGTGTACCAGTGTAAACCTGGGGTAACTTCACTTCAACAGAGTAACAGTGGTGTAAATCCAGAGTAAGAAAATATAATCTGTTCTGTGTTCTAATGGGGGAGGAGGAGGTTGGCTCAAATTCTGGGCCTCAATCCCGACTTTATGCCACTCTTGCAATGGCAGAGGATGAAAAGGAGGCAGATTGCCCTACCTGGAAATTCCTATACCCCTACGCGTCCTAGTTTTGAAGCCCTTATTACAAAGATATGCCGGGATGTGAGGAGATACATTGTGGCAGAATGGATGTGGCTGGACCATTCTGTGCTTCAGTTAACAGTAGGCCGGGGAAAACTGATACAATGGTAAAGCAGCACCCAAACCAAATCCATGATTCATGCCCCTTCCCCTGATGCCTGTGAGCAATGCCTCCTGTGAAGTGCCACGAATGGGCCTAATTCTGATTTAATTTACTCTGATATTAATCAGCAGTGACACTGGAGTTACGGCAGTGCATGTTTGATATAAGGAAGGCCAGAATCAGCTTTTTAGGCTGAAAATGGTTTCAAGCTCTGTTTAAACACTAGGGATGTTAGATAGCGTGTAACAGAATAGTCATGTAACCGCACAAAATTGTATCAGTTATGCAATTATTCGATAGTCCCCGGTGGGCAGGGCTGACAGCTAGTGTGCAGGATGGCAGCAGCACGAGGTGGGACTCGGGAACCGATCCGCGAGGGGAACCAATTTAAAAACCAGCTCCCCCGCACAGACTGGCTCCCGCCTGCCACCCCACGCTGCTGCCTCTGATATATGGGAGGAAGGTGGCACCGCTGAGCTGGTTCTTCCTCCACTGCCTCTGTAGGATGCAGCAAGTGGGGGGAGGCAGCAGCACAGAGGTGAGGGGGCAGGCAGATCCGGTACTCGTGGGAAGCCAGCTTAAGATGTATAGATGGATAGAAAGCTGGCTAGACTGTTGGGCCCAATGGGAGTGATCAACAGCTCGATGTCCCAAGGATCTGTTCTAGGACTGGTTTTGTTCAACATCTTTATTAATGACCTGGATGAGGGGATGGACTGCACCCTGAGCAAGTTCGCAGATGACACTAAGCTAGGGAGAGAGGTAGATACACTGGAGGGCAGGGATAGGGTCCAGAGTGACCTGGACAGATTAGAGGATTGGGCCAAAAGAAATCTGATGGGGTTCAACAAGGACAAGTGCAGAGTCCTGCACTTGGGACGGAAGAATCCCAAGCATTGTTACAGGCGGGGACCGAATGGCTAAGTAGCAGTTCTGCAGAAAAAGACCTGGGGATTACAGTGGATGAGAAGCTGTATATGAGTCAACAGTGTGCCCTTGTAGCCAAGACGACTAATGGCATAATAGGGTGCATTAGAAGGAGCATTGCCAGCAGATCCAGAGAAGTGATTATTCACCTTTATTCGGCTTTGATGAGGTCACATCTGGAGTACTGTGTCCAGTTCTGGGCCCCCCACTATAGAAAGGATGTGGATGCATTGGAGAGGGTCCAGCGGAGGGTGACCAACATGATTAGGGGGCTAAAGCGCATGACCTATGAGGAGAGACTGAGGGATTTGGGTTTGTTTAGTCTGCAGAAGAGAAGAGTGAGGGGAGATTTGATAGCAGCCTTCAACTTCTTGAAGGGAGGTTCCAAAGAGGACGGAGAAAGGCTGTTCACAATAGTGACGGATAGCCAAACCAGGAGCAATGGTCTCAAGTTACAGTGGGAGAGGTCTAGATTGGATATTAGGAAAAACTATTTCACTAGGAGGGTGGTGAAGCGCTGGAATGGGTTACTTAGGGCGGTGGTGGAATCTCCATCCGTAGAGGTTTTTAAGTCTCGGCTTGACACAGCCCTGGCTGGGTTGATTTAGTTGGGATTGGTCCTGCCTTGGGCAGGGCGCTGGACTTGATGACCTCCTGAGGTCTCTTCCAGCTCTATGATTCTAAGATTCTATGAGTAGACACTCAGTTAGCCTGAGGCAGTTCAATGGTGTTGTAAAGCAAACATATTTCTAGGCTCAGTGCAGGCAGGGCCCTGTGGCTCCATGCTAGACAGATCTATATTGCAGTATGGAGCTCAGACAGCAATAAGCAACAAAAGCAACAGAGCTGTCTCTCACCTCTTCCCCACTTTGGTTCAGATGCTAAACTCATCCATGGCACAAACACTCTGCCATCTAGATAATTTACAAAAAAATCTGTGTGAAGTCATCACAATGTGAATTTTTTCTGCCCTACCTCAAGAGCACTCAAAATTTGCCAAGCTAAAAGCCACAGTGACAAATTGCCAAGCACATGATGATGGTAGCCACAGACCATGACGACACAGAATTTTGTGGGCTCTATTTTTGTCCAGGGGGGCACTCTATGGCCTAACAGGGACAACCAAATACTATTATCTGGATAACTGGAACTTGTACACACTGCTAGTGTAACAGTCTGTGTCTGTGGCTCAAGTGGGATTTTTTAAAGCCTCTCCTGTATTGTACAACATCATACACAGTGATCTTCTCTCCAGTTGCACAAATCACTATCTACAAAGAAAAGCAAATCTAACTTGTGGGTCATATCCATTTCCATAAAAACTATCCCAAGCCCTACATTTTGCAAGAGTCTCCCTATTTTGCCTGGGAGCTGTGAACATGTCACAATGACCAAATCCGCCATTTACTCAAGGCTGTTTTCCTTGTGGTTTCTTCAGTAGCATGCATGCATGCCTTCAGTGTTTACTGTCAGCAATTTTCAACATGCTGACATGGCTAAAAGTGACCACAAAGCCAATGAAAGCAAGCAAGGAGGAGAAACAGAAGTGGAAATGCCAGGACTCTGTACTTCTGCAGCTACAACTACCCTGGTTCCCTGATTATCACAGGAAAAGGATTTGATTAGTGCAGCTTGGAACAACATCACCTTTCTTCTTTTTTATTAGCCAACAGAGCTTTGTTCCCGATGTTGCTATTTTTGTGGCTGACGCATGCAAAGTGGAGGAGGAGGGAACCATTCCTTGCTGTTGGCTCGGAGAGGGGCCTGTGCTACTTTTCCAGCAGCTTTATGAAACTCTCCTCCCAAGTTTTGCTCCAGGAGGATTTTTTTTCTCCACTTTTTTAAAAACAGAAACTGAAATGTTACAACAGAAACAAAAACAGTACCTGAAAATAGTTAAAAACTAATTAGTGAGGACAAACAGAGTTGAAAAGACAATAATCAAAAAGTTTAGGCCCCAAATTTGACGTACTTTCAAGAAATCATCATAATCTGATGAGAAACACCCAGAGTCTAAATAGCTGTTGTTGGCTTTTTTAAAATTAAAAACATTTATAAAAATATTATTAACATAGGACTTGTAAGGTTTTGTGCATGGCTGAGGAAGAAAAAATTAACAGGCCCATCTTCCACAGTTTTGCTGGGGTAGATGAAGCAAGCAAATGGAATAAAGCCCTTCAGACTGCTGTTTTCTACAAATCCCAGAGTGAGAGAGAAACAATTTTACAAAATGGAAAAGGTTAAAACCAAAAGAGGATTTTCTTACCCTTCCATTGGAAATGGCCCATTTGTGTGGCAACGCTTTCCTACAGAAAGCTATTACAAGTACATCCAGAAAGATGTCAATGCACAGGAGTTTCTGCTTCTCTGTGAGTTTTGTTATTTCTCCATTTTCCATTTCTGTTGTTAAATGCCATGTATAGGCGTGTTTCCAACAAACTGTCCTTATGGTATTCATGTTTACTGCCCATGGAATTTCTGGAAAGCCTAATGCATGTACTCCTTAGTTTTCCTATGCTTATACAGGTTGAACCTCCCAAATCTGGGGCTCTCTGGTTCGGCAACATCCATGGTCTGGCAAGGCCATGGATGTTGCTGTGCCAAAGAGCCCTGGGAGAGCTGGGTCTGCGGAGTCCCGGCTGGGCCAGTAGCAGCAAGACAGGGGAACCCCGCTGTTAACTGGCCAGATGGGGTCTGGGAACCTCCGCCCTAAACCCCATAGTGTCAGTGGGGTCAGGCGGCTGGGACGGCCCAGGCAGGAGAACCCCCTGAGGCGTGGGCGGGGAGCCTTGGCGAGGCCAGTATTAGTAGGGCAGCAGCAGGGCAGGCAACTAGCCTGCAGAGGCCCAGGGAGAGGAACTGGCAGTGGGGCAACCAGCAGTGAAACACTGACCTCCTCTGGTCCAGCAAACTCCCTGGTCTGGGACAGCTCAGGTCCCGAGGCTGCCAGACTGGGGAGGTCCAACCTGTGATATTTTCAGGTCCTGTGGGCATGAATATATGACGAACAAAGTAGCAGTAAGTGGTCAAAACACTGTCCATGCCAACACACCATGTGGCATTCAAATAAGTAATAAGCATCAGACAAGCCTTGACACCTGACTATACACTCAGGGGGTTTCAGCTAGTTATAGACTCAATCCATAAAGGAAGAACAAATACTTAAGTATCCGCATTTTTTAAAATAAAATCCCTCATTCCACAGAGGAAAAAAAAGAATACAGAATAAGAATTAAATTCACTCTTTATGAGTAATGCAACATAGAAAATGCTTGATCCTTTCAGTGTTTACAGATTGGATTCTGCTCTTACAAAATTTCCCCATTATGTCTGTCTTCCTTTGCATAGAACTGAAAAGTAGATCTCATGATGATGAAGCATTTGATGTCATGGGGCTATTAGGTTCCTTGGCTGTAACGGTCATAATTTGTATTAGCAAACGCAAAGCAGTACAGATTAGACTGACTCACTACCCAGAGTCAGGTCATCACTAATCAGGTTTTGACATCACAGTGCAGAGGATCAGTTCCGCAGCATGATTTGATAGCACAGAATTCTGTAAACTCCTCCCAAATTCTTCCCTGAGATTTGGTTTCGTGTTTGATAGAGTGATGGTGTTGCCTGTATACTGCCACATGAAAGACTCACTGGGTAAGCCAGGATGGCAAATGACCACCCTGGTTTAACCAGGAGATTGTCAACAGTCCTACAAAACAATGGAAACTTGGTCAAATTACAAAGGGTGACTATAAAACAAAAAAACACAAAGTATGTATGGGCAAAATCAGAAGGGCCAAGGCTCAAAATTAAATTAAACTAGCTAAGGACATGACAGGTATAAAGAAAACATTCTACAAATATATTAGGGATACGTCTTCACTGCACGCTTATTTCAAAATAAGCTATTCCAGAACAGTTATTCTGAAATAGCTTATTTCGAAATAGCACATCTCCACTGCAGGGAAGCCTCAAAATTAATCCAAGGCAGGCTCCCCTAATGTAGATGTTCTATCTCGATTTAGAGCCACTGGGAAGGAATAACTTAGAATGGCCCTGGTGAGGGGCTATTTCGAAATAGCAGCAGTGAAGCGTCTACACACACCTTATTTCGAAATAGGCATTTTTCCTCATAGAATGAGGTTTACAGATTTCAGAATAAGCTGTCCGTTATTTTGAAATTATTTTTAAATAATGGAATGGCTGTGTAGACGCTCACATTGTTATTTCGAAATAACGCTAGTTAACTCGAAATAATGGTGCATTGTGGATGTACCCTTAGAAGCAAGAGAAAGACCAAGGACAGAGTAGGCTGGTACTCAATGGAGAGGGGGGACAATAACAGAAAATGTGGGGACAGCAGACGAGCCAAATGACTTTTCTGTTTCAGTTTCTGTTCAGTAGTTGAACGTCTAACATAGTGAACGCCAATGAGGTAGGATCAGAGGCTAAGATAGGGAAAGAACAAATAAAAAATTACTTAGACAAGTTACATGTCTTCAAGTCACTAGATATATTCTAGAATACTCAAAAAGCTGATTGAGGAAATATCTAAACCATTATCTCCAAAAAGTCACAGAAGAGAGGAGAGATTCTAGAGGATTGGAAGCAGGCAAATATAGTGCCCATCTATAAAAAGGGATATATGGACAACTTGGGTAATTATAGACCAGTCTGCTTAACTTCAGTACCTGAGAAGATAATGGAACAAACAATTAAGCAATCAATTTGCAAACACAATAAGACAATAAGGAGATGATAAGTAACAAAATCAAATCAAACCAAACTAATTGCTTTCTTTGACAGACTAACAGGTAGGCATGTTAAGAAGTGTGTAATTCGTTAATCGTGTAGCTGACAAAAATTTTGTCAACCCTGCAATTAATCGATAAGGGGTAGCACAGCTACCACTCAATTCCGTCTCCTGCCGGGTTCCGCAACTGCCCCCTCTGTGGCTCTGCACTACAAGCATTTCTACTAAAGAGCCGTAGTGGGGGCTGATGCCAGATCCTGGCACTAAGAGCAGGGATGTGGGCAGGCTGACTCGGTCCTGGCTCGTGCCGGGATGCAGCATCAGCCCCCGCCGCAGCTTTGTAGTACAAGCACCGAGAGCTGGTGCGGGGGTTGATGCTGGGTCCCAGCACGAGTCAGGACTGAGCCAGCCTGTCACACAGACTGCTAAAAATGTACTGGGAGAGAGGGGGAGTGTTGCATGTAGCTGACAGTGTTAACTAATAAGCAACTGCTCATTGGTTAATCGTTTAGTCAACTGTACTATTACATCCCTAGTAACAAGCCTTGTGGAGGGGGGAAAGCAGTAAATGTAGTATCTCTTGACTTCAATAAGGTTTTTGATACAGTCTCACGTGATCTTCTCATAAACAAATGAGGGAAATATCACTTCAATGGAGCTTCTATAAGGTGGGTGCAAAACTGATTGGGAAGCAGTTCCCAGACAGTGGTTCACAGTCAAGCTGGAAGGGCATCTCAAATGGAGACTCTTAGGAATCAGGTCTGGGTCTGGTTCTACCCAATATCTTCATCAATGATTTAGACAATAGCACAGGAGTATGCTTATAAAGTTTGTGGATGACAATACTGGGAGGGGCTGCAAGCAGTGTTCCCTGTAAAATGTGTGCTTTGGTAGCCATCCAGGAGAGATTCAAATGCTGTCCAGATGATTAGCAGAGCACCCACAGCTGGCAGCATATATTTCTACTAGTGGTGCACATCTGCACATGCTTCTGCACACATAACAAAATGTATTTTGCACACGGATGGAAAAAATTAGACAGAACATTGGTTGAAAGTGCTTGGGAGGACAGGATTATAATTAAAAATAATCTGGACAATCTGGAGAAATGGTTGGGGGGGGGGAGGATGAAATTTAAGAAGGAAAAATGCAAAGTACTCCACTTAGGAAGGAACAGTCAGTTACACATATACAGAATGGGAAATGACTAGGCAAGAGTACTGCAGAAAGGGATCTGGGGATCATAATGGATCACAAGCTGCATATGAATGAAGAGTGTAACACTGTTGCAAAAAAAGCAAACATAATTCTGGGATGTATTAGCAGGAGTGTTGTAAACAAGACAGGAGAAGTAATTCTTTCACTCTACTTCACACTGATTAAGTCTCAACGGGAATATCCAGTTCTGGGCACCACATTTCAGGAAAGACAGGGACCAATTGGAGAAAGTCCAGAGAAGAGCAACAAAAATGATTAAAGGTCTAAAAAACACAACCCATGACAGAAAACACAACCCATGACAGAAAATTGAAAAAAAAGGTTTGTACAATCTGGAGAAGAGAAGACTGAGAGGGGACATGATAACAGTTTTCAAGTACATAAAAAAAGAGGAAAGAACTGTCCTTCAGAACCTCTGCAGACAGGCCAAGAAGCAATGGACTTATATTGCAGCAATGGAAGTTTAGGTTGGACATTAGGAAAAACTGTGGTTAAGAACTGGATTAAATTAGATTAATAGGGAAATTATAGAATCTCCATCATTGTCTAACTTGTCCTTAAAAATCTCCAAACACCTGTAAGGGTGCATATAATACTTAATCCTGCAATGAGTGCAGGGGACTGGTCTAGATGACCTCTCAAGGTCCTTTCCAGTCCTATATTTCTATGATTCAGAATACTGGAATCCTGCCTACACGCTAGTAGAGTTTACAGCTCTATTCCTAGCACAGCTCTTAATTCCTTAGATGAAAAAAGGAGGAAAATTGTGGTCCAGAATGACAAGCTGTGAAAGAGTCCTGTATGCTCACCTAGAACCTGGAAAAAATGCCCAGCAATGAAAGGAAAGATGAGGGGAAAATCCTACACTGTGTTGTAATATCTTCCTTCTGTCTAATACATCTAACTACACCATCCCCATACTGTGAATGTCCTATTTCTTAGGATCCTGACACACCCAAAGAAAAACAGATAGGAAGTGTCTTTTGTACGGGAGGACAATGAAGCCAATATAATTTTTGATAAGTCAGAAGTAGACCTCAGTTTGATAAATTCAGGAATTATTTTGCTTATACAGGTAATCACATAGAAAGAGGAGGTTAATTGCCTGGAACTAGAGATTCATCAAAATACGTGATTCCTACTGGTATTCCGCACAAGGCTGCACATGGATACCAAGTGCTGGAAGATTTTTGTAGTAGTGTTCATTGACCTGCATGCGTGCCACACGCAGCTTCGTGTTCCAGGCAAGATTATATGAGGCTATGCATGATGGTGCTCCCTCAGTCATCCTTGTACTGCTGAGCAGCATGGACTGCAGGAGAGGGGATGGAGGGTAAGCACTGGAATGCAAATAGGGGCTACAAGTCTCCAACAACCTCTAGTTACAAGAAAGTAACCTTCTCTTCTTAGAGAGACAGTCCCTACCAGCGCATCTACACAGCAGGGCTTAACTTGAAATAAGCTACACAAATTGAGCTGTGTCAATTGCATAGCTTATTTCAAAATAGCTTATTTCGAAATTGGGAGCATCGACACAGCACTTATTTCGAAATAGAGCACTCTTCCTCCCACTTCCCTTGCTCCTCATAAAATGAAGGTTACAGGAGTTGGAGTAAGAAATCCTCCAGCTTGACAGTATTTCGACATTATTTTGAAATAATGCTAATTATTTCAAAATAATCTTGCTGTGTAGACATAGCCTATATGTATTCTAATTGTGGGTAAGTATCAAGCAGCAGTCAGTATCGGGGGGGGGGGAGAAGGAAGAAGGATGCAAGAGGTGTCGCAGTCTTCTGGATAGCACAGTAGATATGGTTAGTGATAAAGCTCCCAGGGCACTGAGTGCTGCCAAGGAGGGTGGGGTAGTGGGGGTATGGTAGGTCTCAAGGATACTGGTACTGCACAGACTTTCACCAAGTCTGAGCTATGGCTAGAAGCAGGAAAGAAGGATGGTTCCACTTTAGAGAAAGTGCCAGAGTTGGAGGAAATGTCTGGTAGTGGGGGAGCTGGTATGAGCAGTCTATGGCAGAGGGCTAGGTAAGTTCTATGCCCACTGGAGAAGAGGTGCTCCCACCAGAGTGGGGGTTCCGGTGCCGTGAACAGCTGAGGAGACAGGTAAGGCAGGTCTGCGTGCATCACTTGAAGGAGTCTAGGGGACATTTCTAGGACTGTGTCCGCAGTGCAGAAACGCAGACTGCACTGGTGATGAGATCCCCAAAGAGCAATCCTGTTGGGCATCCAATGCATCTGGTGGTGGCGCTGCCATGTCCCTCTTCTTAGCTCTGCCCTCAGAATGGGGAAGCGCAGACAGTGGTGCGGTAGGATCTACAGATGGCATCTTGCCTCACTTGGCATCAATCAGTGACAAGGACTTGTTGCGATGCCCACAGAATGTTTGCAACTCTCATGCTTGGGCTTGTCCTGTACCCCCGGATCATCTTAGGGATGGGCTAGGCAGGGCATACACCACTGGTAAAGGGCGGGGTGCTCTGCTGGGTTTGATGAGCTGAACTGGGTACGAGGCTGGAGAGCCTCCTCCATGAGAACGTACGCAGGCAGAGAAGATGAGCCTTGCAAGTCCATGGTGGGAAGGATTTACTATCTCACAATTTTCTTCCACGAGGTAGTAAAGACACTGTTGGTGCTCTTCACTCACTGAGAACAAGCAAGGGCACGAAGCACAGATCTTAAACCCCAGAATGTGGGGCACACTCCCTCAGAAAAATTTGGGGGTGGGGTACACCCCAAATGGGGCAAGGGGAAATTAATTATGGTAACTAACACTAATTAACTAACTATATAGGAAACCAAGAACAATGACTATGTACAACAGATGAGAATGCTCTTGCAGGCAATCTATGGGCATGGAGTAATGAGGATAACAACTCCAGTCATGCCGCGCTAAGAAGAAACTGACAGGGTGTTGTCCCACACAGCTCATGTGCAGGTAAATTAACACTGATACACAAATCTTCTGTCTCCAACACGTGGTATGCATGTGCACCTGCATTTGGAAACATACAGGGAACCACCACTCATAGGAGAAAAACTGCTTCTAGAAAAAACAAGGAGTCCTGTAGCACCTTAAAAGACTAACAAATTTATTAGGGCATAAGCTTTCATGGACAGCAACCCTGCACAGACTTTCTCCCTTGGATGTGTCTTGTAGCTGGTGATTTCTGGGTACCTGCCTGGCTCTGTCATTAATTAGTCTTTGCTAGGCTTTTAAGGTGCCACAGGACTCCTTGTTCTTGCTAAACCAGACTAACATGGCTACCTTTTTGAAACTGTTTCTAGAGTGACCTTAGAAGAATCGCACTGCCATCTTCATTCCAAGACACTAGAAGCAATTTATCTCCTTTGATTTACTGTGCCGAAATCCCACATAAAGAGTTTGAAAATCTGACTCAATTTCAATGTAATGCTCTGAGCAAGCCACAGTCGAAGTTTACAGATGATTGCTCTGTATAGCTATGGCTCCGTAAATATTCACACAGAGATACTTACAAACAATACACAGTGAGAGGCAGGGGATCCACTGTAGGATGACTACATTTTTGTTGCAATGAAAGAGATACAGGGAATTATGGCTCTTTATGTGCGGTAGGCCAAATGGACTTCTGTCTAGATGGACAGCACAAGGGAAAAGGCCTGCGCAGGGCTGAATTTCACTCCTATAAGGAGTATGAGCTACCAGTGCTTTAATGAGTCAGATGAGCTACCATTCAGCTGACAGAGCTCCCTGGTCCTATCAATCCAGGCCCACTAAACACATGTGAATATGCCAGACCACCTGGAACATGCAGTCACTTTAATCTAGTTATGGAAGTTTCCCATGATTACCTTTTACCACTTCCCCTGGAGCTTTAGTGGAAGGAGGATATTTTGTTTTGTAATGTGTCTTGCTAATGTCAGTGACATGCATATAAACAAACAGAACATGCCGTACATAGGATAGCTTGATATTGCTAAAAAACATTAATCTCTCTTTCTGCTGCCTCTCCAGTTAGGATTTATAAAACTACTGTTGTCAATACAACTCCACACATTTTAAAGTTATGAATAATTAAATAATTGTTGGTTGTTTTGCTGTTTGTTTTATTTTACATCCTTTTCTAAGCCACAGTTAAAACGTTCCCCCAAATTTAAGCCAGAGGGGGAATACAATTACGATACAGTTGCAAAAGATAATCATTTGCATATCTGTGACTGACACAGAAGATCATTAATTAGGCATTCTGAGTATAAGTATATATGTATAAATTAGCATCTATTCATCATTAAACTGTAATGGATTTTTCATATCTGAATATTAACTACGTAGGAAAATTACTAAGTTTTCTAGGTAAGGGCATCAAACAAGAACTGCAGCAGCAAAAGTAAAATGCAAATTAAAAAAACAAATTGCGAGAATGGATACTGAAGAGCTTGATATCAATAGCTGCCAATACACCACAGATTAATATTACTTGTTGAAGGATTTTTGGTAAAGATCTCTTCCTCTCTCCTGATGATCAGTGGGCAAGAGCAAGTGGACTAATGCCCAGTTTTGCCAAAAAATCAGGATGGCACAGGGCTTTAAAATAGGATTGTCCCGGCTAAAATGGGATATAAGGTCACCCTGCATAAAAGTTAATTTAACTTTGCCAAAACTAAGCAGGAGACTTCTGGATCCTTCTGAAGCCCTTTGGAATGAACAGAAAGGATTTGGATTTTCTGTACTCCAGTTTTCTATATAAGAATTCTGTCACTCATGGCACACAGAATATGTTCCAAAAGGGTATTTCTTCTTCTTGGGTTCAGAACAAAGCTGAGTAAAACAGTACCCTGATAAGGATAAAAGGGGATCAAACTTCTGGAAGAAAAATAAGGCACAGATATTGAACAACTTTGGGTTGATGGATAAACAGATATGGATAAACACAATTCACAATATGCTGGAGTACCTCACAAAACCTGTTGCGGCTCTGTACTAAAAGAACAACGTCATCAGTGTAGTCAAGGTCTGTGAGCAAGAGATCACCAGTGTCAATGCCATTTGACCTGCCATTTGTCAATGCAGCATTATGAAATCCATTGCCTGACAAAAGAGTGCAGGGGCCAGAATGCAACCCTGCCTAACACTGGATATTGATGTAAAAGGCACTGACATCTGGTTCCCCAGATGCACTTGGGCAGTGGTTTCATTATGCAGCTCTTTAATGAAGTCCAGCAGAGTGGTAGGGACATGTATGCCCTTTAAGGCATTCCATAACACAACATGGTGTACTGAATCAAATGTAGCCTTAAGATCCACATGTACAGATGCTTCCTGAACTCACAATGTATCTCCAACAACAACCAAAGGGTCAAAACGATGTCGAAGACCCATTCCTCATAAAGTCAGACTGTTGGGGATCACTCTTCTGATGTAGCAAAGACTCCCAGTGTGCCAACAAAACATATAAGAACACCTTTCCTGGAGAGGGCAGGATGATCAGCCGGTAGGTCCTACATTCACTACATGGCACCTTGCCCTTACAGAGTGAAATCACAGTACCGGTCTTCCAGACAGTTGTCATGTGTCTGATTCTCCACACCAGACGAACGATGCCCAGAAGTGATTCTGCTACAGAATCAATAGCACATTTTAGAAGCTCTGAAGGGATGCCATCAGCACTGGCTGCACGTCCATTTTTCAATGTAGAGATGGTGTTCTGCACTCCATACATTAATACAAATGTTTGAATCTAGAACCTCAGTGACTGCCAGGCCATCCAGCTCTGAACAAGCAGTGGCTGGAGGATGGTTCAGGATGCTGCGATAGTGGTTCCACCCAGTGTGAGAGAAGGTCAGTGTCCGATTTACATGGTCTTGTTTGTCATTCAGGATGCCCACTGTAGTGAATACCTCTTGACTACTGAGACTGTGAATGGCATGGAATTCTGGCTTCAAGTTGCCCCTGGCTTAGATATCTTGTAACTGTGGAATAGCAGGATGTTGAATTTTCGCTTCAGCTGATTACAGATGTGCTTATCACTGCATTGGCGGACAGTAGCCTTCAATTTAACTATCTGGAAGGCCTCTTCAGATATCCATGGCTGATGCGCTGAATGCCTATAGCCAATCATCTGCTCAGCAGATTGGTAAAACAGAAGTGAACAGGGATCAGGCAACCTCCATGTCGTCTGGCAGATTAGAATCTATTGCTGACATTCATACAAAACCTGCTGGTTAAACCTGGCACTTGGAGTGTGTCATTGTCAAACTTCATCATCTTACCTGCTCGCTGTAGCATCAACCCCATTCAGGCGACTGCTAGATGGTGATCTGTGTTCGCCACACATTCAGCACCAGAATATATTCTACAGGAGGTGAAGAGATGCCACCCCTCATGCAATGATGTGGTCCAACGCCTTCTGAGTGATGCCATCATGAGAGATCCATAACATCTGGTGCATACATTGCCACTTGAACCATGATCCAAGAATGGAAGGATTCTGGGAGGCACAGAATGTAAGCAAGTGGCGAGAGCTATCATGAGGTATGCCTGAAACATAATGACCTGTTCAAACCCAGTTCACAAAGAACCAGGAACTGCATTTAGGTCAACCAGGATGACGAGCTTATCATGCGGAGGGACTATGCATACTGTATGTTCCAATCGGTCACAGAAATTATCTTTAACCTAGTCAACAGATTCCTGTGTCAGTGCATAGTCTGCTATGATAGTAAGGTAACCATATCAATGTTTAAGACAAGCAGTAAATAAGGGTGTGTCTAGACTACATGGCTCCATCGACGGAGCCATGTAAAGTAGTTTACCCGACACAGTCAATGAAGTGGGGATTTAAATAATCCCCGATTCATTAAAATAAAAATGGCTGCTGCGCTGTGCCGACAATCAGCTGATCCGGCACAGCACGGCAGACAAGATGCAGATCAGTCGACAAGGGAAGCCTTTGTCGACCACTCCAGTAAACCTCGTTTCGCGAGGCATGAGGGAACGTCCCTTTCACATGAGACCAAAACCTAATGACCAGGCCTGTGAAGAATTCCAAGTTGCAATTTTGGTAGATTGGTGGATTGTTCTCAGCAACTTCCTTCACCTTGGACAGCTAGGTAGAGCTGCTGCCCCACATCTGGATTTACTACTGGGATGTAACAAGCAGTAGAGATTGCAAGGATGGAAGAAAGAATAACAGAGAAAGGCTTATCAATTTGCATTTAACCTCTTAGAACAATTTGCTTCCTACATCATGTATTAACCCTAATGCTTAACAATCTGTCCCAACTTGTATTTAGTTCAGATACTGATTTTTTTTTCTTCTTCAGACATGAAGAAGAGCTCCATGTGGCTCAAAAGTTTGTCCTTTCCATCCAGGGGAAGTTAGTCCAATAAAATATATTACCTCACCTGCTTTGTCTTTCCATTTAACTTAACAGGCAAAGCTTTTGTCCAAGTTCAGAAAAGGGTGGATTTTTTTATTATGATTAAATAAATATTGCTAGAGAAGACTATCTGCAGAAACCAGCAAACAAAAGACACATCAGAGGAAGCCACTACACATATATGTTCAAAAGCTTCAGAGGGGTAGCCAAGTTAGTCTGTAACAGGAAAAACTTAAAAAACAACAAATAGTCTACTAGCACCTTAAAGACTAACAAAACATGTAGATAATAATCCGGTCATCTGAAAAAGTGGCTTGTACCCACGAAAGCTCATGATACCATCTACATATTTTGTTAGTTTTAAGGTGTTACTAGACTATTTGTTGTTTAAGTTTTTACACATATATGGTTAGTGAAAGAATGAAGGGAGGTCCAGGTCATTGCCTTGCAGATTTCTTCATGAGCACTTGTTCCTCTGTGCCTAAGAAGCTGTTAATAAGCTGGCTGAATGGGCGTGAATCCTTCAAAGAAATGTGTTCAAAGATAGAATAAGATTCTTTGATTGAGACTTTGATCTAGATAAAGTGGCACTTCCGAACAAATTCTGCTCTGTGAGCTGCTGTAACAGTATAATTTGGTGCACCCCACTCCCCCCATCCTTTTATGTAATATGCATTGGCTTCAGAGAGATCAGCTGATTTCTTTGAAAGCATGGTCCTGGTGGGATGGTGTGCGTCAGAAAAAAAGGAAGAGATATCTTTTCTTTGACATGGAAGGGGGAACACCACCTTCGGTATTAAATCCAGAAATGTCCTGAGCATGACTTTGTCCAGGATGAATTGCAGGAGGTGTTCCTGGCAGTAAAAACGGTCAGCACATGGATTGTGCTGGTGCAGGTTATTCTGATGAGGAAAATCAACTTAAATTTAAAAAAAAATGGAGACTCCCACTAAGGTTCAATTTGAGGGGGAGGCTTTTACTTAAAACTTGAGGATCTGGGTTATGGTTCCATTACCGTCCCTCTGAGTGCCCTTTCATTAGTTTCAAAATGGACTTTGTCAGAATTGCTTCAGCTCCAGCTAGAGCAAAACTCCTTACACAACTTGATCTTAATTGAAATATTTGGTGCCTGCTGATATGTTCAAACAAATTCACCAGATCTTGATTATGCACTGGCAATTAAAGCCATTAAGTCAGTAGACAGACAGCAGGTTATTTCATTGCTATTTGACAAAGCCAGCCGTCTTTCTTTCCCTCTTCTATGTGACAGCCCTGTAATTAGCAGTAATCAAATACTATTTGTGCTAGGTGTTGAGAGTTTGCTTCCTTAGCCAGGAAGGTATCTCTGACAGCCAATTGCAGAATGTGGAAATGTACCTCTGGTCAGAAGATACACAAGATACAAAAGAGCGAGGAAAACAGAGCACCGCTAGGAAGGACTTCTTGCTTACTGTAGCTTCTGCAGCTTGTGTTTGAGAGCCAGATTCACAATTGAGAACAGGTTTAATTTCTGCAAGTTAGATTTAAAAATAATAATGAAGTTGAATTACAAAAGGCTGATCAAGTAATATCGTGCAATATAATGTATAATTATAATTATACTTAGCATTTATATATTCTCTGCTTGAGAAATGCTTGTAACCACCATTAGCATTAATGGGAGTTCTGCTCATGCATCAAGCAGAGACTAAAGCCTAATAGTGCATTACATCTTCAAAGTGCTGTACAAACATTAACTAATTAATCTTCATAACCACCCTATGTGGTAGGTAAGTAAATGACATATGAAACAGATATTTGAGCTAGCCCAACAGGAAGATAGCACCACTCTGTGCCCTCTTATAGGGTAAGTCTACACAGTAGTGTGTACCTCAAAATAAGCTACACAGTTTGAGCTACGCAAACTGCGTAGCTTATTTCGATAGCTTATTTCGAAATTTGGTGCTGTCTACACAGCACTTATTTCGAAATAAATCGCTATTCCGTTGACTTCCTTAATCCTCGTACAACGAGGTTTATAGGAAGTCGGAGCAAGAAACCCGTTATTTTGAATTTAGTTTGAAATAACGGGCTTCTTGTGTTGACAGCGCATAACATTATTTCGGAATAACAGACGTTATTCCAAAATAACTCTGCTGTGTAGATGTACCCATAGAGAACAAGTATCAGAGGGGTAGCCGTGTTAGTCTGGTTCTGCAAAAGCATAGAGAACAGATATTCATCATGTTTTTACTGATATACCCAATTCAGCTCTATTTTATAGACCTGAGAGAGGCGAGCATAGTGAGCTGACAAAGACAGGAACATATCACATCTTTTTCTGCCAGTTTGACTCCTTGTTGATATTACTGCCCCCTGCCCTACCTGGGAGGGGGGAAATGGATCCACTGGACCCTTGCAATGGAGCTGCTGAAGGGATGTGCTGATTTACAGCATCCTTTGGCCTCCCTTTCCACAGTTCTTCTCGGTTGATGCCATCTATTATTTGATCCCTGCCCTCACTTCCTGCTGCTGCACAGCAGAGTCCATGTTCCTTCTGGCTGACTTCCTACCTCAAAGACCCTGTGGCATGTTGGTTAGCATTCCAAAGTAGTAGATCAGGAGTTTAATAATAAAGATGTTACAAGCTGAACACCAGTTATATCACACAGAATGTGCAGAGAGTATAACTTTCAGAGCATGAAACTGTTTTAATACCTGACAAGGTCCAAGGAAGCAGGAGTCTATCTTGTTGGTTTAATGAATAAGCTATCACATTTTTAAAAGAACTCACAACTACAAAAACATAGAAAATTCAGCACTGTCTTGGGAAAAGAAGCTGAAATACTAAATGAGAAGGGTAAAACCAGAATTGCAGACCAGATTTTTAATGAAAATATTAAAATGTATCCCTTTTCATCTTCTTTGTGCTTCACAATGTTTAACAAGACATACACAATAACGGTAGGCAGATTCTGTAGGAAATTAGTTATTATGTAGCTTACCCAAGGCCTCAGAGAATATCAGTGTCAGAGCCAAGATTGAACTGAAGTTCCTGGTTCCTTGACCCATTCTCAGACCACAGCAATCCCTGATAGACTGGGTTTAATTATTAAAGAGGACTCAACCCAGCCTCCATTTATGACTGCACAACTTCACTCCCACCAATATCCAGCTGCACTTTTCAGGTACTTTGCCCAGCATCTATTGGTGAATGTAAGAGAATTCACAAGCAAAAAAACTATACCTCTGTATGCAGGTGTTTGGGAAGTGTGAGCATAGGATGATCAGTTGGCAAAAGCAAACGGGACTAATGCCCAGTTTTGCAAAAAAAGTCAGGATGGCTGGGACAGGGCTTTAAAATGGGACTGTCCCGGCCAAAATGGGATATATGGTTACCCTGACTAAAAATGAATTTGATTTTGCCAAAACTAAGCAAGAGGCTTATAGATCCTTCTGAAGCCCTTTGGAATGAACAGAAAGGATTTGGATTTTCTGTAGTCTAGTTTCCTATATAAGTAGAATTTTGTCACTCACAGCACACAGAATATGTTTTTTTCTATTATATAAAACACCCAAATAATCCAGCAAAATCAAAGGAACACCTTTTCAATAGCATATACAGCTTTCCTTTAAAAGTTGTCTAGGCTGTAGGTTGATGGGTTTGGTCTTCAGAGAAGGGGATTAATATGCAATAACATGGCTTTATTTTGCCATACTCTGGTCAGAATGCATACCATATCTCTTATACATGTACTTATTTAAGCAATATTATTGAGATTTTAACCAAGCTAGGACTAATCTCCACAGCACTGATCTCCTGATAAGTGTAGACAAGGCCTTAGTGTCCACAATTCTAATACATATAAACAATATGTTGAGGACAAGAGCCTGCATGCAGCTATTTCATTTTACACTTCATGGTAATATTTTTGATTCCCCAAATGTTGAGAGCAGCAGTGAGCACAATTCTACATCAGATATCTAATTGATGTTTAGTGTCCCTTGGAGTCAAAAGTATTTGAAGTACCCAGTGCACTCCAAGTGCCTCCATAGCTTTGGATAAGGATATCTTTGCCTTTGCAACAGGCTCAGATGTCCCCACTGTCTTTGCCTTTTTGTGTGCCGTAATGAGAAACTTCTAAATGCCTTTGTAAATCTGGCCCCTCGGTCTGACCATACAGAGACAGGAGGACCTAGACTTAGATGAAGCCCTGGTCTGGTCCAGCTAGACAATTCCTGTGTTTATATTCCACTGCTAATGAGCAAAGTGAAAAAATAGAGATGGCAAGGTTTTGGAACTCAAATACAATTGCATCACAGGTAAGACGTTTCCACTTCAAAGCCAAAAATTAGCTTTATGAAGCTTGGGTTCCACTCAGTTTTCTAGAGACTGGGCCAGATTCTGTTCTCACTTAACTCACTCCACTAATATCAGTGAGTCAGCTCTAAATGCATAGCAATGTAATGGCCCAGAAATTGTAGTAGGCCTTGTTTGAGTTCTTTCTTTCATTCCATTAATGCCAGTCAACTTCCTTAATTTTTGCAAGGAGGCCAAGGTGAACAAATGTTATTGATGCAGATAACACCAAAAGAAAGAGAGAAACAAGTGGTGGAGCATTTTCAAGTTGTCTTGATTTTAAAGATCCTACATATTGTAATAGAGGGAAAAAAATCAGGATTGCTTTCTCTTTCCAGAAAATTGAAAAGAAATCCCTGCTATCGTGGGATGAGAGGTTTTTTTTGTTTGTTTGTTTTTTTCTTGACAATCCCAAGGCCTATGTAATTGCATGACCCTATTAAGTTAAGCAATATGACCAACATGTTGAAAGGTCAGAATTCATTTCACATAATCAAGAGCACTTGAAAACATTGCCGTGCTTTAGAATCATAGAACTGGAAGAGACCTTGTGAGGTCATTGAGTCCAGTCCTCTGCCCCCACGGCAGGACCGAGACCTTCTAGATCATCCGTGATAGATGTCTATCCAACCTGCTCTTAACTATTTCCAATGATCGAGATTTCACAACATCCCTAGGCAATTTATTCCAGGCAATTTAACCACCCTGAGAGTTAGGAAGTTTTTCCTGATGTCCAACCTAAATTCCCTACTTGCACTTTAAGCCCATTGCTTCTTGTCCTATCTACAGAGGCCCAGGAGAACAATTTTTCTCCTGCCTCCTTGCAACACCCCTTTAGATAATTGAAAACAACTATCATGTATCATGTCCTCTCTCAATCTTCTTTTTTCTAAATTAAACAAGCCCAATTCTTTCCGCCTTCCCTCATAGGACCTTTCTCGACCCTTATAATCATTTTTGTTTCTCTTCTCTGGACCTTCTCCAATTTCTCCACATCCTTCTTGAAATGTGGTGCACAGAACTGGACACAATGCTCCAACTGAAGCCTCATCAGTGCAGAGTAGAGAAGAATAACTTCTCCTGTCTTGCTCCCAGCACTCATCTTAATGTATCCCAGGATCATGTTTGCTTTTTTTGCAACAGTGTCACACTGTTAACTCATATTTAGCTTGTGGTCCACTATGACCCCTAGATCCTTTTCAGCAGTACTCCTTCCTAGACAGTCACTTCCCATTCTGTATGTGTGAAACTAATTGTTCCTTCCTAAGTGGAGTACTTTGCATTTGTCTTTATTAAACTTCATCCTATTAACCTCAGACCATTTCTCCAGTTTGTCCAACTCATTCTGAATTATGACCCTATCCTCCAAAGAAATTGCAACACTTCCCAGCTTTGTATCATCTGCAAACTTAATAATTGTACTCTCTATGCCAATATCTAAATAATTGATAAAGATATTGAACAAAACCAGTCCCAAAACAGACCCCTGCAGAACCCCACTCGTTATGCCCTTCCAGCATGACTGTGAACTGTTAATAACTACTCTCTGAGAATAGTTATCCAGCAAGTTATGCACCCACCTTACAGTTCTGGATACTGTTCATTTCCTATCCCAATCTATTTATTTCCTGTTGCTAATTACTTGACTGCAATACAGAAACACTAGAAAATTTTACCGGGTCTATAGCTTCTCAAGCCAGTTATCACTGCAATACTGCCCGAGGGCCTGATTCTGTCATGAGTTCTGCATGGGCCCTTGTGCTCTTAAAGAGTTCTACTGGAGTTAATGGGACTCCCTACATGGACAACTCAGAACAGAGTCAAGCCCTAGTTCCTGAGTTTGTGTTTTAATGTAAACAAAAAACCCTCCTGCTTACAAACTAAAATAATGGGCCTTCCCCTCCCACCACCAATACCCTACAAAGGGAGCCGGGGGAACTAACTGAATATTTTCATGCACAGAAGCCAACTCATCCTCCCTGTAGGAGAGACGGACTAAGCAGCTTCATAGAAAGAATAAAGGACTTAGGCTCTCATCTATTCACAGCAAGAGAACTCATGCGGAATCCTGGGCCCAAACCTGTGGCTCTCAAATCATCACGACATCAACTAATTCCTTTGTGTGACATCCACCACCCTTTCCTCAGCCAGCATGACTGGCTCTGCAAGCATGCATCCATTGATAGAGCCCTGCACGGATACAAAATTTGTATCCCCATCCACATCTATATCTGCAAAATGAGTCACAGCTATCTGCACTGACATCTGCGGATGCGAATACCCACGGATATTCCCAAATTTGCAAGGTTCTAAATATAAAATTTGTATCCGCATCCATATCCACAAAAAGGAGCTATGGATATTCGCATCCACATACTCACATATATCAAGTGGATATCTGCAAATTTGAACTCCAGTCCATAATCACAGATCATCTACCTCCACAGAAGCACAGATCAAAAATTAACATTGCATGGAATCATATTACATTATGAGGGGAAACCCACAGGAAATTGATTTCAGAGGTAGCCACGTTAGTCTGTTTCAGTAAAAACAACAGGAGTTCAGTCTCTGAGGGGTAGCTGAGTTAGTCTGTATCTGCAAAAATGAGGAGTCCTGTGGCACTTTAAAGACTAACAGATTTATTTGGGCATAAGCTTTCATGGGTAAAAGTTCCTATTGTTGGGTGAGTTAATTATGTTATGGCATACGCTTTCATGAGTTACAACTCACTTATCAGATGCATGAAGTGAAAGAAAAAAGAAACACATAGTAGGGGTACAGAGATGGGAATGTTACATCAGAGCTAATTCAATCAGACTGGTTGTGGATAAGAAGGTGAGAGGTCTCCAAGGGGGGCGGGCGGACTGCCTAAAGCAGCTGCCTACAGAATTCCTTTTGAAACACAAGAGAATCTGCATAGAGGGCTTCCATCAACCCAGGAGCAGAGAGATGCATCCAGCATAGGTTCTGCTCACCTTATCCTTCAATATGCTGCCCTATATGATTATAGTTACGACACTTTTCCACCCTCTGTGCCTTGTGGAGGGGACCATAATGCCCACTGTTCTGAAGCAAAGGGTTTCAGAGTGAAAACATTCCAAAAAGTCATGTTCTTGCACACTGTGTTCTCTTTTTCCTCCTCTTTAAATCATGCAGGATACTTCTATTAAGTTTTATTTGCAGATCTTTACCAACAAGCACATTTGCTTACAAACAGTACACTACAGTAGGACTCATAGCAAAAGAAAGTTACTGTTCAGAGGGTGGGAGGTGAGGAGACGTGTGAAAAATGTCTGGCAAAGCAATGTGATTAACGTGAGCGATAATGTTTAAAGCATGATATTGCTGGTGTCTTTTTGCCACTACACAAGCTAAAAGCAATAAATCAAAAGCAAAAACAAGGCATCTCCCCCAGCACAAATTACATTAAAACAGTAACTGACTAAGTCAGGCTGGGGGGGAGGGAAGAATTAAATTAAGGTTAATACACACTAGCAAAATTTTACTCACCCACTCAAGGTAAGTAATATTTTTGATGGACAAGTAAACGAACATCATATATTTTTTCATCACACACATCATATTAAAGGGCAACTGAGTTGTTTTGTGCATGGGCAGATATAGTTTTAAAGGGAAGGTTTACTGTTCAGGGCTTGGGTTTTTCATGTATTCACATATGATTAATTTTTGTATTATGACATAGCTCCAACTTCTGTTCTTAGCTACACTGGCACAGGTAGAGCAGCGGTTTCCAACCTTTTCCAGATGGGGACCCATTTTGACAATTCAGGAAGCAGAAGTGGCCCGAGGCAGGCTGCGGCAGCTGGCGCCCCAGGCGGAACATGCGATCGGCGCCCCCGCCTGCATGGCCGTCAATGGGGTGACGTCATCATCAAGCGCCCCGAGCGCCCTGTGATGTCACCATCGGGCGCCGTTGAAGGCGGCGCCCTAGGCAATGGCCAAGTCGGCCGATAGCCATGGGCCGCCCCTGTCAGGAAGACCTGGTGATCCTCCTCCCAAGGGCAATTAAAAAAGAGACACCTGGGGAGACACCTGGTGACCCTTTTGAAATGTAATGGCAACCCATGTTTGGGTTGCTACCTATAGGTTGGGAAACCCTGGTCTAGAGTAACAGGTTTATCTGAGACTTTCAGTGGGGACATATGCTGCAGCAACAGAGCAGAATTTGGCCCATTAACCTTTCATAGGGCAACCTTCATTTTAGCTGTTTTCTGAAGGATTTTTTTTGTGTTATAAAAAAGGGAGAATCTGTGCTATTGAAGGTAAACAGAGAGGGTTGCCAGGTGTCCGGTTTTGAAATGGACAGTCCAGTATTTGAGCTTTCTGTTCGGGAAACATTGAGAAAATATAAATGAGAAAATATAAGTGTTTGGTATTTTCTAAATAAGATGTAATGTAGATTGTGATATAATGTCAAGTGTGTCCGGTATTTTTGTTGAAACCATCTGGCAACCCTTAAACAGAGGGAACACATTCCTGCCTCTGCCTTTTGTGGGCTGCATTTAACTTGGACGGCACATCTCTTGTTCACAGGAACGTTAACAAGACAGGCTCGGTATTTACATGACTGAATTTGTCAGTTCCAGTACAGTCTATCCTAATGATAGAATTTCTTCCCATTTATTCATGTGTAGAATAAAACTATTTCTGAAAGGTTCCTGAATTCTGTGTGGTTTCCCATGTCTAGACAGTTAAAGTTCTTTCAGGACTTTAGAATCATGGTGAATGACTAAATCAGAGACCCTGACTTCATGACAATAATACCAACCATAAGCCAGGTGTCATTGTATGCCAAAAAGACCAAATGCATTTAGAATCTGAAATGCAATTTTTCATTAAAAAAATCCATCTATGCATTTTAGGTATTTCCAAGACACCCATCACCTTGGCAACTACCCTGATATTTAAATGAAATTACACACAAAAATATCTGCATTGTGGTTAACAAATGATCAAAATATTCTTTCATCAAGCCTCTTTGGAAAAGACTGTAAAGTGGATGTAAACACTAAAACAAGTGTAGTCTTTCAGTCACTACAGGAAAAGAAAAAAGGCACAAACAAAGAGTAAGAACAGAGTCTAGCTACTCCTGAGTATGCAGACTCTCTTTGGTCAGATCTACCCTAGAAAGTGTTTCTGGATATAGATATCCAAGTTGTAAAAGCAAAAGAGTTCTTAAGCCACACAGCCTAAATGACTTTTTTCTGGCATAAATGTACTTTAAATAGTCTCATCCCAAATGATATTATTATAGAAGCAAAATTTTTAACTGTAGACCTGACTTTGTGTTTTTCTGAATTTCCCTCTTTAACTGGTATATAGATGTGCAGGTCCAGTGGAGGAAAGTCCTCACTTATTTTCTACCCCACTTGGAATTTTATACCAGCCTTTCAAAACTATCACAAATGCATATGAGCTTGGGGACAAAACAGTGTTTGGTATCCATAGTGGTATATGTGTGTGCCATATTGGCAATGCTGCCTTAAATGACTCTCATATCCAATCAATGAGAAATAAGAGGGCAAGGTGCTACCTTGGTACAGAGGCCCCAGTGACAAATGTAGGGCTTCAAGGGGCTGCCTCATACCTTGCCTAGGTTAGGGGAAAAGGTGTTCTTTTCCATAGAATTAGCTTAACTTAGATGTACGCCCTGTGTAGCGCTAGTGTAGACATAGTTTAATCCCTTTAATTCAACCACAGCAGGTCAAGTTAGCTGGATGGATTTAATAAAAACATATTTTTCGTTGTGTAGACAAAGCTCCAGAAAGCAGGTACATTTTGTTATTAGTCCTGTGACATGGGGGAGGATGATTTGTTGGAAGACAGAGTGGCTTTAATTGGAGGTGATGCTCAAACACCTGTGAAAATCAGGTCACTTATTCTGGTGCCTAAATGTGGGTTTAGGCCTGTCTCACTTTAGACACACAAGTTGGAAAATGTTCACCTTAATTTCTGTGCCCCAATTTCCATTGCTTTAAAATTGAGACAATATTTACCTTACTTCCGGGATGATGTGATTAGAATAGCTACAAAGCACCTCTACAGCACTACATTAGGCCTTCTTAGCAAAGCAAAGTGTACTGCCATGGTTTTCAACCTTCTTTCATTTGCAGACCCCTGAAAATTTCCAGTGGAGGTGTGCACCCCTGTGGAAATCTTAGGCATAGTCTGCAAATCCCTAAGGGTCTGAGGGTCACAGGTTGAAAACCATTGTTCTATGGTAACAACCACCACCTTTCACAGACCCGTTAGACATAGTCTGTAGACTCAAAGGGGTGCAGAGACCACAAGTTGAAAACCAGGGCTATAACGAAACAAAACCGACAGAATATATTCATTTATCAGCTATTTGCTAGAGCCCTTTAGACTTAAAAATAATCTGCACAAAACCATGCCTTGCTTTTATTTCCTACCACTTACCTAAACTACTTTGAATACACCCAAATAATATCTTCCCTGTTGCTTCATCATTAACTTCTTCTGAGACAGATATCTGGTTTACACCGTGGAAATCAGATTTGGAGATGGAACACTGGAGAGAATAAACTACCAGCTACAAGTCTAGCCCAAACCAACATTACTTCTGGTAAATAAAAAATAAACTTTCAAAATTCAGAAGGCTCTGGGACAGTATTTTAAAAGGCTGCCGCGTACACGCTGCCCAAAAGCCCATTTGGTGCAGCTAGCACAATGAATCCACAAACTGTATGGCACAACAGACAACACGAAGAGGAAGTGTAGGGGGAGGAGGCAAGGAAAACCCAGAAAACTGCTGAAGAGGGCTGCAGACACAGGAGCTGAGTCAGCCGCAGACAGCAGCTCTGAGCTCTTTAGCTGAGTAAATGAGGGGCTGCGGGAGAGTGCTCTGTGGGCCCTGCAGTGATTGATTCCACTAATGACGGGGCTTTGTGACTTTTCACTAGTCAGTAATAGCTGGCTGAATGGGCAGAGGAAGAAGCTTGCTGCGCGAATAAATGACTAATGATCTGCAAACCCACCTCCCCTCCCCGTTTCCCCGATACAGGACAAATGCTGGCTCCGGTCTCCCTCTTTTTCAGCCTGTTTTACACATCCATGCCACCATGAGGAGTGAAAATGCTGCGTGTTTAAAGGCATTCTCCTCCCGGCCCCCCAACAAACCTGCTGCCTCTGATCTCTGTTCTCATGCAAAGCACAACTGAAAAATAAATTACACAATTTGTTTCACTGGCCCCTTCTGTGATCATCAATACACAGATATTCTGTCAGGAGAGGCAACAAAATTAAGGAAGCTGTTGAGAAAAAAATGAAAGATAAATGCCTTCTGTTCTCCACAGCACTGTGGGGGGGGGGGAGGAGGGGGACAGAGGAATGAGGATCTGTTTAAGTCTCCCTTTGTCCTCTGCTCTCCCCATTTCTGTTTCTTCCTTTAAATGTCACAACTTTTGAGGCCCTCACTCAGAGAAAAGACTCATATATTTCCTTGTAACACAGCACTGTGCTAGGAATTCATACATGAATGACCCCACTCCCCAATATCTTTCTTACTATATATTTTAGAAATGTGTTTCTCTCTCTCCATCTGTGAGTCCATTTGTTCAAGAACTCCTCCTAAACAGTATGAGCTAGGACTACCAAATTTGGTATGCAGCTTCCTCTTATAACTTAAAACAGGGTCAGAGTTTAGTTGTCTCAGGACAATGGGATGTGCCTGGAATGTGATTGTGTCTCATAATACGGCAGGCGTCTGGAAGGAGAGACTTGTACTGTAGAATAACCACAGGGATGCAGCAAGGGGCCAGAGATAGGGACCAGACCACTATAATCTCATTGTGCCAGTAGGAGGCAGGGGAGGAGAAAGGAACAGCTGTTTACTATATAGTTTTGTGTCTCTGTGTGTCTGCCTGTGTATCTGTCTGTCCCCCAGCTGGGGGACATGCAGCCCTACTTCAGCTGTGCCTGCTATTTTTGCAGCAGCCATGGACAGATGCTTCTCATCTGTCCCCAGGCTGCTGCGGTGAGAGAGGGCTGGGGTTGTCCTCTCTCTCCTACATATTGAACTTCTCATTCCCCAGCTCCACCCCAGAACAACAATTTAAATGAAGAAAAACAAAACTTATATGCGTTAAGGATCCAAGCAGTGACAGGAAAATCTTTTAGCCATTCCATCAATAGGGATCTTAATCTCACTAAAGACGTAAGTGCTGTCTACCAGAAGGCAATCTGCACCAGTGTAACTGCTGATGTAGTTACACCATCACAATCCCCTAACAGAGACAGTCTGTGTCAAAGAAGGGGTTAGCCAGGGTACCTTAATCCAGTCACATGCTGAAATAAGGTACACTGGCACAAATTCCACTTTGCACCAGTTCAGCAAGTCTACATTAGGGGTTTGCATTGATGCAACTACATCAGTATAATTATACAATCTTAATATAGGCTGGCTGGGCCTTCCTATGGAGGCTTAGTATACAATTAAAACCTACATTGGCATAGCTATATTGGTAAGGGGTCAGAAAAAAACAACAACTACCCACACCTCTGACTGATGTAGCTGTAATGATAAAACCCCGTGGCTACATCTACACTGCAGGCTTTTTGCGCAAGAACAGGTATTCTTGCGCAAAAACTTTCAGAGCATCTACACTGCACGCACGTTCTTGCACAAGTAAATTTACAGTAAAGCATTGGAAAGCAGGGCTTCTTGCGCAAGAGTTATTCCTCTCCCCACAAGGAATAAGCCCTCTTGCACAAGAGCTCTTCCACAAGAAGGCAGTATAGACAGGCAACAGGGGTTTCTTGCGCAAGAAAGCCCTATGGCTAAAATGGCTATCAGGGCTTTCTTGCACAAGAGAGCGTCCACACTGCCATGGATGCTCGTGCACAAAAGCACATGGCAGTGTGGACGCACTCTTGGGGAAGACCTTTTGCACAAGAACTCTTGCGCAAAACAGTTCTTGCGCAAGAAGCCTGCAGCATAGATGTAGCCCAAGTGTAGATACAGCTTTTTCAAGAGAAGAATGCTTCTGTCAGCATCGTTAATACTGCTTGAGGAGCAGTGTTCCCTGTAAGCTGGCCACTTAGGAGAGATTCAAATGCCGCCCAGCTGATTAGCAAAGTGCCCACAGCCGGCAGCAGACATCAGCATGTGTTGCTATGGGTGGTGCACATCCACACATACCTTAGATGCCTATAACAAAATGTATGCTGCACATAGATGGAAAAAAAAATATAAGGAACATTGTTGGGGAGGTGGTGTACACCAGCCTGAAAACTCCATTTATTGGCATACACTCACTGAATCTACACTAGGGGGCTATGCAGGAATAGCTATGTTGGTATAGGTTCTGTTCTGTAGATAAGACAAAGCCTTTGGCCTGATCTACACTTAAAATTTAGGTTGACACGGCTATGCTGCCCAGGGATGTAAAAAAATCACACCGCTTCCTGACTGATGTAGTTATGCTGCCCTAACCCTACTACAAAAGCAGATATGTCTACAAAAAGTTGCAGCTACATTTCAAAGTTATGTCACCATAGTTAGGGCAATGTGGCTATGCCAGTACAGTCCCCATAAAGTAGACATACAAATTGTGTAGTGCATGCTACCAAAAATATTTCCATTGAATTTAATATCTGCTAAAACAGACTCAAATTTATGATTTGGATGGTAAAATGTTAACATGGAAACATATTAAAAGCTCTTTGACAACACAGTACTCAGCAGTTGTGATGTACATTTTAAAAATAGACATTTCATTTTGCAACTTTTTAAATTCTTTATTCCCACTTCTAACTACACTTGACCAGCAGCTCTTCCAGCATGTGTGACTTGTTCAGCAGTCAAGGGGAATTTTGGAAGCATAAGTACAGCAATATGAGCTTTCAAAGTCTTCATCAGAATATTAAAATGTTTATCCTTTAATCAGTGCACACACTAAAATCCCATTAATGTTAAAAGGAGTTACAGAAAAAAAACCCTTATCCATCAGTGGGAATACAGAACTCTTTATAGATAAATTAAGCTCTCCAATTCCTTATGGATACTGGAGGGGCAAATCTGGTCTGTTCCATGTGTACAAAATCCAGAGCAATTTCACTGAAGTCAGTGAAGAAAATTTGAATTTATACAATATTATTCAGAGCAGAATCTGGTCCAGGGATTACAACTAACAAAGTGGCACTTACAAGGCCCTAGAGACATATGCCATACTCCCTCATATTGTACAGAATTTAATGGCCACAGATTACAATAGCCTGACTTATATATGACTCACAATTACACAAATGGAGAGATCAGATAGATTTTATTTTGGTCTGGGTTATACAAAAATAGTAATAGATTTACTGTTAATATTTACATGGATATGTGTAAGAGTGCTGATTATGGTTAAAGCAAAGGAAGATTCTTGGAATCTTTTTCTTGTTCTACTACAGTGTATGCATTTAGGTAAGTCACTTCACCTCTCTGTGTTTGTTTACCCATCTCTAAAACAGGGTTAGTCATATAGATGTGTGTCAAAGGTCTGTAAATTCACGTTTGTACAAATGCTTTGAAATCCTCACACAACCCTTATGGAAAATACACCAAATTTGATAATGGTGAATACAATTATGCTTTGGAGAAATTACTTTAAACTCCTACTTAATTCACAGAATTATGTTGTTTCTATAGGTTTTCTGAGCCATCCTACAAAATCCTATGTCAGAGATATTAATTGACACTTGGGAGGCACTATCTTACTATGCTGATGAGGGTCATTTAGGAGTTTAGCAAAATTCTCTACTAAGAAATTCTCTGTAGGATGACTAAGAGCAATATAAAAGATGTAATTTTTACTTAAATTCTATAACATCTTTCCATAAAGGGAAAGGTGCTTGATAAAAGCAAAACGCATTTTCCCCCTAAGCATAGGTGCTGACTTTCTCTCTAGCCAGGAGGTTCTCAACTCCTCCCACCCCACGCCCTGCCCTCACTCCACCCCTTCCCAAGTCCCTGCTCCACCCCACCTCTTTCCATCCCTGCCCGCATTCAACTCCTTGCCCCAAGCCATAGCCTTGCCTCTTCCCTACCTCCTCCCCCTGTGTGCACCACATCCCTGCTCTTCCTCCTACCTCCTGGACCTTCCTGAACACCACAAAACAGCTGTTCACAGTGGGCGGGCGCCCCTGAGGAGTAGTTGAGCAGCAAGACTCCTAATGGGTGAGAGGTGCTGGGGGAAGAGGAAGCTTGATTGCTGGTGGATGCTAGACACCCACTTATTTTTAACCCTGGGTGCTTCAAGCCCAGAGCACAAATGGAGCCTATGCCTCTAAGAATATTCTGTATTTGTCTGTGTGTGTGGATGGGAGGGTGATCTGCAAGGTGGAGCAGCTGAACTTTTTGATTCTGCCAAAAACAAGATTTTTCAGGTTCTGAGGCTTTAGACCAAAGCCCTAAATTTTCAATGGACAACAGACACTTTCCATGAAAACTTTGCTTAGTTGAAAACCAAATTTTGACAGCAAACTTTGGATCATCCCTTCATATATTTTATACACACACACACACACACACACACACACACACACACACACACACAAAACTTACATCTTGGTGTTCTCTGTGCCCCTGTACTTGAGGCATTAAGTACAACAAGCTTCCTTCAGAAACCATATTTAGAAACCACGTTGCTCACTGCTGAAAGAGGAACCTTATCATCATGCCCATATTGAGCTAAGTTCCATGCTATTATTTAAAAGACAAACCTTATGACAGTTCTATGTCAAATGATAAAAATGGGTTCCTGAAATCTTTCTGATAGGCTGCAAACTTCTGTGGAGCTTCTAAAAATGGGTTTATATAACATGGAAGAGATATGCAGATGAACTCCACCATAAAGGGCCTATTTCTGTTTGCGTCATTCCAATGATTAGTCCTAACAGTTTCAATGGAATTAATTGTGCAAGTAGAGAGAGCCCTGCATGGATACAAAATTAATATCCATATCTGATCCACAATCCACAAACGTGGTCTGCAAATATAAAGCAGATATCCACAGATTTGCAGGTCCCTACAAGTATGGAGAGCATGATTTGATAATGGACACAAACAGAAACCTGTAAAACATAAAAACAACACGCAACCTGTGGACTTGTCAGGAAAATGCTGCTTTTGTTGAAAGAGAGTTGGGCATACAGGAGAAAGATGAACAGTGAAAGAGAAAAAAGCCTAATTCTGATCTCACAAGACGTCTATGATGTGTTACTATATTGGTTTCAATGGGGTTATCCTTTGATTTAGGTTCTGATTCCTGAAACCATTTAAGCATATGCTCAAAGTCCACCTCTGTTCAAGGCAGCACTTTGGCATATGGTTAGCCTGGGGTGCGTCTACACAGCAGAGCTTAACTCAAAATAAGCTACTCAATTGAGCTATGTCAACCGCGTAGCTTATTTCAAAATAGGTTATTTCAAATTTGGGAGCATCTACACAGCACTTATTTCGAAATAGAGCACTCTTCCTCCAACTTCCCTTACTCTTTGTACAACGAGGGTTACAGGAGTCGGAGTAAGAAGTACTCCAGCTTGACACTATTTCAACATTATTTCAAAATAACTGCCTTCTGTGTAGACACAGACTAAGTTATTTCAAAATAATGTAGCTGTGTAGATGTATCCCTGGTGTCCCAGCAGAGAAGCAAAGGACGAATGGAATCAGAAAGAGGGCCGCTGTACCTGTCAGTTTTAAAAAGGCCCTGCGCAGGTCAAGATTGGAAACATTAGTGAGACACTGTAGGGGAATGTGCCCTGCTGCTGCCTCGGTTGGCCATTTCTGGGGATAAAGAATATTAAGTCTTCACTGCCATCAAGCTGGTACCTTCCATAAATGAAAAACTCAGTTAAAAAACAAAATAATATTCACAAAAAAAAGTTACAAGATGCCATGATGACCTGTGTGTCTCCAAACAGTTCCAGCAGTGAAAGACAGCCCTAAATGTACAGGTCACCACTGGCAGCTGGTCACTTGCAATCAACCTTTAAGCACTGGTTTTGTAAAATCTCTTTTCTGTGACAACAAAGAGCCCCTCATGAGTGAAATAATTGTTTTAGTCGAGAAGCAGCATCAATACAGTTCACCGAGACGCTGGATTAGCAGAGCCACAGGTTATTCCTCCCCCCCCTCCGCCCCGCCCTTCTGTTCATTACCATCAGTTTTTGAAACCTGATTAGTGGTGGTTGCTATTCATTAGTCACATCTCAAATATCTGAATTACAAACACCTCTATGAGGTCTTTTTCTAATCAATCTATCTTGAGTCTTGCAATTAATACTAATACAACCAAAATATTAGAGCACTGAATTTTAGAAAGCTCAACTAAATCCATTTGAAAAGGAAAAAGAAAATGGAACAACAAATGGCCTAATGGAGGACACGGTTCTGTTCTCCCTCCCCATGGACACAGCAGATAGTTCATCTGGTTAAATGTAGGAAATACAGTGGATACACTATATCTGCACGTGATGCAGCCGTCTATTATATGCCTGGAATGGCCAGATATTATATGGCTGATAGATGTCAGGAGAACAAGAACATGCAGGCCTGATGAATTAAGAGATTGCTATTGGCTCTCTGCTTGGCCTGAAACTTTGCTGTGGACAATAGTCAATTGCTGGGGACTGGTAATGATACCGATCAAATGTAGTTAGCACTTCTGCACTATCAGCTTCAGCGCTGCAATCCTGTCAGTTTTAAAAGACATGAGCACATATGCAAGATGAAATGTGATATAGTGACCAGCTAAAACTCCAAAAGTGTGAAAGGAACATGGGTTTTTTCTTCTTTTTAATATAGAAACTTTATTTAAATTTAAGCAAACTTTTCTGCATAGGATGACATAGTTTATACATGTTCTAGCACTGCGGTGTCCAACCAGTTCTGAAGCAGTAGCCAATACAGTGGCTACAGCTATAGCGAATTAGCCACACTCATCCAGCCAAATAGCCACATATGGCTCGTGGCTAGCGTGTTGATCACCACGGTTCTAGCATAAAGTGAAATGTCCCTACGTCAGCAATTTCACATGAGCATATATTTGTTGCTGTATCAGTGACTGGTTACAAGAAGCGAAAAGCCCATTCCCGCCCTACATGTCTGCTTCTAACAGTTTGTGGACTATTCAGCCCAGCTCCTGCCTACTCTGACGTCACTTCCCAGGCTTCTCATCTCTGACCAGCAACATTTTGCTTCATCATCATGATCATTATTATTTCCTTTCCAGTTTTTTATAACAGAGGGAAATAAAACTTTGATGCTGGCTTCAGTGAGAGAGAGCAGAATCAGGCCAAAGTTTATGGTTCTATTCTAGGCAGACCGAGTTGCTAATTAACTGAGTCTTCCCTCACTATAAGTTCCCCTTTTTTCTAGGTACTTTTTCACAATTAAAGGCTTATCTGTCTACACATAAAAGTTGTACTACCTATAATATACCAACCTAACTATTCCCATATAGGAAGAAGAATAAGCTCTACTAACACAAGGCAATTTCAGACCAGTAAAACTGTGTCCATTGCGGTTGTATAGGTATAACTATTTTGGCAGTAAAATAAAATAATCATACCATAGCATTATGTTAATACAAAAACTGTGTAGACCAGGCCTAATTTCCTGACTGGTTGCTTGCTATCAATCAGCGAGGCTCCTGACTTCACATGGTCTTATCCTCTCTTCACCTCCTTTTCCTCTCTTCCTTCTGCCATATGGCAGACTGTCCCATAACACGGGAGTGACGCCACAGCTTTGCCAACCACAGGGACCGCTCAGCAACTTGGACAACTCCTCAGAACCATTCTTACAATCATGTTACATTTAGTTAACTCAGCAAAAATAAACTTCCACATGATTACAGAATATAACTGCCCAGGAGGGAATTTGTAGCAATTATTTCTACAGAAGAGCATATGTTCTATAGCAGTGCTTCCTCTGAACACAAGGAGTGTGCTGAAAAGCACATCTTATTTTAATAGTAATAAAATAAGAAGAAATAAGCACCAAAAAGTATTTTTAAAAACTGTACGCAGGGATCACCTTCATCCACTACTAGTTTGCAGAGAACCAGCATATAGTGATTCAGGACTGGAAGTGAAGAAAACTATTTCCAGTGGAAGCTGCAGAGGAATTTTAGATAGAATGCAATTACTCAGTTTGGATATTTAGGCAGGATTTACACATCTGTAAAATGAAGATAAGGATGCGTACCTTCAGAGGTGAGGGAGGAAGAAAGAAAACTGTACGGTTAACATTTTGGCTCAGTTACTAACTTTTTATTAACCAATAAGTGCTAAGTATGACGAGAAGGATGCCAGGTTAATTCCCATTCTTGAAACACTGCCATAGTATCTTTCACAATGACATTTTGTAGCCTCAATTTTATATCTCATCTCCCCCTACCACACTGGATCACTCATTTGTTTCGATTTCAGAGGAATGCCACCTACTGAACTGCCACCAAACATCATAATCAGCAGAGGTTTGGTGATCCTGGGAACTCTCTGTACAAGTGCAAGTGCTGACCCAGCCTGTCCATGGTTAATGTGAAGAGTTGGCAAGTTCACTGCACAATGCCAAATGGTGCCAGGCAAATGAAATTTGGCCTTTGTGAAATGAACAAAGTAGTTTCTATGGTACAGGTATTTACTACACAAACACTGCTACTCACAACTGCTGTCAGTCTTAGCAGTGAGGCCCCAGTTTGAAAAGTCATGGTGTCTGAATTACATTCTCAGCTCTACAGCTGACTCCAGGAGCACTGAGGCACTCTGGTGGGGCAGGTTTGAGAAGCTTGACAGACTTTTGCCAATGCTGAGTGGATACTTAGATAGCACACTCGTTGGGGGGTGGGACTTCTTTGTTCTGTGTTTGCACAGTGCCTCGCATAATGGGTTCATGACTGGGGTTTCAAGACACTACAACAAACATACCAAGAGTATTTCAATCTCCAGGACTGCCATAATGCCATCTGTCATCAGCACTACATTCATTTCAAAATATTACTTAACACCCCCCCCCCCAAAGCCAACCTAACCAATAAATGCATTTAAAATGCACTAATAAACGTAATATGGGGCACTGAAGGCTTCCTTTCTTGGAAAGGAATAGCAAACAAATGAACAGTACAAGATGCAATGACTTCCCAGCTAGTCCTTTAGTCAAGCACTGCAGAGAACAGGTTCTGGAAACTGCTGTTTTACTGTAATTTGCCAATACTGTGAGGAAAACTGTTCTGTTCCTGCTCCATCTATGGGCTGTTCTGAGGAAACTACAGCAACTTGTTACTGTATTCTATCATTTGGGGCTCAATAAAAAACCCCACAAATTTCTCCCTTCGGTCCTCTCAATCCACTCCTTGTCCCATTCAGTTCACACGCCTGATCTAGAGACACAAAGGGAGAACCCTCCCCACTTTGGTTCCATCACACTAGTAACCAGAAACCTGAGCTGTGGAGGGAACAGCTTTGGTGTTCTTGGACACCAAATATTGTGAGTCAATTAAGCAATTAGCAGGGATAAAAAAAATAAAATCTTCCCTCCCTCTACAATTCTTTCTAATCTTTTATTTCATCATGGCATGCACATTATTCCCCAATTGACTAGTTTTAAGAATCCAAAGTCGCGTTCAGCAACTTACCTACTATGGGCTATACCTTTTCCTGGTACTAGAATATATTACTAGTTTTGCATATTGAGGAATTATTTATTTACATGGCTGACTCTAGATTGCTTTGAAAGCTCTGTCTCACTGATTAGGATAAATGTTCTTTTTAGAGGTGTTGCCAAGCTTCCCTGATTCTCACACATCAAAGGATAGGGATCTGCAAAATCTATCAAATGTAACTCACATGGTCTGAGGGCTTTGAAAATTATAATAGATAGAGTTACTGTATAATGGCTTCAGTTAGGTATCACTCTCACCTAGCATCACCTAATCCCTTCTTGTCTTCTGAGGTCCCCTGATAACCATGGGGAATTCTCTCTCTCTGAGAAGCAAATTAAGAGAGTGCAGTAATAGACCTTTGCTTTTTGGAGGTCAATGACCAAGGTCTTGTCTGTTTGACTGGGGATCTTCACAAGACTGCTTTTCATTGAAACATTCTGCAGAGACCAACACGATTAGAACTTTTACAGACTGAGGCTAAAAGCAAACAATTAAAAAAAAAGAGAGGTTTATTTGGATTTAACACAAAACAAAAATGCAGTTGTCATAGCTTTGGACTTTAGCAGTGATTACTTTAGCTGGAGAGCAGCTCTGAATCTCAAAGTGGACATTTTTTTTCAAAAAAGATAACAACAGTACTCAGATGGATGCTGAATGAGGTTACCACGTCAGGCCTGATTCACCCTGCAAGTGCAACAAGGTGAAATCTGCATCAGGGCAGCTGCACTGTAGGACACATTCACTTCCTAGGAGAAACTGGCTCTCTTGAGAATGCATTAAATCAGATCTTCCCTACTTCCATCCAGTAGAAGACTGAGACAAGCCATACAAGAACCCCACTGCAGAGCAGGAACTGTATAAAGCTTCTCTCATCACCTATTGCCACCATGGCAACTGCTAACAGTGCTTAGCTAAACATTTAGGGCAGGGGATGGGTAACCTTTTTTGGCTCAGGGGCCACACACAAGTGAGAACCAACCCCCCAAACCCTCACTGATGTAGCCCCCAACTGAGGAGAAAGACTCTCCCCACATTCCCCACGCACACCAGAGCCTGGGGGGGCCCAGCCTAGTAGATTATGTGTGGTCCAGTGCCATGGTGGGGCAGCAGGGGGGCTGGAGTGGCAGCGCAGACTCCCCAATGGTGGGGGGGGGGGTCCTGAGCCTCGGAGGCCACATCCAGGCAATCAGGGGGTCACATCTGGCCCCCGGGCCTGAGGTTCCCCCCCCAATCTAGGGGCTGGAGGCAGGGTATTTTCAGTATGATTCTGGAAATCATTTTCTCCACTGACGCACAAGAGCTGAGTCCTGTCAACCTTCAGGACCAAGCATCAGCCTAAGGCAGCAAAAAGTTCAGTGCTGGATGAGAATCTACCTGTCCTGATAATTAACATACTATATTTGGTTAAATGCCCAGATAATTAGATAGGCATTTTTATAAATAATAATAATAATAATAATACATGCAAATGATCACTCCTATTTAAATATTTCGGATCCATAAAAAGGAAGTTGATGCTTCAGTCAAGATAGATTTACACTTAAATACCGCACTGGTGCAGTTGCACCACTGTAGCACTTCAGTGAAGGTGCTATTACATTGATGGGAGACTTTTGCGCGGCGGTGAAATTAATCCACCTCTGCAAGAGGCAGTCCAGTTTGAACATCTCTATCTGGCAAACCTCAGGACCTGATTGGTGTGGAACCAGAGAATTTGCTGAACCACCTGAGGTCAATATTGTCTAGCAGCATTACCAACACTTCCACTGCTTACTGGGCTCTTACAAGACATTTAGGGGTAAATTAGAAATAAATAACAGCACAGAGCAATGAGAGCCAGGACTGATGACTATGAACAAACTTTATGGGTCCGCAGGAAACTTGGCCACACCCATGATAAGATGGGTAACTAAAATCAAGCTGGACCATGGTTGTTGCCAGACCAGAAAGTGCCGGATTAGAGAGTTTCAACCTGTAGCTATGTTGACAGGAACCTCTCATTGACATTAGCGTTGTCTATCCTAGGATGTTAAATTCTGTTTAATCAGTTAATTGGTTAAATTTTAGGTTTAATCTGTTAGCTGATTAAGAGTTATCCTGGGCAGCGAACTGCTCCAGCTTGGCTGTAACAGCCCCCAAACCATGGGGCTGCCAGTCCTGCAGGGCTCCCGGTTCCCACCCTGACCCAGGAGCTGCTCCTGGGGCCAGCTAACAGTTAAGCATCGCCTGGTAAGGTCGATGCTTACCGGTTAACCAGTTACCCATTCACATCCCTAGTCTAGACTGGGGTTAGGTTGGTGTAATTGTGTTGCTCAGGGGGTGGATTTTTTATACCCGTGAGTAAGGTAGTTGTATCCGTGTAAGTTTATAGTGTAGACCTAACCTCAGAATTTGTTTAAACCAGCAAGATTTGTGTAGTGTTCAGGTCAGGCACCAGACTTCCACATACATTCACACATACAGAGAAAATGCATGGCAGCTATGATTCAATATGACATTTTATCTTCACAAGTGAGAAGATCAAGTGGCCGTGTCACTTAAGAATTATCCAGTGTCTCCTTACAAGTGGAGATGAATATAATGCTCATATCAAATCTGAGCCATTGTGCTCATTGCATATTTTAGTGACACATTTGGTGTGTACATTTTTTCCATGGTGACCTCTCACCTATTTTTTCCAGTAATTAAACAAAATGGCTCAATATGGGCTTTACACATTTTTCTTTTTTCAGTTTTTCCCATTTAGGCAGCTACAGTAATGTCACAGCAGGATTAACATGTCATCTTGTTGCTGTTGTTGCTTATTAGTGTGACTGAGTAAATGGACACTTACAAGCTACTTGCTGTGATGTTTCTATGGTAAGTATTAATGTCCTTGAATGGGTGAATTTCAGAAGTGAAGGTGGATACCTTTATCTACTTTAAATGAATGGCCACCACTAGCTAGAGCAACTGACTTTACCAGAAGGAATTCTATTGACAACGATGCAGGCACAAATTAAATAGAACAATATTAAAAAAGAGAAACGAGTCTGGTAGACTGTCATGCGGCAGTGCTGCTCATTCCCAAAGAGAAATCCCTAAACCTGTCTGTAAAAGCCCCAATAAAATACCAGTTATGAAGAGGCTATTTCTGTTACTTCATGGCTATTAGTGCTTGCATACGGCAAGCAGTGGTTCTGGATAGAGAAAGGCCAAAACCACACACTGGTTACACTAAACTCCAGGCCCAGTCCTGAAATTCTAATCAAGCATCACTCTCATGGGCTTGGATCAAGGCTGTACCAGGGATATGTCAGAAATAGAATAAAGGCATCCTGCCTGCTATGCCTTAGAGACAACAGACCCCACCAAGGGCTGAAGTCTGTGTTATCCCATCAGGGATTAACCATGGTGCAATGGTTTCTGTAGCAGGCACAGAGGAACTGTATGAAATAGCTTCACAATCCCTTGGCACCAGGAGCACATCAATGGCAGATGAGGAGCCATGGTGGCTGGGACACAAATTAGGGCAGCCCTTAGCCCCGCCCTAACTCGCTGCGCAAAGACCCAACAACAGGGAGTTCTTCGAAGGGAGATCATTGAAGTATATCCTAGACAGTCGGTGCTACAGACAGCGAATGAAATGGTAGTCTCTCTCTTCAGTGCAACCTTTCTGAGGCCAATGGAGTGGGTGTAGCAAAAGGCAAAATTGGCTTGGTAGATATTTCACAAATACCTGTCCAAACGGAGCCTAATTTTGTTGGAATTGCACTGGTATAAATGAGATCATGAGAGCAAAATCTGGCCCCCTGATAGCAGTAACTAGAGATTACTGTACAAGGAGGACTCTTTTGTGAAGTGATCCTGAATAGTACTGTAAAGAGATCGCATACTCAACTAGGGCGTAAGTACCTTGTCCTCATGACTATAAAACCTTGCATGATTTGTTATCACTGCTAAGAACAGGATCAACCTGTGGCATAGCTTCAGTAGATTATCCTAATTCTCTCCATCAAAATATTCCCACAGCACAGAAGCCAAAAGTTCCTAACTGGTGAAAATGCACGTGACCTCTATGTTTTCACATGACCTCTATGTTCTCACCATATGCCTTGGTCACAATTTTAACTGGCTACCTCATCTGCTGTAAAAGTGTCCAGACAACTGTTCCAAGGATGTCAATAATGTTCCTTAATTAACCAATATGTAGCACTGAAGCTTGGTTAGCATTACATATTAATGGTCTCATATTCCTTCAATTGAGTCAGCCCATCTGAATATCTCACAGAGTCCTAAGGTGCATGGTCAAAGATGATGGGACATCCAGATAATATTGCAGTCCTTTGTTCTCAGCTCCAGACTGGGAGAAGAGGATAAATTAGTGTCCTTGCCTGTCTCTATTTATATGGAAATCTGTTAGATATGACACTAGACACTGTCCCTATAAATTAACTACTACTATTTATTTCCAGCAATATTTTGAGGAAAAGGCCTTTGGCTGCACACGGCAGCAACTCAGCAGACAGTTTTCAAGAGGCCATTTTGGGATTTAGCCAGATCTTTCTGGGTAAGCCTACAAACAATTAAAAACCTGCATCTGGCCCATGCCAGCCAACTCAGGCTAAGGGGCTGGTTAATGGAGGGGCAGATGTTAAGGCTCAAGCTGGAGCTTGTGCACTAGGACTCTGTGAGGAGGGAGAGGCCCACAGCTTGGGCTGCAGCCCAAGCCCAAATGTTTACACTGCAGTTAAACAACCCCTTAGCCTGAGCTCCCTGAGCGAGCCAGTCAGCTAGCGCATACCCACTGTGGGTGTCTAATTGCAGCATAGACATTGCCTGTGAGGTCCTGAAATTTCAATAATGAAATTAAAGGCAGAATTTAGCACTCCTGGGACCAGGGGCCGTGAGTTCCTTGGGCCCATGGTGTCCAGGTTCCAGGAATATTCCGAGCCCGGGGGCCCTGCTCCAGCAAAGTTCAAGGCCAAGTCTTTTCTCCGGCCCAATTGTGCCTTTCCTAGTGCTTCCACGGCTCATCTGCTGCCCCCGTGCAATTTAAAATGGCCTGGGTAGGGTTGCCAGATGGTTTAACAAAAAATACCAAACACCCCACCCCACCCCAAAAAAAACACCGGGAAAAAATTCTGTTGAGATAAAAAAGGGGGAAACCAAAGTTGTTAAACAAAAAAACAAAACAAAACAGCGTGTGGCCCCTTTAAGAAAGCTTTGTTTTTGAGGCTTTTTGGTCCTAACAGGCTGACAGCAGCCGCCCGCCATCCTGCCTCCCTGCGCCAGGCTGGACAGCTCCCCTGTGGAACCTGGTAAGCACCTGGGATTTTCACCTCTTGGCCAGGAAAAAAAAATCAGAAAATACCGGACATTTTAGGTGTCCGGTGTTTTCTGAATTTTTTTTACCAGCAGGAGGCAAAAATACCAGACTGTCTGGTTCAATACCAGACACCTGGCAACCCTGTGCTGCTAGGGGTCACCACTAGCAGCACAGCGGAGCTAGAGCGGCTTCCTGCCTGTTCGTGCCTCATGGCTGCTGGCATATCCCTGCAGTCCTGGTGGGTGTCTCAGCATGCTGCCCCACTCCTGCGACCAATGAGGACTGTGGGAGTTTTACCTGCACGAGTGGTACCTGTATGGAAACCCCCAGCTAGCCCCCACCTAGGAGCTACTGTTAGAGGGACAGTGCCTCAGGTAAGTGCCACACTCTCCACCCCCTTGCCCCGCCTACTCCTACCCCCAAACTTCCTGCCAGAGCCTGCCCCGCACCCCCCAGCTTGCATCCAGACTCTGTCCCAAAGCCTGCACCCCACATCCCCTCCTGCACCCTGATCCCCTGCCCCAACCTAGCACCCAAACTCCCTCCCAGAGCTGCACCCCAAATCCTCTCCCCCACCCAAACTCCTTCCCAGAGTCTTAGGCAGGTGTATGGGAGAGGGATGCAGTCTCTGGGCACCACCAACATTTCTACAAACCTGCCCCCCCGTGAATAAAACTAGGCACGTGGCTAAATAGGGCCTATTGATATTTTTTCTTTATAGTCTCTCTCACACTGCAAAATAAACATCACAATTCCTCATGATCATGCACGCAAATAAGGTGGTAAACGTCTCTATCATGCAGCAAGCACAAGTGCTAGGAGAATTAAAGGGACAAGAGCTAAAAAGGAATTGTTACCTTTTTAAAAAGCACTTAGAGAGCAAGCCACATGCATCTCTTGTGTCATGCCACTAACGTCATGGATTAATCTGGGCTGCTAGATTTACAGAGAAAAACAGAGCATGGATGTCTGTTCAATATAAGCAGCACAAGGAAATCATTTAAATCAGACAGAAAGACCAGTTTGATCTCAGACAGAGCTGGACTCTTTTCTACAAGGTTTCAATACTGTGCACTGGAAAAGGCGATCTTCAAGGCACCAACTGAAGTTAGGTACCTAAACCCCATTGAAAATCAAAGGAAGTTAGGCTTTAAAAAATCTCCCCTGGAGCCATGTATGGATACGAAGACACACTTGATTTGTACTATGTTCGGAGACTGCATGCACCCATATCAGGTACGAACACAACTGCACCTTTGAAAATATAACTAGAAAGCTAGTAGCACAGCAACCATGTTAGTAGGTCAAAGGTAAAGAGTCTCATCCTGACTCAGTTCTGCCATTAATACTAGTCCAAACACCAGCAGACTTTACAGTAGCGCACAATTGTTGTTTTAGCACACATTACTGAGTAATATGAATTAAAATGTTCAATTTATAATTCCCTCAGGCCCTCAAATTAGGGTCTACATCAAAACTGTAAAGACCCCTAACCTTAGTGGCAGTAGTGACTGCTGCTATAAAACCACAAATTGTGTTAACTAATGTGATCTGGCACTTTTGTGTCCCACAGCTGCAACTTAATCATATTTTTGACACAACTAAATTGTCAGTTAACACTGGGATCTGTATCTAATAATGTTGCTGTTAAAATAAACCAACTCCAGTTTTCTAAAGAGATTGTGAAAGAGTAAGATATATATTAAAGAGATGACATCAGCTTAACCATCCTTCTCTCTAAAAGTTTGTCTTCTACTGTCAAAATAACTTTGATTTGTTTATATCATTATAACTGAAATGGGTTATACCTGTGATGTCCAACACGCTAGTCACATATGGCTATTTGGCCAGATGAGTGTGGCTAGTTTGCTATAACAGTAACCACTCTAGTAGCAATGGGTGTTAGATAAACTTTTTATAGTCAGTTTCACTGTTGCCCTAATTTAATGCAGCACCAGAGAGAAGAAAAACACTTTAAAAAACAAGTAGGTGCAGCTACAGTGAATTCAATAATACCGAATCCAGTTACATGAGGTCTGAATATTGTCCAATATTGTTAATATATTTGCAACATCTGAACTAGTAATTCTGCTGTTAGGTAGCTATATATGTTTTGGAGGACAATACACTGGATAATTAGGAGATGGGTCAAAACAGTTTATCTGGCTTCCTGCCTGTACCTCCTATCAAACCTTCAAACATATGCAAAGGAACTCATATCTGAACTGATAAAAGTTTTGTGCAATAAAAAGTCAGCATCTTCCATCAAATTTCACTAAAAAATAAAACAACCCCTCCCCTTACAAAACTAAGAGGGAAAGACAGTGTTTGCTTGGGTTTTTGGAGAGCGAGCTGGTTATATGTTTCTGTTTCAGATATTCACTAACATTTTTCTGTTTTAAAATGTTTACTGTTCCATCAGTGACAGTAAACATTTTAAAAGTGGAAAATGTTAGTGAACATCCGAAATTGAAACAGACAATCGCAGATCTTTAAAGTGATTCACATGCATTAATAAAACCACACAATATGTCTGAATTAAGCAAGCAATAACATACCCATTTTACAGGTGGGTAAACTGAGATCTCAATACATCCTGATCAATTTCTTCAGTTCAAAAACAGATTTTTTTTCCAGCTACTAGCCTTGAGGGTGAAATCTAGGTTCCATTAAAATCAACAGAAAAACTCCCACTGATTTCAATGGAGGAAGGATTGTACCTGGAATCAAATCAGGTTTTTTCTTCTTCATACTGCCAGTTAAACATTTTGCAGGTCAAATCACAGGTTGTAAGGATAATCTCCTTTGTCTTCAAATGACACCTGCCTTTACAGCTGTGCAATAAGAACACCTTTTTATTATTAAAAAGAGCAAATCTGATTCAAAAATCAATGGGGCATAATAAACACAGAACCCGCACTATGCCATTTGTATAGTCAACTGTTCAGAGTAGAATTGCACTTCAAAGTGCACCAAAGAATTTATTTCAATGGATTGCAAAATATCTAAACATTTCTCGATGGATTTTTCATCATATTCCTTCCTTTATTAACCATGGCATGTAAACCAGGAGCACAAAGGCTGCTCTCAAAGATATATATCCCAGAATGCTTTGGAGGAAAAAATCTAAACAGAACTATTTTGCTGTCCTCCAATATGTTACTGAGGACCCCCACCCTCACCTCCAGAAGTGTTCTTAATTAAAATAAGAATCTATTAAAGAATACAGTGTCCCTCTGTGTAAACTCCCACCCTCATTCTTCTAAAAGCCTGCTACCTTGCCGTCTAACTTCCTAGAAGCTCATTAGAAACAGCGCCTTCTTCACATATACATCACCATAATACTCACAAATCCTGAGAGAGACACAGAAATAAGAGGCTGAGTGAGAAAACTGGGCCTGCAAGTCTGCGACACAAGCAAATGCAGACAAAGAACACCCAGATATTCACAAGGAAACAACGAAGGCTTAGAGAAGTACACTAGGAACACTGGTTTAAAATACAGGCTACCGCTCAATTCCGTGCCAAATTACTTTGGTCCTATAACTAGGTTCAATTATCAACAATAACCATAGCAGAACAGACAGATAAATCACACCAATTTCTGTGGGTGGTAAAATGTTTCAATTAGTGTTCCTTATACTTCACATGGCAGTTTTAAACATGGGCACGGTTCTGGTCACATGCACCACTCTCACTTGTTACTTCTCCCTTCAGATATTAATCTTCCTCTTGTGCCTTTTGGCTGTTCATTATGTAACACTTCACAAAGCACCGTTTTGTTACTTATACTTGCTTCAGAAAGTAGCCCCAAATCCTTCCTTGCCTGAAAAATATGGACTGTTCAAATCAAGAAGGGGAAAGAAAATAATAAAAAATGTGCATATGAAGTATCTCCCTGTCAGCCACATGGGTGACGAAAGCAGTTACACATATGCTACTGACTCTTCCATCTCTTCTTGACAACAGGCAGACTACTCTAGAAAGTAACCCCTGTCAGATCAGATTAAAATAATTTTGGGCCACTTTGGCTTTCTCACCCCCAAGCCATGTGCAGCCAGTTGCCTTTAGAGCAGGGTGGAATGTCAGATGCTGGCAAGCCATCCCAAACTGGAAACACCAAAACAATCACTAATCTTAAGGCATGAGTCAGCTTGAATAACAGAACAAATAGAATATCTACAGCCTCCTTGATGCAAACAGGATCAGCATGGGAGAGCGAGGATCATAAAGAGGGTAATGGGACAAATCCAAAAGGCAGTAGATGAACAATCTGCCCCTGCATTAAATTAAAAAAAATTAAAGGTACAGTCCATCTTTTTAAACATCTCTTATTTAAAATGTATGCAACAATAAAACAGACACTCTGTGCCTTTTACTCAGTCTGCCTTGATGCACCTTCGTTAAACATAGTTTAAACTCCAAGTGATTCCAGTTTCTCTTGCACAGGACTATGCAATTATTTGTGCCCACAAAATGCGAGGGCAAAACAAGAAGTTTTATATATCTAGAATAGTCTCACAGAGGTAGCTGTGTTAGTCAATATCTGCAAAAACAATGAGGAGTCCTGTGGCACCCCTTCGGGTGCGTCTACACGGCACCCTAAACTCAAAATAAGATACGCAACTGTGCTATGCAAATTGCGTGTCTTATTTTGATTGAATTTCGAAATAGGCTTTTTCAAAATGTGGCGCGTCTAGACAGCGCCACATTTTGAAATAATACACTATTTTGAGACATTCCTTAACCCTCGTGGAACGAGGGTTACCGGGATGCCGAAAAAATTTGCCCGTTATTTCAAAAAATATTTCGAAATAACAGGTGGCTTGTTAAAGATACAGGGTAGCTATTTTGGGATACCTCCGGTATCCCAAATAGCTGTGCAGTGTAGACATACCCTTAGAAGCTAACAGATTTATTAGGGCATAAGCTTTAGTGGGTAAAATCCACTTTATCAGATGAATTCGGTTTTACCCACAAAAACTTATGTCCTAATAAATCTGTTGGTCTCTAAGTGCATGTCTACACTAGGAAATTATTTCAAAATAACTTATTTTGAAATAATAACTCCTGAAATAACTATTTTGAAATAGTGTGTCCACACTGCAGGGTAGTCTCGAAATTAGTCCAAGGCAGGCTCCCTTAATGTGGACATGCTACCTCAACTTAGAGCCCCAGGAAGCACTGGGGAGTAATTACTCTGAATGACTCTGGGGAGGAGTTATTTCGAAATAGCAGCAGTGTAGTGTCCACGCTACCACTATTTTGAAATTACCATTTCAAAATAAGTGTTATTCCTCGTTGAAAGCAGGAGTTATTGTTTCAAAATAACCAGCCCCTTATTTCAAAATAACTTTGTACGGTGCCATAGGACTCCACGTCTTGACTAGTACAATCAGTACAACTAACATCACAGACACTACATCTACAGATCACACACTTTAATAAGTATTTCCGCAAAGAATGCAAGTCACTTTGTCATTTTCCTGGACGGCTTACACATGCTTCTAGAATTGAACCTCAGGAGTTTTTCTAAGGGCATTGCTATGTGCTGCTCAACCTGTACCTCCCTCAGTCTGTGGCTTCTGTAAGGCGCTTCAAACAAACTAGATCAGAGGTTTCTACACACAATACACAGAATCCAGCAGCCATCTCATCTTTCATAAGGAGGTCCATTCGGACCATGAGGTTCTAGGGGATTACATGCCCCCCACCTGTGATCCTACACCTTAATAGGCAACATTGCCCACTGGGACATTTTAAGTTTACCTGAGCCACACTTTGGTATCAAATACCAGAATGGCTTCAATCTGCTCCATTTGATGAGAATTATGGGAGCTCTTGGGCTCCCAGAATGTTGCACATTTGGCCTACGTGGGAAACATCTGGAGACCATTAGAACAGACAATCAGAAAAGAGAAAACCACAGAATGAATACACAATGTTTAATTCACTCCAGGGCATTCAATGTCTTCCAGTGAACGAAGGGGAGCAATGCCCCAAAGCAAAATCCAATCTATTTACTGCATTCGTGTAAAAAGAAGACTTTTGACTGGATTGTACATTTTTTGGGACTCCCTTCAGGAATGTTGTGGCAGGACTGGACGCACTATTTCCCTCCCCACCCGCTGAAAAACTGTGCCAGAAGACTGGAAAGGCACTGGGGGAGGAGAGCCACATCAGGGACCATAATTGCAAGAGAGATTACAGGGCTGTTTTATTTGGAATGTCACTGCACTGTTTTTCTCCTCCATATTTTAAGGGCCTGCACTCCACTGAGAACCTTATAGTCTTCTGACAAAAGTATATAAAAACACTCCTTTAACACAGTCTGATAAAAATTTGCAGTGGGCACCCCAGCTTCAGGAGAGTGTTTTCAGAGAAAAGACTGTAGGGCTGTCCAGGAACATTACTGGGAGGTTCATTGCATCTGTAAGGAGGAAACAAAGAATGCAGGTTCAGGAGAGGGGAAAGAGTCAATTAATCTCCTTCAAACACAAAGCTTAAATGTTCACATGGATCCTTATTTCTAAAATTGTGTGATCATCCACTCATCTTAATCTCCAAATCTGCTTGATGCCACCTATATGGGACAGCTCTTCTAGAGTAGAATCTCTCCCAAGATTTTTACAATCATTTGCTGAAGGACATGTGCATATATGTGCATGTATGTGTAAGAATCACAATGCGGTGTTACCATTCAAATACTAAGAAACTGAACAGCAAACTTGACTGGATTTTCACCACATTGTCAGGAAGGCTGTAAATCGAGGAGGAGAGTGAAGAGAAGAGGAAATCCTTAAGAAAACAAACAATTAGGCAGCCAGTGGCTATTTACCCTTTTAATAAATCCTTTGCCAATCTGGGAGGAGGGGCAACCCCTCCACAAGAAACACATTTTACAGATTGAAAAACACAGTGTTATATGATCTATACAATTCATGCCAGCTATGGAAAAAGAGGAATAGTAATAGAAAAAAGATGTGTGTGTAGGGGGGAGCGCTAGAGAGGGGTGTGAAAAGGTCAAGTAACTGCATCATGTTTGAGCACCTCCTCAATGGAGCAGAATCAAGCCTGCAATGGCAAATTTTGCTCTCTGATATATCATCAGCTCTAATTAAAAGTAATTAGAGTTTAATATGAGCAAGAATAGAGTAAAATAAAAAATGCATCTATAATAAACAGAAGAAAGGGGAGCTGGTAGAAAATTGATAAGTGAAGCAAAGGGATATAAGGCAAAATCTATTGCCAGAAGAAGTTTGTTTTTTTAAATATATCGGGAACAAAAACTTTCCTGATAATAGCACGCATCAGTTACTAGTTGGTAATGGCAGAATCATCAATAGTAATACAGAACAGGAAAAAGTATTCAATAAATATTTCTGTTTTGCATTTTAGAAAAACCTAGATAATACCATATGGTGATGATAATACTCTAACATCCTCCTGAGAGACCAGTGAAATGGAAAAACAAAAGCTGCTAAAAGTCAGAGATGTTTCTATATAAGCATGTCCAGATAACTGACACCCAAGAGTTTTAAAAGACCAGGTTAATGAGCTCGCTGAAACACTAATGTTGTTTTTCAATAAAACGTGGAGAACTGGGGAAGTTCCAGAAGTCTGGATGAAAGCTAATGTACCAATTTTTTAAATGGGTAAATAGTATGATTTGGATAATTACAGGCATGTCAACCTGGCATCAATCCTGGGCAAAATAGTGGAATGGCTGTTATGAGACTTGAAACAAAGGAAGGTAATGCAATTAATGCAAATCAACATGGGATGATGAAAAACAGATCTTGTCAAACTAACTAGATATTTTGATGAGATTAAAAATAAGAATAATATAAAATTAACATGACAAATTAAATGGATTAAAACCTGGCTAACTGATAGATATTCAAATGTATGTAATTGTAAACAGGGAACTGTCATTGAAAGTGTATGTTTCATTAGTTCTTGGTTCTATGCTGTTTAACATTTTTATCAATGACCTGGAAGAAGACATAACATTTGAAAATGACACAAAAATTGGGAGATTCATGGGTTCATTCACCTGCACATCTACCAATGTAATATAAGCCATCATGTGCCAGCAATGCCGCTCTGCTATATACATTGGCCAGACTGGACAGTCCATACGTAAAAGAATAAACGGACACAAATCAGATATCAGGAATGGTAATATACAAAAACCTGTAAGAGAACACTTCAATCTCCCTGGACACACAGTAGCAGATTTAAAGGTAGCCATCCTGCAACAAAAAAACTTCAAGAACAGACTTCAAAGAGAAACTGCTGAGCTACAGTTCATCTGCAAATTTGACACCATCAGTTTAGGATTAAACAAAGACTGTGAATGGCTAGCCAACTACGAAAGCACTTTCTCCTCTCTTGGTGTTCACACCTCCACATCAGCTGCTAGAAGAGGGCCTCATCCTCCCTGACTGAATTGACCTCATTATCTCTAGCCTTACTCTGGACTGGTGCTCTTTTCTTATGCCTGTATATTTATACATGTCTTGTAGTGATAGACTTAAAGAGTTTGACAAAGAAAAGGTTAAAGGGTGACTTGATTATCATCTATAAATATATGGGGAACAACTATTTAATAATGGTCACTTCAGTCTAGCTGAGAAAGGTAGAACTCAATCCAATAGCTGGAGATTGAAGATAAAATATTCAGACTGGAAATAAGGCATAATTTTTTGACAGTTAGGGTAATTAACCAAATTAGTTGCTAAGGGTCATGGTGGATTCTCCTGTAGGAATAATTATTCTGCTCTAGGAATTGTTTTGGGGAAGTTCTATGGACTTCAAGTTGCATGTGTTTGTCTGTGTGCAGGATCTGGCCCACTCTGAGCCTCATATTGAAGTACAAACCTTGCCTTTTGTTTTGAGGAATGGAACATAATTATTGTTCCAGGAAGCCTGCTTCTCTCTAGAGAATAAATCTCTGTTATTTATGTGTACCAGAAAGAAGAGCATGGAGTATTTTATTCCCCAGTTATAGAACTATCCCAACTACTGCTTTTATCTCCTCTTCAGTTCAATTTGTAAATGAATATAGGCAGTGAAGTTCTCTCTAGCTGTCCAATAGGTTCTCTTGGTCCATTCCTTGCAGTGGTAATGAAAGAAAGATATCAGCACAACTGTGGCTACATTTGCCTAACCTAGCAGGAAAAGCAAGGAAAGAGATCCTAGCCATGCATTGTTTGTGCACATGTATGGGCAAGCACAAATCAAATATATTAATATGTATTATAGCTATTGGGACTTTTTAAAATTACTTGTTTCTGTGTTATGGTGAAGGCCAACTGACGAACTACTACTACTGCTGGTACTCTTTATTTAGGTTGCCTTAATAAATATGTATTGAGAAGTACTAGTGTATTGAGCACAGGTTGACCCTGCCAGAGTGTATACCATGTTAGCTTGTTATCTGCTCCTTCATCATAAGCTGCTATTTCCTTCTATTAAATCCTCTTAGTCTTCCCAGTGACTGTTACCCTACACATCCTTTCCTTTCCTCCTTCTGAATTCTTGCAGCTTATTTTAAAAGAAGAAAAGTCTGAAAGGAACTTGCAGCCAGTAATAATGTATCAGGTCAAAATTTCAAAAGCGCTTGAGGAACTTCAGTCTAATTGAAAATCAAAAAGGGCTTAGGAACCTAAGTCCCAAAGTTGCTTTAGAAAATAGGATTTAGGCTCATGTGTCACATAAGCATTTTGAAAATTTACTCAGCATGGATAAACCAGGCTCTCATAGAGTTCCTTCCCTTTTTGGCAATGTCTTTTATTCAAATCCCTCAGTGATTTAATTCCAAACAACAAAGTCTTGAACTCAGGGCCATATTTCAAAACAGGTTAACATAAACATGAAACTGGCTCTGTCCTCGGCTGAATATTCCCAGAGTTTACCTTCGCATCAGTTCTTGTAGCTTTACCTTTATGAGGGGCTCTTCGCCTTTCCTCTCTGCTGAAAGGGAACTAACAAATCACGCTTGCTCTGACTGTTCAGAGGAGTCAGCACAGTAGCTCTGCATCTGCCATGTAGTGTTCATGTTTCTTCTCTTTACAAAAAAGGAACAAGATGTTTCTCATATTTCTTTAGGGGGTTAAATACACAAACCATAAAATGCTTTTAGAAGGGTCCTTATCAGTGCCATTTATTTCATTATGTGGTGATAAGGGGTCACCACATTATGCTTCTATTGATGACATCACACAATAGCCAAGTGTCACAACATAGCATAATATCATGTCTTTTTAATGGGTCGTGGCAATTTAACAATATTTAAAGCTTTATTTTCACATACATTTACAGCCACTCAAAAAGATGGTCCACCTTTTAGATGGTCCCTGTCTTATTCCAATAAACAAAAACAATTGATGGGAGCACAATGAGAGATACATATCTTTGTCTTAAGAAAAAGCAAGTCAAGCTGGTGCTGAACCAAGTCTGTCTCAGAAGGAAAGTAGAACAGCTGATAAAACACACTTTTGCTGATGCAGTGTTGACACCTCTAGATCCAGCATTACTCAAGGGCTCTTTTCTTTCAAAACCCTACAGATACGTGGGTCACTAGGAAATTATTTCAAAATAAGCTTATTTCCCAAGGAAAGCAAGAGTTATTATTTCAAAATAACCAGCCCTTTATTTCGAAATAACAGGCTTGGTAGTGTGGACACTCTGCTTGTTGTTTCAAAATAAGGAGAGTTATTTTGAAGTAACTCCCTAGTGTACACCAGGGCTAAGGGTATCTCTACCTTGCAGCTGCAAGTGCGCCTCCCCTCACGCTACCACTGATTTATCTTCTGTAATAGAAAAAGGAGTGTGGACATTGCAGCATGAGCAGTGACACAGGCTAGCCACCTGTCCTTGTAGCGAGGGGGTAGGGCAGGACTGGATTCAGGCGGCTTGCTCAAACTGCAGCCTGTGCACACAATGTTCACACTACTATTTTTAGCATGCCAGCTCAAGCAGAGCTGGTGTGGATCTGTCAATCCATGCTCTAAGGCTTGCTCTTGAATGCAAGGAGTGATTTTTATCTGACTGATTATAGTTTTCATCAGTGGAATATGCAGTCTAATTCAAATTAACCTAGGTTTTTGTGCAGGAATATATCAATATATAAACACAAACAAAGGCTTGCACACAAGAGTTCTTTCAGAATGGTTTCTGAAGTTGTCCATGAGACATGCCATTCCCTCCTAAATTCTTTCTATGTCTTTAGACCATTTTAAAATGCCTGAGCACTCCCCTCACACCCTTGTCTACAGCAAAGAGGTATAGATGTGCATTTGCCTCGCAACTTGTTATAAATCCAACTAACCCGCAAATAAACACTGGCTTGCTGCTAGCTCTAATGTCCCCATGCATAACCTTATAACAAACAATACACAAAATAAAGAATGAATTTGTTATCTTATTCAATGCAATATATCGGTTAAGATTTGGGAGGGGGTAGGAGAGCATCTGCTTTCTTTTGTGTTGCCTGAAGTGTACTGTTTAAACGTCATAGTAGTCACTGCATCATTACTAGAAGAAAACACCAGGTACCATGTCTTTCTCTCCTGATTTGTAACTGACTAGCCAACATAAGAAAAAGTCAGCAAAAGGGGGGCAGGATGCTGTGTTTCAATGGAAAACATATACAAGAAAAAAGGTAATATATTAGACAAGTTCACAGAGGGTGAGTCTAGACTACAGGGTTTTTTCGAAAAAAACTTCCCCTGCGTCTAAACTGCTGCTGAGTTCTTTCGAAAGTAAATCGAAAGAACGTGGCAGTTTTTTCGACCGTGGAAAACCTCGTTTTATGAGGAATAAAGCCTTTTTTCAAAAGTGTTCTTTTGAAAAAAGGCGCTATGTAATGCAAACTGTGCTTTTTTGAAAGAGAGCATCCAGACTGCCTGGGTGCTCTCTTTTGAAAAAGTGGCTTGCTTTTTCGAAAGTCCTGGTTGTAGTCTAGACGCTCTTTTTCAAAAGAGGCTTTTTCGAAAGTATCTTTCGAAAAAGCCTCTTTCGAAAGAGGCTAGCAGTCTAGATGTAGCCAGAGGGTCCTGTGTGTGCTCTTCCGCACCTCTCTGTGCCCAGTGAAGTCCGAGGGCACTCAGCTACCCCATTATGAGAGACCTGGCATGAGAACTAGATAGAGCTCTGGTTTGTAATTTCAGTAATAATAGATCACAAATGATGTGGAAGTGGGTGGGGGGAGGAGAGAAGTAAAGCTGCACAGACAATCACGAGATTTTCTTTTAAAAAGTCCACCTAATTTTTTTTTTTTTTTTTTGGAAACCATAGTGTCTTCTCCCATTAGGACAAGACTATTTGTTCTGAGCAGTTCCTGATGTCTGACATTCTAACGGTTGTGACTGATGGCTTACTTTCAGCTCCCTTTCAGCAGATAAAAGGAAGCACGCCCAGTACAGAGATCATGGCTGAACGCAAGAATCATCAGGTTTGCCCATCAGTCTCTTTGAATGTGTAATAATATGTGATGGGTATTCAGAGGGCAATGTGCTCTCCAAACTCCACACAGGCAGAATTCTAATGGTGAACATTCAACAGGGACTGTTCTTCCCATTTGCCCTCAGCTTATATTAGCACTATTTTATGGAACACAAGGTAATTATGTTTCCCTGGGAACAAACTTTAGAGGGGATAAAAGTGCATAATGTTTACATCCGGAATACAATTAAATTCTTCGCAGCCAAAATAAGATTACTTATGAATGGATTAAAATTCACAAAATTCAAGGAAAAAAAATTTAAGGATAGTTTTCCAGTCCAATGCTAATTATAGCCATTGTGACTGCATCAACTAATACAAAGTCTGAAATCAGTACACCAGAGTGCAAACTGATGATTCTGGCCTTTAAATGTGTGACAAGGCCAAAGTGAGAGACCCCCATGCAATAAAAGGATGAAACTTTAAAATAAAAGAGAGAGAGATTTTAAATATGTAACAAAAATCATCCTCACCCGCAGCTTAGGATAAAGCATTGTTAATGTCAATATCTTCCAGTAACAAACAGGGAGTTAATACCCACGTTTGCATGGGAGGAAAGTAAATGTAAATGGTATGCCTTGTAAAGAGGAACAAATTGAGATTAGTATCCAGAAGAATGTTCCATAAATACTGTGCTGCAATAGTTCAATGCAAGAGTTAAGGATGCAGTTGAAATTTTAAACTTACATTACTGTAGTTTTCCAGCTACCAAGTGAATGCTTAGAAAAGTCTCAGAGAGGTTGCCGTGTTAGTCTGTAACTTTAAAAACAATGAGTAATCCTGTGGCACCTTAGGGTGTATCTACACAGCAAAGTTATTTTGGAATAATGGCTGTTATTCCACAATAACAATGCGAGTGTCTACCCAGCAATTCTGTTGTTTAGAAATAATTTCAAAACAACAGACTGCTTATTCCGACTTCAGTAAACCTCATTCTACGAAGAATAACGCTTATTCCAAAAGGCTATTTCAAAATAAGTCGTGTGTAGACGCTCCACTTCTGCTATTTCGAAATAGCCCCTTGCTAGGGCCATTCTAAAGTTATTCCTCCTGGGGCTCTAAATTGAGATAGCATGCCTACATTAGGGAAGCCTGCCTCAAACTAATTTTGAGGCTTCCCTGTAGTGTAGATGTGCTATTTTGAAATAATCTATTTTGGAATAACTATTCTAGAATAGTTTATTCTGAAATAATTATGCAGTGTAGACGGAGCCTCAAAGACTAACAAATATATATAGTATCATGTGCTTTCATGGGTAAAACCCACTTTATCAGATGAGCTTAGAAAAGTGTATGTAGACTGAAAGAGAGCAAGCAAGTGAGCTTACAAAAAACTTTTTCAATATAGAGTTAAGATTAAGACCATCAAATAACCATCCTACTACACCCATTAAAATAACACTACTAATAGACAGGTCTTAAAACTCCCTAGACACTACAAACTTAGGAAATTCACAGTTAGTTTGAAATCAATCCTAACCCTGCCTTTGGTTCTTCCACCAGCTTCTAGCTACACACAGGATGGAGACCATCCACTCTCTCCAATGGCTACCACCCCACCCTTAATACAGTCATGAGTTATGAATTTCAACAGCATATGCTTTAGCTAATTCATGCGTTAGCGCACACAAATCTCTCCAGCTCATTGCTCTTTGCCACATATTGGGCTCATACTGAAGCAGATCTTTGTATCTTCTGGATTTAAGTCCTGAGTTGAAAATGACCCCCATGACTGTAAGCACATGTTACACATAAGATCGTCGATGTCTATTTACCTGATACAGATGCAGCGTGCTGGACCCAGACGGAGTAGGCAGAGAAACAAGTAATTCAATGGGTTCCGCTTGAATGCATCAAGTTGCTTCATAAGACTTGCTAATTGAGCTGAGGGATGAGAGTGGGGGAACCTCTCTAGCCCAGCCATGGCAAGTGGTTGCACTGCAGCACACTCACTGTCAGTTAATTGGTTAACCATTATGTGTAACCGGTTAACTAGTTAAACAGGATTTTACATCCCTATTGGCAAGAGTGGCAGAAGTAACGTGAATGGCATCTCATCTTGTCATCCTTAAGGCAGATCTTGGTTTGTAAGCAGAGCTTAGTAAAGAATCACATTTTTTCCTCAGTTCTGTCTCGAAACCCTGGATACTTGGGTTCTCCCTACTGTTTTTCACTCTCACTCGCTGTAGGGCAATGAGCAAATTACTGAACCCTTACCTTTCCCCACCCCAAAAACAGGGATCATCTAGTTTTCCTGCCATAGATATCCTGCTCCCACTGATGTCAGTAGGAGGTTTTCCATTGGTGTGGATGGGAGCAGAGTCAGGTCCTAAAAAACACTGTGATGCCTAATCAAATGAAGATAGTGGAAATAAGTGTAGCTTTTATATGTATAATTTCTATAGCTTTATGAATATAAACAGTGTTTTATTCATACCATAAGTCCTGGTCTACACTACAAACTTAAGTAGGTATAACTAATTCACTCAAGGCTACACAGCTATACTGACTGAATTCCCCGTAAAGCGAGTGTTATCTCAACAGGAGGGCTTTTCCCATTAACATAACTACTGTATGTCATGGAGATGGAATGCTTGCAACGAGAGACGCGCTCCTAGCAGCATAGGTAACATCTTCACTAAACGCTACGCAGCTGCTCCGCTGCAGCACTGTAAGTGTAGACAAGTCCAAAGACAACTTGCCTTGCCCTGAAGAGCTCAATTTCCCACAGTACTGTGCTTTATTAAGCATTAGCTCTACAACTTGTGCGGTAATACACTATAAATTCAGCAAAACGAATTGGTGCAACAATCTACATTTAGGCTACATCTACACTACATGCTTCTTGCGCAAGAAGCCTTTTGCGCAAGAGTTTTTGCGCAAAAACTTCTTGCACAAAAGCACGTCCACACCTCAAAGCACATCACAAAAGCAATGTGCTTTTGCGCAAGAGAGCTCTGATGGCCATTTGCAGAATGACTATCAGAGCAGCTGTGCTTTTTCTCATAGGGGTTTCTTGCGCAAGAAACCCCTCTGGAGCGTCCACACTTGCCTTTTTACGCAATATCTCTTGCGCAAGAGAGAGTTATGCCTCGTAAACGGAGGCGGGAAAAGCCCTCTGTTCTGCCATTTTACTCTTGATTTCCTTGCGCAAAAGTGCATTTGAGGTGTGGACGCTCCCCGGGTTTTTGCTAAAAAACCTTGCAGTGTAGCCGTAGCCTTAGATTTTTAACTGCAGAACCAAAAAGACTACAAATGTGTTTTGTTTTAAATACAAACTTAGTTTCCATAGAAGATCCCAAGACCCTCAGAAAAAACAAGTCTGCTCCTCCCCCTAGAATGAATGCAGAGGGATTTCTTTATTCTTTTTAAAATAAAAAAACAGCAAAGAAAATCTAGGCACACTGCCTTGCTGCTAAATTATAGAAATGTCACATGTCAAACACCCAAATTACATTGCATCTTCGGAAATCTGACACACAAACTAGTTCAACTGAACATACTCTTTTTACAGTTTCATTGGGTGAAAATTAAGGCTGCAAGGCTCCATATTTTTAATTACCAAGACCTTCATAACTAAAATCACTCTGGGAAATCAGATAAAACAAAGCCCCATTTTGATTAGACCCCATGTAAATATCAAGTCAGTCACATGTTTGCAGTTAGATGGAGTTAGATGCAGTTAGATGCAGTTAGAACACTCATTGTTCCCAACCCTGGGATTTCAGTTTATAATCTGGCACATCTCTCAACCTAACAGCATTTTTATTGTCCCAGGACGTATTAATTACTCCTCTTATTGGTGCATCCAAACTGGCAAAATGTATTGACAGGCACTCTGCAAAACCTCTTTTTTACTGGTCAGATATTGGGGATGGAGAGGTTGTTTAGTTTTGATTTTGGATGGGTTTTATTGAATAAGATTGGAATTCTAATTGAAGGCAAGGACCCTCTAGCACTAAGAATTAACATTCTTTTAAATGTGCTGGATCGAAATAAGTACACTTCTTCACTTCTGAAGCTTTAAATTCCCATGGATGCTACAACTTGTTCTACCGGGTTCTCCTCCAAAGACCTGTCACTAAATGCAAGGGGATGACAATAAAGTCCTCACAATCCCAGTAGGTGAGTGGATATCAAAGTGCAGCGGACTTATCAAAGAGGGAAGAAAACAACAAGAACATTTAAAGGAGGAGTTTTGTATTCCAGGAAAATAAAACCCAAAGAATCACTTCTATTAATTCAACCCACTAAAAAAGCAGTGGGTTGGTTTGTATTTTTCCATGAATAAAAAATATTTTAAAAATATAGAAGTAGTTGACAAGTTAATTTAGTAGACGAAAGCCTCACAATAAAGCTCGTCATTATGAGACTACTTTATTGCAAGGTTCTTGCTGCTTCTTTGTTCCCAATTTATTTGCAAATCATTCATTAGACACTGCTTTTCAGTTGGACAATATACTTTATTAAGACAAGGCCAATCTTCAAGGGTGCAGGGCCCTAGTAGTTCCATGCATTTTGTTTCAGAAGATTTCCACTTTGCAGACAGCAGAACTGTTTTTCACCTGACCTTTGTCAGCCACCATCACTGCTGTTACATTTGGAGGTAAGTAATAACAATGGATATGACCTGCCTTATTTATTCAGTGTTAAGTATTAACAAGCCTGTGCTATCTCATCCACTGCTATATTTCAAGAACTGCGTACATAGGAGGCCTTATACAAACAGTGGCTCAGCCTTCGGGAAGGATAAAGCATCCCTCCAATTGAAAAAGAACTTTTTCAACTCCTTGAAAAAACTATTGTAAAATAAAATGTGTGTGAGAGACAGAGACACTCTGCTGTTCTGCAGTGATAGAGTTCTTATTTCCATCTTTAAGAAACTGGAGGTGAAATTGACTGTAAGGTAGGCTTCTGGGTTTCTCACAGATAAACACCTCTTGATGTGGAATGAAAAAGTGGTCCTCAGGATATGTCCTGTAGGGATTCAGTTTCTTATAAACAGTGGAAATGCAAATTTTGTTATATGATGCTGTGGAAGGGGAAACCCAATGGAAGTTTATTAAAGCACATTCCCAGGATTTTAAACTTACTAGATCACATACACACTGTAATGACTTTTGTTTTAACTGCTTTTGGAGATTGCTTTAGTGGACATTGAAATAGCATTGCCAGCTATGCCCACAGAATAAGAATGTTTAACATGGCACATAAAAGATCTATGTCATTATGTTGCAAAGTGGTTTATACTCATTTGCCCAAGATAGGAACAGATGAATATTTTTGTTCTCCAGTTTTTAAAAAAAAGGTACAATAAATACAATAGTCACTTCCATGCATCTATCTACCCAAGCACAGACAAATGTCCCATAGCTCCAGGTGCCTTCCTTAGCCTTGCCCCTTCACTCCCCACCAACTTAAAACTGAGGGGAGCTGTTCATGGACAAATCTGTACAAAATATAGTTATGGAGAGGTAGTAGTCTCTCCATATTTAAGTTTGCAATGAGCTTCCATTTTAAATACTTCTTTTATCCCCTACTTTGTGTTAGAAAATTAGACATGAAAACACGCAGTTTTACTCAAAAGGCAAAGGAGATAATTCTTTTACAGAGTTTGAAGAAAACTGGCTACACTGTTTTTGAGGTACAAGACATAATTACTTCAATTGGAAATTTAGATTGTCAAACTTTTATTTTTCTCCCTCCAGTTCACAAATGTATTACTACTATTCTTTTACAGTTTTGAAACAATCAACTCTCCTCGTCAGCGCACAAGCTACTTTCATTTGAAGAAAATCAGTAGTGATTTTTGTAGATTTGACCCTATGGGGCCAATCCAACTTTTGCAGAGGCCAATGGGAGGTTTATTTGCCAATGACTTCAGCAGGAGCAGTATCAGTCCACCATAGCTCCAGTAAGGGCTACACACAGAGTTATTCAGGAGCAGCTATTCAGTAACAGGTATTCCTAAATAACTGTATGTGTGGACATTCTGATCGGGGATAGTGGTGTTTTTTCCTGTTTCTTAGGGACCTATAGTGGCCTGATACAGCCCTCCCTGAAGTTATTGGCAATTAAATCTGCCATTGATTTATAAGGAACCAGGCACACTATTCCAGACTAAGAATAGTCATTCCTGAATAACTCCATGTGTGAACCAGCCCTAACTTCAATGGAGGTGAGCTGATTTACACCAGCTGAGGATATGAGCCTATGGACATCTGAGTATGCTGCACTCTACTGTCTGTCTGTTAGAAAGAACACAAGGGCTTACTAGTAAGAGGTAGCAAACCTTTCTGTAGTTAAAACTAATGGAAGGCCTATGTTTTAAGACTAGGCCTGGTTCTGCAGGTATCCGTGGTTTATTGTGGAGTTACAGTAGCACCATAGTTAGGGCAAATTTTAATCCCTCTAGTAGAGCCAAAAAATTAAAATACAGTCAATGAAAAAAATTCTTATGATTTCAAATTTTCCTTGATAACTAGAATGTGTCCTGTACATCCCAATATATGAAGTAAAATTTCTGATGAAAACACTAACAATTTAAAAACTTTTCACCTTTTTGTGTCTTTCCTTTTATCCTTCGTTAAATCCAAGGAAGCCCCATTACATCCAAAAAGTCAGTTTTAATGACTGCCCCCAGACTCAAGTCCCATTTAAGCCAACAGTGCTGGAACGACAATTGTTGGTGTCAGTCCACATGCAGTACTCATGTACAGTGTCAGCATTTTATACATGCCAATAAACAGATGAGAAGACTTTGATGCTGGCTTGTGCAATAAGTTGTTTTCAATGGCAAGACCACTACATTCTCTTCAGACTAGGAATGTGAAAGGTTAATGGGTGATGCTTACCGGTTCCGATTAACCAGTGGGGGATGGAGCAGCTCCCCGCCCACTGTGGGCAGGGGGCTGCACCAGCCCTGCAGGACCCGCCGTGGAATGAGGCGGCCAGGGTGGGTGGGCCACTCTCCCTTTAATTATTTTTATGTTTAACCTGTTATCCAATTAAATGGGATTTTACAGCCCTACTTAAGACATGGACAGTATTAGAAAACCTAGTCACTCTTCTCTGTCATCTTCACTGACAGAGAATCATAAAAGCCACTGTGGCTGTTGTCTTTTATAAATTATTTCAATGATAAAACCAGAAGTGCGGGGGTGTGGTGATGTTAGTCCACAGGCATTGCTCATCAACAAGTGCTTTCCATAACCCTAACAGATATATTGGGGGTGCTATATTGTGAAAGACAATGCATTTTCTCACACAGATTCTTTCTGCAACTATTTTAAAGCTGGCTGTTTGGCTTCCAGACATCAATAGCTTGGACAGCTCCATTTGCCCTGCTAATAATATTTTGACTCTGCCTTCTCACTGATTTAATTTTTTAAAACTATACCTTCATTTCATCTATATACAAAAAAAAAAGTAAAGCCATAAAAAAAAACCACACCCTAAGAAATTCCAGAAACAAAAACTTGGTTTAAAAACAAATAAAGGCTACTAAATAACAACATACTCAGCCATCTCATTTAAAAACAAGGAAATGAACAGTAAGGCTAGACTAGAGATGTTAAAATTAGATTAATCAATTAGTTGAATAGTTGATGGAATTTCCATCAACTATTTAATTAGTCGATAAGGGCGCTTCTGCTTTGAAATGTAGTAAGAGCCCATCTGGCTGTTATTACATTTCAAAGGCAGAAGTGTCGCGCAGTGCAGCCCCAAAAGGGACTCTTGTGGATTTCAAAGATTGAAACATTGCATAGAGCCTGGGGCTAGTGGGAGACTCTGATTCCCTCACTGGCTCCAGGCTCCATGCAGCGCTTCCGCTTTGAAATGTACAAGAGCCACAGCAGGGATTCTTGTACATTTCAAAGGTGGAATGCCACCACTGCACCCCTGTCCCCTCCTATGGAGCTGGGGGAACTGGCTTTTAAGCTGGCTTGCCCCAGCACCCCATCTTCTTCCCCCACCTTGCTGCCTCTTTCTGATAGAGGCAGCAAGGGGAAAGGGAAGCAACTAGTAGACTAGTGTGTCGACTATCTGATAAGCTCCGATCATCTGAAGAAGTGGGCTGTGCCCACGAAAGCTCATGATACCATCTACATGTTTTGTTAGTCTATAAAGTGCTACCAGACCATTTGTTGTTTTTTAGGTTTATCCTGTACAGACTAACTTGGCTACCCCCTGAAGCTATTCAAACACTGTTGGCCCAAATACGGCTTGAAGCAAAACTGAGAAGAGGTTCAATATAACCTATAAGGAACTCTTTCCAACAGCTGCAGTGACCATATACAACCCATGTCACTCTTCTTCAGCCAGGCTCAACCGCCTTTCGCGTGTACACAAAATTAACACTCACATACATCCATGCACACTTTGTAAGTGTAAAGTTCTATACACACTCTAAAAATACTCTAACAGCTGGGGAAACATAAGTGGTAGAATTTGCACCTGGAAATGCATTTAGGGTGAGAGCATTTTGTTGGTGCAAATTCTGAATATTCTTCACACCTGCCCCTGCAAAGAGTGAAAAATGTTTGCACTTGTAGGTATGCAACACTTCTCATGCACACATGCAGGGCTGAAAAGAAGGCTTGTTCAAATCTATTATAAACTGCAATTTCAAGTTCCCCAACAGCTGGTTCTGCAATTTTTCATTCTTATTCTCCTTCTGTACATCTAAATACTAGAGATGCCACACTCCATGTGTTCATTTATTCTGTCCTTGCAATATCCCTCTGAATTATCAAATGTCATTTTGCTAATTTTGTAAATACATTTAACATTCTGTGACACCCCTGCTCCCCTCCAGTCTTTCCTTTCTATCTTCCACCTATAAACTTGCACCCATCCATGTTGATGTGTCAGAGGTGAGATCACACTATGTTGCACTTGCACCCACAAAATCAAACTCTCCGACTCTCTCTGTTCTCTAAGGCTCCTTTCTTATTATTTTTGTTCATCTGCTCCCTATAGCACCTGTATGGCCCATAACATGCATCAATTATAGCAGCAAGGGACTGTGCTCCTCCGCACACAAAGTAGCATGGCATAGCGTGGCATGATAACACATGCAGTTAGCAACAAGATCTTATCAAATCAGATACCTTAGAAATGAAAGCATTAGAGAAATGAATTAAAGACTGAAGAAAGAGTGAGAGATCTGCTCACTATTACATGAGTAACCCTCATACTATTTATAAATACTACATTGATCACTTCAATTATATGTTTCCAAACAAGACAAATAAGACACCCATAATTATTACTGAAATGCCATTTTTACATTAGCCCAACAATTCTGTGCATTTTTCTTCACAAAACACAATAACCAAACCACCAATTTATTATTTTCTGCAAATTACAGACAGAAGAATCAATCTAATTACTTCTTTTGTCACAGATTTGATTTTTAACCCAGAATGCTGTTTTCTAATGAAATGCAATAATTATTCAGACTCATCTCTGCCTCCTCTATCACGTTATCTCCCACATGCACCATAGTCTTTCAGGCTGGCAGGGTTAAACAGGTAGCTAAAAAGTCAAATGTAACCAGTCTCATAAAAGTGAGCAATTCATCCTCTTTTCTTCCTTTTTTTTTTTTCCATTTCCCTCTTGGGTTTTGTGAAGAATTTCCCCAACAATCCCTTTATTCCTATTAGCCCCCTCTTTTTTTCCATATTTCTCTTCTCCCCCAGTTCCCTTTGTTTTGTTTCTCTCTACTCCCCACTTATAGGAGAGTTTCTCTCACATAGAACCTCTCTCCTCCTCAGAAGTGACCAGTCATAGTGACAGTCCCGTTCACTGCCACTGAGAAGCAATAAACATAGAGCCCCTTGATGCTGCTCCTTTACTTGGCCAGAAGTGATGGCTGGAGAGCAATATGAAGCACCACTACTGAATTCCCAACATTATCCTCAGACCTGAGCTTGGTCGGGGCAGTGTAAGACTGGTAGGGCAACCCACATTCAGTTCGCACAGTGCTTTCTGCTCCACATGCTCTGCTTGTTTCTTCCTCACTTGCTCCGTTCCACCTCAGCTCTCTTCCTCCAGCCATTTCCCTCCACAGATGTGTTTCTTCCCTTGCCTTTCTCTCCCCTGCTGTTGATCAGCTCTTCCCCTCAGCCTCCTCCTTCACTAGGGGGACTGTGCTGCTGCTAGCGATGCTGTGTGTTGCCGTGGTACTCCCATCACCACCAGGGGTCAAACTGCCTTACAAACAGTAAATTTGGCCTCCATAAAATGCAGAGGGAAAACTGAGGAAGAGAGAAGGGAAGTGATTTTCCCAAGGAAGTATTTAACAGATGGGAAGAAAAGCCCAGACCACCCAGCTCCAAAACCATCTGTTAGTTAGGAAAAGGAGAGTTTTGAGGAGGGATGTGAAGGAAGAAAATGAGTCAGTTTTGTTGGTGTTTACGGGAAGCTCTGCCCAACCACAAGCAGCAACATCAGGAGAAAGCACAAAGGTGCCTGTTTGAAAATGTAACAAGTGGGTGATGGAAGCTGGCTTGATTGGAGGTGACCTTTTGATACTGAATGATGAGATGGTAAATAGGGTGCAGACAGATTGTGAAGAGCCTTGGATATGAAGAAAAGTAGCTTATTTGATCAGATACAAAAGAGGGACCAGTGGAGAGAGATGCAAAGGGGGAGGGGCATGGTCTAAGTAATGGACTAGGAAAATGCTCCTCGTCATATCACTCATTGGATTTTATTGACCTTTGCATTTTAATAAGCCTTTGACATCATAATAACTATTTTAAAATAAACAAAAGGCCAAATTAGTCTTGCAATTAAGGTTACTATGCATGTATTTTTAAAAGTACAGAGGAAATGATTTGATGGTGGGCAACACCTGTATCACTTCTGCAGAGAGCATTTTCCTAGCTACATTGATATTAGGGAGAAAGCATCATTTGCTGTGATGCCTACAAAATACTAGACAATAGTTAGGCTGCTGGTGTGCTGTGACTGCTGCCAACCATGCTGACCAGTACTGTCTGGAAGATGGCTAATGTGACACCAATATTTAAAAAGGTCTCTAGAAGTGATCCTTGCAGTTACAGGCCAGTAAGTCTAACGTCAGTACTGGACAAATTAGTTGAAACTACAGTAAAGAATAAAATTGTCAGACTCAGATGAACATAATTTGTTGGGGAAAAGTCAACATGGTTTCTGTAAAGGGAAATCATGCCTTACTAATCTACTAGAGTTCTTTGAGGGGATCAACAAACGTGGACAAGGGGGATCCACTAGATATAGTGTACTAAGATTTCCAGAAAGCCTTTGAACAAGGTCCCTCACCAAAGGCTCTTAAGTAAAGTAAGTTGTCATGGGATAAGAAAGGTCTTCTCATGGACTGATAACTGGTTAAAAGACAGGAAACAAAGGGTAGGAATAAATGGTAAGTTTTCAGAATGGAGAGAGGTTACTGGTGGTATCCCCCAAGGGTCCGTACTGGGACCAGTCCTATTCAACTTATTTATAAATGATATGGAGCAGAGTTTCCCAATTGGTGCTCCATGGAACCCTGGGGTTCCACAAAGCAAACTTAAGGGTTTCACGAGAACTCAGCACTCCCCAACCCCCTCTTAATTTTTGCTCGACAAATTGGGCAGTGGGTCTTTTTTTTTTTTCCTCGACAAATTTTACTCTGGCAACCCTAGAGGTTCCTTGAAATTCTTTCAAGCTGAAAAGTGTTCCGTGGCCAAATAAAATTGGGAAAAACTGATCTGGAGAAAGGGGTAAACTGTGAGGTGGCAAAATTTGCAGATGAAACTAAACTGCTTAAGATAGTTAAGACCAAAGCAGACTGTGAAAAGCTTCAAAAAAGATCTCACAAAACTAAGTGATTGGACAACAAAATGGCAAATGAAATTTAATGTTGTTAAATGTAAAGTAAGGCAGGGAAAAGTAAAGTAAGGAAAAGGTTCAGAAAAGGGCAACAAAAATGATTAGGGGTTTGGAACAGGTCCCATATGAAGAGAAATTAAAGACTGGGACTTTTCAGCTTATAGAAGAGAAGATCAAGGGGGGATATGATAGAGGTCTATAAAATCATGACTGGTGTGGAAAAAGTGAATAAGGAAAAGTTATTTACTTATTCCCACAATATAAGAACTAGGGATCACCAAATGAAATTAATAGGCAGCAGGTTTAAAACAAACAAAAGGAAGTTTTTCTTCACATAGCGCACAGCTGGCCTGTGGAACTCCTTGCCAGAGGAGGCTGTGAAGACCAGGACATTAAGGGTACATCTACACAGCAACATTATTTCAAAATAACTAGTGTTATTTTGAAATATTTTAGTTTGCGTCTACACAGAAGGCAGTTATTTTGAAATAATGTTGAAATACTGTGAAGCTGGAAGACTTCTTACTCCGACTTCTGTAACCCGTGTTGTACGAGGACTAAGGGAAATTGGAGGAAGAGTGCTCTATTTCGAAATAAGTGCTGTGTAGACGCTCCCAATTTCAAAATAAGCTACACAATTGACGTAGATCAATTTGCGTAGCTTATTTCGAGTTAAGTCCTGCTGTGTAGACACACCCTAACAGGGTTCAAGAAAGAACTAGATAAATTCATGGAGGTTAGGTCCATCAATGGCTATGAGCCAGGATGGGTAGGAATGGTGTCCTTAGCCTCTATCAGAGGCTAGGAATGGGTGTCAGGAGAGGGATTACTTGATGATTCCCTGTTCTGTTTTCTCGCTTTGGGGCATCTGACATTGTCCACTTTCGGAAGACAAGACACTGGGCTAGACAGACCTTTGGTCTAATCCAGTATGGCCATTCCTATGTTCTCACTGTTCCTTTGTACTCCCCCATTGGTCTGTCTGTAGCTAGCCTTTGTCTCTAGTCTTATAAGGTCTCTGGGGCAGGGACACTGGTGTCTAAAGCTTTTTAAACTGGTGTCTAAAGCTTTTTGTTTGGATCAACAACACCTAAGCACAGTGGGGTCCTGATCTATGACTGGGTTTCCTAGCTGCTATGGCAATACAAATAATACTAACCAATATTAGGCATGTTAAAATGCATGTAATTGATTATCCATGTAGCTGCTGAAAATGTCAGTGGTTACACCATTACACAAGGGTGGCACCAATTCCCTGGGAGTCAGTGTGTGCAGGGAGCTGGCTTTTAAGCCAGCTCCGAGTGCGCACTGGCTCCCACTTGCCACCCTGCTGCCAATTAAGCCAGCTGCCACCCTGCACTGCCACCTCTGATACAGGGGCTACCAGGGTGCCACACGTAGCCGTGTGGGTAACCGATAAGCTTATCAGTTACCCGTTTACATGGCTATATTCTTATATCCCTAACTGGTATACCAGAGATTTAAACCCAGCTAGTCTTCTTTGTTACCCTTTACACGGCTATGATAGACCTCTATCTGTAAGAAATCATTATTAAATAAAATATGTATTCATAATCAATTACAAATGTGGCCAAACAGAATATAATCAATTGAAATGAAGACTGAAAGCTTTACTTGAAATGAACAGCAGCAGCCATGACTCTTGGCATTTTGCTGGCAAAATGGAAAATGTTTGGAATAGAATGGAAAACGATGGCCAACAAGTAAGTACAGTGGCACGGCCCTGGAATTTTGCATGTTGGGCAACTGCCCTGCTCACCCACCCCGAAAGCCAGCCCTGATATTTAGCATTATAATTTATCTGTAAACATATTTTACAGTATGCAACTGGCTTAAGTTTCATTATAGATATTTAGTGATCCTGTAGGTAATTAACATATTTGAAACTTACCACCACACTAGCTGGAGAAGATAAAATAAATCTCCAAACTGAAATTCACTTTAAATGCTCTTCCTCAGGGCTGGCTTTAACAACACTAAAACTGTCAAAAAAAATTTTTTTTAAAAAAGCAAGCAAGGAACTCGGTCTACTTGTAATCATCCAGAAGACACTTCACAGCGATTTAGGACGGGACATGTTTTACATATCCTTTACCCTAGTAAGCCTCTCCTTGCAGCTGCTCTTCTAGCCTCATCCCTCACAACTCTGTGCTCTTCTGGCCTGACCCTGATCACTCATTTGATAGGCAGGGAACTTGTGGAGTTCTTGTAACCTTCAGGCCTTGTCACAACTGTCAGATGATATTTTCATTTTGGATTAGGTAGACTAATTTAAAAAATAAAGAAGATTTGCAGGGTCTTACCCTATTCAGCCCTTGGCTTCCTGCAGCCACTAACATCTCCACACCATTCTTCTTGGTACTTGTCTCTTGTGCCTGGAAAAGCCTCTGTGAGCCAGTGTGCTTAACAACCTTGCTTGACTGAAATCCCTCTGTTCCACCGATTAGTCTTCCACTGCTAACCATCTTTCCCTTTCTCTTGCTTGCAGTAATATGTATACACACTAGTATTTTATATTACTGAACATACAACTTAAAAGGAAACATCCTAGAATTACTACAAGCCAAGTGTGTTGTCCATGTGTTACCATTACCTTATATTATAAATCGCTCACACTTGTTGCCCAATTGCATAATTCAGACTGCAAACTTTGGGATCGGGGTCTTGTCTTCTTGTATTTGTTTTTTTTTTAATGCCATGTGACTATATGGCAGGAGCTATAACTAATTAATATACTTTAAACTAGTAATTGTGCCCAGATGATCTCAGTTTTAGCAGTATAAATCTGGACTTATTCCTACATCATTCAATAGAGTTATTGCCAATCTGGACAGGTGTATGTGAGAGCAAAATCTAACAGCAGCTTTGGGTATTAGATTAATCTAATTCTCCTAAAGACAGTTATTAAAATAGAGAATATGGGTTGAATCTCTTTGGTGCGGGACTCCATGGTCCGGGAACATCTGGGTCCAGCAGGACCACAGATGTTGTTGCACCAGAGAGCCCCAATCACAGAGGTTGCCAGAGGCTGGGAGCTCAGCTCGTCGTTTGTTTATAACTCTTCCCTGTAGCGATGTGCTAACAGTATCGCTACAGGAAGTGGCTATATACAGACCACCAGCAGGCAACCTGGAGGCACAGTGGCCTGGAGGCAGGGAGCCCGGCCTGGCTGGGAGCCGGAGAAGGGCTGAGCAGGAGTCCCTGCCAGCTGAGGGCAGGAAAGCCCCTGCTGGTAGGGAAGCCCCGCTGCCAGCAGTGTAGAGAGCCACGGCCATCCGGAGGATAGAGAAACCCCTGCTGGTAGCGAAGTCCCTACAGTCAGGGCACAGAGCCGCTGCCAGCCATTGGCCAGAGTGGAACGGTAGCTGGATGAGAGTGGAGCCCCACCAGTGGTCATGGCAGTGTGCTGGGCTGGGTTAGTGGCCAAAAGGGGACCCCTGGAAGAACATGAGGCCTGACCTCCTCTGATCCAGCAAACTCCCTCCTTTGGGACCACTTAGGTCCCGAGGGTGCTGGCCTAGGGATGTCCAACCTGTATTATTTTTAAATAACATTTTAAGACAATAAACTTTCTCTGTTCATGCCTGCCTCTTCAATGTCCCTTTCCTTTTGATTTAAACAAGTAACTGAGGACAGTCATATTTTTCACTCTTTTCTCAGGCTATTAAAGATGTAGGCTGAGGGTTGGAGGTGATTATACTTATGGACAGGTCTGCTGTGTTATTTTGAAGTTTCAGAACTAATGTTACATCTGTATTGAGAAACCATGACAGTTCTCTTAAAAAGAAAATTCCTGTCAATGGACTGATGAACATGCTAGAATCACACTGCTAGCAGAAGTGTACTTGAACACTGTTGTGGGCAAAGCTGGTGCTAGCACAGTTCTAACAATAGTGAAGATACATCTAGTCAGACAAATTGACTGGATTATAATGAAAACTCAACTAGATTCAAGTTAAAGATTTTTTTATATGCAATAATTAGAAGCTATGTTCACACTGCGTAAAATACCACTTTAAATGTACATGTCTTAGATGTAATCTTGTTCTATTATGAATAGGTGAATGACACAACAAACAAACCTTCGTAGGCTGAAATTTCAATCTTGGCCTCAAACTCCTCTTTCTCTTCACTCAGAAACATAACTATGCTATCCTGGATAGCATCTTTTAATAAAATATGTTTTTTTAAAGAGACAGATCATGTATTTCCTGCAGAGAATGCTAATAGAACAATAGTGTTTGACACCATCTTTCACCATTGAAAGTTGAGAGTGAAAGCTTTGGTCTAATTCCTTTCAGAACAATGCCTACTTTTTCCTTAAAAGTTTTATCCTGCTGTATTTATAATGGAGGAGCCAATGAGGAGTATCATTATATTCAAGAATGAACTCAGATGAACTCTGAAACAAGAAACAAAGCCTGTCTATGCAATGGAATGCACAGCATCAGAAATTAAGGGAGGAGGCTTGTTGCGTTTCTAAATGGTTTGTCACTGTAATACGGCAGTATTTTGTTTTTCTTGCTGATACTAATTGCACTCACCCTTTTGATGTGCTTTTATTTAGTGTACTCATTAAATAAAGCATCAATGCTTTAGAATGCACATTCTTAAACCATATGAAGCAGATGGTTTTATGTCCTAATGTGAAAGAACACATTTTGCAATATGAAAAAAAAACCTCAGTCTCATGTTGTTACATTTTCTTTGGTTTTCATAATGTGGTGGGGGGCAGTGAGGAGTAGAGACCTTGATGCCCAAAAAGAAGAGACAAGAACATTTACAGCGTATAGCGTCCTTGTCAGTCAGTGAGATATGACAAGGACGAAAGAAATATGTAGTTTCTAACTTTTCCATCTTAAAATAACTGCAGAGCCGCAGTACACAACCCCCCTTTTATTTTACTACCAAGACAGGCCGAAACCTATACCTTGTGGTCCAGTCACATAGGTTCATTGGAGACTGATGATTCTTGAAGAAGAGTCATCTGCTCTACACTCTTTTCCCTTCCTCCATTCAACCATCTTAAGTGCTCCCGCTCCCCGAAAAGCAATAAAACTTAATAAGGAGAACCAACTGCCCATGCAAATGTATGTACAGTCACCTAAATAGTCATGTGATAGTCTCTTTGCAACCCTGTCCTTTCTTCCCTCTCATCCACTTCCTTGTTTTATTTTGTTTTCACTTGTTATATCTCTCTTCAGACTGTCAACGGTTTACAGCAGAATCCATGTCCTTTCCTTTCTCTGTTCTATGTTCTGCAGAGCATCTAACATGCTACTGGCTCTCAATTTAAAAAAATAGGACCAAGAATGCAGCAAGAAGCTATAGACGAAGAAGAAGAAAAAAAAAGTGCACTCTTGTCTTTCTGAGCCAAAAGGAAACCTACATTCTCCAGCGTCACCTGCCTTTGAGGAATTTCTTTTCTGCTGATTCTCATGATATTTTTAATGATTCAAGAAGAGCTTATTTAAAGTCATTCCACTACAGATGAGCTGCTTCCTGACTTCTTGTACTGGAGATGATCTTTATTGTTGGATGCATATTTTACAGAACACCACAAAGACCACAACTAACCACTATGAACTAATAACTAATAGCAAAACTTTGGCCCCACCACTCCTCAAGCATGCAAACACCAAAATGAAGTGGAAATGCTTTGTTTCTGCTTTTTGGCCTATCTGCCATGTGAGAGTCAGTGAAGGAGGCTTCCGCAATGCCCTGCACATCATAATGCAGAATTCCACAGCGGGTATGTTGGACCAAGAATGGGCTTGGCTGGTGGAGATGGCATAAAACATGGAGGCTGCTCAGAGGGCCCTGACCTGTCTGTCAATAGACTGCAGTATCAGCCATAGCCAACTGGTGTTCTCTGTGCCCTCCCTCCCGGTTAGGAGTATGGTTCAATCCTCTCACGCTCTGCATTGTCCCATGCCCAGCAAAGTCCTTTTATTCAGGCTTTAGACAGGTGACCGGGAGTTGAATATGCAGCATTTACTTTACTGTCTACATCCAGCATGTAAGACCAACTAAAACTTGTTGCAGTGAATTAACTTATAACACACTGATGTTGCGACAAGAACAAGGTTTTCATACTCTGGCCTTGCCTGGGAACACCTAGGGTATGTCTAGAATACATGCCTCTGGCGACAGAGGCATGTAGATTAGGCTACCCGGCATAGGAAAACGAAGCGGTGATTTAAATAATCGCCGCTTCATTTAAATTAAAATGGCTGCCACGCTGTGCCGATCAGCTGTTTGTCGGCTCAGCGCACTACTCTGGACGCTCCGCGGTCGACATCAAAGGCATTTGTCGATCTCCCCAGTAAACCTCATCCCACGAGGTCAACAAATGCCTTTGATGTCGACCACAGAGCATCCAGACTACCGCACTGAGCCGACAAACAGCTGATCGGCACAGCACAGCAGCCATTTTAATTTAAATGAAGCGGTGATTATTTAAATCACCGCTTCATTTTCCTATGCCGGGTAGCCTAATCTACATGCCTCTGTCACCAGAGGCATGTAGTCTAGACATACCCCTAGAGTCAGCAGTAGCGCTAAGTTAGTTTGTACCTGCACATACTCTACTGCTAGTTCTTGGATAAAAAAAAGTCAAGAGATTACTGAGGGCAGTCACTAAGCAGGACAGGATTCATAAAAGAAGGCTCTGGCACAGTGGTGGGCAACCTACAGCCTAAGGACTGCATGCAGCCCATTGGGGTACTATGTGTGGCTCATAAGACCCATTGCTTACCATTGCCCATGTGCAGGGATGCCAGATTCCAGTAGTTTCCATCTGCATAGATTTTTTCCTAGTGGTGAGACACGCACATAAAGCAAAGGCATGTAAAGTGAGGTGCCTGCTGAGTGCACACATTGACTGTCAGAGGCGTACACTCCCTCTGCATCCAATCCAAGTGCTGCTTTGGTTCAGTCAGCACATGCTGCAAATTCTATACAAGTGCCGTTGGCAAAACTACCCTGTCCCAAGAGACTGTTTTGGTTACAACAAACTTAGAGCCCCCTGAGATGAAGGGGGACCATTCATGTGGCCCACACACTAGCCTAGGTTGCCCATCGCTCCTCTGGAGCCATGAAGATATATTCTAACACAATTAGAAACCTCTTCATATCCTTAGCCCTGACTTTGGGAAAGTAATTAAATGTTCCCAAAAATTCCTGAAATGTTTTTTCAAGAGAATTTAACATGTTCTTTCCCCCTCAAAAACTGGCCTTTACATTTCAAGCAAATACTTCTAAAAATGAACACATTAACTACAAAGGAATAACTCTTCATTTAAATAACTGCACAAGCCATCAAATGGCTGAAGCTACATGAAAGAAAAATGAGCAAAAAAGAATCTGAATAATGCTCTGTATCTAAGGGTTACTGTCTAAACAGTCCACATATCAACGTGTAATGAATCACAAAGCTCTTTCAGATATAAACTTCCAAAAATTACTATTTTTACATATACCTTGTCTACACTTACACCAATATATCTGTGTCACTCAGGGGCGTAAAAAATTCACATCCCCAAGAGATATAGTTAAGTCAACCTAAATGCCTATATAGACTAGGGATGTGAACAGGTAACCAATTAACTTTACCGAGTGATGCTTACTGGGTACCAGTTAGGATTACCAGGTAGCTTCAGAAAAAATACCGGACACACTTGATCGGGGGAGGGACTGGCCGGGAGGGGAGGGGGACGGGAAGCAGGGCTGGCTGGGTGAGATCGGGGGAGGTTTGGGGGGAGCGGGGCTGGCCAGGGGAGATTGGGAGGAGGAGAACCGGCCGGCAGGAAGCAGGGCTGGCCGTGAGGGATTGGGGGAAGCAGGGCTGGCCGGGGGGGGGGGGGGGGGCGTGGCAGGGGGGGAGAGAATCGGCCAGCGGGGAGCAGGACTGACCTGGGCACATGCAGATGCCAGGGCGCTGCCCGTCCCACGCACAGTCCCGGCGAAGCACGAGCGAGTCCAACTACCACTCCACAACACACTTGAACAGCGCTCAGGAGCACGGATAGGGCTTCTCCTCCTCCCCAAGGCAACACTCCTACATCACATGCAACCAGAGGCTCCCAGCGCCGATCGCGCCCTTCCTCCCAGCCACTCCCACCACCTGTGCCAGGTTTCCGTCGGGCACCCAGCCAGAAAACCAGAAAATGTCGGACATTGCACATGTCTGGTATTTAAAAAAAATTTTTACCAGACAGAGGGCCCAAAAACCGGATTATCCAGTTGAATACCGGACACCTGGCAACCCTAGTACCAGTTAACCAGTACCTGGGAGCCGCAGCCTGCTGTGAGTCGAGGGCTGCTCCAGCCCTGTGGGGGTTCAAGAGCTGGGCCAGGAGCGGAAGCCCTGTGTAGGCTGGGGGGGCCAGCAGCAGCCGGAGCACCAGCATGCACGTGGGACAGCTGCAGCGGGCACACATTTAATCTGTTAACCGGTTAAACCTAAGGTTTAAACAAGGATGGGCATGGCCCCCCGCTGTGGGCAGGGGCTGCTCCAGCCATGCTGGTGTGCCCCTCATCTGCAGCGGGCCCCGCAGTGCTGGAGAAGCCCCAGCTGGTTAACTGTAACTGGTAAGCATCATCCAGTAAGGGTGATGCTTACTGGTTAACCATTCTCATCCCTAGTGTAGACACAGCGAGAGAGCTAGCTACTTATTTGTGGGTATCTTAATTTGTTTTTTCATAATCTGTCATTAACGATGTTATACAAAACTAGCAACTTCAGGAGTTCCACAGCGAGAGCAAGACAATCCCAACTGTGCTTTTAAAAAAATCATTTGTAGTTTCACAAAATCTCAGCTGGCACTGTGACTAGACATAATCTTATAATGGTGTTTTGTCTCTGCCTGCAATCTTCTGGTATATAGCACTCTTTGCTGTGATAATTGGTTTGGCTGTCCATTCCACCCATCAGGTGATAGAAAACTATCAATCAGGCTAAATGCAATGTGAGAGAAGTCTCTTTAGCCAATTAGTTGGTAATGAGAACATTAGCCACAGTATCTTCTGCAGAGGGCACCTTAGCAATTCTAGTAGCGCCCACAAAGATGACAGTTCTATCTATATGATTAATAGAGATCATATGATGCTACAGGAATTCTACAGTTGTATAAAATCTGGAAGGCATGATCCACTTCACTCTGTTAAATATTTGAAAAGCTACAGATGATCATATACTACAGAAATAGTCTTTATTTTTTCATTGAAATTAACTCTATTTGTACCAAGCATAAATCTGAAAGCATTTTGGAATCCTCTGCATGAGAGGACCTGTAAAAATTCAAGCCATTATTACTGCTATTTGTAGAATTATTTGATTGCTCTAAGACAATGCTGGTTGGAGCTCTAGGAGAGTGAAACTAAGCAACCCCGATTCCTCACTAACTTTCACCTAGAGTAGTCATTTATACCTGTACAAAATGGATGTAGAAGGCTATATTCCTGATTTAGTAGCTTTTTACATTCTCTTTTCATATACATAAATAAGCATGCAAGGTGTGAGGAAATGGAAAATCTGGCCAATGAATACACATATACTTTTCATTAGGTGTCTCCCTTAGAATGTAAAATCTTTGGGACAAAGACCATATCTAGTGAGTGTCTAAAGTGCTCGGTACATGTGCAGGTGCTACTGTAACATCAATCAAGGGAATAAGATGTAAGGATGTCATGGGGATGAGTGTGGCATTCAAGTATAGATATCTATGGGAAGGGCAAAGTGAAAAAAAAATGTCCAGACTGTGTGTCTAGTCTAAACAAAAATTAAATGTTCATGAAAATCAAAAGCTAAAATAAATAAATAAATAAAAATTAATAATAATCTAACCTTCACAACACACCTCCTTGGCAGGCACATATTCTCTCAACTTTGAAGGTAAACAGAGGTGGACAGAGATTAAGGAAAAATTTGTACACTGGTGTCTAAAGCTTAAAAATATAGTGTAAATCACTTGCTCACAGCCACCAACTGAGACAGTTGGGAATAGAAACCAGAGAACTCTGGTGCCCTACCCCAGATTATAGTGCCTCCCACATGTACAAAACTATAAAGGGAATGTTGTACTTGAGCACAGCATGTGGAATTCACTGCCACGGAATGTCACATATTTAAAGACAGACCCTTTTAACACAGACATGCAATGAGATAGCTTTAGAAGGTGGGATATTCATAAGAACTTGATTTCCAATGAAAGCTGGGAATAACTCCCTTAGATGCTATTGAAAAGCCTATTCATAATGAATATTGTGTCATACTATAAACTAAAATAGAGAGACTCAAATAACATGCCTCAGGATAAAACTGATCACCGCAAAGCTTAGGAATTCCTTGACTGCCCCCATGTACACACTGTCCAGAGCAAGTACACTGTATTACTTTTAAATATTCTCTAAAACATAGGATGTGGGTCACTGCCAGAAGCATGCTACCTTATTTGATTGATGTGGTGTGATGCAGTAGGTAGCACTCCGTATACCTATACTGTTAGGCTGCATGAACCCTTGTCTACTTTAAAGAAAATGTGCACTAATGTATATAAATTGATTTAGCTACACTGGTGTAAACCTCTAATATAGACACACTGCAACCACATAGCCTAGTTTAGTTGAATTTGAATTAAATACCTAATTTAGATAAACCCAGTATAACCACCCCACTCAGCACCAGCATAGTGTCTACACTGGGGTTTTAAACAGCACAGATACGTCAACTTTTGTTATAGCAGTACAAAATTTCTTGATATAGACAAGCCCTGAGTAATGTGCACTGGAGGCAGGAGTGAGGTAGAAGAGACTAGTGAACAGTATGATGATGGGAAGTGACAGGGCAATCAATAGGTCTAGGTTCAGAGGGTAAATTGAACTGACACAAGACACCCTCAATTTGCATATCAAAATTTCGTTTTTATAAATCCTTCTTGGAAAGATGAGAACAGGAGAATGTAATTTAACCATGGGATGATTTAAATCTATTTTTCTTCTCTAACTACTCTTTTACAATGTTATTTCTTCCTCGGCCCTTCCTCTCATTCAGGTCCTGTTAAATTTGAAACACATGGTGAATTTCAGATGGAATGTATTAAAAAGTGCTTAGATACCATAGTGCTAGTCACATTAGAAATACCGCAGAACGGAAGAGATGAGACAGAGATTTAAACACAGTGAATGTCATACGAGTGGCATTAACATAAATTTAAAATTAAAAGAAAAAAAATCAAGTCTACCAGGAGATTTTGCTTGCACATAGAGAGTAAAATTTCAGGTCTGGATACTGCAGGCCCTTCACATGCACAATTTCCTTTGACTTCTGTAGGAGTGACGTAATCACGAGCATCATAGGTCCAGACCCATGATGCATAAAACAGAGCTTTCAGTGAGAGGGGAAAAAACACCTTCTATGGTACATGGAAACTTTAATGAGCAGAACGTGAAATCTAAGTGAAAAATTCCCTATTCACATCTGCATGGATACCTCTTGTTGATGTCAATGGGAAAGCAAGGCATATGTCGCAAACTTAACCTATTCACAAGGGGCACTGGAGACCCCCAAACAGAGTCAGATTAAGATATGCTTAATCTGGTATGCCTTGGGCCAGAGCAAGTGGCAGACCCCACCCCACCCCACCCCACCCCACCCCACCCTTTCTTCCTATGGTCCCAATCTTCTGCTCCTTTTCCTTGGCCTGCCTCCTGTTCAATCCACAGTCTATCCCATTCAACCCTCCTCCCCCACTGCAGCCTCAAGACCAGAGAAGCTCTGTCCCATAGTCATGGCCCTGGAGCCACAGTAAAGAGTGAGACCCCCAGTGGCTTTTCCCGCCACCCTGCGCTTCTGTGGGGAACCGAGATCACGGCATGGGGATCTGCCCCACTCTGCCCTCTGCCATAATCCGGGGTTGGAGAGTTGGGCTTCCCCAGCCCAGCCTGCCTAGAACTTCTGCCAGGTGCCAGCCTTCTACTGCTTTGTGGCAGGTTTCTGCTGGCAGCAGCATATCCATTTTTCCACGGGCCTTCAATTGGCCAGGACCCCTGGGCACGGGCCCCATCAATGCCACTGCCCTGTAGGTAGCAAAACTAAGTTTTCTCTAAGGCCAGGTCTACACTACGGGGGGGGGGGGGGAGAGATTGGCTTAAGTTACGCAACTCCAGCTACATAAATAATGTAGCTGAAGTCAGCATACCTCAAGCTGAGCTTGGTACTAGGCTTGCCAGATGCTTTCACCCAAAATCCCAAATATGGCAGGAAAAAAACTTGGTTGAGCGAAAAAAAGAAAAAAAAAAACCCCATGGGAGAACAAAAAAAGGTCGCTGCGCCTTTAACACTCCCCAGGCATTTTACATGTCTGGTATTTTCTGGGGTTTTTTTTTTGTTTTACCAGAAAGGGGCCAGAAATAACGGACCGTCCTGGCGAAAACCGGACACCTGACAACCCTACTTGGCGCCATCTCCACAGCAGGAGATCGACGGGAGAAATGTTCCTGTTGACTTCCTGCAGAGGAATACTGGCATGGATGGGGGCACCCTCAGCATTCAATTTAGCGGGTCTTTACTAGACTCACTAATTGAACCCCAGAAGATCAATTGCTAGAGCATCAATCCTCTGGTAAGTGGAGACATGGTCTAAGAAGGGGAGTGGGTGGCTGCAGAGTTTAAGCAGGAGTATGCCAAGAACAAGAGCAAAAGAGTCTAACAGAGAGGAGGAGTTTGGGGAGAAGACAGAAGAGCCCCAGTGTTAGTCTAGGTGCTGGAGGAACAACCATACAAATGCAGCACAACTACTACATGCACTAGCTGCAGCCTGCAGGCAGAGGTTTGTCTTGCATCCTTAAGAACAGCAGAATATCTGAGCATAGATTTGTTATGTGGCCCTGAGAGGAGAATGTTGCCCACATTCTTTTCTTTTTTTTTTTTTTTTTTTTTTTTTTTTTTTTAACAGAGCTGAAATTATCAAAATGAATTTTTCTTTAGTTAAGAAACGTACACGTGTGAGCATGCATGGAAAGGACTTTCTATCCAAGGAGCATTAATCTGAGAAGAATAGAAGTTGTTCAGCACTGGGAATTAAAACTATTCAGCACTATTGTGGATTGACAATGTGTCATTTGTTAATTAAAGTAATTGACGGCTGTAGCATTAGATCCCATTGCACAAAGCAAGATTACTAAGTGTGGTAAGGTTTCCCTAATTTGTATCCATTTTACAACAGTCTGTGGAGTTAAAGAAGTAAACACAATGCTAATTTTGCAGTGCATTAAACAAATTTGCCATCTCTTTACTAACAGACGGTTTCTGTTGGCCTAAAAGGGCTGGTGTCATGTCCCTGCTTGGTGGCACAGTGGTGGCTGTGAAATGTCAAGTCAAAATGACATGAAAGATCCACATGGTGCCTGAACTGTTGACATCATAAGCTTGGGTTTAAAGAAACATTTACTGAAGCCATATTGACCCTACATAAAGTAATCAGATCATGCTGACCAGCTATCCAAATTTCAATCTTTAGTACTGAAGTCCAGCTTTCTTTTTATTTTTTTGCACTAAGAAATCAGACCTGTTTGAATCTCTTACTGACATAAAATAACACAGCTGTGAAAAGGTAAAGCTAGAGAGGAAATAACAGTTACTGCTCAATCACCCTGTTCTCTTTTGGCAGTCCCAGCTCCCCTTAAAACTTCAGGCACAGGGAACAGAAGAGGGGGGCTTCTAGGGAAAGAAGTAAAACAAAATGCAGTACTACTCTTCTGTGGTCTGTGCAGAAGACAAAGTTTCCATCAGCAGAACTATTCTGAGTGGTTAGTCACATGGAGTAATCCAGGTGATCTGCATCTGGTGACAGAGCGCAGTATTTTTTTTGTTTGAGGTCTCAAATTATTTTGCAGATAAGATCACTGAGTTTCTTTGGTAGCAGAATGAGTTCTTGGAGGTACAAACACAGCCTCTTCTCTGTTTGAGCGTTACTCTTCGATGCTTTGGAGACCCTCCCAGTTGATGAAAGCCAACAAGGTCATATGGGGGCTATTGCTAGTGCTGACAGTCAGTGCCTCCCTGTGGCAGGGCTTTTTTTAGGGAGACCAGTTGTAAGACCCTTGCTTAAGAAACCGTATCTTGCACAAAATGTCTCTCCTCATATTGCCCTATCTTCAGTATCCCATGTCTAGGGTAGCTAATCAAACAAAGCACTACCAGTAGCACCTGGACCCCTCAAGCGCTCTGTGATCCCAGTCAATTTGGTTTTAACCTCTGACGCATGGTAACGTTTACTCATGTTGTTAGCTGATCTCCTGGTGATGGATGAAAAAGAGGTGTCTGTGCTGATTCTTTAGATCTACTAGCTCCTTCTGATACCAAACCAAAAGATGTTATGAAATTGTCTGTGACCCTTAATCAGAGGATCCTAGGGCTACTCAAGTTACTATTAATGAGAGTTCCTAAAAGGTGATACAGAGTTATGGCGTATCTGTCCTGTGTGTTCTTATGTTGGGCTACAGGGTGTTCTTAACAGCTCTTCTTTCAGTCTATACATGAGGCAGTTTGAGGGGTTCATTGTGCTCATGACATCCAGCTTTATTTTCCCCTTTCTTCAGACCCTAGCGATGCAGTGACTTACCCAAATGCAGATAAGTGCTTGCTACCTGAGGCGACTCACACAGCATGAAGGTAAGATTGCCAGGTGCTCAGTTTTTTACTGGAATGCCCAGTGAAAAAGGTACGCTGGGGGCCCAGCTGGCACTGCTGACCAGGCTGTTAAAGGTCCAGCTGGCAGAGTAGCAGAGGCCACTTCCTGGGAGCCACCTGAGGTGAGCGCCAATGGGACCCTGAACCTCTCCCACACCCAAACCTCCCAGCCTGGAGTTCCCTCTCACACCCGAACTCCATCCCCAACCCCAGCCTGGAGCTCCCTCCTGCAGCCGTCATCCCTGGCCCCACCCCAAAATCTACAGCTGGAGCCTTTACCTCCCATCAACCCCAATCAGCTGCCCCAGCCCAGAGCCTTCTCCTGCACCCTGAATCCCTTATTTCTGTCCCCAGCCCAGAACCCTCATCCCTTCCCACAGCCTAACACACTGTCCCAGCTCAAAGTCCTCTCCCAGACCCTGAATCCCTCATTTTTGGCCCCATCTCAGAGTCCACACCAGGGTGGGCAAAAGGGCCTCCACAGGCCAGATCCGGCCTGCCAAGCGGGTTGATCCAGCCTGTGGAGGTCCTGCCACTCCCCTGCCCCCAGGCCAATCTGTGCCTAGGGATGGGGGAGTGTGCAGCGCTTACAGTCAACCTTGGCGATGGACATTAAGTGCTGGGCGCTGGAGGGCAGGGAGCAAGAGACTTCATGCTTCTCTGTCCCAAGGCCAATCAGGGGCTGGGGATGGGGGCAGGAGGAAGTGCACAAAGTCTCCTCCTGCCCTGTCCTGCAACGAGTGCATGGTGCTTAGAAATGCCGTGCGCTCCTTGCAGGACGGGGGGCAGGGTGGGAAGAGATTTCATGCTCTCCCCTCACCCCCAAGCCCTGACTGGCTTTGGACTCAACTGCCAGTTGCTACTCAGCTGATGGGTGACTAAGCCCAGTGCTCCCTTGCAGGGAGGGGGCAGACTTCGCGTGCTGCTCCCACCCCCAGTTCCTGATTGACCTGGGGGCTGGAGAAGGAGCGCATGAAGTCTCCTCCCACTGCTAGGGGCATGGGTGCCTAGAGGGACCCACCAGCTGTTCAGAACAGCTGGCTGTTCTCTCTAGGGGGCAGGGGTAAAGACTTCACAGACTCCCCCATCCACAGACCAATCAGGGTCTGTGGGCAGAGAAGCACGGAAATGTCCTGGTCCCACCCCTTCTGCCTAAAGCCCTGCCCCTTCCAGGACAGCCTGGGACCACTTCACAAATTTTATGAAGTGGCCCCCAGTCAAAAATTATTGCCCACCCTTGGTCTATACCCTCAGCTGCAGCCTTCACCCCACCCTACCCTCTACCCCAGCCCTGGGCAGGGCTTCAGAGAAGGAACAGGGAAGAGGCTTCAGGTTTGTGCTAGAGTTGCTAAATTATGATTAATCAGCTAATCAAATAGTTGATGGTATTTCCATTGACTACTCGATTAGTCGATAAGGGGGGGGTGCTCGCTATCCCACTGCCTCTCTCCCTTTGAAATGTACAAGAGCCACCCGCGGCTCTTGTATATTTCAAAGGGAGAGACACAGTGGTTCCCTCTGCCTCTCTCCCTTTGAAATGTACAGAAGCTGCCCTTGGCTCTTGTATATTTCAAAGTGAGAGAGGCAGTGGTTTTCAGGCTGCCTCTTTGCCTTTGAAATGTACAAGAGCCATGGGCAGCTCCTGTACATTTCAGAGGGAGAGAAGCAGCAGTGGGACCTGCGCGAGAGGGACTGTTTCAATCTCCCCTCACACCATTTCCCCGCTACCCCCTGCCCCTCGCAGAGATGACTCGGGGGGGAGGGGCGGGGGGGAAGCTCGCCCAGCACTGGCTTGTGCTCCTCCATTGCTGCCTCTCTCTCATAGAGGCAACAAGTGTAAGGAGGTGAGAAGCAAGTAGTCGAGTTCCTACTTGACTACCGGATAAGCATTTGCTTATCGAATAATCGACTAGTAACTTACATCCCTAGTTTGCGCAATTAGAATACTGGCAACCCTACACTGAAATAGCACTCAAAAGACAGGAAAAACAATACTAGTTTTTTTCAAGGCTTGCAACTACAGGATCTTGTTGGGTTTTGGACATCCACACAATAGTAGCATCTGAGTGTGCTGTCTATCATATGCAGTCAACAAAAAGGTTATGCCCTTTTCTTCCAGATACAGACCTCACTGCAGTTATCCATGTTTCTATTGCTTCAAGGCTAGATCAGTTCAATGCACTCCACATGTACCTATGCTTTCTACCATTCAGAAAGTGCAGAGCACAGAGGTCTACTTATTAAGCAATGTTTCACAGAGAAAATGCATTACACCTGTGCTCTGTCATCTGCACAGTTGATTTTAGGTGAAGGGTGAAGCATTGCTTTTGTCCAAATAAGCCCTAAATGATTGGGTCCTGTGTAATACCACAACAGAAGCAACCCTGTAGTTGAACTAAGAGGGTTTAAACAGGAGGAGGCTGAAGGAAGGGAACTCTTGGAATCAGTACGGACCCCCATGATCTGTCAAAGTCTGGATTCAGTTACGGATAAGACATATGGTAAGAGTGAGCTGACAGGCTTTATCAGGAAGCAGAAGATTGATTAGGAAACAGGGTGGGAGGGATAATGTTAGCTGCAGGATTGGGAAAGTTCTTCTTCAAAAGCATTTTTTTGTCTGATGTAAGTTTAAAGCGCATACTTATTAATCTCTATATTGTGCTTAGAGAACTGTTGTGGCAAGTGGAAACAAACAGTTACAATGGTGAGCTATTCAAGGTAGACTATAACTTGCCCTCAGACTTCACGGAATCAGTAACATGTTTTATCTAAATATTATATTCATAAAGATCACAAGTTCTGTTTGCATCTAAGTCAGCCATAAGCTACCCCACGCTAAGGAATGTTACTGACATGCCTAATTCTTGCACAAACAATGAACAACAGCTTGTGTGGTTGTTTTCAACTGACTCTTTCCTCTACCTCCACAAGATAGATTTCAGGAAGCATGTCTCACAAGTGTTCCATGACTGTGCAACCCTTTGCCACACAATAAATAAGTAACAATAATTATGAGTGGATTAAAATGTCATTTTTAGTTAGGGTTTAGAGGGTTTCGTGGATTCCACGGAATGTCTTTTGCTGAGACAGAGGAAGATCAATCTCAAGACAAGTTCCATGATAGTTGCTAGTAAAAACTGATAGCTACACTTCCACAGCAAAGCAGCCACACAGTTTTAACAAAATTCTTAATCATAGCTTGGAATTTACAGCACAAGGGGAAACAATGCCTGTCTTTGTTGTTTGTAAATACATTGAAGCAGACATTCTCTGTGCTTCACAAGGAAAAATGGCATTAATCTTTAGCACAACAATGCCTATTAGGACTATCTCTCCCATTTTCTCTCTCCTACTTCACCAGCCCTCTTCAGAAAAAGAATGAAGAAATTACAGCACATTAGAGTCTCTTTCTTCAGCTTTTACCAGCCTTTGGAGGTCAGGATGCTATTGGCTCAGCCCTGTGTATGATATGGTGCTGCTCACTTAGCAACAGCAAGCAGAAGAGCCAGACGCTAGCTGGATCTGCAAGTGTGAATGGTTTAAAAGCTCTGCTCTTGTACCACACATAGAAGGTCCAACCTTAAGAAGTGCTGTGAGCCTCCTTGGACATGAGTGGGAATTCTGAGTGTGCCATATATTTATAGAGTCCCATCAAGTGAAAGCAGCCTCAGTCCAACATATTGTATTTGTAACACAGAGGCTTAATCAGTGTACCAAGAACAACAAAACCAGAAAGAGTCTTGCTATAGAATATATTTAATGTGAGTTGTAAAGTGTGTGTTCTCTGCCTCCGAGATAAAAAGGGATATAAACTGTGATGCATTAGAGGAAAAAGACGAGTGAGAGAAACCAGAACCCAGATTTATATGAAACATTATAAACAAGTTGTTTACTTTCACCTGCCTTTTTACCTACTGTTTCTCAAGGCATGAAAATGTAAAACTGAACAGACTTGAGTGACCAACTGGCTATAATAATATTCAGCCTATGAAAGAGTTATCAATTACTGCAGCTACTTCTAAAGCAACCAGTTCCTTAGGTGATAAGGAAGAGAAAGAACAGAGAAAGACATGGAGAGGAGGAAACTGTATGGCAGGGTTTTTGTTTTCTTTTTGGAAAAGAAGCAAAATGATAGGAAGTTATTTAGTGGAGAGGTTAACATTCATGTTGCCACTCAAATAGACTCAGGGACCTAGGAACTGCTACGCATGTCACACCTGTATCTGGTGGCATCTAGTTCAGTATTGTATCTCCAATAATGGCCAATACCAAAAGCATCTGAGGAACAATGAACAAAGCCCTCTTTACCTCATGCCACTGCTAATGAGGAGCCTAGAGCATGGCGGATAGGGAAATCAACAGCTTTTATATAAAGTGCCACCCAACAAGTTCATTCTGAAAGTTAAAATACAAACTTTAACCTAATCCTTTGCCCAAATTGCTAATGCCTTTTTAAACCTGAGTTCTAAAACTAAAGTAAATGTGTCCCTGCCTGTAGACTGAGTCTACCATTTTTTGACTGTCCTAATTTGATAGGGGTCCAACATCTTACATCCTAATTATCGCCTTCACTACAGCAAAATGTATTGAAAAGAGCAGAGCTGGACAGCTTCTACTTTTCACTGCTCCCAATAGGTCAGCTAGGTTAAAAAAACAACCCCACCCCTTGCTATTTAGAGCTTGGAGTTTAAATTCAACCAAATTTTATCCCCTTTGCCCCTCTGTGACTGTTCTATTGGATTTTCTCTATATTAAAAAATGCAACAGACTTATAATGAATGAGAAGAAATAGTACTTCCTTCTGGATAAGATATGTTAAAGGAAAGTGTAGTCTGTCCTAGAAACACACCCACAATGCTGGTTGCTGGTCTGGCTCCTCCCTCTGCTATGATGTAATAGGAACTGACCTTCTCAATGAGAGCAAGATAGCTTTAGGATTTGTATGTTAAGGCAGATACCAAGAGCTGCAAGTTGGTACTATAAGAAATTATCAAGGATGGGGCAAAGACAGTTTTATATGTTTCAGAAGTTGTTAGGTTGAAGGTTCATGAAGGAATGATAGTGGAATACAGCAACCTAGGATCGTAAAAGGTACAGAAATCCATTCTTAGCCCTTTATCCTAAATTACAGCTTCAGCATTCAATACAAAATAAATTATATGAAGTATGCAAAGTACCCTATTTTCAGGACCCTCCTTTGTAATAAATGATGGCTAACAAATGCAAATAGTAGACACCCTTTAGGAAAGCAAGGAAGTTTACTCTACATAGTGTGGGACCTTCCATTCACTTTTTTTTTTCTGTTACAGTCTAAGTTAAGAAACAAAGCGGTATGGAGGAAGCCGCCTACCTCACTGTAAAACTTCTTTCCTGTACAGTATCAACCCTGGCAACCACAATGCATAGTTTGGCTTCTGAATGAGAGTTTCACAAAAATGTAAAATTAAACTTCTGATTGACAGATACCAGGCTCTCAAAGGGTCACATTTACCTTTGTTTTCTCAGCAGATACATCAGACCTGCTGGCTCATTTAATCTCTCACGAATGATTATTTTGCTTTTAATTATTTGACTTTTGGGGTTTTTAACTTCTCTCACTGTACCTGTTTCTTTCTAAACTTACTCTTCTTGTAATTACATTTTCATTTCATATTTGAGGAAGATGGAGAGGACGGTTGCATCTGTTTCACTTGCTTTTTTTCACCGAGTTGGAGTTTCTGTTAAGGCAAAATTTTGTCTTGTGCACCAACAATGAGGTCATGTCTGGATGTGTGCCACTGTGGCACCCACCAATGGCAATGCTCCCAAAAGACTCTCCCAGCGCAGAGACCCCAAGCCTTGCTCCCAGGTAGTGCCTCGCCACCTCGTGGGGAGGTAAGACATGCCGCCCCCCAGGGAGCGCTGCTCCTGGGGCAGCCTGTGTGCAGGGCAGGGACTATCCCAGGCTGCTCCTCATGGGGCTGGCTGAGCATCCCCACCTGAGGTAGCACCTCAGGGTTTGCAGGGAGTCAGGTGCTGGGGGTGGACCAGCAACATGTGAGGATCAGGGGGAGGAGGGAACGACAAAGGGCTGGGGGAACAGGGGACTCTGAGGGTCAAAAGAGAGGTGTGGGAGGGAGGGAGGAAAGAGATACAGGGGGCCACAGCCCCAGGAGCAGGAGCAGCCGCACCACAACCCAGCTCCAGCTTTGGGCAGCCACCAGATGGCCAGCATAGGGAGCAGTTGGGCAGCCATTATGGGGCCCTGGACACAGCTCCAGCCCTGGGGAATGGCTGGAGCTGGCCCCTGGAGTGAGCCCCTCCCCGGCCGCCAGAGCAGCGCTCCTGCCACACGGCCAGGACCACCAGAGCAGGTCCCGATTCCTGGCCTCCTGCCATGTGGCAGGTCCCAACCCCCCTCCAGAGCAGCCCCAGCCCCCTGCCACATGGCCAACTACCAGAGCAGGCCCCAGCCACTGAAGCAGGGTCCCCGCCATAAGGCCTCAGCCAGCTCCCAAGTGGCCTCCCACCATGCCACCTCAGCTGGCCCAACCCAGAGCAGCTGCCTGCCACACTGCTCACCTTCCAGTAGGAAGGTGAGTGATGCTGCACAGCTCTGCAAAGGAGGCAGGTTGGCAGAATATTGTTTGTGCGCAGCCATTCAGGCATGCACCTTACAGGGAACTATGGTGGCCACCATCTTAAACCCACGGACAAATAAATATACCTATAACAAAAGGCATCACATAATTGTCACGGTAGCTTTATGTTAGACTAAAACCCATTCCATGTCTTTGGAAATCACATCTCCTTGGCCTGCCCCAGCCGCAATTTGAGGACTTCAGAGAACTCTGTGAGATTTGCCCATTTTGTCAGTTTCTCTATGAAGGCTCTATTCTTTCTCACTTACTGATATGTAGTATCTTACCTCACCTGCAGTCTCACTGACCTCAACTGGAGCTGGATTGAGTCCTAAGAGCAGTGACTGTGCCAGAAATTCTTTGTATGGTCCTCGTTGGGACTATGCCTGGAGCACTTACCACTTAAGGTGGTAGAATAAAGCTGTGTAGAGGCAGGAAGTTTTGATCAGGGGTATGGGGATGGGGTTGGGTCTCTTTTAGAGTTAGGTAGGCTGTTTAGAAGGCTTGTCTTTTTCACTTTTTTGATCATTGTGGGTGTTTTAAATACATATTTTTCCATTTGTGCCCAGAGAAGTGACAGGCACAACTGAAAAAAAACTGAAATAAATTAAAAGGTCAAAACGTGAGCTTTGGGGACTAGATGAAAATCTACAATAGGATATACCCACTACTCTTTAATTAGTCTATTTTGTCATCATGTGAGGTGTGTGAAATTAGCTGGTGATATCAATCCAATTCATTATGAAGTGTCCACATCACAATTATTGTTGTTGTTATTATTTAAAACTGCATAACATTTTACATAGAGAAAGAACCATATGGGCAATCAAAATAGAAAAGTAATCTTCATAGATCATTTGTTAAATCTACTATTTTACTACTAGAGTTGATCTTTCTAGGACAGAGCCTCAAGTACATTGGCCTGACCAAGCGGAAAAGCTTGGATGGCCACAACCCATGCTGTGAATAGAGGATTTTGATTTCTAAGGCCCACGTCCTGCATTGCCACACATGTCACTGGGCTACACATGGATGCAGGGATTACGCATGTGCTACATGTTGCAGAGTCAAGAGCTATTTTTTTAATTAAGTGTTTAAGTGCCAAACTCTGCATTCCTGGGACCTGATGACAAGTCTGTTACTGCTCTCAGCTCACCTTTTAATTTTTATTTACTCTTACTCCAATAAGTGGGGGCCCCCTTGCCATTTCATGATTTTTTTCTAAAAAAAATATCCAGTACCCTTGCACAGTTTAACTATGGAAGTCTGGTCCCTACCCTTTTATTTTGAGCTAAGGACTCTAGCTTTATAAGGGAAAATGCAGGTTTTGCATTCGGTACAACAATACATAACTTTTAGAAGGAAACAAACAATTGAATTCCCCACAGCATCTTTTCTGCTGATATAAAGTACACTTACCAAAGAAAAGATTTTTGTGTATAAACAAGACTAGATGCTTGCAGCTTCCAACTCAAAGAAAGAAAAGGAAAAATGTATCAAGATAGTCAAGACCAAAGCAGACTGTGAAGAGCTTCAAAAGGATCTCACAAAACTAGAGGTGATTGCTCAACAAAATGGCAAATGAATTTTAATGTTGTTAAATGCAAAGTAATGCACATTGGAAAAAATAATTCCATCTAGACCTACAAAATGATGGAAATTAATTTAGTTATAAACACCCAAGAGAGAGATCTTGGAGTCATTGTGGGTAGTTCTCTGAAAACATCCACTCAATGTGCAGCAGCAGTCAAAAAAAGGAAACAGAATGTTAGGAATTATTTAAAAAGGGATAGAGAATAAGACAGAGAATATTTTATTGCCTCTATATAAATCCATGGTATGCCCACATTTGAACACTGCGTACAGATATGGTCACCTCATCTCAAAAAAAGATATATTGGCATTAGAAAAGGTTCAGCAAAGGGCAACAAAAATGATGAGGGGTTTGGAACAGGTGCCATATGAAGAGTGATTAAAAAGACTGGGACTTTTCAGTTTAGAAAACAGGAGGCTAAGGGGGATATAATAGAGGTCTATAAAATCATGACTGGTGTAGAAAACGTGAACAAGGAAAAGTTATTTACTTGTTCCCATAACCTAAGAACTAGGGGGATCACCAAATGAAATTAATAGGTAGCAGGTTTAAAACAAACAAAATGAAGTATTTCTTCACACAGTGCATAGTCCACCTGTGGAACTCCTTGCCAGAAGATGTTGTGAAGACCAGGATTTTAGCAGAGTTCAAAAAAGAACTGGATAAATTCATGGTGGTTAGGTCCATCATGGTTAGGTCCATGGAGGTCACGTCCTAGCTATTAGCCAGGATGGGTAGGAATGGTGTCCCTAGCCTCTGTCTGTCCGAGGCTGGAAATGGATGACAATTGATGATTGCCCATTCTGTTCACTCCCTCTGGGGCATCTCGCATTGGCCACTGCTAGAAGGATACTGGGCTAGATAAACCTTTGGTCTGACCCAGTATGGCCATTCTTATGTATCCTGGAAACTCAAGAGAAAACCTAAGGGACAAACATCTTGGAAACTCTCGATTTCTCTTCCATACTCCAGCTACGTATCTTCGGTTCTTTCTGCCCAGCAACTGATAAACACTTCCAGCAACAGGATGCTATACTAGTGTGCTTCCTTTCTCCCTTCTTGTATAATTCTTTTGAAGAGACAACCCAGTATATGCCTATATAACTCTGGTAACATGAGACTTCCTTCTATGTTCTGACTGGACTCCAGCCTTTGGAGGCAACCTAATTTCAACACAACTGTTTGGATACTCCTCCAAAGGAAAAGGGTTAAGTAGAGAGTCTCGGGGTAAGTAATCTGGGAGTTCCAGACAGTCAAAGGAATTTTCACAGCTTCTAAGACTGACATTTTTATTTTAAATGGAAATTTTAGCAACAGAATCAGCCTGCCTTTAAAATGTCCAGTCTGCTTCTCCTCTCAGAAATGTAATGTGACCATGGAGCAATCAAGTTCTGTTATTAGTCACAGATAGGAAAGCAAAGCACTACAATGTGACTTTATTAAGCTAACACATATTATAAATAGTAGCTCTGAGAGCTTTTCAAAATGAGTACTTACACAGTGCATTATGGGCCTAGTTCTCTACCCTGCTACATCTCTTTTACATCAATATGTCTCCATTCACTTCAGTGAAGTCAGACCGATGTAAAACCCATGTGAAGGAGTGGGGAATCCGGCCTATATGACCAAAGAACTTTACAGGCCACACACATCAAGAGTAGAGTCAGAATTAGAACCCAGCGTCTGACTGACATGCCCTCATTCCTCTAATGATTTCAAATGGGCACCACCCAAAAACCAACTAAAAATGACCATTAAAATGCCCTTACAAGCAATTCTAAACCATTTGGCAATATTGCTACTTCAAGTGACATCAGTGGTAAGGAAATACAAGCTGAGAACACCAAGCTGCTAGTGTCAAGTGGTTAAACCAAACCAAACCCAACCAAAAAAACCCAGACTTCAGCTTCCTTTTTTAAAAGCCTCAATAGAATAAAGGTTCTTATCTCCCTAGAAAGAGAATTTTCCAAGGCAGGAGAATAATGACAAAAATGCACTATGACTGGCAGAGTGAAATCTAGCCCTATAGTAAAGCAACATCAGTAGGTGGTTATCAAATCAGATTCTCCAGACAGTCCAAGGCCATGCAAAGCTCTATAAATCAGTACAAGGAGTTTACAACTGATACTCCATTGAATAAAGCACATGAAAGAGCCTTCACCTGTTCTGTAAGGCAGATTTTTGGCAACAGCTAGCTGGATCTTAATTTGCTTCCAAGAATAGAAGAGCTAACACAGAGAGAATGAAGTAATCCAGTCTAATAGTCAAGAAAGCATGAATAAAAATCTTTGTCCATTGCTCAGAGAAATTGTCTGCATGGCTTACAATACCCTTTAGGAAAAAATCTGTGACACAAACAGTCCAAGTATTGCATGAACAACAACAACAAAATCAAAATCCTAGAAATTTGTGATATTCTTTACCATCTGAGAGTTGGTGAGGGCACCCCCATCAAGTCATATGGTATTACTATAAAGGCATTATGCAACCGTGACTACATTCAATAATACATATCCTTTCTTCAAGTTTCAAACTGAGCCAGCTATGTGACCACCTAAACCTGGATCTCAACCAGACATTGCCATCAAGAAGAAACTGGATTGAGTTCTGATAATAGACATGTAGATCTGTGTATCATCTGCACAGCAATGGAATCCGTTATTTTTAAACCTGATATAAACTTCCTTCAGTGGCGGCATAAAGCCATAGAGAATGTAAGTCACTGAAAAGAATAGAGACTGAAATGAATTTCAGATGGAGCACAGCAAAAGCTGTCAATGGCGATTTATTGGCAAGACAAGTGAAATCTTATAAACAGACAAGTATGATCTATCCCTGCAAGCTCCAAATTCAATTCTAGGGACTCAAAAAAAAAAAAAAAAAAAAAAAAAACCACACCAACAACCCACCAACAGTCCAATGTGTCCACAGCTGCAAGATTAAAAAAAAAAAAAAAAAAAGGGCAAGAACTGACAAGGAACCTTAAGCCATGTTAGCAACTAGATATATTACCCAGCCCATATTTGAGCTCTACTTTGATTGAAATTCAGACTGGAATTTCTGAAGTAAATTGTACTGAGGTCTGTAAGCAGCAAGCATTTTGTTTGACACTGCACTAAAAAATGAATAAAGCTGAGCTTCCGCTTAAAAACAGTCTATATCTAGAGGGAGAGATTATTTCACATAAGACAGACAATGAACATGGCTGTTTGATGCAGAAGGGCACATGTGTTTTGTTAGATTCTATCATTTAGAACTGACGTGAACACAGATATAACACAGAATCGCACACAAAATGCTACATTGGCCAGGGTTGCAGAAGGAAAGTTAAGGCTGGCTAGGCTCTCATCATTAGGAGATTAAACTGAGCAAGGATGCACACTGGAGAAGACAAATGTGGTTAATCCCCTTCAGTTATTCAGGTGAGAAGAGCCATTAAAAAGTCCCAAAGAGAACATGGTTTGTTTCTAGGATTCAAAATATTTTCCTCAGCCTTGAACAGTTCATCAGTCTGTTCACATGGTGTGCAATTTGCCTAGAAAAAAATACAGAGATGCAGTTTTCATGTTAATAAACTGGTTCTTGGAAAAACAGACCTTCCGTACAAGGCACTGAGCAGCCAGACTAGATATTCTCCATGGCCACACAAGTCTGTGTCTAGTTCTTAATATTTTACTGAAAGCGAGAATGAAGCACTAAGTCTTGGCAAGACACAGAGGACATATCTACACTCACTGTGCCGGAGATCGACGTTCTGGCATTCAGTTTAGAGGGTTTGATTGAAACTGTAAATTGAACACTGACAGCAGCTCCAGCCAGCGCCTGTACTCCTCAGTCACGAGGAGTAAGGGAAGCCAACAGGAGCATTTGTTCCCATCAGCCTCCTGCTGTGTGGACACCGCCAAGCTTAGCTCAAGGTAAACTGACTACAGCTATGTATTCTACATAGCTGGAGTCACGTACCTTAAGCCACCCTTCCAGGTCTAGCATAGATCTGGCCAAAAGGAATATGATTGTAATGTGGTTTGCTGTGTGTGACAGCCCAACAGCCTTGTATTTATCAACCCTAAATAGTTAGAAAAACCTAGTTGAATCAAGCAGCTGATGTGTTATAAAAGACACAGTCTGTCATGGGGCAGGCTAACCACTGCAGTGCCTCCTGCTCGTCGCTCCCTGGAGTTAGATCTTTAGTCCACAGGGTGCCTCCTTCTGGCTGGTGTATCCCTTGTCCTCACTCCACACTCCTGCTCCAGACCCATGTCACTCCCCAACCACGTTGTCCTCATCAGGACACTGCCCTCTGGCAGTGCCCACTCCAGTGATCTTTCATCCCCCTTTCAGGGGTTATCAGCAGTTCTTCATGTTGCACCTGCCACCATGGCCAACTGCAGCCTTAATCTAGGCCCTTAATCAGAGAAAGCCACAGTCCTTCCAGGCCACACAACCATACTGGGTAGACATGGTGCAAGGAGGAAGGGGGGGAGGAACTCAGGCTCCTGACCCAGAGACACTATAGTACAGAGATGGGCAGGAGAGTCTCTGTGGGGTGGAACCAGCCCACCAAGCTGGTTGATCTGGCCCACGGACACCTTGCCGCTCCTCTGCCCCCCAGGCCAATCAAGACCTGGGGCAGGGGAGCGCATGAAGTTTCCTCCCCCCACCAGGGGTGTGAGGCATCTAGAGTGATCCACCAGCTGGAGGTTCACTCTAGATGCCGCACGGACCTTGCAGGACAGGTGCAGGGAGCGAGAGACTTTGCGCACTCCCCTCACCCCAGGCCCTGATTGGCCTGGGAGCACGCAAAGTCTCCTCCTGCCCTGCAAGAAAATGTGGCTCTTAGAGTGAACTGCCAGCTATTCAGAACAGCTGGTGGTTCTCTCTAGGCACTGGGGGGCAAAGACTTCACACACTCCTCCTGCCCCCAGGCCAATCAGGGTCTGTGGGCAGGGGAGCACAGAAGTATCCTGGCCCTGCCCCTTCCACCCAGGCCCTGCTGCTTCTGGGGTGGCCCAGGGCCACTTCAAAAATTTGTGAAGTGGCCCCCCTTTAAAAAGTGTTGCCCACCTCTGCCCTAATGGCAGCCTGGTCTTGCCCTCCTCTATTCCCCTTCACTACCTCTTGTTCCCTGGGCCATTTCCCTTGTAGTTGTGGCAAGGCCAACAGCCTGGAAGATATCAGGCTGGAGCCTCCCTCTCTAGCCCCCCTGAGCCTGCCCAGCACTTCTCCCCCGAAGGTGCTTCTCTGAGAACAAGGCCCTGAACCTTCCAGGGCTTAATTCTCTATTGAGCAGCTCCTTTTATACTGGGCTGCCCTAGCTACACCCTGATTGGCTCCTTAAAAGCCTCTCCCTCTCCCTGGCCCTGATTGGCCAGCAGTCTGTGCAGACTCCTTCCTGCCTGCTTTAGTCCCTGGCATCCAGTGTGGGGCAAGTCATCCCACCACAGTCTCAGAAGTAACTTGTATTCAAACCAGTCTAAAAGAAGTAAAAAATGCAGTAATCAAGGGGGGGGGGGGAAACAAAGAAAACAGTCAAGTAGGACGCATAGAACTTGTAAAGCTACCTTTATAAAAAAAATATGAAACTCACTTATGTAACAAATCTCTAGGACAGCATGTAAGTGAATTATCAGTAATGGCATCCCAATGTGCTAATCGCTTAAGGCCAAGAAACAGACAGTCCAATACCAAATCTGTGATAAAAACGTGAGAAAATTTCAACCAGGACAAGGAGGGCAACAAATGACCAAAATTAAAAGAGGATTTATGGTGTCACAAGAAGCCGTAATGTGTTCAAGAGAATTATTGTGAACTGAATGCCAGATGGACCAATTTAAGGAACAGAGAGGCATAACTGAAGTGTTACCACTGCACCCAGAAAGTAAAGATTTATGAGCAGCCAAGACATCAGAGAGAGCATGCATTCGCTATTATAAATCACTCTCTCTTCTCCAGCTAAACAGTATTCTGGATTTCATGTTGATCTGATGCACTTAGGGCCAGATGAAACTACATCGATTTACACCAGCTAAGGATTTGTCCCAAGTTATGCTGATCTACAGCCAGCCCTGATTGTCTTTGCAGTTTTGTTTCATACTCCCACAGAACATCAGGCAGGCTCAGAATTTGATTGGCTGGGGAGAATGTCTGGGAGCAACAGGCATATCCTCTTACACACTAATACCAGTCCCCATCTCTATTCATTCCTGTTCAAGTTCTGTCCATTGAAGGAAATGGGACAGTTTTCATGGGGGTGAATCTGTTCCCACAATGTTAACAGAAATAATAAGAAATAAATTTACATTGAATATATAATACACATTAATAAATTAAGCAGTATCCCAAATGAAATGTGATTTCACTAGGACTATGTCTAGACTACATCCCTCTTTCGAAAGAAGGATGTAAATTAGACATATCGAAATTGCAAATGAAGCCGGGATTTGAATTTCCTGTGCTTCATCTGCATAATCTCGTCATGGCGTTTTTTCGAAAAATGCTATTTCAAAAGTGAAACCGCGGTCTATACGAATTTCTTTAGAAAAGAAAAGCCTTTTTCGAAAGAACCTGCAAACCTCATTTTTTGAGGAGTACAGGATCTTTCAAAAAAGGCTTTTCTTTTTGAAAGAACCGCATCTAGACTGCGGTTTCACTTTCGAAATAGTGTTTTTCGAAAAAAATGCCATGACGCAATTATGCAAATGAAGCACGGGAAATTCAAATCCCAGCTTCATTTGCAATTTCGTTCTGTCTAATTTACATCCCTCTTTCGAAAGAGGGATGTAGTTTAGACGTACCCTAAGTGTCTAAACATCAGAAGAGCCTAGAGACACTCCTACACCCTTTAAGTAGTTCATCTTAATACAGAATCTCTTCCAGACCTACTCAGTTCTGTTATATAGACTTACACATTACTCCATGAACAATCCCATCAGATAAGTTTTACCAGAAACAGATCCTATTTTTACAAACACAGCATTTGCTTTAAAAGGACCTCTCTCTAAGTACTCAGATGAATCTGAGGGAGGGATCATTTCTTTAGAGGGGATTCCATTAGCCATTAGAATCCTTTCACAGGTTTTCTAGTTTTTCACTAGAAGCTAAACTTCCTAATCCTCCCAAAGAGAAGCAGTATGGGTTGAGGGAACAGTATTTTCTGACTAAAGCCATTTAGAGATTGATTCAAAGCTCAAAGCTCTTTTGACTTCAATGGCCTTTGGGTTGAGCCTTCACTAATGTGGAGGGCAGGACCCGGCTAAAATTTCAGTGACATAATGAAAACTTGTTTTATATAAAGCACTCTGTGCTTCTTAAACAAACCTTTTAATTTGTTAGTGTTGGTTCACTAGAAAAAGCATAACCTGTAGGTTGCTGATCATGTCAATAGTAACTACCGAGAAGTCCTGTGGCACCTTATAGACTAACAGATATATTGGAGCATAAGCTTTCGTGGGCAAAGACCCACTTCGTCAGATGCAATAACAACTAACAGCACTGGGTCAGCATCCTCTACAGAAAGTGGCCTAAGTCCAGTTCTTACTGAACACATGTCCATGTAATAGAAGCCACCACAGTTGTCACTTATTTCTAATCTGTTTACAGACTCAGCAGAATCTCAGAATCAAATGGGCCATGAACTAGGAACACCCCTGAGGTGATTTGTGTAGATCAGGCTGCGGCAGACAGTATGAGAGGCTTAGCCAGCTGCAGCTTACCCTGGACCTGTTCTGTGGTGAGTGTTATCCAGGATTTCACCCTTCATGCACTTGATCTGATCCCTTTAGAAATGTGTTCCCCCTCCCTTAAATTAAAGAAAAACTGCCCTGGGGAATACACTATTGCCCCATGTGACGGGGCGCCGGGCTCCAAGGAGGAGAAGTGCCCGGCACCCCGCACTCCCCAACACGCCGAGGGCGGGGGAGGCTCCGGCAAGGAGGATGCGGGGCCAGCCGCGTCAGGAGGTGGTGCTGGGCTCCGAGGACGCTGCCGAGCCCAGACTGCGTTTCGGCACACGTGCCCAGGCTGTACCGGGGCAGCCGGAAGCCGGGACGTCACCAACGGGGGTTTCCCCGCTGGTGATGTCATCAACCAGGGCCCCGAGAGGGAGGCGGGGCCAGGGGGAGCGGGAGGTTCAAAAAGCGCCCGGAGAGGGCAGGAAAGGAGGAAAGGACGGCGGAGCCGAGGAGGCACGGGGGAGCACGCCCCAGGGAAGGGTAGAAAACCCCCTGGACGGCCAGGACCAGGGTCAGCGGCTGGAGCGCGACCCCAGGCAGGAAGGAGGAGGAGGAAGTGACCCAGGACGGGGCTAGAGGCAGCAGCTTGGCCTGATCCGCCCCCCCCGCCCCGGGGGTTGGTGAGTTTTGGGGAACGCTCCACCAACCAAGCAGCGCCAAGAGGCCGCTGTCTTTAAGGGTCCTGGGTCAGGACCTGGAGGGGGGTGGGCCCGAGTCTCCCCCCCCCCCGCCTCATGCCAAGAAACGCACTACCGGCGAGGCTAAGACTGTGTGAGCTCCTCGCGGAGTCACGAACTTAACTATAAGGCGGAACTAGGTGATGGGAAACACGGGAAGGGGGAAGGTGCACAGGGGGACAACCCCGATGATGAAGGGGCTGTAAGCCCGAGGGAGAGTCCCACCCATGACACCCCAATACCCAGCAACTAAGAATTTTCTCCTCTTCTTCCCCACACCCCAAAACGAAGAATCATTATTAAAAAATGGGGCTCAGGCACCTTCTTCCTGGGGGGACTCATTAAAGTAACTGACACTTACGGAGAAGGGTGCTGCACCTGGTGTAAGAGGCACTTGCTACATGCAATTTCAGAGAAAATAAGAAAAAGAAACCTTCCTTGGGTTTAGTGTGAGTTGCTGAGAAAACAGCTGTGTTCCTTGCAAATGGCATAAGCACTTTAAAATGCTCTTTTTCACTAACCCTAAGAATTAGAGGGTTTGATTAGCACAATCGCACCAGTATACAGGCCAGATGCCAATGAAATACATAATCAGTATAACAGGCTAGGAAGAAACATATGTTACAAAAGGCTATAGCTCTCAATGTCTGAAATTCAAATGCAGGAAATTGGCCCCATGTTCACAGGCACATGCACTCTCCACCTGAAATCTCCCCATCAGCAAACTAAAGGGTATCCTTTCAACACAACCACAAGCAGCAGTAGTGAGGCTAAGGGAAAATGCGACTAACAGAGTGACCTTTGGCTGCCCTCTTTCCAGCCAATGGAATTGTTCAAAATGGTTGAATCTGTTCTGACTCCAAATGGAGCTGGAGTTGGAATTCTTTTGCGGAGAGGAATTTTCCCCAACCACTTTGCAAAGAAGAGTGACTAGATTCGCAGTTGCAGACACATGTCTGAAGGGAACAATGGATACCCGTTCTGTAAAGTTTCAGCTTCTTTCACTCACTGAGTTTTTAGAAGCACTAAGGAAATTACAGATGGAAACCTCCATGCTGATCTCCTAGTTCTTTAGTACTAGTAAAATGAAGCAGAGATGTACTGGTTCTTCTGTGGATTTAAATGGTTAAACCTGCTCCATAATTAGCAAATTAGATACAGCTCCTGGCAAGTTGCCAAGAAACCGTCAGATGAACAAAGGTGGAGCATTCTTGTTCTGATTTTTTTTTCAACCAAGATACAGTACAAAAGCATTAGCCAGTGAAATACTCTACCAATACTCTCACCCTCCTTCCATTTGTAGCAAATGGACAAGGTAGGGCATTCTTGTTCTGATTTTTTTTTGATCAAGATACAGTACAAAAGCATTTAGTCAGTGAAATACTCTACCAATACTCTCACCCTCCTTCCACTGTAGCAAAAACTAGTCACTTTTCCTGCTGTGCATAAGCTTAATCAATCATCACATTACCAAAAATAGCATAACAGTTGTATGCTATAATTAAAGTGTTTTTTTAATTAATAAAAAGAGCACAGCTGTTTGTTACTACTGGAACAAAGTCAGTCTTTTGAACATAGCTCAGTTTATTACTTACTGTCGTGAAAGTAAATGCCTGACAACACATCATATGTTACTTTGCTCTACCAAAAGATTACACACTTCCTTCCCCCATCACAGAGAGAGCCTGTTGTACAGGCAATATCAAGAGGAGACTTCTTTCTGGAACATTCTGAGAGATCTTCAGCTGGCTCAAGAGAGCCCCAAACTTTTTCTTTTTTTAAAAAGGTAACAGGGGTATGTTTGTGTATCAGGCACAGGTATTATAAATACTAGCCCAATATTTAAATTTAAATATCCAAATATTCATAAAGAGACCTATTTGTTTCAAGCCACAGCAATAAGGATGCAATCAGAGAAAAGTGGAGAGTCTTTGGGAGAACGGAAAGTTAACAGCACAAAAAGAAACTACTGTCTAAAACTCCAGGAGCTATCACTGACTATGAAATCTTTGAGTCTGAGTCCCCCTCCCTGTCTGGTGTCCTTACTTTTACCTATCCAGCACAATACTAATCACAAGGATCTCTTTATCTACTCATGCTTGGTCTCTGCCACACTTCAAAAATTTGGCTGTATTCAGGCCATAGAAGCTGAGAATGGAAAATCCAGGACTCCTTTGCCTTTGTTATCTGAAAAGAAGTGTTAAAATATAAAACACAACATTGGAACAATACACACAGAACAGGGCTTGAATGCAAGTTTGCTCCAAAAGTCACGCAGCCCAACTCAGAGAAAGTATTCCTATTTTGTACTGCTATCACACTGACAGCCGATCTTCAGAAAGCTTTGCAAAATACAACCCCAGCTCTTCAATACAACATACAATGCCCTGGCCTCACTGCTGTTAAATCTCACTCTCAGTGGCAGAACTTTGCTCCCATTGCATAGTTCAGACAAGGGAGAGAATTTATTACTGGAAAAGCCAGTCACTTGAAGGATTGGTGACTCAAAGTTTATTAATTTCCACTAGCTGGTGGTCAATTGTAGGTTGTGGTATAATCTGTAAATCATGTGTCTACTGTGATTATTTTGTATATCAAGTCATATTTCTCCAGTGAACTGTCCAAAGTGTTGCAGGGCATCTATGTGTTTTTCTTGAATCTCCTCAGCACTTAGTATTCTCAGCTCATAATAACTGCAAGAAAGCAAAGTTGCATCTGTTTCCTCCAACCCAAGGAAATGGGACATGGGAAACAATGAAGAATCTAGGCCTGATTCTCAATTTGCTATATACATCATGGGTGAAATCATTATGCATGGTTGTCAATAAGAGCTTTGCCATCAACTTCAATAGAGCCAGAATTTCACCCTTCCATGCTACTTATAGCTGTGGTCCTATCCAGAGAATTACACCATGATAGTGGAATAGTTTTAACATAGCTTTAAAACAGTTCTAGCTAAGACAGTGTTTAAAACTATACTAACAAACAAGTCCACTGGTGGGTTTCAATCCCCAGCATATGCATGGCATTTTTTGCTAAGGTAACATATGGTCAGGCAAACTGTGCAAACAAAAGAAATTGCCTTTTTGTTAAGAAGTTTTCCTGACCTCCTAGTTGTGATAACTGGTCACCAAGTGACTCATTTGTAAAATCATATCTGCTTTTGACACCTTCGGAGCATAATCAAATGATTAGGACATGGCTCATCCAAATCTGCTAGGAATGAAAGATGTTTTCCAATGGCCAGAAAGCAGGACACACATTTTCTTATGGAGATTCTGCTGCCCACTTTCTTCCTAGGTTAGGGAAGGGGGTATTTTGTGTGTTTGTGCAGAAAAGCATTGAGTTGGGCAGAAGCTATGTTGGTTAAATGTGGTTAAATATGTTTCACCCTTTCCATTCTCTAGAGACTTTCTTATCAAGCTTTGCTCACTGGATTGAGTGATTGGGTCTTACTCCCACAATTGCTAACTCAAGATGGAATCAAACCCAAGCATAAGATTGTGACTGACCATGCAGGTCCTCCTGTCAACAGGATGTCCACAAAAAAAAATAACAACCACCAGACAAGAAATGACCCCTTTCTTAGCTGACTGAGAAATAGGCACTGCGTGTGCTCAGAGAAATGCTACTAGATAAAAAGAAGCACATAATTCATTAACCAGTTTGTGCCCCCACTTACATCTCTGCTGGCTCCACTGAATTCACAGCTAAAGGAAGAATGTGGCCTCATGCTGTATGCACGCAATAATCTGTGATACTCGTGTTTGATTTTTTATTCTAACTAAGGGGCCCAAGAGGGAAAAATATTGGGCCAAATTCTGGTCAGCATTAAATCCAGTCACAGTCCCAGTGAAGTCAAAGAACGTCAAGGATGGAACTGAGATCAGAATTTTGCCCAGTGTTTTTTAATTGGTTCTAAGCCCAATTCCTGGTTCATGGTAAAGGGGAGACATAAAAATAATGTTAGATCCTAATATTCCTGCAAAGGGGAGGCATAAAAATAATGTTAGACCCTAATATTCCAAAATACTATCTTTACAAACAAATGTGGATTTTCCATCATAGTGTGGTTGCAATCAGATGAGTGACTATACACTAAGTAGCACCCTCTTGTGCAACATATCTTCTCCCTGGGCATCTGGCATATCAGATAAAATCATTTTAATGACAAAACAAAGATTTTACTTCTACACTAGCACTGTCAAGCAGCAGAGCAGCAAGCTGGATTCTCTTCTGCTTGATGCATGATCAACAAAATTGTTGATTCAATTTTGTTATTGCAAAGCATTTATTAGCAGGCAAGACTAAGAGACAGTGAGAAGTCAGCCTCGTGTATGGGACTGGAAGTCAGGAAATTATAATTTGCAATTCCAGCTCTGCTCCTCACTCCCCACCTGACCCTGGGTTCTGGGGAAATGCCACACAGAACCCGGGGTCAGCTGGGGAGCTGACCTCGGGCTCCACAGTGTTTCAGCGTTTTAAAGGGACAGTGCTGCAGCACAGCTGAGCCGCGGATCAGCTGTGCCGCAGCTGCCCCTTTGAAACACTGCCTTGGGGTTTCAAAGCAGCAGCGCCGCACAGCTGATCCCTGCTCAGCTGTGAGGTGATGCCACTTTGAAGTACCCTCCCCCCCGTTTTAAAACAGGAAACTCTATATTTCAGTTATCAGGTGTTACAGTAATACACATATAATACACAGACTCCTCCCAGATGCACACAATTCTTTTCTCTTTTTAGCACCCGGGCTCATAGCCTCACAATGCAGGAGGGGTTTGTCTTTATAAAGAAGGCACAACACAGTTCCCATAATGCCACTTCCACATTCACTGGAGGAGCCACTGCAAAGCAACCAAGATAATCTCATCCCCTCATAGAGCTGTTCATACCTTGTTGGCCTAAACAGGAATGTGCTTGAGTCTGAATTTAATATATTTGAATTAGAAATTGCATTTTCACTCCCTTTCCTTTCAATCTTTTAATTAAATCTTTGGTAAAACAAAAAAAGTGTTTTTACAATGAGTCTCAGTTTTCAGGGCAGAGAGTGCAGCACATTCTGATCAGGTCTCCTCCCTCATAACTGGAGTGAGCTGAAATTCATGAATGTTGCAAGGACACAAACAGTGTGTACATATTGTACAGTCCTAAGCACATGCAGGACTCTGATCACGGCTGCATATTGTGTCATTTTAATGAAGCACAACTCTAGTAGCTTTTTTCAAAGCTTTATGTAGGAGGCATAATTATGTAATAAAATTCCTGTTTCTGCAGCATTCTCTCTCTCTCTACACCAAACAAGAAAAGTAGGCTTTATTATGCTTCCTAGCTTGTAGGCACTGAATTTCCAACATATTAACTCACTTTGCACTAAATCCACAGTTTGATTTCTGACTCCAGCAGCAGGAGAAACAGATGTTGATCATTTCTTCTGTTTTACTTGTCAGTTGATTCCTGGCCTTTGAGATCATTTTATCAGCTCATAAACCACCTGCTTGTTAAGGATCTGATCTGCTTCCTGGGGAAACTCTTAGTCATCATGGTTGACTTGTTTCCAGGACTGGTATGCCACAGGCTCAGGACAGAACTGTTTGACCCTATGTTACTCCTTAATTGTAGCAAGAAGGGTGGCACACACCCTGTGAAAGGGCATAGGTACAGAGAGTGCCACGTTATGCTGCTTCATTATGAGTCCACTTTGGAGGCAAGGCCTTAAGTGTATGATTGGTAGCAAAGGGGTAACTTCCTCTGACATTTCATTTTCTTTCTTTGAAAGGCAAGGAGCAGAGGCTCAAGCCTTCTCAACTAGCTTAGATGGCCCGAGTACAGGTGGTACCTCTCTCATCCGGCACCCTTTGGACCTGACCAGTCCCGAATGAGGGGATTTGCCGGACCAGGGTAGTTCCTTCCCAACAGGGCATGCTGCCTCCCAGCTAGGGCACCAGCTGGCACTGGGGAACACAGGGGGCCGGGATGTACCCCAGCCCTGGCCCCCATAGCCACCACAAACAGCCGGCTTCACCTGCCGCAGCTGCCTACTACATGGCGACTGCTGAAGCCGGCTGTTCGCGACGGCTCTGGGGGCCAGGGTTTTTGGTGAAACGGTAACATTTTATTTGCATATTCCTTATTTTCATAAGCCATATGCAAATTAAATGTTCATAGAATACTAGGACTGGAAAGGACCTCGAGAGGTCATCGAGTTCAGTCCCCTGCCCTCATGGCAGGACCCAGTACTGTCTAGACCATCCCGGATAGACATTTATCTAACCTACTCTTAAATATCTCCACAGATGGAGATGCCACAACCTCCCTGGGCAATTTATTCCAGTGTTTAACCACCCTGACAGTTAGGAACTTTTTCCTAATGTCCAACCTAAACCTCCCTTGCTGCAGTTTAAGCCCATTGCTTCTTGTTCCATCCTCAGAGGCCAGGAAGAACAATTTTTCTCCATCCTCCTTGTGAAACCCTTTTAGATACCTGAAAACCACTATCATGTCCCCTCTCAATCGTCTCTTTTCCAAACTAAACAAGCTCAGTTCTTTCAGTCTTCCTTCATAGGTCATGTTCTCTAGACCTTTAATCATTCTTGTTGCTCTTCTTTGGATCTTCTCCAATTTCTCCACATCTTTCTTGAAATGTGGTGCCCAGAACTGGACATAATACTCCAAGTGAGGCCTAATCAGCGCAGAGTAGAGCGGAAGAAGGACTTCTCGTGTCTTGCTCACAGCACACCTGTTAAATGCATCCTAGAATCATGTTTGCTTTTTTTGCAACAGCATCACACTATTGACTCATATTTAGCTTGTGGTCCACTATAACCCCTAGATCCCTTTCTGCCGTACTCCTTCCTAGACAGTCGCTTCCCATTCTTTATGGGTGAAACTGATTGTTCCTTCCTAAATGGAGCACTTTGCATTTTTCCTTATTAAACTTCATCCTGTTTACCTCAGACCATTTCTCCAATTTATCCAGATCATTTGAATTATGGCAGTTGCAACACCTCCCAGCTTGGTATCATCTGCAAACTTAATACATGTACTCTTTATGCCGATATTTAAATCGTTGATGAAGATATTGAACAGAACCGGTCCCAAAACAGACCCCTGTGGAACCCCACTTGTTATATCTTTCCAGTAGGATTGTGAACCATTAATAACTGCTCTCTGAGAACGGTTATGCAGCCAGTTATGCACCCACCTTATAGTAGCCCCATGTAGGTTGTATTTGCCTAGTTTTTATTGATAAGAATATAATGCGAGACCATATAAAATGCCTTACTAAAGTCTAGGTATACCACATCCACCACTTCTCCCTTATTGTTATCCTATCAAAGAAAGCTATCAGATTGGTTTGACATAATTTGTTCTTTACAAATCCATGCTGGCTGTTCCCGATCACCTTATTATCTTCCAAGTGTTTGCAGATGATTTTCTTAATTACTTGCTCCATTATCTTTCCTGGATGTTACCAGTCCACCAAAAGTTTGTGAATGGGTTTGCAGGTCCAGATGGGAACTACTGGCCTAGTGTGTGTGATCATGTCTCCCTCTAGTGGCCTCTGTGACACACTGTGTTCTCCGTGTAGCTCAAGTGGTAAGGCTCTTCCATAGGGAGTGTGGGGAGTCCTCTCCCTCAGATCACGAAGCAGCAGTGAAGCCACACCACAGCAGGCACTGCTGTCTCAGGGGTGCATTAATGCCCCCCACAGCCTGGACTCCTCCCCATCCAAGAAGAGAAATGTCCAGTTGTAATCTACATAATGCCATAGCCACTGCCTCCCCAACATTTTCTGCACACTGAGGCACCAGGAAGACACCAAGGCAGAGAGATGTCCCCAAATCCTTTCTTCTGGTGAGTCATAGCTTTTTATGGTTGTGAGAAGGGGGGCAGGACTTGGTCCAAAACACAAATTCTATAAATTAGGCTAATTCTTCAAATAAAGAGGATGGCAGTATTTATTTAAAAAAAAATGAAAAGAGGCATTTTGGTATAGAAATACATATTTATATTTCTCTCCCCGAGATATGGGAACAGCCCTATGTTTGGGGCCATGCAAAACTAAGGCCATTTCCTATCTCTACTGCACATTCCACAATTTACTGCCTAAAAGAAACTTCCATTTGTCTTCAGGGAGAGCTCAGCACTGCAACGAAAAGCAGAATAGGTCCTAGAGCAGGGGTAGCCAACCCATTCCGGGCAAAGAGCCAAGATAGCAGTGGACTGCCCCTTTAAAAGGAGCCACCGGTTGCATTTGGTCGAGGAAAAAAAAAAAAGCTTTGCCCCTTTAAGAAAATGCATTTAAACGCATTTAGAGGCTTTTTGGCCATATTAGGCTCCTGCCGGCTGACACTATCTTTAATTCTAGTCTTTCATGGCCACGCCGGATGGCTCCCCTGCCCAGGTCAGCAGAGGGAGCCCGGAGGAGAGGGCCATTTTTGGGGACACTGGGGGGGGGGCTTATGAGCCACGAGGGGGGCTTTGCGAGCCACACCCTGAGGGAGGGGGGGAAGAGCCGCATGCAGCTCTCACGCTCGGGTTGGCCACGGCGGTCCTAGAGAGTCACGGAATTTGAGTAGAACAGTTTGACTATGGGTGACTGGAATTCATAGGTTCCTTTACAGGGGACAGGATTGTCCTCACCTCTGGTAGTACTTGCACATTCCTCTGATTGAGCCTTGTTTCAGAGACATCTCAGTGAACATTTCCTATTACTTCTCTTACCTCTCTCCCCACCTCACTCTGAGATGTATGCAGATACACCCTTGTGGCCTGTCTTCCAATACAGCAGCATGAGTATGAAGCTTTCTTCTATACTACAGAGTGGAGTCAGCAAGGCCTGCTTAGTCACTTTATTAATTTATCCACAGATGCAAAAATTCACAGGGTACTAGTGGATGCATTGTCAGAACAAGAAAGCAAGCCATCCTGCAGGTATAGCCATATGGGCAAAGCATCCCCACGTTTTTCCCATCTTCATTTTGATGCCAAACCAAAAAACAATGAGGAGCTTAGGTCAGAGAAAATTTGGTCAGCCTTTTTGTCTTCACCAGCCCTCCTCCCTGGGACTGACGATCCAGAAGATTCTCTGTAGGCGTGTTGTCCCTGGCAAGCTATTTTTGACAGGGTCGGGCAAGATTAGAAGGGGAGAGAGGCAGCTCTAGAAAACAGAAATGGTGCTGGATAATTAGGAGAGGGTTACTTCAGGGCAGTCAGGAGCAGCTGACTCACCAACCCCAATAGAAGCACCAGAGATGGGGCTGCTATAAATCAATTAGGGCCAGCTGATTGGACTTCAGGCTGCTTCCTGGGTGGGGGTAGGGGAAGAGAAGTTTGGGAATGAGGTGGAAAAGAGCTATAGTTGATAAGAAAAGAATCAGAGAAGCTGATACAGAGGGAACAGCAGAGGCAACAGCAGCGTTGAGGGAGACAAGGAAGGTGAGGGGCTCCAACAGGGAGTGTTTGGACTCCCTTCACCAAGAAACCTGACAGCCCAGCCAGTAGCTGGGGAGGACTGGTTACCCCAATCCATGCTGACCAGGGGCATCTGCCTCAATACCCTCTTAGCCAAGGGACAGAAGCCCAAACCCCAGCAAGGGCAAGCAGGACCATGCCACAGTACTTAGACTGTTTGTGGACTGAAGAGGAGTCTAGGGCCCAGGAGTAGGACTGACCCTGCCACATCTCCACTAGTTAGTGGTCTAGTCACTTCTCTACACTTTAAATACACAACAGCTTCCATCAGCAATTTCCTCCAGGTTTAGTGAATAAACTGCCACAAATCATGAAGTCTCGATAACATTGGGGTTTTTTTTGTCTTGTTTAATAATCTGGTTCATTTTAGTGTTGGAATTGCAGCACTCTTGAACAAAGTGATAGAGAATCTTACACAGTCTACCTACCCCCTTCTCTGTGCTCCCCCCCCCCCCATTTGCTTTGCTCATTTTAAAAGCTGATAATTTGAAGGGAAAGTAGGGATGAGCAGGAAGTAGAGTGTTCAAGTAAAAATCAGAGATACAAATTCAGTTCTGTCCCATTATTGGTTTCCCCTGCAGGTATATACATTTAATAGAACAGACTCCTTGTTTGAGAAATCAGGGTGCAAAGTAAGGTAGCATGTGAGGGAAGGATGTACAGAATAAGAAAAGATGATCTGACCTTTGTTCCCTGATAGATGTAAAATTAAAAATCTCAAGAAGGTTTTTCTCCTGTAAAGTTTCAGGCAGCCACAGGAATGTATCTCTAGGAAAAAGCTGGCTGAGTAAACTGGATAGAACAAGTTCAGGGCAGTGTTGCAGCATGCTCTGACGCCATTCAGGAGGGGGGAGAGGGAGGGAGAACTCCAGCTACACATTCAAACAGCAGCTGCAGGGCCACCACGTGCTTCAACACTAAACAGCAGCAGCAAGCCACAGTGTGAATTTTAGGAGTGGGTAGGGAAGAAACGGGATAACTAAGGATAGTAGAATTACAGTGTTTTCTTTCCTCAGCAGTTGCATGTAGAGGGGTTGTGTTCCTGCTCCAAGGAAACCGTGTTTATTGCTAAAAGTTTGGCAAGGGCCATAAAGAAGCTAGGGCAGAGCTGGGATCATGCTAAGACACGAAACTGTGCCTGTCACAATGACTAGGACTGGTGATGCGGTACACCAGTAGTTCCACTTTCTAATGATACTTTCTTGAATTTAGTGTAACCAGAAGATCAGCGTGTGGGTGTGCTCATTAACCTTTTCTTGGAATTAAGTCAGTTTCTTCATTTAAATAAAATAGTTGCTTTTTTTTGTATGCTGCATTGTCAGGTAGCAGAACCCCTCACGTAGTAAAGTTGAGGTGTTTTTCATCTTTTCAATGGTGGAGAAAAAAAAGATTTTCTTTATTCACATTCTCAGGAAAAAAAGACCGCAGATTCCCTGAAACAAATGGAAGCGGCATCTATGTAAAACAAGGAACCAATTTGGCCCAATCAGTGCAAATCCACTAATACCCCTCTTAGAGTTCTTACTGTGTATCCTGCCCTAGATTGGTTATGAAATACTGTGGAATTTGCCAACCTTTTTTTTTTTTTAAAGAGAGTGAATATTTTGTAAAGAAGGATTAAAATCCTGACTTGTTTGGCAGTGTACCAACTGCAATTCCAAGGATAGCGAGCCTCTGATTTATACTGACAATCTGCAACCCCAATGTTAGCCTAATTTCTCACTGCCTTCCACACTCTGATTTGATAGCACTATAACCTTTCTCTTGTGATAGGGAGTGTGGCACTAGGCCCCTACTGAGTACATGGGGAAGTTTTCCTATTTGCAGATACCACCAATGGGCCCACATCTAGTTCTTCTGTGGAAAAAACTTTCACTTTCAGAAGGTTCTGCTGTATATCTACCTGAGCTACATTTTTAATTATTATTGCAGAAATCCTCTCTGTTGATTTAAGTACGCTAAGCATTTCTGCAGAGGAGTGGCAATGGACATATAAAAACTATTTAACTAGGTAATAATATTGCCCCAGCACTGTGGTATTTAAGCACCTCATCAACATTACTGAATAGAAGATTCAGAATAAATGACTGGGTTTCACTTTTCTAACAAAGTCTCCACAAGAAAAGTTGGCCTTCGGAGTTAACTAAATAGAGCAGGCTTCTTAAAGACAATGGGATTACATTCTGATCTCCAGTACCCTAATGTAAAGCCACAGCAACTTTACTGAACTCATCAGCGTTATTCTAGATTTCTACTCTGGCACACCAAGTGTAATTTGGCCTGGAGTTTTAAAGCCTTTCTTAATTATCTCCTTGCTGGGCTATTCCCACATCAGATGACACCACTATTCCCTTTCTCTCCACCCAAAGCTGAGCGTGGATATCTGTAAAGAATGCCTTATGATGCCAATGAGCAACATTTTATGGCCTACTACTCCTACCACACCACTTTTACAATGATGTAACACCACCGACTTCTGTGGATTTATTCCAGATTTACACTGTGTAAGTGAGAGAAGCATATTGCAGCTCCATAAGTAAACCAAGTGCACCAGATTCTGCTTTTAATTATACTAGTGTAACACCATCAAAAGTCACTTGGAATTAGTCTGGTTTTACACTGGCATAAAATGATATAAAATCTTGTCCAGATGCTCTAAACCTGTTTAAGAAAGGTAAACTTATCCTTATTTTCCAAATCAGAAAGCTGAGGCACAGCATTTAAATTATGTTCCCAAGGCTACACTGTAAAGTCAGTGGTAAATAGATATCCTGGAATTGGGACTTTCAGTTTCAAACTCTAGACAAGAGAAGTTAGCATTTGAGACCTATACTACTGGCTCTATTATTGTTTATTTGCATTACAGAAGCATGTAGGGTCCTGGTCCAAGACTATGGTTCCTATTGTTCTAAGTGCTGTACAAATACAGAACAAAATAGCAGCCTCTGCTCCAAAGAGGTTACAATCTATGTAGAGCAGTGTTTTTCCTGTTTACATGTATTCCATGCAGGAAATGTTTAAATCAACCCAGCAACTTATTTCTTATTTTTTTTATCCTTGCTGACCCTATAATCCAAATGCAATTTACAGAATTTAAAGATTTGCTTAATTTGTAGATATTTATTATAGTATCAGTGCTCATTATTTCCATTAATTGAGAACATAATCCAATGTGTGCAAGTATATTTCTCTAGCAGTGGTTAATATGCAGAAGTACAAGTGAACTTGGGTAATCAGCATAAAGGATGGGGAAAGGAAGACAATGAGAGAGCACTGGAAAAGCTGTCAGCAATGGTGTGCTACTACAGACTACAAGGAGATTCCCTTTTGCTTCCATCCCCTTCTTTTACTAACATACATTCTCTTTTTCTATAACATGAATTTAGAAACCCTGGGCCAAATTAATCCATGTTTTAGTTCCACTAGGGCCAAAGAAATTATACCAGGATGAACTTGGCCTGGTAGGAGTACCATTCTTTACATCCCTGGTAAATCTGACTATAAGTAAAGAAGCTGGAGAATAAGATATAAAATAACTAAGAATTCTGAAAATAATGGGTCAAATCCTTTAGTTCTTAATTAAGCAAACCACAGATGTGCCTAATTAAAAAGAGGCACAGCTTAAAAAATAATCAAATTCTGCCTATAAGTTTTTGTTTGATTTTTTTAAAACTTGCAATTCTTACATTTAAACTCCTAAGATCGCTATAATGGAAAGAGATGAGAGAGAAAAATATTTCTCTTTAGTTTTTCAGTTTGCCCACTTGACAGCAATTTGTATATAGTCAGTTTCACTGTTGCACTGTAGTCAATTTCCTCTGTTTTTATTGAAGATCTTTCATAAAGCAACAGACAGAAAAAACATTTTTAGACATAGGAAAATGTGGTTGCAAAGCCACAAATTGGCAGGGGGACTTGGGCAGGTGCAGTATCTGAAACTACTCGTAACTCTTTTCATTTTAGTTACAAGATTTGAATTTGATGGTGTCCCTTTAAAGGATGCAGTATTCAGATGATTACTTGGTTGGTTGTTTTCCCCCCTTTTGTTTACCGATTCCAGATGCTACTGCCTGCATGCCCTCTGTAAATGACACTTACCTAGCAGTAGCTAAGAACCACATTCAGAGTTAGAATTGTAAGTCTTTTCCAACACCAGTATGAACTAGAAATAAAACCGTGTAGTTGACTACATGGTTAACCGATGAGCGTGGGCTGGTCAGTTAATCCTCTTGATTATATGCAGCTCCTCCCCTTGCCTGCTGGCTCTGTATCACAGGCAGCAGCAGGGGGGAGCCAGTGCCAGTGGGAAGCTAGCTTTTAAGCCAGCACCCCCACATGCCTGCTCCTGTGGAGCCGCCTGCTCCCCTCCCTCCACACTGCTGCCCCCCACAGAGGCAGCAGCATGGGCGGAGGGGAGGAGGTGGGAACCAGTGCTCACGAGGAGCTGGCTTAAAAGCTGGCTCCCACAGAGCCGACTGCCCCCCTCATCAGCCTCTGATACAGGAGGCAGCAGGGCAGGGCAGAGACAGGGGAATGTGAGCTGGTGCTTGCCGGGAGCCAGCTTAAAACCAGATACCTGCAAGCACCAGTTCCTCCCCTCCCCCCCCCCCCGATATTTGTGTATCCGCTGATTATTAGCAGCAGATATACGTTTACACAAATAAACATATTTTAACATCCCTAGGATTAATGGTATGACAACCTGTGCTTTGAAAAAGTGTTCAGTTAGAAAACATCTGCGTAAAGAAGCTTTTTTAAAAAAAAACAACTATCAAACCTACAGGATACCAAAATATCAACTGACAATTGAAATTTCCCTGTTTTGTAGTTCTGGCTAGTCTTTGACAGCCCTGATATTTGTAAATAGTTAAAATACTTTAAAAATATGTATTTCTTTGCTTGAAGTAGGTATATTGAAATAGTATTATTGTCTTTTCTAAAACAACTTAAGTACCATTCTTCATCCTGTTTCCTTCCATTGAACATACATATACACTCTGCCTTTTGAAAAGAATAAGCTTAGTTTCAACCAAGTTGAAGACTCAGAGGTTATAGGGGTAAAAACAGTAACATATCATATAATAAAATAAAGAAACACACAGGGCTATCCTCTGATGTAATTCAAACAGGCAGCTCTTATTTGGAGGTCAACATTTGGTCCTTTGGAGGATTTAAGTGGCTAGACCTACAGTATAAGTAAGATTTCCCACTACTCTTTTACAGGCAGACACAATGATAAGGTACCAACTACATTAAAGTGCACATTTTGTAAGCTCAGAAAGCAGTGGGTGGAGGGAGAGGAAGGAAAAGGAGGGGGATTAAGTCAATAATTATTCTGTTTGAGAAACGGTAGAAGTAAACACCAAACTCTAGCTGATCTGATTCCATCACAGATTCAGTAAACAACAAAAACATGTGCTGTTTCATCGAGTCAGAAGACTAAGAAATGGTACCTATATTCCAGAGTACCAAAGACATGAGTAATATGTGCCCTTCCACAGCTCAATAAACAGGGCATATCTTCCTCAAAGGCTTTTCTGGAATGGAGCTGAAGTTGTTTAAACTATTACTCTATCAGATTTACATTTCCCACACTAAACCCAGTCAGCTTTATTGCCAACATCCCTTCTACAAAATGGGACCTTTGGCTTTGAAGATCCACTTTAAGAAATCTAGACGGGCAGTAAAGTTAAATCAGAATCCATGGCAACAACGTGGGTTAAACGAAAGCTCTTTATCAGCTCCCACTAAAAAAAAGGGCTCAAAGTATCTGTCCAATAAGGTTTGCTAAATGGATGTAAGACACAAACTGGGAAGTTGCAGAATATAAAGAATTCCTGCTATGCTTTCCCAACCCGCCTCCTTTATGTGCAAGAGTGTTCCGTAAAACAGTTTTTGAATGCACAAGCTTTTCACATCTTGAGACATGGGTTCAAACTTGTGTTTGGTTGTAAGTCTCCATTTCTTCCTCAGTGGAGAAAGCACACACACCATATGTACACAAGTTGATACCCAGGAGACGCCCATGACAAAGGCTAGGGAAAACAATGGGATATATCAACAGAATTTTGGCATTTTTCTATATTTTCTGAAGAATTTCTCTCTTCTAATTTTCAAGATAATCCTCTAAATTTGACATAATGTGGTTCTGTCTGAGTGGTACAGAGAGACAGTCCTACACAACATCTAAAAAAAGTATAGAGGTGTCTGCCAGTCATCCTAGCTGAGTGTTAACTCTGAAAGCTAACAATAACAATCATGTCTTGTCCACACTTCCTGCCAATATCTTCAATGCAACCCAAATTCAAACTTTTTCTAGATAACACACCTCAGAGCACAAGAATAGTTTTAAAACATTGCTTTTAGAAACTTTTGCTCTATCCACAAAGGCCAATAAACAGTGCTAGCCAAAACTCTGTTCAAAACATAAAAATTGTTTTAGAACTTTATGTTTTCAAGCATGGACAGGGCTTAAATGTCCATACTGTTAATTATTTTGCTTCTGAGCAAACAATATGCCTTTGTCCCGGGCAGCTGGATTTTCATAAAGAACATTCCACAGAAAGGCAGTAACAAGTTCTTAAGAGGCAAATAAGTGAATATCTATCAAATATACATTACAGACATATCTCATGTGTGTTTTGAGATATTAGCTGGACTCCACGGAACATATTTTCATGCGTAACCTTAGTTAGTTTTATGCTTTGAATAAATTAGGTGTGGCAGGCTTCATCAAATAAGCCAGGGCAAGAAGGGAAGCAAGACCATCTCAATGAGAAGGGAGGTGCTGAGATGACCAGGAGATCTTTTTCCCCTGAAATTTTCATGCAGAAAGATTCCATTGAGGCCTCAGTAGCTTTTTTATTTTTGGGGTGAAATTAAAAAGACAATTTTATTTTAAAGTACTCAAAAACTCACAGTGGTGAACAAAAAAGTCAACATTTGCCATTTGCCAGTTATCAGGCTCACCACGGTTATTTCCTCTTCTAATTATGGAAGGACTGCAGCGTCTCAGATACCAATACATACTAACGGATATCAGATGGTTACTTTTTAATGATAACCACTATGCTGGTGTTTTCATGTGTGCCTTGAGTGTATTTACTTCAGGCAATACCACACATTTTCCTGGAGTTTCCAAATATATCTGCTGAGTATTTACTTCAGACAGTACCACGAATTTTCCTGGAGTTTCAAAATATGACTGCAGTGTCTGTCGGAAAACTGTAAAGAATTTGCATGATTTCCTACAGACTTCTTGTGGCCCTGACCCAAAAATGGAATAGCAGAAGTGAAGTAAAGGAATTGTCACAACGGTATAAAACAATAAATTATATTGTCTCATGACCAACAGTAGCAAAGGAGGGAGTCTTCCTCAGTGACCTCCACAGTGAATATAATTGTGCCCCCGCACAGGTGGAGTTTGAGCTGATGCTTTGAAACAAACAAAGCCCTCACAACATCTCACCCTTACTCCCACCAGATCAAAGTCATTCCCTCAAAAGAGACCAGCACAAGGCCTATTCATAATTTAAGTCAAAAGAAGGGCTAAGGATGTCAGTGCTATGTATGCTTTACAGATAGGCTGCGTCTAGACTGGCATGATTTTACGCAAATACTTTTAACGGAAAAGTTTTTCCGTTAAAAGTATTTGTGCAAGAGAGCGTCTACACTGGCATGTGCTTTTGCGCAAAAGCATCCGTGCCCAGTATAGACGCTCTCTTGCCCAAGAAAGCTCCGATGGCCATTTTAGCCATCGGGCTTTTTTGCGCAAGAAATTAACGTTCCTGTCTACACTGGCCCTCTTGCGCAAGTATTCTTGTGCAAGAGGGCTTATGCCTGAGCGGGAGCATGAAAGTATTTGCGCAAGAAGCACTGATTTTGTACATTACAAAGTCAGTGTTCTTGCGCATATTCTCGCGGCCATTGTAGACAGGCGGCAAGTTTTTGCGCAAAAGCTTGCCAGTCTAGATGCACCCATAGTTTTTACCAGGTCCAGCCCCTTACTAAGTCTTACTAAGACATTTGCTTCAAAATGTACTGAAGCTGAGAATTCCTCAAGTTAAAAAAAATCTACTATTTTGCAATGCATGATTATCTGTCTTCAGCCTTTGAAATCGGAGGGCTTTCTTGCTCATTCATAAAGAGTTAATAAGGTGCACCCAACTGGCCCTCATCAGGGTAGTCATTTTTATGGACTTTATTCACATACTTAGTTCCTTCTTTCCAAAAGCATTGCATTTTTTCACCTCTCTTGTTATCGAAGCTCTCTACCTTCTCACACTCCACCTTAATGCCTCCAATTATTTTCATTTCTCTCATTTGAACTTTTATTTCATTTTATTTTTTATTTCCGGTATGTCTTTTGCAAGATGAAGTGAACAAAATTCAAAACAACATGGAAAGCAAACTGTGTAAGAGTAGTTTACATTGCTCCCTCCAATTAGCTGTTTTGTGGCTGTTCACGCTCTGGAAGGGAGAGGGAGGAGAGGGGACAGAGTGTGAATCAGTGGATTCATGGTGCTCCCAAAGTGCTGGGAGGAAGGGGGAAAAGCAGATAAGTGTAGTGCTCCAGTGCGTGAGAGGTGCATGAGGGAAGGCAGCAGAGAAAAGGTATGCAGGCTGCAGGTGGAACCCCAGTGGACTGCAGGCCGCAGGTTGCCCACCACTGGTCATGTGGTCCACTGAGATGAAGGAGGTCCACTCACAATTCCTGGTTGCCCATCGCTGCTCTGCTCTACTCTTCCTCTCCCCCTCCCCCCCCCCCCCCCCCAGTGTCTTCTATGTGCGAGCTGGGCTCTGCCAGGTCCAGCAGCAGTGACTGACGGCCAGCAGCACAACAGCCCATTTCTATGGAGCAAGGAAATTCTGTGCAATAAAATGTTAATTTCTGCAAAATTCTGCATTGCTCAATAATGCAGAATTGCTCAATAATGCAGAGAGAATAATCTCTCCCCAGGTTTTCTTAATCGCTTCTTGTGAGAGACTTTAATAAAAGCCCTTTAAGAATCTAAATAAATTACAGTATCTCCACTGGTTCTCCATTATCTGCTATTTTAACTTTTCAAAGAATTCTAATATATTAGAGACAATTTACACTTACAGAAGCGATGTAGTTTGTGTCTATCATATAATACTCAGGTGCTTTATAATGACATCTGTAATGATTTTCCTAACAATTTTCTTGGTACTTAAATAAGGGTCATCGGAATATAATTCCTAAGATCATCCTTACCACCTTTTTTAAAAGTAAGAACACTGGCTACTTTCCAGTATTCTGTTATAGTTGCTGTAATGATAAATCATTCTTTTTTTTTTTTTTTTGGTTCATAGCTCTCTTTGTAGTTTCTTCCGAACTTAAGGAGGAATACCATACGTTCTAAATGGCATCTTACCACTTAGTTTGATTTGTACCATCCTTATTAATTTTTCTTGATGTCTCTACCTACCCCAACAATGTGCCCTTTCCTGGAGTTAAAATTAAACTCAGGAAGTAAGCACACACTGTAGAAAAGACCTATGAAAATAAATCAGTTAGTGTTTCTACAATTTTCTCATCTTCTTTGATTGCCTGAGTATCTTTGTGATCTAGTTGGCTTATTAGGTCTTTGGTATATTTCCTACTTCTCACATATTTCTGTTGAAGAAATCACTGTATTTTTGTCTGTTTGTCCTTTTCATTCCCTCTCATCCTTCTAGGTCTTCATCTTATCTACCAAAGCTTATGGTCCACTCTACTAGGATTACTTGAGCTGAATTTCCTTTTATAAACGCTATTTCTTTGTCTGGAGTAAGCATTTGCACCTTTTCATTTAACCGCAGTGTTTCATTTTTCTCTACTTTTTCTTCCCCCGTCCCTCTTGGATATACAGACAACCCTTATAATTTTGCACAAGACATTACTTTTATTCACAAAAATGTCTTATCCTAATTCAACTGTATTAAACTGTTTGATTCAATAATATCCTGAAGCTCTGAGTTCCAATGATTGTTTTTTAAGCTTTGTAGGTCAAATTCTCAAACAGTGTAAAAACAGCATTACTTCACCACAGCCAGTCCTACTTTCCCCTATCTGAGCAGAAGTTTTTTCTGTGCAGATTCAATAAATTATTATTTCCTCACTTTTTTGTTTCAAACTCTTTCAAATTAGTTTCCTCACTGCTCTATTCCCATATGGCAATTGTGATGTTCTTTCATTCCCATTTCCTAAAATCTGCCTTCTTGACATTAGGAATCACAGTAACATTAATAGCTTATGAATATATAATACCTTTAATTTAGAAGCATCCCAAAGCACTTTTCAGACCATACAGAGTGATTTTTTTTAATGTGAATCATCCTTGATTAGAAGGAAGAGCTAGCGTACCAAACAAAAATGTTGCACAATAGTATAGGAGAGGACGTGAAAAATACCTTCTGCAATTGATACTGCAAGGAAACTTCAGGCAGGCAAAATATAATTATCCTGCCTGGACAGACATTATGGTAAATGCTTGTTCTCATGAAAACAGTGCCAGAGGTTAGTTACCATAATATTGGTCAAAATTCTTGAAGATACATCTCACGTGAAACATCACCCCTGCCCCAAACCTTTTACACCAGGTAAAAGGGTTGGATTGGCATAAAGCGACTTTAAAATCCATGGCTGTAGTTGGGTGAGGATTCCCGCTGTGCAAAAGACAGCTGTATGGCTGACCTCTGAGAACCCCTTACAGAGGCACAACACGGTATTCACCCAGCACAATTAGCACCCCTAAGCTTAGTATTGCCCCAATATCTACCTTAGGCATTTGAACAGCACACTACTGCCTAGTATCTGAGTGAAATACTTATCAAAAGGGTACAGTGTTACCAACTCATCTACCAACACTATTTCCTGCAGCATCCTGTATTCTTGGAAATCTTCAGCTCAATTAGGCTACATTTACACTGCAGAGCTATTTTGGGATACCAGAAGTATCCCGAACTAACTACTCAGCGTCTTTAAATCAGCCCGTTATTTTGAAATTGATTTTGAAATAACGGATGTGCTATTCCGGCATCTCTGTAACCCTTGTTCCACGAAGGTTAAGGGATGTTTCGGAATAGCACTTTATTTTGAAATTTGGTGCTGTATAAACAGCACCAAATTTTGAAATAAGCTATTTCAAAATTACGTTGAAATAAGCTACGCAATTCGCATAGTGCAAATTGCATAGCTTATTTTGAGGTAAGGGTGCAGTGTAAATGCACCTATAGAGACCTGCCGCACCCTTAATTTTAAAGATATGTCAAGATCACAACCCTTGGTAGTGCCATGCAAAATGCAAACCTTCACCTCCGTGAGTAGTATTGATGTTAGTTACAGTATGGTGATTCTTAAACAGTGGGTTAATAACTCCACTCACATCTTGAACAAAATCTTGTTTTACAGCGGTCCAAATCAAAAGTTGACTCTTCTCATGAATGTTCCCAGAAAAATTGTTCCAAGAAGTAATTATTTATGGTATTGACATTTTATTCCTGTAAACTATGTCCCAATACAATTTTGTATCTAATATCTTATATTTGAGTAGCTGGAGCTACCTATTATTACAGTTCTAGCAGAATGTGGCTCCCTAACCTCTGCATTTGCTATCCCTGCTCTGATCTAAAGACTGATAGCACATCTCTTATGGCTGTAGTTTTATTCTTATGGCATCGGCTCTTTAATCCAGGCAAATTCTACTTTATGGTTCTTCACACAGAAATACTCTTTTGAGAGGGTCTATAGAATACCTTAAGCACAGCATTATTTCTCTACTTCTGCAAACTAACCAGTGTTTTCTATAGAGTTTATTATACCCAGAGATTACAATATTGATCATTCCCCTCTCTCTATGTTTCAGAAAGGCCAATTCAATCTACATATCTGTCAAAGTTGTCAGGTATTCCCCAACTCATCTACTCTTCTGTATCCAATCTCTTCAGTTTGTATATGGCTATTTCATTGTCCATATACAAACATGGTAAACCATTTTTGCATCTATACAAACTCATGGTACGCTCAGATCTTGAATACTGCGTACAGATGTGGTTGCCTCATTTCTAAAAAAGATATATTGGCATTGGAAAAGGTTCAGAAAAGGGCAACAAAAATGATTAGGGGTTTGGAATGGGTCCCACCCATATGAAGAGAGATTAAAAGGACTTGGACTTTTCAGCTTAGAAAAGAAGAGACTAAGGGGGGATATGATAGAGGTCTATAAAATCATGACTGGTATGGAAAAAGTGAATAAGGAAAAGTTATTTACTTGTTCCCATAATATAAGAACTAGGGGCCATCAAATGAAATTAATAGGCAGCATGTTTAAAACAAACAAAGCTTTTTCTTCACAGTCAACCTGTGGAACTCCTTGCCAGAGGATGTTGTGAAGACAAGGACTTTAACGGGTTCAAAAAAGAGCTAGATACATTCATGGAGTTTAGGTCTACCAATGGCTATTAGCCAGGATGGGTAGGAATGGTGTCCCTAGCCTGTGTCTGGAAATGGATGACAGGAGAGGGATCACGTGATGATTACCCTGTTGTATTTATTCCCTCTGGGGCATCTGGTATTGGCCCCTGTCGGCAGACAGAATACTGGGCTAGATGGACCTTTGGTCTGATCCAGTAGGGCATTCTTATGTACTTGTTAAAACTAAAGACTAAGGTAGAGCTTTTGCAGAACCAATTGGGAAACTCCTCCGGTGCCTTCAATACTATGATTAGTGCTATCCCAAATTAAAAGACACATTATATATATTTGCTATCCCAAATTAAAAGATATATATATATATATATATATATATATAGATAGATAGATAGATAGATAGATAGAGATATATATAATTAAAACCATAGGTGTGCGCAAGGGGTATGCCAGGTGTGCCCAGGCACACCCTAATGTCTCAAAAAAGTGGCTTTGCGTTTTAATTTAATCGCATGATACGCTCTTTTAAGTAAAGTTTAGTTGTTAATTTAAAAAAAATTAAGTTTAGTTAAGTTTTAGTTTCTTTAGTTTGTTTGATGAATAAAAATAATGTCCTTTATGACTGAGTATTCAATAAATGTTTGCCTTTAAAAAAAAAATTCCCTGGGTGCACATCCTAATGAAATGTGCTGCACACGCCTATGATTAAAACAAACAAACCAACCAACCCTGATGTGGTAAAGTATACCTTTACATCTTCCCCTCTTTTAACCCTCTGCTGCTGCCTGAGTTTCTATTTAGAGAGAAGGAAATGTGGGACCCCAAAACTGATTAGTCTGTTATCTTAGAGAGAATTAAACTCTACTTAAAACCTACTCAGCAACTTGCAGTTAAGACAATAGCCACACAGTGAGAATTATTTTAAAACAGCTTTTTATTAAACAACATGTCAGTCTTTAGGAAGGATGATGAGGCGAACAACCATTTCAATACGATTTAAAAATTAAAAAAATGAAAAAAGAAAGCTCCCATCCTCTCGCACCAAAGCAGAATCAGAGGAGAAACTAAGTGCGACATGTTAACAGAGAAGCACTCCAATTAATGTGTTACAGCTCCTTTAAACAGAGAACAAACGGCACTGCTGCTCATGATACTGGAGGATGCAGAGCAATAATTGTCACTTAGCCACTTAACTCCCTGCTGCATGGCTCACTCACTCATTGTGGTTTATCTCTCAGCCAATTACTGCTGTCATTTGCATTTCAATGTATGCCGTCAGGAGCCAGTGCAGCAGAGTCAACAGCGGAACAGGAAATAGAAGCAGAGTAACTTGGTTACTTCAGGCTGGCTTAAAGTTAGGCAGTATTTTATAATTTGGGGGGTGGGAAGGGCAGGGTTGTTGTTCTACTACGTATGTGGCCTCATGAAGTTGGATATATATTTTTCCTTCAGGCAAGTTCAAAGACCTGGCAGACAGAATACTGGCCAGCTTTTGCCAGATGGCGTAATTCTGATGAAAATTCAGAAAGAGGAAATAAAGCCAATAGAACGTTAGTTTAGACTGAGACCTGACAAGACCCAGCAGAGGAATCTGTAAGGACAGCCTTTAGAGCTAGCTAGAGAAATACATATTGTGTAAATGCAGGAGTCCCACTTATTCTGAAGGCATTATGGTGTTCTGGAATATTTTAGTCAAAGCTCACTTTCTCAGTAGCTCCAGGTCTACAAAAAGTGTAGAAAATGTGTTCAGCTTGCAACTCTGATTTTATAGCTTGTCCCTTCCTTCTCTGTGGTCTTCATTCTAGAAGCACAATGCAACCATCTTATTTTATGTTAATATTCAGACATTTCAACTGAACTGGTTAATGGTTTATTTCAGGAGGGATATGTCTGTGTATTCACAAAGTACCACAGCTGGCATTTACTGCCAAGGTTCAGCCACATTTTAAAAATCTTTAGTTCTTCACAATATTTGGGGATCAGATTCTTAGTCCTAGCTGACAAGTAATACTCAGCTTATCAGCATGCTCCCTATGACATTCCATCACCACAAGTTGTACAGCAGTCACCCAAGGGGATAGGGAAGACCTTTTGTAGCTGGATCTAATTCAATGTGGTATCTGAAACCAAAATAAGATTTCTGACTTCTTCGGCCAACAAGAACCAGATGATGTACAGAACAATCAATTTTATTTGCTGACAGGGTAAATTTCCATGGGTTCTTCCATGAGTGAGAGAAAAATATTCAGGGGGCAACTCAGACTATCCACCCTCTGTGCACACAGAGTGAGATACAAAGAACTGGTGAAGTGCTAACTATATTTAACCCTCCTACTTGGGAGTATGTAAATGAGAGCGGGTTTGTCACTGGCTAACTGCAATCTTCAGGCTATAACTCCCCACAGAGTATTTAAAAATGGTTCTGTTAAATGTTTACCTACAGAAATCAGAAACAAAACAAAAAATTGAGACTTTTTTAATTAGTCGCCAGAAAAATGAGGGGTGACTTAAATTTGTAATGGCACCTAGCCCACTGCTCCTAATTATGGAAACCCTACACTTTCACACACATACACACTTTCAAAATGCCTTCACAATCCACCACCTCTCACAAAGAGAATGAATGATCCAATGCAGCTCTGACAAAGCAAGTAGCCAGAGTGTGAACCTCAGTTAATTAAAGGCCAATACAAAAGTAACTTACGCTTCCTTTTGTCTCTCTTTATGTGTTTTAAATGCTTTTTTTGGCTGACCAAATTACTTGAAACTCTTTATATTAATAAGCTGATCTGTTACTGGCTCCCTGTTTGCTAAACTGAGCCAACAAACTGCTCTTTTTCTTTTGTCTCCAAGCCAAAGGAAACTTTATGCAGAATGAAATCTCTCCCTCCCCCTCCAGTGAATCACAACACAATGGTGATCTGGAATCCTGCCATTTTAAATCACCAAGAAAAAAAATGCTAAGCCTAAACAACAAGTCAGGATTTGGAGCAGGGCTTCTGAAACAAGAAACCCTCTCCACCAGAGCCTATATAGCTACAGATTAAGGTCTTTTTATCCTAAACACAACCACTGTGCAAGGTACTGCTAAAGCTACCCTTCAGTATTCCAGCTAATGTTGAGTTTGGCTGGGTTCATGTGCTTTCACAGTTCTATATTATAGTTCACTATGTTACAAAATGGAACACAAAGTCTTTTGTTTCCTTATTTACCAATCCCCATCTGACAAACTTGTAAGGCAGGAATCATGTCAACTGTGTGCAGTGGAAGTCGTGCAAAAAGAAAGGCAGATTGAATGATGGCCTGGACAAAAAAGTCCACTGGAATCATCTGGGGTGAATTTGCTGACGTTCAGTGCTTATGAAAGTGACAAAGTGATATAATATGGACTGCAGCCAAGATCAGTGCCAGTAGGCTTAAGAATGCTCTGCACATACAGCTCTGCTTATACGCCTCCATCCAGACCAGTAATACCCTGTCATTCTTATCCAGAGCAGAGAGCAAGGAGCTTTGTAGTTTTGGGAAATCCTCAAACATGGTGAGTTGAAACCAAATGCATTTCACATGTAATAATCAAAATCTGAAAACAGTTCACCAGAACTGAAATAATGCATCAACCCACTACACTGTGCTTCCCAAATTTCTAGAGTTTGGAATGTTTCCTATCAAAACTCCCAAAGGAAAAGGAATAGTGTGATAGTTCAGAGCACCTGGGCGCTGTTTGCTGGGGATTTGCAGCCAATCTGTGCAACCTGCTCCAAAAAGGGGGAACAATCTGGCAGTGAAAAGCAGTCCACATCTGAGGTAGCCACTGCCAGTTTTATGGACTCCCAACTGTAAGTTAAAACTGCCCTTTCTTTAGTGGAATCCGCAGAGCAAACACCGTCTGCCCCTCCAGTAGGTGACCTCTCCCACCAGGGCAAAATACCTGCCTTCATAGGTGAATCACATTTTATATGTAGCTTCCAGAAGGATTTCTCATTAAGTCAATCTAATTTCCTGCCCAGTGTAGCTCACACCCCCTCACTATAATCTTCACACACTTATCTACACTAGGGCTGCCAACTTTCTAATTGCACAAAACTGAACACTCTGCTGCGCCTGTTCCCTGAGGCCATGACCCTTCTCAGAGGCCCTGCCCACTGTGCACTCCTTCTCCTCTCCTTCCATTGCCGGCTCTCCCCCACCCTCACTCACTTTCATTGGGCTGGAGCACAGGATTAGGGTGCCAGAGGAGGGTAAGGCTGGAGATGTGGGATCTGGGGTGGGGCTAGTGATAAAGGGTATGGGCTGAAGTATGGAGCTCAGAACTGGAGCAGAGGGTTAGGGTGCAGGCTCCAGGTGGGTGTGTGCGCTCTGGAGAGGCCATAAATGAGGGATTCAGCATGTGGAAGAGGGCTCGGGGTTGGAACAGGAGGTTGAGGTGCAGAGAAGGGGGCTCAGGGCTGGAATGGAGGTTCACTTGTGTGGAAGGAGGTGGGGGCGAGGGCTCTGGAAATTTGAGTGTGGGAGGGGACTCTGGTCTGATATAGGGAGTTGGGATTGTGGGGTCCCAGAAACACTTACCACAGCACCCTGGAAGTGGTGGCCAGGTCTCCGTCTGCATACTGCTCTTGCATCTGCAGGCACTGCTCCAGCAGTTCCGATTGGTTATAGTTCCCAGCCAATGGGACCTGCAGAGTCAGAACTCTGTGCACTGCCCTTACCCCTGAGTGATGACTATGCAGCTTCCAGTGGCGAGTTGAAGGGGTGGTGCCTGGGGGCAAGAGGGCAATGCACAGTCTCCCGGTGCCTAGGGAGTGCAGGGAACTAGTAGATGCTTTCTGGAGCCACAAAGAACCAAGGCAGGTAGAGAGCTTGCCTGAGCCCCAGGCTCCCGCTACACCACTGACCAGACTTTTCACAGCCTGGTTAGCACAGCAGACCAGAGCAGTCAGAGTCTTTTCAACTGGCCATTCCGGTCCAAAACCAGACACCTGGCAATCCTACTCAAAATAATCCATCTTTTATGCAAAGGCTCCTAGACTCATGCTATCAGGAGACGATGCTGCAGGTGCTACATATAAAACACTGGCTAAGCTGATTGGATGGTGGGAGCTAACACAAACAAAACAGCAGGACCTTTGCTGATTAGTACTAATTACTTGAAGCTGAAAGGGGAAATAAAAGGTAGACCTAAAAGACTTTAAAACACTAAGCCACTTTGAAGGAGGATACTCGATAGAACAAATTTCTTTTCTGCCTTCCAACATAGAAAGACAAAGTGCCAAACAGCGCAGGGCACTCAACTTTCAGATGAATTATTACATGTAGAAATCCTGTTAGATGTTATGTCCAATATTAAAATAAGACGGGCAGAATTAAAACAAAACACTGTATTCAGAACCAAATACTGTTCTTGCAGGTCTTTCATTTCATTCAGGGAGCTCTCTCTGACACTTCCAAATGGAGGTGTCAAATAACTGGGACCACTAATTGGATACACAGCCAAGAGAAACTTGAATATATTTCACACCCTAAAATTAAGCAATCAAGCCAGATTTCAACAGGTAACAAATATTCAAAGATCCCATTTACAGAAGAACTTCAGAGTTATGAACACTCCAGTTACAAACTGACCAGTATGCTATACACATCATTTGGACGTATTTAATCAGGCAGCAGCAGAGACCAAAATTATCCAACAAATGCACTAAAATACTGTGATAAACACAAATTACTAAAAAGAAAGGGGGAAGGGAAGAAGCTGTCTTTTTTTTCTGCATAGTAAAATTTCAAAGCTTTATTAAGTCAACCATTCAGTTCTGAACTTTTGAAAGAACAACAGTAACATTTTGTTCAGAGTTATGACCATCTGAGTTACAAACAACCTCCATTCCCAAGGTGTTCATAATTCTGAGATACAGTCTTCTACTAGGGACGTAAGAGACTAGTTGACTAGCCGATAAGCAGAAGCAACTAGTCACTTCCCCCCTCTTGTTGCCTCTATCAGAGAGAGGCAGGAAGAGGGGGGAGCAGGTGCCAGTGCTGGGGGGGGACGGCTTAAAAGCTGGTTCCCCCCAGCACCTTCTCCGTGGGGCGTAGGAAGGGTAGAGGCAAAGTGGAAATGGTGGAAGCAGCGACTGAAGGAGTCTCCACTTGCACCACTTCTGCTGCGATTTTGCTTTTGAAATGTATAAGAGCCCCAGTGGGGATCTTGTACATTTCAGAAGGAAGCCCCGCTGGTCCTGCACTTCCTGCAGCACCTCAGCCTTTAAAATGTACAAAAGCCCTAATAAGACTCTTGTACATTTTTTGAGGCTTATAGGATCTTTCGTAAAAGCGCCCCATTTTGGAAAGAACCGCGTCTAGACCGCCATTTCAATTTCGAAAGAGCGCTTTTTCGAAAGAGCGCCATTACGTGATTATGCAAATGAAGCGCGGGATATTTAAATCCTGGCTTCATTTACATCCCTCTGCCGACAGAGGGATGTAGTCTAGACATAGCCTATGACTATATACAACCACCTTCTGGTTATGTGGAGCAAAGCAAAAGGTTGTACTCCTCCATCTACCTGGCAGGATGGTAGGAGAGGCAGGCACTGAAACCACCACCCCCAGTCCTAGGCCTGTAAGATACGTCTTCACAGAAGTTAAACACCTATCGCTGGCCCATGTCAGTTGACTTGGCTTCATGGGACTCAGGTTAAGGAGCTGTTTAACTCCAGTACAGACATTTAGACTTGGACCACTTTGTGGCTTCCACAGCCTGGACTCCACCCCAAGGATCTACACCATAATTAAGCAGCCACTTAGCCCAAGCCCTGCATGACCAAATGTTTAATTGCAGTGTAGACAGACAGACGGCAAGCTGAATGAGGGTGGAGCAAAGGTCCTTTGTCAACAGTGCAACGGCTCCTTTGGTAGAGCAGTGCAACAGCTCCATCTGCCCAGTTGATTATCCAAAGCAGTGAGTGGGGTATGGATTCTGGATGAAGGAAGGGTAGGGTTCTCCCATGTTCAGAGAAGCAAAGTTGTGACACATACTTTGAAGCTAAGTGATCTCTGTCTTCTGACCAGACAGCTGACATATTTAGTCAGTCAACAGCAGAGACCAAAATAATCAAACAAATGCAGTATAATACCAAGCTGAGAGAAAATGAAACGCCAAGAGTCAAACTCACAAGAGTCAAGAAATGCAAAGAAAAGTTTTCCTCTTTCTCATTTCTGCTTGTTCTTTCTCCTCTTCCCCTTTTAGTGGGCACGTGCCTCCTTCCTCCTCCATTTCCATAGCATCCATTATCTCTGACCCCTTTGTATCCATAGGCATTAAGATTATCAATAGGTAAACTGGAGAAAGTTCTGTTAATCTAATCTGGACATTTCAACCTATAAAACTAACACGAAAAAGCCTGTGTTACTGATTTCAGTGCTTTATAACAAAAGGAGCTCAGAAAGTTTCAGGATACCTTTTACTTTATCAGGACTAGCTCAGCTGTTCCCAGTATTCACAAATGCATAATCTTTCATAGGGAAATTTAACAAATAACTTGAATATAGCTAGCATATCAAACGTATCTGTAACTTCAACCCAGTTACCCCATTCTTCTTTTCCCCTCCTTTAGCTGACCTTTTTTTTTAACTCTCTTTTTAACACAAAAAAAGAATGATGGGGGTTTAAACCAAGAAGAAAAACAAGCCTAGAGGTCTTTACATCTCCACACACACTTCCCAGGTTTTTGGTGTCCACAGAGACTGGCCACACTTTTCTTCCTCCTGTTTATGCTTTATGGATGGACTTGCAGACCACAGACCAGCTGCACTCACATTATCTAGGCTAGACATATTTCTTGGCCCATTTGTTGAGTATGCTGGCCACTGCATCAATGAAATAGCAATTGCTATGAGCACACATTGTAAAAGTTTCTTATTTTTTTATTGTTCCAAAATGCCTAATTAAGCAGAGATAACATTCCTGTATTTCATCAGCTACTCCCCTAAGGGCACTAAGGAAATGAGCTTTTTCCAGCAAATTGAACTTGTTTAGTATTTAAAAAGCAGCAAGTGGACTGACTTGCAGTTGTCATTTGAAAATGTACCATTTGGGTATCTTTAATGGCAATTTGATGCTTACATTAAGTACTACATATGTGGACACTGAAACATATTTAAAAATAAGTGTCACTCTAAGATTCTGTTTTGAAATACTGTGGTCAAAATGTTCAAACATGCCTGCAGATTGAGGGAGGGGTAAAGAGGGCAGTTGCCCTGAGGCCCTTTAAATCGCTGCTGGAGCACGATGCAGCGTGCTCTGTGTGGTTCTCAGGGTTGGCTGGCAGCACTACCCCAGCCCCCTGCCCCTTCTGCGAGCATGAGCCCCTCTGTGTTCAAACATGAGTACCTAAAGTTAGGCCTGTCCTCCATCTTAGATACCTAAGTCTTTGTGGAGAGAGACACTGGACTGAAAAAGGGTAGCCTGAATCGCCACAAAATTAATAGAAATCACTACAGCTCAGGAGCTGGCCTTTTTTCCCCTTCTGATACTGCTGCCACAGAAGGTGAATCCTCTCTGCTACCAGATTCCCTTCTCACCCACAGCTCTGAGAGCAGAATGATTAATTATCATGGTTATTTATTAATTATTCTTGGTATCAGGAGATATGAGTCAAGGCAACTCCAAGTAGAAAAGAACAAGTTACTTGACTACAATCACACAGGAACTCTATGGCAGATGCGGAGGAGAATTAAATTTTCTAGGACAGCATTCTGCCCCAAACAGCACTCAGTCTGAAGACAGACAGAGAGGCAGGGGAACAATATAAAATTAGAGAGATCATCAAAGGCAAGTGGCTATGTCTCTGTCATATAAAATGTTAACACACTGTAGAAGAACATATATATTTTCCCTTATACTTGCCATTATCTGTCAATTTACCACAAGCCTCACCGCATGGGATGCAAAGTGAGACAAAGACTGCTAAAATAGGACGGGAAGAGTTTTCCTAAACTTTGGAGGGAGCGACAAAGGGTAAAACTTGATGAGGGGGCTTAACTTGAATTGGAGGGGGATTCCATCTAGTTGCTGCCATTCTGGATCCAGGAAATTCAGGACCCCACATTCATAGGCCCAGCCTGCTTTATCATTCCATATAAAACCACACAGACTTGGTCAATGAAGACTGATCCAGGGACTCATTTCGATGTCAGTACAACCTTGTAAATGTATGTACTGGCTTATCTCTTTGTAAACAAACTAAACTAAACTAAACTGGGCTAACCGTGTAGGAAAGTACACTAACCATGAGTGGATTTAAGTATTTTTGCACTAGACAAAGCCACTTATTTAAGTGGCACATGTCTTAATATTAAGAGTCCGACTGAGCAGTTAAAAATGTGACAGGCGAACAATATATAACACTGTCTGCATTTGCCATATGTGTATGTGTGTGATGCAGCAATATATGCAACTGATTCCAGAGAATTCTCCAAAACTGTCTCTGGATACACCTTTTCCCAATGTGTGCTGACATGCTCTTATGACATACTCTCTGTAACAGGCTAACCAAAACCCATTCTATCACCCAAATCAATTAATCTAATGTTGTATTTCAGTGCAGCCAGAGCCAGCTTCGGCTCTCTGGAAATTGTGTAAAGCAAGTAGAGTGACTTGGCAAACACATCATTGCTCTAAGACATATGATTTCGTTCGACAAAATTAGGCCACTGAAAGTAAATGTTGAAGAGGAGAGGGAAAGGGAGACTTTCAATAGATAAAGAAGCCTGTGAGCGCCACAATAATTGATTCTTGATTCACAGTGAGCCAGGAAATACAGCTCATACCCAAACACAGACACTCCTCCATGGCAGACTGAGCATCCTGATGGTTGCTGGCTTTGTTGTAACAACAGGAAACCTCCCCCTCCCCGCTAGGCACTACTGGATTGTCTGAGGCAGTCACTAACAGAGGCTTTTGCTCTCCTGTCAGAACCCCTGACTACCAGTTATGGTAGTAAGAAACAACTGAGAAATGCATCATCTTTCAATCACCACACAAATATCTTTTTGAGTCAGAAGGACTGAAAGGGACCAAGACTTCTTTTTTTAAGAGTGTGTTTAATCTAGTATAATGCAAAAGCAATTAACATGGCTTTCTTCTTTACAGTAATCACATTAATTTATATTATTAGCAATTGCAATAATCATGTCACTGTTGAAGGCTGTTTGTACATGAACTAATGTTAAACTTGATGCTCATTAATTACTGAGGTCCAGGAACAAGTATTATATCTGAAAACCTGAGAGTAGAGTGAGTGCCACTTTATTTATTCATTTTTGTTCTTTTGAGCATCAGGGGACCTTACATCTTCCAGGTAACTTAAGATGTGAAAACACTGCTTATCTTTAAAAGCAATTTAAAGCAATACATGACTAAGCTCATAAAAGACTACAGCACAAAATTTGAGAGGCACATTTTTATACAGAGCGTTGGCAGGGGTCAGTGTTCTGAGCAGACCCTTTTAAACAAGAATACACAAAACCAGGGAGGTCTGTGATTCTGCAGTGAACTGCAAACTCAGTCAGGATCCACAGCGCTTTGAAAGATGTAACCTGTATTGTCCATTTCCCTCCTCCTTCTCTCTGCCTGACTACAGATGGTCAAATCTTACAGCTAACCCTCAGCGAGGATAATGAGGTAATAATTCTGCTGAGACTAAAGCCTCTGTGGTTACCTTCACTTAACATCCAAACTACATTATCAGATTCACCATACTAGAAACTAAAATTGAGTTCACCAGCCAGACCCTCCTGTTGGTCAGGAAATGGTTCTAACAGCTACATTTCTACACTGTTTTTCAGCCTTCAAAGTTGTATACAGTTACTGTAAACTTACACATCAAACCACCTCCACATCCTAGCTTTGAATAAAAAACACACATCATAGACTATTCCTGAATACTAATGCCAAAACTACTACAAATGCTAATTTGGCACCAACAACCTATGATTAAAAATACAATAAAGGATCTCAAGTACAAGAATTAAGGCATCATCGTAAAACACCCTCTCTTTTTCTTAACCAAAAGGACACTTACATTTATTTTTTGCTTTTGAAGATTTTAACACTATATTAGAACTGCAGTCCCTTACATGAGTTGTTAATCCAAGGTCTTTTATGTTTGTTTCTGGTCTCTCTCTGAAGTAACAGTAAGGACGCCATTGCACCCTGGAAAAGAGCAGGGGGTCAGGCTACTGTCTCAGTTAAAACTCTCCATTACAATAAACATATTTTAATGCCCAGGCCAGTATCTGAGACCAAATCATTTCTTGGTCTCCCTGTTCAGGGACTGAATTATTGGTACTTAAAAGTCAGCATTCTGTAAATAATTTTAGGATACTCTGAATGCCTACAATAATTCAATAAATAACACAGTGTGTGCCCTTTTATACCATGCTCCAGTCAAGGTACTGAGATCTCAAAACATTTTATAAGCATCAACAAATTAATCTGCACAGTGCTTGTTTTATCACAATTTTACAGACTGGGAAACTTGGGCACAGAGTGTTTTAGTAACTTCCTGAAGGTCAGACACCAAGTCAGTGACAAAGCTGGAAATAGAATCCTTACTGCTCAACTCCCTTCCATGTGCTCTAAAAACCAGACAATATTCCCTCACAATACTATATAAAACCACATTCTATTCTAATCTCCCGTTCCTGCACGATGTCTAGCCCACACAATGTATTTCATCAAAAGAGTGAAAAGGCAGATAAAAAGTAACCTTGGAGAACATACTAGCCAAGATTAAAAGAAAGAAAAGATAAAATAAATATCTCCCGTGTAGGGTCTGGAGGAGTTTTGCACATCAACCAATCATATGCTAAACTAACTTAATAAAGGACCTGACTCTCTCCACCCCTCGCCCTCCCACATACACCCTACACTCCCTCCAAACACTAGGAACTTTAGGATGACTAAAATAATATGCTTGTTCAAGGAATTTCTCTGCAACCCGACAGTGGTTTCTGTGGGTTATAATCAGACATCAGAAACACTAAAAGTCAGTGTCCATTCTTCTACCAATGGAGGGGTATTCCCTATACTATATGCTCCTTCTAGATCTTGTTATTTTTCCACTTGCAAAGTCAAGAATTTACTATACATAGTAAATATCTGCTGACATTAATAGTTTAATAGACAGCTTCATATATGAACACCTGACTAGTGGAAAGATGCTTAGGGGAACACAGTGAAAAACAAAAGTCTTTCTGTTGTCAGTCAAAAGAGTTGAGCAATTAAAAATTCCAATGGTGCATCAATCGTGGCATCTAAAACTGGGTTTGGCAGTCTTGAGAAACAGAACTCTAGATTAGAAAGCAGGCTGGTCATAGTTTTTAAAATGATTGAAATGGATACTTAATTGCTTGGCTGGATGTTTTGTAATTCACAGTTCAAAGCCTCAAGACTCCTGAATCCAGTTTGAGGCCTTTTATTGATGTACTACTGGGTTTATATTGGGATGTTGCAAAATAAGATATGATTAGCTGATAACACAAATGTACTTATTCAAGTACAAAATGAAAACCACTCTTTAAAAAGCTGCCTTTATTCCATCCTATATTTTCTAGCAGTTTTAGCATCTAATATTTGGTGTGGTAGAGTTCTCATTTGCCTTCTTTTTGTGGATTATTTTTCACAATTTCCATAAAGTATATGGTGAGCCTTGCCCTGCTTCCAGGCAGGAAGGACATGATGACAGTTAGTCCTGCCACAAAGTCATTTATGTCTCTTGTGCTACCTCTGAAAGACTAAACCACTTTCCCCTTCACCTTGTTTCTTTAGTTGATTTCATGACATGCTGTCTAGCTGAGCAGCTGAAATGTATGATATATCTCTGGAGAGTAAGTTTTTCTGTACACTCTTAAAGCAATGTTGATTTTTCTGCCTATGTATTTGCATAAAGATATATTCTTAGTGAAACACACATCAAAGTTGTGGACACTGGCCCAAAAAGCATACTCCAAGCTAATATACACAATATTACTTCAGACATGAGAACGGACGCCCGGAGCAACCTGTCCACAGAAGGCTGTTGCAGCCCCCTGCTCACAGTGGGCAGGGAGCTAGCTGCTCCAATCCCTATCCGTTAACCAGAATCGGTAAGCATCACCCATTATGGGTGATGCTTACTGGTTAACCTTTCACTCCTTTGCAAAGTCTAATGTATTGTGTCAGGAAATCATATGAAATCTGAACGCAGTATAGTTTAACTTTTCTACCATCATTATTATTCTCATTATTATTATAAGCACTTGCAAAGAGTTTGTCTCTCATCAGAAGACAAAGGCAGGTCACTACCTAGTGTAAAGAAGTGGTACTTAGCAAAATTACAGAGATTTCTCTCTGACATTAAATTAGTTCATCTAAATTTCAGGAGCTGGAATAGTGTGGAGGGGGTGATGAAAAAGAATTTACTTTGAAACAAGACACTAGAAAACCTATTAAATATGCAAGTGCTGCAAATGTGAAACAATGTTATAGCAGCTCTAATAGGCATCTGCTTTAAGTCAGACATCCTGGTTTTAATAACAGGCTGCTTTACAATGTAAGTTTTGGTCTCTTATATACTCCTTCAACATTTCCACATCAGGCTAACTTGCTCTGGGTAATGATTCACAGTACCAATGTACAGTATTAAAGGTAAGAGCCCCATCTTTTCTCAGAACAGCAGTGGGCTCTATCTGATGTTGTGTATGGTCTGATCCAGCTGTCAGCTTAAAGGTATTTTGTCCTTCTTTACATCTCAGCATGATACTATTATGTTCTCTCTGCCTTCTTCCCAAAGTTGAAATAAGTATAAAAACAGACAAATTTATTTAGCAATTTCTTTCTTTAAATACACATTTTGCCTTTACAAATCAGTAAAAATTTTGATGAGCTGTTTCTAAGCCACCAAAAGCTGCCGCAAAAAACTGGCTAGCTCTCCTCCACCTGATACTATAAACACTGCTGGCATTCTCTACCCCTCCCCCCCCCCCCCCCCGCCCCGCCCCATGCCTCTAACATATTTTCACTTAGCACCAGTTTGATGTATAAGATCTGACAGCCAGGCAGTTATAGGCCACCTGCATCACTGTCGCCATGACAACAATGAAAGACAATCCATGATCCCATGCCCTGGTCACACGTTTCAATACAGCTTATCTGTCCAAAGCCACTGAGTCTAATGGAAGAGAGTAATTACAATCTTCCATTCATTGTCAAAATTCTCACCATATAATGCTCTTCAAAATTATTTTATTCCTCTCACATGGCTGCTTTGCCAAAAAAAGAAAAAGAAAGAAAGAAAGAAAGAAAAGAAACCATAAAGAGCGTGTGGGGAGGTAAAAGGGAGGGGAGGGAAGAGGAGAGAAAAGGAAGACTGTGACTGGTATAAAAATGTAGCAGAATGTGAGTGAACTGTCCCCTTGCAGTGTTAAATGACTAATCAGAAGCAGAGGAATGTACCAACCACTAAGAGGGATAAATTAAATTCTCTCTCTCAGTCATAGATCATCTCTCAAGATGCTTGTGGCTTTGGCTGATGGGGAGAAGAGAGAATCTCAGCTGCCTCTACTTTCCCCTCCTCTTCCTGGGTAACGCCTCCTTAAGAAAACTGAACAATCACCGTAATGTACAATGCAGCAGCAGCAGCAGCAGCAGCACTCCACTGAGCAGCCTGGCTCTTCAAACAAACTACACTGTAACTATGAACAGAATCCGGAAAATCTGTACCAAGAGATAGCTAAGTGGCAAAAGCCCCTGGTTGTCTCCTCATTCCCTATTCCTTGGCCTTTTAAATGAGGGTACACACACACCTATGTATATCCTTCCTGACCACCCTCGGGATTTTGCAGCATGCAAGTGCCACTGCATTGCAAGACACTACTCCTTTTTCCATATATCCTCGCACAGTTCTGGGAGGTCCAGAAAGAAGTCTCTGCCACAGTGAAGGCTTTAAGGGAATATTAGCCTCCGTTCCTTATCGGGAAAAGGGAGATAAAAATGCTTGTCCACCTCATGGGGGTTAAAGGATAAATACATAAAGACTGGGCTGGCTGGCTATTCTTATATTTAGAGGAGGCTGATTAAGAAAATTAAGAACTGGAAACTGAATGAATAAAAACAAAATCAAGCTCATAAAGTTGCTCTTTAGAAGAAAAATATCTGAAAAGAAGGATATTTTGTGAATAAAGCCCTGATCCTGCAGCAAGCTCCACTTGTGTCCTCTTGCATGGACCACGCTTCAGGGGCAGAAGCAGCAGAAAGGAAGAATGAATTGCCTTGTTGCTGATACTATCCACCACCCACTTCGACATAAAACAGCACATTAACATCTACCCGGTCAAAAATTTCAAAGCCCTCCAATCAGCAGTCAGCCATATCACTTCAATCAGTGAAACTTCTCCTTTATAGTAACAAACTAACAAAAAAATAAGAACACTTTATTATTCCTTTTTCATACAAGGGTCACAAAGTACTGTGCACTCCTAGTTAATTAAAACTGGAGAGGCTTCAATATGGTCAGTGTCATAAATGATACAACTGTGCCCATTTTACAGTTGGATATTAGGCAAGTGTCTAAAAGCTCATTGCCAGCTAGAGAGAGTGTCCAGGAGTCTAACACCTCACTCTAGAGCTGCAAGTTAAAAAATAAATTCCAAGGAGTTAAGATACTTGCATATCTTACATAAACCCACAAAGTTTATTTTTTGAGCTCTGATGCACTTTAATAGAATTTTCCCCAGCATTCATGAGGATTACTTCTAACACAAGTGAAGTTACATTTGTGCTTTAGCAGGTCTCTTCTCACATGTGCACTAAATAACAACAACAGTGATAACAAACAACAACAATAACAATAATCAATAATAACTCAAATACAATCTTTACATTTAAAAAGTGTCTTATCACAAAACCCTTTACAAATTTTACATGTGTAGGGTCATACTACCCACCAGTGAACTGCAGCAACCTCGGGATGGAGTACAAGAGCTGTCCCACAACATTAAGCTACACAACAGTTCAGAGCCAACAGTGAAGAACAACATATCCAACTGAAAACGGAGGGGTACTTTTACGTAAACAAAATGTTAATGACAAAAACTGGAATTGAGCCAAGACATCAAGAGTCTCAAGAAATGTGTCACGAAATCTTTGATCTTTAATGACAAATGGTCAAAAACTTGATTTCATGTCTTATTCAAGAGACAGAACCAGCCTGTCAGCTGGTGTAAATCAGCATTGCTCCACTGACTTCAATGGATCTAGGCTAATTTACATCAGCTGAGAATCCGGCCCAAGAACTGTAACAACACAGTGCCCCCTACCACTTCACACTGGCAATGGTTCAGTACTATCTCAAAGGGAAGAGTGCCACCTACAGCACTGCCAACTACACTTCCTGTAGCATCATGGTGGTCTCCCACTGATAAACTAACCAGGTCCAGCTACTTAAAATGGGAGCATGTCAATCTTACAAGTCTGCAGACTATGCCCTTAATCCATTTGTTACTTTAAATACGCAGAAGTACAGTCTGTCAGAAAGAACAGATTTTGTGCTATTAATTTCTGTAAGCTTTGCAGCATGTGTTATTCTTCCCTACTAATGTACTTAAATATTAGAGTACAACTGATAGTAACAAAATTCCATTTGTGAAGAGAACAAAATACCTGTTATCTCTCCACTCTGTTGAGGGAAACAGTGTCTAACCTGTCAACATTTCTGCAGCAGAGACCGATCCCTACTCCAAAATTCCTCGACATCCTGCCCTAAATTTTGCCCTTTGTGCACATCCAAAATACCTATTCACAGGTTATTCAAAGACAGTTATTTTCACTGTCGTGAAATTGTGGCTTGTACTTGTTTCCGAGTTCCTGTACAAGTAATAGTCTGACCTCCAAAAATGTATTAGAAATGGAGTAAAACATCCTCTTTTTAATCATTCTAAATCACTAATAATCCATGCACTAGACACATAACTAGTATGTATGATTTGAAAACCATTTCTCTCACTTAAAGAAGTATTCTAACTGGATTGGTCTGTAATAATCTAAGGAATCCAGGGCAAAAGCTCCTTTTGGAATGCAAAGAATATACACAGAAAACTCCAAAAGGAAAACAAGGAAGTGGGGCTGAATCTGATGGGACATCCACCATTCTTCATGCTATGGCATATAAATGAAAAACTACTTTACAACCAACCATACATGCTGCAGTAATTAAAAGTAGATTCTAGAATATTACAATGCAGAACAGTCTCTTCAAAGCAAGGACTAAATTCTTCTCTACTATCTGTACTGCAAATGAATTTTCCATAGAATTTGCCCCTGTTTTTCCAGGGATTTAAAAAAAATATATTATAAAAAATAAAAACCATGACTGGAAATTATGCTCCATGTTGATGACAACAAAGATTAGAGCTACTTTTTAACCAAGAACTCTCTAATGTGAACTTCACAATGTACACAGTGGCTATATCCACACAACCTACGATTAGAAAGGGTGAAAGCTGAATTAATTTCTCATAGCTTTAAAAGAAAGAATCTCCCATTCATATTAAGTCACAGTGTTCCTTGCAATGGGGTCACTTCTGTATGGTGCTGCACCTTCTGGCTCAAATCCAGCAGAGTATTTAAGCAACGTCACTGAAGTCTCATATGTAAGCAGAGAACTTCTCATCTAGTGAACAGAGGGTAACACAGCCATTTACAATGTCTGTCACCACTATGGTGTGATATTCACCCCAGCCTACAGGCAAACACAGAGCCACACCTACCACGGGGCTGCACTTCCAGAGCCATCTGCAGGACCACCTACACAGGAATAGCGGCTCTGCCCAATTTTGCATCACAGACAGGATCTTTGCATGAGTCCTGCATAGTCAAGAATGAAAGGCCACATAGGAAACAAGCCAAGGAAAGGTCACAGAGGCATCTTTATAGAAATCTAGCCATCCCAGTACTCTGCATATCTGGAATAGTGGCCACAGGAGGATGTGCAGCAGCCATGAATCTTGAAACTAGAGAGAGAGGTTTTCACCTGCTCAGCATCTCCACATTCCACGTGCATAGAGTCTAAATATTCAGCTTTATGTACATTCAGTGGATTTCATTTACTCAGCCACTACAACTAGAACTTAAATGGTTAGCTATCATTTAATTCTTTATCCAGCTGTTATAGAAGAGGGAACAATAGACAGCGACTAGGATGTTTTTGTTGGGGTCTGGTGCATGCACACGAATGCTCAAGATTTTACACTACAGCTCACTAGCAGGGAGCCAAAGAAAGGAGCAAATGGAGAAGGAAGTCTGGTGGTCTGCCAGCAGAAACACAACACAGAGAGATGTTGGAGCAGAAAAACTAACTTCTGACATCAGAACTTGAGCCTGGTCTACACTTTAAATCTTTATACAAGCCCACCACCGTAGTACCTATGCCAACTTAACACTGGGTGAAGGTTCAGCGAGGCCAACGGAAAAATCCATTCGTTGGCCTAGCTACTGCTTCTTCAGAAAGTGGAGTTCCTACAATGATGGGAAAATAGCCTTCTGTTGCTGTAGGAAGCATTTACAGAGTGGCACCACAGCGACATAGCTATGGTACAGTCACCCTGCTCTTGTAGCTATGGCCTTAGTTATGCCATATATCTTGTGCTCAATATGTTTGCATATCTACCTCAGTAGCTAAGATGCCATCAAGGACAATAAGCATAAATGGAAGCCACTCCGATCCAATGAAAGTTTCAGCCCCGTTCACACGCTAAAGGCCAAAATTTACAATAAAAACAAACAAACACGTGAGCAGGGAACTAAGGCTACATCTAGACTACAAGCCTCCTTCTAAAGAGATTCTTTCTAAAAAGCCTTTCTAAAAAGCCTCTTTTGAAAGAGAGCATCTAGACTACAAGCAGATTTTTCGAAAAAGCAAGCCGCTTTTTCAAAAGGGAGTCTAGACGCTCTCTTTCAAAAAAGCACAGTTTGCATTCAATAGCGCCTTTTTTCGATAGTTATTTCTCGTAAAATGAGGTTTACCGTGATCGAAAAACCTGCCACGTTCTTTCGATTTACTTTCAAAAGAACACGGTGGCAGTCTAGACTCAGGTAAAGATTTTTTTTAAAAAGGCCACTTTTTTCGAAAAATCCCTGTAGTCTAGACACACCCCTAGTGAGGAAGATTGGGAAGAGCTGAAACTCCCCTATGTGCAGTGATGTTAACTCAGCAAGATAATCCAGTGGGGCCGGAAGTGGTTTGTTCATGCTGAGCAAGAGTTTAAGTGGTTTTCAGTTAGGCAAAGGAAAAATTAAAAACAAAAAATCCCACCACCACAGGTCGTGGCCTGGAGCAGAGTTCAGAAACACTGAAAGCAGTGAGTAAAGGATCCAAAAAGGCATTCAACCCCCCTGAAAAGAAGGTCATGTCTTCACTACAGACTTTTGCCAGTGCAAGTTATGGTGGCACAAACCCACTGCAATTTGTACATCACTTGTGTGTGAGCACACTTAACTCCTTGCGCCAAGATCGCACAAAGCCACCACGAGCAAGTATGTGTTTCAGTGCACAGTGTGGTAGCACCATGGGGAGGTACTCCAGTGTGCAACTCATACTTCTGGTCAGTTTTGGCAGTGCATGGTGGGGCAGACTGCAGTGGCACATAACAGGAATCAATGCCAGACTGTTGGTGGCATTCTCCGAGCAGCTGCAAATGGTGAAGTGCTGCTTCTTGGCCCAAGACATGAGCACTGGTTAATAGGATCACTTCATAGTGCCGGCTTGGCAGTGACCGCAGAGTTTTTTGGTGCTCAGACATATTCCTGGATTTGTGCCATGCTTGCCTCAGCCCTCCAGCACAAAATGAGAGTTGCACCAAAATGAGGGTTGCACTGACAGTGGAGACGTGAGTAGCGACTGCAACATGGAAACTTGCAACACCAGACTGCTACTGCTCAGAAAGGTTTAGGAGTTGGAAAATTCATTACAGAGGTTGTTGTCATGAAAATGGACACAACCATGACCAAAGCTGTCACTGTCAGCACCATGAAGAAGCTGCTGGCGGACTGTTAGGACTGACATAGGTAACTCAGCATCTCCACGCAGGCTGGGTTGATCTCAGTACATTGACCATGGCTTGCCACTGCTCAGGGAGGTGGTGGTGTTACTATGTTGGCATTATGGAGAGCCTGCATCAGTGCAGGGGAAATTTAAATGTAGGCACATGCACAATTAATTTGAACGCAAGACATTTTATATCAACCTAACTTTGTAGCATAGACCAGGATGTGTTACCATTAACATAGGCCAAAATATTCTTACACTCATTGGTCTGGAAAGGAGGGTTCCACTGAGGTGTATGGAACCACCTATACATATTCTACAGAAAACATGAAAAAGTATTTTTCAACATGTGCAAAAATATATATTCAATCTCATAAAATATCACCTTTTTTAGACCAATTAAATACGATACACTGACTATAAAATAATGTTATCAATTTCATCCATATATTAATTATGTATTCTGAACTGAATATAATTAATCTCAGATGTCTAGATTTGCTACTATGTGATTTGGTGAAATGACGTGTAAGTGGGATAAGATCCATGGGGTTTACATATTTAAAATGGGTATTTAGGCTCTTATTGCACCTTCTCCTCCCTAGGTCCCACGGAACCAGGTGCTGAAGGACAGTGGAGGAGCAAGGCTGAGGGTATGCAGGGATTCTGGCTGTTCCCTGAAAGGCAGAATCTGGGACTAGGCGTCTGCTTTTCAAAATCATTTGGGTGCAATTAAGTTGCCAAAGTGTGTATGTACAGTAATTCCTCATTTAACACGTGCCCGCTTACCACGTTTTCGCAATAGCACAATTTTTTTTTTTAGGGAACGTTTTTTGAATTACATGACCGTCCCCAGAATAACACAATTTCCCCAGGCAGCCCGTTGCCAGCACAGGGCTTCCCCTGCCTCCCTGCAAAGCGGCGTAGTGTTCGCTGCTTGCTATGCCGTTCCCCGCTGACTCCCTCTCGCCAGATGCCTTGCCCCCTCTCCTCCACCCTCACTTGCAGGCTGGCGGCTGGGTTTCCCCAGCCGGCCCGTTGCGGGCGGCTGTGCGGGGCTTCCCCCGCCTCCCTGCAAAGCAGCGGAGAGTTCGCCGCTCGCCGCGCCGTTCCCCGGTGACTCCCCCCTCACCGGACGCAGTGCAGGTCCCAGCAGACCCGTCACAGGGGCATACTCCCAACCCAATCCCCCTCCCGTCTCCTCCCCTTCCCTTCCTCAGAACCAAACACCTCCCCTCCCTGCTGTAACCCAATCCTCTTTATCCCCCAACCTTATGTCCCGGTCCCAACAGACACCACCACTTGAAACGCAACCCCCACTTTTTCCATTATTTTCAATGGGAAAATTGACCCCGCATAATACGTTTTCACTTAACACAATCATTTTCTGAAACATATCTATAGTGTTAAATAAGGAATTACTGTATTTGCACACCTGAAGTGATCATGCCTGCACAAATTAGCCAGTAACTGAGCTCTCAAATAGCTAGTTACACATTCAGCTGGATACTTGTGCTACAAATATCCAGTTTTACAGTTCTGGAATGCATTAACTTAGCATGAGGTGCATTTTTCTTCATGTGATTATTTATTCACTATTTATTATTACCTGCACAAGCCCAATGGAGAAAATAAGATCCTGTATTTGCAATGACACAGTCTGCAGGGCTCTTCTGCAGATTTCATTCCGCCTCCTCTCATCCCCGCCCCCATCCCCCCCCAACCACATTTCTCCAAAGTGACACATTATTACTGTCAAGTCCCTTAGTGACTCAGGCATGTTTATTTGTGCCATGGAGTTTCTCCTGTCCATTTTTTAGTGCAATAGAAGGACTGGGCCCTCAAAATCTTCATATGAATTGAAGGTTTTTTTAAGGCTTTATTTAATACAAGTTAAACATAATTTGCCTGCTGGCCAATGTGGAGTAGGTAAAACTGTATTAAATCATTTTAGAAAACACATTCTGGAAAGGATCCAGAAATACTGAACCTAGCTGATTTAGAAGACATGGGCTTGGCATGTTTTGCCTAGTCCACATTATTGATGTCTCCATGTCCAATCTCAGTTATCTGACACTGTTTGGGGATTTTTTGTTTTGTTTTTTAAAGTTCTCATTCAACACAGGTATTTAGGTCCCTATCCTGTGGAGCTCTGTGTCCACACAAAAGTCAACAAAGTTGGTTTTGGGGCTTCCCACATGGTTCAGCTTGGAGAATTGGGGCCTTTGTGTTGGTAGACACATATTCATCATTTTTCTCCCAATTTGTTTCACCACTGACTGTCACAGTGAAACAACCTTGCTACACTGATCTTCTCATGCAGCTGAGAAATGTGATTTTTTCAGTGAAGACCATTATAAAAGTATGTCATTTAAAAGAAAAAACAAGAGTTAGGGTTTACAGGAAGCCTTTTAACCGAGATGCCCGTATGGTAGCATTTTAGCAATATTTGTTTCTTCCTTCTCACACGTATAAGGAAGAGCTTCTGCCAATAGCAGTGACCATTCCTTTCATCAACTAAAACTATCATCAGCTGGTGGTTCAGAGAAGCAAATTAATAATTATTACTTGGAAAGACAGACACAAATCATAATCAAATATGTCTCCTGAAGTTTAAAGCTAACTAAAGTGAAATGCCTACAGTGTTGAGCTGGGCATCTCTGCCAATGAGTACTGAGCAGTATTAAATTACAGGTTGCCACAGATACCCCTATGAAAAAAGATCCACTTCCAAGCAAGGTGAAGTCTTGTTCAAGGAGCTACTACCACCAACACTACCTTCTCTGTTAACCTATAGTACCCTACCCCACCCCTCAATCTACTGTGTATCTCTCAAGTTACTACAAACTATGCTCAGATTCTGTAAAACCATAACCCTACATTTCTAGAAATGTCTCTTTTTGCTCCCCCCCACTTTGCTGGTTTCATGGAAATCATATACAGCTAACACAGACTCCCATATATTTTAACAACAACACATATTGTCCTTCTAATGCATTCTCACATTTCCCATTAATGCTACTGTATTAGAACCAAATCCTGCAAAGATTTAAGTATGTGTGTAATTTTACGTACACGAGAAACCCCACTGAATCTCAGGTGCATCTGTAATGGGCAGGTAACCCACACACCTAGTAGGTGTGGTCCCCTGTCCCATGTAGTGGCACTTAGACCATTTACAGCAAGAGATAAGAATGAATGAGCTCTACAGCCTAAACTGAGAGCCAGCTGGCTTTATAGCTTCAAGCTGTAGAGGCTCCTACACTAAGCTCCAGAGGTCCCGGGGTTCAAATCTGCCTGTGGTGATTACACATGCATTGGGCTCTTATGACCTATATCAAGCTGCTCCTGAATCAGTAAGATTTACTCGCAGTACACAAAATTACTTACCTCTGTGCAGGAGCTGGGCCTTAAATCAGATTACCTGTGAGATAATATCATAACAGAATCAAGAGATTATTTTCTTCTTAACAAAAGTCTCAAAATTGTAGAGAAAGCCCTTCCAAAAATTCTGCAATTGTTTCTGACAACTAACTCTTTACTCCAATTTTTCTGTAGGCAAGCCAGAAGGATAACTTTTTTTCTTAGTAACACCACAGTCAATCTAGAATAAATCCACTGAAGTAAATAGACTTACTCTGGTTGGATTTATAACAGTGAAACTCACAGTATAGTTTGGCCCCAAGTTCTGGATAGGTGCACAGACTTTCAGTCATTTATGAATGGAAATCTGATTTGGGTCTTATACTGCATGCACTCCAGATGTGGCTAAATACTTCCTGCAGATGTTTCTTACAAACCATGATGTACTGCTGTCTATTCCCACTCTGTGCTTCGCCATTAGATATTTCTTTTCCTATTAAGGAACGAAGAAGGCTCATTTTTAGCCTTCATCTCATATTCAAGATTTGTGCCAAGCCAAGCTATTGCAAAGAAACAGTCTAGATGCATCTGTCTGTGTTCTGATGTAAAATGAACAGAGAAAAGGAGACCTAGCCACATAAATGCTACTACACTAATCTGTTGCATTTCATCAATTTCCCATCTTTTTCCCACAGTCCAATTTTAGAAGAAGTATTTTTAGTCCACTAGTATTTGATCTGTTTCCATGTTCAGAAATGAAAGGTTGGTTACAGCCCAGATTTGCTAATTTGTTCTCAATTTCAATGTCCAAAAAGAAAAGTAAAAAGTAGGGGTGTGTTTGGTGGGTTTTTTTTACTGTTCTACACCAAATTGCTATCTTTATATATGAAAGTCTGAAATGCTCTCTCTTATGTCTGATCAGCTCTCACTGTGCTCTAATTAATAGCTTTCAGCTAAGCACTCTCTAATATGGTCAAAACATTCTTTTTCTTTAAAAAGGTATTACCGTTTATCAACTATCCTAAAATTATTCCTGAGACGCACTTAAATGGGAAAAGTCTGCTCCTGATTCAATGTAAACCTTTTACCTAGAAAAAGAAAAAGTGTTGACTACATTTGTTAGTAGATCTTGGTGGACTATTGAACTGTCAGCACCACAGGCTTCATCTTCATATGTTTAATGCAGATGTATATAGCATTATTAGTAGAGTGCTATTTGATGTTTTACACACCCTCAGAACACAGCAGAGTTATAGTCAGTCAGTCACATGGATACTGAAGAACACAACTACAGAGTCTAGGTTTCTTGTCTTTGTTTCTGTGGGCTCTACCCTCAGTGAAACAGTGGTTATTATTCATTCAGATGAAGGTAGCACCCAAAGTGTGCCAGTCACTTCCCAAACATAGTGGAAGACACACGCCCTGTACCAAAAGTAGCCAGAAGAGGTTTAAAACCTGGCCACCTGCCTTTGAGTTCTACTTGTGCAGAAATTGGAGAGTTGCAGAAGTAAAACAACATCATCTGCCAAGCACCCTCTCTCTCATCTTTCAAATCCTTTCACAAATCCATGTCCTCATGCAGACCTTCTGAGATATTTATCATGAACAATTCTCATCTCTCTCCTTCTCCTGCTGACAGCAATGGGGAACAGCTTGAGGTCCCTGAGCTATAGTCCAAAGCCTTCCCTTTCTCATATCTTAAAGAGTATAAACTTTTTGTTCCTGGACACCAGTTTGAATCAGTCCTTGTAAATGTATTAAACTGACTCTCACACTATTAAACAGTAACAATCTTATATTTCAGTGACCAAAGAGGGGACATCCCAATAAAGTATGCTACCAAACCACTGGATAGCAGATATGATTGGGTGTTTAATTCATATCTCTAGGGGTATTCCAATTTATGATTTTCGGTTTTTTATTTTTCCCCATTAAGACACGAAAATTTAGTAATCTTGTCGTCTACACACCAAAAGTAAGATTCTGGAGACAGCACTGTCATGATATGGTTCTGAAATCCGTAGTCCCATTGCCTTTATGTGATATGAGAAGGAATTTGGGACATTATTTCTGTACAAAAACACAAACTATTCTTTCATTTGCAATGCCTGCAGCTTTGCTACTCAGCTGAAAACATGAGAGCTTTTCTGAGACTTTTCTATAGAATCATCTTTGTGTTCATCACATCAGAATAAAATAATGGATCAGTGGTTCACAATGGAGGCTTCAACTTCAGTGTCTACTCAGACTATTTGTCTTTCTCCATCTTTTTGACAATATTTTAAGTGGCAGTTATACTACCAAAAAGATTGTGGGCTAGTTAAAAAAATGTCACTAAGACATCTCACAAGAATTCCAGGTACCATGGGTCAGTTAAATAGCCCACCCACCTACATAAAAGTACCCTTAAGTTACCCTAGTCAGTATAATTCTAAGTTTATTACTTGTATTTGTACCAGAAGCCGTTGGCCCACTTCTGCCTCTGGGGGTGAGTGCAAGACTAAGGTTGGGGGCTGAGAAGGAGCTCAGGGCAATGGGATGGGGGGTGAAGGAGACAGAGCAGGGGATTGGGGGACTCAGGGCAGGAGGTGAGGGGTGCGGGAGTCAGGACAGGGAGTTGGGAGAGGTGGGAGTTCAAGGAAGGGGGCGAGGGAGCAAGGGTCAGGGGAAGGGATGGGGGAACCCAAGGCAGAAATATGGGGGAGTGCAGGAGTCAAGACAGGAGATTTGGTAGGGGGGGCCTCAGGGTAGGAGTAGGGGCGGCAGCACCCCAACGCAGGTGGGAACCTTGCTGGCCGGGTGGTAGTAGCTCCTTGCATCAGTGGGAACTGTGCTTGCCAGTCAGCGGCAGCTACCCGGACCAGTTTGGGGACTGCGCTGGCTGGGCAGCAGTGGTTCCCCAGGGCTGCCCTGGGACTGCGCTGGCCAGGTGGCGGCAATTCCCCGGGGCTGACCGAGTTAGCAGGATCTGCACTGCCCAGCTGGGAGCTCTCCAGGGCTGGCCAGAGCAACAGGGCTGGGCAGTGGCTCAATGGGACTGACCAGGGAGGTCTGGTAACCAGCAACATCAAACACCCCCCCCCCCCCGCCCATTCTCTTTCTGGTGCGCCCGCCCCCCTGTGGTCATTCTACAATATAACTGTGCCTGCTAGAAGACCCATCCCTTCCCATTTTATGTGAAACAATCATATTCCAGGCACATCCCATTGTCCTGGCACAACCAAACCCTGACCTTGCTTTAAGTTTTAAGAGGAAGCTGCACAGCAAATTTGGTAGTCCTAGCTCTTACCGTAGATAGACTCGCAGACAGACAGACAAACTCTCTCAAATATTTAGTAGATAAATTGTCACAAAGGAGAGAGATATGACACTCTCCACATAAAAACACCAACAACTCGCCAACTGACTTTGGAAGTAACCTTTCTTTATATAAACCACTGGTTTCCAATCAGATAACAAATATGATTCTTAAATTGAAGGCAGTGCCTTATGGATGCTGAGCCAAAGCAGTGGGTCAAGGAAAGTTATCCGCTGTGTTGTTGTAGCTGGGTTGGTCTGAGGAAACTAGAGAGAGACAAGGTGGGTGAAGTAATATATTTTATTGAACCAACTTCTGTTGGTGAAAGAGACAAGCTTTTGGGCATGGGCAGCTCATGAACTCTCCCTTTGGGGAGGCTTGCCCCCAGCCCTGCTCCTTCTACCTAAACCTCTCCCTTCTGTCTCCAAGAGTCCTGAGCCCTCCACACTGGCAGGAGAAGCCCTGGATGAACTGCCCTAACCACTGTCCCAAGCCACCAGCCCATGCTGAACCCCCACTAGCTTCAGGGGAGAGGTGGAAAGTGGGCAAGACCATGGCCTAGGTTTGGGGTGGCTTAGCCTTCCCACTCATTATATCTGCTGCCCATGCTTTTGAGAGTTCTTCCTCAGGTATGGGAAAGACAGCACCTCCTCCACTTTATCTCAAGAAAAATTAGACCAAGCTTCCTAAAATTCAGTAACTTATTGTTCAAACCTTAGGGTGTGTCTAGACTATATGGCTCCGTCGACAGAGCCATGTAGATGAGGCAGGACGACAAAGGGAAATGAAGCGGCGATTTAAATAATCGCTGCTTCATTTAAATCAAAATGGCTGCTGCGCTGTGCCGATCAGCTGTTTGTTGGCACAGCGCGGCAGTCGAGACGGGGATCTGACGACCCCAGAACCTTTTGTCGGCAGATCCTTTATGCCTCATGAAACAAGGCTTACAGGATCTGCCGACAAAGGGTTCTGGGGTCAGCAGATCCCCGTCTAGACTGCCACACTGTGCCGACAAACAGCTGATCAGCACAGCGCGGCAGCCATTTTGATTTAAATGAAGCGGCAATTATTTAAATCACCGCTTCATTTCCCTTTGTTGAGTAAAACTAATCTACATGGCTCCGTCGACGGAGCCATGTAGTCTAGACGTACCTGTAGGGCCTCATCCTCCCTTTTTTCCCTCCCAGCAAGTGAGTTTCACGGAAGCTGATGAGGAAGGGAATCCTCCCCACAGAGTCTTTGAGTGGTGGTTGCGGCTACTCTTATTTCCTCACTATCCCGGGAGCAGTGGCTGTTGGGGATATGAAAGGAGCCCTTATGGTGTTAGGTTCTGTAGAAACTCAGGAGATCCAGCCTTCCTTTTTTGCCTCCCGAGTTGCACAGTGGTGTTTCAGTACAGAGAGTGGGTGTGGAAGAGAAAGATGATTTGCCCTTTAAGGTTAGCTGTTCTTATCTAATTTACTAATTTACTAAATAAGGATGGCAAACAGAATCACTTCTTTTATTTACTATAAGCAGTCAAACTTGCAAGCCATTGCTAATATATAAGTATTTACAACTGTGCCTATATGGTTCCAGAAACTGCAAACAAATAAGGTAAAAATATAATGCTAAATTATAAATCTGAACAATGCAACAAACAACATTCTGGGAACAAATATATCAGATCAGTATTTCCCTTCGGTACTGCACTGAACACTGCACTCAAAGGCTCTTCCTGAGAATTATGTTTCTTTTGCTGTTTAAATGGTGAGTTCTTCATGTCAGGACCTGTGTCTCCATGTGTGGGGGTAGGATTAGAGACTGTCTGAAATGGTAGATGGAATTAATGGCTTGTCTTCTTACGAAACTTAATCTAGAACAGGCCTGAGCAAAATACGGCCTGTAGGCCGGATCCGGCCCGCCAAGCCACCAGATCCTGTCCACAGAGGTAGCAGGGAGCACTAGGCAGGCTCCCCAGCTTGCCTCGCAGCCCCGTGCAAAAATGCGGCTGCAGGGCTTTGTTTCTGTTTTAAAACTGGAGGGGAGGGGGGAAGTTTTCGGAGGCGCCCCATCCCCAGCACATTCCCATTGGCCAGTTTCTGGCAGAAACCAGTCAATGCGAGCTGCTTGTTGGAGTAACAGGCAGCCAAGAAGAACCACGCCCCCGCTCCTTGGCTCAGTTATTCATGAAGCACATGGTCAGTCAGGTGGGGAAACATTTTAAGACTTCAGGCAGGCAGGCTAGTTTGACAGCTGGCAAGTAAGTCTCATGGACACAGCCTGCTTCTGGCACCGCAGCCCTTTCCTACCCCAACTCTCTGCCCCCCCCCAACATACCCAAACCCTCTGTCCCCCTCTTACACCCATATCCCCTCCCAGATCTGGCATCCCAATCTCCTGCCCCAGATCACAATCCCCTCTTACCCTAGGTCACATCCCAAACCCCTGCACTCCAGTCCCCTGCCCTAGGTCACAACCATCTGCTTCCTCCCAACTCCCTCCCAGACTCCAGTCTCCCTCCTGCACCCCAAGCTCCCTTCTGCACCCAACCTCCATCCCAGACCCCCACATCTCCATTAATATCATGGAAGAGTGCGGCCCTCGACCACTTTCCAAAATCTTGGAGCGGCCCCCCCATCAAAAATTATTACCCACCCCTGATCTAGAACAAAATAAGGTGTAAATCTAAAGTGGATTCGCTATCCTGATTAGCTTAAGATAAGTTGGAATATGGCACTTGAATTCTGAAACAAGAGCATCTACACATCATGTAGTCAAGCCTTTCTGAGTCTGAAGGTCACTGTCATACCATATTTGGGTATTTAAACTCTGCCCAAGATTTCTGAAACAAAGACAGGAGGGACTGTGTTTTGCTGCTTGATAGCTGCTGCTGAACCTGTTACTGTAGAGAAATGCATCCTGCTATACAGACTTTTCCAATGCAAGATTCATTGAAATCACTGAATCACAAAGACATGCTAGGTAGAGCATTAGAAGGCGTGGGAGGCTCATGCAGTTTGCATGTTTTCTTACTGTTTACTCAGCAGGAGCAAAGCAGTTCAATGAACAGCTGGACTTTAGCCCAAGGAAAAAAAATGCTGGCATCTGGACTGCAAATAATAAATTAAAAAAAATAAAACAGACAAAATAATATGTAGGGACATTGTACGACACCAAAAAGCAAGGCACTCCAGATGAAAGTTACCAAACTCCTAATAGATAAAACAGGATCCCATCTGCTGTCTCAATCCTGCACCTGATACATTCAATACAAAGCCTTTGTAGCTGCCAGCTTTAACTCCACTGCCAGCAGACAAGAAGGTCGTGTGATAGGGAAATGGCTACTACACATGCTGCACTGGGTGGCACAGAGGCTGCTTATCTCCAGTGCCAGCTATTGCATGAGTAACAGCAAATGAGCAATCAAGGCAGAGAGTTCACAGCAAAGTGAAATGGAGTTGCATGTTGGATTTCAAAATTGGCTGTGACATCACTTCACATTTTGCCGCTAGCTTGACTGGGGTTCTACTGGTTGGGAAGACAGCAAACTCTACTTCCTTCAGTTAATTGATGGTTTACTCATTAGTGGGATTTGTACTTGTTCTCTTTAAATTTGTCAGATTGTACTTCTAGCACTGGCTAAAGATTAACTAAATGTAAAAGCCAAACACAACAAACACAACCGAACAAAAAGATTTCTACATAAACTCAGCCCCAGTTCATGAGGTAGATTAGGTACTGCCGCAACAAGCAACGTACGTAAGGGGAATGTCCACTACCTCCTGCCTACTGAGCCATCTCACATTCCAGACATCTGGCTATTTTTACCTCCAGGATGGTGTGTGGCATATTACCAAGGTTTTCTCTGCACACAGTAGTAATCCTAGAGGTTTTTCTGAGTTGCAGGAATGGGCTCCAATAATGTTATCCATGTTGTACCTAGGAACTGAGATTTAATTCCAGATTGAAGTATTTTGATTTTTTTCTGAGCTTATATCACGACCATAATATTCTCAGAATAGACTTTAATAAACCATTTTGGATTGCTTGGGGTAATTTGTGAAAGCTCTTATGCTGCTCTACTTTTCACATGACTTCACCTGAACTGTCTGCGCCTTGGTAAAAATAGGAGAAGCTGTGTTGCAGCTCACACCTTTCAGTGATTTAATGCTCTTATCAGTCTTCGGAAAAAAACAAAATAAAACTTAAAACTATACTCTTGAACAGTAACTGACCACTTCACCCCAGAACACAGAAAAGCTGACAGTCTGGTTTCCTTGTAACTGACTGGAATCGACTGGGATCTAACTCCATGTCCTGGGTTTCTTTAAAGTTAATTTTAGTGCTCACCAAAGGTTTCTGTTTGACAGTACTAGCAAACAAATATCACTTCTATCCACAAATGGTACAACACAGCAGCCAATGACAGCACAAACTTCTCCACAGCATTCCACCTCTAGGATGAGGGGCCAATTCCGTCTCTATTCCCAGGCAGTGTTTGGTCTCTCTGAGGAGACTCTCTCACAGGGCTGCTGCTACTGTTTAGCTACTGTGATGGTGGGATGATTTTATAACATAAAATCCTATCTAGTATAAAGGAATATAAGATTGGCCATACTGGGTCAGACCAATGGTCCATCTGGCTCAATATCCTGTCTTCCGATAGCAGCCAATGCTAGGCACCCCAGAGAGAATGAACAGAACAGGCAATCATCATCAAGTGATAGTCGGAATTGAACTGAGACTGCTGAATCATTATCATGCAACAGGCTTTTATATTTTCAATCATCATATGCACCAGATTTGACCCAGTGGGGGAAGGCTCCTATTCCATTACTAATCCCCTGGCCTTTCAGCCTCAACTACAGATAGTCTCACTCAGTATCTCATGGGAGTAATGTATACAGACAGACACACAGAAGGGTAGAAACTTCATTATCTGGTTTTCCTCTGGCTCCTAAACTGGTACACAAGAGATTACTGAATTCGTTCTAAATTAACTTGAATACTGTATATGTTTCTGAACTCACAATTTGGTTGAACACACATCCTCCATACAAGTCAAGAGTAATCTTCTACATGCTAATTTGGTTTCTCAGGCCTGGTCTACGCTACAGTGGAAAGTCGACTTAAGATATGCAACTCCAGCTATGTTAATTACGTAGCCAAGTTAATGTATCTTAAATTGCATTTCTGAACCATCCACACAGTGGGAAGTCGACAGGAGCAAACACTCCTGTTGGCTTCCCTTACTCCTCGTTAGGGGCAGGAATACCAGAGCCCATGGGGGTGCCCTCTGAGTTTGATTTAGCCAGTCTATACTATGCTGGTTTCTGTTTGACGGTACCGGTAAATGAACATCACCTCTATCCACAAATGGTACAAAGCAGCAACCAATGACAGCACTAGCTTCTCCATAGCAGCAGCGTCGCTCTTCCACGTCAAGTTGGCCTCAGAGTCCCCCTATATCAGCCAAGCAAGTGGGCCTACCTATCTCCTTTAACCAGCAAGTGGAGATTGGACCAAAAAGGAAAAAAAAAGGGAAGAAGAAAAAGGTTTGATAATATCAATCCATTACACAGGGGCTTGCTGACTACATCAGTTCAGTTGAATGCTCCCTATCAAGTGTTATATCCAGATAGGCTGCTGCATATCCCAGAAGAGCTGGAATGCGTGCGGAGTGGGAATCCTGGGAAACTCATACTAAAGCCAGCCAGGAGAGGATCTCTTTTCTGTGTACTCACTCAGATTTCTCACCCTTTAAATAAAGGTTAAAAAGATCACCTTAGAAGAGAGTCTTGTGTCTTCCATTAAAGTCAGGCCTTAGTTTCTCCTCAGCCAGGATCTCTCTTCCTTAAGGATAGGAGGGAAAGAGTTGCTTTCCTGGGGGCTTAGACAGAAGGAGCCTGCTCAGTGTCTTCATAATGGTGGGCTGCACTCCAACCAAATTTGGGCTTTTTTGTCATATCAGAGTCTGTGCAGCATAACAACAACAACAAAAACAACATAAAATGGGTGCTAGAGAAAGCTTAGGGCTATCACTACTGGGTGGTCCGAATATATATTCTTCCCTACCATAGAACCAATTCTCTTAGGCTAGCATGAAGCTCTCTCTCCAGAGATGTACTCAACACTGCACCACCACCTACAGAAAAACAGATTAATCTTGCAGCTTACTGACATGGGAAAGAGATCAAAACTCTCCCTCCACACTCACACATACCAGCACACCTATAGCACCAGTTCTGTTCTGGAAAGAGAAATAAACTGTCATACAGGATTCATAGGAAGGTCACTATCTCTCCTAACTACTCCAAAACCAGGAAGGAGAAACCATTAATGCCAAAATTAAGACAATACAAAGATAAGCAACTTCAATTAATTTTAAAATGTAGCCTAATTCTGAGGCTTAACCTACACACAAAAGCTTTTGCCCAAATAAAACTGTTCATCTTTAAGGTTCCACAGGACTCCTCATTGTTTTTGCAGATACAGACTAATAAGGCTACCCCTCTGAGACTTAACCTACAACAACTGCTCAAAGCAGCTGCCAGCAGAGAGGTAGGTCCCTATAATCTCAGGGCAGAGAACAGTTAAGCTGAAGGAACCAGTAAGACCCTGATCAAGGGGCAGAGAGCTTGCCCCACATCCTCTGGCCTCCTTGTTTGGCTATTTCCACCTGGCAGAATTCTTGTGCCATCAACACAGATCTCTGGAGGAAATTAAGATTATTTTTCAAATCACATAGTTTTTCAAAGTATCAAACCTCCAATTCCTCAAATTTCCATTTTACAAATGGAAATAAAAAATGGCCCCAGTTGTTAAAATATACATTTACCATAAAAAGACTATTAGTATCTGCAAGGTTCTCCCTACGTGAATTACATTACCTTGTAAGCAACTTGGATATCAGGCTAAGAAACTGTGAAGTGTAGCTGAATATCTCCTAGTATTTGAAATACGAATGAAGTATCTTCGAAATCAACAAATGACAACCTTGGAGCAAAGCACTATGCTTATAATAAAGCACCTATGCTGCTACCTTTCTCTTTACTGCCTACGTCAGACATAATTTCTACATAAATCTCTCTCTCTTTCTCTCACACACACACACACACACACACACACACACACACACACACACACACACACACACACACACACACACACACACACACACACACACACACACACACACACACACACACACACACACACACACACACACACACACACACACACACACACACACACCCTTCTTCCTTCACCTCCAAAAACACAGGCTAGAGGAGTCCTCCCTCTAACTAGCAATAGTCAATGCTCCATCCTCTTCCTTTGGGATGAGCACTAGATGATGACACAATCTCAAACACACATATAAAACCAGTGTACTGCAATAGTCATTCAAAATCTAATTTTCCCTAGATTTGCCATAATATTTTAGATTTGACCTATGTCTTTTAAATGCAAAGTTCTCTAGCACACAAACCGGGTTTTCCCCTACATTCTGCGCACATCCAGACTCCGAACTGACACTCAACAAAAAAGAGGTATGGGTTAATAATAATAATCGTCACAAAATATATCTGAAATATAAGCAACAAACCCACATTTTTTTAGATCTGCTACAGGGACTCTCACAGGTTTTTTTCTGTGCTGGATTCTGCCCATAAGCAGTGGCTTTCAGACAATTTTCTTATTAGTTTTAAATGCTGCTACAGACACCCACTTCTATTGTCTCCTGAGGGCAGAATTTGACTCCCTGATTCCCTCCCTTTCTTTCATGTACCATTTCCCAAAGATGAACCAGATTAGGGCTAAATGACCTTTTTATTATACTAGTAACATTTTCACTGGGTTAAAAATGATTGATTTATGTTGGTATTTACAAAACAACAACAAAAGGGAACAGAAATAATATACATAAACACAGCAATCAACAGCAAAAGAACAAAGTAAACAAACTGCATCTTAACGCCATCAAAACACACACACTCTTCAATTATCTACCCCATAAAAAACAGTGTATTTTGTGACCTAGAATATCCAGCAGCCCTCAGACCTTAAACTTGATATTGCGTAAGAAGCTTTTGCAATACTGAAGATTACAGGAATTATAGGAAACAAAGACGTTTCATTCTCCTCCAAAGCTCACACCGTGAGTTGAAGGCGAAATCCAAACTTCTCTGACTGAAGTCAACCTTCAACTGCAGTCTGTTCCAGTCACCCTGTTCCCATTCTAGAACTCCCCCAACTCAAGAGAACATGGATTGAGAAGAGAGTGGTATTTTATATTATTTAAATTCACTCATACTGAATACAGCTCTTCCTTCGGCACTGGGCAGGAAGTGTGACATATTTAAAATAAGCACATGGCCATTTCTTTCTTCCTGCCATCCCTACTATTCTGAATAAATAGAGCTGTCCATTATTGTATGTTACAATACCCATGAAATCCTTTATTGGAATTATATAATAGGTATGTTCAGCTAATCAAGTGATATTACTAACTTAACACCCCTTAGTGTATAGTACCAGGGTGGGCAAATACTGGCTAAATCCGGTTCCCCAGGGTGTGCCTCTGGCAGGCCGCTGCCACTATATTTACCTGTGCCTCCATAGGTACAGGCTACTGTAGCTCCCATTGGCTGCAGATCACTGTTTCCGGTCAATGGGAACTACGGGAACCAGCGCAGACTGGGACACTGCTTCCTACAGCTCCCATTGGCAAGGTAGGGCAATCTGTGGCCAATAGGAACTGCAGTTGCTCATATCTGCAAAGGCACAGGTAAATATAGCAGCAGTGGCCAGGCAGAGGCTATCCCTGGCGAACCTCTGTTTTATTTCCTGCCCCTCTGTAAGCTGGGTGCTTGGGTGGCCGCCAAGAGAGATTCGGGTGCTGCCCAGCTGATTAGCCAAGCACCCACAGCCTCTCACAACTGGCAGCATGTGTTTCTATTTGTGGTGCACATCCACACATGCCTTGGTGCATATAGTAAAATTTATTCCACAGATAAATGGAAAAATTATAGGGAACACTGACCCCTAGTATAGTATATCATTACATGAGCCCCAGAAAATATTTATAACTGAAATACAGAACATACTCTGAATGGCTAAGAAAGTAGCAGATAACAGTTTCTTTCCACACACTTGAATGTTAATAGGATATCCTCCAAATCAGTGAAGAATACCCCTTAGAAATCATGCAATTACATTAGAAAACAGTTTGAGCAATATATTTAAAACTAGGGGTTTTCCAAGAATATTTAAAAATATGTAGTTTAAAACATACACTTTTTTAACTTCATTGTCTGAAATACAGTATCTTATGTATAAGTCGTTCCAACAAGCTTCAATGAAGCACCCTTGCAACATTTTTCAAGCTTGGGTGCATAACAGTACACAATCTAAATCCATGGCCTGATTTTCTGAAGCTCTGAATACCCGCATCATCCACTAAAGCTTATTCTGCTGATGGAAAAGTCTGATTTTTACTATCGCTTATTGCCTTATAAAATCTGTAACACACCTGTTGCACATCTTGGCTTTTGGGCAGTTTACAGCAACAGCAAAGATAAAATTCAGCTTTTCATACTCTAGAAATAAGAGCTATTACTGCCTGAGTTAAAAGGAACAGTCTCCGCTTTTTAGCAGTATAGCGCTCAAAGTGCACAGGTGGGTAATTTTCAATCCATTAAGAGAGCAATGATACACACAGGCAATAGCCAGCACAATTACAAACTACTTCAAACACGTTTCACCGGCTGAATTTCACTATTGGTTTGGCAAAAACACAATACCCAACTCAATTTCCCTTTTCCACCTCAAGTTGGAAATCCACATCTTGCCTAGATTGCATGTATTAGCTCTGGATGTACAGACACCGAGAAGAAAGTATTGGAATGTTTGTTATAACAATGATAATAGATCATGCATAAAAGGTGTGGGCGGGGCACGTATTTTAAGAAATTTTATAAAGGCATAGCTAGGTTTTAGCATAAAGTACTTAAAATACGTACATGCATTTGTTATATCAGTATGTAAAGGTTTAATGGTTTAATCTATTGCTATCAAACTGATAAGTTCATAAAAGCAGCACTTGCAACATACAATAAATAAATCAAATACCATACTGAAATTTACATTATGCAAACTCATGCTCTTGACTGTTAGGACAAATATGTGAACATATACTATTTACAGACATGGTCAAGTTCACTGTCACTTATTTCTAGATGGGGGGGGAATGCAAAGCTGGCATTAAAATTGTACATATGTATGCAATGTAGGGGAGTGTGGTATGTACTGTGCATGTGTGTATTCTGAAAATCCACTGGAGTTCGCTGCAGAGATAAGGGATCTGTGAGTGAATTTAGGTAGTGTGACATTCCTGCGCTCTGGTGATTTCTTTGTGATATTATGTTGGTGAGACTGGCACTCAAGCTACCTTCGGTCTAAAGTTTTCTTTGGTGGAAAAGGCTATATATGTATGTATAAAACTGCACTCATGAAACAATCTTAGAAGGACATTAAGGTTGCAAAGTCAAACACTCAAAAGTTAGGAAATACCAGCACTGAGGTTATCCATGCAACCTTAATTCAGCTCCCCTGTGTTTTATACTGCCTTTCATTACTTCATTGGTTACAATCCCAGGCCCAGCCTGGGAGTGTTACATAGTTATGGACTGTTCTGCTGCTATAGCCCCTACCTATCTCTGTCTTCCTCTGCCCATATCCCTGAGGCCCACTCCTGTCCATCTCTGCTCACACTATTCTACCCCAAGCCTGTCTCCTGTCTACCCTTACCTCTGCTCCTATCCACCTCCTCCAACCCAACTCCTGTCCATCCCTCTCCCGCCTTCCATCTCCCTCTGCTTCCCGCCATCTCCTGGTCCTCTCCTTTTCCCTCTGCTCCTATCCACACTCCAGCTCCTGCTACTCATCTACTCCTCCGTCCAGTTCCTCACCTGTCTGCACTCCAGTGTGGCTGCTTCCTCAATCTCCTTCATGCTGCCTGGCACTAGCAGAGAGAGAAATGAGAGTGCAGGTGAGACACTCCCCCACTTTTCGTTTTGGTGCCTAGAGCCACTGCAGTGTCTGGGAGCTGTGAGGAGCTACAGCGGGGAAAGTCCTTCTCCAGCTCTACACCCCATGGCTGAAGCATGGTCATCCACTCTGTGAAAGTGGATATGCAGTTCAATCAGTACTTACCCGTTAAGAGGGAACGGAGCACGCTCAGTGCAAACTGACTCCTTGGAGAATGTAGCTGCCAAACTCTAACAGGTCACTACTGAGCATGTGCAAACTGAAAATTCTCAGAAGCTCATAACTTGGCCAATTTCTGATGCATGTTCAACAGGGATGACAAAAGGAATATCCCAGACCCCAGGTCTTGCTCTACTGCATGGTTATGTCAGAGATTCTCACTGACATGGTTGTAAGAATTTTCTTAAATTTGGACAAAAACATGTATTTTCCCCTACTTTCATTCTCAGAAAACAGCTGAATCATTTTAGTTGAAATTTTCCCAAAGGAGTCAGCGTGAGGCAGCCAGCAGGCATGGAAAAATTCAGTCAAAGTGGTTAAAATTTGGCAAAGTGATAAGCAACTGAACACAGGATCTTAAAAAGCATTAGGCAACCTTAAATACAGGCAGTCCTATCAGCTCTACCGATAATTACACGCACACATACAAACTACCTCTAGTGATGGCATCCAGATGGTAAATAAGAGTATGTCTACATTGCACGGCTATTTCGGGATACCGGAGATATCCTGAAATAGCTACCCTGCATCAAACCACCCGTTATTTCGAAATATTTTTTGAAATAACGGGTGAGCTATTTCGGCAACCCTGGAACCCTCGTTCCACAAGGGTTAAGAGATATCTCGAAATAGGGCGTTATTTCGAAAGTTGGTGCTGCGTAGACGTGCCAAATTTCAAAATAAGCTATTCTGAAATATAATTGAAATAAGATATGCAATTTGCATAGCACAAATTGCATATTTTCTTTTGACTGCAGGGTGCTGTGTATACGCACCCTAACAGAACTGCATTGACTGTCTCACCTGCACTTGGCCCACTAATCCGTTTCCACTGAGACTACTACTCACTCTGTACCTTTAAGCGCCTTCTTTCAGCCCCTTCTTTTAAAAAATAAGCCATGAAAGTGTTTTCTACTTTCCCATCAAATGTGGAATTTTTCCAAAAATTCTCTTCTGGTCTAAAGTGTAAGATGAATAATATTCAGACCTTGCCCAGGAACAGATTTAAGGTCTGATATCTTGCTACTCATCATTATGAGAAATGGGAGTTCTGTGCAACTAGACAAGAATATGCAACATTATGTATAAAAAGATATTTTAGAGGTGTCTAAAGTGTATTAGTTATAATTTTTCTCCATCAGAGCCCTGCATAGTTTGACTCAGAACTATGACAGCCTGACTTTACTGTTAGAGGGCACTGAAAACCAGTCTGAATTTTGAAAATATATATATATTAAAAAGGCTCTAAAAGGATTTTATAGAAAAAACTATGAAGACTATACATAAGGCATTATGGTGAGATCCACTCAAGCATATGTAGCGTTACTTATATGACATGGTTAGCATAATTCATTCACAGTTTCATCTCTCATAATGTGGCCAACCCAAATTCATATTGATTAAACCTATATATCATACCATCCCACCATACATCTCCCATTGATACCAGACATTTTCCCAAATTTTACTAGCAAATAAATTTGACACTAAAACAGTATCCTTTCAAGTACACCAGTGTGATTGACATGTGTCATAAATAATGGTATTACTAAAACTATAGTTTATTTGCTGAGCTTGTGATTCTTAAAATCAGAAAATGCAAAATCACTCTCTGACCCAGACAAATACTAACTTGTTTAGTTTAACTAATGCCAAGTATTGTTGATCAGCATTTAAATGACCAATTCTCTCAGAAATAGAGAGACTGAGATGGATAGCATTTTAGAGCAGTGGTCACCAGCCAGTCAATCGGGATCTACTGGTAGATATTGGAGCCTCTGACAGGTGATCCTGACTGGTTTGGCCAAGAGGCTACCAAAAGCAACACTTCAGCTCCCCCCCCCAGACACACATACACAGCTGCTGCGCATCTCCTGTCCTTTGCTTTGGAGCTGCCCCCTCAGGAGCCTCTTGCTTGCTGTGCAGGGCAGGGGAGGGAGAAGATGGGTCCTGATGTCAAGGTGCCCCCTCTCCCATTCTGTATCCTATCTCCACAGAGCAGAGAGGGGGCACAATAGGGCTTGGGAGGGAGCTTTCTGGCTGCTTTTGGGAGTGGTGCAGGGCCAGGACAGTGAACCTGCCTTAGCCCCACTGCACCACCACCCAAGAGCCACCTGAGGTAAGCAGTGCCCAGCAGGAGCCCACATCCCGAAACCCTACCCCAGTCATGAACCCCCTCCTGCACTCTAAGCCCCTGCCCTAGCCTGAGCACCCCTGCATCCAAATGCCCTACCAGAGCCTGCACCTAGAACACCCCAACTGCCTGCCCCAACCTCTGCTCAGAGCCCTTCTCACACTCCAAATCCCTTAATCCAAGACCAGAGCCTGCACCCCAACCTGCTACCCATCTGGTGAAAGTGAAGGAGGGAGAGGGAGAGAGGGAGGGACGATGGAGTGAGCAGGGATGGGGCCTCGGAGAAGGGTCACAAAGGAGGCGGGGCAAGTGTGTTTGGGGTATATTTTCCGTTGCACTTAAATTCAAAAAGTGATTTCGTGCTTAAAAAGGCTGGAGACGGCTGTTTTAGAGGGCTGAAAAGAGGTTATCTTCTTGAGCTATTCTGATGGAGCATTGTTTGGGTGACTGTGTGTTAGAATACTGTTCTTATCTATTCTGTGGTATGTCTAGATGGCCAGATTTAACAGCCAAATAAGTCTGGTCCACAAATATGCCTGCTCATCAATACATGTAAATGACCTTAACTTTATGGTAAAAAAAGGAGAGAGAGAGATAAGCAAACTGGAGAAGAGTTAATTCCCAGTTGTTCACACTGTGTAGTATTTTGACTAACAACAGAATAGGACATGTCTCATATTCAAAGGTCCACAAGGCAACTTCAACAGCAGCATCTGCTTATGTCTTAAGTTCCACATTTGGCTGTATAGATAGGGAATTGCATGGATTTTTAACACAATAACAGCTGAGGCTGGGGAAACCTTTTAACGCCACTAGTCAAATCAATTTTGTTTTTGCTGCTCTGCTTTCACAAGCACTCCCGTTATCCATTATCACTCTCCATTGTAGGCATTTCCCACAACAGAAATATTATTGAGGGGAAAAAAGAATTACAACGATCAGATTATGAAGAAAACATCTCAGGGACAGCAGGACCTCTTGTACCTCTGGCCTCATAGATTCACGAATTTGAGCATCCTAGCATTTGTTAGGAGTTCCTTAGATTACGATTTGCCCTACATTTGTGCTGTAATCCTTTTTACAGATTTCTTGCCCCAGGTACTTCTTGTTCTCCCTTTTCTCACACCACTTTTCTTTCCTGAAATGGTCTCAAACATGATCATCTCTTCTCCCAATTCACTGCACAGGTACACTAGGAAAAATATGGGAACAAATAAACGGGAGAGAGACCCACAATAACTACAAGGTGGACCAACCTGGTCCAGCACCCTTGGGATGGGACCCATCTTGAATGACAGAATTAGATCAAGGGAGGCCCTCTCCCACCAGCCTCCCAAGACACTGTCTTTCCCTCCCGCTGGCTCCGCGCCGGCCCCACTGCCACTGGGCTCCAGCCCTGCTGCTACAGGGCTTGGGCTTGGCTCAGGCCTGCAGTCGCCAGCCAACTGGGGCTCTCCAGGGATTGAGCTCCCCAGCTGCTGCAGCCCTGCTTCTGTCCTGCCCTGCTGGGGCTTGCTGGGGACAGAGCTCAACAGCTGCTGGAGGCCCCACGAGGGATGTAATAGTGTAGTCGATTAACCGATTAATCGATAAGCAAAAGTTTATAGGTTAATGCTGTAGACTACATGCATTTTCCTCCCCCCTGCCAGTAAATTTTTTAGCAGGCTGGCCAGCAGCCTGGCTCACCCAGGTCTGGGACCTACCCTCACTGCGGCTCTCCATTTAAAGTGTATTAGGAGCTGGGCGGGCAGGGAGCCCAGCTCAGTTCCAGCTCCTACTTAGTCTGGGAGCTCAGACCTGCCCCCCGTAGTGCTGCCTCTGTATCAGAGGTAGCAGCACAGGGCGACAAGCAGCTGGTCTACAAGAGGAGCTGGTTTTTAAAACCAACTTCCCTCGTGGACCAGCTCCCGCCTGGCACCCTGCACTGCTGCTTCTGATACAGGGGCAGCAGTACGGAGTGGCAGGGGGCTCCTCAGGCGTGAGACCAGAGTTGCAATATCTGCCAGCCTCACTCCCCTGGGGACTATAGAATAGTCAACTAACCGACAGGAATTCATAAGGTTAATCGACTATTCAGTTAACCGATATTTAACATTCTTAGGCCCCACTTCTGCTGTGCCCCACCAGGTCTTCCCAGGATGGAGCTCCATGGCTCCCCTGCTGCCGCCATGTCCGACCGGTGCTCTCCAAGTGCCCCGCTGCTGCCCCGCTGGGACAGGACTCCACGGGGACAGGGCTCACTGGTCCCGCTGATGCCACACCTGGCTGGGGCTCACTGGTCCTGATGGTGGGTCTCCCCTCCGCTGGACTCCCTGACTGGTTCAGACTACCAGGTGCTGGGGCTTTCTGGCCCAGCAACAACCGTGATCCGAGAGACCCAGATTTAAGAGGTTCAACCTTACATCAATTCTCTTTTCAAAATTGTGTGAAAACTGCATTAGGAAAACAAATGAACATTACAGAAAAGTCAATATGTTTATTCTTCAAAATACAGCACTCCAGTTAAGCAAACTACAACTTTTAGTAAGAGCTACCAAGGTGATGACTGGTGAAACACTGTAAACTGGATCCTCTCAGATGGGTTTGTGAAGCTGTGAGACTCCAAATGATAAATAAATATTCAGCCTATGAAACCAGTAACATAAACTATTTGTACCATCAAAGAAGGAACAAACATCCCATTTTGACAGCAGCATGCTTATCCACACACCTGGTGGGAAGCAATTCAAACATATTTCCCAATGCACAGACTCCAAGCTGAGCCCACCAATTTACCTTAATAGAAGGAGCTAGGGATTATTTTGAACCATTACTTCAAATCCAATCATGGATTACACGCCAGAAATGCTTCAGCCAATTTGGAGCTCAAACAATGCAGCCGTCACTCAGTTACAGAAGTCTGCACTCAGAATTGTAAGCCTGATGTAGTCTTCAAAGTTAGCATTACCTGGTTCAATGCAAATTAAGAATATATGTTATGGCTACAGATGCAGCTTGCCAAACGAGCTTTTCAAATGGGATTATTTAAATTTGTGACAGTTTTCCCAACAGCTTCAAAAGTGTATTGGAGTGGAACACAATGAAATCAGAACCCAGAAACACAGCCACCTACTTCATTGATAAATAATAAACTACTTTGGAATTTCACCATTAAAATTTTCAATTTTGTTTTCTGCTGTTCGGCCGTAACTATTGTTAGCTAAATTACTTTTTAAAATGTCATTGTCTTAAACAAACACTGGAGAATGAGTGAGGACAACACTGCATGACAAGAAGTAGTATGGAAATGTTACAATTCCTCTCCTGAGTTAGGTGCTGATTTGCACACAAGAATGTCAGGAAATACCTGAAAGTGATTAAAGACACACAACACCTGCAATGCCTTTTCTAGCCAGTCATCTGCCATAATCCTGTAGATTACACACTGGAAGAAAGAGCTAAAATACCACAATGGATTAGAAATGTGAACCAAAGGAAAAAAGAAGTTAGGGGTGCCCAGAGAGTTTTGTCTCAACCCTTAACTCAGTTTTGTCTCTGGGCATATTCACTGCATATTTGCTGTTTTGTTTACCTAAAGGATCCATAGCCACAGAGCCACATGGCTCCCATTGGCTTTGGTTTGCTGTTTCCAGCGAAGGGGAGCTGCGGGAAGTGGTGGCCAAGGCTCTTTTATTCCTCTGCAGGGAATAAACGTCAGGAAGTCTTGGCTTTTGGACCTGTACTTGAACCATTAGACCAAGCATCTCTCTGACATAAATTACACCTTTTAAAGTATGCATAACAAAATGCCATACTACATACATTCAAATCTTAGGGTGTTGTCTACGCTGCCAAAGAAGGTGTGATTATAGGATGTGCAGGTATACCCATGCTAACTTAGCACAGGAACAACAGGAGCATCGAGGGGATACCACTCAGAGCACAATTCCTCCAGGGACCTACTCTGGTTGCTAGTGTGTGTTGAAGCCCACGCCATCACATTGGTAGCTAGATTAAAACTGGCATGGGTATGCCTACCCTTGCTAGTCACACTTTTCACTTGCAGTGTAGACATAACTGTAGGCTACATCTCCACTGCAAACTGCTAGAGGCAGCCAAGTAGAGTGTGTGTAACTACCACGCCACAGTGAAAAAGCAGGCTGTGTCCATACTGCACTGTGTAGCTGTACGCGTCAGTGAAAGGTTCTGCCAGAGGGGAGGCAGCCAGGAAAGGCTTCAGCAGCAGGAGCCTTTTTCCTTTCTGAGGAAAGATTCCAGCAGCAGCACACTACAAAAAACAGCTATGTAGATGGAAGGCCCGTCTTACGCAAGTGGAGAGCCATGTACAGTATATGTACATGTACATACGCACCACCCTTCAGGAATGTCTTTACTCACCTAAACCATGCCTCCCGGACCATGGTGCTATCTATACCCAGGCTGGGGGTCTACACATATATGTACCCTGCCCACTACCAAAAGAAGTGTTCAACTTAGATGTACTCTTACTGCCTTGTTTGGTTATCTGAAATTTAATTATGACATCCTTCAATGATTTTTAATCCTATAATCCTATAATCCCAGTGTCCGTGCGAAAGAATGGAAAAGCGTGTGAGTAATTCTCTAAACTGAAACATAGTACCTCTCTAGTCAGGCACCTCTGGGATCTGATTGGTGCCAAACCAAGAATATGCCAAACCACGGGAGTCAATATTGTCTAGCAGCATTACTAACACTTCCACTGCTTACTGGGCCCTTAGAAGACATTTAAGGGGTAAAACAGAGCCAAACAACAGCACAGAACACTGAGCGCCAGGATCGGTGGCTGTAAACAATCTTTACGAGACCGCAGGAAACTTGGCCACACCTATGGTAAGTGGACATCCGGCTCACTAAAATCATGCCAGACCAGGGATGCGCCAGACTAGAGAGGTTCAGCCTGTAAAATGTAGGGTTTTACTTGACTAGGAAAAAAGGTGTGTTGTCAGTTAGCACGTTCTATCTACTGTGTTCTGAGGCCCTGTCTGTACTAGAGATGTAAAATGCCATTTGTTTGATTAACAGGATGACTGGAACAGCCCCTGCCTGTGATGTACATGCACCAGCTGCCTGAGGTGGGTGGGGATCAGTTCCAGCACCCACCGGTTAACCAGAACTAGTAAGCCTCATTCATTAAGGGTGAGGCTTACTAATTACCATAAATTAGTGTATATAACCCATGCACGAGTATTACCCCGCACCTGTGTATAACCCGCGGTTTTACCTGATTGAGTAAAAAAAGTCTTGTATACAGGAGTGGCTTGAGGCTGGCTGCGGCAGCTGGTGCCCTAGGAGGAAGGCGCAATCGGCGCCCCCGCCTGCATGGCCGTCAATGGCTGTGACGTCATCATCAGGTGCCCGGGCTGGTGGCGCCCTAGGCAACTGCCTAGTTTGCCTAGGTTCACGGGCCGCCCCTGCTTGTATACCCCGCACACGTGTATAGCCCGCGGGAGATGAACCACGGGTAATGTTAATGCAAAGCACCTGTAATCAAGTGTTAATGAGCCACAGCTGATAACGCTGAGCACTAAGTAGGCTACAAGCCTTATCGTTGGTATATAACCCCTTTGAACCACACTGCTTTTCCATTCATTTATTCCTTCAGTGGTTTTAACTTGTATTTTAAACTTTGTAAACCTTTTAAACATGCCTAAGCGCAAATCCTATGCAGCCGATTTTAAATTGTGTGTAGTGGCAAATGTGAAATTCTTCCCGACATTGACTCTTCAAGCTCTGATTCCGAGTACGACAGCGATACCGATTCTGCACCACAGATCTCAACTGTCACCGAAGCCGACCTAGCCTTGGCTATGGATTTTATGGACGTTTTTAAAGACAGTGACTATGACGAGAGTTTTGATGGCTTTGAGAACTCAGACACTGAGGAGGAGGATGATGGTTCTGATTCTAGAGATCAGAGTGAATGAGAATGTGAAGACGGCTTTTTTTAATTGTTTTTATTCTTTTACTAGTTGCACAGTAAACTAATGAATTTTAACATATTTTAATGAATTTTAATATAACTGCCTCTATTATTAAATTAAAATATGCTGCTTTTCTCAAGTAAGAGTCAGTCTTGTCTTCTTTGCAGTAAAAAAAAAAAACCTGTATTACACGCGGACAAGTATAGCCCGCCCGGGGGGGGGGGGGGAGAGGGAGGGTATGTAAAACTTTGCATAACCCGCGGGTTATATTCACTAAAGTATGGTAATTGGTTAACCTTTCACATCCCTAGTCTGTACTAAGGTAAAGGTTACATTTAAATCAGGCTTAGCATAACACAGATAGCTAAGTGCAACCTAAATTTGACCAATTTTCCAAGCATAGATAAATGTTAAAACCTTTAGCTCAATTTTAGTATGTTCAGTTATGACATCAGCATGAGCTCATACATTCTTCTTAGTTCAGACCAGGGCTACTCAACTTTTGGAAGCCCCGGGGGACACAATGATACTCACAGCACATGCCGAGGGCTGCAACTTAAGTGTGGTTGCATATACATGCAAATACATATGCAAATATATCCAAATAGCTTCTTTCACATTGACAGGCATGAATACAAAGATTAAGGCAAGACTATACAACACACAGGTCCCATTTAAGTCAGTTCTGCTGATATTAATAAAATGCAATATTTACCCAATTTCCACCCATATGACAGCACTTTTAGTGAGCAATGACAGTCCAGTAATTTAACTACTAAAACACATATCAACAGAAGACAATTATACTGACTACTTTTTTGTTTTGGCTCCCACTCGCATGCCGCATGTTGAGCCCTGCAAAAATCCAAACTGTACCATAGGCCGCAAACAAACAGGTTGCGGGTCGTATGCGGCCCATGGACCGCGTGTTGAGTAGCCCTGGTTTAGACAAACTCTAAACCTTTCAGGCTTGCAATACTTTTCACATGTGCTAGCTCAACAAGTTGAAGTCAGGGTTCACCATGACCATCTGAACGCATTAAAATACAACTTGCCTTGTCTACACTAGGATTTATAAACAAGTTAAAACCTATTAGTTAATATGTTTAAAAATACCTCTTCTATCATAGCGTGGACAGGCCACAAACAGTTAGGAATACTTGAAGCAATGCCCAGCATCACTCCAAACAGCCATCCTGTCCTGATGTTATGCACAACTTGTGGTGCTGACTAGCTGCAAAAGGAGATCCTTTCAAGTACTCCTGCCCCAAAGGGTGATGATCACACAGGTGCATCAAGTGCAATGTGGTAGTAGATGGACAAGACAAATGGGGAGAGGGTGCAATAGCCATGAGTCTGACAGAGGAGCTGGTAGAAAAAGACAATCAAATCCACCCTTTGAGAAACAGCAAAATAAGTTCTTACTTCAATAGTACAATCACTCTTTCCCTGTTGCAAATTAAATGAAAGGATGCTGCTGACTTTGGGCGTTTTTCTGGTCTCATATCAGTTTTACCAGTGTAATTTCACTGACTTCGGCAGAGTTAGAGCTTGTGTACACTTGAAATGCTACAATGGCACAGATGCAGCAGCGCCACTGTAGTGCTTCAGTGTAGACACTACCTATGACAATATGAGGGGTTCTTCTATTGCTGTAATTAATCCATCTCCTCCACAGAAGGCACTGGCTTGGTTCATGGAAGAATTCTTCCATTGACCTAGCACTATCTGCACTGAAGGTTAGGTTGGCTTAACTATGCTGCTCTGAGCTGTGTGTGTTGCACAACCCTGAGCGACATATCTGGGTCAATCTGACCTTTTAGAGCAGACCAGACCTTTCTACTGAATTATCCCACTACAAATGAGATCAGATGTGGCTCATTATGTCTAGCATTGGCTTAATCTTGAAGTTCTTACTCAGTGGTGCTAAGTAGGGACTGCGAAAAGACTGCATTTAATGTTTGCTCTTCATTTTCATCTGTGTGATGGTAGAAAAATGTATAATTCCTGTAGTGTAAACTGCATACAGTTGGTACCCTGAAGCAAGTTTAATAAATTATATTACAATATGGGAGCAGGGGCAATCAAGATTCAAAGGGGAGCTATGTGTGTATACTCGTTCATACGCAAATGTTTAATGTAGCAGTATGATTAAAAAACAAACTTGCCTACAAGTACTGAAAGCACTCGTTTGCAGTGTTTAACAGTTATCCACTCTACTAACACTGATATCTACAGAAACATCACAAAAATAAACAAGGAAGTTCTGATTTTCAGATACCAAATTCAACAAGAGGAAAAGCTGTCTTGGAAAAATTCTCCTTTTTAGTAATGGAATATTTCCAGAATAGGCAGAGACCCCCTTCAACAATGAACTTGATTATTGTTGTTTTAGGCTTATCATTTTGCTCCCATGTCAATTGAAACAGTGAGCCTGCTCATCTCCCAAACCCCATGTGAAAGTGTGAAAAGATTTTAAACTTCTGTTCGCAAAGTGCAGTCTCAGGGAGTATGAAAAACAGTAGTGGAAGATACTGTATTTATAAGTCATGTTTTCACTAGCTCTTAACTAACTCTGAACTGTCATAGTCTTTCCCGGCTGAGAAATAAAAAAAGATGATCTAATAGGTCATTTGACTTCTGTCACTAACTTCTATGATCTGAATAACATTTAATTCTAGCTCTGCATCTTCTTTGGTTCTTAGATGTTAGTCTTTGGCATAGGAACTAGGAATGTGAAGGTTTAACTGGTTAACCCATAAGCCTCACCCTTAATGGATGAGGCTTACCGGTTAAAGTTAACCAGTGGGGCTGGAGCAGCTCCCCACCAGCTATGGGCAGGGGCCTGCTCTGACCTGGATGCCGGAGCAGCCTCTGCTTGCTGGGCACCCTGGCCCGCCACAAACAGGGGCTGCTCCAGCATCCCAACAAGTGCAACTCTTGCCTGTGGTGAGGAGGCTGCAGGCAGGGGCTGCTCTGGCCAGACTGGAACAGCCCCGGTCTGCTGTGGGGGCTGGAGTGCCATTCCCCTCGCTCACTCCCTTTAATTGGTTAACCAGTTAAAACAATATGTTTGCCAGTTACCCAACTGAACAGGATTTTACATCCCTAATAGGAACCTGTCAATATGATAATAATAAATCGATAAAATTAGATATATACAGTTTACTTTAAAAAAGGTTTTGAAGAACTTCAAACTAGGACAAAGTAAACTTCAACACATGTGAGTTGCAGTGCAAAGTTAAGATTCTAATGACTATAAGATAATGATAGTTACAGGAGTGGCATTTCAATGGACAACAAATTATAAACCCGTTGTCCAAAAACAGCAGTACAATAGGATAAGATACAGAGGTCATTTAATTTGGTAGAGTAGCGATTTCAAGATGGCTTGTAACACTGAAAAAAGGTCACTAAATAACATGGCTGAAGTGCCAGAAGAATCTTGCAGTCAATGCAGTGGGAAATGGGAAGATAGATTAGCTCACAAAGAACCAAACAACTGGAATAATGTGTTGATGTTTCCTGGAACCAGTCTGAAGATGAGCAGCAGAGTTTTGGATGGGTTGCGATTTTCCACAGTCCTTTCTTTGAAAAGCTAACTAGTACAGCATCCAAATAATCCAGCTCAGAGGCAGAGAAAACAACTTTGGCCTTAGCCAGGTTGAACTGGGTAAAGGAAAAGTACTTTAATCCAGTTACAAATAATTTATAATTTTGTATGGGGATCAGATTTGTCACTGTTTAATGCCTATATACAATGTCTGAATTTCACATCTGTATACTATTTTACCTACATTAAAAACATTTAAAAAACAAAGTTGTCGGTAAGACTTAAGAGACTTTGTAGCCAAAATTCATTAAGTGAAAACTGTGTACCTCTGCCCCCCACTCAATTACCATAACTATTTTCTATTCCTTATGTTTCAGGAAGTAAGATTACTGCTAGCAACAGTTTTTGGGATTGGGAGATTGTCCCTGGAGCAGGTTATTTCTGACACCCAACAGCATACCTAATCTAGATAGACCACAGATATAATCAAGTATGGTCACTTCTATACTAGGGATGTAAAATCCCATTTAATTGGTTAATGGGTTAAACATATAGTTTAACGGGTTAATTGATTAAAGGGAGAGGAAGGTAGGGAGCATGTGGTTTCAGCCCAGCTGAAGCACCCTCCTGCCCCTGCAAACAACTCCAGTCAGGTTGGGTGAGGCTTATCAGTTAACCATTCACATCTTTCTTATATGCTCCTCTGTTCCTTGTTACTATTTTAAAATAGCCATTCTGTGATAGTTGCTCTTTAGTGGACACAATCTCTGAACAGTGGAAATTGCATAATTTCTCATTTGAGTTTAGGAACAGGATGCATTAGTGAAAATTGTGGGGGTGGTGATGAGAAACATCTTAAATGTTGGATGATTCTTACTCCCTCAAAAGAATAAAATCAAGGTGTGTGTCTTTAAATGGCAATAATCCTTTTAAAACCTTGACATTAGCTGCCCAGCTTGCTGAAGGGCAGATCAGTATGTGTGTCAGCACCACCTCGTGGGAGGGTTTTATAGTTCCTAGGTTACCTCCCATAGCCTTACACCATTACAATGTCCCTTTCTCCCTTCCCCCAATGTCTGTGAATTTGGGATGAAAGAAGGGGAGGGCAACACATTGAAAAATACTAGGTCTCCTTGGACTGTCTCCTTCACTTGATAAGAAAGAATAATATGTTTTCAGTGACCAAAAAACAAAAAAACACAACACCACAGAAATAATGCTCCCTCCCACATCTGTTTATTACTTGAGCCTAGCTGATCATTTCTTTAATGACTTTCAAAATCTGCAGCCTAAGCTGAGGGCAGAACTGGATAACAGCTATGTATTTCTACTGTAAGTTCCTCTTTTTTAAAAAAATTAACATTTACTCCCTTACTCTCTTGGAATTTAACACATTTCAAGAAAAAAAAGTTTTCCTATTTTCATGTGCCATCCCCCCCCAAACAACTATGTATAGTTTTTGCATCTAAAAATATGACACACATAGGAAACAAACTTGGCAAGTGACTGTTTGATAGTATTAACTATTTTCTGCACAACTGAAACACACACACACACAGCTCTAAAGAAATATTTTAAAGTTTCAAAAGTAGCTTTGAATGGAACATTTTATCAGATTGAAATATAACTCTTTAATGTACATATTACACATACTGTACTTCAGACCAGAGAGTATTTTCAGCCTTTGGTCAAAGCTCACCAGTAACATTATGCGAGTGCAACAAAGCAGATTTTGTCCTTACTCTTTGCCATAACAATTTTTTACAAATGTTTAACTTGATGAGAGGTCTATTTTAGCACATATGTTCAAATGTATCTTTAAAAACATAAAAATGAAGGATACTGTACACAAAAAACAGTTAAGTTATATGATTTAACCAAAAAATCCAGCTGTATCTTAGCCATTAAATCCATTGTTAATTCCACTGCAACATTAAACCATTGTTTCAAGTTTTTCATCGTGAAGCAAACTGTTACCAACACAGGAAGCAACTGATTTTCTTGGCTTTTGTCACTTTGTGCTACCACTTTCACAAGTATCAAAAATATCCTTTTATAATTATTTGTCCTCTGTATTCCATGCAAAACCAAACTAAAAGAGAATGAAAACCCAAGGGCTTGGTACTTTCCTGTAGTTTTGGGAAGGGAGTCTACAACCTAGACACCGAAGCAGACAGACAGAAGTCTGACTCTAATTTTGATTACAATATTTGCACAACCAACTAGCTACATTGTGGTTTTTCGGTGTTAGGAACCACCAGAAAGACATCTACCCTCTGAGCCTGCCGATCAGCAAAATGGAGAGCGTGTTTTGTGTCAGGCAAACAAATCCCCAGGATCCAGGGAGATTCTTTTACTAGAGTCAACAGCAGCAATTCAACAGCTGAGCAGAGGGGAAATGGAATTAGCTGAGTAGTTCGAGCCCCGAAGCCTATGGCAAGGCGGAGACCCGGAGGAAGGGGAGGAGGGTTCACACAGAGACGTGGTCGTGTATTTCTGGTGGTAGCAGAAAAGCTACACTGGCTCCATGAGGCTTTTCAGCTTCCTGTTTGCAAAGCAAGAGCCTCTCCCTCTCCCTGCGAGTGTCTCTCGCTCTTCCCTTCTGTGCCCTGGCCGCGCTCCCCGGGGAAAGGGGGGGCTCTCCCGGGGACCTCGGGACTCTCCCTGCCGGGGGAGACAGGGGGGCGCGGGCCTGTCTCCCAGTCGCGACCCCCGCACACGGCGCGCCTAGGAGAGGGGTGGGCTCCGCCACCTCCTGGCTTCCCGGCTGCGCCGCAGGGCGGGCGGGCGGACAAAGCGCCTCGCGGGCGGCGGGCGGGCGGGCGAGCTCGGGGGAGGGGCTGGGAGCGGGCTGGCTGGGTGAGGCCCGAGATAAACAAATCGGGCCCTTCACGTGTGAGGCGCCGGCCCCGCCCTGCCCTGTCACTGCCCCCGCCGCCCGTCGGAGCCTGCCCGGGGAGGGGCACCGCGGCTCCCTGCAGCTCCGGGGAGAGACCGTGGCCCGCCTGCGCCAGGCGAGCCCGCTCGCTGAGCGCCTCCCCCCCCAACCCCGGAAGGGCTGGCACGAACCCCTGCCCTGACTCGGCCCGGCCCGGCCCGGCCCCGTTACTACTCCTCAGCGAGGCAGGCTGGGAGTGGGAAACTCCACTTCCTGCTTGTAGTTACACTCCTGGCAGCTCAGCGCCCGCCCCCTTCGCTCTTCTCTAAGCCTCTCACACACAAGGAAACTTCAGCAAGGTCTTCCGCTGAGTGGTGGCTGCTGCTGCTGAAGGGACTTGGGCTCCTGCCCCCGGACTGGCAGCTGAGGCGAGAAACCTGCCAACTTTTCTCCTGCTGTCACTCCAGGCGGGGAAAGCCAGCTCCTACCGTCCCTTTCTGCTGGGTATAAATAGACAAGCAACCAGCATCCCTACGCCCGCACACTGTTCCGCTCCCATTGCAAGGCTGATTAACAAAAACTCTTACGACTTTGTAAAACCCAAGGGGCTAGTCCAATACATGCTCCATACTCTGGGCTAACTTTTCCTGCAGGGAACAGCTATGTTAATGTCGCTTTTCCTGCAGTGGATCTGATAACCTGGGGTGCGCGAGCACTTTGTTACTTTAGAAATATTTCTCTCGTGAAAGGAATGGCCTCAGCTATCATGGGAAAGTTTCCCCACTCTTATTTTTCCAGACTTGGGGACTCAACGAGCCGCCAACCCCAGTATTGCTCCCATTTGCACTCTGCGACAAATGATTGTGTCCTGTACCCCACTGACCAGGCGTAAAGTTTACTCTCCGCTAGACAAATCCGTCTCCCAAAGTCCTAGCTTCTGTTCAGCCCAGGTCAATAACTCCGAGCGGACAGCGACCGCCCCATGCCCGTCCCCTTACCATGATCAGAGTGTGGTTTCTCTGCTCGGCCGAGGCAGCCTCGGCATCTTGCTGCTGTTTGCTCTGCTGCTGCTGTTTGCTAGTCCCGCCGCCGCCGGTGCCCGATTTCTTGGCCCTTTGCTCCAGGGTCCTCTGGTAGAGGCTCACCGTGTCTCTGCGCTCCAGCTCCAGCTGCTCCGCCTGGGCTTGCTGGTACCTGCTCTCGCAGTTGATATGGTGCCTCCTGCAGCCTTCGATACGCTGCCTCAGCCTCTCCACCACGGTGCTGTGCTTGGGAATGCCGCCGCCGCTATTAGTATTATTGTTACTATGAGCAGCAGCAGGAGGACCGTGGGGAGTGCTATTAACCCCGATACCGGCACCACCAGCCCCGCTGAGGCCGCTATTCAGGTTATTGTTGATGCAAATACTGCTGCCATTCGCGGAGGCAGCGGGGGCTGCAAAATCCCCCATCCTCTTCCCCGTGCACACTATTTTGGAAGAACTTTTTATCCTCCCCTTCTCTCTCTCACACACACGCACACCCTGCCTCCTCTGGGGTCCTGTTTGTGATACTTTTTAGTGAACCATGGGGGGAAAACACCAACAAGTAGAGCGAACACAGGTGAATGTTTCTCTCTTCCCTCGGCCGAACCTGTACGAAAATTTCCAGTATTTATGTAAAAGCGCAAAAGAAGAAGGTGCTAAAAGGTTACCATCGCCAGATACACAACCGTAAAAAGAATCACAACAAAGTGAGCAGCAGCAGCAATTAGGGTTGCAAACTCGAGGAGAGCTCAGATCAGTTCCTTCCCTCCCTTTTCCTTTTTATAATCCATCATTTCAAAATAAATTCCAGGAGTTTTCCGGAGATTTTGCCAAAGATTTTTCTCCCCCTGTATAGAGAGAAACACGCACCCTTCCACATGCATACACACACAAACATTCACACACATCCAGCAAAGGCACACACGGGTCTCACACACCACACTCACTCACACTCCACAGCACCAAAAGACAGGCAAAGCCGCTTTCTTATTGTATTTTCCTTCCAGAAAAAAAGTTTTGGTGTTTATGCCGCACCGTGTTCTCAGAGTACTTTGACTGCTCAGTTGCATTTCAACAGGAACCTAAATAGCAAATCCTCAGGGTAGGGGAAGTAAACACATGAACAATCCGGACGATCTGAAAAAGTGAATCGCTGAAGTCTTTGCAAATCGCCGAGCTGATACAGCCTAATGCTTTGCTTTGCTTTGCTTGCTGCTGCTCCTGCTGCCACCATCACAATGATCAAGTGCTCTCCTCCTCCACCTCCTCCTCCTCCTCCATGCCAGCGGAGTGATATCAGGACAAGAGCTCTCAGTAAACACAGCAGCAGCTCCTCCAGGCCGTGAGGCAGACCCGGGGACAAGGTGCAAAACCCGGCGCGGACTCAACCCAGCAGGAGCGGACATGGCAATCCCCCATCTAATCCCCCCGCCCAGGTTACTTATTACCTTGCACTAGACTAGAAATCAGGGCTCCCCGAAACAACACAGACGTTGGGGGGATTGCATGGTGGCCTTCATTCAACTCCTGACCTCTGTGTGAGAACGTGCCTTTGTGCTTGTATTCAATACGACTTACTGTCTCAAGCAAGCCCAGGCTGTTACACATGCATGCATTATATTGCAGAACTTGTGTATGACCAGGCAGAAACACTGGAGCTTCGCAGCCGTCGTCTATCATCTCCATCCAGGTGGAAAAGAAAAGGTAAATAAGTCAATGGTTTTAAAACGATCCAAGCAGCAAAAATGTCTCTATCCCCCCTTTAAAAAAATAGGGGGAATGGACGCTTAATGAAACTGTGTCCCCTGCAGGAAAATAGACAGATAGCTCAATGCAAGTTAACAGGGGATACAAATGAGGGCAACTCGAAAAAAATTGTTTACTCTTAAATTCCAGGTATATTTGCCCCAGACATATTTTTAAGATTAAATACATAGGCTATTAGGTTAGAAGGATAAAACATGTTGATAAAATGTTTAGGGCACTAACAGCTATTGACAGCAGAAGTAAATAATAAATAACAAACAGAAAGATTGCAGATTTCATGGACAAGAACCTGAGGAAATACACAATGCTGCACAGTTTGTAGTGGGCAAACATAATACAAACCAAGTAGTAAACAATTCAAAAAGTTGTGATTTATGTTCCTCTTCTGTTCTAATTGTTGAACAATTAAAACAATTATTGCAATTAGAACAAGCAAGTCTGACCCTCAAATAAAGAGAGCTGAACTTTCTATTTTAAAACAAAGAAAGAAACATGACACCTTGAGCAGAAACATTTTTCTAGGCAAATAGTAGGTGCTTCCTTTGTACAACACTGATGATTAACAGATCAAAAATATCTCAGGAACCTGGTTTTAAACCATTTTACAGATCCAATAGAATTAAATGAAATATTTTAACTAAATATTAGAGTTTATGATTTGCTAGCAGCACAAACCATAGTTTAAATGGAACCATAACACTAATTGTCCTGAAACCATATTTTTCAATAATAATAAAGAACAATTTATTTAGGGTAAAAATCTAAGTTTTCTAAAATGTATCTGAAATTAAAGAAAATTTAGATCTGACGTATTAGCCATAAGATCTGATTTAAACCATCTTCATTTCTGGCCTTTCTGCAGATTAGCATAGAATACTATTTCCAACCTAGTTTTAGGAGGAACTCACTTTCTTTTTTCATTAAGCACTTCTGCAATATGAAATTTGCCTTTTGAATACTTACCGTTCTCTGCAATTGCAACATAACATTGATTAAGATGGTATAAGAATATTTCATGGAGGGCAAATGCAATATTAAAGTACTGCAGTAATTATTCCCTTCTTATAGAGTATATAAAGCTGTGGGGCAAATATTATATTTCCCCATATTAAAACATTGGCTCCAGAAATAACCTGGGAATCAGGCTGAAACTATTTACCACTCTCTGTGATCAGTAGTTACTACACAAAGCATGTAATCAGTTGTATCTCTCTGCTCAGAGAGGAGACCAAGGCATCAGGTGAGAAGTGAAATTGCCTTCCCATTTACAAACAGCACTTCCTCTAATCATTTGGAAACATTGTATAACAGTAGAGAGGAAGCTCTGACATGGAGTTGGTTTTCTGTTTGTTTGTTTTGTTTTTTAATATTTCTCTCCTATTAGTCTCACAGGAATACAATATACTAGCAAGCATATATGTATTATTTATACAGTGCCATAGGTGTGGACTGTGTCTTACCACAGTATGAAAAGACAGAAAAGACCTGAAGAAAAGTGCATTTGTTAAGAAGTTTTGCAGTAAAAATGGCAGCCTAGCAGGCAAGGAAGGGAGGGGGATGTGCTTAGCTTCTGAACAGTCAGTGCTTCAGGCACCTCTCTGCAGCATCCCCTACAGCTGACAGGCCTGCTTATGAATGAGCTACTGAAAAGGGGCCTGATCCAAAGGCCATTGAAGTCAATGAAAAAACTCCCCCCACTGACTTCAGTGAGCTTTAGATCAAGCCAAGAAGAATGCTTGATGAAGCCAAGAAGAATGCTGGTAACACACTGACTACTGCAAATCTACACTCTTTTTTGGCCTAAATTGTTGCTATTTACTTTCAAAGGGTAATAACTCATTCCAAGAAAAATAGAGATGAATATGTATGTGTATACATATATATTGCTTTGCCTTTGATGCAGCAGGCCAAATTCAGAACTAGCCTAAGCAATGCAACTTTACTGACTTAGGGTCCACACGGGATGTGGCCCACTATGTATAATATGCAACGCACCTTAATAGTCATACAGTAGTTCTCCATCTTTAAGTAATTTAAAATGCAGCAAATTTTTATTTGGAATTGATTAATTATTATTTAATTTCAGTGCTTATGGTGCTATGTGCTATATTAAACTGAAACAGATAAATCAATGAAAAAAGAGAAACGGTGTGCTTGTTTTTTATTTGGTAATTTAGATCCTGCTCCTATAAGCAGCTCCACAAAGTCAGATCCCTGCACCTCAGCAAAGCTGCAAATTAAGTTGCTAGGGCCCCAGAGAGGAAACACTCATTCCTGGAGTGGGGCATAAGGTGAGTGTTTCTTATAGATTACTTTTTAATGTACTTTGTAGAGGATTTCTTCTTTCTTTGTTTTATTAAATGTTTAAGTAGCCACTTTAAAACTATGCAGAATATTATTATTTAAACTTTTAATTTTATATCTTTTGTTAATGAACACATTCTTTTTTAAGTCTATGTTCAACTGTTGTAGAATTAGATTCTAGAATTAGGATGTTTTTTAATTTTTCAGATATTTGATTTTTCAGGTATATTAGTTCAGATAGGCTTCAGAGCCTCAAGGCTGATAAGTTAAGTAGCATCATTTGCGATCTAGTTTATGCTAATTGGCTTTCAATGTTATAAGTTTTATAGGTGTATCAATCAGTAGTTTAGTGCAAAACATCTGAATATAATCTAAAACACTGGATGTTGCTCCAAAGAGGTGTTTTTGGGGTGAAGTTAAACTGGAGCTGAGTAAATATATATTGCTATATTTCCTCACCCATTTCCGCACTAAGAGTGTATGTGCTTATATTTTTCTGTATTATACCCATGTATAAGAAAATACAGCATTATCCTCCTATTTTAATATTGTCAGTTGAATCTAAGTTCTATCAGAAAATATTTTAAAACTGCTACCTAATTGCTGTCCTATTTTATAATTGTGGTAATTTGTTAGAGATTAGATTTCAATATTTATTTTGTGTAGTTTTTAGTCAAAGATTATTTACAAAGATGAGTACCATCTTCTATGAAAGCCCTGATGTTTTTTAGCTCAACTTTCTCTCTCAAGGCAAAACTGCTAGTAAGCTAATGAATATGAGTAAATAAAAACTGAAAAAGAACATCATGATTAGTCCTGACAAAACCTGAGGGATCTCAGAGTGCTAGTCTATTACTAACTTCTGTCATTAAAACAGACATTCTCTATAACCTTGACCAAACAACTCCTGTCTCTCATCTGAAAGAAGCATAGACTTGTTTATGGATTTATAATAGATGTATGTGCCAGAACTAAGTCTATGACTGTGGACTTAGTTTGTATGCAGTAATTTAGCTTGTGTGGTTTTAAAATCTGCTTTACACACTTTCATGCAAACATTATTATCTTTAGAAAGCTTTCTTAACAATTGGATAGTTCAAAGAAATATATATCACAATTATAAGTGATTTGATGAATTTGCTGATGTCAGCAGTTGAACACTAATGCCTGCCGATATCAACTGACAGGACACTAATTACTAGTTATGGGAGACAATTGCCTGTTAAAGGAGCTATTCAGTCAATTACAATTTTGAAAAATTATAAAGTACATGCCTGATTTGCAAAAAGATATATATGATATGAAAATGCCATGTAAGTTCTCAAGCTGATTATCATGACAGAGATCTGTCTAATTAGGAAGAATCTATTTTAATGCTGAAATATGAAAGAACCCAGCTGGGAGAAGAATTTAAAGGAAGACACAAAAACATCACTGCTAGGCTACAGCAAGTATAGCCTAGGCTTGTTTCAATGGTAGTTTCCGAAAAAAATTACTCATCTCAGCATTTAATCAATAATGACTTTAGAACAATTACATCCTTACAGATAATCTATCATTCATATTATTAGGAGGAGCTTCAAAAATAACATGAAAAATGTGTTGTGCAAACACAGTAAAACAACTTCTCTTTTGCCTGTTGTCTATCTAGTAGTTGGTCTACATTAAACATACCATGATGTAGATAACACGTGCATCACCCTGTACTCAAGAAGTCACAGTTTAGTGTCTGGTGTTCTCAGTCGGGTTGGGACCTGCAATTGTAATGGCAGCAAGTTTCAACCCAGAGCAGGCAGCTGCTTAACCTTCAGTGTGGTTGCTTGGATAGAAACCTTTCTGAAGGATTCTGCAGTAATTAAATGGCTTATGTCTAAATCGATGGATGACATAGTAATGGCTCCTCTGCTGGAAGGCTAAAGTGGTATCAACAACTCAATGCAATCGCTGAATATAACTCCAAAAACCTGTTAACAGAAACATTTGGGAAATGTGAGAAAAAGCTTTACTATACACAGAGAAATGTTCTGTAAAGATTCCTCCAGAAACATCATTTGGCTCCTGCTCTGTTTAACTGAACAGATCATAATTATCTGTTATTGCTGAAGACTATTCCATTGTATGTTCCTTAAATACAGCTCTAGCAAAAAAGAATAATAATATCCATTGGAGTGCAGAGGAAACACCACCATAAAGTTGGGGGTGAATAAAAAAAAACTTCAGAAAAGTATTTGTGAAACACAACTACAGTTTAGCAACATGGTTGAAATTCGCAAGACAGCTGGGCTAGAAATGAGTTTCGGCTTCCAGAACATCAAAAGCTGTAGGAGTTCTGGAAGTGATAAACTAAGTATGGTGCAGAAGAAATTGTTCTAAAGTGTTTACAGGAAAAGGCACCAAGTAATAGCTGAAAAGGAGGAGAAAAAGAAAGTAAAAAAATGGGTAAGAGAGAAACCAGAGGTAGTTTAATCATCATAAAATTCAAAGCTTTGGCATGATAATCTAGAATCTTCCAAATCTTATAAGTTGATGTAAATACTAATGCTTTCGGGCAATTAGCATCCCTGTCTACCTAATAAGAAAGGGGTGGGGGACATTTTTTGGATTGGGGTTTGCTGACCCACTGCAAAATCAGTCAGGGGCTGCTGGATACAAGTGAGAAACAAAAACAAAACAAAACTACAAAGCAACCCAGACCCTCACTGATGTGTCCCCCAACTGAGGAGAAAGACACTCCCCACATTCCCTTCATACACCAAAAGCCTAGGTGGGTCCAGGCTAGTAGATTTTATCTGCTCCAGCCCTGCAGGGGTGGGGCAGGCTGGAACACCACTGTGGGCTCCTGAATGCTGGGGGGAGGGGGAGGAGCCCCAAGCCTCAGGGGCTGAATCTAGGCATCCAGTCCCCAGCTTAGGTTCCCCACCCCTGCATTAAGGCATCCTGCTAGAACAGTCAAAACAATGCCCAATATTGTTCTTGAAGGTCCATGTTGTCCTTATTGTACATCACTGAGGCCCTGATCTAGTTTATCCCTGCACCTTCAGCGAACCTTACTGAATTACTTTAGTATAGCTTAGTATAGGTACATGGGTCTGTCCGCATGCATCTCTTTGCAGAACTAGAGCCTAAGTTTTCTGAGTTTTTACATTTGTTTAGCTCAACATCATCACCTAAGCTCTAATTCAAAAAGGTTCTGCACTGGGACTTCAAGTCAGTCAGGTATTTAAGTACTTTGCTGAATACAAAATGTACAGCTGGTAGCTCTATTTTGACTAGAGCTATGCAATAATTAGTACTTCAGATCTAATCTCCAAATGTTTATTGTGGGGCCTCAGATTAAAATTTTCAGATTTAAATCCATCCCTATGTTGTTTATTTCAAGGAAAGGTCCACAATTAAAGGAAGAGATTACCTAGGTTATGTTCTAATGTGGCCCAATGCAGAAGTCTCACACCAGCAGATCTCATGAGATGCTCAACTCAAGAAAGGAAACATTCAGACATCAGATGCTCTTCCAAGGTTTCCACCACCTAACTCTCCATGACAGAGACTGTCTTCAGATGTGTTTGTACAATATGTACCTCAACAGGACCCTAATCCTAGGTGGAACCTTTGAAAGCTAATATATATATACACAGTCATAAATATGTAGGTGAAATCTGGCAAGTCTACTTGTGACTTCTTACATTTGGTCAACAAAATTAAAAGACTGTTCCGATTTACTACTTTACTCGAGGCAAAAGTCCATATGAGTAATTCAGACTGGTTAGTGAAGGCCAAAATAGAATAGACATTTTAAAATGTGAGTTTTTATTTGTAACATTAGGAGACCTGAAGTATAGGGAAAAATGGCTATTTAAACACTGTTGATGTGAAGCTTTAGAGAAGACTATTTTTCATTTTCTTCTCTATTGGGGGATTAGAGCTAGAGCTGAAAATTCCAACTATTTATTTCTTTATTACTTATTTCATGTAGCAATCAAAGAAAAAGCTATCTAAAGCCAGCAGTGAGCAAAAAGGCTTCCCTGGATTTAAAAACAAAAACTTAAAACAAAGCCAAAAACACCTACTGCTGTGATTCTTTGCTGTATGAGATATTGTTTCAGGCAGATTGAGTAGAATTTTAAAAAATATTATTTATTTACAAAGTTTAATGGGTTTACAAATTTGTGTCAGGTTAGTATCAGAAACAAAAAAACCCAATAATTACAACTATAATCTTTAGTTTAAAGTATATTATGCAGAAATAGAAATGCTATTACAACACCCTTGATATGTCATTTTTAGTGATTTTATTAATCAGAGATTTCACTCAGTTTATACATATTTAACAGATGAGGCATAACTATCAAATGTTAATATTAAAAAAAATTGGACACGTGCTGGAGTTTGTTTTTCTTTTTCGCAGGTGAATGTACTTTGATTTCTGAAAAAAAATATAACCAAAAATCTAGTCATTTGTCCTCTCTATTTTGCTGGATATATAATTGGTGCATCATTTTTTTCCACACAACCTCCCATATTATTTGAGCCATTGCTCTTTAGTTGGAACATTTTTCTTTTTCCAATTAGAGGCTAACAGAAACTTATCAGGTATTTGCAGATGAGAGATTAATTCTTAACTTCCTTTTGTGTGATCATTTTAAAATCCAGATTTTACTAACATAAGAGAAGCAGCCACAAGGCATTACATGACATTTCAGACAGTATTACATCACTAGGGCCCTACCAAACTCACGACCATGAAAACGTATAGCTACTGGCTCTATGGACTGCGAAATCTGGTCTCCCCCATGAAATCTGGTCTTTTGTGTGCTTTTACCCCACACTGTAAAGATTTCATGGGGGAGACCAGTGTTTCTCAAATTGGAGGGCCTGACAAAAAGGGGTTGCAGGGTTATTTAGGGGCAGGGTATAGCATTGCCATCCTTATTTTAGCACTGCCTTCAGCGCTGGGCAACCAGAGAATGTTGGCTGCTAATTGAGGGCCCAGCGCTACAGGCAGTGGCTCAGATGAAAAGGTGGCAATACCATCGCATGCCATCCTTACTTCTGTGCTGCTGCTGCTGCTGTTGTAATGCCCTCAGAACTGAGCTCTCTTCCAGCAGCCACCAATCTCCAGCTGCCCAGCTCTGAATGCAGTGCTGCCAGCAGAAGTGGAGCAGTACCATGGCCCTCCCTCCTACAATAATCTTGTGACCTTTAACTCTTTTTTGGGTCAGGACCCCTCCAATTACAACACCATGAAGTTTCAGATTCAAATTGCTGAAATAATTAAATTTACCATTTTTTAAATCTATGAGCATGGCATTGACCAAAATGGACCATGAATTTGGTAGATCCCTATACATCACACATGATGTTTCTTCTAGTCAGAGCAAACAAATAATTAGACCTATTATAGACAAACTTTTCATTTGCTGTAGGAATGAGAATTTCTGAATGAGCTTCAGAAGGCAATTCAGGCTATCAGGTATCCACTAATAGCCAAGGCATCACAAGTGACCAACTTTTCCTCACCTATGAAGTGTCACTAGGATAGGATAAGAGGCCCAGACCCAAAAACTTGTGTATCAAGTTGCAATTCTTCTTTCCATCCTAATAGCTTAAATTCAAAAGCTACCTCTAGACTTAGCATACTATTAACATAATGGTCCCATAAATTATATAAATTGTGGGATTGCACAGGACATGGGCACAGGACATAGAGGTCTAGGGGACAAAACCACAGTGAAAAGTGTGCCCAGGAAAGTGAACAGTACCATTCTGTGGTGCTTTGACTCCTTTACCCAAGCTACATGGAAGCCTCTAGACTCAGTCTCTATACTAGGGGTCAGCAACTTTTCAGAAGTGGTGTGCTGAGATTTAACTTCTTGACCTATATGTACAGGTCTGAGTGCCGGTGATATTTTTTAAAGTCAGTAATAGTCCTACTTACATCAGCTTCATTAATAAATAAATTAAGATGCAGATCTTACTGGTTAGTGTGGTCCTTGGCTTTGCTTTGCCTTGCTGAGTTCTCCGATCTTGGGCTTATAGTTTGATACTTTAAGTAGCACACAAGCATCTGAGTGTTCAGTCAGACACCCCAAATATACTGTTTCCTGCTTCCACCTCACCACACAGATGCCAACACACACCCACCCCTTCTTTCCACACCCACCCCTGTGGAATCTGCTCCCTACAGCTAGGGTTACCAGGTAGGTTTAGAAAAAATACCGGACACACTTGATGTGGGAGGGGGGCGGGGCTGGCCAGGAGGGGGGGCAGGGGCAGCTCGGCTGGCCGGGGGGAGATGGGGGGGGCGGGACTGGCGGTCGGGGGAGTGCGGCTGGCCAGTGGAGATGGGGGGGGGCCCGGGGGCGGGGCTGGCGGGCAGGGGGTCGGGGCAATGCAGCTGGCCTGGGGAGATGGGGGAGGGGTCAGGGGCAGTGCAGCTGGCCGGAGGAGATGCGGGGGGGGGGGTGTCGGGGGCAGAGTGGCTGGCCAGGAGAGATCAGGAGGAGGAAAACTGGCCAGCAGGGGGTCGAGGGCAGTGGAGCGGGTTGGGGGAAGGGGGGGTGGGACTGACCCGGGCACGTGCAGATCCCGGGGGGCTATTAGTCCCGCGCACGGTCTGGAGAAGCACGAGTGAGTCCGGCTGCAGTTCCACCACATGCTCAGGAGCAGGGACAGGGCTTCTTCTCCTCCCCAAGGCGTCAGACGCAGCCAGGGCTCCCAGCGCTGATTGTGCCCCGGCGCCCAGCCAGAAATCCAGGAAATACCGGACATTGCACATGTCCTGTATTTTCTGGATTTTTTTTTACCGGACAGAGGGCCCGAATACCAGACACCTGGCAACCCTACACAGCCCAGGTGGGGGCTGGGATAAAATCCTGCTTCTCCAAGTAGCAAGCACCAGCAGTCTGTCCTGTCCTAACTCCCAGCTAAAGCACAAACAAATTATCTACATCCCCCCTACCTCACAGCACAAATTACCTCCCTGCCTCCACCTCATCCCAATGCCAGCACCCACCCACCCCATGCAGTCATACACATGCTGCCCCATCCCCAGCTGGGTTGCCAGGCTGCCTCTGCCCCACTACCACGGTTCCATTACCAGAGGAGCAGTCACATGGCCCAAGCCTCGGTCCCGGTCTCAGTGCCAGAGGAGCAGCCCCCACACACCCACCACCACCACCACCACCAGCAGCAGAAGCTCGCTTGCTTTCACTGGCTCACTGCTGCTTCCACGGGATCTCTTCTATAATGGTGCTTTTCCCCTTCTCCGCCCACCCAGCTCCAACTGCTGGCTGGCACCCAGCCCCATCTGCAGCCTCCCTGCCTGCCCCCCAGAGCTGGTGCTGTGGCTGCACAACGACCACAAGGCTCAAGCGGCAGCACAGGCTCTCACTGAATGGGGGAGGGGAGCTCAGCTCCCATCCCACATACCTGTAAAAATTGGCTCACGTGCCGCCTGTGGTACGTGTGCTGGGGGGTTGCTGACCCCTGCTCTATAGGCTGTGGAGCAGTGAGATAAGGTGGGAGTGGAGCTACATAGATGGGCATTTTCATCCCACTATCCCATCAAAGTTAAGCAGTATTAATGCAGTGCTTCTCTACAACTGTGTTCTGAATCCCATCCTTCTGGTGAGATACTGGCTCTGGGGGCACCAGCTGGAAGAGATGTCTCACATGTTCCAGTACATAGCCATCCATGTGACCTAAGCCCAGGTCAAAATGCACTCTGAGCTCAGGGGATCTTCTCGTTTTGGAGGGCTCAAAATTATGCTTAGAAGGAACAATGCCAGAGACACCCTATAGGAGACACGTTGTAGGTTTCCAGTAGCCTATTGTACACATTCATACACAAAAGCTGATCTGACCTTCGGTTTGGAGGCCCTAGTTATCCTCAATACATTCTGATATTTTAGCCCACTAGTCTTTTCAGCTTAATTAGACTCTCGTTTAAACAACAACAGACAACAAACTTCAAACAATTCCAGCTGTGTAATGAATAAAAAGACAAGAGGGAAGAGTAACTTACATTTCCTTTTGTGGCAATTGATGTTAAATGTCAGTCATTTACAACAGTTTTAGAGCGAGAACATGACCACTTTGAAATTTCCAAGCCAGAAGACTGACAAACTGTTCAAAGCTACTTTCCATTCTTCATATAAAGGACTGATAATTGTGGTGTGACTTTTGGCATAGAGACAATCACATTTAATTTTGAAATGAGAAATTTAATATTTTTAAATTACAGGAAAAAGGAAGCTGGGCCACCAACGGCAGAGCATGGGGGCACAAAAGGGGAAGCTTCCCCGGGGCCTGGTGATTCAAAAGGGCTCAGATTTATGGGCTGTCGTCACTTCTACTTCAATAGCAGTGGTGGCCAGAGCCCCAGACCTTTTAAATTACTGCTGGAGCCCTGCATGGCACGGTATAGGCAACACAGGCGAGCCACAGCCGCCTGGGAGGGCCTGGAGCCAACCTCCCTCTCCACCTCTTCCCCCCCCCACACACACACACCTTGCCAAAAGCCTAGTGAAGTTTGTCACCAGCCCTGAATGCAGGTAAAGACAGTTTTCTACAGAAGGTTTATATCAGGGCTACTCGACACGTGGCCCGCAGGCTGCACGCGGCCTACTTCCTGTTTGTTTGCAGCCCACAGTGTAGTTTGGGTTTACACGGGGCTCAACACGCAGCATGCAAGTGGGATCCTTTGAACATGGCCTCCACTTGCAACATGCTCCACAACAGTGAGGTGTCTCCCAGGTGGAGTGAGCACTGAAAGACACAAGTGGACAGGCTGGCTGGAACAGACGGGTACAGGGTGTCGGCATTTCTAGTCCCCAGGGAGGAGGTGCCAGGAGCACCAGGGCATTGTGGGAAGTGTTGGCTGCTTAGCCTTGCGGGCAGAGCCTGAGAGGTCCTGATTGGCTCACACTGGCCATGTTTGGGTCCGGTGCTGCAGCTTAAGGCTTAATCTTTGTATTCATGGCCGTCAGTGTGAAAGAAGCTATTTGCTTCTATATGCAAACCACACTTAAGTTGCAGCCCTTGGCATGTGCTGAGAGTATCATTGTGACCCCCCGGGGCTTCCAAAGTTCAGTAGCCATGGTTTTTTTGCTCATACTTATAGAAAGATACGTGGTATATTTCCCTTATCCTACTACCAGTGTGCTGACTGAGAATATCAGAGACTGTTTTGCTGAAACTGATAGAGAAAATCAATAGATGTACATATATATTACATTAAAAAGCCACATTAAAAAGAACTTAATGAAGGTTGAAAAGTCAAGAGTTAGGTGTCAGAATTAAGTTTGTCTGCACAATCTTAATTTGGTCTCCTTGTGCTTATGCATTATAATTAGCTGAGTGAATAACTGATTTTTCATATTGCTGGCAGTTCTAAAATATTAGACAAAAATTGGCTGTGTTAAGCTAAGATCAGACAATTTAAAAAAAATTAGCAAATCAAAAATACCTCTTTGGGATCAAACAAAATGTTTAATTCAGCCCAAAACATGCTGCTTATGGGGATTTTTAAAAGTCTAAATTCAGATGAGAAAGAGGTGGTGCCCTCACTTTTTAACCTTTAACCCTCTAGTGCAGGTAGGCAGTCGGTCAGGATACGAGCCACACAAGTTGTATTCCTCCCCCCACCTATAACTGATGTAGGATTTGAACTTCTTTTTCCTCCAGCCCAGTGCCTTAATCACCAGGCTATTGGCTGTTCTTTGGGAGTGGGGCCCATTCCCTCAATGTCTCCTGTTGAAGCTGTTTTACTCCTTAGAAACAATTCAATATTCATTGGAGCAGGGACTTGCATATGGGTCTCTCTTCTTCCAGGTGACTGCCCTACCCACTGGGTTATGGAGTCATTCTCTTGCTTGGTGTGGCCCAATGACTAATCAAGTATTTTATACTAGTGGAACATCTTAACGAGAGGGAGAGAGAGACGGCCTAGAATAACCCATAGCTCAGTGGCTAGGGCACTCACCTGAGGAGAAGGAAGACCTAAGTTCAAAATCCTTTCCACATCATGCAGCAGATACGGATGTTAGAGAGTAGTCCAGTGGAGTACTCAACTACTCGCTTCCCCCCCTTTGCTGCCTCTGTATGTGAGGCAGCAAGGGGAGGGGAACAGGAGATGGTGCTGGCGGGAGCTGGCTTTATCAGAGGCAGCAGGACGGGGGATAGGAAAGGCTGCTCCAGCAGCAGCCCCTGTCCACAGCAGCTTGGGCTGGCCGTGCGCAAGGGCTGCTCCAGAAGCTGCCGCAAATAGGGGATGCTGGACTTGGCATGAGCCGGGTCCGAGCAGTCTCAGCTCATGCTGGTCTGGGACACTACACTAGGCCTGATGGCTCTTACTACATTTAAAATGCAGAGCCGCAGTGCGGGTGGCTCCTGAAGCCGGCACATGCTGGGACTGCTCAGTCCCGGCTTGAGCTGGCTCCTGGAGCTACCCCAACTGCAGCTCTGTAGAGCAGTCCTTATCGACTAATCATGTAGTCGATACAAATTGCCATTGACTACACAATTAGCCAGGTAACTGCAATTTAACATCCTTAGTAGCAGGGGGACCTCAACTTGGATCTCCCACATATACTTGGCTAAAAGTTAGAGAGGGCTGCCACCACCACCCTTCTTAGTCTAACCTGATTTTGTAGTTACTGTTGTCTAAAACTGTTAAGCAAATTTGTTTCACTTTTGCTAATAGTTTCAAGTCAACTCAAACTGCATTTTTTCAGAGAATAAACTATATGTCTGAAAAAATTAGGATTCAGCTCTAATTATGACACATTCTTTAATTAAATCATAACATACTGTTTTTTCCACAGGACTCCTCCCTCATTCAGTTCACAGAATGGACAGTGCTCACATAATGATCAGCTATTTGATATATTGTTTTCTCCTCACTGTTCATTGTGTGGTCTCATGCTGTGCACTATTCAAACCCTGCTCTGAATATTGAATTATTAATTCCTTCATGGGCTTTTCTGTGGCAGCCATCACTACTGAATTTAAACACTTCACAAAAACTAATGAATTTCTTTTCAGACGATCTCTGTGAGGTAAGGGACATTAACCCCATTTTACAGATGGGGAAATTGTAAGAGAGAGAGAGAGAGATTAAAGTAAAAAGTTTCCAGCATGACACATCTGGGATCTGAATTTTCAGAGTACTTAGCATTATATAGCACTTCCATGAAATGGATGGTTTCAAACTTTGTTCCAGTACAAGATGACCCTTCCAAATCCGGGACTCTGGTCCAGCAGGGCCACAGATGTTGCTGGACCAAAGATCCCCAGAGGTGGGAGTGGGAACCAGCTGGAGAACGTACAGCTTGGGAGCTCCAGCCCAACTGGGGAACCCCCGGCATCAGTGGGGCCAGGCAGAGGTGAGGAGCCCCACCTTGGCCAGAGAACCTTCAGCATCAGTGGGACCAGGTGGTGAACTGGGATCCCCCATCCCGGCCAGGGAACCCCTGGTGTCAGCCGGACCAGACGCCCCAGCTCTGGCTGGGGAACTCCCTGCTGCAGTAGCGCCAGGTGGCAGTCAAGTGGCCCCAGCCAGGGAACCCCAGAAACTCCCAACAGCAGCCAGCATAGTGGCCCTGGCCAGGGAACTCCCTGGTGTTATCTGGGCCAGGCAGCTGGGGAGGTCCAGCTGGAGAACCTGGGGAATCCCTGGATGCAGTGGGGCAGGAATGGCTGGGCAGCCCAAGCCAGAAGACCTCCAGTGGCAGTGGGGCTAGGCAGCAGCAGGGGAATCCTGGCTGGGGATCCCCAGCAGCAGCAGCAGGGCAGATGGCTTCTGAGATGGCCGGGGGTCTCCGGAACGGAGTACCGGGGATGGCAGCGGGGCTGGTAGCAACCAGGCAGTCCTGTCCAGAACCCGGAGAACTCTGGCAGCCTTGGGACCCCAAGAGCGGGACAGCCAGCAGGGTAGCATTGACCTCCCCTGGTCCAGCAAATTCCCTGGTTCAGGACTGCTTAGGTCCCGAGGGTGCTGGATCAGGGAGTTTCGACCTACAACAGCTTCCAGTGGTCATCACTTTTGCTAATCAGACCCCAGGGTCTAGTCAGGACCCAGAAAGCAAAGAATACACAATTAGTGATCACCTGTTGAAAGTCTGGTTAAAATGAATAGCTTAATCTCACACAGGTATTCTGTGGCAGAGGCAGGGATAGAATCCAATTCTCCAAAGCAGCATTCAACTTCCTAAACCATGAGATCACCCTTTTTGTTCCTGCAGTCCTCTGCCCCAGTCACTACACACCTTCCAACTTCCACAACATATAAAGCGGGGATCCGACAGACAACAGCCTCCTTCACTACATAACCCTGATTCATCCCTGGAGAGGGCCATTCTGTACAGCAAATGAAGTAGTGGGCCTGTGGAGAAAATAGTATGAGGTCATGTAATTAAAGACTGTATCATCATGCATATGCACAGAAGGGACAAATTAATGTTGCACAGATCATTTTAATTAAGCATATCCGAACTGTTGAGTGCTTGAACTTACAACCTTGATGTTCTTTGAATGTATTTTGTGTGTGTGTATGTGTAGTTTTGTAGATTATTTAAAAAAGAGTACAGAGCAAAAATAGAAATTCCATCTTGTGGTAGCATACTGACATCTGTATGGGATATCAGCAGGGGTGGAACATTTAGCTCCACCACACAGATTTCTGCCACATAGGCTAACCATGTAAATGAATACAGTAGCAGACATTCCTATCCCCACTCCCAAATCTTCCTGTCCCTAGTCTTCTTGCCCAGCCATCTCAGTTTCCTCATCTTTTGATGGCTTCACATCTGATCTGTCTTCTCTAATAGCCTCCAACTGCCACCAAGCCTATTTTCTTCCTCCTCAATGGTTCCCAGTTCTGGTCTCCCTCCCTGGGCACCTTGTGTAATCTCAATGTCTCCTCCCTACCCACCTCCTTGTCCCAGTCTCTTTGCCCAGTCAGTCCCATATCTTCTGACACATTCCTGCTTCTCAGCAGATCTGTCTTCTGTCCCCTCACCTCATTCCACCCAGGCCATGGGTTCCCAGTCTCTTCAAGCACTTCATTTGATCTTGGTCTTCCATTCAAAGAAGGGTCGTAACATGAGCAAAATAAAAGTATGAATTCCTACCTTCATTCTCAGGAACTACTGAACTGTTTTAGCTGAGATTTTTCACAAAAATCAGCCCAAACACCCAGCATGGAAAATTTCCACCCAAACAGTTAAAGTTTGGCAACATTATAAGCAGCTAGAACAATGTCTTATGGGAAGTAGTGGGCAACCTTAATAATGTACAGTGCTATGAAACTCATTTATAGGATATTTAAAGAGAGATATTAAGCATCATTTTGCATTCATCTCTTTTTAAAAAAAGGACCCACCTTTGACAGGCATATTTTTCAGATAGCTTTCATTGCAGTCCTGTTGAAACATTGCTGAGTTCAGAAAGTGCTACTCAGGGAAAGATTCACTGCAAATAAAAAAGAACCACAAGAGAAAAAAGACATCAAAATAAGATGGGGGAAGTCACTGAAAGGAAAGAGATGATCACTTTCCAATGCTGGGTCAGATTAACCAAAATGTGATAAAGTCATTAACCACTGGCCACGCAAAAACCAGAGGAGGCTCTCCTTAGCTACTGCAGTTACCACAGAACATTCAGACTCCTACCATCTTACTTCAGATTTGAATTACTTAATGTTTTAAAACAATAGCTTAATTATTTAGAGTTTTTGAAAAACATTTTCCATTTTTCCTGTTTCAAACCAAATCAAACCAAACTTTGCCTGACTTTGACTTCACTAGAGCAACTCCATTTACCTTATTCCTGACTTGCTCTGATGTACATTCATGAGATCAGAATCAGATCAAACTGTTTTTATACTACTAGTATTTCACACATATGGATAGATCTCAGATCTTCTTACAAAAGATAAACAAGCATTATTATCCCTCTTTATAAGGGAAACTAAGCCACAGAACAGTTCAGTGAAGCAAGTTAGTGGCAAATCCAGTATCAGAACCCAGTCTGGTAGTCAGACTGGCACTTCTTTTATTTACAAGATACTTGAGAATTATTCTGAGTGTTATTTTTAGTCAAATCATTATTACTTTTCAGCAAATAAATGTTGCTGAGTGAAGTAATTACATAATTATTTTTTGCCTACCTCCTTCATGTATGTATAACCAATATTTATTTTGTGCTGGGGGGAGGTTCTTATGGGTCATAACAGTGTAACATAGCATGTTTCCATGGAACTAGATATTTTTGGTTAATTGGTTTAGTTTATACAGCTTGGTTTTGTATTTCATAGCTCAGTAGGGCACCTAATTGAATAAGGTTATACAAACATGAACCCACATGTTCAGGTGGTTTGCGTGGCACATATCCTGGAGAAATTTTTCAGTTTATACTGCTGCATATCGGCAGCACCATCATTACATAAATATGCAACATAACAATTCCCTATAACATGGAGAAGATATCTAAGTATCTTCAACTTTTCTATAATACCAATAACAGGGGTCTGTGTGCAGTTTGTTCAAAAACAGGAATCTTCAGTTTTGCATCACAGTTGATGCACAAGTCATTCTGCTCTCATTTTCTCTGTTTTCCGTTTTCCGTCTCTGCATTATGCTATTTGTTCTGTATTTAGTGATACTCCACCTTACTTTTGCACATTTCACTTTGGTGAATCACTCTGTTGGCAGGATACACGTGTGAGAACATATAGAGAAATCTAATTTTTTGTCTCCCCTCTCCCCCAGAGGTTTGCATATGTGTATTTGCATTTTAGGATCCAAACTAGTTTCTCAAGCGTGGTTTGGTTTTGGGTGAGGTTCTCTTGTCACTGGTCAGACTAATGCTGTTGTGATTTATGAGCGATGTGATACAGGAGTGCTTTATGTCTTCATTTGGGTTTGTTATTTTAACCTTGAGCACTTGGCTGTTTTGATTGAAATTACACCAAAAGTTGGGTGTTCTTGTCTGTAAATTGGTTGAATCGGTGGCATGATCATAATTCTGCTCTGTAGCTGTTCATGTTAGACTTCCCATGACCCCAGATTTTGTTTGCAGGACTGTAGTTATAGGGTTTCCTCTAATTAAGTTTATGACCCAATTGACATAATTATCTCTTAAACCTGGGCCCCAAACTTCACTCCTATCTAGTAGAATGCATTGGCATTTTTCTGCTGAATTGTTAGCAGTGAAATGAACTTATTTATGTTTTCAGTACTGTGGTGCAGCAGACAGACATAGCTTTTTCTACTAATGCTTTTGTACTTCATCTGAAACTCCCTGATGCATTTCCTAGGGAGCTGGGATATCTATAAATTAGGATGTATTAACTGTGTGTTCATCTTGATTGTTTTGGTCCATATTATGTTGCTACTTTAGCTATACCCAAGGCTAGATGCAACCAAAGATTTCCCTCTGTGTATGGAGAACATGCTAGGCCAGGGCTACTCAACATGTGGCCTGTGGGCCACATGCAGCCCACAGCCCGTAGCCCGTTTGTTTGCGGCCCACAATGTGGTTTGGGTTTACATGGGGCTCAACACATGGCCCGTGGATGGGAGCCAAAACAAAAAAGGAGGCAATATAATGGTCTTCTGTTGATATACATTTTAGTAGTTAAATTCCTGGAATGTTATTGCTCATTAAAAGTGCTGTCATATGGGTGGAAATCGGGTAAATATTGCATTTTATTAATATAATCAGAGCTGGCTTAAATGGGGTCTGTGTATTGTATTGTCTTGCCTTAATCTTCTATTCATGCCCATCAGTGTGAAAGAAGCTATTTGGATATATTTGCATATATATTTGCGTGTTTATGCAACCACACTTAAGTTAGAACATAAGAACCACCATACTGGGTCAGACCAAAGGTCCATCTAGCCCAGTATCCTGTCTGCCGACAGTGGCCAATGCCAAATGCCCCAGAGGGAGGGAACACAACAGGGAATCATCACGTGATCCTTCCCCTGTCATCCTCCTCCAGGGAAACGGAGGCTAGGGACACCATTCCTACTCATCCTGGCTAATAGCTATTAATGGACCTAACCTCCATGAATCTATCTAGCTCTTTTTTGGACCCTGTTAAAGTTCTAGCCTTCCCCACATCCTCTGGCAAGGAGTTCCAGAGGTTGACTGTGCACTGAGCAAAGAAAAACTTCCTTTTGTTTGTTTTAAACTTGCTGCCTATTATTTCATTTGGTGAACCCTAGTTCTTTTATTGTGGGAATAAGTAAATAACTTTTCCTTATTCACTTTTTCCATACCAGTCATGATTTTATAGACCTCTATCATATCCCCCCGTAGTCTCCTCTTTTCTAAGCTAAAAAGTCCAAGTCTTTTTAATCTCTCTTCATATGAGACCTGTTCCAAACCCCTAATAGTTTTTGTTGCCCTTTTCTGAACCTTTTCCAATGCCAATATGTCTTTGTGTGGCCCTCGGCAAGTTGTGGCCCTCGGCATGTGCTGTGAGTATCACTGTGGCCTGCGGGACTTCCAAAGTTGAATAGGCCTGTGCTAGGCCTTAACTCCTGCACTAAAGTGTTTGTCATACCTTTTAGTGAATACTGGGGCTTAAGTAGCTTTTAGCACAGAAGGGCATCATGTGATCCAAGAAAAGGTGTTTGTCTAGTTAGCAGAGATATATAAAGGCATCGAATGCTGTGCATATATGGAAAAGACAAGGAGAGATCTGAGAAGGAAAACTTAACTGTAAGATAATTGTTTCTCTGGAATCTGTATACAATCCTACTAAATGAATACACCAACAGAATGTGTGTTAGCAGCAGGGATTTGTTTATGCTTTCACATCCCTTGGTTATCACTTTGTAGCAGTGCAATGAGAAGCCAGAATGTGGGTGCACAGACTCCCCATTTTCTGGTTTTACAAGCCAGAAAGAAAACAGGCATCTGTACTGAACTATCTGCTACCATAACAGAATGGAATTTCATCTCCACATACTTAGTAACAAGTTTGGTACTGTACCAATAGTTAGCATTCTCTTACAGTCACTGCTGATGTACCAACTCATAGCACTGCTGAATCAGCATCCCTGAAAGCACTGCCTCCACAGGCAGATTCAACATAGAGAAGGATTAGGGTAGTCTAAGAGCAACAGTGTCCACTTCTAAGCACTCATTTTTAAATGAACTAAAAATCACTAACCTTTAACTTTTGGAGCACTGGGTTCAAATGAGTTCAATGCTCTTGAGTCTCCACAAAACCATCACAGGCAGACTCTGCTAAGAAGAAGGGATGACTATGCATTAGGATAAAGGAGGTACAAAATGAAAATAAATAAACCTGAATGTCAGGATCACAAATACAAATTCAGACTTGAATATCAGAACTTTTGCACAGCCCTAACATAACAAGACCCAAATATTAGAACAGACATGAGGACTCACCTTAGACTGAGGCCTTATCTTCACTACTACACTACATAATGTAGTGCATCAGGTGAAGATAGGCTGTGTTGACAGGAGACTGCTCTCCTGTCGACATAATTACTCCACCTCAGTGAGAAGCAGAACTTAAGCTACGGCAGCGGAAAAGCATCACATATCACGGGGTAGACAGTGCTCTAAGTCATAACTTACATTGCTCAGGGGGGTGAGCTTTTTTACATCCCTGGATGACATATGTTACATCACAGTAAGCAGTAGCATAGATAAGCCCTCAGTAGGTGGGCATCATACCAAAAGAGCAGCACTGAAATAGCAACGAAACTACCATGATCGGTTCCAAACACTGCTTCTACATAAGCAGAGTGTGTGCTGTTCCCACAAGATGTGTCCCTGTTAAGATGCAATCAGGTGTAGCATACAGCTGTGAGTTTCAAATGTGCCCAAGAACTTTCTGATGCCAGCAGCATTTTTAAAGCTCTGCTTCAGCTGGTGCAGTGAATTTGGGAGTGCCTCTGAGACCCAAAGGTTATCTGTCCTTGAGGGTACGTCTACACTGCACGCTTATTTTGAAGTAAGTTATTCCGGAATAGTTATTCCAAAATAGCACATCTACACTGCAGGGAAGCCTCAAAATTAATCTGAGGCAGTGTTCCCTAATGTAGATGTGCTACTTCAATTTAGAGCCCCAGGAGGCATTGGGAAGGAATAATTTAGAATGGCCCCGGTGAGGGGCAATTTCAAAATAGTGGCATTGGAGCATCTACACGCCTTATTTTGAAATAGCTATTTTGGAATAGGCATTACTCTTTGTAGAATGAGGCTTACAGATTTTGGAATAAACCGTCCGTTATTTCAAAATTATTTCAAAATAAAAGAATAGCTGTGTAGATGCTCACATTGTTATTTCGAAATAACACTAGTTATCTCAAAATAACAGTGCAGTGTAGACACACCCTTACTGAGCAGTAACAAGGGCTCCCCCCTTTTGTATGAGGGAGCGACAGAGAGGACCCTGCCAACAGAGTACCTGGTTCATGCCAACTATCAGTCAGTCCCCTTCCTTCACAAACATGAAATTCACAGTGCAAAAATGTAATTTTAAAAATCCTCTAAAATGGAAGACTGGGGATAGATGAGAAAAACAAAAAGTGAGAAGAAAGACATAAGAAATGGGAGAGAGACAGAAAGTAAAGAAAAGCAACCCGTTTGTCATTTATATTTTCTCACTTGCTTTTTGGTGACCACTTTTTAGGTCTTGACCCTGACACCTTTATGTGAATACTTCCACTGAAATCCAATGGGATATTTTTGCAGGATCAGTCTCTTAGCTTTTATGGTATACTCCTCTTCCGTAGGGATACATTATATCGTCTCTGGCATAATTTCTACTGCTATTTTTTTGTCCAATTCCAAACTTGGCAACAGCGTAGGGATTCTTTGAGCTACTATCCTACACGAGAGTGCCTATACAACAATACATGGTCATTTCAAAATGAGAAAAGAACTGAAAGAAGATGCACCCTTTTTCACATCATAGCTACCACATGAAGATTCTACTTCAGGGGTGGCCAACCCATTAGAGACTGAGAGCCAAAATAGCAGTGGATAGAGTGCAAAGAGCCACGTACTGGGGGGGAGGGATTTGTTGAGAGAAATAAAAAAGATGCACCGGGGGAAAATAGGTGCCGGTACATTGTCCCGGGGCATACCATCACAAAAAAAAGCACTGGGAAGGGGTGAGAGAGGTTGGGAGGGAATTTGGGTGCAGGAGGAAGTAAAAAAAAGGATGCTGGCTCAGGGAAGAGGCTCCAGGCTGGAGAGTGCTGGGGTCAGGAGGAGGCAGGCTTGTGGCTGTGAGAGTGCAGGAGTTTGAGCTGGGGTGCATGAGGGGCTCAGGGCAGGGAGGCTGGAAGTATGATGGGCTCAGGACACAGATCTGCAGTGTGTGGATGGTGCAGGAGTGTTGTGGCAGAAGACTGGGGATGTGAGGGTGCAGGAGTTTGGGAATGTGAGAGGCTCAGGACAGGGGGTTCCAGTGTATAATTGGCTCAGGTTTGGAGTCTGGGGGGGTGGGTGCAGGCGTGTTATAATGCTGCGGCCAGATGGGGGCTTGGCCCCAATTGGCCAGGCTTCATTTTTAAATAAAATATTATGTCAAACACAAAATGTTTCAGCGTTGTCTTTATTTATGAGAGGGGCAGGGAACCTGTTTTGAGTAAGGGGTCACTAACCCACAGAAAAGTCAGTCGGGGCCACACAAGTGAGATGCAAAAAACCAACTCCTCCAAAACCCCCCAAGCCTCACTAATGTGGCACCAACTGTGCTGGTGGGGGTAGGGAACAGGGTGCTGGGGCAGGGGACAGGGTGCCAGGGCAAGGTACTTGTGGGGGTCTGAGTGGGGGGGGAGGGAACAGGGACCGGTACCTGGGGATCCTGCAGCTGCACACCAAGGCCCAGGAAGTGCACGGGCTGCTCCCCCATCCCCCAAACAGCGTCGTGGTACCTGAAACGCTGGTCCATCATGTGCCTGATGCCTTCCTGCACAGGGAGGAGGAGGAGTCCCGGACCACGCCAGAAATAAATGCTCGGGCAGCGCACGCCTTGCCCCTCCACTCCCCATGGCAGCACGCGCTGACCGGGCAGCTGGAGCCAGCACGCTGGGGACTTCATTCTCCCCTGCTGCCTTCCTGCACGGGGGGGGAGGGGGAGTCCTGGACTGCACCAGCTCCAACTGCTCAGGCGGTGCATGCTGCCGTGGGGAGTGGAGGAGCAAGGCACATGTTGCCCGAGCAGTTGGAGCTGGCACGATCCAGGACTCCCGCCCCTTCCCCCCCCCGCACAGGAAGGCAGCAGGGGAATGAAGTCCCCAGCGTGCCAGCTCCAGCTGCCCGGGTAGCCCGTGCCTTGCTCCTCTGCTCCCCTCTGCAGCGTGCACCACCCAAGCAGCTGGAGCTGGCGCGCTGGGGACTTTATTCCCCCCGCTGCCTTCCCGTGCGGGGGGAGGGGGAGTCCCGGACTGCACCTACCCCAAACAGTAGGGCAGCACGCGCCTTGCTCCTCCACTCCCCACAGCAGTGCGTGCCGCCAGAGCCGGCACGGTCCTGGACCCCCACCCATTCCCCTGCGCACAGGAAGGCAGAAGGGCAACAAAATCTGCAGTGCACGATGGACCGGCGTTTTAGGTACCGCACCAGCTGGTGGGGGTGGGGGAAAGCAGTCTGTGTACTTTGGGACCTGGCACGCAGTGTAGAACTCCCCCTCCAGCGCCGGTGAGCACAGGGGAGCCAGGGGCCGTTGGGGGAGAGGTGGGGACGCAGGGGTGGCTTCACGAGCCGCACTTTTGGGGGTGAAGAGCCGCATGCGGCTCACGAGTCGCAGGTTGGCCCCCCCTGTTCTACTTATAGTATACATACTTTAAAAGCAGGAGCCATTTTTCTGTGTATGTTTGTACAGCTAGAGCCCTGCATGGATACAAAATTTGTATCTACATATGCATCTGTAAAAATGATGTGTGGATATCTGAATCCACATCCATGAATGTGGACATAAAGTGGATATCCACAGATTTGCAGTGTTCTAGATACAAAATTTGTATCTGTAACTGCAAAAATGAGCCACTGATATCTGCATCCACATCTGCCAATGCGGATACCAGAGGAGGATTTTCAGGGCTCTACATACACCACCTAGCACAAACAGGTCTGAATTCTGAATGGAGGCTCTGGACATTACAGTAATATCAATATTAAAAAGCTTAAGTATAGCTGTCACTGTCAGTACTGCCTACAATAACAATGAGTCAATAAAGATTTCAAGGAGGTAGGATTAAGTTTTTTAAACATAAATACTAAACGCAGCATCAGCTGTAGGACACAGATATTTTCAGATGGAAATAGTTAACTACGAGAAAAAAGTAAGAAAAGCAAGTTTATGAAGGACAGAGAAAAATGGGTGTCTAAAGAAGAGGTCACCTGTGCACCTCCTCAAGACTGTACTGAGCAGTCCTCAGCCATCTGGGACCGGGGGTGGGGGGGTCTAAACAAACAAAACTATAGCAAAGCCACACAAGGTGGGTGAGGTAATACCTTTTATTGGACCAACTTCTGCTGGTGAAAGAGATAAGCTTTCAGGCTACCCAGAGCTTTTCTTCATAATGTAACAGATCCTACTCCTGCTCCCATTGAAGCCAATGGCAAAGCACAGTAAATCCAGTCAGCCCCATAGCTCAGCTCGTATACACACACAATAAGCTTTGTGTACAACAGCTTTTATAATCTAAATAAATGTCTTTTGTGGTTAAATATGTAATAAACATAGGGAACCTAGATGTGTTAAATTGTATAATTGTTTTAATTACACATCTTCTTTTTTGTCTCTATAAAGATTTGGCTTGTTTTGTGTCCAGTGATATGTATTTAGGCCGGGTGGTTTAATCCATAGATTGGCTAGGTAGCTATTGTACTGAAGGTGCTGCATTTCAAGGGGCACCATGTCTAGGAAAAATATCGCTACAGGAAGAAACTGTTCAGTTGAAAAGCACTGTAGTCAGACATCCCCAGAGTGGTTGCTGCAGGAAAAAATCATTTACACAGAAGACGCTGTACCCTAGGATTGAGGAAGGAAACTTATCTGTCAGGAGAAAAGTTCCCCACCTTAGCAAGGGGGAAAGGAAGAGAAGCTGGGGAGAAGAAAAGTAATAAGCAATGAGAGTTTATCCCTAGCAACTGGGAAGAAAATAAAATGAGGGACACTTGCTGATTTGAGAGCTAAAGCACCATAAAAACTCTGCCTAGAGCACCAGTAAAGCTAGGGTCATATAGTATAGGACAGTATTAACCCATTTTTCCTGGGGTTTCATCCCTGGGCCCTCAATTAATGCATTTTGCTTTTGGCGAAAGAATGGAAATACCTCTACTGCTAGCTGTGAATTCCCTAGTGACACCTCTGCTTAGTTTCTAAAAGTGGCACCTTTTGGCATACATTTCACATGTTTCAATACAACTTCTGTCACTGTCATCAGATGCTGTAAACAAAGCAAAGAGTTGACAAAGAAGAAGTCTAATTTTACTAATCTAATGGACATATTAGTCTAATGGACATGATTTTTGCTAATTTAATGGACACATTAGAAATTAATTCACTGTCTACTAATATTTGAGGGAGTTTGTGAATCTGTCCTTGTGTCTGTCTCTTCAAGAACTCCTCACAACTTAAAAGCAAAATAAGGATTTGGTTGTGCCAGGAAAATGGGATGTGCCTGGAATGGGATTGCTTCTCAGAAAGCCATACAGAAAGAGATGGAATCACCAGGTAGGTAAAAGGGGCTGGCTGGGGGAACACCTCCTCCAGCCCCGTCTGGAACTGCCCCATCCTTGAGCCTCCCCCCACCCTCAGGTGCCTTTAGGAAGGTCAGGGGGGCTGTAGCCCTCCCCCCTCCCACTTCATACAGAAACATTGTTGACTGTTCTCCTTCATCAGGGAGCGAGGAGTGAGTGCACAGTTTGTTCCGTTCCTCACTCTGGTGGAGGACTGCAGGGGGCAGACAGAGACAGTTACTCACCTTGTGCAGTAACGTCTGTTCTTCAAGATGTCCCCCCCCGTGGGTGCTCCACTCAAGGTGCTGAGCTCGTCCTGGCGCCGGAAAATGGAGAATCTTCATTAGCACTAGCCCAGCCGGCCCGTGCATGCGCTCCTGCTGCCTCACACCGTTACAGCTGAGTGCGGGCCGGCTTGTCAGTTTCCTCCCAACCGGAAGCGTCTGAAAAATAAAAACAGAAGCTCCGAAGCAGGGAGGAGGGTGGGTTGTGGAGCACCCACGGGGACACACATCTCGAAGAACAGACGTTACTGCACAGGGTAACTCTCTCTTCTTCGTCGAGTAGTGTCCCCAAGGGTGCTCCGCTCAAGGTGAGTACGCAGCAGTGGTCCAATGCTATCGCTGTGCTTCGGACTTATTGCCTCTGTGCCATGGCCAGAACTGCTTGCGCCAGTGCAGAATCGTTCTTCAATATTTTTGCGAGGGCATAGTGTCTGGCAAAGGTAAGGGCAGATGACCAAGTTGCTGCACGGCGTATGTCCTGCAAGGGCACACCTCTAAGGTAAGCAGTGGATGCGGCCATGCCTCTGGTGGAGTGGGTGCGAGGCCGTCCCGGTAAAGGTTCATGCTGGAGGGCGTAACAACATGTGATGCAAGAGGCGATTAAATTGGAAATACGTTGTGCGGAGAGCTGTTGGCTTTTCGAACGCTCAGCAGGAGCTATAAAAAGACGCTGAGACTTCCTGAAAGCACGTGTTCTGTCCAGGTAGAAGGCCAGGGCTCGTCTGACATCGAGCGTATGTAGACATGAGTCTTCTGGTGAAGAGTGCAGTTTTGGATAGAATGTTGGCAGGCTTATGGGCTCATTTATATGAAAAGGAGAGTTCACCTTCGGGAGGAAGGGAGAATGAACACAAAGCACTACCCCATGCTCAGAAAGAGGAAGTTACTCATCCTGTGCAGTAACGATGTTTCTTTGAGGTGTGTGTCCCTGTGGGTGCTCCACTTGAGGTGTCAGGCTCGTCTCGCTGCTGCAGGTCAGAGAGTCGTCAGCCGTGGTCCAGCTGGACCGCGCATGCGTGGGGTGCGTGCTGCTCATGCTGATTGTTAGCTTGCTCTGAGTCCGGCTTCCCGCCAGTTCCTCCGAACCAGATCACTCCTGAAAGATATAAGGAGAAACTCCGAAGAGGGGAGGCAGGCAGGTCGTGGAGCACCCACGGGGACACACACCTTGAAGAAACGTCGTTACTGCACAAGGTGAGTAACTTCCTCTTCTTCTTTGGTGGTGTCCCCGTGGGTCCTCCACTTGAGGTGAGTACAACACCGCAGAGGCCAGTGCTGATTCTCAAGCAATCGTGTTGATGGCATAGTGCTTAGCAAAAGTCATGTCCGAAGACCATGTCGCCGTACGGCGAATGTCTTGGATTGAGACTCCTTTGAGAAACACTAGAGAAGTGGACATTTCTCTAGTGGAATAAGCCGTAATAGGCGTTGATATGGACTTGTTTAATAAAGTATAGCAAGTGGTAATACATTTCACGATCAATTTAGATATCCACTGCGAAGACAACGGTTGGCCCTTGGATCTTCCGTCAGAGCACAGGAAAAGCCGCTGGGATCGTCGAAATGGGCGAGTCCGATCCAGATAAAAAGCGAGCGCCCTGCGGACGTCTAAGGTATGTAGATGGGCTTCGTGAGTCGTTGCATACGGTTTGGGGTAAAAAATCAAGAGTATTATAGGTTCGTTGATATGAAATTCCAAATTCACCTTTGGCAGAAATTTTGGGTGCGAGCATAGTATTACCCCTTGGTTGGTGAATAGGGTGTATGGAGGATCGGCCGAAAGAGCTGCCAACTCTCCAACTCGTCTGGCCGACGTTATGGCTGGAAGGAATATCACCTTCATGGTGAGAGTCTGAATGTCACATGTGGCTAGAGACTCAAAGGGTGGATATGTGAGTGTGTCCAAAACAAACTCAAGATCCCATAGAGTAGGTGGTTTCCTGTGCGGAGGGTGTAAGTTCATTAGTCCCTTCAGGAAACGTTTAGTCATCGGATAAGACATAATTGAAAAGCCTTCAATTGATTGTCTGAATGCAGAAATCGACGAAAGGTGGACTTTAATAGATGAAAGACCCAGTTTAGATCGGTGCAGATGGAGGGCATAGTCCAGAATGCAGTGAATTGGAGTGGACATCGCCTCGAACCCATTGGCTACACACCAGGAATGGAACCGATGCCACTTATGAAGGTAAGTCTTCTGTGTGGAGTCACGTCTGCTATGGAGTAATATATGTTTCACCTCTTGTGAACAAAGTGCTTCTGTGCTATGGAACCAGCTAAGAGCCATGCTGTGAGGTGCATTCGGTTGATTTGTGGTTGAGGCTTGAACATCCCTGGCTGCATGAGCAGATCCGGTCGTTTGGGTAATGGATATGGTGGTCGGCGAGACATTTGCAGTAGAAGAGGGAGCCAGGTCTGTCTGGGCCAGAAGGGGGCTATTAGTATCACCGTGGCCCTGTCATTGATTATCTTCTCCAGCACTCTCGGGAGAAGTGGAACAGGAGGGAAAGCGTAGAGAAGATGGTGGTGAGTCTAGCTGATCAGGAACGCATCCCCCAGAGATTTGGGGCCCAGACTGGCTCTGGAACAGTATCTGGGACATTTGGTGGTGTGATGTGTGGCAAACAAGTGTATACTGGGGTCCCCCCAGCGTTGGAATATGGAAAGGACCACTTTGTGATTGAGTTCCCACTCATGTTGAGGAAACAGGTGTCTGCTCAAGGCATCTGCAATGGAATTGTCTTTGCCAGTGATCTTGTGATTGATACACCAATTCCATAGCTTCCTGGCTTCTGCACACAGGGACCTTGATCGGGCCCCTCCTTTTCGGTTGATGTAGTACACCGTGGTGGTGTTGTCGGAGAAGACCTGAACCATCTGACCACAGATCTTGGGAAGGAATGTCTTGCATGCATTGAACACCGCCCTGAGTTCCAGAAGACTGATGTGGTGCAGGGCTTCCTGAGCATTCCATTGGCCTTGAGCGAATTTGCCCTCACAGTGGGCTCCCCGTCCTAGGAGAGAGGCGTCCGAAGTAACTTGGATGGTGGGATGCAGATGGTGGAAAGGAACCCCGGAGAGCACGTGGTCGGAGAATTGCACCATGCAAGGGATCGTTTCTCTGTCAATGGCAATGTTACTAGCCTGTGTACGTCGCAATTGCCTGGGCAATATATGGACGGCAGCCAATGTTGCAGACACCTGAGGCATAGTCTGGCGTGTTGCACTACATATGTCGTCGCCGCCATGTGTCCCAAGAGTTGGAGGCAAGTAAGTATTGACACTCTTGGGCTGATGGACAGTGTCTGTGTGAGGCTTTGAATTCTGTGAAACCTTTCTGTAGGAAGATAGGCCTTGGCTGTCGTAGAATCTAATCGTGCCCCAATGAACACGAGGGATTTTTGTGGTATGAGCGAAGACTTCGGAATGTTCAATACAAGGCCCAGATCCGTGAGTAAGTCTCATGTGACCTGAGTGGCTGACAGTGCACTTTCGAACGAATGAGCCTTGATCAGGCAATCGTCCAGGTATGGGAAGATCATGATGCCTTGACGACGAAGGTACGCTGCCACCACCGCAAGTGTCTTTGAAAACACTCTGGGTGCGGAGGAGAGGCCAAATGGGAGTACTTTGTATTGAAAGTGCTGCGTGCCCACGACGAACCTCAGAAAACGTCTGTGTGCTGGGTGTATCGTCACGTGGAAATACGCATCTTGTAGATCGAGGGACGTGAACCAATCACCTTTGTTCAGGGCTGGAAATATAGAAGTTAGAGTCACCATCCTGAATTTCTGCTTCCTGAGGTACCGATTGAGATTGCGCAGATCCAGGATTGGTCTCCATCCTCCTGATTTCTTCTCGGTGAGAAGACAGCGGGAGTAGAATCCCTTGCCCCAAAATTGATTGGGTACTGCCTCCACCGCACGAATCTCTATGAGACAGAGAACCTCCTGCGTTAGGAGATTCACGTGAGATGGGTCCCTGAAAAGGGACGGGGTTGGAGGGCTGGTGGGGAGATGGGAAAGAAAAGGGATGGAGTATCCTGATGTTACTATCTCCCGGATCCAACGGTCTGTGGTGATGGTAAACCGTCTGTGCTGATACGGTCTCAGTCGATGATGGAATAACTTCTGTGTTTCCAGGTCGTACGTTAAAGGAATGGTCCTCAGTCCCTTGATCGTACCATCAAACTTGCTGTCTGTTGTTCTGGGAATTAGGGTTTCGTCCGGTTTGTTGTCTTCGCTTTTGTTGACGTGGTCTGGGGCGTTGTTGTTGTTGTTGTTATGGGTGGTCGTGTTGTCTGAACCTTGGTGCACCATACGAGAAAGGTCTCTGTCTGAAATAGGGAGTATATCGTCTGCGACGATATGGAGGTGTATACATCCCTAACGTTTTCAGGGTAGTTCTAGAGTCCTTGCCCGAATGCAGAACTTGGTCCGTTCTCTCTGCGAATAGACTCTGCCTGTCAAAAGGCAGGTCTTCTACCTTAGATTGTAGATCTTTAGGTACAGAGGCCATTTGTAGCCACGAAGAGCGTCTCATAACCACTGATGTCACCGTGGCCCATGCCGCTGCATCGGCAATATCCAGGGAAATTTCTAAGGCCGTTGGTGAGGCCGTATAGCCTTCCTAGATAACTGATTTTAAGAGCTGCCGTTTCTCATCAGGCAAGTTCTCTAAAACTGCTACCATCTTCGAATAATTATCGAAGGTATGGTTAGACAGGTGAGCCATATAGTTCGCAATTCTCAGTATAAGTGTGGCTGACGAATAAACTTTCCGTCCAAAAAGATCTAAACGTTTAGCTTCTTTATCAGCTGCAGCATTCCTATGTTGTGGCGTCTTGGATTTTTGCTGGGCTGCATCCATAACTAACGAGTTCGGTTGAGGATGCATAAACAAAAATTCCATCCCCTTTGGGGGAACGAAATATTTCTTGTCTGCCTTCTTTTGAGTGGGCTGAGAGGTTGCCAGTGTTTGCCATATGTCATTGACAATTTCTAGGATTGCGTCAAAGGGCAATGCCATTTTAGATTTTTGGGATTTTTGAAGGCTCTTCAACAGCTTATGTTGTTTTTGTTGAACCTCTGCTACATGCAGGTCCTGTGATTCTGCTACTCTCTTAAAGAGCTCTTGAAACTGATGAGCGTCATCTACTGGAGAAGAATCGCCAGGGAACACTGCATTGTCTGGAGAGGAAGAAGCAACAGAGTGGTCCACTGGTGATTGTTCTTGCATTTGTGGCTGTTCTGGTGTTACCAGCTGTGTTGGCTCTGGATGTACTTGAGGGAGAGGCAGGTTTCCAGACGGTGTCGCGGGTCGAGTGGGAGCGCCTGGTGGTGTAGGGACCCTGGAGCTGTTGTGAGAATGATACCGGTAACGTCGTGGAGATTGGGAAGAAGAACGTCCAGAAGAGTATCGTTGCTCATTATGATAGTCACTATGGCGGTGATGATGATCACGATAATAACGAGACAATGAATATGCAGGTGAGTGTCGTCGTCTGTACTCGTGATGATAATGGGATGAAGATGAGCGTGTAGGCGATCTAGGAGAACGAGATCTGCGTCTGGTGTCCGAAGGTGATCGAGAACGTCTGCAGTAGTGACGCGGTGATGGTGAGTATCGTTGATAGTGTCTTCTAGAGATATTAGCAGCATGAGTCTCATGCCTATGCAACTCAGAGAAGGCAGAAGAAGGTGATCTGTGTGGATAAGGAGCTAATTGTTCAGGGCTTGGTGAAAACTGAAACCCTGTGCCTGCTGAATGGTCAGCTCCTGCAGGCAGCATTGACTGATGTGACCTCTGGGGGGGGCCATGTTGTTGCGGTGCCGGTGAGTGATCTGGGAGCCAGCAAGGTGCAGCCCTGAAGGCTGAGACACTAGCGCTTCGGCGCTTGTCAGTTTCAAGTGCTGAAGCCGGTGCCGGTGAAGAGCTTGCTGACAATGAACTTAGCGCCGGTGATAGTGCCGGAGAGAAGAGGTACTGAGCTTGCCCCGAGGCAGCCGGTGCTGTGGTCGGTGCCGGAGCAGCCCGCACCGAGGTGGCTGGTGCTGGGGTCGCTGGTGCCGAGATTGTCGGTGCCGCAGTAGCTGGCGCGGAAACAGGAGGAGCCGGCATGAGCTGAAACGGTACCGCATCAGCCGGCACGGACGCTGATGCTGGGGCCAAGGTCAGAACCGCCTGGGCTGAAGCACCCGCAGCTGCGGGTGTGTGAGGGTGCCTGAGGATCGGTGTTGGTGCCGATTCAGGTCTGGGGGGCATAGCCATTGCCTGATCCGCCCCCCTGCTAGAGGTGGGGCTGGGCTCTGAGATACTGTGGCTCTTCCCATGCCGCTCGCCCTGGTGGTGTTGTCCGGTCGATTTTTGACCCCTTCCTTTGGCTGGCACGGTCGGGGTTTTTAGTGCCGCCGGAGTAATTATCTCTGATTGCCCTTGCTGAGTATCCTGCAGCTGAAGTGCCTTGCTATAGAGAAAAGCAGCTTCAGCCACATCTCGCGATCCCGTCTCGTTTGGCCAGTCAGTTTTTGGGAGTGTGGGCATTTGTGGGTTACATGCCTTTCGCCCAGACTTTTCACACAGAGTGAATGTCCATCAGACTCCGGCATGGCGTCTTGGCACTCAGAACATTTCTTGAAGCCGGAGGAAGCCAGCATTTTGAACTGAGGAAAAAAAAGCATTTTTTTTTTTTTACAGGGAAGTATTAAGAGAACTGTAATTAACTAACTAACTTCAAAACTAAAGACTAATGGCTAAGTAACTATTTACAGAGATCTTGCTTAAACAGTTGAAGAGAAGGGAGTTGCTCCGCCTGCGACCGTTGAACGGTAAGGAGGAACTGGCGGGAAGCCAGACTCAGCGCAAGCTAACAATCAGCGTGAGCAGCATGCGCCCCACACATGCGCTGTCCGGCTGGACCACGGCTGACGACTCTCCGACTGCGGTGCCAGGACGAGCCCGACACCTCAAGTGGAGCACCCACAGGGACACCACCGAAGAAGAAATAGTGTGTACGGTGGGTCGACAGATAGAGCTGCCAATTCACTAACTCGACGTGCTGAAGTGATTGCCAGCAGGAATGACACCTTCATCGTGAGCATGCGCAAGTCACAAGTTGCTAAAGGCTCAAAGGGGGGACGAGTTAGTGTGTCCAGTACTAAGGCCAAGTCCCACGGCTCTGGTGGAACCCTGTAGGTCGGGTACAGATTCCCGAGTCCCTTTAGGAACCTTTTAGTGAGCGGATGGGTGAACAGCGAATGACCGTCGATGGGAAGACGGAAGGCTGAGATTGCTGCCAGGTGAACTTTCAGCGAAGCAATTGCCAATCCCCCCATCTTTAGGTGGAGAATATAATCCAGGACTTGCTGTACCGCTAAAGAGAGAGGGTCAAGATTCCTCACCACACACCAAGATTGGAACCGATACCATTTGTAGAGGTAGGTCCTGCGAGTGGTCTGGCGTCTGCTGTTTATCAGCACATGTCTCTCTACCTGAGAGCAGGTCATTTCTGGCAGTTGGAGCCAGTAAGGAGCCACGCCGTGAGGTGCATGTGATCAATGTCCAGATGCACCATCGTACCGTGCTGTTGAGACAGCAAGTTGGACAGTATCGGTAGTCGTCGTGGCTGAGCAACCGACATTCTCGACAGTTGCGTCAGCCAAGTCTGTCGGGGCCAAAAGGGTGATATGAAAATCACTGTCGCGCCTTCCAATGCTATCTTCTCCAGCGCCCTCGGAATGAGAGGAAGAGAAGGAAAAGTGTAGAGTAATTGGTGACGACTCCAGTCGAGTAGGAAAGCATCTCCCAAGGAATTCATGCCGACGCCCGCCCGCAAACAGTAACGATGGCACTTTTTGTTGTGATGAGTGGCAAAGAGGTCTATACTCGGGACCCCCCAGAGATGGAAAAGATCGTGAACAACTTCATTGTGTAACTCCCACTCGTGTTGGGGAAGGAAGTGTCTGCTGAGGGCATCGGCGATGACATTGTCTTTGCCAGGAAGGTATGATGCGGTAAGGGTTATACCATGCCGAATTGCCCATTTCCACAGTCATATAGCCTCTGCGCAAAGGGGGCGTAAGCGCGCGCCACCTTGCCTGTTGATATAGTACACCGTGCATATATTGTCTGTGAGAATGCGAACCGTAAGACCTCGGATCATGTGGAGGAAGTGCCTGCAGACGTTGAATACAGCTCGCAACTCGAGGAAATTTATGTGCTGTAGGGATTCCTGGGGAGTCCAGAGCCCCTGAACTTGATGCTCTTGCAGATGGGCACCCCAACCAATCAAGGAAGCATCCTTTGTGATCTGTACTGAGGGCTTCTGCCCGTGGAAGGGGACTCCTGCTAGCAGATTTTTGGGACTGTCCCACCATGTTAGCGAAGTCCTGACGTGTTTGGGAATAGACACTGTTCTGTTCGTGCTCTGTTCACCCGGTGTGTAAACGGTGAAAAGTCAGTACTGGAGGCTGCGCAGGTGGAGTCTTGCGTGTGACACCACATATGTGGTGGCTGCCATATGCCCGAGCAGCTGTAGGCAGGTAAGTATGCGGGATTTGGAAGCAATTGACACAGTCTGAAGCAAATCCCGAATCAACTCGAATCTCGCTGTGGGTAAGTATACTCTTGCGCTCAGTGCATCGAGCCTCGCGCCGATAAATTCCAGGTCGTGACTTGGCATCAGGGACAACTTGTCGAAGTTGATTATGAGACCCAAAACCTTGAGTACCATCGTGGAGTGGTATCTCGACCAATCCCCTTTGTCGAGAGCTGGGATGACAGATGCCAACGTAACCATCTTGAATTTCTGTTTCCGCAAGTGACGGTCGAGTCGACGCAGGTCCAGGATAGGTCTCCAACTCCTTGACTTCTTCTGGGTGAGGAAGTACTAAGAGTAAAAACCTCTCCCCCAGAACCGAACAGGTACCCTCTCCACTGCCCCTATTGTAAGTAGACGAGAAACCTCTTGCTGTAGAAGAGTCTCATGAGAGGGGTCCCTGAAAAGGGACAGGGAGAGTGGGGAAGCGGGGGCGGGGGGGAATTGAGTTGAAAGGTATGGCATATCCTGAAGCAACTATGTCGTTGACCCAACGGTCGGTGGAAATCAGAGACCAACGGTGTTGATAAGGTCTCAACCAATGATGGAATAAAGCTTGCGGATTGTGTGGAGCCTCTGTCAAAGGGGTGATGCGCAGTCCCTCGACTGACACATCAAACTTGCTGCCGCCCCTGCTGATGGCCGGGCGCCTTGTTAGGTTGTTGCCTCCATTTCTGTTGGTGCTGTCTTGGCCTCTGCTGCTCATATGGTTTGGCACAGAATGATGCGTAAGAGAAAGGTCTTTGCTTGTAAAAGGGCGTATATCTCTTACGCTTATACGGAGGTGTATACATCCCCAGCGTTCTCAACGTCATATGGGAGTCTTTGCCTGAGTGGAACACCTGATCGGTAGATTGAGCGAAGAGTGACTGACGATCAAAGGGTAAATCCTCTACCTTATTCAGTAAATCTTTCGGGGCAGCAGCTTGATGCAACCAGGACACATGACGCATGACTACAGCAGTCGCTGTGGCTCGAGCCGCTGTGTCGGCAGTGTCCAGAGCGATCTGCAATGCTGTTCGGGCTGTCGTGCAGCCCTCCTGTATTACTGCCTTTAGAATTTGATGTTTCGAGTTCGGTAGATGTTCTAAAAGAGGAATTAATTTTGAGTAATTATCTAAATCATGATTTGCCAGGGAAGCTGCATAATTGCACATTCTCAAAGCTGAAGTGGCGGAAGAGTACACTTTTCTGCCTAAAATGTCTAGGTGTTTGGCCTCCTTGTCATTTACGGTATTTTTAGGCTGTGCTGTCTTGGACCTTTGTTGTGCAGCATCTGTAACAAGGGAATTGGGCAGAGAGTGAGTAAACAAGAACTCCATGCCCCTCTGGTTTATAAAGTATTTCTTGTCCTAACATTTGTTGGTCGACATGGACGTAGCTGGAGTCTGCCAGATGTCGTTGGCAATTTCCAAAATGGCGTCATCAAAGGGAAGCACCAACTTCGATTTCTGGGAAGGTTGCAAGTTCTTAAGCAAAGGATGATGTTTCTGTTGTACATCCATAGTTTGAATGCTCTGAGATTGAGCAACCCTCTTAAAGAGTTCTTGAAATTGCTTATGGTCCTCAGGTGGAGATAAATCTCCGGGGAACACTGCGTCGTCTGGTGATGAAGATGAGTGGTCGGCAGGGGAATCAGGGCTCTGAGGTTCCCAGCTTGGAGTGTGATTATCTTGCTGTTCCTCATGAGTTTGGACTGAGACAGTGTCCTCCACAGGAATTGGTGGAACTGTTAGAGAGTGTGATTCCAATGGTGCAAGACGTGGAGACACTGGTCTACTGGAGCGCAGGGATCGTGAACGTGAATACCTCCTGCTAGGTGAAGAATGACGTTCATGGTAGTAATGGTCGTAATAACGTGTGGGATGATGTGAGCCCGGTGAACAGCTCAGAGAATACCCTCTTAGAGTCCCATACCGACGCGAATATCCTGAGGGTCTTGAAGACCTTGGTGAAATAGATCTCCTGGAGTAGTGAGAGGGAGATAGAGAATAATGCGCTCGATAATACCTTCGTGGCGGTGAGTGATGAGGTGACCTGTAGTAATGGTCCCTGGTTGATCTATAACAAGAAGCACGGTGATGGCTGCCAGTGTATGACAATGTCGGTGACACGGGTCCAGGAGAGAAAACAGCACAGTCTGGAGTGAGCGATGGTGTCTGGACTCATCTTGACTTGTGCTGTGCCTTGGTTTGACTGGAGCAGTTGAAAGGAGGAGAGTGTGCCGTCTGCAATGAGGTGGGTGGTAGAGAGACAGTCTGCATTGACTGGCTGTAGCTTAACTGAAGCCCCGGTGCCGCTGCAGAAGGTGCCGCAGGAGTTAATTGCGGAACTGGAGGAGGAAGCGTCGGTGCCAAGGGCTGTGGAGTTACTGTGCCTGCCTGTGGCACCGCTGCTGCTGCAGGCGCCTCCGGCACCGAGGAAAGCAGAGGTGCAGTTGCCGGCACCACTGCTGCGGGTGCCGGCCCAATTGTGCTCATCTGTGCATGCGCCGGATGAGCCGGTGCCGGGGCGGCCATTGCCGGCTTCAAACCAGCCGTGGGAGCCGTTGCCGGTGCCGAATCAGCTCGCAGTGCTTTTGCAGGTGCCGATCCCGGGTCTTTGGTGCGGGCAGAGTTTGGGGCTGATGAGCTGCGGCCCTTGCCCGTCCTGTCAACGGGACGCCTCGACAGAACGCCGGAGGCGCCCGGTCTGTCTCTGACACTCACCCTCTCAGAGGGGTTAGAGGTTCTGTGAGGAGACCCTCGAGCCGATGGACGAGCCTCATGTGTCCCTGAGTCAGTGGGAGACTGGTCAGTCGTCTCAGAGGTCTGAAGGGCTTTGTTAAATAAAAGCACCCTCAGCCTCAGCTTCCGGTCCCATCTGGCACGGGCGGTTAACTTAGTGCAGTGACTGCACTTAAGTGGCACATGTCCCTCTCCAAGGCATTTTATACACCGCGAGTGCCCATTCGATGCCGGCATGGCATCCTGGCACTGGGTGCATTTCTTAAAGCCAGGTGACCCTGGCATAGTCTTTGTCTATTGATTGAGGCTAAAAACTTGAACTATGACAAAAAAATTTTTTTTTAAAAAATAACTGTAACTGTAAATAAAACAACTAAGCTAACTCTAACAAACAGTAAAACTGAGAAGAACTCTATTCTAAAATTAATCTCCCGTTCTCCTCAGACAGGAGGGGGAGCTAGTCTTAATTCCGTCTGCGGCTGCAGACGGTTAAATGGAAACTGACAAGCCGGCCCGCGCTCAGCTGTAACAGCGTGAGGGAGCAGGAGCGCATGCATGGGCCGGCTGGGCTACTGCTAATGAAGATTCTCTGTTTTGCAGCGCCAGGACAAGCACAGCACCTCGAGAGGAGCACCCTCGGGGACACTACTCGACGAAGAACCTGGACCTGCTCCAGCCTGGGGACATGCACCCCTCCCACAGCTGTGCCCCCTGAAGCTGCAGTGGCCATGGAGAAGCGCTCCACACCTGGCCCCAAGCTACTGCGGTCAGAGAGGGCAGGGGTTGTCCTCTCTCCCTGGGGCAGCCTACATATTGAACCCCTCATCCCCAGAGCAATGATTTAAATGAAGCATGTACATTTTCATTTTATTTTCCAAAAAACAAAAATTAATTGAGTTAAGGACCCGAGTGATGCCAGGTAAATCTTCTAGTAGTCTACAAGAGATCATTGCTTTAAAAATGGGTATATGAAAGATGCAGTATGATCTGTAAAAAGAAAGCAGATTCTCTCAGAAATGAATGCCAAATAATTCATTGCCTGAGTTATCACTTCTCAGTCAAAAAGTATATGAAGAAACTGTATAACTCATTTAGACAGCAATCACCATGGAGTTATGCTAGCCTTTTATGCAGGTGATGAAACAGCCAAATTCCCTGACAGTGGTGAGTTATTCCTTTTATCACTGACAGTGCTGCCAAAAGAATCATCAAGGCTACAGAGATGGAAAACAAGAGCGTCTTCAAATTCAAGTGATAAACACACGTTTTATGTTTATTTTAATGTCTGTCATTTAAGTTTTAAAATTTAAATTACAGTGATGTTAAACATGGCCAGGGATCTACATGATTAATTAAAATTCAGTATTTAATTTCTGTAAGTAGGCTTTCTTCTAGGACCTTTGGACTTCTGCTTCAACTCTCTCTGTCCTAGTCCCTCTTATAACTAAACGCATTTCTTCCAAACCTGACAAAGTGTGTATAAAATATTGGGTTTTTTATTACCATTTATAATTCAATCATTGGAGGTGAATTTTCTCTGTTTCTCTCCATAAATTACAGTAATAATCTGGTATAGTAAATCAGTTATTTTTGTTGCAACTTTATATTGCTGGAGAGGGCATACTTTATAAGTCAGAATATATGTGGTTAGAAATTTCTTTGCACAGCTTGGCTAATTTTGAAAAACCTAGTGAACGTAAAATTATACTAATTCTTTTGTCTAGTTAAAAAGTTTTTATTGTAAAAACCTAACATACTAAGGATCAGTCAAGGCAATATGCCTGATTTCAATTTGAGCAGAATTCCAGTTAATAATGTCATACACATAAACCCTCTCTTAACAGTTCATAATGTTAAACTGAAGACAGGATTGCTAAAGAACTGTTATTTTTTCTCCCTATTAAATCAGCATTACAGACTTTCAACAGATGTCTTTAATAGACATTGTTATTAAAAAGAATATTACATAAAATATATTTTGACCATTTCTCTATTACTGCCCCTATCACCAAGAGAAAAGTTTCTCTTGTATCTTCAAATTATTAAATTTATGTCTAATGAGAAAAAATAACTCTGGATATTATCAACCTATAGCAATGCTCATACCGCTGCTACAGTTAAGACTTTGTCAGTGCTTCCATTATACTGTAAACCTGTACACTGAAGACTTTAGAGACTGGCTGTAAAAACACACTCTACTTAAAAGGTTTCAGCCTAGGAGCAAATTCTTTGTAAAATGGTAGGGGAGGGGGCAAATCCAGCTGTTTTTTAAGTTCTAAGAGTGCCAAAAAATATGTAGTCTGGTTTCAGGTTCTTTTCTGAATTCTCATAACTCAAAAACATTATATTTTAAGGCAAAGTTTACAGGCTATTAGTCAGTAATATGGATTTGTACCTTTTGGAATCTGGAAAAATGCTAATAAGAATTGGATGGTTAAAAACTGCCAAATATGTCAATGTTGATTAAAATTAGATACCTATATTCATATGTAGATATATTTTGTCAATAGGACATCAGACTTTCAAAGGTGTTCAAGCAGCCACAGTTCTATTGATTTCAGTGGGACATACAGTTGTTTACCATCTCTCCAAGTCAGTCTTTAACTAGGAAAATTTAGGTACCCCAGGTCTCTACCGGGTCCTCTGTGCCTCATTTTCCCATCTTTATAATGTCTCTCGCTCATAGAGGTATTGTGAGGATAAAAGACATTAAAGATCATAGGGCTCCCGCATATGGTAGTGATGGGGGCCATAAGTAACATACAGAGATGCATTTGATTGATTGATTTTTTACCCCCTAGCAGCACTATAAGAAATAGGCCCTGAACAACTGCTTACAGCTTGGTAGCTGTTTTAATCTTTGCCTTGAAAATCTGAAGATGTTTCCAGCTGCTTCAAAGTGCATCATGGCTCCAAGTACCTTGACCCAACTTCAAAGCACCACTGCATAAATTGTTGGTACAATATATGAGCTCTAAAAGGACTGCTGCTATGTATTGTGAAAATCTTTAGGGAAATGTTCACAATACTTTTATTGACACAATATGTATTCCAGCTGTAGGCCCTTAAGAGACACTGAAAAGAACTATCTTCAAGGGGCACTGCTAAGAGTGGCAGGACAAAATTTAGACCTGCTGCTTTTGTTTTGTTTTGTGGTCACGTGTACTTGCAGTAACACAGCACCTGAGGTTTGTGGTTGGTGGGTCACCCAGCTGAGACTGTAGCTCTGCTATCATCTTTGGTTTTAGATAACAGAATTTCAGACTGAGGATGACTTTTTAAAAAGTGATTATAAATAAGGTTACATTTTGTACTTGATAACCGTGTGGCCAAGTTTTCTGCAGTCCCATAAAAACTTGAAAACTATTTTAAGTGCTCTCTAGCTAGTATCCTTTAACTGGTGACGGCTTGTGGAAATATAAAAATACTGTCTCTATGGGCATGCTCTGATTATTACTCTCACTAACACTATGCTATTTACCATTGAAGATACAGATTATTAGATGAAAGAAGACATCTTTGAAAGGGAGCAGGAAATAAAGGAAAGAATGGAGCTTGCCCAAAAGACCAAGCTATTGATAATCTCCGCATGTGAAGAAACAACAAGCTGAAGTAAAGACAAAAAAGCCAATTACATTAAGGCTATTCCTCAACTATAAATTCTACACAAACAGAGGGCCCATTCAGACATCCCGATGGCATGTCTCAATGGCACAGTAAGATAATCCTGGTAATCATAAATATAAGGACAGCATTTATTTTCATAAATCATTAAGATATGTCTATATGCTAATATTATGCATGTTACCAGACTCTCAACCTGACCTTCAAAATGTTTGTCTTGAAGTAAGCAGTTAGGAGGTGGAGAGTTGGTGAGAACTTTGTCTCCTCCTAGTCTAGCATTGTCTTCTTCTGTTGTCAAACTGCCTTTGCGCTTGACTTAAAGGTGTGGGTCTGTACCTCTGAGTAAAACTTCTTCCCTGTTTACAATTTTACTGCAGGGACATAAATACCAAGCGTCTTCAAGGTAGTGTGAGAGTGCTTTAGGGAGTGAAGAGAGGCATCTGAGGTGTCGGCAAAGAGTTCGGATTCCTGAAAGGGGAAATCTTTGACCATGGCCTGGACCTCACATGTAAAACCAGACAGGTGTAGCCAAGATGACTTTCTCATCCCCGCTGCAGTCATAACAGATTGGGAAGTGGTGTCAGAAGCATCACACATGGCTTGAAGGGCCATGCATGTTATCAGGATGCCCTCGTTAATATTGGCCCTGAATTGGACTCTTGTCCTCAGGTAGCATCTCAATAAAATGTGTCATTTATTCGAAGATGTGGTGTATATACTTGGCCAGCATGGCTGCATAATCTGATATTCATAGCTGTAGAGACACAGAGGAATATGCCTTACTCCCCATGAGGTCGAGGAGTTTCCATTTTCTCTCATAGGTGGTAGTTCTAGTTGAAGCCCCTTTGGTTCACTGTATCTACGATTATGGAATTAGGGGTCAGATGCGAGAATAAGAAGTCAGCACCTTGGGGCGCAACATAATATTTGCAGTCTGACCTTTAGCAGATTGGTGGTATGATAGCTGGTGTCTGCCAGAGCACTTTGGCTGGGTCCATGAGGAGCGCCAGTTTAACTGCCGGAAAGGCATACAGGATATTAGTTAATTTGTGTTGAGCCTCTGTGAGTCTAGCCAATGAGACCTCATGGACATACGCCACCCTTCTGTACAGTTCTTGGAATGATTTAAAGTTATCTCCCGCTGTGGGAGGCAGAGGCATCAGAGTGTTGTTGGGGGAAGAAGACGATATGTGTGTAGATTGGTGTGAAGAAACTGTAGACTCATTATTAGTTAAAGGAGGTTTGTCCTTCTCTTGACACCGGGAGGTATCCAATGATGGTATGGAGGCAGTCAGTGATGGTACAGCTGAGGTTGCTTATAGCTGCATCTGTTGTGGCTGCTAGATTCTGTAAGGTCCCCATCGATCCCAGTATGGCCAGTTGGCTGGCACAGGGATTGGAGGTGGGAGCCAATCGGGTGCTGGTTGTTGGATCTGCTGCTGGTGTGGCAGGTGAAGCTATTTAGGTGAAGAGTGCCTTTGTGTATGGGCACCAATGAGGGATTCGTCGTCCTCATTGCTTGACAATGGCAGTGCTGAGCCTACAGGAGTGGACAAGGTAAACCTGCTATCAAAAGGGTGAGCAAAAAGGCCTCCATGGTCTGGATCCAGCCTTCCAAGAGGGTTGATCCAATCTGCAGAGGTCCTGCCGCTCCCCCACCTCCAGGCCAATTAGGGCCTAGGTATGGGGGAGCGCACAGCGCTTAGAGTCAATCCTGGCAGTTGACTCTAAGTGCTGCGTGCCAGAGGGCAAGGAGCGAGAGACTTTGCTTCCCCTTGCCCCCAAGCCAATCAGGGCCTGGGGGAGGGGAGAAGTGTGCAGTCTCCTTCTGCCCTACCCCTGCCCTGCAAGGAGTGCACAGTGCTTAGAAATGCCATGCGCTCCTTGCAGGATGGGGGCAAAGCGGGAGGAGACTTTGTACGCTTCCCTCACCCCAAAACTCTGATTGACCTGAGTGTAGGGGGAAGTACATGAAGTCTCCTCCCACCACCAGGGGTGCTGGCAGTTCTCTCTGGTGGGGGAAAAGATTTCACATGCTCCCCCACCCACAGACCAATCAGGATCTGTGGGCAGGGAAACATGGAAGTGTCCTGGTCCCGTCCCTTCCATAGTGGCCTAAGGCCACTTCAAAAATTTCTGAAGTGGCCCCTGGTCAAAAATTGCCTATCCCTGTGCTAGAAGCAGGCATACTGTCGGTGCTCAATAATGGGATGGTTGGCACAAACATCACTCTGAGCTCCTCAGCTGTTGTTAACGGGAGCGGTGCAGACGGAATAGAAGATGGCGGTATTGCAGCTACCTGCGGTGCTGATGGCACCAACTGAACAGCAGGTAGTGGTTGCTTCTATCTTCTTGGTACTGGAGGTGGCATGGGTGCCAATGGTGTGGTGTGTGATTTAGGATTTTTCAGTGCCGATGGAACGTTCCTGTATTGAGTTTTCAACTTGGCCTTTTTGGGTGCTGAGTCAGAGGTGGGCAGTGCCAACTTTGACTTAGGCTTGTCCAGTGCCCTGTCAGCTGCCTTTGCAAGGTCCTAGGACCTCGGGAGCCATGAGATCATGATGGTCCTGGTGCCTGCCTGTCCTGGGCCCCAGACTGGGTTGGTGCAGGGGGTATTTTAGGTGTCTGCCCCCATTTTTTTGAGGGGGAGCCACCTTTGCTCAAAGAATGAGATCTCTTCCTGGACAGGTCTAGGGAAGAGTCTCGAGCAGCGGAGGCAGATGGGGCTGCCTTTTTGGAATTAGGTGCTGGGAAGGGCTGCTGAGGTGGAGGGGACTGCTCTGGGTTGGAGGCTGGCCTTACTGTACTTTCCAGGGAGATCAACTCCAGTTGTAGCTCCCTGGCCTTCTATGTCCAGGCTGTCAGCTGCTTACAACACTGGTACTGAGCTGTGGCATGTGCCTAGCCCAGGCACCAGACACACTGTGAATGCCCAACACAGGAATAGAGAGCCTACAGGAGAGGGAAACGTTTAAAGCCTGGGGAACCCGGCATCCCAGGGAGGAGGATTGTTAGAGCAGAAAAACGTGGTCTTAACTGACAAAAATAGAAGAAACATTTTTTTTTTAAAAACAACAAACACTAACTGTTTAACTATCAACTATAACAACTCAGACTAACAGGTCACTATGCTACACTTTGCTACTGTAAAACACAATTCTATGTTGGAGAACAAAGCGGTTCCGACTGATGCCAGTAGCGGCAGAGAAGGAGCTGAGGGGATGGTTGCTGCACATGCATAGTAGCAGCAACACGCATGACACCTGCTCCACGTGCGCAGCCTACCAGAGAGCACTGCTACCAAAAATCTCTGACTAGGCGCACAGCGGTGCTCAGACACCTAAAGTGGAGCACCCACAAAGACACTTCTCGAAGAACTAGAGGTTACTTTAGTACAATTCATGCTGATCACTCACCCATCTATTCTCCATTATGCTTCCTGCTCTGAGTGTTATCAGGAGGAAGGTGTGTGAGCTGGCTCTTTGGGTTTATGCCTACTGAGGACTTCCTGTGTCAGGGTTTTCTTTCACATAGGTTTAGCATAGGTTACCACTTGAGTAGCACAAAGGGAACAAATTCAGGATTTTGTTCCATTATCTCTCCAGAAGAATAGCTAATGGACATCCATGCAAGATTTATGTAAATTAAAATTTGCAGATTTTATCATTTGCTAAAATGGTCAGACATATGACACGATCCTGTCTTGTGATCTGATCCCCAAACTGAATTAAGTACTTGATACCTTGTCGTCAACCCTGGGAAAGTAATTTTGATGCCTCCAGCTGACAATATATTTCAGTCACTCCATCGGGACAAAGATGAAATCTGTGAGGTCCACAAAGCAAGTTCATCTAAACTATTCATATAGAACAGCACAAACTCTGCACAGATACCAGCTGAAAGAGCTACTGATATGGTAAAATAACGTGGATTAATCAGACTGGTCACAACCTAAGAGATTTTAGCTGGATGATTCTCTTGAAGTACTATGGCTGGGAAATAAAATTCTTTGGCCTTAGTCAGAGCTCTGAGGTACATATTGGACCTCCCTGGTCTGGCACCCTCCAGACCTGACTGGTCATAGATGAGGGATTTTGCCAGACCAGGGAAGGTCATTTCTGACCTTCCTGTCGCCCACTCCCCTGCCTGCTGCCCCACTGGGCTTCCCAGCTCCTCTGGGCAGCCCAGCTAAGCCACGCATCAGGCTTCCCGGCACTCCTCTTCCCCCCTGTAACCCCGCTGAGCTGCATGCCAGGCTTCCTGGCTCCCAGCCCCCTCCTTGGTAGCGCAGCAGCTTCCCAGTTCCCCCCACCCTTCCCCCCTGCAGTTCAGCTGGGCCATGCACCCAGCTCCTAACCTCCCCCCACCCTGCAGTGCACCAGGCTCCCACCTCCCCACACCCTTGCAGCACACCAGGACTCCCTGATCTTGGAACATCCATGGACCTGTCAGATTAGGGATGCTGCTGGACCAGAGAGTCCAGGTTTATAGGAAGAGCAAACATACATAAACCTGCACAGAATATTATCAGACTTCTATTGTCCACTCAGATATTTGGATTCCAACATGAACCCCCCCCCCCCCCCAGCTGCTTCAAGATCATGGTTGGCTCATGTTTGCCTCAGAGGCCAGGGAGTTGATGGCTGCCTTTAACAGCTGAGAATATCTATGGAAAAGAAGTTTCATCTCAATCAAGAGCTAATTAGTGGCTCTCACCCTCTGGACTACTGTACCCCTTTCAGGAGTTTGATTTGTCTTGTGTAGGTACAAGTTTCACTTCACTTAAAAACGACTCTCTTACAAAATAAGACATAAAAAGTGTCACAGCACAGTTACTGAAAAATTGCTTATTTCTCATTATTACCATATCATTATAAAATAAATCAATTGGTATATAAATATTGTGCTTACATTTCAGTGTATAGTATATAAAGTAATATAAATAAGTCATCGTTGCAATGAACTTTTGTTTGTATTGACTTTGCTAGTGCTTTTTATGTAGCCTGTTGCAAAACTAGACAAATATCTAGATGAGTTGATGTGTGCCCCTGGAAGACCTCTGTGTACTCCCAGAGGTACATTAAGAACCACTGTGCTAGAACAATAAATAGATCAGAATCTTGCAAAACTCTGATTCTGGCTGAACTGTGCTTAGGTCCCTTTGTGTTCAAAGCAAAATCTGAGATGAAGTCGAGGGTGGTGATGAGAACCCGGGATCAAACAAACAAACCTGTCTGGATGAGCCCATGTGAAAAAATCAAAATAGCTGCATTTTGCACAGCTCTATTTATAACTGTGCAATTTTTAATGGAAAGGCCAAAAATAGTCATTGCAATATGTCAGCCTGATGCAGTTTTTCTCTCTCCAAAAGGCTTAACGTCAGTTTAAACTTTTATTTTATGCAGAGTAGTAGGAAAACCCAAAAAGAATAGTTTTTCAGGTGGATTCAGATGCTTGTTTTTGTTTCAATCCTTAGTGACAGTAGTTCCTGGCATTTGAATGTGGACTCTGCCTCATCTGACTTCATTTAGGGCATGCATATGTTATGTCAAGGGACTTTCACAAACATGTAATGACTCAACAAGGGAGCTAGTTCAAGTGGGGGATAATTAGACTTCCACCCTCCCCTTCATTCTGTGCCACTGTTTTTACTCTCTACATCTCCATTGTACCCTTAAGAACAGCAGATCTGCAGCCAAGCACTGCACACTCCCCACAGCCAGCAACTTCCTCTGAAGCTGCAATACATAATTACAACCAGCTGCTAAGGGTTGCTGGAGAGCAGTACAAACAGCATCCTCATACCCAGAGACTGAGAGTCAACTCCCAGGCTTTGGTACAGTGGATAAGCCGAAGGAAGCTCACGCATCCTTGCTTAAAAGAGAGCAACAATTCCTTCGGTTTCCTGTAACCACAGAGGTGTTAAGAGGACAGGGAATGTCTGACCCCTCTCTTTTCCCTGCCTTCCCCTTTGCCTATTTGCTCAAATGAAAGAAGGCCTCCTACCATGGCCCTTGCTGCTCGCCTGGCTGACCCACTACTTTGTTGCTCTGAGTCTGCTCTAAAACACACAGTTGCTCCTTCTCAATGACTGACAGGAGGGCACTGCCCATGTGGGAGCAGACTCAGTCATGCAGCGGGATAAGTGATAGTGACAGCAGTAGGAGATTAACTCCTTTTAAATCACGTTCATTGGCTCCTGTGAGCCTTATCTTCAGTGCAGGGCCCTTGTTGCCAGTCTTGAAAGTTCCCTCCAAGGCCTCTGAGTTACTGGCCTCTTGAACTCTTACATACACACAAAACTCATGCAATTTTCAAATATTACATTTTTTGCAAATACCGGTTCATTTTTTGCATTGTTTGAAACAAGAAAGTTTTAGAGCTTTGAGAAATCATACAAATCATTAAATGTGATTTATCCACCAATAGTGAGTTATCAGACTCACATCCCCCACCCCACCCCTCGTGAGTGAGAGAAGCCACAGCTTCAATGTGGGAGGACAGGGTGAGATTTTTCAAAGGCACTCAAGGGAGCTGGAAGGCAAATTCCCTGTGATACAGGCAGCACCGATGGCTGACTAACATTTGCACTCACAGAGACCAAAATCTCATAGCATTCACGAACTAGGGATGTTAAAATGCATGTAATTAAGTAACCACGTAACTACTGAAAATTTCAGTGGTTACACATAGGTTGGCAGTTGGTTCCTCGGAAGCCAGTGCGCACAGGGAACCAGCTTCTAAGCCAGCACTCAGTGCACACCAGCTCCTGCCTGCCCCCATGCGCTGCTGCCTCTGTATCAGAGGCAGCAGCACGGGGTTGCAGGTGATCCCCCAAGATCCAGTGCATTCCAGGAGCTGGCTTAAAAGCTCCTGTGCGTACCAGGATCCTACGTGTAACCATGAATGTTAACAGATGAACCCAGGCTCATTGATTAACTGGGCAGAGGTTGGACCTCCCTGGTCCAGCACCCTAGGGACTTGAGCTGTCCCAGATCAGGGTATTTGCTGGACCAGGGGAAGTCAGCGCTCCTGGGCTCCTCTCCCTGAGGCTCCCTGCCCTGCCGCTGGCCCAGCATGGCTCCCTACCTTGCTGCCTGCCTGCTGCCTCAGGGTCTCCTGAGTTCCCCAGTGGGAACCGCTTGGCCACTGCTGGCCCTGCTGCCACCTAAGGTACCCCAGCTGGGGCCACCCTGCCCCGCTACTAAGGCTGTCCTGCTGCCACTGGGAATTCTGCCGCCCACTTCTGCCAGCCTTGCTTCAGCTGGAGAGTTCCCCAGCAGGGGCTGCCTGGTCACCCCCCATTCCTGCTGCCATCGGGGGTTTCCTGGCCAGGGCAGCCCGGCCACAGGCAACCCAGCTGCAGCCAGGGATTCTCTGGCCACATGGCCGTGCTGATGCCAGAAGTTCCCTGGCCCAGCCGGGGCTCCCCAGCCTCTGCATTATTCAGGGCTCTTTGGTCCAGCAATATCTCTGGCCCTGCTGGACCACAGATGTTGCCAGACCAGAGAGTCCTGGATTTGGGAAGTTAAACCTGTACCCAGTTACACTATCACATCCCTATCACAAACATTAATAAATTCAGTCTCCTGGCATTAGCATGAGGCAAAGATTCCACTTTACAATTAGGGAAAGAGAGACACAGAGACAATTGATTTCTCCCAAAAATCACAGCAGAAATCAGTGACAGGGGTGGGGAAAAAAACCCAAATCTTCTATCTTTATCATGAGACCATCCTTCCTTCTTTGAGGTAACTAATATTTTGCTCTTTACCACTGCATACTGACTTTACAATTAATCTAGTGGTGAGAAGCAGCATAAGAGTAAGCTAGGCTGTTTAACCGTGTGACTGGCTATGTCAGGTTGAAATAAGCACTGATGGTCTCGGTTTATTAAAAAACTATACTTAATGTGGAATTGTAGGGCATACCTAGATAGATTTTTTGATATGGCTTAAGAACCAGTATACAAAAACCAAGTCATATTGCATTGCTATTTTACAGGACAACTCCCTGGTGACACTGGGCACAGCAGGGTCAGGGAGGTATCAGCAGTGTCATGCCTCCTTAACTGACCTTTGGCTAGTGCTCCAGAAGCACAAAACCAGAAATAGCATACAAAGCATCACATTCACGCTTGGCTGATATAACAAAAGCACAAATTCTGTTGTGTCTATTGCATGTGTGTGAAATTGTTAAAAATATTGGGTGAAATTCTTCAAAAACGCCTTAAGGGTATGAATATGTTTCAATAAAAAACCTGAAGCACTGAGTCTCATAGCCTGGGTCAGGGCTGTCCATATCCATACAAAGAATATGCAGTTACATATGGCATCTAAAAATTTGGGGCATCACTTGGGTCTTTACATCTCTCCACTTGCCTCTTCCCATCCCTGTTCTGCGGCTCTGCTTCCTCCAGAGAGGATCTTGTTAACTTAAAAGTGAAAAAGCCTGCCAGACCTATTAGCAGAACACTGAACCTGTGAAAGAGCCATTCAAGTGGTAATGAAGCCATTTAATAGGCATTTGCCAACCCCAGGTATATACTGTCAGCTTCTATATTTATTGTACTTGTCTACAGGACCTTAGTTTAAAATTTATTTTTAAAATATTTCAGTGGTGTGCTGCTGAAGATTATAAAATCTTATCTCAAAAAAAATCATCCTCCCCCGGCTGCCATCAGGTATAGGAACTAAGGTTGTAAAAAATAGTTTAAAAATGTAACCATGTAACCGCTAAAAATCCTAGTGGTATAAAGCTTTATATTGCTGAGCCTACAGTGCAACAAGTTCCACAGGGGCGGGACCGGCAGCCGGGAACTGGTGTACACCGAAAGCTAGCTGTGTTGTGGGCTCTGAAGTATAACTTTATACTGCAGAGCCCACAACTCAATCAGCTTCCCGGGAGCCAGCATGTGATTGTAACAGAAACTGTGTTTATTGGTTAACCATTTAAATGGTTACACTTTTACATCCCTAATAGGGGCACCAGTTTAACAGTACTACATAGGGCCCCATAGATCCTAAGGGCAGCCCTGGTCTGGGTCTATTGCACAGGGCTCATGAGGAGTGGATTGTGGGGCTAAAAATTGCAACGTAGCTTTTGGACTCTGAGCCCCTCCCACTTTGTGATCTCAGAGCCAAGGTTCCATATGAGCTCAAACATCTACAGAGCAATTTTTAGTCTTGCAGCCCAAGCTCCACAAACTCAAGTCAGCTGACATGGGCCAGCCACAACAGTGCCTCATGTCTTTTATTGCATAGCAGATGTACTCGAAGTGATTTAGGAGCATAAGCCCAGTTTTCAGAAGCCACCTGGAGATGTAGAGAAGAGCCAAGACTTAGATATATTAAAAAAACGTGAAAAATCATTGCCACAAGGTTGTGCTGGTTACCAATAACATAGCGAGAAAGTTCCTTGGTTAACTCTATAGGCCTGATTTCCCATTGGGCTGCATTTTGTGCTGTCATTCACAGCAGACCAAAGTGGATATAAAATGCTACCATTTTGATTTGGGACCATTTTAAACTCACTTTGGACAGCAGAATGGAGGGCAATGGTGAATTGGACCACATAGGTATAAATGACATAGCTAACTACACTGCCCATTTCCTTCCACTGCTTTTTTAGTTCTGAAATTTATTTCTTTAACAGTGTTCTGTTGATGACCAATTCACATTTCCATTTCTCTAGCCATCAATGTTGGATTCATGCACCCCAATAAACAAATGCAATGTTTCTAACAGAATCCCAAAGCTTTACTTTTTGGTTTTAGCAGCTCATTTGACTCTCTATTTTTGGGTAGTTTGCATTTCCCAGTGACATTAGTTATGCAATTTTTAGCAGACTTTTTTGTAGGCTTCTAATAATGAACAAACTTACCATGCCACATAAAAGTACTTTAGAATCTCTACACTGTCACCTATCTAATTTGGTAAAATACCAACAAGAGTGCAAGCTTGAAGAATCTCATCACTTAGAATCCCTGTCTGTAGCAGCAGATTACTACTGATCTATATTATATATTTTCTGAATAAATCTGCAAAACGATTCTGTGATATCAGCCTTAGAAGATAACATTTTTCTATTCAGGGTCATTAAGTAATGAATAGAAGGCTGTGACAATCACAGTAGGTCTATTTTAGTCAAGGTCCTGTTATCTGTTTTCTGTTATATGGTCTCTATGTTTCTTTAGCTGAGTAGTAACCTTGGTGGTTCTTATGGTCATCTGACATGAAAACTATTTTCCAGTTACATGTATGCAGGCTAAATTTCATTTAATCTTTTCTTTTTACACACCTTTACCTATTTTATTTCAATGTGGAACAAAGGGACCAATCTTGTTACCAATGAAATCAACAGCAGTACACCGAGAACTGGACCTGAAACCAGCATACGTGTCCCTTTTTGTCTTCTGTTATATAAAAACAAATTCCCTTAGCCTAACCTTTTAAAGAAAGCATGATATAGGCTGTAGGACTTCAGTTTTAAAAATATGATAGTAAGTTCTTTCAAGATTTGCACATGTGCCAGCAAGTCTCTCCAGAGAGTCTGAAGTAAAAACTGATGAACGTTTTTAGAGGCCCCTGGAAAAAAGGTATTTTATTTCAGCAAAGATTATGTGATCACAAAATCCAACCTTCATACATTTTGTATCATTATTACAAGAGAAAGAGAAATACAGTTATGATTTTTGGAGGCCCAACAGTTAAGAACTTTTTACAGCTGATAGAATTTTAAAAAGCCAGAAATCTTCCAAAAGCTTTCCAGTACTTTTCTTATCATCTTAGTGTGTTTACTGGAGAAAGAGTCCACAAGGTGAACATTAAAATTAACTTTATTTGGAAACATGGCCATGTAAAAAAGGCATTACCTACCTCACAGAACCGTGCTTGTCCCTACGTGCATTCATTGTCAATTTTGCTTTACCTTCACTGATGAAAATGAACTTTTACTACTTTTTAGTAGAGTAGCCAACACATTGGTATGAAAGTGTGAGCTGGATTCTTTTACTTCTTTTGCATCATGAAGAGAACATGATTCTAAGTTCTGATTTCAGAATCATTATTAGTGCCATGTATGAGCCAGAAAAAAACAAACAAACCCATCCTGACTGTCTGAGTCCAGGCTGAGTTTACAAGGCTGGCAATTACAGAAAACAATCTTTCACTTGTAAACTGACTAAATTTGAGTTACAGAGATAAGGTGGGTGAGATATTATCTTTTATTGGATCAACTTCTCTTGGTGAGAAAGACAAGCTTTCAGACTTACACAGAGTTCTTCTTCTTTGTGTTAGCTTGCAAGCTTATGTTGGTCCAATAAAATATATTACACCTCACCTACTTTGTCTCTCTGATATCCTGGGACCAACATGGCTATAATAACATGGCATAAAGATCTGACTTATAAGTCATGAGAGACAATAAACATGGAGTCCAGTGATGCCACTTTTACAAACTCCTTTTTTTCAGGGCAGATCCTCGGTTTAATGGGAACAAATTTTACAAAAATCACTTCCAACATGGAAGTTCAAAGAAAAATAAGAAAGACGGTTAGTGGCCTGGAGGGACAGAATAGTGAGGAAAGAATAAAAGAACTAAACATCTATAGCTTTACTGACAAAGGAATAAGGCGTGGAGAAAAGAACACAGCCTGTTCGAGGGGGTCAATATCAAGAAATGACCAGAATTATTTAGAATGGTACAAGGCAATAAGTCTAGGGGAAATTAAATGTATTTAAGAAAAGACAAATTTAGGTTAAACATCAGGAAAAGATTTCTTACAGAATTATGTGTTAGGCTGCGGAATATTTGCCTAGGGGAAGAGAGGGAAGCCTCATCCCTAGAGGCATTTAAAACTGCAATGCAAAAAAAGCACTCAAATATCTGGTAAGGAATAGTCCTACATTAGCAGGGAGATGGATGAGATGATCTAATTGGTCTTTTCTAGCTCTGTTTTATATGATTCAATAATAATTCTGCTGGACAATTCTGATTTCAAATACAAAAGTCTATCACCAAAGGAAATGTGCTCAACCAAATAACCCATTTCAGAAAGAAAAAAGTTTTCCTATTTTGAATGGAACTTTTGCAGATACTAAATGAGGAGTACAATGCTACATAGCATAATCAGCTGTTAAGAGGTTAGCTAAAATAAAATAAATCTTAATTTCAGTCTTCTGTTTTTCCCCCAGCAAAGATACCAGATGAGAGAATCTACAAAACAATAATACTTTGGAGATATATTACATGGAGCCTAGAAATTGCTGTTTTACCTGTGATAAACTGTGCCTGGATTTGATCCCTGGTTTGGCTAGAAAGTCGCAACTAACTAACAATATGAGAAATCATGACCGGGCAAATCTCCTTTGAAGGTCCCTATTCTGAAACTCTTGGTCATACTGAGTAGCACTTGTGCCAGTAATTCCTCTTACTACACGTGGAAAATGACTTATCTAAGTGCTATTCAAAGTGAGTGAAGGTCGAAGGATTGGGCTGGAGAAGTGCTGCACTAGAAAAACAGAAGTAGTCTCCTAAATAGACTTCTAAGAAATACTGATGATGTTCGTTAGCCTGGGCCTATGTCTGGACCACAGAGATTCAGTAGTGTTCAGCTCTTCTCCACCTCCTATGGACTCCTTCTGCTCTATTTGGAGCTCAACTGTTAGCTGTGTAAAGTGAGCAAGTGTTAGCAGTGTTACTTCAGAGAATTCCAATTTGTAAATGCTTTATTTCTTAAAGAATGGATCCACATATCAATTAACCCAGGTCATGATCCTGTTGAATGGATTTCCATCTAGCATATCACTGCTGAATCCACTGTGGATTCAGAAACTTGACTACAGAAACAGGAATACAGAGCCTTTTACATCCCAGTCACCAGTAGAAAGAGATAGGTAAATATTGTAAACATTAAATCAAACACAACTGCAAATTCATTTCAATAGTCTTTGTCCCACTTTTGTGTCAGGGAACTTTGTACTATTCAGTGAATATTCCAAACATATGTGTGAGCTTCTATTTGCACGAGTACTTACACTTGAAGTGTTCCCCTGGTCATTTTGAATGCTCCATCTGGTTTGGGAGTCATCTAATTAGGAACAAAAAACAATACCACGTGACTTAAATGACCAACTGTACAGCATGAGTAGTAAATACACAAATAACTCACAGCAAACATTTGAGTAAATTATTCCCTGTGAATAGCTCACCCTGTTTGTGTGTGGAACTTTATTAACTTGGAGTTAAGATGAAAGACACTCTTTCACCTCAACAACAACAAAAAAATCTTCAAGAAATTATTGGAATTTTCTTAAAAGCTTAGACATTTTAAGTATTCAAATTACAAAGCTTAGAAATTTTATTAAAATATGTAAAAGTGAAGTTAACTTCATTCTGCTCCTTTTACAGTGAATGAAATGCCACAACTTTAGAACTATTTGTACACCATTGTTCCCCAAAATAAAAGTGTAATTCAACTATATGTTATTATATCGATATAAAATTCACTCAATACTTTTAAATCTAAAAATAAAAGCAGAAATAAAACTTAAAAAAAACAAATGCTAAGAATCATATCTAAACTGAGAACTGGATTTCAAAGGATCTGGATTCTTTTTATGTAGTAAGAGTTTTCTGCCTTTCAGCAGCACAGAGAACTCTGTCTAGATTAATCCATGTTCCATAGGCAGTTTTATTGTTAATCATATGCTACCAATTTACAGGTGTAGTGGGTCCTAAGAGTGCTGTGCCTTTAATAAATGTGCACTTTTCATGCTGCATTTGAAAAATTAGGAGATACATTTATGTGTGAGATATTAGCTATGCTGACTCCACAAGAGACTTGTTCCCTGTTTCTGCAACCAGTGGGCTAGGTCTGTCAGCTGTCCACTACTCAAGTTAGGGTGGGATCTTGGTGGCACAAGCAATGCCTCCTGTTCACAGTTCTCTCCTCAAACCATATTCTCAGGAGCAGTAACCCCACACAAGGATCATGTCACTTCAATGTTCTGTGGAACACAGATCATTTGTCAAGACTGGCACCCAGATATGGGCCCCCAACAGCACCCATGCAGCAGCAAAACTCTTTCCCCTCCCCACCTATAGCAAAAAGTCTGTTCCCAATGGTCAGTCCAATAGCTGCTCTGCCTCCCCCAGCCCTCTTGCAGCAGCTCTTCCCCTGCCAGCCACAATAGCTCTGCCACTTCAGAACTTCTGCAAGAGCTCCATCCCCGCCCCTCAGCAGTACAAGCCCTTGTCCCCTCCTCTCCCCAACACCAAGAGCTCCCATATACCGCCCCCTCCCCCACAGACACCAAACCTGTTTTTAACAATCGGCTTGCCATGGGAACTGAAATAAGCCTGGGTGTGGGCATGGAGAATCCAGCCTCTGTGTGGCCACAGCAGCAGCAACACGGGGCATGTCTGCTGCTGCTCTATTTGTTGATTAACCCCAGCTGGTTGTGAGGCAGGAGTCAGGCACTCAGATTCCCGCCCCTCCTTTGGTCCTACATCCATTTACACGGAGAAAACGGATTCTACAAAACACCAGTAAGCAGCTAAAAGCCACTCTGGCTGCTGCAGGCCTGGGGATGAGGTGGCTCTACTCCGCGAGGGGGACAGGACCCCCGCCCCGCACTACTTTTCTCCTAGATGACTCCCTCCCTCAGGCTGGAGCTGTCACCAGCAGGACAGACACCCTGCGCTGGCAAAAGCCTGAGCCTGCCACTGGGAGCTTTGTGTTGAAGGCTGGCTCAGCGCCATTCCTCCTCCTCTTTCCCATGTTGCTCTTCCACCCCCCTTCCCCCGGTCTCTGTCACGCATCCAACTGCTGACAAGCCAGGGGGGAGTCAAGGCAGCGAGGTGTCTGCTGTCTTCATCCCTTTGCCTGGCCCTCATAGACTTACCGCTGCCTGCTGCAGCTGCGCCATCTACTGACCAGTCACTATTACTGTATGGCCACAAGAACGGAAGCTGTGAATTTTAAGTGGATCGTGATCTCCAGTGGACAATAAAATATTCCTATGTGTTTCTTAGTGGGTGGCAGCTTGTGTGCCATCAGTGTGAAATCTATTTTAACACTGTGTTGTATTCATTATAGAAAGAACAAGAGAATCAGATTCTGAGACTACAAAAGGAATATTTTCTATTTTCATTCATGACTAACATTTAACTGTTAGAAGAGCAGGCACGTTGTAGTAATAAGAGACTGAGAATATGGAGGTGTACATCTGTACATCAGAGGGAGCACAGTATAGTAGTTAAAGCACACAATTAGGAGTCAGGGTGCTATTCCTGGGTCTGCTACTGACTTGCTGCATGACCATGCTGAGCCTAAAAATATTTCTGTCTCATTTCCCCATTGATAAAATACAAGCAGTGATATCTACCTTACAAGGATATTGTAAGGCTTAATTTGCTACTGGACTCTTATAGATACTCAAGTAGAATGAGCAATAGAAGTGTAAAATATCTACCAACCCTCCCTGTTTTATTTTCAGATTTGTGCTGCTCTATATTCCATCCATCTGAATCTTTCACTCATAGCTGAAATGCATATTTTCATGCAGCAGTAGGTGACCGCAATTAAACAGCACAACTCTGCACTAAATTTTGGGCAAGAGTACTTCTTACCTGTAAACATCCAACCACCTCCATTCAATCAATTGGACATTGTATTATGTTAAGGAGGTTGTGCTTTGTTTTTTATTTTAAACAAGAACAAAGTTGTACCTCAGGGATACTGGTCCTTCCTTCTGGCTCTCATATATTCTATGGTCTGCCTGGAAAAACTTAATCAACATGTCACAAAACAGTCAAGACAGAGTAAACGTTAATGGGACCCACAGCAATAAGACAGTGCTGATGCTCCTTATCCTCAAATCCATTTCCAGAGTGGTATTGTGTATCCCATTCTTTAGGACTTGAAAGTATTCCTTAAAGTTGTAAAGGATGGTGTGACGGATTTAACGGGTGCGAGCACCCCCTCCCGGTGGGGGGAGGGGGGTTCAGCGGACCCACCGTCTAAGTCCAGCATACCTTTGTCCCAGAGCCTGGGCCCCGGGATGGGGGGATGGGAGTGCGATCACCTGACCCGACGGCGGTGCCGGGGTTCAGCAGACTCACTGCCCGGCCCTTTCAGGGGTCCATGGGTTCCATGGGGAACCAAGGGGGGGAGTTGTCCAGCAATCTGTTCACGAGCTTGGTTGCCCCGCTCCCTCGGGGCTACGGGGTGGCCGGGTGACGGATTGGGGGAGGGGGCCGGAGCGGCAGCCAAAGGGGGGGATGTGGGGGACCCGGGCCCGCCCTCTCCACCGGGTCCCAGCCCGGGGCCCTAATGTGGGGGCAACCACCGCGTTCCCTCCACGGCAGGTGGGGACTATCCCCGTAACTCACCTGCCCACGGGCGCCAGAAGCGCCCAGCCCCGGGCTCCTTCCACTCCCGGCTGCCCCGCCGGGCAGTTTGCCCGGGCCACTTACTGCGCCCGAGCCGCCGACCCCATCCGGCTTGTCTCCTGGGGGCTCCGGCCCCGGCCTTCTTGCCCTCCAGCAAGGTGGGCTGTTCGTTCCCCTGCGATGCGTCCGGCGGCTCCTTCCTGCCCCCCCCTCCACAGGCGTCCCCGGCCCCTTTTGAACTGGCCCGGGCTGGGACGCCAGGGACGCCTGCCCCGCCCCCCCCGGCGTCCCTCCGCTTGGCGGCGCCCTGTCCGGGGCGGGGAGCTCCGCCCCCGGCCCTGCGCCGTCCGGCGTATCCGGCGCACTCGCCGGGCTCCCGGTGTGCCTGCCGTGGGCGCGTCTGGCCCCGTCCCCTTTGGCGTGGGGCCATGCGCGTTCCCCCGTGCCAGCTCTCCGCCCGGCCGGGGTTATTACGGCTGTCCAGGCCGCCCGCCTGTCCTCTCTTCGCCGGTGGGGGGGGGAATCCCCCGGCCCTGGTCAGTGCAGACCCCGCCGGGTCCCTCACAGATGGTATTACAGGTTGAACCTCTCTAGTCTGGCACCCTTGGGAACTTAGTGGTGACAAACCAGAGAGTTCGGCAGACATCAGCATTGTCTAGCAGTATTACCAACACTTCCACAGCTTACTGGGTTCTTAGAAGACATTTAGGGGTATATTAGAGCTAAATAACAGCACAGAACACTGAGAGCCAGGACTGGTGGGCTGTAAACAAACTTTATGGGACCACAGGAAACTTGGCCACACCCATGGTAAGTGGACATCCGGGTCTAAAATCATGCTGGACCATGGATGTTGCTGGACCAGAGAGGTTCAACCTGTACCACGAAACACATCCTTGCAAGTCTTTGTGCAGACTTTGAAGAAAATCTTAGGAAGGATTCTTTTGGTCTTTAAGGTTAATTTTTAGGAAGTCAAGGTAAACACAGCAACCTCGCAAAACCTGAGGCAGATTAAAGCCCAGGTCCACCAAAATGTTGGCTCCATCAACAAACTTATAGTGATTCATTCTTACACTTTCTGTCATCTCATCTGATGTCTACAAAATGAGATACTGAACCACGACTGTGCTGGGTGTACTGGCCCTCCTCAAAATGGTTGAGATTAGATCTTCATGGTGATATTATCAAACGTATCAAATACTTTCAAGTTGATTGGGTGTATATGTCTAATTCCTCCATTAAGATTACCCGTCAATTTTCACTTTAAAATCAGGTATCCACTTGCTTATCACTTTGCCAAACATTAACAGTTTGAGATTTTTCCACGATCAGTGTCTATTTCAGGCTGAAAATTTTAGGGGAAATTTAATTCATAATAGTTAAATTATTTCAGAGAATGGTGCTAAGGGAGAATGTTGTTTTGCCCATGTTAATAAATTCAGGTCACCTTTATTTAATATGCTTTAGCACCCCAGTGCTTTGGAACAGTGACTTGAAATTTGGCAAGGGGGGCCCTTTGTGTCAAGGATGTGCTTTTGGCCAGCCTCATGAAAATATGGCCAAATTTGTCCAAGTTATAGGCCTTGGAAAATAAAGTATCAGTTTGCATATGCTCAGCAGAAACTTGCTAGAGCTGTGCAGCTAAATTCCCAGAAGAATCCATCCATGCTGGGCATGCTCCAGTCAAGGGCTGAGCTGGACTACCCTGGAACTGCAGCTTTGGTTGCTGCAGCATGAGCCAGGGCCAGACTATGGTACTGACAGCTGGGAACCTCTATAGTCCATGCTCTCAATTACATGCCTCCTGCTAAGCTACAGCAAAGGGTAAGAGGAAGTTGCCTAATTTGAATGATGGGGTGACAAGAACTGGACCTGAGGAAGCAGGGAGTAGATTGAACCTGGATGGAAAGAGTTAGGGCCTGAAATCCAGGTCATAAGAGAAAAGAGGAAAACTGGGAGATGGAGAGGAGAGACGGACTGGCTAAACAAGGAAAATGGGACTGGGAGCTGGGGACTAGGGAGAGAATGGGAATCTGTGGCCAAGGACACTAGAACTAGGAGACAAGGTTGGAAAGTGGGAGTAAGGGACAAAGTAGGAGCCAGTGGGTTGTGGGAGACTCAGGTGGGGGGAGAGACTGGGATTAGAAATCCATGGGCAGAGGGAAGGAGATGAAAGATGGAAAAAAGTAGTTCTGATGAGAAGTTAGGATGCTAGTGGAAAACTAGGACTGGCTGGTCAAAAGCTGGGGCAAGGTGTTTGGGGGTGTGAGGAACTGAGATTTGAAAAAAAGAGTCCAGAGAGGAGAGAGACTAGGAGCCAGTGGGAACAGGAAAGATAGAGAAAAGAGAGAGATTGAATGAGGAGTCAGACAGGACCTGGGATTGGCTGTGCCAAGAGCCTGAAATGAGCATGAGAAGCTTGAGCAGCAGACTGGCTATGTGAAGAGAATAGGACTGGGACAAACAGCAGAGGTGGGAGAGAGATGGGAGTAAAACACAAGCATGCTTGAGGGGCTGGGACAAAAGGGGAAACTTTGGGAAATGGAAGGAAGAGCTGAAAAGTTGATGCCTGCTCTAGTACACTTCCCTCCAGAGCCTGGAATAGAACCCAAGACTCTCAAGTCTCACCTTTCCTTTGGTTTCAGCAAATATCCAGTGAAAGACTCTGACAAGTGTTCCAACCCCCTGTAGTGCTGAGCTACACAGGGGATGACGACCTATTCGTTACTTCAGTAGCTCAAGCAATATAGGTCTGTGTGACGGACATGAAGGTTCCAGTCATGCTGATGACCCAGATGAGTGTCAGTGATAACACACAATGAAATCTATGGGGGTTTTAGTTTGTATTTTTTTAAACATAGAAAATTATACACAACAACAATATTAAAAGAATATTACTAATGTTACAAAGTTATGCACTCAACAGTTAGGAAATGCTAACATTAAATGTGCCTGTACTCCTTGTTTTTATGCGTGCCCAACTAAGGTCTGATCTGCAGAAGTGCTAGCATTCACAGCTGCAACTGTGGTCAATGTGGGGTGCTTGTTGAACATATAAAGTGCATAATATAATGCTAAGTACTCTAAAAACCCAAATCCTAGGTATTTCAAATTGGGTACCCAAAATTAGAGGGTACTTTTTACTTTCATCTCTCTAAGTTCTCCATCTATAAAAAGGATATCTCATCTCTCAGGGGTTTTGTGAAACTAAATGTGTTAATATTCGTGAAACCCTCAAATACCATAGCAATGAATGCCACAGAAAAGCTCACAAGGAAATTAATGATTTTGTTCTCTAAGCAGGGTTTGAATAATGTGTATAGGGCCACACATTAAACAATGAGGAGAAACAAAATATTGAACAAATAGCTGCTCACTTTGGACATGTCTACACTGCAGGGAAGAAGTCAAATTGAGATACGCAACTTCAGCTATGTCAATTGCGTAGCTGAAGTTGAAATAGCTTAATTCGTTTTTTGGTGCTGTCTACACAGCAGGAAGTCAAAGGAAGAACACTCTTTCTTCGACTTCCCTTACTCCTCAAGAAATGAGGGTTACAGGAGTCATTGTAAGAAGTCCTCAAGCTCGACATTATTTTGAAATAATGGCTTGCTGTGTAGACGCGCATTTTCTTATTTCAAAATAATATCAGTTATTCCAAAATAACATTGCGGTGTAGATGTACCCTAAGCGTGCATCATCTACTCTGTGCATGCAAAAAGACACGAGGAAAAACTAGCATGTGAAAATGTGATAAAAAATGACATGACAATGCATACACACAATGGTCAAATCAAGTTTGCATGGACAACCTTAATTTTAGCATTTCCTAACATTGGAGTGATTGACTATGTAGCCTTAATAGTATGCTTCTGACAAAGTTTTTTTGTGTATAACACATACATACACAAACACAAGTTATTCTTGCACACAGATAAAAGTGTCAGCTATTCCCATAATGTGCTCAACATAGCTATCATTAGCATTACCTTGAAATAATGAAAACAAACTGAAGCAATAATTATTAATTTCTTGCATTACACCTTTGCATAGTATTACGATCATTCTGGTCCCCATTTTCATTAATAACTGTCATTAGCAATTTCAACATTTTCTAAGTATTCATCATTCTGTTATCTGAAAATGGGTTCATAGATACAACTGAAATCTTCTTTATCAGATGCATAATTTATGGCAAGAATCTCCTTCTAAGGGATTCTTAATTCTTAGTTAATAACCAGTTGAAGAACTGTCAGTAACCACCAGGCCCACTGATGGGGAAGGGACACAAAATGGGCAACTGCCCCCAGCCCAGTGATTCAAAGAGGCCCAGTTCTGCCAGCCACTGCTACTGCAGCAGCAGCAGCGGTGACTGGAGCCCTGGCCCTTTAAATCACCACCAGAGCACTGGTTCTGAGGGCGGGGGGGGGGGGGGAAGGGCAGTGTCATGCTCTAGGTGGGCTACCCCACCCCTTCCACCCAAGGCCCTGCCCCTTCCATGGGTGCTGAACTGACCCCCCACACACACCTTGCCTGGGGGCCCACTGAAGCTGTTGGACCCCCTGGTAACCACCATTCAGGAGACTGGGAGATTCCTTTTGGGAGGGTCAAGATTAGGCTACTGGTAAAAGGATATTACCACTATGGGTTCAAACTCAACTTGCCCAGATTTGGTCTCTCATCAAGAACTTCTGTCCAAAAAGTCTATTATGATGACTTCTGGAAGCACTGCAGTGCGGTGGTGCAGGCACCCTTAAAATAAGCACACACTGAAGAAGAAAGGAGATGGTGGGATGTAAACTTCCAACATGCACAGGTACTGATGTTGAGTTACCTTCTGAATTCCTATTTATGAGCACTATGTTTGAGTCTGTGAGGTCCTGAGAATGTTCTTTAAAGGTAATACAATCAAAGGGAGTTGAGGTACTCAGCACCTCTGAAGTCTTTGTCTTTTGTTTGACGATTGTGCCTCTTGTTTCAATAATTAAAGACAACAGCCTCCCAGGTGGAATTGAGATTAGACAATTATTTGTTATAATTTATATAGCACTATGTACTGTTGTAATATTTATATCAAACTATTAAATATTTGGTCTCAAATGTAGAGTAGAATTGCCTAGCCTTTATGTGATACATCAAACTTGTGTTAACTTCTGAAGTATATGGTAGAATAAATTAGACAGAAACCCATGTCAGTTTTCAGGATTAGCTATATTGTAGAATTGTGGACTTTCAGACAGGCACTAGCTAAATGAACTGAGATTTCTTAATAAAAAGCGACTAGGATCGTTTAGAAATGGAGAATTTCTTAGTCGAAAGGTAAATGATACCAGAATCAGGGCAGGCTATTAGCACATATCTGTGAACACACTGTCAAATGGTAGGACACTTTAAGATAAGTGAAGGTGAAGAAATGACTGCAGAGCGTCATGACATTGGAGAAATTTATGTGAAAGTAGAAAGGTAAAACTCCTTTTCTAGTTCAGTTATAGCACCACAGGAATGGATGAAAAAGTCAGCAACCTAAGGCTATGTCTTCTGCAACTCTTTTCTGGGATATCGGAGGCATCCTGGAAAATCTATGCTGTGTTCAAGGAACGCATCCACTTTTCTGAAAAAAATTTCGGAAAAGTGGACGCGTTCTTTCGCCATCCCTGTAAACCTCATTTCATGAAGGAGGGATGTCTCAAAAGAGAAGGTTTTTCTGAAATTTGGCGCCATGCAGACACGCCACATTTCAGAAAAGCCTCTTTCGAAAGAAAAGTCAGAAAAAGATATGCAGATTGCAGTTTGCAATTTGCGTATCTTTTTCTGACTTTTCTTTGTAGCGTAGACTTAGTCTAAGGTATGTGTACACTACCAAGATTTGTTGACAAAACTTTTATCGACACCCAAAAGTCATCAAAACAAAAATCACCAGAGGGTGTTCACACTTGCTCCCTCTATCGACAGATCAAGTCCACATTTGGGACACCATAATTGACAGAGTGAGCAGTGACTGTGGGTATGTATCCCACAATGCAGTGTTGTGGAAAGGCAGAGCTGATCCCTGCACATCTTGGAATTCCCTTGGAGTTCTCCCAGAACATGCTCAGCTGCTAGGAGTGGCATCATGAGTAGCTCTGTGAGTGCTCTGTGTTAAGAAATGTCAAAGCAGCACAACAGCCTCTCCAGCCTTCCCCCTATAGCAGCAGTCTGCCTGCCGCTGTTTTCCGATGCAGGGCAGAATAGGAGCATTTCAATTATTTGTTCTTTGTTTGTTCCCTAAATGGAGCAGCTCACTCAGCTGTCAGATACTTCCCAGAGTTTTACAAAGGGAAAGGTGCATGCATGCAAAGCAGCAGAAATCAAACACTGAACACAGCCATCAGGGCAGGCATTGTGGAATATTGGCAGAAGCCAGTTTTGTCGACAAAACAAACAGCAGAATCTACACTGGCTCTTTGTCAACAATAATAAGAGGGAAAAAGAAAAACATCTCCCATAAGGGTGGAAGATTTTTGTCACAGAAACTGTTTTTTCCCCAACAAAAGTCGCATTACACTGTGAATGCTTTCACTGTTTTGTCACCACAAGGCAGTTTTTGGCAACAAAACTTGGTACAGAAGGGGCAACTTTTGTAGACATATCCCATAAAGGTAGACATACCCCTAGGATAAAGAGTAGAATAAGACAGGCTGAAGAGGTAGAAAGACCACAGACTCAGGAATGACCTATATCTAAAATTTAGGTTGATCCAGGGGCGTGCACAAGTGAGGCAAGCAGGGGTGTGCCACCCCAATAATTATCAGGGGGCACAGAACTCCTCCAGCCCTGGGCATGTCAGGGAGAGTGAGCACCTCCTGCTTCCAAGTTGCAGGGAGAAGAGCAAGCTCTCGCCAGGGACAGCAGGAGAGTGGAAGGAGGAAAGAGCGAGCTCCTGCCACAGCTCGGGTAAAGGCACAGAATGTCTCTCCCCCTCATGGGGTCAAAATGAAATTTCTATGCATGCCCCTGAGAGATCTGTCACTCAAGATTGTGAACACGTTCATGTCCTGTGTGATGTACTTTAAGAGGTGGGTAATTAGCTAATTGTGTAATTGATACAATTTGTATCGACTACACGATTAGTCGGCAAGGGAAGACGGTCTGTCCTGGCTAGCGCTGGGTCCAGGAGCTCTCCCCACTGCGGCTCTGCAGTTTAAATGTAGTAGGAGCTGGGTGTGCAGGCAACCAGGCTCCTATTACATTTTAAACTACAAAACTGCAGTGGGGGAAAGGTCCCAGACCCAACATGAATCAAGACAAAGCTGGGCTTGCTCAGTTACTGCTTGCACCAGGTCCAGCAGCCCCTGTCCGCAGAGGGTCCCAGCTCCCATGAGCTCACCGCAGGCAGAGGCTGCTTCGCAGTAGCCTCCCCTGCTCCTCCCATGCACTGCTGCCTAGCACAGGGGAAAGGGGGCAGGTGGAACCATGGAGATGTTGCTGGGGGGAACCAGCTTTTAAGCCAGCTTCCCCCAGCACCAGCTCCTGCTTCCCACTTTGCTGCTTCTGATACATGGCAGCACAGCTTTACAGGTGATTAATCAGCCCTGCCCAGTCAGTCATCAATAGAGCCCTGAGCCTAGAGGGAACACTGGTCTAGATCATCCAAAGCAATACATACCTGACATCCCAATGTCCTTTGCATTAGCTCAGTGTTTTTCAACCTTTTTTATAAAGCACCCCTTTGTAAAAAAAAAAAAAATTGTAAGTACCCCCAGTACCTACAGCTTTTTGCATACACTTTCATAACAGCACTAGATATATTGATACCTTCACATTTTCTTGTAAAATATTCAATTGATTTATCTTTTAATGTAGGATGCTTTGTATTAAGGTGTCGTTTTGACAGAGACAGTTTCATACAGTGGTTAGATAAAGTCTCACAGCAAATCATGCAAAGTGCAAAGGGGGTACACTTCTGTTTGTAGTAAACCCGAATTTAAGATATTCGGAATTGTAACTGCGTGTTTTGCTTACCTCAAAAGAATTTCCACTTCCACCACTGGTGCGTGGTTTTTTCACTACAGGTTTTCCCACCTCAAATGTTTCTGACACAGTTTCCTGTGTACTACCTTTTTCCAAATCTGCAGTTTTATTCTTTGTTTTCACAAGAAATCGGTCCATTTTAAACCCTTCAGTTTAAAAATCGCAAAATTCAAACACTCATCAAATGTCACCATATAGTAACCCGATGCCCTTTTCCCCCCCAGAACCAGACACCCTCCAGCCCTCCCCCCCAGCCCAATGCCCTTTCCCTCCCCCAGAGCCAGGCACCCCAGCTCCCCCCCCACCCCAATGCCCTTTCCCTCCCCCAGAGCCAGGTACCCCCCAGCCCCTCCCAGCCCAATGCCCTTTCCCTCCCCCAGAGCCAGGCACCCCCAGGCCCCTGCTCTAACCTAATGCCCGTTCCCTCCCTCAGAGTGATATGTAGTTACACTAAAAATGTAAATTATCTAGCAACAGTAACTGATATGGGCACAATACTATCAGATCAAAAATACTGCATGGACTCAAAACTTGGTCACCCAAAATTGCATACCTGAAGCTAGCCCAAGTTTGGACACACAAACTAGAATCCTGACACAGCGACCCAGAGCCACCTGCAGGGAAGGAGCGGAGCACTTAGGTGCACAGAGGGGCTCTGCAGACTGGCGGGGGATCTGGATCCTGGAGGAACAAGTTCCAGGGGGTGGGCAGTGCTTCGTGGGTTGTTCCCTCCCCATGCCGGCTGGAGCTGGGGTCCCTGGCCTGGGCCTGCGCCTGCTGTTCCATGCAGCTGCTCAGCCCCGCTCCAATGAGCGGTGAGGGCAGCACCTGGGCATAGTGGGCTGGGGCCAGCAGCTGGTGCCCAGCCCAAACCGCACTCCTGACAGAGGGGCACAGGGCGCCGCATGGGGCAGCAGCTGGCGAGCCCGCCCCCGCCCTACCCTCCACCCCTTAGGACCCAGGCAGGAGGCGGGATCCAGCCTCTGCTCCACCAGTTCCCGCCTCCGATCCTATCCAGACTGGGCACCAAACTACGCAGCGGGGGTGGCAGCAGCTCCCAAGCCAGGGGCGCTGGATTCCCAGCAGGCCTTTGAAGTACCTGTTCCCACCGCCCGGCCCTAAGGAGCAAGTGGCCAGCCAACGCCGGGCTCGCTGCATGGGGCTATGCGCTTCCACCCTAGCCTGGCACCCCCTAGCGTGGTGCCAGGGGGCAACTGCCCCCCCGACCCTCCTCTCTACGCCAGACACCCCCAGCCCCACCTCAACCCAACGCCTGGGTCTCACCAGAGCTGCCACCACCGCCACGTGATTCTCCCTCCAGGCACTGTTAATGTCCGGGCTTAAACATTCAATTTGACAGGAACATGTGTTGATATACCCCCCAGACTTCTCCTGCATACCTTTAAGGGTACACGTACCTCGGGTTGAGAAACATTGCTCTAGCTTACCTTTCCTTTGCAAGTCCTTGGACCAGTGGTCGTGGAACAGGTTTTGGAGTGGGGTTGCTGAGTTGCCCCCCATTATCCCCGTCCATGACCCTCACCTCCCCCTTGAGAAGGGGTGGGCAAGATCAGGCCCAGGGCCAGATCCAGCCTGCCAAGCATTTCTCTCTGGCCCGCCAGCTGATGAGCAGAGCGTACATACTTACAGCCCTCAATATGTGTTCAGTCCCCCCTTCCCCCACACACACCTTGCTCTGTTCCGCAGTTGAGCTGCTCCCAGGATTCTCCTGCTAGCTGTGCAGAGGAGAGGGGAAAGGAAAGTGCTGTGTCAGGGTGTTCCCCTGCCCCTATCCCCATGTCTGCAGACCAGAGGTCAGAGAGGAGGAGACACACAGCGGAGCTGCTCCAGTGTGAAGCATGGATGGTAAGAGAGGAGTGTCTGTCTTAAGAGGCAGTGCACTGTTTCTAAGATTTCAGTGCTCCTGTGCGCTCTCTCTCTCACACACACTTCTCCCACACCCTATCTCTGCAGAGTGGGGGGGGGAGGGGGGAGGGAGAGGAGAGACAACAGAGCATGATAGCTGTCCCTGTCTTCAGGGCCGGACTGAGGGGTGGGCGAGCCGGGCAGCTGCCCAGGGCGCCAACCAATGGGGGGCGCCTGATGGCAGCTGTAAGGGGCACGTGGTGTCCCTTATAGCTGCCATCAGGCTGGCGCCGCACGCCCGGCTCCAGCAGTGCCCTTCCCCCCACGGCCAAGGGGCCCTGCACAGCCCGGCGCGCGCGCCAGCAGCAATAACCAGGCTGGGCTGGGCAACGCATGCGTCGTGCGCCCTGGGGGGCGGGCCCCAGGCTGCGCACCAGCGGCTGTGGCCGGGCCGCGCATGCACTGTGCGCCCCAGGGGCGGGCCCGCGCATGCGCCGTGTGCCCTGGGGCGGGCCCGCGCACCCCAGGGGCAGGCCCGCGCATGCGCCGCGTGCCCGGGGGCAGCGCCGTGCGCCTGGGGCACCAAAATGGCTCAGGCCGGCCTTGCCTGTCTTAGAGACAGTGGGTGGCTTTTCTCAGAAACTTACCCAGCACACACATTCTCTGTGTCTGCCACACACACACACAGCCACTGTCACATAAACACTACCGCACACACTCAATCTGTATCACAAAGTCTGTCTTTCATACACAGAGTGTCTCTTTCACATTTGAACACTCTCTTTCTCTCTCTTTGTAGTCTCCAGTTTCACCCCATCTGCCCAAGGCCCCACTTTTTTGGGCGGAGGGGCTGGAGTCAGCCTATGACCATGTTCCAAAATTCATGAAGTGGTCCCCCTGTGAAAATTATTGCACACCCATGCCCTAGAGCTAAGGCTGGAAGCTGAGACCTTGCATGTGAGTGGGATCATGGGCTAGCAGCAGAGCCCCTGGTCATGGGGGTCTGGGTCCAAGCAGGACCCAGGCTCAGCAGTGGAGCCGTGGGCAGCAGTGAGCCTGGCAGCTGGCACCCTGGGCAACAGGGGTGTGGGGTTGCCCAAAATCTGGGGGTGCTGCAGCACCATTCCTGCACCTTTACCTCCCACGCCTGAGACTTTCTAGATCCAGTAAGGCAGGCAAGATGACCCCTCCTCATGTAAGCCACTTCACACTGGCTGGTCTCTCTCTTTCACAGACAGAACACCTTCCAAGCTTCTCCTACCTTCTCCTTTCCTGCCCCAAATTTCCTCTTCCTGTCTTACTACCCCATTGTCCTGTGTCTCATTATTTTAACCCCCCACTGGCTTTCTTTATTCTGTTTTTTAAAGTAGCTTTCCACTGCTCCCTCCTTATCCTCTCCCTTTAGAGGAGTCAGCTAAATGGCTTCTAAGACTGCAGCTCACCTATTGTCCCAAGTGTTTGCACCAGAATAGGGTCATTGAGTTCTAAGCACTCCTATGGTACCTGTCTGGTTTGTTCCTGCTACAGTCCCCGTCAGCAAAAGTGGATCCACATACATATAGGCATTCATGATATAGCAATTTTTCATAATAAAATTTCACATCAAGCAGAACTGATACATTGTACAGACATGGGCTCAATTCTTCTCAGATGTACAGAAGTTCAAGGCACTAACACTGTACACACTGCATCAAGACATGACCAATGTCTAGTACAGGAGTTTTGTTAGGAAATACCAATTATTCTGTGTTACAGTTACAAAGTAAAAAATTGTATGCCAAATTCTGCTCTAAGTTACACAGTAAATCCAAATGGACTCCATGAATATCTGTGGAGTAACTGTACTTATGGTTTACATTGGTGCAACTTATTTGGCACCGTGTCTCTTCAAAGTCCTTCAACTCATAAGCCATTCTCTCCAGAGCTATTAGCTCACATAGTTTACTGCGTTGTCTAAAGATGCTGAGTAATTCCAGTGTGGAAATATTATTTCCTTAGCTATTAAGTCTTGCAGACTCTTTGGGGAGTCTGAGTTTCAGCGACATAGGCATTAATCCCAGCACAATCAAACACTTGTACGGTACATGTCATATCTAACCATGGATTTCTGTAGCAGGTCAGTTTGAAAGCCAGCTTGCCTAGTGATCAAGCCACGGCTCCACAGTCCTTTTCAGTCTGTGCATTCTGGAGGGGGTCCCTGCTGGGTTGTATATGGAAGGCCCCAGTCCTCCTCTATCTCTTCTTTTCCCCTTTGGGCTCTCTCATGATGGGGGAGGAAGTAGTGTTGCTAACTTTCTGATTGATGAAAACTGAACACCTTTGCCCGGCACCTGCCCCACTGCTCTGCCCCTTCTCTAAGGCCCCGTCCCCATTAACTCCACTTCCTCCTTCCATCACTCACTCTCTCATTTTCACGGGGCTGGGGTGCAAGTGAGGGTGAGGGCTCCGGCTGGGCGTACACACTCTGAGATAGGGCCAAGAATGAGGGGTTGGAGTACAGGAGCGGGCTCCAGGCTGCGGGGGGGAGGGGGGAGGTGTAGGACCAAGAGGTACTGAGCGTATGCGTGGCTGACTAGATCAGAGGATGAGGGTGCAGGAAGGAGTGAGTGCTCCAGCTGGGGGTACAGGCTCTGGGGTAGGCCCAGAAATGAGGGGTTCAGAGTGTGGGAGATGGCTTTGGGCTGAGACAGGGAGTGAGGCCTCTGGCTGGGGATGTGGACTCTTGTGTAGGACCAGTATTGAAGGGACTGTGGAGGGTAGAGTTTGGGTGTAGGATATGGCTCGGGCTGGGATGCAGGTTCCGAGGGATACTTACATCAGGCAGCTCAAGACCCAACATGTCCCTTGGCCTCTAGGCACAGAGGCAGCCAGACAGCTCCGTGTGTCATCCTTGTAGGCCTGACACACAATAGTGGTTATATAGGCTTTATTTTATAGCTTTGTTTCATATAGTTATATAGATGTTGTTTCATAAGCTTTGTTTTATAGCAACTGTTAGGTATTAAAATGTATTCTAGGCATTATAAGTTAGTAAGAAATTGTTTTAAATTGTCTTTTTAACTTTAAGTCTATAAGAAATCCTGCCTGTTCCTTTGTAAGAGAAATTGCTTTCTCTGAAATGAACTGTTCTTTGTGTGAATGAGGAATGTGGGAAGACAAGAGACAGAAGACTCCAGCACCAGATGGTCAGAATGGTTAACAAAGAGGTGTGAACTCAAGCACTGGCCAAATTCAGGATGGCCAAAGAGGGACAGAACTGACTACTCAAAAGCAGGGGCATACCCCTGTGAACGAGATCTGTGAGTGAGATAAACCAGCTGCAGTCGCTCCCAGGACATTCATCAATGTACTGATGGAGCATGACAGTGGAAGCAGCCTTGAGGTAAAACAATTAGATGACTTCAGCATGACACTGCAGAAATACCAGAAACTAAAGCTGGGACTTAAAACCATAAAAGTGGGGTGTATAGCCATGAAGCTTTGGGTTAGTCCTGAGAAAACAAGTTTGGAGCACTGGATGATGGCCGACAGAACCTGGCTCTTTCCTTGTGCCCAGCCTAATTGGCCACTAGGCTGGTACCAATAAGACTGGTAACTATGACACAGCTACAGGGTGCGCGTGCGCGTGCGCGTGTGTGTGCGCGCTTACAATAAATGTGGCATATTGCCTTTTCCCCCTGAAAAAGATCCCGTATGCTTCTTATAAGCATAACACCCTCACCTGCAGCTCCCATTGACCATAGTTCCTGGACAGTGGGAGTAGCACCTGCAGGTGGGGCAGTGCAGGAGGCCACAGGACATATCACTGCTTCCAGAAGCCGTGTAGAGCCAGGGTTAAGCAAAGAGTCTGCCTTAGCCTCACTGTGCCACTGACTCTACTTTTAGCATCCCAGTCTGCATGTTGATTGAAGTCATTCCAGTTGAAAACCGGACGTCTGGCAACCCCAGGAGAAAGGTAGGAGTCTCAGGCCCTCTTACTTCACCAGGTTCCAACCTAGGGCCCTAAAGGGGTGTTTGGGGCAATTCATGAGAGGGACACAATTAGGGGCATCAGCTAAAGGGGGAACATGTGACCTTCCTATGAGACTCTTCCCACTCCGCCCCAAGTCCGTGGCCCACATGTTTGCCCCATCCCCATCCCACTACAGGGGAAGGGGGATCAGCTCTGTGCTCCCACTGCCCTGGCTTCCCTTGGCAGGTTCACCTGTTCTTCCCAGCAGCCAAGCCCTGGAGCCACTCCCAGATGCTGTCTGTTGTAGCACAGCAACTGCCTGGGAATGCTGGTTCACCAGACAGTGTGCCAAACAGCATGGCTGGAAGAGGAGAGGCTTTGGCCCTACCCCTTCCTCCCTAGGCCAGTGGGGCACTTGGCCCTGGTGGGGTTTAACTTGATCCTTTGAGCCTCTCCCACCAGTCATCGAAGAGAGCTCTTTGGGACCTCTTGTGGGTTCCCACCTCTGAATCAGGGAGAGGAAAGGAGAGAAGACAGTCGCTGCTTCAAGAGCAATCTCATCAGTGCCAAAGTATCTTTGACTATAGCTCTAGGTCTCAATCTTAATTCCTGGTGTACCTGTAACTTCTTTCCCCCCGGCTTCCCATGGGTTGCCTGTGCCCTTTTAAACTGTCCCTCCATCTGGAGCATGCACTGCATTTGCAGAGGAGTGGGGCCTCCCTAATCCAGTATTGTTCCATGCTTCACTCTGATTTAGTATGGGTCTATAACCCCATCATGATGTGGTTTGGCTCAGTCTGTCTGATGCTGACTTCCAGGGGTTCCAAAAAATGAGAGAATCGGAACTGACAAACACATATTACTTTTATTAATTTATTTATTTAATGGCCAAATGTCAATGTATTTTGCTCTCTACAAACAGTAATGTATCTTTAAAACTAAGCGCCCAAATTGCTTAAACTCAAAAACAAGTGAGGAGATCAGATATTTGATTTCCATGATCAGGAATGCAAGATGTATAGAGAATGAACAATCTATAGAGTTTCAAGAGCTGCCTGCAGCGTAAAACATTTAGAACAGGAACCACTGTTAATTATAATGCTGACTATTGGTAGATTATCTAAATTTACTTTATTTATATGGCCAGAAAGACTTCAACCCCAAAGAAGTAAAGGTGAGACCATGAGGTAAATTTTAAGTAAAAAAGCACAATGAAATGGATATAGGTAGTGGAACCTTTTCTAAGAGGTAGAACTATCTTTTATGGAGGAATCTTTAGTAAATAGCAAACCATCACTCAAGATAATGAAATCAAAGGAAAGATGTCTTCTAAAAGATGAAGCTCTGCTCAAAAGAATGAATTTATGGGTACACAACAGTGTATAACAATGACCGAAGACACAAGCTGAAGTCATTTATCAAGGTGAGTCCTGGATTTCTGTGATATAATTAAGGTGATTCTGAGAGAGAAAAAAATTACCCATGAAGCAGATTTAGAGCACCTGAAAGCTACCTCAGAGCACCTAATATAACTGAGCTGACAATTACAAAGAAAGAGGCTTTAGAATGAAACTTAAGAAATGATAGGAAAACAAATCAATTTCAGTCAATCATAGTAGGGAAGTCAGATATCATGTAACTGAATAGTCATGTAACTGCATAAAATATTATCAGTTACACAACTATCCGATAGTCCCTGGGGGTGGGGCTGGCAGCCAGTGCATTCCAGTTCCACTCCTGGGGAGCCCCCTGCCACCCCATGCTGCTGCCTCGCTATCAGAGGCAGCAATGCAGGGTGACAGGTGGGAGCTGGTCCATGAAGGGAACCAGTTTAAAAACTGGCTCCCCTCCTGGACTGGCTGCCTGCCTTGAAACCTGGCTCCCCGTGCATATTGGTTCTTGCCTGCCCCGCTCACCTGCCGTGCTGCTGCCTCTCTATCAGAGGCAGCAGCATGAAGGAGGAGGGGGCAGGCAGATCCAGTGCTTGTGGAGAGCCTGCTGAAAGCTAGCTCCTCACAAGCACTGGCTCCCACTCCTCCCCCCACCCTTGCTGCCTCTGATACAGAGGCAGCAGGGGGGTGTAGTCAATAGGATTAACCGATAAGCCTAGGCTTATTGGCTATTAATTTACTCAGCAATACATTAATATCCCTAAATCATAGCCCAACTTTTCTTCTTACTTTGAATGGACGAAGTCTTGCAAGGAATGTGGAAAGGCTTTGAACAAGGCAAAAGTGAGATTATCTATTAACTAGCTGGACTTACCTGGCGTTGCTCGGGAAACCAGAGGAACAAAATTTAGAAAAACAGAAGCTGATCCTGACAGCCTTCAGCCACACCGCAGCTGCTAGTGCCTGACATCTGGCCATTATGGCAGATCCCATGCTTTTCTACTGCTGCATAAAGCAAAATCTCTGACTCAAAAAAGAGGCATTGCAATGTTGAGAATCAGAGCTATCTGACATGGCAACTTAGATACAAAAGTCACAATAGAAACTATGTCTCTGTTTTCTTCCCATGTCATGAGTCTTGGAGCCATTAAAAGCACAGTAGAAGGGAGAGCCCACAAATCACCATGGCTTGTTTCCCCACCATTGCTGGAAGCGTATGGAGGCCCCTCTTCAATAGTGCAATGTTTTGCTTCCTATCAGATGGTATTTTTGCTAATTATCCTTGTAGAAGCTACTTTTTTTTGGTAGGGAAGTAGGGAATAGGCATGCTGGGTCTACAAATTCTCATCCAAGTAAAGGTTATCCCATGGAAAGCTGAGTATAGGGATGCGTCAATCAATGGGGCTGGCCCTACTGAATCTGAGAGATTTCAAGGTGACACCTCAAACTCTTTTCCCATCTTTTTTGATGAAACTATGAGTCAACTACCTGAGCCTGCTGGCCCCTCTATAGTCCCTCCTCCAGCACCACCTCCTTGACCAGCTGCCCCTCTCATGGACTGCATCTCTCATCCCCCCCAGGATCATCCAGTATCAAACCCAGGACCAGTGCCCAGATTTGAGGGATACCCCCCCCGCCTTGGATTAATTTCTCAACCACCCAGAATCATCTAGTGCTGCCCCTTGGGCCAGTGCCCCTCAAAAGAAACCCCCGCCCCCCCCCACCATAGGCTTCATTTCTCACTCACTCCCTGCAGGATTGTCCAGCCCCACTTCCTTCATCTCCCTACAATCCTGCCCTCCCCCCACTAGCCTCCAACGGTCCAGCCCCACCCCCCTACAATCCTGCCCTCCCCCCACTCACTCCCAAAGGTCCAGCCCCCCCATGCTGCCCTCCCCCCACTCGCTCCCAATAGTCCAGCCCCCCTGGACCAGCCCACCCCCCAATGGTCCAGCCACCCCCCCCGGCTGTCCTCCCCCCACTCACTCCCAACGGTCCAGCTCCCCTGGACCAGCCCATCCCCCCAACCCTGTCCTACCCCCCACTTGTCCCCAACGGTCCGGCCCTCCCCCCCATTCATTGCCTCCCCCCGCACTCTCACCTCTGGGTCTCCTATGCGCCTCCTCCTTCCGGACATTTTTTCAAAGTGGCAGCTGAGCGGTAACACCAGCCCTGCCCCCTCCGCCTAGAGCGAGCCCCAGCAGCAACCTGCCCCCCTGCTGGTCAGCCACCAGGCCCCGAGCCAATCACAGTATTGAAGAGAGGCCTCCATATGCTTCCAGCAATGGCGGGGAAGCTGCTACTCCCCGCACTGCCAAGCTCCGTGCAGCCCCGGGGAGAGGCGTCGGTCTCTCATCTCTTCCCTCCCACAGTACCTTAAAACCTTCTCCTGCAGGAAAGGTTATCCCATGGAAAGTTTGGTTGCGGTAGGTCTTATAGTGTCCAAGTTATTAGAGCACAAACATACAAATATTCTCCTTTATATATTAGATTATTAAAATCTGTCTTGATAAAGAAGGCCAACTGCATTGTTGGGACTGCTTTAATAGCTGAAGGCTAATCAAACTATAAAACAGAATTTATTAAGCCAGCAAATTTTGAGGTGCTGTGAGAGAAAGGATTTATGGGTATTTCTTTAAAGGTAGTTCTATCTGTTTTTTACCTACCATCTATTGTGGTTAGCTGATGGGTTCTGGTCAGAAAAGTCTTCAATATAATATTATTTTTTAATGGTAGGTATTAATTGTTAAAGGTGAAGAGATGAGGGAGTCATCAGTTTCATCCAGAGACTTCAGGTGAACTGATATATATGAATGACCTTCTTCGCATTCTACAGCACTTTTCATATCAGGATCTCAAAGCATTTTGCACAGTTTTAACAATGGGAATCTGTAGCTTCCACTGAATACAACTGGAGTTATTGATGCTCAGCACCTCTGAAAATTTTCTAAGTATATAGAGCTAGGCACTCAAAATTAGTGAACACTTGAATATTTTTGGCTTACGTGACTTGCCCAAGATCACAATGTGACTCATTAGTAGAGAAGACAATAAAACTTCCTTATGCTGTATGTGGAGAAAAACCAAAAAGCAATTAAACAAATCCCAAGGATGAAACTGCAGAAAGCCTGGAACTCATCACATAAGGGGCAAGCCCTGGGAAGTTGTAGTTTTTTCTCAAGAATGCAGCAGAAGGAAATAGAGGGGGAAATATAATAGAAGTTAAAACACATACCACCTAGAAGCAAAGGAGATGCAACTGCCTGCACTCAGATACAAAAACATCACCTTCGGTGTATAGGTGCTTGCCTCTCCTAAATTAAGGGAGCAATTACCTTAAAAGCTTGCTGAAAGATCCTCCTGTAAGAAAGTGAGCCCACTATTAAATCAGAACATTAATAATTAACATCCACTTAGCATAGCTTTAAATAATCATATATGGTGCATGACAGTGAAGAATCAGGTCCTATATTTGCTGAAACCACCAGCAAGCATGCTAATGAGTTCCATCTGTGAGCGTGGTCCTTCTAAGTGCAGACATCCACTTTCTAGGAACTGGACTGAGATCACCATCTCAAAATAAAGCACTATGCCCCCATGCTCCCTTTGTTGAGTATGTATAACTCCCAATGATACCAATGAAAAGCGTGTGTGTGTGGTGGGGGTAGTCTACGAAGGGACTGAACGAGATTTATGGGTTTAGGGCAGGGGTGAGCAATAAATTTTGATGGGAGGCTACTCCAAGATGTTGGAAAATGGGCCTCACTCTTCCATGATATTAATGGAGGAGGCGAGGGGTCTGGGATGGAGGTTGGGTGCACAAGAGAGCTTGGGTTAAGGCACTGGGGTGCAGGAGGGCCTGTGAAGTCTGGGAGGGAGTTTAGGTGAAGGGGGCAGTTGTGACCTAGGACACTAGATTGGGGTGCAGGGGTTTGGATTATAACGTAGGTCCGGATGGGGTTGTGACCTGGGGCAGGGACTGGGATGCAGGCATTTGAGAGATGCAACCTTGAGCAGTAGGGGATTGTGATCTGAGGCAGGGGACTGGAGTGCAGGATCATAGAATCATAGAATCCTAGGGCTGGAAGAGACCTCAGGAGGTCATCAAGTCCAGCCGCCTGCCCAAAGCAGGACCATTCCCAACTAAATCATCCCAGCCAGGGCTTTGTCAAGCTGAGACTTAAAAACCTCTATGGAGATTCCACCACCTCCCTAGGTAACCCATTCCAGGATTTGGGAGGGGATATGGGGGTTTGGCTTATGTGGGGTAGGAGGTTAGGAATGGGGGGACAGATGGTTGGGGGGAGAATGGGGCTGGCGTGCCAGAGGCAGGCTCTGGCTGGGAAACTTACCTGGGTGACTCCCAGCCAGCACTCCAGCACGTTTCTCAGACAGCTTCCCTGTCTGCACAGACGTCTGGTCTGTTAGGCAGTTGAAGGCTTTGCCTTCCCAAACTGCCAGGCATGGCCATGCCCACACTACGCCTCCAGAATGCCTGTTGTAGGCATTCTGGGGGAGGAGTGTTGCTGCCCCCAGCGCCCACCCTCCCCGTGTGCCTGACTGGGGAGGGTGGAACCATACAATCTCCTCCTCTCTCCTGGTGCTCGGAGAGCCTCACTGCGTGCACTTGCCCCCTCACCTCTCTTCCCCCCTCTGGTGCTCCAGGGAAGCTGGGGAGCGCTCAGCGTGCTGCCCTGTCTCCTCCCCTCCCCATAACTGCCTGCCTCCTCCAACTACTCATGCCTGCCTCACCCCCACACAAGCTGTAGGGGCCATGTGCCTCTGTGAATAAAAGCCGGAGGAAGGGGTGATTCTTATGCTGCCTGTTCTTCAAACAGAAAGCTCCCACTGGCCAGAAGGCAGCCAAGGAGATTATGTTGGGAGTGGGGGCAGCCTTTCCCCACTCGCCCCGCTCACAACTGAGAAACACAAATGGCCCAGCAGCTGCTTTTCTGAGGGATGTGCGGAAACCAGGGCAAGCAGGGAGTCTGTCTGAGGCTCCCTGCTGCATCTGCGGGCTACATCCGGTATTTGGCCTGTTGGCCCTATTTTGCTCAGGCCTGTTTTAGAGCCTGATCTTGAGGTTTGGAGCAAAACCACTGGATGCAAAGAGCCCTCTTGTAGAAGATTCTCAGTGTTTTGCTGAAATAAACACTGAGGCAGTAAAACATCTCTTCACATTTATTTTCACATGAATGCACTTGCACTTCCTCTTGCTCCTGTAAACCTCATCCTCTCATTTTGAGATCTGATTTAGAGTCCTAGCTCTAATTTTCTTAAATACTATTTCCCCTTAATTTCACTGTCAAGATTTGAAGAAGCCTTCTTGAGGTTTTAGAGAGACTATTGCATTAATCTGTTCATGTTTAAAGAAAGAATTACATTGTTAAATAAATGTGGCTCTTCATATTCCAAAATAACAAAAAAGGGAAATTACATCATTTTAATTATGAAGTGATAATGTCTTCAATTTTGCCCCAATCAGAAGTGTAACCGTTTAAGGCTTATAATAATCATGTTCAAACATATTCAGATTATAATTACTTTTCTTCTGATAATGATAGCCCGTCTGATTGGATGATTACCTATTTGACTTTGATAAGTCTCAGAGGTCAAAGAAGAGATAATTACAGACATCTGTTTTCTATGAAAATAAAATCTTGGAAAATAGTATTTAAAGTGACATCTGCAAATATGTGTTTTACAAAGATGCACATTGCACATGTGAAAATCTACGCAAAGAAAAAAGGAACAGCAATTTTTAGGGCTGCTTGTTACACCTTCTTTGTAAATAGTATACAAGCTTAACTTACTGTTATTCATGTATGCATAATTAATCTCAACCAGACAGAAATATATTCTGAGGAGGTGTCATTAGAAATCAAAATAAATTATCCCCACAAAAATAAAAATAATCTCTGTTCTAGAAATCTTTGTACCTTACAGGTAGATCCGTTTATTATAGTATACAAATTCTAGTAGGCATAATTGTAAGAAAGAAAGAACCCTTTTTTTTTTAAAACAAAGCAGGGCAAGCAGACCATGCATTCCACCACACTTTTTCTTCCAATAAAGGAAGCATACTAAGGCATTTTCAGTTCCTAAGCCAGAGACCAATCACAATAGATGCCACCCTTGATTTTTACTGTCATTATGCTCTCCATTGGCCACAGATGCATTGCCCAATAAATTATCAATAAAGGAATGATCTACTCCCAGACTGTAACAGAATTATTAACCACTAAGGGTTCTAATATCACCCTCTTGGGTTGAATATGTGCTCTATTTTCTTCCAGAGACTGAGCCCAAATCCCTAATAGCTCCTATGTCACTAATAGGCTAAGGTTCTACAGTCAGAGGGTCTGATTGTCCTTCACCTTGCCCCCTATGCAGTCATTTATTTCTCTACAAAATGTATGTAATATGCTACAGGTTGGACCTCCCTGGTCCAGCACCCTCGGGACCTGACTTGTCCTGGATGGGGGATTTTGCTGGACCAGGGGAGGTAATTTCTGGCCCCCCTGCTGCTCCACTTAGCTTTCTGGCTCCCCCAGAAGCTCAGCTGGGTTGCATGTCGGGCTTTCTGTCCCCCTCCCCAGACTCCCTAGCTCCGCCCCAGCTCATCTGAGCCACACATGCTGGGCTTCCTACCCCTCTCCACAAGCCAGCAGGGCCACGTGCTGGCCTTCTCAGCTCCCCCCTTCCGCTCCAGCCCAGCTGAGTTACACACCAGGCTCCTGGATCCCTGCTCCCCTGCATCGTGCCGGGACTCTCTGATTCTGGAACATCCATGGTCCTACTGGACCACAGCAGACCAGAGAATTCCAGTTTATAGAGGTGCAAACAGTACTAAACAAGAATTCTCCCCTCAAACTGATGGTACCAACTTTTTGTCAGTTTACACAGGTGTAAATGCTTACATAAGGTAAGACAATTGAGACAAGCCTATAAGATTGTATTCAGTGCAAAGTTTCTTCTGTGGTAACACATTCATTCATGAAAGAAGGCACTGATGCAATCATGAAAATGTTTCTAACATCCTTCTGACTACTTATTTTGCTCAGACAGGTAGTGGTAACAGGTACTATTATGGTGTTTCACTCAACTGTTGACACTTTGGTTCTGTTACTCGATATGTTCTCTTGAACAATGGTTATAATGAGACTGGGGGCAGTGCCCCCTACTCACTATGATTGCCAACCCCCCTCTCTGGTAGGGTTGCCAGGTGTCTGGTTTTCTACCGGACAATCCGGTATTTGCGCCCTCTGTCCGGTAAAAAACTTCAGAAAATACCAGACATGTGCAATGTCTGGTATTTTCTGAATTTCTGGCTGGGCGCCGGACGGAAGCCTGGCGGGGGCGGGGAACGACTGGGAGGCGGGCCACGATTGGCGCTGGGAGCCCGGTGGTCGCATGCAAAAGCCAGGCGGGGCAGGGGCAGGGGCAGTGGCTGGGACTCCCAGCCACTCCCCCCGCCCGGCTTCTGCACACAACCAGAGGCTCCCAGCGCCAATCGCGGCCCCGCCTCCCAGCTGGGAGCCTCTGGTTGCATGCAGAAGCCGGGTGGGGGGAGTGGCTCCCCCGGACCCTGCCCGGCTTCTACTAGCAACTAGACAAGAGGGAGTGCCTGCCGGGGGCGCGGCCTGTTGGAGGCCGGCTGCGGCCACTGGCTGCACCGCCCCCCCCCCCCCCGCCAGCTCTGCTTCCTGCCCCCCTTCCTCTGGCCCCCCCTCCTCCCATCCAACCCCCCCCGGCCCCCGAGACCCCCCCAGCTCTACTTCCCACCCCCACTTCCTCCCGGCCAGCCCTACGGCCCCCAACACCTCCCCCGCCAGCCCCGCCTCCTTCCTCCCAGACAGCCCCCACCCCACGATCAAGTGTGTCCATTTTTTTGGGGGTGTCTACCTGGTAACCCTACTCTGGGGGTAAGCAGCCCCAGCTCTCCCCCTGGCCGCTGGGGAGGGCCAGGCCGAGGGCATGGCAGCCCTGGCCTGCCCCAGTTCTCTCCCCACAGCCGCTGGGCCCCACTGAGGTCAGGTCAGCCCCAACTCTCCACCCCTTCCGGTTGCTGGGGGCTTGAGCTGGGCTGAGGTTGCAGCTGGCTTGGCTCTCTCCCTCCGGCCACCGGGAGGTTGGTCTGGGCCGAGGCTGATGCGGCTCTCTCCCTCTGGCCCGGCTGCTGGGGGATTGGGCTGGGCCGAGGAAGGCCTGGCTCTCTCCCTAACTGCTGGGAGGGGCTGTGCCCAATCTGCACTGGGTCTGGCTTTCTCCCGGCTACCAGGGAGAAGGTAGCCTCGTAGGGCCTGTGCTCTTCTCCCTGGCCACCGGTGGGGAGGGCCTCTTTGGGGCCTCGCACTCTTCCCCCCCAGCCACTGGGGAGCTGGAGAGGGGCCTCTCCAGGGCCTTGCTTTTCCCCAGGCCGCCGAGCACCAGGGAGGGAAAGGGAAGGAAGGAGGGGTGGAGGGGCTGTGGGATGTAGAGTGACATGATGCAGGAAAAGCTCTTTTAAATATAGAGAGAGACATTCAATCTTCGTCCAACGTTTTGGATAACAACATGCTCTACAAATTCAGGGCCAATTGTTAAAAAGAGTAAAAGAATAGAGAAGTCAAAAGTAATGTTGGGTAATTTCCAACAGTGCCTCAATGAAGATTCCTAAATTACTTCTGAAAATTCTGCCCCACAATTTTCAATAATTTAACTCAAATAGACTGAAAATTAGTAGTACTATTATATAACCAATATGTCACAAATTCCTTACCTGGAATTTCTTCTCTTATAACATCCTCTGCCATGTGTATATCATAACTACAAATCTTGTTATTAAGGGAATATTCAGTTATTAGCCAAGGAAGGTGATATTAGATCCAGAGTTGATAATAACTAAGGATCAATTTATTTCTGAGTTAATACAATCTGCTTATTCAATTAGGTTTTCTGGAAAGAATTTAAATGGCACATTTGGGAGGTAAGTACTCTGTTTTATCACTGCCTCCCCCCCTTTTTAGAGATGAGAGATACTAGCTGCAGTCAGGAATCAGAACTGATATATCATTCAAATCCACATTTCTCTGCTAACCAACCCAGCACCATCTGTAGAATTAAAGTTTTATTTTTTAAAAGTGTAATTGTTAAGCCTGTGAAGAATACTGAACGTGTCCAAATGCAGTGGTGTTTTATGAAGTCCAGTGATAGAAACTCTCCATGAAATTGTGACCCATTGAAGTCAATGGCAAAACTCTATTCCAGCTGCAAGACTGTATTATGCCTTTACTTTAACACTGGAACCTCCATCTTGAGCTGAAATGCCTACATTGTGACAAAGAAATCTCTGCACCTAGCAGAGGGCTAACAAAGGACAGCAATCAAGAGTCATTAATCTGGATGATCTTCTATTTAAATGAGCTGGCTGCAGACCAGTGATACCAGTTTTCCAATATGATCCTTACATGACTGTAACTTCCGACAAGGGACTAGCAGGAGTTGGTAACCTTTTCAAACCACAGAGCCAAACTACATCACAATTCAGAACAAGTGGTCAACCAAGAGCCAGTATAAGAATGCTCATCTGCATGACTGAAGATATACCACTTAATATTATTGATAATTGACATGATTAATAATGGCAGAAATGAAACATTGTACTCACAGACTTTATTTAATAGCACTTCTGCTGCTGCTGAGGGTGCAGTTTGTGGATGTGGTGGTGCAGGAGTCAGGATTGGGGTGCATGAGGGGCTCAGGGCAGGGGGTTGCTGTGTGGGAGGTGCAGGAGGCAGGGCAGGGTGCTGAGGATGGGAAGTCTTGTGTGTGGCCGGGGGCGGGGGGGGGGAGGGGGGCGGCGGAGGGCTGGGGCCAGATTACCTTACCTGGCTGGGGCTAGGCTGCTGCACAAGGGCAGTAGTGGCTGGACGAGGGGCCAGGCCAGGATCACTGCAGCCAGAGTGTGGCCTCTCCTTCTACCTGTGCCACAGCAGGAGGGGGGCTGCCTGCAGTCAGATGGGGGCCAGACCATGAGGCCAGCCGCAGGATCAAGGCCAGGAACAGGATGCTGTGGCCAGATGGGGGCTGGGCCCTGACTGAGGCTGTGTCGGCCAGGCTGGGCTGCAAGGTCTGCCTCAGGAACATGGTGTTGGTGACAGACCGCAGCAGTCAGGTGGGGGCTGGAGCCACTCCTCCGCAGCCAGATAGAGGTATCTGCCACTGCCAGCCCCTCTCACTATCCTGGCTGGGAGTGCACATGCACCCTCTAAAGCGTGCTCTTATGTACTTAAAAGCATATGTTCTTATGTTTTTTAAATTTTTAATAAATTTTTCATTTTAATATAAAAAGTTGTGTGTATTTTGGGAATGACAAGAGAGCCATATTTGGTTCAGTACTGAGCCATATTTGGCTCGAGAGTCATAGGTTGCTGACCCTTGGACTAGAAGGAGCACTGGGGTAGGTGGTGTCATCTGACAGGGGAACTGGAGCTCCTGAAAAAGCAGACTCTCTCATCAGGCAGGTGGAGGGGACTGGAAGTGAAAGCTTCTGGAACCCTAAACAAAATACAAAGGGCTCTCAGAGTGGTGAGGTCAGTGAAGGGAGAGTTTAGCATGCAGGTTTTTTTGTTTTTTGTATAGATCTGTATAACTCCTGTGCTTTATCTGTGAGTAATGCAATTTGTTTAGTAAGTCCATTTATTTTATATATATAATTTTCACAGCACAATGACCAACTACAATTGTTAATAACAAAGCATCCTGATTGATTAATAACTTAGATTTGTTAATAATTAATTCTCACAGTGTTTTAATATCATGCACTTCAAAGAGCTGCAGGAGACATTAAAAAGCCACTTGTGAATCACAAACTTCAGTCTGAGTATCAATTGTCTAAATACAGGCGACAAAGAGTAGGAGAAAGGTGATATTATCCCCATTTTACAGAGGGGCAACTAGGGCTCACAGAGATTAAGAGACCTTCCCAAGGTCACACATGAAGTCTGTAGCAGAGACAAAAAATTGACTCCAGATCTGAGTCACAATCCAGCATCTAAACCATTCAAAACCATCTGTGTCCCTGCATCCAATATAGCATTTATAGAAAGCAGGCATTTTCAATAATCTGTCTCCCTTGACAAGACAAGACAAACTTTCTGCGGCCTATCAACAACAAAAATCACACAGGTGCTGAAAAACCACATACAAAATGTCCCGGTATACAGAAATACTACTTAATCAGAAGAACACATCTGGGGCACCCACTGAATTGCACCCCTCTAAGGGAAGAAAAATTAGAAGCATTCTGCAGTTGCTAGGACCCAGGGAAGGAGAGGGAAGAAACAACTGTCTCCCTGCAGGCCCAATCAAAGTCACTCTCCCCATTCTGTTAGAAAGAAGAGGAAGTGATGCTTCTAAAAGAGCAGTGTTGTCCAGGGATGCCTGGGTGATCAGGAGCTAAGAGACATGAAAAACATCTCCAAGTACCAGCCTACCCCAAAGCCCTCAAACCCCAAACCCACCATTGTCCAGGCAGCATCTCTACCAGCTCCAAACCTACCACCATCCTCCACTCTGCAACTAGTTCTTGGCAGCCCTAACTTCTTAGCACCCAAAACCTTCCTGTAGCCCAACTCCCACTGTTCTCATGTACTAAATCACGGGTTGATTTTGGTGCCACTTTTTTGACACTGAATGATTGATACATGAGCCCCAAGATGGCAGAGAGGCTCCCTACCTATCAGACTAGTCAACAGACTAAGCCTGCAAGTCAAACCAAATTGCTTAGGGCAAGGGCAGCAGAGCTTTCTCAAAAGTGGGGGGCATAGTGACTGGGACACCCACTCCCTCCACTTCTCCACCAAGACCCTGTCCCTTTCCCTGAGCCCTTAGCCTTGCCCTGCCTCTTCCTCCAGAGGTCCCACCCCAGCCAAGCGGGAAGCCAGAAACAGCCCCCTGCCCATGTCCCCAAAATCCCCTCCCAGAGCAGGTGGAGGGACTCAGTCTCCCTACAGCTGCCAGCGTAGCTCTTACCACAACCGGGCTGCTTCTCCAAGACCCCACACTTTGGCCTTGGGTAAGAGGTGCACAAGCAGCTGTGGGGAGATGGGTGGACCCTCCATACCTCCATCTACCCTGGGCAAGAATTCTGAGGGGCAGGGGCCGCTTTGGCAAAAAGCAGGAGGGCTATGGTCCCCTGACAGCCCCCCTTCATCTGGCACAACTAACTAGGAATAGACAACACAAGAACTCGGGAGAAAGGGGACTTGAAACAACCTGCTCTCTCTCCCCAACACACAATGATAAACTAGTGCTCTTAGAGGTAGTTCCACTCTTAAAATGCAGGATCAAGTCCTCTTTTAGTGCTTGTGTTCACTTTTTCCTCCCCCTTCATTCAATGGCCTGATTTGCAGCCTCCTTGCTTCTGCCACCTGTAGGGACTATACTGCAGAGAGCAGAACTATATTTAACAAAGAGGAAGGACCCCATGTCTCCTACGTGTATCTGGATTTTTCCCCTCTTGTGAATAAAAACAGGGAGGCTCTGCTGTTTCTAGCCCCTTTTGATCTTAATAAAATTAGTAAGACACAAAAATTACCTTGCTTGGGGTATGTTGAAAAGGAACAGACATTGAGACTAAGTCAAGATTTTTCCTGCTGAGTGGCAGATCCATAATGCAAAACACAACTTATAATTCCATTAACGTTATTACCATTGTGCCAACAATATTAAGACATAAATAAAAAGAATTTCTTGAGTGACCTGAAGTACACATATTCATAGAATGAAATTCAACATGGCAACGTTCGCCTAGTGACAAGATGCATTTAAAAAACCTAAAAAGAAACAAAGCATATTGATTTTGTCTTAATATGTATCTTATTAATATTAATAATAGAAAACTAGAACTGGAAGGGACCTTGAGAGATCATCAAGTCCAGTCCACTGACCTCACGGCAGGACCAAGCACTGGTAGATACTGATAGAGGTCTATCCAACCCGCTCTTAAATATCTCCAGTGATGGAGATTCCACAAACCCCCTAGGCAATTTATTCCAGTGTTTAACCACCCTGACAGTTAGGAAGTTTTTCCTAATGTCCAACCTAAACCTCCCTTGCTGCAATTTAAGCCTATTGCTTCTTGACCTATCCTCAGAGGACAGGGAGAACAATTTTTCTCCCTCCTACTGGTAACACCCTTTTAGATACCTGAAAAGTGCTATCGTGTCCCTGGTCAGTCTTCTCTTTTCTAAACTAAACAAGACCAATTTTTTCAGTCTTCCCTCACAGTTCATGTTTTCTAGGCCTTTAATAATTTTTGTTGCTCTTCTCTGGACCTTCTCCAATTTCCCCACAGCTTTCTTGAAATGTGAGGCCCAGAACTGGACACAATACTCCAACTGAGGTCTAATCGGCACAAAGTAGAGCAGAAGAATGACCTCTCATGTGTTGCTCACAACACTCCTGTTAATGTATCCCAGAATCATGTTTACTTTTTTTTTTTTTGCAATAGTGTCACACTGTTGACTCATATTTAGATGGTGGTCCACTATGACCCCTATATCCCTTTTAGCAGTACTCCTCTTTAGACAGTCACTTCCCATTCTGTATGGCTACATCTAGACTGCAAGCCTCTTTTGAAAAAGAGCATCTAGACTACAACCAGTACTTTCGAAAAAGCAAGCCACTTTTTCGAAAGAGAGCACCCAGGCAGTCTGGATGCTCTCTTTTGAAAAAGCACAGTTTGCATTACATAGCGCCTTTTTTCGAAAGAGCACTTTCGAAAAAAGGCGTTATTCCTTGTAAAACGAGGTTTTCCGCGGTCGAAAAAACTGCTGCATTCTTTCGATTTCCTTTAAAAAAAACACAGCAGCAGTCTAGACGCAGGGGACGTTTTTTCGAAAAAGGCCACTTTTTTCAAAAAAACCCTGTAGTCTAGACATACCCTCAGTGTGAAACTGATTGTTCCTTCCTAAATGCAGTACTTTGAATTTGTCCTTTTAAACTTCATCCTACTTACCTCAGACCATTTCTCCAGATTGTCCAGATCATTTTGAATTATGCCCCTATCCTCCAAAGCATTTGCTTGGTATCATTTGCAGCTTGGTATCATCCGCAAACTTAGTAAGTGTACTTCTCTATGCCATTATCTAAATCGTTGATGAAGATATCAAATAGAACTGGTCCCAAAACAGACCCGTGGAACCCCACTTGTTATGTCCTTCCAGCATGACTGTGAAACGTTAATAACTATTCTCTGAGAACAGTTCTCCAGCCAGTTATGCACCCACTAGGGATGTAAAGGACTAGTTGACAGAATAGTCACCTAGTCACTCCCCCTCCTTGCTGCCTCTATTATATAGAGGCAGCAAGGAGGGGGAGAAGAAGGGGGTACTTAAAAGCGGCAGTGCCATACAGAGCCTGCGATCAGCTGCTCCATGCGGTGCTGCTGCTTTGAATGCTGCAGGGAGCCCAGTGTCAGACTCCTCATGGCATTTCAAAGTGGAAGCATCACATGGAGCCTGGGGTCAGTGGGGGACTCAGAGTCCCACACTGCCCCCAGGCTCCATGCTGAGCTTCTTCTTTGAAATGCACAAGAGCCCCCACTGGGGACTCTTGTACATTTCAAAGCTGATGAACATGGGTTCAGCTGGGGACTCCGTGTGGCGCTGGCACTTTGAAATGCTGGGTGGAGCCCGTGATCAGCTGGGGACTCCCTAGCTGACCTTGGGCTCCGCACAGCATTTCAAAGTGGCAGCACCGCTTGGAGCCTGGGATCAGCTGGAAACTCCTCAGCTGACCCTGGGCTCTGTGCGGCACTGCCACTTTGAAATGCTGGGTGGAGTCCAGGATCAGTTGGGGAGTCCCCAGCTGATCCTGGGCTCCAAGTGGTGCTGCCACTTTGAAATGCCACGTGGAGCCTGGAGTCCTCAGCTGATTGTGGGCTCTACCTGGCATTTCAAAGCAGCAGTTCCCCAGCTGATCCCAGGTTTGATGTGGCGCTACCATGTTGAAATGCTGCGAGGAGTTTGACGCTGGGCTCCCGCAGTATTCAAAGCAGCAGTGCCGCACGGAGCAGCTGACCTCAGGCTCTGTTTGGCACTGCCACTTTTAAGTACCCCCTTCTTTCCCCCCCTTGCTGCCTCTGAATTATAGAGGCAGCAAGGGGGGAGAGTGACTAGTTGACTATGCTGTCGACTAGTCCTTTACATCCCTAGCGGGTGCATAACTACCACTTTGGTGGAGCCTGGGATCAGCTGGGAACTCCACCCAGCATTTCAAAGCGGCAGCGCCGCACAGAGCCCGGGGTCACCTAGGGAGTCTCCAGCAGATCCCGGGCTCCAGGCGGCGCTGCCCATTTGAAAAGCTGCGCCGAGCCCAAGGTCAGCTGGGGAGTCCCCAGCTGATCATGGGCTCCACCCAGCATTTCAAAGCAGCAGCACTGCAGGGAGCACCAAAGACTCCCACACCAAAGATGGTGCACTGCGCACTGACGGAGCCCGCTCTGGAGCTCTCTCGCACTTAGTCCTCGGTTTGAAACTTTTGCAGATGTTGCACTTTTCTGTACAGTGGGCCTCTCCGAAACACTTCAAGAACGAGTCATACGGATCCCTGCAGGGCATAGGTTTCAAGCACAACACACACAGCTTGAATCCCTGTGGCCCTAGCATCGCCTCCCCAGCCTGGGAAAGGGTGACGGGGAGAAGCCCTCCTTATCTAAAACTATTTACAGCCAGTAATGAACTACTAATAAACTACTAACAACACAATACTCAAGAGAAAAGTGGAACTATGTACAGACTAAGGGAAAGGACTATCAGCCTTAGTAGTGCTCCAGCTATCATAACAGGTGGTAAGAGGGAACTGAGGGGGTGAGGGGCCAGCAGAGGTATATTGCACTGATATGCTGGCGCCACTCCAGAGGGCTCCCTGACTGGCCCAACTGTTACCCAGGCTAAGGAAAACAACATTTCAAAATGGAGTCTGCTGGCCATTATCACCTCAGCAGTTTCTTCCCGCCAAAACCACATGGAGGGATCACCTCAGAAGGCTTTGCACTTCACCCTATAACCTGTGTACATGACTCTAAATCTGTGCACCCCTCTCGAATGTGATGCATACGCACCCAAGTTGTGCACCCGACCCCTTTTTCCATGTGCACACCGCCCTATTCTGTTGCACCCCTCACGCTAACCCAGTTTCCCGCCTTAGTGTCTTTATAAACCCTCTCCTGAGAACAGCTCGGGTTGGTTCTCCTCGGTCCATTTGTAGCTGCGTGTCGTTGTGTTGGTTCTTCTTCGTCTGTCATCCCTGAGGAGCTCCATCCGTGCGTGGTCTGGCCGAGACTGCCCAGGTCCAGTACTGACTGTACCCTCCTGAGGTCTGAGGGAAGCCTCCCCTTTAAGGATTTTGGGACCGGTATTGTGGGACTTTGGGACTTTACCATCTATTACTCCTCCACCTGCAGAACTTCACCAAGCCAAAGGATTGGTGTCAAAGAATCCTGAGTGTGTGTCAGCCACGTGGAGGTGAGGATCCAGCTCGAGGGCCATTCCGGAGCCCGGGATCATTTTATCTTCGAGGGATCTCCCTGCTGATCCTCCCCCGCGGCTTTAAATTAGCCAAAGGGTAGCAGGTCGCAGGCACCCATCGCCGCCTCTGAGTTTTGTAACATATAATCCTTTTGTATTTGGGAATCTTTCTGTCTTTCTTTCCTTCTGGGTTAGGGTGGGACAATTACAGGTATATCGTTGTTTGTTGATGCATGTTCTCGTTTTCTAAATTATATGGTTTGGCCCTAAATTTTGTGTCTGGCCTGATTTGTCCAACGGTGATTAGATATGTACCACCAGGTCAAATCTATCTTCTGTGGGGGGGAGGGGGGGGGGAGACAGCCTTAGGCTTTAATTAATTGCTTAGGCTTTACCACAGCAATTGTTTACCTCAGTCTCCCAGGTAACACAACGGATACTGCTAATGGAAAAAGCACCGGAATACGTGCACGCAGTGCATGCACACTTAATTGGAATGGACACAAGCAAGTACCTGAAGAAGAACTGACTGGATAACCATCTCCAGACATAGGCGGCGAGTTATATGGGCTCGTGGTGCCCATGCTCCAGGAATATTCAGAGCCGGGGGCCCTGCTCCACCAATATTTGGAGCTGGGTCTCTCCCCTGGCCCTGCCTGGAGCGAGCCCCAGCCCCCACCTGCTAGCCTGGTCCCCCTTCGGACCCCCGCGCATCCTCCCCCCTGGCCCCAGAGCATCTCCCCCCCAGCCCCGGAGCGTCCCTGCCAGAATGAAAGCTGCGCATGGCTCTCCCTTGCCTACTTGCCTGCGCGTGCTGCCAGCTGCTGCCACCTATGGCAACAAGAGACGCCGGCAGCAGGCTGAGCACTCAGGAGCGGGAGGAGGCACCAGGGGTGGACTGGCCCAGTGGGACACTGGGAATCTCCTGGTGGGCCGTCCTCTGAAGGACCGGCTGAATGGCCGAACGGCTGGCTGGTGGCTGCTGAAGGAGGAGGGGGATTATGACGGGGCGCCACAGCCCTGCACTTTAAATCCCCTGGCGGGGGGCACTGTGGGACAGAGGGAGCGCATGCGCGGCGTGCTGAAACGCTGCGCAACAGCTGAGAGGGGAGACGCCCGGGCGTGGCGTGACGTCACGGCCCGGGACTTTAAAACCGCGCAGCCCAGAGTTGCACCGTGCAACCCAGCTCCAGACCCGGCAAGTGATCTGGAGCCCCAGAAGCAGCTGGGGCCCAATCACAGACTCCAGTGCTGCAAACTGGAAGGAAGAAGGTGGGGAGGGGGAAAAATAGGGGGAAGGGGTGGGAGAAGAAGGGGCTTGTGTTGAGGGGAGAGGGGCAGGTCAGGAGAAGAAAGGGAAAGGTACCAAGGGACAGGGTGGAGGAGAGACAAATGCCAGGCGGCCAAGTGGAGACTGAGAAAAAGGGCAGGAGGGGAGGTGTCAGTGGGAGGGGGGACAAGGTGATGCTGGGAGAGGAGAGGGTAAGGGCATTGGGAGTTAGGGGGGGAGGGGGACGTGCTGGGAGGAGGCTTGAAAGAAGGGGTGGGCATGAGGAAGGCGGGGATGGAGCAAGTCGTATGAGGGCACAGGGGCATGAGGGGAACGGGGGCAGAGGGTGGTGAAGGGGTGGGCATCAGGGAAAAAGGGGGCAGGGGCAGTGAAGGAAGGGGAGGGCACCAGGAGGGTGCAGGGGTAAGGGAAGGTGCAGGTGCCAGGGGATTCTGGGGGTGAAGCAGAAGGGCAGACACCTACAGGGGAGGGACCAGCACCAGAGGAGAGAGGCAGGGCAGATGTGTAGAGGAAGGTGTTAGGAGAGGGGATGAGGAGGGGTAGCTCACATGATCAGAGTGGGGCTACTGGAGAAGTGGGCACGGGGAGGGAGAGAAGGGTTGATGGAGGGGGGCAGGTCTCAGGAGGGCTGAGGGCAGTGAGAAGAGCAGGAGTCAGGACAGCATAGGAGGGTGAGGGGTTGGGGGGCAGCAGGCACCAGGGGAGCTGATGGAGCAATAAAGGGAAACTGTTAAACGCTTACAGTTTCCAGTCCATTTTTACATTATTTAATAAAATATATATTGGCTTACAGGGTGGGTGGGCGGGCGGGGGGTGACTAGACCCATTTTGGGCATCACCAAAAATTATACAAACCTGCCACCCCTGTTTCCAGAGAGTAGTTATTAACGGTTCAAACTCATGCTGGAAGGGCATAACAAGTGGGGTTCCACAGGGGTCTGTTTTGGGACTGGTTCTGTTCAATATCTTCATCAATGATTTAGATGATAGCATAGAGAGTATGTTGATTAAGTCTGCAGATGATATCAAGCTGGGAGGGGTTGCAAGTACTTTGGAGGTTAGGGCCATAATTCAAAATGATCTTGACAAACTAGAGAAATGTTCTGAGGTCAATAGGATGAAGTTTAATAAGGATAGATGCAAACTACTGCCCTTTGGAAGGAACAAACAGTTTCACACATACAGAATGGGAAGGGACTATCTAGCAAGGAGTGGGGATCAGAGAGGGACCTAGGGGTCATAGTGAACCACAAGCTAAATATGAGTCAACAGTGTGATACTATTGCTAAAAAGCAAACATGATTCTTGGGTGTATTAACAGGAGTGTTGGAAGCAAGAAGGGAAGGTTACTCACCTGTGCAGTAAGTGGAGCTCTTTGAGGTGGTTGTCCCTGTGGGTGCTCCACCTTAGGTGCTTCAGCGCTGCTGAGCCCATAGCTGGAGATTTGTGAGAGCAGTACCCCTGGCTGGCTGTGCGAAGAGCCGATGTGTGTTCTGAGGAGGCTAATGCGCATGTGCAGCCGGCCCCCCCGCCAGTTCCTTCGGCACACAACATGTCCGGGATAGAGAAGCAGAGCGGAGGAGGGTGAGTGGTGGAGCAGCCACGGGGACAACCATCTCGAAGAACGCCAGTTACTGCACAAGGTGAGTAACTTTCCCTTCTTCTTCGAGGAGTGTCTGCGTGGGTGCTCCACCTTAGGTGATTACAAAGCAGTATTTGAGTAGGAGGCGGGAGTTTCAAATGCTGAGGTTGTGAGGCTGAGAGTATTGTGTGGCCAAATGTTGTCTCTACTCGGCAAATGTCTGTATCGCATAATGTTGAGTGAAGGTATGTGTTGACACCCATGTGGCGGCCCTGTAAATGCGCTCTGTTGGGACACCTTGTAGAAATTCTGTTGTAGCTGCCATTGCACTTGTTGAGTGAGTTTGCACATTTGGTGGGGGCTCTCTCTGGGCTATGGTATATGCTAGTTTAATGCAACTAGATACCCATTTCAAGAGTCTTTGTTTTGATACAGGCTGCCGCTGTGACCTCTCCGTTGATTAAACAAATAGTAGAAGAGTCTTCCGGAAGGGTTTTGTTCATTGTAAGTAGAATACCAGAGCTCTGTGGACATCCAAGGTATGGAGAGATGCCTTTTTTTTGTTCTTGTGTGGTTTAGGGAAGAAGACAGGTAAGTATATGGGTTCGTTGCAGTGGAAAAAGGGAAGTACTTTAGGTAGAAATTTGGGATGAGTCTTAAGAGTCACCTTGTCTTTACAGAGTATTGTATATGGTGGGTCTGCCATTAAGGCGGCTATTTCGCCAGTTCTCCATGCAGAAGTAATTGCCACGAGGAAGGCTACTTTTCATTTATAGGTGTAGGAATGAACATGAGGCAAGGGGTTCAAAGGGTTTACCCATGAGCATCTTCAGAACAAGGTTCAGGTCCCATGCTGGGATCAGTTCCCTGTAAGAGGGAAACAGGCTGTGTAGACCCTGTATAAAACGTTTGATCGAAGGGTGTGTGACGATTGAATATCCCTGCACAAGGGCATGTAGAGTGGAGATGGAAGCAAGGTGTACCCTGATGATACTCATGGAGAGACCCGCCTGTGTGGGTGTAGTAGGTATTGTAGGATGTAAGGCACTGTGGTGTGGAGTGGTTCATAGCTGTGGGTTATACACCAGGCCACAAATCTTTTCTATTTTTGACCGTATAACTTTCTTGTTGCAAGTCATCTGGAATTTGAGAGGATGAGCTGTACTGCTTCAGGAAAGGTCCTTTCTGTGGAGGTTAACCAGTGAGCATCCACGCTTGGAGATGTAACCTGTGGATGGCTGGGTGAGGAATTTGGCAGTTCTGCTGTGTCAGCAAGGACGTGACTGGTGGAAAGCAATGTGGTGGCCAAATGCTCATCTGTAGCAGGTACGAGTACCACTTTTATCTGGACCAGTTGGGTGCTATGAGTATTACTCTGGACCTGTCATGTTTGATCTTGAGGATCACTCGTTGTATAAGTGGAAAGGGTGGAAACGCATATGCCAGATGTGCTGTCCATCGTATACTGAAGGCACCCCCCAGGGAGCGAGAACCTATGCCCGCTCTGGAGCAGTACTGTGGGCCTTGAGCATTCTTGTGTGTAGTGAATTAGGTCCACTTTCGGGAATACCCACTTCTTGAAGAGGTGAGTTAGCATTGATTGGTTTATCTCCCACTTGTAGTTTTGTGGGAATTGTCTGCTTAGATTGTCTGCTAGTATATTGTCTTTGCCCGGTACGTAGGTTTCAATCAGGTGTATGTTTTGTGGGATACACCATTCCCAGAGGCATATGGCCTCCTGGCTTAGCTGGTGTGAATGTTCTCCTCCCTGCCTGCTGATTTAATACATCGTGGAGAAGTTGTGTTAGTATTTGTACTGTTTTGTTTCAAATCAGGGGAAGAAAGTGCATGCATGCATTCCTTACGGCCCTTAGTTCTAGTAGGTTTATGTGGTTCTTGGTCTCATTGTGGGTCCACTGACCCTGCACGAGCTCTTGTTGTAGGTGAGCCCCCCAACCCAGTAGTGAGGCATCTGTAGTGATTGTTACTGATGGTGCGATCTATTGAAAGGGGACTCCTACACATACATTGTTGTGTATTGTCCACCATGTAAGGGAGGATTTTATCCTGTTGGGCATGGATAGGCTTTTGCTCAAAGGGTGGATGTGAGGCCAATAGGTTGTGTGTAACCATGCTTGCAATGGTTGCATGCGTAATCTGGCGTGTGGTACTACAAATGTGGCTGCTGCCATATGCCCCAGTATTTGCAAGCATAATCACGCTGTTATACAAGGACTTGATTGTGCTGTTTCTGTCAAGGGCTTGAGTGAGGTCCATCTGTCATGTGGTAAGTAGGCCTTGGCTTTTACACAGTCTATGTGTGCCCCTATGAACTCTAGAGTTTGAGTAGGGGAGAGAAGTAGCCCCAGAGAGTCGAAGAGGGCTCAGATTGTCAAGATTGCTTGCTATGTTTCCTGTTGTGTAAGGCTTGTTACTAGGCAGTCGTCTAGATAGGGAAATATTGTAATTCAGTTTTTGCATAGGTATGCCGTTGCCACTGTGAGAACTTCTGAGAATACTTGAGGTGCAGCTGACAGTCCAAAAGGCAGCACTCTGTATTGGAAGTGTCTGTCCTTTATTATAAAACAGAAGAATCTTCTGTGTGACAGGTGGATTTCTATGTGAAAGTACGCATCCTGGAGGTCGAGGGTAGACAGCCATGCTCCTTTTTCCAAGGCAGCTATAATTGTAGCCATCTTAAAGTGTTGATATTTGATGTAGCGGTTGAGTTTGCAGAGATCCAGTATAGGTCTCCATCCCCCCGACTTCTTGATGGTAAGGAAATAATGTGAATAGAAGCCCTTGCCCTTGTGTTGCTTCAGCACCTCTTCTATAGCCCCCACAGTAAGGAGGTGGTCTGCTTCTTGTAGAAGTAGGCTCTTGTGAGAAGGGTCCACTGTGGTGGCTGCCATTGCTGAGCCAGTTGCAGAGGCTTATGAGAATAATGCCTCGGTGTGTGATGTGGTTTATGTATCTCCTCCTCATTGTCACTAAAGCGTGCTGCCACACAGCTGGCTGGACTGGCTGAGAGAGTGCCCCACAGAGTGTTAGGGGTACCATCGGTACCGAACAGGGGCGTCCCCAAGTGAACCATCAGTTCACCTTGCTGTTGTGAGCTGAGGCATCGGGGGTGGGGCAAATGGTACAGGAGGCGTGAGCCATTAATGGTGGCATTAACTGGAACAGACGCTGCACTGAATGAGTTGTTGGTGCCGCGTGTTTGAGCGGTGCTGCGTCAGGTAATGTGTTCCGGCTCGGTGCCGTGTGTGAGCGCTGTTTGTTTCACGCCTCAGCTGTTGGCGCAGGTTTGCCTACTGGTGCTGAAAGGGAGGCTTTGCTCTTTGCCCCTGTCAGAGCGTTGTCAGATGCATGGTGCGTGTGCTTGGGATCTTGGCTCTTCTCCTTGTGGGTCGCTTTAGATCACTGCTTGTCCAGTCCCTTTGCCTGAGGTTGGGGTGCAGCGTTAGCCTGGGCTGATCACTTCTTTGATGGCAACTCAGTCCCAAAGGAGCAGGACCTTTTATTAAGGTTACTCTTCTGCCATTCCTTTGGGCTCGACTCAGGGGAAGCCACTCTTTCCTACCCCATCCCAGGTGATCTTTGTTTGGGAGGGGTGTATTGATCAGGATCAGCAGGTGGTCTTGAGCCGTTCCCTATTTGGAGCATTTTTAATTGAAGCTCCCTCGCTCTCCTAGAGCGGTTGGTTTCAGGCAATGTGGGCAGTTGTCTGATGCGTGATGCTGCCCGAGACAGTGGAGGCACTGATCGTGACCATCAGAAATTGAAATAGAAGGTTTACAGGTGGTACACCTCTTGAATCCGGGTGAACCCGGCATATCCCAGAGGGTCTGCAGTAGCGCATAACTGTTATGCGTTGCTAGTGTAGTGAAGCGATTGCCGCTTCTCTCCCTTTTTTGGGGCGAGGGAAAGTTCAAGAATATAAACTATCACTATACCTAAGAATATAAACTATAACTGAACTTATCTAAAAAACTATATACAAAGAAGTAAGTCTTGAGTGAGGTAAAGGGGAGACTGCTGATCTGCGACCATAGCCAGCAGCAACTGAGAAGGAACTGTGGGGGGGAGGGGTAGCTGCACATGCGCATTAACCTCCTCAGAACACACACTGGCTCTTAGTGTGCATGGCCAGCCAGGGGTACTGCTGTCACAAATCTCCGGCTATGGGCTCAGTGGCGCTGAAGCACCTAATGTGAAGCACCCACGGGGACACTCCTCAAAAAGAAGTCATTCTTCCACTCTACTCTGCGCTGATTAGGCTTCAGTTGGAGTATTGTGTCCAGTTATGGGCACCACATTTCAAGAAAGATGTGGAGAAATTGGAGAAGGTCCAGAGAAGAGCAACACAAATGATTAAAGGTCTAGAAAACATGAGCTATGAGGGAAGACTGAAAGAACTTGTCTTGTTTAGTTTAGAAAAGATGGAGAGGGGACATGATAGCAGCTTTCAAGTACCTAAAAGGGTGTTACAAGGAGGAGGGAGAAAAATTGTTCTCCTTGGCCTCTGATGATAGGACAAGAAGCAATGGGCTTAAACTGTAGCAAAGGACGTTTAGGTTGGACATTAGGAAAAACTTTCTAACTGTGGTTAAACACTGGAATAAATTGCCTACGGAGGATGTGGAATCTCCATCACTGGAGATATTTAAGAGCAGACTGGACAGACATCTACCAGGGATGATCTAGACCTGTGGTCACCAACCGGTCGATCGTGAGGCCTCGACCAGTCGATCGCGAGGCGTTCGGGCCCCCCCGCCCCCGAGAAGTCCCACTGCCTACCTCCAGCGTAGTGCCAGCTTCCCGCGGGGTGGACGGAAGTCCTGCCTGCAGCTTCGCGCCACTTCCGGGGGTTCCAGAAGTGCGCTGGCTGCTCCCCTCCCACAGCTCTGTGGCGTGCTGGGCGCGCTGCAGGAGGGGGCGTCGGCCCCAGAGGAGGAGTGCGGTGGCTTCCCTGCGCCACAGGAGGGGTGAGTCGAGCGCAGGGGTTTCCCTGTGCCGCGGGAATGGGGGTCGGCCTCGGGGTTTGGCCCCGGGGCAGGTGCCCGCGGGGGTTTGGCTGCACCGCGGGAGGGGGATTTGGTCCCAGGGCAGGCGCCCGCGGGGGTTTGGCTGCGCCGCGGGAAGGGGGTTTGGCCCCGGGGTAGGCGCCCGCGGGGGTTTGGCTGCGCTGCGGGAGGGGGGTTTGGCCCCGGGGCAGACACACATGGGGGTTTGGCTGCGCCCCGGGAGGCGCACGCTAGCCCCGGAGGAGGAACATGCTGGCTCCCCTCAGGGGGGAGGGGGACTCTCTGCCCCCACTGCCCCCCTGTTCCCTCTCCCCACTCCCCAGCCCCCTGTTCCCTCTCCGCACCCTCAGAAACCTGTCCCCACTGGCACCCTGTCCCCAGCCTCAGAAACTTGTCCCCACTGGCACCCTCTCCCCACTCCTCTGTTCCCTCTCCCCAGCCTCAGAAACCTGTCCCCACTGGCACCCAGTTCCCTCTCCCCTGTCCCCAGCCGCAAAAGCCTGTCCTCACTGGCACCCTATCCCCTGCCCTCCCGGCACCCTCTCCCTACTCCCCATTCCCCAGCCTCAGAAACCTGTCCCCACTGACACCCTGTCCCCTGCCCTCCCGGCACCCTGTTCCCTCTCCCCACTCCCCAATCCCCTCTCCCCAATCCCCAGTCCCCTCTTCCCACCCTCAGAAACCTGTCCCCACTGGCAACCTGTCCCCTGCCCTCCCGGCACCCTGTCCCCTCTCCCGTCCCCAGCTGCAGAACTTTGTCCCCACTGGCACCCTGTCCCCTGCCAAAGCACCCACTAGCACTCTTCCCCAGTACTATGTCCCCTGCTCCCACCAACACAGTTGGGGCCACATTAGTGAAGCTTGGGGGGGGGAGGGGGGGTTGGAGGAGGTTTTTTTTGCATCTCACAACTGACTTTTCTGTGGGTCAGTGACCCCTGACTCAAAACAGGTTCCCTGCCCTTCTCAGAAATAAAGACAATGCAGAAACTTTTTGTGTTTGACATAGTATTTTATTTGAAAATGAAGCCCGGCCAACAAACCCCCAATTGGGGCCAAGCCCCCATCTGGCCACAGCATCATAATACTCCTGCACTCCCCTTTCCCCCAGACCCTACATCTGAGCCTATCATACACTGGAACCCCCTGCCCTGAGCCCCTCACATACCCCAACCCAAATTCCTGAACCTCACATCCAGAAGACTGTGGCTTGCTTAGTACCCTAACCCTACATCTGACCCCAACACTGCCCGGCCTGGAGTCTCCTTCCCGAGCCAGTGTTCCCATATCCACCTCCTCCTGCATCCAGATTTCCTCCCAGACCTTGCACCTCTCACCCCTTCCCACACCCAAATCCCTCATTCCCACCCCGGAGCCTACACATCCTGTCTCAACCCAGCGAAGGTACGGCTAGACTGTAGGAGTTTTTCAGGATTCCGGAGATATCCCAGAAAAACTCTTCTGCATCCAGGGATGTGTTTGTTCTTCCACTTCTTTTAGTGGAAGAGCAAACATGATCTTTCAGTCACCCCTATATTCCTCTTTCCACGAGGAATAAGGGGGCTTCCAAAAGAAGGGGTTTTTCTGACATTTGGTCCAGTCTAGACAGGCCAAATGTTGGAAAAACTTCTTCCTACAGAAGAATTGGGGAAAAAAAAATGCAGTGTAAGGGTTGGGGATAGCAAGTGATGGAGAGGAGGAGAATAGAGAGGGCAGGGCTTCAAGGAAGGGGCGGGGCGGTAGATCTTGGCTTGTTCTGTCATTTAAAAAGTGATCTTGGGTGTAAAAAGGTTGGAGACCACTGATCTAGACAGTGCTTGGTCCTGCTGTGAGGGCAGTGGACTGGACTTGATGATCTCTCAAGGTCCCTTCCAGTTCTAGTATTCTATGATTAATATCATGGAAGTATGTGGCCCTTGACCACATCCCAAAATCTTGGAGTGTCCCCTCATCAAAAATGATTGCCTACCCCAGAGCTAGCAGCTAGCATGTTGGACACAACAGCCTTAGATTGTAAACTCTTTGGGGTTAAGGAGTATCTTTTCAGACTGTGCGTGTATAGCATCTAATACAGTGGGATCCTAGTCCATGAGTAGTGTTCCTATCGGCCAGAATAATATAAATAATTACTAATAAATATATGCAGAATCACAGTTTTAGAGAAAATATTGCAGAACCAGAGCCATAAATCTTGCCAATAACTCTAGGTTATACTAATAAAAAGGGGAGGGACAAATATATGTATCTTTCCCTGGATTGAAGATATTCCATTTTTGAAGGGTTTAATTAAATCTTCAGGTGTTTTTATTGGCACATAAATAATACCTTTGACAAAAATTAATTTAAAATTATACAGCATTTTCAGAACTGTGGGATTAGGAAATAGCATCCCCAAATAGATGAACTTAGATTAGTTTGATTTTCATTTTTGAAAATTTGCAAAGAAAACCCACTCCCTGCTTAGATCTTATAAAGGCAAACTTCACTGCCGAAGTAATTATAATATGCGGAAACCCAAGAAAATAATGTTTTTAACTAAAACACTCTCAGACCCTCAAATATTGCAGTTCAGGCCCTCACTTTCCTGTCTATAGGACTTTTCATTATTCTTTGTTCTACATGAATGAGTTTAATAGAATCATAAAACGTAGAGATGGAAAAGAACAATTTGTTCAGCTAGTATTTCTTCCAAATAAAAATCCTTCTTTACAGAGCATTTCCTAGCATTTTGCTTAACCTGATTTTCAAAATCCCAAATTATGGGGCTTTTACTCCATTCCTTAGGATACTTTTCCACAGCACAATACTTAACAGGAAGTTTTGCCTAAGTTTTTCTTTAATAAGTGTCATTTCATTACTGCTAGTGCACCATTTTGAATAAATCCTCCATATCCTTATTTTCACCCTCCAAATATTTGGAGCCAACACCCTTTCTGTTTGTTGTTTAGCCAAGGTCTACATACTAATGGCTTACCTCATAAGTCATTCCCTTCAGTCCTCAAGCACTTTTGTTGCTCACCTTTTAGCTCACTCAAATCTGTCATGTTTTCAATAATGTGGCCAAAAATAAAACCCCTATTTCAGGAGAGGTTGACTAGAAAGGGACTACTATCTCCCTGTACATAAGCAGTGCCAAATTATTTTAGCCTTTTCCAAAAATTTGTCTCATTTGCTGTCACTTTTATTTATATTATGCCTTTATCCAGAAACCCTGTGCTGGGCACTGTAGAAAAAGAGTTAAAGGTGGGCTCTGCATAAAACATTATTATTATGGCTCCCTCCCTCTGAGCATATGTTAATTTACATTTTTCTAAACTGAATCTGATTTTGTTATTGTCTTCTCCTGAATCTAATCTCTGTAATTCCCCTTATATTTCTTGAATGTGACTGGTTTTTGTAATTCTTCCCAATTTAGTACCTCACCTGTGAATTTCATTAACATTCTGTTTACTTTCTCCTCTGGATCATTAAATAAGATTTTAAGGACAATGTGATTTAACTCAGATACCCTGCAGTGCTCCACTTTATACCTTCACTTCTTCAGTTAGTTTTCAATTTGCATGACTGTTCACATGTAAGCTGATTTAAATTACTTTTATGAATAGAATTTCATGAGGTACTGAGCCAGATTTGCTGAGCGGAGATAATAGAGTGAGAAAGGCCACACACTCCCAACAGACTATTCCTCTGCCTAAGACGAGCCCCAAACAGACATAGAGCTATGCCATTTTTCCCTGTATTCCAAGCATGCGGATGAATAGGCTGATGTCAGATGTACATCTGTATGATCTAACCAGGACCTTACTTTCATTTTGAATTGTAAAGCTGCCTGCTATATAACTTACTAAACTCTTTGATACATCACAGTCAACTACTTTCTTACTCAACAGCTAGAAGGGTCACTTAAAACCCCACAACACTGGTATATTGTGAGTTTTAACAATCAGAGATTTAGTCCAAGAACTCTGTTCAATCTACTCCATTAGTTTTCTCCTTTGCATTTCTTTTTATTCTAACCTCCTTCCCCTAAAACAAATAAACAAAACAAAAACCAAAAACCAAGCACCTTATCACCATACAGTATCAGATGTACCTTTCTGTTACATACCATCACCTCTTTGTATGTCTCATATACAGATTGGAGTAATTTACAGTTATGATAACCCTCAATACCAGGTTATATTTATGCTCAACAGAAAGTAATCACTATCATTAGCTTCTAGTTCTTGTTTCCTATGCACCTTGGATTTATAAACAGACATTTTAGTATTTCAACACTCCTTATTAATTCTTTTCTTTAGGAACAGCTCTATCTTTGCCTATACTCTGTTTGCTGGAAGTCCCTATGAGATTTTGAGTGAAGAAAATCTCTCCTGGTCTCATTTAGTTTAAATCGGAGTGGGGAATCTTTTTTGGGTTGGAAGCTGCTGTCCCACAGAAAAATCAGTCAGGGACACATACAAGTGAGAAGCAAAAACAAACAACCCCTCATTGATGTGGCCCCTGACAGAGAAGAAAGACACTTCCCACATTCCTCTCGCACATCAGAACCTAAGGGGGCCCAGGCTAGCAGATTTTGTGTGCTCCAGCCCCACAGTGGGGTGATGGGGGGAGGGGAGGGGCTGGAGCACCAGTGTGGGCTTCCCATGGTTGGGAACCCTGAGCTTTGGGGGCCGGATTCAGGCAAGCTGGGGGCCACATCTAGCCCTCGAGCCAGAGATCCACCACCCTTGGTAAATCTTGCCTAATGGGCCCTCTTGTTTCAGGGTCTGACCCAAAGTTTGGGGTGTGTGTGCACCAGCTATATGGGAGGCTGAGGTTGGTGGATCATTTGGGCTCAGTGGTCCTGAGCTGTGGTGTGCTGGGCCAAGCAGATGTCTAGTGCCACTGAATGGCTAGAACAGGACTTCTCAAATTGGGGGGTAGGGACCCCTCAATGGGTTACAAAGTTATTACATGGGGGAATGCAAGTTGACAGCCTCAACCCGAAACCTCGCTTTGCATTTATAATGGTTTTAAATATATTAAAAAGTGTTTTTAATTTATAAGGGGGAAGGTCATGCTCAGAGTCTTGCTATATGAAAGGAGTCACCAATACAACCAGTGAGAACCAGTGTGCTAGAACACAAATAGCATGTTGTGATCAGCGTGCTCTCTGTGAGAACTGATGAACCGATCAAACAAGGTGACCCAAAGTCAATGGGACTATTTCCAGCCACTTAGATGGATTTTTGGATCCAGCTGTTCTAACATTCTGTGAATCCAAGATTTTCACATCTACATCACTGATTTGACTTGTATCACATCTTGGGTTTTTTTCCCCCTCCACTAAGTAACAAAAGGATCTCCTGAGATAATCAATTCTATCACTCCCTTCAGTTGTCTTCCCAGGCTCCTTCCGTGCTAGTGTTTATTCTCAGGTGAACTAGAGTTATCAGGAATTTCCATAATTAATTAGAATATCCTTCTCTGATTATGGGCTGAATCTAAAAGTATAACTTTTTATTAGCATGGTCAACCATGACACAAGATGGGTATGTCTACACTACAGCACTAATTCGAACTAACTTAGTTCGAACTAAGCTAATTCAAATAAGTGCATCTAGACCTCAAAACTAATTCGAATTAGGTTTTTGCTAATTCGAACTAGCATGTCCACATTGAGTGGACCCTGAACCGAAGTTAAGGCTGGTCGGAACCAGTGCCGGCAGGGCATCAGGTTAGGACTTAGAGCGTGGAGCTGCTGCCTCAGGCTAGCCGAAGGCGGTGCTTAAAGGGACCCAACCCCCACCCCGGACAGACAGTTCTCAGGGTTCCCCGCTTGCTTGTCTACCTCCATGAGGGACAGCAAAGCAATCCTGTCTTGGAGTGCCCTGAGTGCCCACACTCGGCACATCACAGCACTCGGCCATCAGCCCGGTTGCACTTGCCGCAGGCTGCCATCCGGGGGTGTCAATCGGGGGGCTGTCAGGATCCAGGAGGCCCTGCAAGAGGGTTTCCACCCCGAGGAGCCCGCAGAGCCAGCCCAGTCCTCCCCATCAGGGGCTTGTGCCCCATTCCTCCCTCACCTCCTTCCACTTACCCCTCTCCAGCCCCCCTTCCTGATGTAAAAAATAAAGGACACGTGTTCAAAAATAGAAACTCTCTTTATTTAACAAAAAAGTGTCACCGTGGCTTAACCACCGTGTAAAAGAAGCAGTGAGGGACAAAAAGGCATTTTTTTAAGAAGTGGAAGTCCAATCCTAGTGAGATAAATAGAAAGGAACATAAACACTGTCAAATCAAGTGTAAAAATGTAATAAGAAAAGCAAAAAAAGATTTTGAGGAACAGCTAGCCAAAAACTCAAAAAGAAATAAAATGTTTTTTAAGTACATTAGAAGCAGGAAGCCTGCTAAAAAACCTGTGGGTCCCCTAGACGATCGAACTATAAAAGGTACAATCAAGGACGATAAAGCCATTGCGGAGAAACTAAATGATTTCTTTGCTTCAGTCTTCACGGCTGAGGACGTTGGGGAGATTTCCAAATCTGCACCGTCCTTTGTGGGTGATAAATCTGAGGAACTGTCCCAGATTGAAGTGTCATTAGAGGAGGTTTTGGAACAAATAGAAAAACGTAATGTTAACAAATCTCCGGGACCGGATGGCATTCATCCAAGGGTTCTAAAAGAACTCAAATGGGAAATTGCTGAACTATTATCTGTGGTTTGTAACCTATCCCTTAAATCGGCTTCCGTACCTAATGACCGGAAGGTAGCCAATGTGACACCAATATTTAAAAAGGGCTCTAGAGGCGATCCGGGCAATTACAGACCGGTAAGTCTAACTTCAGTACCGGGCAAATTAGTCGAAACAATAGTAAAGAATAAAATTGTGAAGCATGTAGAAGAACATAATTTGTTGGACAAAAGTCAACATGGTTTCTGTAAAGGGAAATCCTATCTTAAGAGTTCTTTGAAGGGGTTAACAAACATGCGGACAAGGGGGATCCAGTAGATACAGTATACTTAGATTTTCAGAAAGCCTTTGACAAGGTCCCTCACCAAAGGCTCTTGTGTAAATTACATGGCCATGGGATAAGAGGGAAGGTCCTTTCTTGGATTGAGAACTGGTTAAAAGACAGGAAACAAAGGGTAGGGATAAATGGTAAATTTTCAGAATGGAGAGGGGTAACTAGTGGTGTCCCCCAAAGGTCAGTCCTAGGACCAATCCTGTTCAACTTATTCATAAATGATCTGGAGAAAGGGGTAAGCAGTGAGGTGGTAAAGTTTGCAGATGATACCAAACTGTTTAGGATAGTCAAGACAGAAGCAGACTGTGAGGGACTCCAAGAAGATCTCACCAAACTGAGTGATCGGGCAACAAAATGGCAAATGAAATTTAATGTGGATAAGTGTAAAGTAATGCACATCGGGAAAAATAACCCCAACTATACGTACAGTATGATGGGGGCTAATTTGGCTACGACAAATCAGGAAAGAGATCTTGGAGTTATCGTGGACAGTTCTCTGAAAACTTCCACACAGTGTGCAGCTGCAGTCAAAAAGGCAAATAGGATGCTAGGAATGATTAAGAAAGGGATAGAAAATAAGACCCAGAATATCTTACTGCCCCTGTATAAAACTATGGTACGCCCACATCTTGAATACTGTGTACAGATGTGGTCTCCTCACCTCAAAAAAGATATTTTGGCCTTGGAAAGGGTTCAGAAAAGGGCAACTAAAATGATGAGGGGTTTGGAACGGGTCCCATATGAGGAGAGGCTAAAGAGACTGGGACTTTTCAGTTTAGAAAAGAGGAGACTGAGGGGGGATATGATAGAGGTATATAAAATCATGAGTGGTGTGGAGAGGGCCGATAAAGAAAAGTTATTTATTAGTTCCCTAAATAGAAGAACTAGAGGACACCAAATGAAATTAATGGGTAGCAGGTTTAAAACTAATAAAAGAAAGTTCTTCACACAGCGTGTAGTCAGCCTGTGGAACTCCTTGCCAGAGGAGGCTGTGAAGGCTAGGACTATAACAGAGTTTAAAGAGAAGCTAGATAATTTCATGGAGGTTAGGTCCATAAAAGGCTATTAGCCAGGGGATAAAATGGTGTCCTTGGCCTCTGTTTGTCAGAGGCTGAAGAGGGATGGCAGGAGACAAATCGCTTGATCATTGTCTTCGGTCCACCCTCTCTGGGGCACCTGGTGCTGGCCACTGTCGGCAGACAGGATACTGGGCTAGATGGACCTTTGGTCTGACCCAGTACGGCCATTCTTATGTTCTTATGAGGGGGGATTAACCTCTGGGGAGACTAGGAAAAGGAGGTGGGAGAGGGGAGTTGGAAACCTGGGAGGAGGGAGCTGGAAGGGGGAAGCCAGGGGAAGGAGGAGGAGGGGAAGTCTAAAACTATAGTACGCCATATCTTCAGTACTGTGTACAGATGTGGTCTCCTCACCTCAAAAAAGATATTTTGGCCTTGGAAAGGGTTCAGAAAAGGGCAACTACAATGATTAGGGGGTTTCAACAGATCCCATATGAAGAGAGGCTAAAGAGACTGGGACTTTTCAGCTTAGAAAAGAGGAGACTGAGGGGGGATATGATAGAGGTCTATAAAAGCATGAGTGGTGTGGAGAGGGTGAATAAAGAAAAGTTCTTCATTAGTTCCCATAATATAAGGACTAGAGGACACCAAATGAAATGAATGGGTAGCAGGTTTAAAACTAATAAGCGAAAGTTCTTCTTCACACAGCACATAGTCAACCTGTGGAACTCCATGCCACAGGAAGCTGTGAAGGCTAGAACTATAACAGAGTTTAAAGAGAAGTTAGATAAATTTATGGAGGTTGGGTCCATGGAGTGCTATTAGCCAGGGGGTAGGAACGGTGTCCCTGGCCTCTGTTTGTGGAAGGCTGGAGATGGATGGCACGAGACAAATGGCTTGGTCACTGTCTTCAGTCCATCCCCTCTGGGGTACCTGGTGCTGGCCGCTGTCGGCAGACAGGCTACTAGGCTAGATGGACCTTTGGTCTGACCCAGCACGACCGTTCTTATGTTCTAAGCTCAGGGTCGGGGGTCTCACTGGACCAACTTGATTTTCATGCAAACCTGCTCCTGGGTTCGCATGTGGCCTCTGGTGGCCAGGCTGGCAGCCATGTGGCTGTTGACGGCCGTGTTCCTGTGGCTAGTGCAGAGATCGTGGATGTTGGAGGCCTCCCCCCAAACCTCGATGAGGTCCACGATCTCTGCACTAGACCAGGTGGGCGCCTGCCTCTTGCGGCCCCGGGCAGGCTACTGGAAGCCGCCAGCCTGGTCCTGGGAGGAGGCGGAGGGCTGGGTGGCAGCGGGTAGCTGGCTCATGCCGTGCCAGGTGCAGGGTCTGCTGGCTGGGTGCTGGCAGGCTTGCAACTGGCACGAGCACTGTAGCCAGACCTTGCCCCTTTAAGGGCTCCGGGGCCGGGAGGGGGGCAGAAACGTTTCCCTGGTTTGACCCAGAGTGGCCACCAGGGCAAGCTGGGAAGGGCTAGCCTCCAACTAGTTCGAATTAAGTGGCTTCACAGGCCTTAATTCGAACTACTTAATTCGAACTAGGCGGTAGTCCTCGTAGAATGAGATTTACCTAGTTCGAATTAAGCGCTCCGCTAGTTTGAATTAAGTTCGAACTCGCGGTTTGTATGCATAGACGCTATTAAACTTAATTCGAACTAACGGCTGTTAGTTCGAATTAACTTTGTAGTGTAGACGTACCCGATGAGATTAAGTTTACTTCTTTTCAATACTAGAGAGGTAGTGTACAGAAAAGTATCTAATCCTCTATAGCACGGTCTTGCAAAATGAGATTTGTTTCTGTAAGTATCACTAAGACTCTCTCTCAAAGATGCAGTACACTCCAACTGTTATACTATTTATAATGCCTACCAACTAAATCCACATTCACGAGGTTAGAAAGACATTTGTCAGGGATGATCTAGATGGTGCTTGGTCCTGCCATGAGGGCAGGGGACTGGACCTGATGACCTCTTGATGTCCCTTCCAGTTCTAGTATTCTAGGATTCTATAAGATATGAAAGGAGAAGCCTCCTCTCATGCAAGGATGGGCCATATAGAATCTGTAAAAATAATGGTGTTTAGGAAACTTGTACATTATTTATTCCTGAATTTAATGAATGGACATGTGCCTGAGCTACTGGAAAATAACTTTGGGGATTGCTTTAAGCCTGCACTGAGGTACCTCTGATCAACTGTGATCTATTTCTACATCTTATATCATTATGATATATTTGGATGTTACCGTGGTTGGGCTATAGCAATTACTGTATACAAAATGGAGTTTGGTTGGATTCCATTTTGTGGCTGTACTTCACAACTTCCTTTCCCGCCAAAATCAGTCAGGCACACTCACCCAGCCTCTGCACCCCTTCCACAAGGTGCACACGGTACTACACTCTGCACTCAACCCTCCTTGTTATTCATGCAGTCAATCTATGCACTCCGCCCCATCACGTACTGCACACATCCCCAAATGTTGCACCCAGCTCCGTCATGATTTTCCCGCCTCGGAGAGCTTAAAATTCTTGGTCTGAGGGGAGCTTGGGTTTGTCACTGTCTGTCTGTAGCCCTGTCAGCATGTGTTTATTTGTCTCTCCGTGATGCTCCAGTCCCTTATATTCGTGGATACTGGATTGGGATTAGAAAGCCCAGGCTTTGGTGTATCAACCATCGTGGATGTGGGAACACCCCATCCATTGGATTATTGGCTGGCGCCATATGGACTTGGACTTTTATATTCTACTTCATCCGCGCCCACTGGATTGGATCACAGAGTCGCAGGACTGGTGAAAACCGTATCCAAAGGGACCACTCCATGAGAGGCGAGGCTCCGTCCGTTCGAGGGTCCATTCCAGTTGGTTGGTTCATCTCTGCAAGGGATCTCCGTGCTGTCCTCCCCCAAGGCTTTCAATTAGCCACGGGGTGGTAGGTTGCAGGCCTCAATCGCCGCCTCCTCCCATTGTAAAGTATTACCTTTTGTATCGGGGATCTGTCTATCTTCTCTCTCTTCTAGGGATAGGGTGGGATCATTAATGTTGTTTGTTGCTGTTGTGCTTTTACCTTTCAGATATATGGTTTGGCCCTAAACCAGTGTATTTGTTTGATCTGTGACAATCAATCCAGTGGTGATAGAGATACGTAACACCAGGCCGGATTTGTTGTTCTGTGCAGACACACCCTAACACTCATAAGTTCCCTAATTGGCTATAAATTAATTGGATTACCTGAGTCTCTGGGGTAACAGATATATGGATGATGAGTTGCTGAAAGTGATTGTTTTATCTCAGTGCATACGGCATCTCTGAGACCATCACATTACCTCTATTGAATAATTCATGTTGCTCATATCAAAGCTATCATACCATTTGTACATTTCAAGGAAGGCTACTCAATGCCACTGGTGAACAAAAGAACATTTCTGTCTACTTCACAGTATTTTACACTGACACCGACTATCCTACAGTCATCATGCTTGTTGCTTAGCTTCTTGGTGATCTTAACTCCTTTATTTAATGACTCCTAAGTAGGGTGCTACCAAATTCAGTGTCCATTTTGGTCAATTTCACAGTCATAGGATTTTAAAAAATTGTAATTTTCATGATTTCAGCTATTTAAATCTGAAATTTCATGGTGGTGTAACTGTTGTGGTCCTGAACCAAAAGGGGGCTGTGGTGGGATTGCAAGATTATTGTAGAGGGATTGCAGTATTGCCACCCTTACTTCTGTGCTGCTCCTGGCAACGATGCTGCCTTCAGAGCTGGGCAGTTGGAGAGTGGTAGCTGCTGGTGAAACCCAGCTCTGAAGACAAAGCTACAGCAAGCAGCAGTAAGGAAGGCATGGTATGGTAATTGCCACCCTTACTCGGATGCTACTGCACAGGCGGCTGGTTATACTATTTATAGGGAATAGTATAGCCTGGCCTACCCACACTCCACCCCCAGAACACCTACTGCTGCCGAGAAGGTGCTGGGCACCTGGCCAGCAACTGCTGCTCTATGGCCACCAGCTCTGAAGGCAGCTGTGATGGATAGTAAGAGCAGCACCCAGTGACTAAAGGGTTAAACTCAGGTAGCTAGCAGGGTGTGTTGGCAGAAAGCCAGGAAAACCAATGGGAAAGACTGTTGAAATTTGAGTTTTATATAGATACCTGGTTTCTCTTTGTGCAACTTTTAAGTTAAGGGTTGGATTGAGGAACATGCAGTAATCAGAATTACCATGCCTACACGAAATATTGGGCATGGGAGTGAACTGGCCTTGAAGTACGGATTAGCACGGATCGTGATTAGAGAAAGAAATGTATGTTTAGTTGTGATCAGGGTATTTTTCTGTTTTGGTTAAGCTTCTCTGTGTGAATCTTTGCCTTCCCTCCCCCATTCACTATCTAAGTTGTACCAAGAGATGTTCTCTATGTTTTAATTTGTTTTACTCAGTTGTTCTGTAACAGCTAGCAACCAAGCATGCTTTATCAAGTATCTTTTTGTTTTGTTAATAAAATCACCTTTTTTAAGGTGACGATTTGATTCTTGTGTCCTGGAAGGAAACAGGAGGTCTGTGTGTATGTATGCATGCTTAAGGCTGAGAGATCAGCTACTAGAGACTGCAGTTTGTTTTCTCTCCTTTTTTTTTTTTAGCTCTCTTTTGGTAAAAGAGCTTGGGGTATTCCTCTGGAAGAAATCCAAGTGCTTTCTTCCTCGGTTCAAGAAGAAAGGGGGTCTTTTGTTTCACTTGGTGGTGGCAGCTACCTCCCAAAGTCAGCGAATCTGTGACCTTTTAAGCAGAACCTATAGAGGCTAGGTATTTTTAAGGTCTCTTGCAGGCCCCCACCTCCTGCACTCAAAGTGCCAGAGTGGGAAACAGTCCTGACACAGAAATAAGGGTAGTTATACTGCAACCCCCTACAATAAACTTGTGACCACCCTCATAAATCTCTTTTGGGTCAGAACCCCCAGTCTGAGAAATGCTGTTCTCCCCTGTGAAATCTGTACAATATTGAGTAAAAGTATAGAAAAAAGTGAAGTTACTCACCTCGGTGCAGTAACTGTCGTTCTTCGAGATGGTGTCCCCGTGGGTGCTCCACTGCAGGTGCTGGGCTTGCCCGGGTGCCGCAGAACGGAGACTTTTCTGGAAGCAGTATCCGGCCGGATCGCGCACGTGCCACGGTGTCTCACGGCATTCGCACCCTTTTGCCTGAGTGCGCGATCCGGCCCCTGCCAGTTCCTCGAGGCCACCTCAGAATCTGTAAGACATAAGAAGAGAACGGACTCCAAAGCAGGGAGGAGGGCGGGTAGTGGAGCATCCACGGGGACACCATCTCAAAGAATGACAGTTACTGCACCGAGGTGACTGAGCAGCAGTACTCACCAAGCCAGAAGGAGGGAAAAACGGAGTCCCTATTTATCTACTGAAGGGAGCACTGCTGATGCCACCGCAGAATCCGAATGCCTCCTCCGAAGTATGGCATAATGTTTAATGAAAGTGTCCTGTGAGGACCACATGGCCGTTCTGCATATATTGTTCAAGGGAACACCCTTGAGAAAAGCCATCGAAGTTGCCATAGCTCTTGTAGAATGGGCCCGAGGTTGAACCAGGAGCGGAATGCGCTTAGAAGTATAGGCCTCTGTTATACAGGTGGTTACCAGCTTGGAAATTCGTTGGGAGGATATGGGTTGTCCTTTTGATCTCCCAACTAGGGACACAATTAAACGATCGGTCTGTCTGAAAGGCCTGGTGAGGTCTATGTAAACGGCCAGGGCCCTTCGAACGTCCAGCATGTGGAGAGTCGTTTCTCGTGGGGAGGTGTGAGGTTTCAGGTAAAAAACCGGGAGAACAATTGGTTCGTTTACATGAAAACTGGATGCTATCTTAGGGACGAATTTTGGATGGAGTCTCAGTACTACACCATCCTTATTGAATGTAGTATATGGAGGTGTTGCCATAATAGCTGATAACTCACCGACCCTGCATGCTGACGTAATGGCGAGAAGAAAAACCATTTTCATAGTTAATGATTGTAAGGGTATGGTAGCGAGTGGTTCCGATGGCAGAGTCATTAAGGCTTCTAGGACAATGTCCAAATTCCACACTGGAGGAGTGGGGTTGCGTGGTGGGCTTATGTTTGTAAGGCCCTTGAGAAATCGTTTTGTAGTTGGATGGGAGAAGAGGGAGTTACCGTCCATCGGTTGTCTGAATGCGGAAATTGCCACCAAATGGACTCTGAGAGATGTTAATGACAGTTCTGTCTGTTTCAGGTGTAGTAAGTAATCAAGAATAATAGGCAGAGAGGTCGACTCAGGGAGTTCTTGTTTTGTGATGCACCAGGAGACAAATCTGTGCCATTTGGAAAGGTAAGTAGCCCTAGTAGTTTGTTGTCTACTATGGATGAGGATATGTTTGACCTGTGTGGAACATAAAAGGATTCGGAGGGGTTCAGCCAATTAGGAACCATGCTGTAAGTTTCAGGGTGCGAAACTGGGGGTGTCATAAAGAGCCTCGGTTCTGCGTGAGAAGATCCGGGAGGGCTGGAAGCTGAAATGGTCTGCGTGATGACATGCGATGGAGGAAGGGGAACCAGTGCTGACGCGCCCATGCTGGGAATATCAATATGATCCTGGCTCCGTCTGACTTCATTTTCTGCAGAACCTTGGGGATGAGGGCTGTAGGAGGAAAGGCATATAGAAGAGGTCCGTGCCAGTTGATAAGGAATGCATCTCTTAGGGAGCCTGGACCAAGACCCGCCCTGGAACAGTACTTGCAGCACTTTCTGTTGTGATGAGTCGCGAAGAGGTCTATTAGGGAAATTCCCCATCGTTGAAAAAGGATGTGGAGAATAGCGTAATGTAGTTCCCACTTGTGCTCCACGGCGAAGTGTCTGCTGAGAAAGTCCGCGGTGACATTCGTAGTTCCAGGTATGTAGGATGCCACAGGTGTTATTCCGTGGCGAATGCACCAATTCCAAAATCGGATTGATTCTGCACAGAGGGAGCGGGATTGAGCTCCGCCCTGACGGTTCACATAATACATGTCCATGACATTGTCTGTGAGGATTCTCACCGTCGTATCCTGAATACGTTCGCGGAAGTGTTTGCAAGCATTGAAAATCGCTCGTAATTCTAGAAGGTTTATATGGAGTCGAGTCTCTGGTGCCGACCATTGGCCCTGTGCTGAAATTGTATCCATGGGTGCTCCCCAATCTAGAAGAGAAGCATTGGTTGTGATGCGGTGCTGGGGCTGCTGTTGACGAAACGGTACCCCAGAAAGAAGGTTCTTGCGACTCGTCCAACAAAAGGAGTGATTGAAGGATGGACTGTGGAGGAGTTACCGGCCTGTGAAGATCGTGTCTGGTGCAATTGTACACTAGTGTCAGCCAATACAGAAGAGTACGGAAGTGTAGCCTGGCATGACGTACCACGTAAGTGGTGGCAGCCATGTGACCCATGAGTCTCAAGCAAGTGATGACCTGGACAATGGAGCTGCCTTGGATGATATGAATGAGGTCTTGGATAGCCTCGAATCTCTGCAGAGGTAAGTATGCTCTGGCTGTCGTTGAATCCAGCCGAGCTCCTATGAATTCCAGCTCGAGTCGGATGCAAAATGGACTTTTGTTTGTTGATGAGGAGTCCAAAGGCGTGAAAGGATTGTTTGGTGATGCGAATCATATCGAGTGTTTCGGCAGCAGTACGTCCCTTGAGTAAACAATTGTCTAGGTATGGGAATATAATCACTCCTCATCGGCAGAGATAGGCCGTGACTACTGCCAGGATTTTTGAGAATACCCTGGGGGAGGACGAAAGGCCGAATGGCAGGACTTCGTACTGGTAATGGGTCCGTGCCGACAACAAATCGTAGGATTCTCTTGTGTGCCGGATGGATTGAAACATGAAAATAGGCATCCTGGAGGTTGAGGGCCGCAAACCAGTCGTCACAATCTAACGCAGGAATTATAGCAGCTAGTGAGATCATCCTGAATCGCTGCTTTTGTAGGAATTTGTTCAAGTAGCAGGGGTCTAGTATCATTCGCCATCCCCCTGACATTTTCTGAGTGAGGAAATAGTGGGAGTAAAACCCCTTGCCCTTGAATTCACTCGGGACTGGTTCTATTGTCCCTAGCAAGAGCAGATGGTTGACCTCGATGCGTAGCAGGGCCTCGTGAGATGGGTCCCTGAAAAGGGACGGGGTGGGAGGGGAGGAATGGCGATGAAGGGGGTGGTGTAACCCAACTGAACAATTTCCATCACCCATTTGTCCGTAGTGATTTTGGCCCACTGATGGTAAAATGGCTTCAGACGTTGGTGGAAAATTAGGGTGTGGTGATCGCTGCTGCTATAGAGAACTGTTTGCGTGCCCCTGACCAAGCGCTCACTGGTGCCGCATGGTTGTCCAGCGCTGTAGCACCCACCGGTGACGATGTTGTTGCCATCGGTGCCGATGACGCTCTCGGTGCCGGTTTGATCGTTGGTGCCAGAGGCTTGGGTGCAGGCGGAGCTGATTCAACCCTCGCTGCTGCAGACCATGCCGCTTCTCCCAATTTCGTCGGCTTCAGTACCGCGGGTATTTTTGAACGCGGTTTCACTGTGCCAGAAGTGCCGGGCTTGTCTCCAGAGCTGACTCTGCCATGTGAGATGGTGGGTAAAGATCTGGTTGGCGACGCCCGAGATCTCTTGGGCGAAGCTGCTGAAGGAGATGAGGCCCTGCGCGTTGAGGGCTAATCCTCTGAGGCAGAAGCAGGGCGCAGCGGTTGAAAGGCTTTATCGAATAATATAATTCGCAGCCGCATCTCCCTGTCCCTTCTGGCCCTTGCAGTGAGCTTAGCACAATGTGGGCACTTCTGGGAGACATGGACCTCTCCTAGGCATCTGATACAGGAGGAATGGCCATTTGAAGCAGGCACTGCCTCGCGGCTAGTGTTGTACTTTTTAAACCCAGGCGAGGACGGCATAATGATTATTTTAATCTTCTGGAATTTTCTTATTTCTCTTTTCTTTCTCTTTCTTCTCTTTTTTTTTTTTTTTTTAAGAGAACGGCTTGTATATTATTAATATAACTATGTACAAACGTTGGAGGGGAGAACATAGGGCAAAAACAGGGTACAGTCGAACTCTGAGGTACTTAACTATATATTATTCTAATAATTCTTTTTTAAAGGAGGAACGAACGGAAGGGATAATAACAATACTACAACGAGGAAAGTAAGAACTATGCGCAGTCCGGCTGGGTACTGCTTCCAGAAAAGTCTCCGTTCTGCGGCGCCGAGGCAAGCCCAGCACCTACAGTGGAGCACCCACAGGGACATCCTCGAAGAAGAAGAAAACAGATTTCACAGTTTGTGACATGTTTTTCACATCCATGAATTTAGTAGGGCTTTACTCCTAGGGCATAACATTTCAAATTGATGTGTATAGCTGACACCTGTATCACATGCTAAGTTGAGCCACATCACACAAAGGGCTAGTTTTAATCAGGATCTCAGTACATGTTTTAGTGCCCACTCAAAAATAGTGTCTTCTAACTACAATAGAAACAAAGTGCTTAAGTGAAACAGAGATGAGCATCATGGAAATAAACAGAACTAGAAACTCTGATATCTGAGTTCTTTGGCTCTGGCTAAGTGTAAATTCACTAGTATACTTTCTTACCTTGGGAATTCTAGAAGCAAGGCAAGAATTATTTTCAAACCAGAATATGTATTGGTTTTCAGAGCACAGAGTTTCATTTAGTTACAATTTTTTAAATTTAAATTTCCTTTGAGTACAATTCTACAAAATCTTAATATAAAATAAATGATGTTTTCCGAAACATCATACCCAGTATAAATCAATGCAATTATGTCAGAATGATTTTGAGAGATATTTTTCTATTTGTTGCTGAATATATTTGTGTAACACATTCATTTAGCAACTTTCATACCAGAAGACCTTGCAAACTATGAGACATATGTTGCTCTAAAATATCAGAACATAATTCTTATTGAAGTTCACTGGAATACAACCAAAGAATGACTTTTTTTCTGAAAAGAATGAGGGCAAGAAGAATATTTAATTAAAATGTCTGTCCCAGCCCTCCCCCCCCAGCCCAAGTCCATGTACATCCACAGGGCTGCAGACACTTCTGGGGTGAAATGTTACTACTACCTAGCACACTAGGCCTAATTCTCTACAAAATCTGCAAGTAGAGTTTTACACTCACTCTGACAGGTGTAAATCATTATTCAACCTAACATGCAAGACAGTGTAGAATTAGGTCCATCTGAAATTTCAGAGAGAAGTTACAGAGGCAAATAATTAATCAAATTGGAAGTTGGCCAAAAAAGAACTGATTCGACCAGGGCTGGGCAAAATGCCAAGACGACAGATCCGGCCTGCAGATGCAGCAGAGAGCCCCAGGGCAGGCTCCCTGCTTGCCTCGCCCCACCCACATGCTGCTCAGAAAAGCAACTGTCAGGCCATTTCTCTTGCACAATTATGAGCTTGGAGGGGAGGGGCAGAAGGCTTCATGAACTTCCCCCACCCCAACACAATCCCATTGGCTGGTTTCTGACCAATAGGAGTTGCCTGTTTGAATAAAAGGCAGTGCACAAAGTACCATGCCATGCCCCTTCAGGCTTGTAGTTATTCACATATGCACGTGGCCCTTGCAGCCTGTGCAGGGGTAAGGCAGGCAGGGAGGCTGCCTCAGAAATGTGCTGGGCTGCTGGCTGGGAGACACCTGGGTAAGTCTCCTTGCCAGAGCCTGCCTCTGGCATCTCATCCCCTCCCTCCCACTACCTTCTTCCCCCCCTACCACACAACCCAAAACCTCTGCCCCGCTCCTGCACACCAATCCACTGCCCCAGGTCCCAACCCAAACCCCTGCACCCCCTTCTGTATCCCAATCCCCTGCCCATAGGTCACAACCCAAACCCCTGTTCCTTAGTCTAGTGCCCCAGCTCACAACTGCCTCTTTCACTGAAACTCCCTCCCAGACCCCACACTCCCTTCTGCACCCAAACTTCATCCTAGATCCTGCACCTCCTCGATTAATATCATGCAAGAGTGTGGCCCTTGACCACTTTCCAAAATTTTGGAGTAGCCCCCCCCAATCAAAAATTACTGCCCACTCCGATCTAGACCTTTGTTTTAAGTCTCATCAAAAAGATGTTACCAGCTAATGAAGCTAATTAAGTGGGCTGGATGTATCCCATTCATAGCTTTTGATGTGAAAATGTGGAATACAATGGCAGGGGAAATGGTTTTACCCATGAAAGCTCACGATCCTATTTATTTTTGTTAGTCTCTAAGGTGTTACAGGACTGCTCATTGTTTTTAGAAATGGGAAACATTCACTGTAACAAATCACCTCCACCTCTTTTTGCAGCAGTGTCCAGGTGCAGACTGGTTTAAGTTTATATGATATGATAAGGTTACAACTCCTAGCTGTATGGCTATGGAAAATGATTAAAGATATATTTAAAAATCTTTTGGCTCTGACTTCACTTTTTAATTTGTGTGCAACAAAGAAATGGAATAAAACTGTGTGTTGCTTGTGTTTTTTACAAGTCAAACAAAATAGCTGTAGAGATATAGTATCCATATGCATGCAAAGCATACAGTACACAGAGCAAGAATAATTATCATTAATTAATTTCAACCTCATCAGTAAATGCTGACTGTTGATTTAGAACACTGCTGGTGTGTCAGAGTACTGCTCTATTGGAAACTAATACAAGGACAATACTAAAGTCTGTTGGGAAAGTCAATAAAGACTAAGATGACGTTCTGTGAAAAGAGTACTAGACAAAAACATGTTCTCCCCCACCTTTGAGGCCAATTTACTCTTTGTTTACTTGATCTGGTGAATTCTAATGGATGGAGAAGGAACTGCTCTTTGGACAAATGCTTAACTTGATTTTTACTCAGGCAAAGAGTTTTCTAGTGTAAGGATTGAGTAAGCATCTCAGGATTTGGCTCTTAGTACACAGGATGCAAAGAACTCGAAGAACACACAAAGTCCTAACTGTTTCAGTAAGGAAGTGATTGTTCATTAATTTCTGTATACGTAGTCTCAGTTGGATACAATATTCTTCACATCCTTTCGCGAAATGTTGAGCAGAGTTGTTCTCCAGCTGCTACCTGCCACATCTGAAGTTAATGCATTCCTGCTCCAGGAGCTGAGGCTTTAAGGAAACACCAAATATTACCAGACTCTTGATAAAATTCTATGAGTCAGTGTCACATAATTGGATTTTAAAGTGAGCAGACAGATCACTGTTGCACCCACTGGTGGTGTTTGCCCCAAATTCTGCACAAAGTGGACCATGTGAGGTGTCAAATGAAAGCTTATGATCTACTGATTCTATGTATGCTATTCATGTACTTTTATGATGTTTGTATGATAAGTTATGAATATGGGCTCTATTCTTGTACTGTAAATATTCTCTGTCTGGGAGGGAGCAAAGGGCCTGGACTGCCTATTGTGAGGAATAATAGTTCAGTGAATGGCTGTGCTAACTAGCACTGCTCCATGGACAATGGCTCTCAGAGTGGCCAATACACAGCTGACGAATGCGTCTGGAAGTCTGCAAACCAGCCAGTGCCTCACGGCTGCTTGCATGTGAAACACAAATAGGTCACTAGATCATGTGACCAGCTCCAGCTTGTGACACCCCAGGAATATAAAAATCCCATGAGTCCATCTCCATCTTGTCTTCAATCTTGCTCCTGATTGCAGATGCAGCCTTGCTAGGGACAGAGGGCCAGGAAGGATTGCTGACCCATCCTGATACAGGATGCACACCAGAGACTTCTAAGCTAGCAGTTTGTAACATCTCTGCTAAGAGCCTGTATCAAGAACTCGGTGATTGATGTATGTAATGTATACTCCTTAACAATCTTACTCTCAACCTTTTCTTTCTTTTATTATTAAAGCTTTAGATTTTAGATTCTAAAGGATTGGCCCAGCGTGCTCTTGGGGGTAAGATCTAAAGTGTAAATTGACCTGAGACTGTGGCTGGTTCTTTGGGAGGATCTGTTCGGAGTTGGTGAGATCGGGTTTTATAACCTCTCACTTATGTATAAGGTCTGGGCGCTGACTGTGGAACAGGGAAAGCTGGGGTATCTGAGGGGTTTTGCTCGTGAGGCTTCCTGCTGGCGATTGGCAGCTGAAGTACTCTGTGTGACTGGTTTGTGGCCTATTTGGGAAAGGTCTCCAGGCGAGGGCTGTAAGTAGCCCTGGTTCTGAGCAATTCACCCTGAGCTAATAGGCTCAGTGGTGCCCAGACCCGGCCCAGTCTGTCACAGTTGGCAACACTGATTAGTGTAAACAGGCAGAATTTGTTGGAGTCATTCCCACTTACACTTGGATTGAATGAGATCAAAGATTCTCTCCTAACCAAAAAAAAAAAAAAAAAAAGTAACCTGCCTGTTTATAACTGGTGTTCTTTGAGATCTATTGCACATATCCATTCCATGTAAGTGTGTGTGTGTCTGTGCCTCGTGCAGTTGTCAAAGAACTTTAATAGACTTTGGCACTGATGCCCCCGAGCAAGGTGCAGCACCTTGGGAGGATCTAAGCCTTTTCTTTGATACTGACATCTCTCCAGACATCTCTAGCATTGCTCCACATGAAGGTTTATGCACTACTTGGGGTATAATAAAAGTCCCATGGGGGGGCGAAGTGATGCCTTCATAAGCTAATGTCCCTCAAATCTGCACGGCGGAGGCCTGGAGAGGGGAGGGAGGAGTGCCAGTTGGGGTATACCGGGTTGCCATGGTATAGTGATAGAGCTCTCCCGGCCCCAGAGCTCACTATTGTCAGCAGTGAGGGGGGGGGGGAAGGGTCCCTACCCCCAGAGCTCACTGCTGCCAGTGGGGGAGAGAGAAGCCCCTTCGCTCCAGGAGCTCTGTGTTGCTGGCAAGGCCCCCACCTCAGTGTCTACACGCTCAGGCAGAGCCCTCATCTGTCCTGCCTTGAGCTCCCTCCTACACTCTGAACCCCTCCACTCCGCCTCAATAATTTTGTTAAGTGCAACAATACAGAAGTGATTTGTCACACAATACCTCCATATTGGTACACATAAGAAGATTCATTACGTACAAGAGTGGGAAAAATTAGAGGGAACACTGCCAGTCAGGCAGCAGTAGTAGAGGAAAAAAAGCAAATGTAGTACAATACTGTGTTAAATCTAAACTAGTAAAAAAATAAAGGGAAAGCAACATTTTTCTTCTGCATAAAGTTTCAAAGCTGCATTAAGTCAACATTCAGTTGCAAACTTCTGAAAGAACAGCCATTTTGTTGTTCATTTTGTTCAGAGTTATGAACATTTAAGAATTACAAATAACCTCTATTCTCTAAGTGTTCGTAACTCTGAGGTTCTACTGTCCAGGAGAAAAATGACAAAAATGGCTGAGCAAAGACCATGTGTCACATTATTGGATTTTAAGGGGAGCAGTTAGATCACTGCTGTGCCCACGAGGGGTGTTTGCCCCAAAATCTGTACAAAGGGGGCGATGTGAGATGTCAAACGAAAGCTTATGTTTTACTGATTCTGTGTATGCTATTCATGTACTTGTATGATGTCTGTATATGGAGTTATGAATGTGAACTCTGTGCTGGTATTGGGCCTGGACTGCCTGACATGAGGAAGGAATGTCCCATGAATGACTATGCTAACTAGCACAGCCCCAAGGACAATGGCTCTCAAGGTGGCCAATACACACCTGAAGAATGCATCTGGAAGTCTGCAAACCAGCCAGTGCCTCATGGCTACTGGCATGTGAAACACAAATAGGTCAACTAGACCATGTGACCAGCTCCAGCTTGCGAGACACCAGGAATATAAAAATCCCATGAGTCCGTCTCCATCTTGTCTTCAATTCTGCTACTGATCCCAGATGCAGCCTTGCGAGGGACAGAGAGCTGGGAAGAATCATGGACCCATCCTGACATAGGGTGTACACCAGAGACTTTTAAGATAGCAGTTTATAACATCTCTGCTGAGAGCCTGCATCAAGAATTTGGTGATTTGATGCATGTAATGTAGTCTCCTTAATAACTTTACTCTCAACCTTTTTTCCCTTTTGTTAATAAACCTTTAGATTTTAGATTCTAAAGGATTGGCCCAGCGTGCTCTTGTGGGTAAGATCCAAAGTGTAAACTGAGTGGGGATTTGTGGTTGGTTCTTTGGGATCGGGAGAACCCGTTTGGGGTACGTGAGATTGCGTCCTATAACCCCTCACCTGTGTGTTAGGCCCGGGGCTGATTGTGGCACAGGAAGAGCTGGGGTGTTTGGGAAAGGTCTCCAGTCTGGGGCTGTAAGCAGCCCTAGTTTTGAGCAATTTGCCCTGAGCGGATGCTCTCAGCAGTGCCCAGACCTGGCCCGGTCTGTCACACGGCTGCATTCCATCAGGGATTTTTATGAAGAGTGAATAATAAACTTGGCCTTTAAAGCAGGCAACACAGTAGAGGAAAACAGGAAATACTGAAGCCAGATATTTACAAATAACTGTTGGCATATCAGTTACATTTCCTCTACTTTAAATGTGTGCATACAAAATTTTCCCTTTGCAGTGACCTTCCACTTCTACGCAGTTGGTCAATAGCTTGCAGTTGTAACTTCTGTTACTCTGGCTATCAGTAAAGCAGTGCTCAACCTGCACAAGGTAGCGACATATTTATTTCCTTTAGTGAGAATTTAAAAATATATTCTGCCTGATGGGAACTCCTTGCACTGACTGCCAGCAATAAAAAAATAGATGAGGTCCAAACATGCTTACGGTCTCTGCCCAGGCCCCTGTAGACTGCTCTGGTGATGTACAGAGTTATAAAGGAGCCACAGCAGTCTGTGAGAAAATTTCTCTGGAGCAGAAGCTATGCAGGGCCAGCATACTGGCTATGTCTAGACTGGCATGATTTTCCGCAAATGCTTTTAACGGAAAAGTTTTCCGTTAAAAGCATTTGCGGAAAAGAGCGTCTAGATTGGCACGGACGCTTTTCCGCAAAAGCACTTTTTGCGGAAAAGCATCCGTGCCAATCTAGACGCGTGTTTGCGCAAAAAAGCCCCGCTCGCCATTTTCGCGATCGGGGCTTTTTTGCGCAAAATAATACCGCGTTGTCTACACTGGCCCTCTTGCGCAAAAGCATTTGCGTAAGAGGGCTTTTGCCCAAACGGGAGCGTCATAGTATTGCGCAAGAACACTGACGATCATACATTAGATCGTCAAACACTGACGATCATACATTAGATCGTCAGTGTTCTTGCGGAAATTCAAGCAGCCAGTGTAGACAGCTGGCAAGTTTTTCCGGAAAAGCGGCTGATTTTCCGGAAAAACTGGCCAGTCTAGACACAGCCACTGAGTCTTATACTACCCTTCCTCATAGCCCCTAGCACAGCAGACCTGCTAGAGGCAAGGTGGCTACCAGAAATTAGAACAGCACCTGATCAGACAGAATCCCAGTGATACAAAGGTACACTTTTTGAAAAATTTAAATTGTTCAGACAGGTCTAACGTTAAAAACTTCTATATTCTGGAATGCCTGGAGTGGGGTACACAAAGTATTGCTAATCACAGGGAGTCCTGGGGGATCCTGGAATGGGCTGAGAAATAGGAGAGATTTTCTGATCAATTATTTTAATGAGACCTTATTGTCCTGACAAGCTAGAGAAGTGTTGCCAAAAATATAAGAAAAAGACAGACCTACCCAGAATAGGGTGACAACACTGTTTGATCCTCTGTACTCCTGTCTCATATTGTGTTCAATTTACCTTCACTGGTACACTATATATGAGGGAGGGAAAATAAATACTTAGGTAATATGGCTATATACACTCATCAAAAACCTCTGTCAGTAGATAAGTTGTACTCTCCAAAATATTTATCAACAATGTTTTTGAGAAAGATTATAACTTTGCTCATTATGGATATCTGATATGTAGCAATTACCTAAAGTGAACTTCTAGGTACTACAATAAAAATTATCCTATCCCCCTAATTTTTCTCCTTTAATAAAATCCCATTTGCTCCACCCCTTTGGTGCACAATTTCATTGGGAGGGGAAGAGAAAAGGAGGCTGAGTTTATTCAACAAGAATGAGTAGACTAACATGCTCGTTATTTATTGTAGCACAGTGGCACCAAGAAGCCTTAATTAGGGGGTGAGGACCCTTCTGTGCTCAGTTTAGAATCATGGAGGATTCAGCAAGCAGAAGAGACAAACAAAGGGATTGGGAAGAAGGAGAATCAGATAACAATTAAAGGGAACATGAAGGTCAGTATGATACCTACCGTAGTAAGATTGTAGCGTCTGTGGGAACCCCACAGAGGTGTCTTTTAAGGAGTATTTGAGGGCAATATGGAGGTGAGGTTTTGGATTTTGGGACAGGAGGCAGGGTGAGAGAAACTCAAAAGGTGTCTGAGGGAAGAGTGGACAAGCTGGAGGTAAAGGCTGGAATCAATGGAGCAGGGGTGAAAGCTGGGGCAGTGACTGTCTTTTTGCTCTGTGTTTGTGCAGAGCCTACCAGAAAAGGAACCAGATGCATAACTGGAAATCCTAGGCACTACAGTAATACAAGTTAAAGTAATAATAATTTTAAACAACACTGCAATAATAGATCTGATTGGCCAGGCAGAGTTAAATAGTGAAGAAACCTAAAGGTAGAAATGAGAAGCTTGTGTTGAAAAAAAAAATTCACAAAGAATGTCAGAAAGATGAGTTGAGATGTTAGATCAGATAAAGGGAGACAGCTCATTAGCTAGAGAAGCAGATTTGTGAGTCATTGGCATTAATATATTAATCAAAGCCAAACAGATAATAGTACCCAGAAAAATGGTATAGCAGAAGAAAGGGAATAGGTCATGGCAAGAGTCTTGGGGGAAACGCCATTAAAAAGGGGAGAAGGGATAAAAGAAAAAAAAGCACAAATTTATAGTAGAAATCCACATGGTTTCAGACCCTCCAGCAGAGACGCTCAGCTTCAAGAGGGCGAGAGTCGGGGAAACAGAAGTTGAGGGTGAACCAGGACTAGGAGTTGACAGGGCAGGAGTTCGTTTGGGAGGGGGCAAAAGACCTGAGGGTGGAGAACAGAAAGAAATTTTCCATTGTTGTATGGAGTGTTGTAGCCATGTTGGTCCCAGGAAATTAGAGACACAAAGTGGGTAGGGCTACCAAGGCTCTGGTTTTTTACTGGAACTCCTAGTTGAAAAGGGACCCTTGGCTGCAGGGTCAATTTGTTGAGCCTCCCTGTGCCTAGGGACTGCAGCAACCTGATGGCTACTTCCAGGGAGCTGCAGTAAACGTTGCTGGGACCCCACACCCTGAACTCCCCTTCCAAATTCCAATCCCAGCCCGTAGCCCCCTCCTACACCTCATAACCCTCATCCCCAAGCCCTTTCCTGCTTCCTGAACTCCTCATTTCTGACACTTCCCAGAGCCCACACCTTCAGCCAGAGCCCTCACTCCCTCAGCGCTCCAAACTTGGTGTATCTGAGGCTATGTCTAGACTGCAGGCTTCTTTCAGGAGAAGCTTTTCCGGAAGAGATCTTCTGGAAAAACTTCTTCCGAAAGAGAGCGTCCACACTGCAAAAGTGCATTGAAAAAGCGATCTGCTATCTCGCATTTCAGCTGTGATTACTATGGATGGAGTGGCCACCAGGGCATTTGTGCATTCTCCTCTTTTCTCTTCTTTCGAAAGAACTCCCTGTTCCCCATCCACACATGCTTTTTTCCGAAAGAGCTCTTTTGGAAAAAGGCTTCTTCTTCGTAGAATGAGGATTACCAATGTCGGAAACCCCCCTCTGTTCTTTTGATTTTCTTTTGGAAGAACGCAATTGCAGTGTGGATGTAATTGAAATTTTTTCAGAAAAATGGCTGTTTTTCCGGAAAAAAACCCTCTGTAGTATAGACATACCCTGAGTGAGTGTGGGGGAGAGCAAGCAGATGGTGGGGCCTCAGAGAAGAAGTGGGGCAGGATGAGGAGCAGGAGTTTTCAATTTTGTGCAATTAGAAAGATGGCAAGGCAATCCTAAAGGTGGGTAATGTAATATCTTTTACTTGGTGAGCGAGTTTTTGAGCTAAACAGACTGGAAGAAGAGCTCTACGTAGCTCAAAAGTTTGTCTCTCTCACCAACAGACATTGATCCAATAAAAGATGAAATCTCATTCACCTTGTCTCTCTAGCATTGAATTTAACATTATTTAACATTTATATTATTGCAATGCATGAAGTCCATGAGTATGACCTAAGAATGCTTTGGTGCTTTAAACATGTGAAATAAAAGTGAGTAGCTGCCCCAAATAGCTTGTAATGGAGAAAAGTAAGAGCTGAAAAGAGTAGAGGAAAAGAGGACTGAGCCAAAAAGGAGCAGTTGCTGATGGACAGGGGGCTCAGGTAATGAGGTAGTTATTAGACAAAGATGAAAGAGACACAATATCTGGTGAAGACCAGATCAAATAAGCAGCTGTTTTGGTGAGTGGGAATATTGATTCAGGGTTGCAGAACAAATCAGATGAAAACAAGGAAGTGAATGACTGGAGAAATCAGAGAAGATAATGAAACAGAAGGTGAATTTGCTGAGGATGGAATAGAGGGCTGCTACATGAAGAGAAGAATATGGCTCAAAGGAGGGAGGAGATTGTCAACAGCAGGAGAATAGACAAATATGCAGAAGAACCATGCAGAAAGTTTCATATCAAAAGCTCTGGTATAATACTTACATTTTAAAGAAATGGACCCTATTTTAAGAAGAAGCAAACATCCATCTGGATTTTCAGAGCCAAATGTTCAGAAGGCAGATGCTCAGATCCACATAAAAAAAACCAATTTGATTGTGTAAGAAGTGTGCATACATTTACCAAAATTACATATGCAATTTCAGACAGCAATTTAGGTGCCCAATCAACCATTTGGGCATGCAGTTGTGTAACAGCACGTACAACTTTTTAGATACTTTTCAACACACACCTTTAGTTTTCAAAAATCTGTCCCCAAATGCATGTAGAACCGTCTGAACCCCAGCACACAATGTACAAGTGTCTCAAACTGATAAACAGGAGGAGGGGGAAAGTGAGGGAAAAAAGGGAGAAAATATGGTTAGGAGAGTGACTGACAAGCATTAATATACTTCAGTTCACTGGTTAAGACTATGAATGACACTTCTAATGCATTTCTGTCACTACCTTAGTAAGCTGTTGTTCTGCAAGTCGGTTATTGTCAGACAGACTAGCTTTGAACATGCCATGAATTTACTAGTAATATCATTACTTTATTAGCATGCACCAAACACGAGCCATAGCTTCTTTCCATCAGAGTTCATTATAAGAGAAATGCAGTGACATCTGTCATTTTCTAACAAGACACATGCTTTAAAAATACAGTATTTTACATACTATGTATGACTGATTATTTGGAGAAGTCTGACCAAATTCTGTAAAAGAAAAATAATTAAAAATATTCTAGTTCTGAACTGGAGAAAAGCTGACAAACTCAGATGAGCAAACGTAATTATGCAATCACATGTTTGGGGCCTGATTCTGCAATCCTTCACTCACAGAAGTACTCCGCTGTCTTTACTGAAAAAAAATTAAATCAAAATGATCTTTTAAAACGTATGTCTCCGCTGTGAATGTATAACCACAAATAGGAAATTTTCCTTAATATATACCCCCAAGCTATGTCCACCATACCAAAAAATCAAACTACAATTAAATGCCCCAGTTGAATTTCTTTTTATTTTTAATACTGAAAATACAAATTGTACATTTCATCACTTAATAAAATTGATTTTCCAATAGTTACATAGTTAAGGTAGCATAATGCATTTACAAAGAATTAGAAGGGACATTTTACTATTAATAATTTACCATTTTTATTGTTTTATGTGTCTTATTTTTTATGCTTTCACTTTAACAATAAATGGGCTTGCTTAGAAAGAGCTGTGTAGTAAGTCATAACTGCTGGCAACTACATTCATAGAATTTGAAAAACAACCAATTGCAGACACTCACCTAGGCCTGGTCTGTACCAGACCAGGAAGGTTGGCTTAAGGTACACAACTCCAGCTAAGCAAAATGCATAGCTAGAGTTGTCTTACCTTTAGCTGAGCCTTGGTGGTATCCACAAAGGGAGCCCAAAGAGTGGGAGCTCGGGCCCCCTGCAGATAGAGGCTGTTGCCGCCCCACACTGCTTGACTGTGTCAGAGGCAGCACTGAGGGGTGGCAGGGAGCTCCCCGGGAGTGGGGCCAGGAGTGCACTGGCTGCCAGCACCATCTCCAGGGACTATCAAATAATCAAGTAGGCAATAAGATTTGGTGCAGTTACACGACTATTCAATTAAATTATATCTAACATTCCTAGTGATTGGTACTTAGAAACAGGCCAGACCTAGGGAAACTGTCTCAATCATAGAATCACAGAATACTAGAACTGGAAGGGACCTCATCTTGGCATCCTCCAGAATGAGGAGGTAAGGTCTGACAAAGAACCTTCAAATTTACATCTTTCTTTGTGCAATTCAGCTAACTTGCTAGTTTTAACAAAAACCCAGTTTGAAGCAGTTTAACATTGCTACTTTCCTTCCTCCCAGGCCTTCCTTATCTCCCCCGCCCCACCTCTTACTAGCAGAACAGTGGGAAGGGTTGTGCTTGTTTCTTTTAAGACAGTTTTCCTTTGTTTTGTTACTGCAGCTTTTCACTTTATCGGTTGCTCTTTAAACCATACATCTTTCCCAGGCCCCCACTATAAGTAATATTATTATTCTCACTGCCTTCTTTTACTTGCTGATTTTTTTGGACCTTTTCCTTACTATTCACAAACCACAGAGCAAATATATTATTTTCTTCATCAAACTTAAACTGCCATTCTTTTAATTTCAGAACTATTACCAAAGCTCTGCTGTGAAATTTATTAACATTTTCCACAAAATGCTCGCAGCAGTACACCTACTTCATACCTGCCCTCAACTAGTGCAGACATAAAGCCCTAAGTATTCCCTGTCACTTCAACGGCAGGTCTTCACTGGAAATTTATATTAGCATAGCTACCCTCCTTAGTGGTATGAAAAACTGATACCACTGAGAGATGCAACTTTGTTCACTTAAGCCCAGTGTTTCTTAAACGGTGTGCCGTGGAGAACAACAGAATTCAAAATGGCTGCCCTTTTGAGGCAGGTAACCTGTTTTTCTTTTCTTTTCTTTTCTTTTTTTGCTCAATAACTCCTCCCCCCCCGACCTTTTTTTTGGAGGGGGCTCAACAAAAAATCCTTGGTGTTCCCCATAAAAAAAATTATTGTTTGGTGTTCCTCAGTCTTAAAAAGTTTAAGAAACGCTGCTTACGCCTGTTATAGGCAGCGCGAGGTCAATGAAAAAAAGTTTCCACTGACCTAGCTACCCTTTCTGGGGAGGGAGATTACCTGTGCTGATGGTAAAACCCTAGAGCGTATGCACTATGTTCACCAAAAGTACAACATTGCAACTATATCAATGCAGTGGTTTAAGAGAATATCTGATCTGGCCACTGGCACTACACTGAATCAGTATAACAATGCAGCCATTCTAAAGGTGCTTTTCCAAGTTTGCTATGCCCTCACTGCGATTCCTTCATTGGGTGCAATTTTATAAAGTACTAGGCCTGTTATTCACTACAAGAAAAAACATTTTGGTGTATTTAATATGTGACGCTGAGTGAATCTGAGCATTAAAATCTCATCTATTTTACTCAGCTCAGCTCCACTGCTTCATTAACAATGATTCTCAAAACCATCCATTTATAGTTTCCAACAAGAGTCAATTCCCCTTCTACATTGCAGAGGGACAGCCAGTGTCAGAAACAGGCTGCTGGATTAAGTGGCCAATGGTCTCATCCAGCATTGCAATTCCCATGTCCTACATCCTTTCTCTCAGGGAAACCCAAAGAAGGGAGATAATCTTATTGAGATTCATTTTCTTAAATTCCTTGTACAGTATTCTGCTGGGATGCAAAAAGCCCAGCTCCTACAGAACAGAGGCTGCCAGTGCCCTTTCCTCCCCAAACAAAACAGATCTCAGACGCAGCGTTAAACAACAAAATACCAACTGAAATGTATTACGTATGTTTGGATTTTTTTCTACATTTTCAAATATGTTGCTTTCAATTACCCTCCAGTATGCATTACCTCACTATGTTGACAAGCCCCAAGACAAGTGCTAGCAGGCCACTTAGTTCCATGAATGCAACAAAAGTATGTTTCTAAGAGGGGCACAGTTCAAGGGGCATTTCCTAGTTTGTCATATCTAATTCAACATATGCACAGAATTCCATGAAAACCTACCTGACTTGTTTAAAAAATGCAACCTAAAAGAATATAGAAGGATTTGTCTGTGACAGCTTCTCCACTCTCCTCCTACTTATGCATAGTACATAAGGTCCTGTCTTTAGACATGTGAATAACTTCACTCATTACTCCTGGAGGGATTCCATGTGACTGGATGCCTGCAGAAAATGTCCCCCCTCTGTAGAATTCCTGTGCTTCCCCGCAGAAAACAGTGAGTGGGAGCATGGGCACTGTTTTTTTTTGGGGGGGGGGGAGGAGGGAGGAAGGGGATTGTCCCCTGGCAGACAGAAGTGGGGCACTGTGGGCACACAGGGTTACCTGCCACAAGTGGGGATGAAAGCCTGGCTGGACCCCTGGGTAAGGCCGGGGGAGAAGGACCTGCTCCTCCAAGAGGCGAGGCCTCAGGTGGAAGGGATGGTGCTGGGGCGAGGCAGCCCTCAGTGCTGTCCAGAATGCACCACATGGTACTCTGGAACCAACTGAAAGGGCCTGGGGCTCCAGCCACAGTGGTTGCCACAGTTGGAGGGGCAGCAGCCAGAAGCTCCGGCCCTTTTGTATTGCTGGGCCCTGGAACTGTTACCTCCTTTGCCCTTCCTGTCGGTGGGCCTGCCTGCCACTACCCCTCAATGTGTGCCCAGCTGAAAGAAGCTGCATCTTGGCGCTGCTAACTCTAGGAGCTGAATACCTCCTGGGTCCTAATGGCAGTTGTGTTCCTCTTCTCTGTGCTGGGAGCCTTCCTGTTTGGAATGCCTGCAGCGGGGCTCAGGAAAATGAAGGCGGGGGGAGAGGAAGTGGGAAAGGAATAGGGCAGGGGGAGGGGAATGTGGGACTGAGGGGAGGAGGATGGAGAAGAAAAGGGAATAGGGGAATCACAGGGGCAAGGTCCCCAGCATGCTATGTCCTCTTGGCAGCAGCAGGCCCATTGAACCCTCATTCTGAAAAGTCCTATCCCCCCTACTCTTGGACCCTTCCAATGAGTCCCTCACACCCAAACCTCTACCCCACTGATCCCTGGACCCTCACCTCATTTAGCTCCACTCCTCCCACACACTGACCCCGTGCTGAATCACAACTCCCACCCCCCAGAGACCTCCCCTCTGCTGAGCCCAAACCTGGATCCTCTGCACAGTCCCATTGTCCCGCCTCTTGGAACCCCTCCACAAGCTACTTTGCATCTAGATCTCTCACTGAGCCACCTGCACTCAGATTACCCCACCCAGAAACCCCTCACCCCACACTTGGATCCTCCCTATACTAAACCCCTCTACACTTGAATCCTGCTGGGCTGTGCCTGCCCACCCACATCTGGTGCAGAGAAGCAGGGTGCTAGGGTGTTTCTGGGGCAGGCCCAGAACCTTGCACTATGTCAGTGCCAGGTGCAATCTAAGGGCCAAGTCCCTGTACCGGGGACTGCGGGGCCTTCAGAGTGATCTCCCATCTCAGTGCAGCCAGTGGCCTCTGCTCCCCACTGCCATGCTAGAACTATATTTATTTACTGACAAATACAATTTGCAGAATTTTAAAATATTGTGCAACTAATTTAAACATTTTGGGTGCACAAATTTTGTTTTTTTTGGGTGCAGAATTCCTCAGGAGTTGCTCATGCAACTAGTCTTATTAGCTTTGATGGGACTGCTCAAGTGAGGAAAATCACTCGAGTCTAAATACAGGAAGGACACAGGGGTGGCCAACCTGTGGCTCCAGAGCCACATGTGGCTCTTCAGAAGTTGATATGTGGCTCCTTGCATAGGTACCAAATCCAGGGCTGGAGCTACAGGTGCCAACTTTCCACTAGGTCGGAGGGCGCTCACTGTTCAAACCCCAGCTCTGCCCTAGATGCTTTCCCCCCAGGATCCTGTCACTTCCAACCCTCTCTAATGAGCCTGTCACACCCATGCTTCCCCTCTCCAGTGTCTCCCACTGAGAGAGAGCTAATCCCAGTGGGCAGGAGGAAAAGGCGAAGGAGGTGCTGACCGGTGGGGTTGCCAGTGGGCGGGATGTGCTGAGTGGTGGTGGGGAGATGATCAGGGCTGGTGACATAGAACTGTTGCTCTCTGGCAATGTGCATTGGTAAATCCTGGCTCCTTCTCAGGTTTAGGGTGGACACCCCTGGACTAGGAGCTTTTAATTTGTAGCTCCCAAACCTGATCACTGCATTTGCTTGAGCTACAAGTAAAATTATCTATTTGAGCTCTCATAGTTGGGTTTTCTCCTCCACCTCTTCCTGTCTTGAAAAAAAAAAAAAAACCTTCTTTATGTAGAACGAACAGTACTTGTCACACAACCAATCTGAAACAACAGTGTTTGCTCTGCATGTATCTGATCAAGCTGTTATAACTCTTTAACTTTGTAGTTTAACAATTTCCGGGAAAGAGCTCAGAGTTCAGGCAAGAGATCACACTGAAAGAAAAACGTGTAGCGTTAACTTGAAGGATCAGGTAGCACCTATTTGGTGGATGGAATCATTAAAGATTTAACAAGCAATGTCACATGAAAGCTGAAATATGGGTGACAAATGCCACTGTTTAATGCATTTGTGAAACAAATCTCTTTGAAAAACTGAAACAAAATGGAGGTACCTCTGGAAGAGGAGGACAGCACTTTCACCAACATTTCCCTGGCAGATGATTCAGGTAAGAAACCACAGCCATTTGATTATAAAACACAAAAAACAAGGAAGCTAAACAATAAGACTAGGTAACACAAGAAGTTTGTGTGTGTGCATGCAGATTGCTCATTACTCATTATTATGAGCTAGCATGTTATTTTAGAAAATGTCCTTAAGTAAACTTTTCTAGTTGTTTAGTTAAATAAGCCTTGTGATTTTAATAAAAAATAAGATTTTTCTGGGGAGTTGTGGAAGTTGTCTGAATAGTGTATGATGACAAGTATTCCCAGCTAGAAATTGTGTAGTCTTCCACTATCTTAATAGGAAAAATACAGTATGTTTGTAATCTCAGAAAATGTTACTGTTAAAAAATAACAAAAAATGAAATAATACAGAATAGCAACATAATCAATGTACAGCAGAGAAAGTGTCAAAAAAATAATTAATAACTGCAATGAAATAATATATTTAAATCAAACTGTTATGCATTTTACATTGTTTTAAAAGAAACTGTAAGGCACCGTTTGTGGACCAAAAACTTATCTGGAATGAGGAATAAGATATTTGTATTTATGGGAAAAATTAATGTGTTATACCATGCATATGTAGTAAAATTATTACAGAGAACAAGCCAGATTCTCAGCTTGCATAAATCAGCATGATCTCAATGGAACAATGCTGATTTACAATTACAGAAATGTATATAGTATGGCCCATTTCTTCCCCTTCTACCATATGACTCTTCATTATAACATTTATTTTGGGTAGTGTCTTTTGCATATATTGTCTCCTATAATTCAGACTTTTAGGATCTTATACTCTACCAGCATCGTATAAATGTGATGGAGCAGAGAATCAGACTCTTAAATATTATTTTATTGCTTTAGAAAGCACGCATCACTGTAATAACTAGGAATTTATATGCAAAATTAAAACTACAATTTACATAAACTCATGAGTGGTGCATATAAGAGGCTTGAAATAAAAAAGGCTGGCCCTGCAGGGAGCAAATACTGTACATGTCACGGGACATCTCTCCAGAAGCGTGCCAGCCTGCTACCTTTGTGCCCTGGGTAGAAGCACCAGAAACTCGCCAGCATTGGGGACGAGGGGTACTGGTGCCAGACTGTGACCTCACTGGTGCTTTATCCCAAAGCCGCATCCTGCTTCTTCCACCCTACGTCTTATGCTAACTTCTCCTCTTCCCTTCCCATCCCAGCTCCACTTCCTCCCCTGAAACTCACATTTGGGTGGGATGCACAGCATGGGGGGGGGGGGAGGAGGAGGGGAGACTGCACAGAACGGAGGGGTTGGGCATGTTTGGCAGTGCGAGACCAATAAACCAGTGGATTGTTCCCCCTCCCAGCATTTGGGGGCAGGGAGTGTCACCCAGCAAAGGAGGGGTGAGAATGGCAGCCTTTGTTCTGTGCCCCAGGACAGTACCCACTTGGCCCAGCATAGTTCTTGGCCAGCTGAGGTGGAGGTGCAGAGCCAAGTCAGCAAGGGGCAGGCTGCACTTCCCCAGGCCAGATTCTGCAGGGAAATAGAGAGGGGTGGGCAGAAAGGGATTCATAGAGTATCAGTTATGTGGCTGTCTAGCATTCACCTCCCCACCATGATACCCTGGCTGCACAACCCACCTGTACAACACACCTACACACCCTATATCTGCCACACACAATACCCATCTGCGCGTGCGTGCACGCACACACACTTGTTTTCCTGCCTTCAAGATAAGTGACAGTGAGGAAGTGGGCAGAAAGGAGCGAGCTATGGGTCGGTCCTTGGGGGAAGAGGCAAAGTGGGGGCAGGAAGAGGCAAACTGAGGGTGGGGCCTCAGGGCAGAACAAGCAGATGGAGCCAATGACTGAACACTGATGTCCCGTCCCCTCCCCTCTTCTAGAGAGCTTCCAGCACTCCTTGGAACAGCCTCCCCAAATGAAAGACTCAGTCACTATCTATGCATAAACTACTCACAAAAAATGACTTTATACTTATATGGGGCAAATCCTGTTTTCACAGAGGAGTTGCTGGCAGCGGACCTGCAGCTATTCTGCTGCAAACTGGGGTACAGGATTTCAGCATTAGGGACAAAGAGTATGCACACCCTCTGCACAACAATGATCACTGTTTCATGGAGGCTCCTTGCCTGTGGCATAGCAAGGATGGAGCCACAGAAACATCATCTAGCTTTCTGCCCTTTGATGAGGATTCATAAGGAACACAGGGTATGACTACACTGCACACTAAGCCCTAAACTGTGGAACCAAGGCTTTGGATTGAGTGTTTCTAAGCTCATGCTTCAGCATGCACACTGCACTGTAAATCCAAGTTTACAACTGCTGGACCCAGATCTCATAGCTGTGCTAATGTGTCCATACTGTACAGCACAGACCTGACTTGGCTCTGTGTCTTGAGCTATATCCACACTGCAAAATGACAGGGCTTGGAGTCAAATTACAGAGGAATTCAGGCTCTGACCATCCCCTAGCAGGGCTCTGGGACCTACGTCCCACTGACCCTAGTCAGGCTGATTTGTGTGTGAACAGAAAGGCAGCTCTGAGATGGACCCTGTGCTTAATGAACAGAGCAGGCATACCCATAGTAGGGATATTAAGGACTAGTCGACTATCTGATAAGCAAATGCTTATCGGATAGTCAGTCAACTAGTCAATTCCCCCCCGCCCCTTGCTGCTTCTATTAGATAAGAGGCAACAAAGGGGGAGGGGAGGAAGAGGCAACATTCAAAGGGGCAACGCCACAGCTGAGCCTGGGATCAGCTGTGCGGTGCTGCCACACATGGAGCCTGGGGTTGGCTGGGGACTCCTCAGCTGACCCTTGGCTCTGCGTGGCATTTCAAATCTGGAGTGCAGCATGGAGCCCAGGGTTCCCAAGGGACTGAGTCCCCCGCTGACCCTGGGCTCCAAGAGGGAGCTTCCGCTTTGAAATGCGCAAGAGCTACCATTGGGTACTCTTGTGCATTTCAAAGCTGGCATGCCCGCATGCAGCCCTGGGCTGCACACAGAGTTCCACATTCCTCCTTTGAAATGTACAAGAGCCCCGCATTTCAGAGGAGGAATGCGGAAGTGCCTATCGACTAGTCGAGAAATTGATGGAAATTCCATCGACTACTCAACTAGTAAATTAACCATTACTTAAGATCCTTAACCCACAGTGACTCCATGGTTTAGGATGATCTGCATCTGCCAAACACTCACCTTCTCAGACCAGACTGGCACAAGGATTCTGACTTTCCAAAGAAGGATCTCAAAATGCTTTGGAAGTATTAATGAACTAAGCCTCAAATATTTGTCAGCAAGGAAAATATTATCCCCACTTTAGAGATGAGGAGAGTGAGGCATAAAGAAGTTCAGGCCTACGTACACTTGATCTATCTGACTTGCCCAAAATCACACAGGTAATGTATGGTTACATCAAGAATAGCTGGAAGTCCTATTCTTCAGTCCCAAGCCCATCAAGCCCCTGAGTAGGTAACAAAAAAAAAAGAAAAAAAAAAGAAAAGAAAAGCTGCCGCTTCCCCCCTATTAAATATGGTTAACAACCATGTCATATGTCAGTGATTAAGAAACCCACAAATATAAACACCCAAACCTGGAATTAAACATGCTAAAGTAAATACATATGCTTTGCACTGAAAGCTAAAGTGCCTACATTTGGGCTCCGATGGCCCATTGAGAGTTGTGAATTTCAGAGTTTGTGTCTCTGACTAAGACAGACCTGTCACTGACCCCAGAAATTTTTGTCCCAGGAATCAACAGCAGGATCAATAATTAATAATAGAAATTAGGAGGCTCTGAATAGGCTAGACAGAAAAACTATATTTTCATATAAGATTTGAAATCAGAGGGAACAGAGGCCCAGACATGCTGGTCTAAGAACAGTCACGTAATTCAGATTAGTGATCCATTTAGTTCAGTGTTCTGTCTCATCTAGTGGCCAAATGCTTCAGAGCCAGGTGCAAGAAACCACTTAATCCCTACTAGGGATGTAAATGCGTAGTCAAATGTATAATTAACTGATAAGCATAGACTTATCAGTTAATCGTCTCGACTACTCGTGTTCCCCCTGCTTGCTGCCTCTGTATCAGAGGCAGCAAGGGGGGGGGGGAGGAAAGCAGGCTTAAAAGCCGGTTCCCCCCAGCACTGGCTTCACAGTGCCTCCTGCCCCCGCCCCACACACTGCTGCCTCTATCCATGGGCCTAGGCACACCATGGGCAGAGGCTGCTTCAAGGCAGCAGCCCCTGCCTGCACGGGGTCCCAGCTCCCCATGGACAGAGGCTACTCCGCCTCCCATGGAGCAGCCTCTGTCTGCAGCGAGCCTGGGCCTGCCACAGACAGAGTCTTGTCTCCAGCAGCATCTTCTGTCCGTGGGGGGCCTCAGTGGACAGGGGCTGCTGCTGGGGACCAGCCTCTGTCTGTGGGGAGCTCAGACCCCTCGCGGACAGGGGCTGCTGTCACTCCATGCTGCTGCCTCTGTATCAGAGGCAGCAGCGTGGGATAGCAGGGGGCTCCCTGGGGTTGGGGCCAGAGCGCACTTGCTGCTGGCCCTGCCCCCAGGGACTATATAATAGTCAAGTAACCAGTAGGAATTAATGCAGTTACTCGACTACTCAATTAACTGATATCTAACACTTCTAATCTCTAGTAGTTAAATAATGGTTTAAAGCCTGAAGCATAAGGTTTAGTATCACTTCCAAAATGTTTGTTAGCATTAGCGATTGTATCTGGAGGGTAGAAGCGGAGGAAGAGAAGGGTCTGACAGTTATAGACAGAGAGGAGGCCAGTTACTCATGAACAGGGAAAGAAGGAAAGGAATTAGAATGTGTGGGAAAGAAAAAGTTCTAAGAAATGAATTACAGCCAGTCAAAGAGGGAGCAAAAGCAAAGAGCAATTTGAAATGAATGATAAGCAAGTGGACTTTGCTTGAGCATGAGCCAATGCAGAAGCAAATGCTCCAGTTCTTAAGTCTGACCACAAAGAGGTCATCTTAATGAACTGTAGTAAATATATCTGCACCAATCATCAGAGATAGACATAAATAAAGAATTTTAATACTGATGAAAATAATGCATATAGCCAACAAGAAAAATACTGTGATAAACGTATGTGCTATCTGATCACATATCAGACAAATAAATTGCAACTTTACATGTCAAAGTTTCTTTAGCACAGACACAGCAAAAAGCCAGGGAAAACTCTGTCTAAGCAATGGCGTTACTGATTCTAATGAACTGACTGCAAGCCATGAATATTTAATATCTACTGCTATTTCATAACAGCAGCATTTCTCCATCTTCTTGTTAAAAACCAAATTTTTAAAAATCTTTTTAATTTGAAGCAGACAGCTAATGCAAAATGGTAGCAAAAGATAAACTTCAGTGGCAGTATAATAGCAACATAGACATCTAGGTGCGTTTAGAAGCTAACAAGCAGCAATAATTTATATTTGTGAAGAGGTAAAAGTAATTCTGCCTTTGGGTTAAAAAGTAAAGGGATACCTTTCTCTTGTACATACAAACAACACTTTACAAACTTCTCAAAGAAGTTTATAGACCCAATTGATTATATAAATAAAGACAAAACTTCAACTAAATGGGGAGCCCAGCACTTACTGTTAACTGAAGAACCCAGCATACTTCCATTCTATACACTACATTAAAGCAATGTGAGCTGGAGCAAATACTGGATTTGTGCCTGTTTACTTTTTTACATTGTATAAAAAAGGCCCAACTTTTTTTTCTGATTTGTGGCTTGGTGTTTTATACATACATGTACTCACATATGTATGTACAAGAAAATCAAGATAAACAAGAGCTGAATTTCTAATGGAGAAGAAAAACATGAAAAATACTTCACAGAGAAGCAAAAAGAATAAAACCACTTACGCCTCATTTTAAGATCACCATTAAAGCTTTGAAAGGTCATTGAAAGTCTTCCCACAAAACACAGCAGCACAAAGGCTACATTAGTAAAATGCCAAGACCATGCCATATACTTTAGGTTTGTCATCCACAGTCTCAAGCCTATAAGCTTGTTGAGTCAGGGACCGTTTCCTATTCTGTGTTTACACAATGCATACCACAATAGGGGCCTGGTGTCAATGGGGCCTATAAGTGCTACTGGCATACAAATATTATACAATAATATGACACAGATCAATGCAATAACTTAAGATACAGAACTCATTAATTCTAATAATAGCTTGATTTTGTTTAAAACCACTATTATGAAACTATTATTATCAACATTATTTCTGCTTTTGGTTTAGGTCCATTTTCTTCATCTGTGACTGTCTAGCTGCATTAAGGTGTCATGTGTTACTTACCACACTGTTTATAGCTAGTGGCAAAATGTAATAATAATTGTATTGCATTCTGGCAAAAGCAGCATTACTTGAAAATCTTCTCAAAGGCCATCTGTCATCTCTGCAGATAAAGAAAAGACTTGACATTAGGGACCTAGAGTAGTTAGCAATGCTAGTAAAAAGTGTCAAGCAGTTTGTATTCCTTTTCATTCTTCCCCCATGACAATGTTGGTTAAAGGAGGAAATACTGCAGTCTGAAACGTAATGTGTCATACTCATTTCAGAAAATGTATAATAGATCTTATTGTCAATGAAAAGGGAGCATGCATTCCTGCTTGAATGGGTAACAGTGAAGCCTGTGTTGTCAGTCAGTGGAAGCAGACTACTGTGCCTGTAACACTGTCAGAAAGGAAGTGAATGTTTTATTGGTTTACCTTATACATCATGGCAAAAAAAACAAAACAAAAATAAAAACCCTTATGATGCAGACAAGAGTTTTACAAATAAAACACCTGAAAGTGTTCACCACCAGTAGAAAGTGACAAGCTATATTACTATTCGTCTGTTGTGTCAGAAACCAAAACATGCTGAGAGTCTCTCTTTCTAGTCATTACATAATTGAGCATATTCATCCCCTCAAATAATCTTGACTATTAATGATTCCTTACATACTGAAAGATCACTGCCATTATATGGAAAATACTCTTTTCAGTAAAGCTGAATAAATTAATTCCTTTTGCAAGCAATGTCAGCTAGTTTTAGGAAATCTTAATTGGAATTTGGGATATGTATAAGAACAGATAATTACTTTTGTACAGTGAAACTTGCTGTTCCTGTAAGTAGAAGATAATAGGGACTACAGTATCGTGAATAACTCTCCTGGTCTGGCAACATGACTTAGATAATATTATAAAGCACATTAATAAGAAATTATTAGTTCTGGTTCTTAGTTACATGTAAATCAGTTGTGACTTCAGGGTCACTGATATCTTGCTGAAAATTATACTCTCTTTCTCTCTGTCTCTGTGTAAATCTTCAGTCAGAAAATCCATTTAGCTGAAATAAATGATCTAGCGTAAAACGTAAAAATGGTTTTAATAAACAAAGAGGCTGAATAATGGAACATTACTTAGGGCAGTATTTAAGCATTTCCAGTAATAAAAAGAATCCTCATTCCTTTTTTAAACAGCACTGACTTGATATTAGTATGTTAATGTGCTGCTTTACAAGACGGAACAAAGAATTTGCAGCATATGTGAGTATGTTTTCTTCATGACAAAGGGCACTGAATTTCAGAAACAAAAATAAACTAGAAAAAATTCTATGAACATAGTCTATATCTAATCTCGCAATCTTCTGGTGAATGTTTCAGACAGCCTCTAATATTCAAAAACAACCAAAATCAAGGATGACTAATTTGCATACACTCATATGCAAATTAATATCTGCCCTTTGGATTTTGTTCTTCCCAATGAGAAGGGAGCGAAGTGGCAGCAAATCTGCTTCTAGTACCTTGCTAAAGGACAGTTAATCTTCAGAAAGGCAAATCTGATTGGCTGTGGAGATGGGTATTTGACATCATACATGTTACTCCTGGGGGAATTCTGCTTCACTGCATGCAGGCAGAATTCATATCCCTTGTAGATTTTTATTGTCTCTGCAGAAAATACATTCTGCTGGCGAGGTGCTGAAGTTACACTTTTTACTCACCAGGGGTTGTTGTAGCACCAGAAAAGAGGCAGCTGCTCCTGGTAGAGAGCAGCCAGCTGCAGAGAGGGAGAAGCTCCTGTGCCCCTCACAGTGTCCTGCCTGTAGGGCCAGTTGAGGAAGCATGGGATATGGAGGGATGGATAGAGTGGGACAAACGGTGCTGTTGGGGTATGTGATGGACTGGGGTTCAGAAGGGCAAGTGGGGGACAGACTGTAATGGGGGCTGAATGAAGGGGATACAGATGCACTTGGCAATGGGGGAAGAGGTGCAGGCACACATGGGGATTCAAGGATTCATGGGGATTAGGGAAAGGGTGGCTAATTGGGGGTTCAGGGAGACACAGTGACAGGGGAGATGCAGGGACACTAAGGGAAGATGTTCCTGAATGAACAATAGAGGCTATGGTTCAGAAAAGGTCTGCATGGTGGAGATTCCCCAACACCCTAACAATCCCTCCCTCACTCAAAAAAACCCCTGTTCTATACAACTCCCACCCATACACAACAATCCTCCAGGATCATTCCCGGGCTTTTTCCCACAATTATATCCCTCTCCCTTTGCTCCTCTGACTTCCCAAAACTTTTGCACTGCTTCTGAGGGGTGTGGAAAACATGTTTCTGTACTGTAGTTTAAATGATTTCTCAAAGTTGAATGAATATTCCTAGTAAGGAATTTATTTGTCAAAAAACATTTCTTTAATTTTTTTTGTTATCTGTATTGTTACAGATGTAATTGCTGATAGGTATTGTGAAATAAATTATCAAAATAACTGAAAATGGCATGATTATACTGCATTATTTTAACAAATTCAACATGTAGAATTTTTCAGAATTTTAAATTTTTGTGTGCAGAATTTCCATAGGAGTAACATGTGCATATATCAGACTCCCTTTGCACATCGGAATCAGTGCAACAAATCATGACAAAAAATGAACTATTTTGTCTGATGTCCCCAAAGGGAACACTTATATATTGATTATGATGGTATTTCTACTACAAAGGGATTGGCACTGTTCCTTTTTCTGGCAAATTTATCATTGTAGGTGATAAATATTACCTTCAGTGTACTCTTAAAAATTATCAAGACAAGATTTTAATGCTAAAAATTTTGAAAAGAAGAGACATTTTATCTAAAGGGGTTAGAGAAATACTGTGGGCTAATGACGTCAGTAGAGTTACACAAGGGTTTTATTTGGTCTACTTCAGTCAAAAGGGACACAGTCAATTAAGACTCCAAAATTTATCTTCCCTAAAAAGGAGGGTAAGTTTCATGTAGCATCTAATGCCAACAATCACTGTCTGTACGGCATTGCTTAGAATTTATTTCGTATTAAGCAAGGTAAATGATTGTAAAAATATAGCACCATATGTATGACAGACAGTAGGGATGTGAATATTTAACAGGCTAACTGGTTAACCGAGGGCTGGGCAAGAGTCCTGCCTAGCACTTTCATCTGGCCTGTGGCAGCTCCCAGTCCTGCCGCTAATGCATTGCCTGGGAGCTGGCAGGGAGGCACGTGCCCTTTCAATTGCTTTTATATAAAGGGCTTGCGTCTTTGCCAGCAGCTCCCAGGCAATGTTATAGCAGCCGCAGGGAAGACGCAAGCCCTTTAAATAGCAGGAGTTGAAAAGGCTCACGCCTCCTGGGCGGCTCCCAGGCAACACGTTAGTGGCAGGGTTGGGAGCTGTGAGCCCCTTCTATTGCTTCTATTTAAAGGGCTTTTTCCTGCTTGGGTGGCTGCTACTGAGATGCCTGGGAGCCGCTGGGGAGGCTTTCAACTCCTGCTGTTTAAAGGCACCACCCGTCCTGAGGCCCCACCCCCCTTCTGGGGCGACCCACAAGCACTTTGGAAATTTGTGAAGTGGCCCCCTCTGTCCAGTATGGGCCCGGGTGCCCCACAGGCAGGGGCTGCTCCAGCTGAGACATTGGAGCAGTCTTTGCCTGCAGAAAGGGCAGCTCCCGCCTGGCTGGAGTGGCACCCCAGCTCTCTCTTTAATTGGTTAACCAATTAAATGGGATTTTACATCCTTACTAGGTAGCTTACAGACATGTCTGAACCAGAGAGCTTACAACCCAAGGAGCTCCACTGACTCCACTTTGATTTTGCCTGCACAATTTGCAATGCATAAATGAGATCTAGGGAAACGATGTAAAGAAAAAAAAAAAAGACAAGTGACAGAGTAGCTATGTCTATTAGATATGTTGGTATCTCATTTTTTTAGATTTTTTCAATTTTTCATCTATTTTTGTAACACTTTGCTGAGGAATAGGATTTGCAGGCATCTAAACAAACTGACTGTGTCTCCCTAAAATCCTCAAGATTGGTTTCGGTGGGTTGGGTTTTTCTGAGGGAATATATGAGCTTTTCATAGATTAAAAATTTAAAAAGCAAACAAACTTACCTCACTCAGTCTTTGTTCTGCCAAATGTGTTGAAAATATAGTTCATCTTCCAATTCAGCTCTCTCCAACATAGAGTGCACATTGCCACTTCACTTTCTTGACAATATTTTTCACAGTGCTGCTGTAGTCATGTTGGTCCCAGGATATGAGAGACAACATGGGTGGAGTAATCTCTTTTTCAAGACCAAATGCTGTTTGTTAGTGGAAAGGACAAACTTGCAAGCTCAGAGCTATTCTTCCAGTCATTCCTTGTGAGCCCTTGGGGGACCATCTTTATCCAATGCAGCAGGGAGACACAGATGATCCCCTAGGGACTCACAAGGGAAGGACCAGAGGAAGAGCTCTGTGCTGCTTAAAAGCTTGTCCTTTCCACCAAAAGCAAGCAGCAAGTTCAATAAAAGATATTACATTATCCACCCTCTCTCACCTACTATATTTTACCTTCACTTTACACATCTGCACTATGATACATATAATTGGTATGTCTTTGATAGTCAGTCCCTTATTGGTTCCATAGTTTCACATATGGTTTGGGTTCCAGGTCCCAAGCTCTTCTCCCTATCCCACCATTTAAAGAACATCATCACAACTGTTCTCACTATGTATTCACCAACAAAATATTTCTCTTTTCTTTTCCACTCATATCACAAACAGCTTACTTAAGTACTACAGACTGTATATGCGTCCATCCCCTACCCTCTTGTCATGCTAACTTCAAAAACATTGACCCACAGACTATGAAGAAGGCTTTTAATGTGGCAGAACTTCTTAGTACTTAAGGCATTAGTCTGGGACTTCCCTGCTCTGTTACAAACTTTCTATGTGACCCTGGGCATGTCACTTAGTTTCTCTGTGTCTTAATCCCCCATCATTAAAAGTGGGATAGTAGAGGTGTTGTGAGGATAAATACATTAAGAATAGTGGTGCACTCAGATACTATGGTCATAGGGGCCATATAAGTACCTACAGAACAAATGTGGTAGTATATGATTCAGGCTACCAATAACTAATATAACTGACTGTGCTACAGAAATACACACAAGGAAACACTTGTCCAATTCCCTATGCATCTTTAAATATCCTAACAATATGTATGGTGGTCTGTAATGAATTCTTTATCATCTAATGTTCTGTATCAGCTGAGACCTAAAGCTATAACATTTTTCCTTTTATAAAATTGAAGTCTCGGATACAACACAAATCTCATTTACCCTCCCAAATGATCAAAGAGATATGTATCAAAAGTAGACATTATGATAGGATCCTCACCCAGACCAAGCAAAGAAAGACAACCGCCCTGGCAGCATTTCACATGACAAAATGGAAAACACAGCAAATCAGCATTTCTAGTGCTTTATATCACATGATTTTATAATTCAGACAACTGACTGTCCACAAAAGAACAAACGAGAATAATGGTCTGAAAAGAACATTTATTATTGCATGCAGTTACACACAGTCATAGATAGAGTTATAAACTAAGCAAGGTTTCCACCGAAAGCACACTCCACCTTAAAAAACAACAACAAAACCCTGTAAGATTAATTTTATGAAACATTTTTTATAAAATAACAACAGCATCTATGATAGGCATTTTGGAGTACTCCGCACCCTCCTCCTCCTTGAATTTGTATAAATGTTATTCAAGGTTATTAAACCACTAATTTAGATAGAATTTACTTGAGAATAGTTTGGAGGCCTAGCAGTTATACCACCCCTGTGAACATTAAAATTTGTGCAAGAACCAGGTCCCTTGCACTTCTGAAGCCTGTGAAGTGCTGAACACCTTCAGTTCCCATTCATATAAGTAGGAATTGCAGGTGTTCAGTATGTTGCATTGCCGAAATGACACACTCAGGCCCAGGAAGAGAAATAAGACAGTGCTTTGTTTAGTCAAATTAACCCCATGGGTTAAGGAGTGGCAGTGCTAAGCTCCAAAGTTCCCTATCTTAAAACAGGGAATAATGGGAGGGAGAAACTACTACAGGTTGAACCTCTCTGGCTGGCAACATCCATGGTCCGGCATGATTTTAGTTAGCCAGATGTCCACTTATTATGGGTGAGGCCAAGTTTCCTGCAGCACCAAAAAGCTTATTTACAGCCACCAGTCCTGACTCTCTGCACTGTTATTTAGCTCTAAATTACCCATAACTGTCCTCCAAGAGTTCAGTAAGCAGTAAAAATGTTGGTAATGCTGCTAGACAATACTGACCTCCCTTGGTCCAGCAAATACTCTGGTTTGGCACAAATCACGTCCTAAGTGTGCCGGATTAGAGAGGTTCAACCTGTACAACTATGAAGAGGAACCTCCTCCAGTAAAAAACACCTGTAACAAATTTTGTTTGTGGGTAAAAGTGTTTTTATCCTAGTAAACAAACTCCACATATGTACACACATACATATGCAAAAGCCACCCGTGATCTTGAGTCGAGCTAGAATTTAATTAAAAACAGGAGAAAAGTGTTGTGCTGGCAGTTTTGTTGTAGCAGTGCTATGCACGCTCTGTGCCAGAGATCCTCTAAGAGAATTCTTGGTTGCCAGTTTGGCACCATAACAAGGTTAGCATGCAAGATCACAGAGAGAGAAAGCTAGCTTATGTCATGTATTAGTAGCAAGCACTGGCCAATCAAGGAGTGCCACTGACAAGCTCCCAAGTAATAGCTACAGTACTGGGGTCTTGTTTGCAGGGATTAGAGAGGTTAAAAAAAGACCTTTTCTAAAGGCAAACAGCTTGCAGCAACTCTAATCACAAAGACCGCATAAGAGAGAGGCTGACGATCAGCCATAAATCCTTTTATATCCTGAGTAATTTTTTCATTTTTATATTAACTGTTGCTTGTTAGGTAAAAAGAAGAATTTTTTTTATTTGTTTCTTTTTAAAATTAGCACAGCATTTAGGAGGTATCCATCAATACGGTAGCATGGAATACTTTCCAAGGTGTAAATACAGCAGAAAATACACTTCTCCAAGAAGGAATAGTATAGTCCAACACACTCACCTACATACCCATGTAGCACCAAGTTATCTATGTACACTCCAGCACTTATCTGCTGTTCCATCCCCCTGGAAAAAAACCCTGTAATATTTAAGGTGGCTAAACTTGAGATGTCAACAGATTATATGACAGGAAAGTTCAGAACTTGTAATTAGTTGCTTTCTACATCCAAGTCTCTAAATTATCAGGATAGGACATGAATGTAGACGCAAACAAACAAAAACACAAAAAACATATTCCCAAACAAAACTAAAAGCACAACTAGCAGCTTCTTTTGGTACAAATTTATTTTAGTGTGAGCCATTCAAGGACAGGATTTGGCTGAAATACCCTAAAAGGTATCAAAAGATTTCCAAACTAAAAATCCTAAATTGCTCAGTCACTTAGCTTTTTGTTCTGCATTTCTACGTTGTCTAGCACAACATGGTCCTGGCCCATGAGTAGGGTTCCTAGAGGCTACAGAAGTAAGTGAAACAACAACAACAATGGAAAAGTTGTTACATGGAAATCTGTATGAAGCCTAGATACCAAAAAGAAATAATCAGAAATGTGTACCTCATCAACATGTAGCATTGTATTTGTACTATTATTTGGTTATTGGACATTCTAGCAATGCTTTTATGATTTCATAATAGTACTTTATCAGAGTATTAATTTAAGATTATTAATAGACAGAATATGGATAATTAATGATCACATACACACACCTCCACTCTATTAATCTAACTTTAATCCTGTGGCATTTCTATACCATTAACACAACATGAAGTCATTGTGCAATCTACAGTCTAATCAGAAAAAAAGTCTAAATGCAAATCACTTCTCTGAATCTATTTAAAAGGAATCTGTGCCTAGCCTAACTAGACACTAGAGGTCTCTCTAATACCATCCTTTATTCAGTCATCATTGGTTTTCATTACATTGGAAGAACTGAGAGGTGAGCCTGAGTGAAGGCTCAGACTCAAAATGTCATAATGCAACATCACCATGTCACTATATACAATAATTATATAGGCTTTATAGAGCACTACATGTCATTGAAGCATTGTACAAACATTGACAAAAACAGAAATACAATTTGAGCTTTATAGCAGTTTCCCAACCAGTGTACGCTAAAAAAATGCCCTAATCTTAGATCCTACAGCAAAGTGTAAGAGCAGGGGCACTTGCTCAATTTTGGGTTGTTCCACTAACTGAACCAGTTCTCAGCATAAATTAAAAAAGCCTAATGATCTAATTTATGATGACTACAGTTTTGAATGATCATTCTGGCAGCTAAGGTCATAAAAGATCACTAACCATGCCCCTTTGCCCTTTCCCGCATAGGAACCTGGGAGAGCTTCAAGGTGCTAGGGGGTCTCTGTTCACAGTGTTTTCTCAACCAGGGACCACAAACTAGGAATGTGAATGTTAAACTGGTTAATCAGTGGGGGCTGGAGCAGCCCCTACCTGAATCAGGATGGGGCTACTCCAGCCCCGTGCCCCCCCCTTTAATCAGTTAACCAATATATTTATCCAGTTAACCAATTAAATGGGATTTTACAACCCTACTGGAAACAGGATTCAGGGATCCACCAAGCAGGGTCAGCATTAGACTTGCTGGGGCCTAAGACTGTAGCCCCACTGTCTAGGGCTGAAACTGCCACACCACGGCCTGAAAGCTGGGAGCCTTGCTGCCTGAACTGAAGTTGTAGCCTGAGAACTGAGCTTTGCAGGACCCTGGGCAGTTGCCCTGCTTGCTACCCCATAACTAGGGCCCTTCCAATTTTAATGCCATGAAAAATGTCATGAAATTAGCCCTACCATGAAAAATGATCTCCCAGAAATCATCCAGGCTAGAGAGGAATAGGACTTCTTCCCCTGCTCCGCTGTTGTTAGAGGGATATCAGACCCACCCCCACAAGCAGCACAGAAGTGCTGCAGCAGTCCCAGAGCTGGGCTTCAGGCTCCTGCCTAGGCTTGAGCTACCCAGACTACAGATTGAAGCTAAGGTCTGCAGCTTCTGCCATGGCCCTGGGATGCAATTTCAGATTGAAAAGCCAACCTTTAATGAACTTAAAAACACACACCTCTTTCCATGCTCAGATGAAGACTCCAGTACTTACCCGTTCCTCACCCCTAAGACAGGGAACTGCCATTCATTTCCCATTGTTGTTTTGACTCAGCAGCAATACTTCTGTCGTAATCCATTTCCAAGAGTTGGCAGGGCACCCCTGCTGTTGATAGGTAACTCCCCTTCCCTGAGGGAAAATGCCAGTGGATGCCCTCCACGTCCTACCCCACTCACTACCCTGTGCACCCCTTCAGCTCCCTCCCGCATCCACACCACTCTCTGCTTTGTCCCCGTCCCCCTCCACACTGTCTCTCTCTCTCTCTCTCTCTCTCTCCTGCTTCCCACAGTGCCTATGTCTGTCCAGCCCATGAACCAGTGGTAGCCATTTTGCCTGCGAGATGGCTTCCTCCTGTTGACACCAGGGAGCGCTGATAACAGTAGCAAGAAATGTCTGGCAGTGTTCCCTCCATCTATGTGTGGGATAAGTTTTGTTATGTGCACTGTGGCGTGCGCAGCTGCGAATCACCAACAGAAACAGGTGCTGCTGGCTATGGATGCTGCGCTAATCGGCTGGGCGGCATCTGAATCTCTCCAGGGTGGCCCCCCAAGCACTCAATTTACAGCAAACCCTGCTAGGACAGCGGGCAACCAGAGGCGGGGGGGGGGGGCCCACTGTGGGTAAGGGACACAGTCATGAGTAGCACCTCCCCTTTAGCTCTTCGGGCGGTTAAAACACACCGCAGCGGGCAGCGCTAAGACAGGGCTCAGACTCTCAGACCTACTTGGAGGGCTGCCAGCGCAACGTCCCTCCTCGGCCCAGCCCTCACCGGCCCCGCGCGTGGCAACAACGGCTATTACCGGCTGCTACAGCCACCACCCGCCAGGGCGCTAGCAGCTCTCTAGGCTTTGGCACCCTCGGTCTGCTCCCCCCGCCCCCCAGTCTCCTTTTCAGCTCGCAGGCCCCACCCACTATGGGGCAGCTTATCCAATCACGCAACGAATCAGACTGACGTCAGGACAGATGTTCGCTTCCTTTGCTTATTGGCTGCGGAACGTCCCGCCCCGCCCCGCTGTCTGTTGTTTGTGGGGCGAGCGAAGAAGCGCGCGTGCGCTGGCGGCCCCGGGCAAGGAGGCTGCGCAGGCGCGCTGGGGGGGTGGGGGGAGAGGAGGAGGTAGAGCAGCGGCAGCGAGCAGCGGTGACCGCAGCCTGTGGAGCAGCGGCGCGAGGTGAGCGGGGAGGGGCAGTCCCGTTGCAGGGCTCCTGGCGGGGCGCGCCTGGGCCAGCGTCTTGTAAGCCGAACCGGCTCGGGGGGCGGGGCCGAGGATGCGGTAGGCGGGGCGGGGCCTGTTCGGTTCCGCACCCGGCCGATGCACGTCCCGCCGGTGCCATAGCAGCTCCCCAGGGCTCAGCCCTGTGCAGCGCGGGCTGGCCAAAGAGCGAGCGAAGCGCCTGGCGGGGCCGTGGCAGCAGGACGCACCAGCTCCCGCCCCATTCTCAGCCGCTCCGTGCAGGGGAGAGATCTAAGGTAGCAGCTTTCAACATTACAGAGGCCCACTTGCTCGTCCGGTGAACTGCCCCGTGCCGGGCTAACGGCAGCTTTGGCGCCCGTGGGCAGTGACAACCTCAGTGCTCCGAGCGTAGCTTGCCTGGGAGCAAGGGTTCGAAAGCCTCTCGCCGTTGTGTGTGCAATTCGGGGTTGGGCAATACCGGCTAAGTCACCACCCGCCGCCCTCGGTACAATTTACACCAAACATGGCCAAACCTGTCTTACAGCAGCAGCGGGCTAGTTATTCTTTTGACGTTGTTTTCTCTGTTAGCAGAACGCCTACCAGCAGTCCTGCATCCAGGAGTGGAAAGGTGCTGTTCTACAATGATGAATGCTGACATGGATGGTAGAAGGCCTTTAATTTTCTTCTTAACTAATGTGCTTTAGTGTAATTGCTAATTCTGCTACAAAAGCTGCATTAAAGTGTATGTGGTTTATTGCAGCGGTTGAGGCTGAAAATCAAGTGGAACTGGAAGAAAAAACACGACTTATTAATCAGGTTTTGGAACTGCAGCACACACTCGAAGGTTAGCAGTTTGCCATCTTAGACCATTGCAAATGTTGAGCAGCACGTAAATATTTGTAAGGAAACTGTATTCTGGACAAATACAGACTCCCCTGGCCAAAAGAGCAATCTGAACTACTGTCCATAATCTTTATTTAAGCCAGGGGTGGGGAAACTTTTTTTAGGTTGGGGGCTACTAAACCACAGAAAAATTAGTTGGGGGCTGTACACAAGTGAGAATCACACAAGAAAAACCAAACCCTCACTGACATGGCCCCTGACTGAGGAGGAGAAAGGCACTCCCCATATTCCCTGTGCACACCAGAGCCGGGGGCGGGGAAGGAGGGGGCTTAGGCTAGTAGATTTGGGTGCTCCAGCCCCACGGTGTAAGAGCAAGGAGGCTGGAATGCCAGTGTAGGCTTGCCAATGCTGAGGGGAGCCCTGAGCATTGGGGGCCAGATGCAGCTCCCAGGCCTTAGGTTCCCCCCCCCCCCCCCAAACTAAGCAAATAGGCTGTATCTTATGGTGAATAAGATACATAAACATGATGCGATCATCTGGAAGGTACTTCATTGGCACTAAACACAATATTTTTGTTTGTTTGTATAATGTGGGGTCCAGGCCCACTGATATACTCTTAAATTATTAAAAAAAAAATCAAAGTGGACCTGCTTCAATTTTTCTGTCATAGTATTAATATGCGTGTGAGTGAGCTTATTAATGCTTGGTCAGCAATAGCTAAGTATGATAGCATCTAAAAACTAGGTGAATCACCCAAAATAAATTTGCCATCATACTTAGTCCAGAAATAAAAAAGTGAAGGATAATTAACAAGATGAGATGCTTAGGTATCAAATTTATCTCAGACTGCCATTTTGCAAATAACTTCATTTAGAAAAAGTGTGTTGGATGACACTGTGTGGTGGTATTTCATACCATATTGCATTGTAGTTTTACCATATGTAAACACTCAAATAGAGGTTTAATCTCCCTGGTCCAGCCTGCCTAGGATCTGACCTGTTCCGAATCAGGGAGTTTGCCAAACTGGCAAGGTCAGTGCCAGTTCCAGAGTTCACCTCCATGAGAGGTGTCCTGACTCCAGTCACCTGTGTTTTCCCATGAATTCTCCCACCCAAGAGCATCCACAACAGTAGGGGACAATCTGTAGCCCACTGGGGCTCTGTGTGTGGCTTCTGAGACATTTTGTCTACCATGGCCAGGAGCTGAGTTGCCAAATTCTGCTGTCTTCCTTCCACATAGGTTTTTTCCTTCTGGTATTAAAGTGATGTGCACATAAAAAGAAAGGGCAAGTGAAGTGAGGCGTGTGCTGATTGCACACAATGTTGATTGTGAGAGCTATGCCCTCGCTCTGCATTCAAAGTGGTGCTACAGTTCTTTACTCACCCCACAAATTCTAAGTACGTAAGTGCAGTTAGTAAAACTATCCTATCTTGGGAGACTGTCTTGGTTAAAACAATCTTGCAGCCCACTGAGACAGAAGGCCACTGATGCAGTCCACTCACTAGCCTAGGATGTCTATTGCTGACCCACAGTATCACTGCTGACAAGGGAAGTCTGGATTACAGAGGCTTAACCTATAACTTGATTTGGACGCATCACGTGGCGTGTGTTATGCTTTAAACACAATTTTATTTTTTTTATAGATCTGTCAGCACGAGTAGATGCTGTCAAAGAAGAAAACCTGAAACTGAAATCAGAAAATCAAGTTCTTGGACAATATATAGAAAATCTCATGTCTGCATCTAGTGTTTTCCAGACAACTGACACAAAAAGCAAACGAAAGTAAGGGGTGGATTCCTAGATTACGTCATTGTATTGCTGCTTTTTCTGTTTTAATTGAAATACTTAGTTTGTCGCTTTGCTGGATATTTGAAGATTAATGGCAATTAGACAGACTTAAGAACACTATCAGACAACTGGAACTATGAGTTTGTGTACTGTTAGCCTTTAAGCAATGTGCAAATGTAACAGACTTTAACTAGACTTGCATATTTGTTTCAGAAATCAACAATGGCATGTCTTGTGAAAACTGGATTCAGTTTGTCAGGTTCAGTAAATACATTTGACAGTCAACTACTTTGAAGATTTTAGAATAGTGTCTTGATTAACAGAAAAATACGTTTGTAAAACAGTGTTGAAACCTTACTTTCAATGAATACAAACCTATTTTGCACCACCACCTCTTCAGTTGAAAAATAATTTTTAGGTATGTGTAGAACACTGTCACTACTCCTTGACCAGTGATATAAAAAAAATACTTAACAGGTTAAGGATTTTCATGAACTAGTAGAGATGGGACTACTCTGCAGGGTTTTAATGACTTGCTTGTTCTTGACAAACTGAAGATAAAATTCTGTAAAGATTTTTTTTTTTTTTTTTTACGGAATGCTGAATTACTGTGACTGTTTACAACTGGTATACATACCTTGCAAACTTCAAACCAGTTTTTCCCTCCCAACTGCCAGCACTCCAAAAATGTCAGATTGCGTTATCTTTAAAAGCAGGTTGTTACATATGAATGATCATGAAAAAGCTTGAATTGTAGTCTTGATAGAAACAATAACCTTCAAACAGCTATTCATCCTACTTTGAAGAATTTGCACTGAGGAACTGAAGATTATATCTTCAGGACCTGTTTTTCCCCCCTTTCTGCTGCTTGTTCCCTTTTTTTTCCTGGCATGAGAACATGTGCTGTACCTATTGAGGCACAGCAACAGTGCAAAAGATGTAGTCCAGGAAGGGTACTAGAACAAATGACTTCAGAGCCACATTGCCTCATTCTGGGCTGGTGCAGGCCCCAGCCTAAAAGAATAAAAGGCTGGGGAATCCTGTAACTTCCAGTTATGTTCCCTGACTACTACTGAGCTCATTCAGCCTAGAATTGCTACAGTGCAAAACACTGGCTACGCTACCCTACCCTACCCTCTCATCCTGCACCAGTCCTAAGGTGGTGTAAGGGAATACACCTCACACAGGAACTGTCCTAGGCCTTGTTTACACTGGAAATGTAGCTCAGTGTATGTAGATATGTCTCCTACCACTATCAGTTTTTTTTTCTGTTGGCATAACACCATTCCCTTGAATGATATTAGCGCTCTCAATATAACTATTCACATAAGCATAGATGCTTCTATTAGGGATGTTAAATTTTGATTGTATCGACTATTTGACTAGTCAATTAAATTTACATCAACTATTTGATTAGTTGATAAGGGCACCTCCACCTTCAAAGTACAGAAATAGCCCCAGGGCTGTTGCTACACTTCAAAGGTGAAAGTGCTGCAGGGAACACAGGGCCAGCAGGGAACTCAAGTAGTCCCCCACTGGCCCTGTGCTCCCCACAGCATTTATAAGCAGCAGCGCCATGTGGAGCCTGGGGTCAGCTGGGGACTCCCCCACTGACCCTGGGCTCTGTGCGGTGCTGCTGCTTTGAAACACTGCAGGGAGCCCAGTGTCAGGCTCCACGTGGTGTTTCAAAGTGGCAGTGCTGCACAGAGCCCAGGGTTAGTGTGGGAGTCCCCAGTTGATTCTGGGCTCAGTGTGATGCTGCTGCTTTGAAGCATCCCCTCCTGTTTTCTCTCTCTTCTCCCCCCCCCCCCTCCACACACCTTGTTGCCTCTCTCTGATATAGGCAGCAAGTGGGGGGAGGGGAGGGAGGAAATGACTAGTTCACTACTGGGTTGACTATTTGACTAGTCTTTCACATCCCTAGCTTCTATATTGGGAGCTTTGCTAGCATAGCTAGGTTGTTTTTTCACACCCTTAATTATTGGCTATATTGACAAATTTTTGTAGTGTAGATATGTCCCTTGATGCCCCTGTGCCACTGGAGCAGTGTGCAGGTGCCAAAAGCTAGCTGTCTCATACATAATTTGATGCCTGACCAACCTCATTACACTGATTTCTATTGCCACAGGTAGCAACTTCCAGTTCCTGCACTAATACATTTCCATGTTTTCAGAAAGAGGCAGAAATTGGTAGTGATCTGTGTCTGGGATGTTTTTTGGCTACACTAGTAGTTGAATGCAGTGGACTGGTTTATGTGACCTTTCAGCCACTGTTCAATATCCTGGTGTAGGTGTGTTAAACGATCTGCTGTTACTGGGATTGGGGCTGTAACAAAGGTCAGTAAAGTCTTTACAAATGTTTCTAGTATACTTCAGTATTAATAGTGAAAAAGCAAAAGGTACATGGCAGTAAGATTTCATTTATCAGTATGGAAAGTTCCACATCTCTCCCAACTGTGTCGATCAAGCTAGTTGATGTGCTGTGGTTTTTATAAATGTTAATTAAAACATCTTTTCTGTAATGGAAATCACTTTTCCCATATTAAGTAAAGTAAAATGTGTTATTGTTAAGGCTGTATTTCATCACTTCTGTGAAGTCTGTAAAATAAAAAATTATGGTTTGGTGAGTGGGTACATCCATAAAGAGTTAAACCAGTCTCAGATGGCTTTCTTGACAGCTAAAAATCAATAACAGCAGAGTGGTGACATACAAGACCACATTCATGCAAGGAAGAATGTTCAGGCCTTTGTCCCTTCCCCCACTGTTTTAAAAAAAAAATTACAACTGCAGGCTGTGCACAATTTTAGATGGGTGCAGGTGGCATACTAAGTGAAGCTTCTAATTCAGATACTAAGTCAGGGCTCTGGTTGCAACAAGGTTAAATGCATAGAGTGAATAGGATGTAAGCTAGCTAGAGCTTTTACCCAAGTGCATGGCCAACATACTGTGAGTCCTATAAATCCTTAATTTTAAACTTCCATATGATTTATCTGTCCCCTTTGTGCTTATTGAACACCTGGTGTGTACTCAAGTATTGGTAGCAAGTAGGATTCATCTCCTAGCTAATGACTTAACTAAGGGGTGTTCAGGTATAAATCAGCGTCCATTTACCTTTTTAAACAAATTTTGCTCCTTTCTGTGTCTTATAACTTAAGGGGAGAGAAGGTAACAGTATCTCAAATGTAACAGAAGATCCACCATTGTCAGCTGGTAATGAAGTATGCACTTGTTAGACTTGAGCCACTTTCCTAAAATCATGGAGTAATCTTAATCACGTTTTGTATTAATGTAAGATTGGATAATGTTTTAGCCATATGTATATAGAATAGTCATTTCACCTGTAAACATTTTGCTTCCCACTACTGTGGCCTTTTAGCTTACCAACATTTTAAAATTGTGTTGTATTTCTGGTTTTGCATTTAATAAAAGATGGATTTGTCTCAGTTGGTTTCTTAGAACGTTTTACAGATGTGTTGGGAGCTAAGTAGGGATGTGAATGGTAACCAGTTAATGGGTAAGTAACCGATGGGAGCTGGAGCAGCTTCCTGCAGACATGGGCAGGAGGCTGCTCAAGCTTGGTGAAGCTCACTGCAGGCAGGGAATGCTCCAACCTGGCAGGAGTGTCCTGCACTGCAGTGCCCTCCCTTCCCCCCTGCTCACCTCTGTTTAAGTGGTTAGCCAGTTAAAGTTGAAACTGGTTAACTTATTAAATAGGATTTTACATCCCTAGAACTGAGGCTCTTTTAAACATGTGAAAGGGCTACACAAATATTATTTGCACAGTAGTCATGGTAAATATTTGCTAACCACACTGAGTATAAAATATTTTTCAGCAAGTTATTGGCACTGATTGTCTCTAGGAACTAACTAAGTTTATGCATAGGTATCAGGTGAAGCTAATCAGCATTAGAAAATTAATTCACTTCTTTCCCTCAACTTTCAGTCAGAATAATTAATCCAATTGTTACATATTTTGAAGCATGTGTTTATGGATTTGTTTGTGCAAAATTAAGTCATACTTCCTGATTACAGGTACCAAATTTTGCATAAACAGTCCTACCACTTAAGTTATCTAAATGCACTGCTTTACACTAGAACATGGTGGGTGAAAGATTTAAATTTTTTTTTTGCTAATAAAAAAGCCATGACTTTAGAGTTCATAAAAATATTTGCTAACAATTAAAAGTTCCCTATTCAACTGTCATTTTAGTGACAAGAATATTTTTACTGTTACAAATCAAACATTCAAATTCATTATGAAAAGAGTAATGGAAGCTTTCAGTTTGATTCAAATTTACCATGTATGGTAATGTTTCAAGAAAATGAATGTTTGAAGTTGAAATTTTACAAATTTAAAACTATTTTTACTTCTTTTGCAAGCACATTAACAAATTGACATTTAATTTTTTGGACTTTCCTATAAGTGTAATTTATGCAAAGTGACTTTGCCTGGTCAACTACAGGCCTCACCTACTAGTAAGCTCTATCTCTGCCAGAAGGAAGAAAAAACTTTTGCATTGCTGTATGATCTTTTGCACTACTTAGTCTGTGCTCTAAACACTACATAAGGGTAGTGAAAAGGCCCAATCCTATGCCATTAACTACAGTGGACTTAGACCCAGAACAGCTGTCAAACTGGAAAGTGTATATCAAAGTTTTGGGCATCTTAAAAAAAACCACACTGAGAACCTATTCAATACTGAAGTGTGGACACCAGCAAAATCCTTAAAACCCCTGTTAGCTCTGAAGTCTTGCACTTTGCTTAAAGTATCTATTTATACAGGGTCTTAAGCTACAGCTTTGAACACTATAGGGCTAGTATACACTAGAAGTGCTACAATAAGACAGCTGTGCCACTGTAGTATGTCAGGGGAAGATGCTTTATGTCAACAGAAAAGTGCTCTCCGGTTGGCAGAATAAAACCACCTCTGCAAGAGGTGGTAGCTATGCAGGCAGGAGATGCTATTCTGATAAAGCACTACACATCAATGCTTAGGTTGCTCTAACTCATGTTGCTCAAGAGGGTGGCTTTGCCAGAGAAGCTTAATCTTGGTTTTTCTAAGAGCTACATCTCTCTTTCAAATAATTAATCTCTACATTGAGCCTTTGGGATTCTGGTTCTCTCTAAAGGAATAAAAATTGAGGTAACAGAGCCTGAAGACTTTGCATTGGAGGCAGGGGGGAAGAATCTCTTTCTCTCCTCCCCCCCCCCCATCCTGTAACCTCAGTGGCTAGTTTGTGAATCCCCACCTCACTTCCAGAATGTTTAGAGGCTGTCAGTTGTTAGCAGCTATGCTGCATCTGAGGGAAGAAAGCTGGTTATCTTGAAAGCCTTGGACTATGAAGCAGATTTTAGGCTGGTAATGCTTTGGTCCTGAAAATAGGTATTAGCAAAATCTGGCTGATATTCTTTTCTTGTCCCACATACAATACCACCTCTCTTGATTGAGAGGGGGATTTCTTTTGTATTACAACTAATTCCTGGCAGTAAGAAGGAAAAGTATCTCTGTAATCCCCTAGTCCAAATCCAAATGCCCAGAAGAAAGCTACCTACCATCTTGTAAGTTTATTTTAAAACTCTGGTAACTTTATATTTATCCATACAAAAGCACCAACTTTGAGTTTTGGTATATCCTACTTTACTATTCTCCAGGCCAAAGTGCTTGTTTGGGGTTGTTTCTGAGAAAAGGAGGGAGTATTAGAAAGGAGACTGTCCTTTAGCCAGTCAGAGCATAGGCTTTCCTAATGATGCATTGCAGAGTAAGCATTTCACTTGTGAAATTAAAAAGGGAAGGCTTTTGAATACACTTAAATCTTCTAGGAGGTGATACTTCATCCTGCCCAAGCAGGGGCAAGACACTTAATGGGAAACTGAGAACTGTTGGAGACAGATGACCCTCTATTATCTGAAGGGCTAGAGATCTCAGGAGAAGCTCACACCTTGATGGTAGCCACAGTACAATGAATAAAGCCATCCAGAGCAGGTTAGTGTATGCAACCATCTCAGTGCAGACCTCACCAATGTGTAAGATGAGTGGGAAATTTTCTCCCTAATGCTATGGAGAACTTGGCCTTCCCCAGTGATTCAGGCCTTCAACAGATTTATAAGCAGTAGGGATGGGGATCCCATGCTCAGGCAGAAGCTATCAAGACTAATCACCTCTTCCTGTTAATCCCCAATCTTAGTGAAGTAAGATTACTTGCTTTCTGCTGAACCAGCTCAGCATTGATAAGACTTTTCCTGCTCAGCTAGTTCAACGTGGATCTTGGCCACACACAAGCCAGAAACTTCACCTTTGGCCTAGATGAATGTGTCGTGGACAAAGGGTCAAGCAATGGGGATAGTTATTTTCTGCTTCCCCTTTCAGTGGGTGAGGGGATAATGGGAGAAAGGAGGATAGGGAATGAACAGAAAGAGATACTGCTCCATAAAACTTCCTTAGAAATCCATGAGAATGTTTTGAAGGAAGTAGTTTTAGAGGCATAAACACTTCAGACCATAAAGAAAATAAGAAACTTAGTTTAAAATCTTAAATCCTGTGAAGGGGACTTTGTTGTAAAAGAAGGAACTAGAGTCTAAAATCCATACAAGTTTCTAAGAAAAAGTAAGTAGATTTTTAAACAGCAAAAATGAATGGCTGGAATAGTGAAGGGGATAGCAGCATGTGAAAGTCAGTCCCTCATTCACTACTTCAGGGTAAAAAATTCTGCAGGGAGTTGTCAGACTCAGCTTAGAAAGTCGAGATCCTAGTAATGAAAATTCTAGCATAAATTCTCATTGCAAAGACAAAATCCAGTTATTTAAATAATTCAGAAATCTCTGGTTTTAAAGACTTTTGTGGTGCGTGTAATTATTGCAACTATATTGTGTTTAATGTTTTAGTATAAGATAGAAGCAAAAAAATTTCTTTTGGATATACTGTTTTAGATCCCAGTATAAAGTGTCCTTGTGACTTACTATCACTTAAAGACTCAACTCTTCAAAATTCTTGTCTGTAAAACCAGTGCTTTTTTTGTGACAGTACTGCCTGGAATGGCGTACCGTCACCTATTTTCCCAGCCCACAGAAAGGGAATGGGATTTCCCCCGCACATACCAACACCTGTTTTCCTGGGGCGGCTTGGCTCCTGACAGAAGCCTGCTTGGGACGTGTGGCGTTTTTTCTTCTGTCTCCCAGCATGGTGCTGTGGCTCTTAAAGGGGCTGTGACTGAATTTTGGCCCCCCCAGCACGTTTTTTTTTTGGTTTGGCTCAACAACTTTTCGAGTTTTCCTTCTTTTTTTTTTTTCTTCACTCCAACAAGTTTGCCCCAGAGTACCGGCACCTTTTTTCTTGCAAAAAAAGCACTGTGTAAGATTAATACATTTCATGCTGAGCATAAAAGATAGTACTAAATATTTATTTTCAAGAGGCAATGTACACTAATCAAATATTTTGTCAACCAGGATTAGGCCATTCTGGCTAGGAACATGAGAACTATAAAAATTTGAAAAAGTCACCTGTACAGCATTTTACTTCAGTAGATGTGAATTCTCTGCATTCAAATGTAAAACATGCTACACTATTAACTGTGTTTCTACGAATGTTACGTTGTCAAATAAATTACTGGAATAAATGCCTGGAGTGAACATGACCATAAACATAACATATAAAGGTAGATCATGACAAAGTTGTGTTGCTAGCACTGAACATTTATAATACAAAAACAACTACTGTTAATTCTGCACAGGAAAAATGTGACTGGCCATTTCTCTAGGGCTCTGAACTATTAGCAATGCTACATTTCATTTCAGCTGAAGGAAAGCAGCTGATTTGTGCTACAACTGAAAAAATACTATTGCATTTAATATTCATTTTTCAAAAAAATGTTTAGTGCCAAAATGACCTTCAAACAAATATGAACTCATTAATTTCTAAAAATATTAATCTTTTAAATCAGATGGTCAAATTGCCATTTTTACTTTTATTCTAAATTGAAACCCCATCTAACTCTTCATAGATAGCATTTTTCCTCAAAAAAAAGGGGGGGGGTTGGGAAGATCAAGGAGGTTGGACAATGGAAGCAGGAGGCTATGTACTGGTAAGTCCATTTCCCCCCCCTTTAAGTCTCAAAGTAACTTGCATGCTGTCAGGCACACCAAAATGGCATGCCAAATCTCTATAATCAGGAACTAAAAATAATAGTTGGAAATAATTCAGTCCTTTCGTACTCTTCTTTTACGTACTGATTTCATTGGACCATCTCCCGATCCTGTGCTTTCATCAGCTTCTTTCATCTGGAATAGAAAATTTTGGTTTAACTTTATCAAAATGGCAATCTAAATGACAATAATGAAAGTTATTTTCCTTAGCCCAATCATATTGTCTATGGATAAAATACAACATGGCAAATGTTACAAAATGCAGAATAGGCAGCTCCCTTTTCTCAGCCCTAAATAGTCTTAATTTCCTGTCCTATAAACAGCATATAAAACATGAGTATAAACTGGTTTTATCCTCAAAAACTTCTTTACTTTTTTAAGGCAAAGAAAAGTATCTAAAGCAACAACTTCATTTGCAGAGTCACATGAATGCAAAAGTACAGTACAGTCTGCACTCATTCTACCCATCATTTCTTAGTCTCGAGGTTTTGGGTACTCCACAGCTCCATTGCTCTGTGAAACTGAAAGTGAACAACATGGGACTGTCTAAACCAGGCATCTGACTTAATGTGCTTCCCAATTTGAACACAGGTAATTACTGTATCAGAAGTCTTAAGAGAAAATTCCTGCATGGGCCAATGTATTGCAATCCTGTTTTGCTGCGCCATCCAATGGCAGGCCTGTCATTTTTAATTTAAAATTCCTGAGCCATACCACTGCCTTAGCATTGGCACAATCAACTTTTTGAGAAATCTGAATTAGAGATCAACAGCTAGTCGTAACTAGGGATGTAAGCTACAAGCCGACTATCCTATTAGCAAATGCTTATCAGATAGTTGACTAGTGACTCGACTAGTCGCTTCGCCCTCCACCCTTGCTGTCTCTACCAGAAAGAGGCAGCAGGGGAGGAGGGAAGCAGGATCTGGTGCTGGGGGGACCAGTTCCCCCCAGCACTGTCTCTCTGGGAAGTAGGGGCAGGGGTGCAGAAGGGAACTGGTGGTGTTTCTACATTTCAAAGGTGGAAGAAGCTGGGCTTTTTCTACATTTCAAAAGCAGAAAAGCTGCAAGGAGCCTGAGGCAAGCTGGGGACTCAAACAGTCCCCCACTGGCCCCACACTCCCTGCTGCCTTTTTTTTTTTTTTTTTTTAAATGTTCAAGAGTCCCGGAAGGGATCTTGTACATTTCAAAAGCAAAGCACCACGGGGCCAACGGGGACCTGTTTGAGTCCCCTGCTGGCTGTGCTCCCCACGGCGCTTCCACCTTTGAAATGTAGCAAGAGCTGACAGGGCTTTTGCTACATGTCAAAGGCAGAAGTGCCCTTATTGACTAATCGAATAGTCGATGCAAATTACATGGACTATTTGATTAGTTGATTAATCTAAATTTAAAATCCTTAGTCAATTATAAAATAAATGTTTGCATATCCTGGTAATTACTGAATTAAAAATACTTCAATATTTCTTATTTTTTTGCATCTTAAAGTCTTCCAAAATAAGGCATTAAGAGATTTTTTGCCTGCCGAAACATCCAAAACACATTTTCAAAACTGCTAGAAGAGTTGCTAACTATGCCAAACCTTACTCTTCTTTCAATCTCTCTGGCACAAACCCTGCCAACACCATTATGTTCTTTAGAAGGCTATATGTTTTAAAATACTATTACACCAGGCAAACTCAGTGGAGGAAAGAGTTTTTTTTCCAAAACACAACAGATTGCTTCCCAACACATTTACAAAGTTTCTGCTGGACCTAACGGGAAGGTGTGTAACCAAAGATTTTACAGGCCTATCCAATTCTAATGCCTGAAGTATTAAATAATAAAATAAATTAAACTAATATACAGAGAAAACATCCAGATAAATTCACAAGCAACCCATTTATGGATAAATTGGAGGGAGAGAGAAGAATGTAGTCACTATCTCCTGTAAAACGAGATACTTCCATGGAACAATCAAATTCCTGTTTTTGCCACTGTGCTTATTTGCAAATCTTATTTGCTGTTCTAGAGTAACTCACCTCATCCTCTGAACCAGATTTATTTGATTTGTCGCCTTCTTCCTGACTTCCCTCTGCAGCTTCATTCTCCTCTTCATCATCATTTTTATCTTCACCTTCACCCTCACCTTCTAGAGCAGATATTAACAATGAGTCAGTAGATAGGCTATTTTATGCAAAGGTAAGAGAGAAAACCAAATAAAATTTGAAATTGGTGTGTATTGTAACAGACTATTTTATATGCCATGGTTCAGACTAACATAAGAGGAGGTTACTCACCTGTGCAGTAACTGACATTCTTTGAGATGAGTGTCCCCGTTGGTGCTCCACATCAGGTTGGTGTGCTGCCACCAAGCCTTGGATCAGAGTCTTCAAAGCAGTATTTCTGGGGCTGTGCATGTGTGTGCTTTTAGCCGTGCACTGCTTCTGTGCAGGCATCGTGCATGTGTGACCCCCTTCCCCCCCCCCCCCCCCCGGTTCCTTCTCCACCCTGGAACAAAACCCTTTGAGGAAGCCAGAATTCCAAAGTAGAGGGGAGGAAAAAAAGGGTTGTGGAGCATCCACAGGGACACTCATCTCAAAGGACATCAGTTACTGCACAGGTGAGTAACCTCCTCCTCTTGGAGAGAGGTTCCCGTGGGTGCTCCACATCAGATGGCTACAAAGCTGTATCATTCTAAGGAGGTAAGGACTTTGGATCTGGCATGAATGCCATAGACAGGACCACCTTGGAGAATTTCAGGTTAGACAAAGGTCCTTGAATAAGTGCATAGTGCTTTGCCAATGTATGGTCTGATGACCAGGTATCAGCTGTGCAAATATCCATGATGGGGACCTTATGTAGGAACGCTATTGAGGTAGACATGGCTCTAGCTGAATGTACTTGTAGGCTGTTAGAAGGATTAGCATATGATAAGGAGTAACAAAGTCTAATACAGTCCGAAATCCAGTGGGAGAGTCTTTGGGTTGAAATGGATTGATCCTTATTGCGATTTGCTATAGACACAAAATCTAGGAGAAGATGTGAAAGGCCTAGTGTGCTGTAAATAAAAGGAAATTGCTCTGTGTAAATCAAGTGCATGCATCTTTGATTCAAATGAGTTAGCGTGGGGTTTGGGAAAAAATGCAGAGAGATGCATGGTCTGATTGAGGTTGGAAGGATGACCGTTTCTTAGGTAGGAACTTGGGGTGGGTATGTAGGGTCACTTTGTCTTTGAAAAAGTTGGCATATGGAGAGTGCCATCAGCGCTGCAATTTCTCCTACCCATCTAGCTGACATAATGGTGACGAGAAATGCTGTTTTCATAGACAAGTGCAAAAGAGAACTAGTGGCCATTGGTTCAAATGGGGTCCGAATAAAGTGTGTTTAAAACAAGGCGGAGATCCCAAAGGGCCGCTGGTGGAGCCACATCTGGATAAAATGCTTGCAGTCTTTTCAGGAACCTGTTAGTGAGGAGATGTGCAAGTATCAAAGAGGAGTCAATCTTGAGGTGGAAGGTTGTTATAGCAGCTAGGGATGTAAGAGACTAGTCAACTATTCACTTCCTCCCCCCTTGCTGTGTCTGTATTAGAGGCAGCAAGGGGAGAGCGCAGGAACCAGTGCTGGAGGGGGTGGGGGGGAGCCAGCTTAAAAACCAGTTCTGCCAGCACCGTCTCCGTGGGAGGGCAGGGGAGGCAGAGGCGCAGTAGGGAAAATGGCATGAGCGGGGACTGGAGCAGTCTTTGCTCACGCTGGGTCCTAACTGATGCGCCTTTGCCCGTGGGGCTCTTACTACATTTAAAAGGTAGAGGCACAGCAGAGATAGAGCCCCCCCCCCACTGATTATTTACGTAGTTGATAGAAATTCCATCGACTATTCAATTAGCTGATTAATTGAAATTTAACATCCCTAACAGTAGCAAGGTGAACCTTGATGGAACTTAAGGCTAGGCCAGTTTAAGGTGAAACAAGTAGTTGAAAATAAAGAGTAAAAAAGATGGGGGAGGGGGCACGACCTGACAGTGAGCATCATACAGAGAATCTATTCCATTTTTTAAAGCAAGTCTTAGGAGTGCTCTGCACTCTACTGTGTAACAGAACTTATTGCGCTTGTTGTGAACACTCTAGCTCTTGTATAGAAAACCACTGAGGAGCCAAGCTTTCAAGTTCAGCATACATAGGTTGGGATGACTGGTCTGGGTTCCAGATTGGAAGAGGATATCCAGGCTGTGTGGGAAGGAGATTGGTGGTATGTGGGACATCCTGGTCAGGAAGGGAAACCAAGGTTGTCATGGCTAAGATAGTGCTATTAGAATTAAGTGTGCTTTGTCTCTCCTGGCCTTGTGGATGACTTTTGTTCATAAGAGAAGGCATAGAGGAGGTGAAATTAACAATTGATTAAGAAGGCATCTCCCAGGTAACCCAGGTTCAGCTGCCACTTGTGTTCAGTGGGAAGGGCCCCGCTGAGGGCATTGGATGTCATGTTGAGGTTGCCTGGAAGGTGTACAACAGCTATCTTTATACCGTGTTTTAGACACCAGTTCCAAAGGGCAATTGCTTCTGTGCATAGGGCATGGTATCAAGCTCTGCCCTGACGATTTATATAAAAAAATTTCTGCAATATTGTCTGTATAAAGTCTTAGATGATTGTTGCTGATGACTGAAAGGAATCTCTTGCATGCAGAGCTTACCACACAAAGTTCTGGGATGTTTACGTGGAGGTTCCTGTCCTTGCTGGACCACATTCCCTGAGCCATACAATGTCACAAATGTGTGCCCCATCCTGTGAGGGATGCATCTGTCATCATGGAAATGGAGGGTTCTGATGTGAGGAATGGGATGCTGGAGCAAAGTTTTTGTGGTATTGTCCACCAATGAAGGGATTTCTTTACTGCTGGTGGAATGGAGAAGGATTTGGATAATGGGTGTACATTGGGTTTATAGACTCTTCTGAGCCAGCCCTAAATACCCCTCATATAAAGACAAGTGTTGACCACAAAGCTGCACGCTGCCATGTGGCCCAAGAGTTGAAGGCAATTGTGGGTTGTAACTCTGGGAATAGACTGTAACATTTGTACCAAGGCCACTATTTTGTGGCAATGGTCTGTGGGAAAGGAAACAATGGCACTTATGGAATCGAGGTAAAGTCCTATAAATTGAATCTTTTGCATAGGGGTCAAAGCTGCTTTGATTTAGTTTATCTGCAGTCCCAGGTGTTAGAATACGTGTCCAATGGCTGACAGTGATTGCAGAGAGTTGGCTTTGAGAAGGTAGTCATTCAGGTAAGGAAACACGATGACACTTTGTTTTTGCAGGTATGCTGTAACAACTGAAAGGACCTTTGAAAAGAATCTTGAAGCCATAGAAAGGCCAAATAGCAGGACCTTGTACTAGTAATGCTGTGCACTTAAAAAAAAAAATCAGAGAAATCATCTGTGAGCTTGATGGATGGAAATATGAAAGTATGCATCTTTCAAGTCAAGGGACGAAAACCACTCACCTTGGTCCAACACTGGTATAATAGTAGCAAGCATCACTATCTTGAACTTATACTTCTTAACAAATTCGTTCACTGCTAGCAAATCTAGGATGGGTCACCATCCTCCCAACTTCTTCTCTGTGAGGAAATAATGGCAATAAAAACCTTTCCCCTTAAACTGTGTAGGGAGTATTTCAATCGTCCTGAGGTGAAGGAGATGTTTAACTTCCTGTTGGAAAAGATTTTCATGAGAGTGGTCTCTGAAGGAGGGATGGGAAGGGGGTATACACATAAAGGGAATAATATATCCTTGTTTAATTATTTGGAGGACCCATCTCTCAGAGGTTATTCATTGCCAGTTGTTAAAAAAAATGGAAATGCTGAAACAATTTAAGAAACAAAGATGGCGTTGGAATAGATGAGGGGTTCTCTCAACCCTCGACATGTTGTTCAAATTTGCTTACTCGATTGTTGTGATTCTTGCAAATTGTTAGGGGGCGGATGTCATCATTTATTTCTGCCTCTGTTATGGTTTGTTGATGCTGGTCTTGTCTGTCATATTGTTCGTGTACTGGGGATATCGGGGCCTAGAGTATGACTGATACTTACTATTGTTTCCTTCTAGGTGCCAGATTGTGGATGCCTAGAAGGCCTGAGCATTGGCAATAGAATTTTTCATGGAGTGCAGCACTTTGTTAGTGTTGTCTGCAAAAAGCTTCTGTCCATCAAATGGGAGATCTACAGTGGACTGAATTTCCCTGGGGAAGGAGGGAAACCAGGAGGCTTTTCTCATTATGGCCGCCGTGTCAGCAGCATCTAGGGCAGCTCGTAGAACCGTCCTTGAGATTGTATGGCCCTCAGCAATTACGGTCCTAAAACGGTTGTTTCTTAATGATTTCAGACGTTTCTGAAGCAAAAACAAATTTGTGTGGTCTTAATAGAGCAGCGTAGTCTGCCACTTGAAATTGTAGTGTTGAGGACATATACACCTTGCAACCAAACAAATTGAGCCTCTTGCTGTCACGATCTGATGGTGTGGATCTAAAATGCTGCTGTTTATTTTTTTGATGGGCAGCTTCTACCACCAATGAATTAGGCACAGGGTGAGTAAAAAGAAACTCAGACTCCTTAGGTGGAACATAATATTTTTTGCCGGCTCTCCTACAAGTGGGGGTAGCTGTTGCAGGAGCTTGCCAAATCGTTTTTGCTGGCTCCATGATTGCCAGATTAATTGGTAATGCGATCTTAGAAGATGTCACAGATTGCAGAATGTCGGTTAACTCGTGTTGGTTTTCGGTAACTTACTGAAGGGGAATGTTCAGTTCTTCAGACATGCATTTAAAAAAGTCCTGAAAATGTGTAAAATCATCTGCGGTAATAGGCGGAGAAGGCATGACTGCTCTATCTGGTGAGGAGGATTCATTCATGTCTAGTGATGGGTCAGAATAGTTGCCTTCTAGAGCTTGCTGTCACTGAGGAAATGGAGACTGGTGACGGGGAATGCTGTGGTACACTATGTTCTTTATGAGTGTATTGATGTCTGTGTCGAGATTGCCAGGGGCTCCAGTATTGCCATTGCAGTTCTGAGATGTGGGGGTGGCATCCAGGGATTACCGTACCATGGTGGCATGCTTCTATGGAGTGTGGCGAAGGAGTTGTGGCAGAGTAGATGGAATATTAAGTGGGAGGAGAATTGTTTGGAGGGAAAAAAAATGATGTCCACAGCCTCCTCAGAGTCACTAGAAAATCTCTCAAGTGAGATAGTTGGTTGTAATACTGGAGTACTGGGAGAGCAATCAGTACCAAGAAAAGGCAAGTTAAATCTAGAGGAAACCATAAGGTCTCTATGTTGCATATACTGCAGTGCTGGTGTTGATGGTGCCGTGGTTGGCTGCGCCGATACTATTTGTAGTGCAGGATGGTGTCTTGGCACCGAGTGGTCAGGTGATGTAGTTGGTGCCATCACAGTGCCAGATGGCACACACAGCACTGGGATTGCTTGAGGTGCTGGCAAAATAATGTCGTGCAGGATGGTGCTGTGACAGACGATGCAGACAGAGAAAGCAGGCAACTTAAAGCCTGAGGCTTCAGTGTGGGGTTTTGAGCGACCTGCTTTACTGGCAGTGCTGGACAAGCCTGGTGCATTGTAGGTGCTGAGACGCGGTGCTGCTGTCGCTCTCTTCACTGTAGGCGTTGGTGAAGGTAGTTCAGGTGCCAGAGCCTCCTGAGGCAAGGAAGAAGCTTACCTTTTCACAGGCTTTTTGTCTTTTTGCATCTGTGGCTTCTCACACTGCTGACCTGGATCAGAGACTGGTCTTAACGATTTTGAGAGGTGTATTAGTATGAGATGTAAGTCTCTGTCTCACCACACTCTGGACTTCAGGTTTGTGCAATAGGGGCACTTTTGAGAAACATGGACACATTGTGCATGTCCATCAGACACTAGAATTGGGTCTTTGCATGTGAAGTAATGCTTAAAATCCAGTCAACTAGGCATAGTACCAAGTATTTATCTAATTAAGGGAAGAGAAACTGGCAAAAAAAATTATTTTTTAAAAAAGGAAAAACGATGAACTATGAACTGCTAAACATCTATCTATCTAGGGACTAAAACAGGGTGAAAGAGGATTTACTTATCTAAAACACGGAACGAGGTAAGGAATACTGCCGAGCTCCATCTCTGGCTGAAGGCAGTAGAAAGAAATAAGGGGAGCTTGCAATAGAACGAACAGTCGGAGTGCTCGGCTGGAGGCATGTGCGGCCCAAGGGACACTGCTCTGAAGATTCCCATCCAAGACTCGGCAGTGGAGCACCCACGGGGACATCTCTCAAAGAACCACCCTCTGACACTGAGTAGCAGCAATTTCTTATCGCTAGTGTAAGATCCACTGTTAATTTTTGTACCCAATTTTGACAATTTCAACCTAGTCTCTTTTCATGCCAGCAATTCATGTATTTAGATATTCAAGCAACATTTACTGCAACTGCAAACAACTGTTTATACAAAAAGGAACAATCTACTCCTTAATCTAACTATTTTAGCAAACAGAATTTTAGTCCAAAACAGATGCTAGGTGGTACATGGAGCAGATAATGGAATTGCAGGGTATCATTAAACAGTTACAACTGGTACTTTATGGGTTTCCCAATGACTTCATAACCTCATAATCAGAAGCAAGGTCTCAACCAATTCAAAGCAGCACATCAATTCAAAGCAGCATCTGACCTTACTGTAAAGATGCAAAACCTGCAGATGTATCTCCATCAAGATGGATGGGTTCTACGCATGCCTATCGTGACATGTGGGGTACATGCACACAAATGGCACAAACATTCCAACTACAATTATGTGGGTGAAATAAGACAATCACTACACAATCACAAAACAACATGATCAATTTTCTGGTACAGATGCAGACTTAAAGGCTTTGTCTACACTGCAGGATTTTTGCGTAAGAAGCTTTTTGCAGAAGAGATCTTCCGCAAAAACTTCTTGCACAAAAGCACGTCCACACGTCAAAAGCACATCGCAAAAGCAATGTGCTTTTGTGCAAAAGAGTGTCCACACTGCATGGACACTCTTGTGCAAGAAAGTTCTGATTGCCATTCACAGAATGGCCATCAGAGCACCTGTGCTTTTTGTGATAGGCTCTTTTTGTGCAAGAAACCCCTGTTGAGCGTTCACACACACCTTTTTGCGCAAGAGTTCTTGCGCAAAACGGAGTTATGCCTCGTAAAAGGAGGTATACCTGCACCACAAAAAGCCCTCAGTTCTGTCGACTGACTGTAGATTTTCTTGCACAAAAATGAGCTTTAGGTGTGGATGCTCCATGGGTTTTTGTTCAAAAACAGCTGTTTTTGCGCAAAAACTCTGTAGTGAAGACATAGTCAAACATAATTACTTTAAAAATAGTTCTATAACTGTTAGGATAGTGTGTCAAAACACCACTATTCACATTCTGTCAAAGGACTTCAGTTTTTATTGTGGTCAATTCAACACTTTTCAGAAGTACTAGCATCGGTTAAAATAATAAAGAAAAACCTAAACACCAAAAGTAACTAATTGCCAGAAATTGAATAAACTGGAAATTTTAACTATTTGTTACTGATTATCTAATGAATAAAGATCTAATTGTGCCTTAAAAGTTGCAAAGTAGGAGATGCGTGACCAAGCCAAGAACAAGTTACTACCACCCATTAGCCCCATAGAAATGCCGTATTAAAAGTAACAGAAGAGCAAATCGCACTGCTGAAAAGCCCATTTAGAGATAAAGTCATGCCAGCAGCAGCCATACACTGCTGATGAGGTCTACTTCAAATGCTTCTACTGTTCACAATTGTGTTGTCTTGCATGGAGAGTAGGAAGTTTCTCCCATTGGCAGATCCCAGAGATTTAGAACTTTATAGGTTAAATCAATACCACACTCTCTAACCAGAAACATAGAAGCAGGCCTGACAGTCATGATCCAGATCAGAAGTAGAAAGTTATATTATGGTTATAGATTCCATATGAAGTAGTTTAGTAGAAAGCCTTTGCATGGGGGTTTCTACCCACCAGCCTGAAGTATTATCAGCAAGAAGGTGTAAGAAGAGGAGAAAGGAGAGGCCATTTTTTTAAGCCCTGGCCTAGGTTACCTCCCTTTCCCAGTACCTGAGGGAGGCTCCTTCCTTCCTTTCTTCTTTTCTTGCTTTACAATCTCTTTTTTCTTCTCCTCAATTGGTCTTCTTTCTGTAGGAAAGACAGAATCATGGAAAAGCAGAAGCCACATGCTCCACACTTTCAGGCATGAAGTGGAAAAGAACTATGAAAAGACAATAAAACCCTCTTAAGTATGAAAGGCTGATTGATAGGTTTTTGCCTCCTTCTTCCTCATAGGTGGATATGTAAGTTTCATGTAAAGAATGGGAGAATAGGGAAAAGTAAAGTAGAGATGTATGAAAGTCAGCCTTTATTTCTGCCTTGCAGAAAGCACAGAAATTGCTTAAAAACCTCTGAATAGACTGCATGTCTAGAAATTAAAGACTTTGCTTTAATACGCATTTAGTCACTACTGGGATTTTAGGCTTTAACACTGGATCTAAAGAGTCCTTAGTGTAACAATACATTAACATACAAGTGTTAACAGCCATTTCAAAGACAACATTTTTAAACAAGGTAAATCAAAGAAGTTGTGATTCACATTTTTTCTCTTTCAGTTGGCACCATATATATTATGCTTTCATTTCAAAACCTACTTAGATTTCTAGGATTAGTATTATCAATCAGAAAAAGATCAATTTTTAAAAATGTTTCAGTAATATTTAAACCTCAGAGTAAAATCAGAAAAAATCCTGAATGGCATTCTGAATATCTTAGCTGTACAGCTTGATTCAGTGCATAAGAATTATTGCAGATTTAAGAATTAAGAATATTTCCCACAAAAGTAATCTCCTTTCAGCTAAAGTGAAACACCACACTACAACATGAGGAAAATCCTGGAAGTTTAACAGATTGAGTTTATTTTTACAGTATGAAATCTGTAATCTAAGGAAGAAGAAGTTACTCACCTTCGTGCAGTAACAATGGTTCTTCGAGATGTGTCCCCGTGGGCGCTCCACTCTTGGTGTTGGACTCGTCCCGGCGTTGCGGCTCGGAGACTTGCATAGCCGTGCTCCACCGGACCGCGCATGTGCGAGCAGCGGCTCGCGCTATTTGCACCTTTCATCTGTTGAGCACGGTCTGGCCTCGCTTAATTCCTCTCAGCCGCCCGAGCATCTGTAATGATAAAGAGTCAAATTCCAGAGCAGGGAGGAGGGCAGGTCGTGGAGCACCCACAGGGACACATCCCAAAGAACCATCATTACTGCATGAAGGTGAGTAACTACTACTTCTTCGAGTGGTCCCCGTGGGTGCTCCACTGATGGTGACTTCGGAGCAGTACCCAAGTGAGAAATGCGCTTTGGAATTAAGGTTTATTAACAGGAGGAAGTACTGCCATTGCCACCGAGGAGTCTGAAGCCGAATGATGCAATATCGCATAATGTCTCATGAAAGTCTTGTTAGAGGATCATGTTGCCACTCGGCAAATGTCATGAAATGGTACTCCTCTTAAAAAGGCTGTAGATGTGGCCACTGCTCTCGTGGAGTGGGCTTTAGGTTGAGCTGGGAGTGGCTTATTACATAGAGAATAGCATGTAGTAGTCCATGTCACTATTAAGTTCACAATGCGTTGGGAGGACAATGGTTGCCCCTTGGAACGAGCCACCAGTGAAACTATAAGGCGGTCCGTTCTGTGGAAATCTCGCGTTCTGTCCATATAGAAAGCTAGAGTCCTGCGTACATCAAGGGTATGCAGAGTTGCTTCATGTGGTGAGGTATGCGGTTTGGGGCAGAAACAGGGAAGCACAACGGGCTTGTTGATATGAAAGTCCGAGCATACTTTGGGAAGGAATGCTGGGTGATATCTTAACGTGAGTGAGTCCTTTGTAAATATGGTATAAGGTTGTGATGACATGAGGGCTGCCAGTTCGCTTATTCTACGTGCCGAAGTCAAGGCTAGTAAAAAGAGAGATTTAACTGTGAGCAGGTGCAGTGAGGTTGTAGCCAATGGTTCGACTGGGGGACGTGTCAACGTATCTAGCACCAAATCGAGATTCTACAAAGGTGGTGGAGACCTCCATGGTGGGTTAAGATTCATAAGCCCCCTGAGAAAACGTTTCGTCGTGGGGTGAGAAAACAAGGAAAACCCGTCTATCATACGGCGAAAGGCAGTAATCACCGCTAAATGTACTCATAAGGAGGCTATACGTAGACCTCTTTGTTACAAATATAGTATATAGTCGAGTATCTTATGTAACGGTGAAGCATGGGGGTCGATATTTTCGGCACACCAAGCCTGAAATCTAGTCCACTTAGTAGAATATGTGGCCCATGTAGAGTCCTTTCTGCTGGACATTAGTACATGTTTGACTCAATTGGAACAGAGTTTCTCAGATGCTGTGAACCACTTAGCATCCAAGCAGTCAAATGCAGGATTTCGGGTCTCAGGTGCCAGAGAGAGCTGTTATGTTGAGTTAGTAGATTCAGAGCAACGGGAAGATGGTATGGTGTACTGATCGACAGCTGGTGAAGCATTGAATACCATGGTTGGTGAGCCCAAGCTGGAGCTGTGAGGATCACGCGAGCCGCATCCATGGTGATTTTTTTTCTATGATCCTGGATACGAGGACAACTGGCGGGAAGGCATCAAGTAGAGATGCTCCCCAATGAAGGAGAAAGGTGTCTCCCAAGCAGTGATGACCTATTCCTGCTCTGGAACAGTATTTCGGACACTTTGCACTGTTTTGTGTTGCAAACAGGTCTATTGATGGAAAGCCCCAACCGTGAAAAATCCGGTACAGAATATCGGTTCGGATCTCCCATTTGTGATCGTGGGGAAACTGCCTGCTTAGTGAATCTGCAATGACATCGTTGACTCCAGGTAAGTACAACGCTATGAGGAACGTGTCGTTGCGGATACACCAGTTCCACAACCGAATCGCTTCTGTGCAAAGAGATCGAGAACGAGCTCCGCCTTGTCTGTTGATGTAATACATGGTTGCAACATCGTCTGTGAGCACTCTGGTTGTTGTGCCCTTTATGTGCAATCTGAAATGCTTGCATGCGCGAAATACTGCCCGTAGCTCGAGTATATTGATGTGCAGTAACATTTCTGCCTTGAACTATCTGCCCTGAACGGTTAGGTTGTCCATGTGGGCGGCCCCATCCTGTAAGAGAGGCATCAGTGGTTATTTGTTTTGATGGTTGGGGGCAGTGAAAAGGGACACCCCGCAAGAGATTTTCTGGTTTGGTCCACCATTGGAGGGACCCCCTGACGTGTGGCGGTAACACTACCAACTTGTGGATGCCGTGATTCGCCGGAGTGTAGACAGAGGTTAGCCAATGCTGGAGACATCGGAAATGTAATCTCGCGTGTTGAACGACGAGAGTGGCAGCTGCCATGTGGCCCATCAACTGTAAGCAGGTGCATACTGGCATCGTTGAAGGATGTGTGACAGTGTCTACTAGGTCCTGGATTGACTGGAAACGGTCTGCTGGTAAGTATGCACGAGCTGCCTTCGCATCTAGTTCCGCTCCTATGAAAATCAAGTTCTGAGTCGGTTCCAGTGACAATTTTTGTATGTTTATAATGAGACCAAGAGAATTGAATGTTCGGGTTGTTATTTTCACCGACTCGTATGTCTCTGCATAAGTACGACCCCTGAGGAGGCAAGGTAGGGAAAGATAGTTACCCCTGCTTTGCGCAGGTGAGCTGCTACTACTGCTAAGGTCTTGGAGAATACCCTGGGAGCGCATGCCAGCCCGAATGGAAGTACTTTGTACTACAATGTTCATCTGCCACTATAAACCGAAGAAATCATCTGTGTGCCACATGTATTGCAATGTGGAAGTAAGCATCCTGTAAGTCGAGGACTGCGAACCAATCTCCCTCGTTCAGTGCTGGTATAATTGTAGCGAGGGTGACCACTTTGAAGTGTTGTTTCCGGAGGTATCGGTTTAGATTTCGTAGGTCCAAGATCGGTCTCCATCCTCCATTCTTCTTTGGAGTGAGGAAATATCGCGAGTAGAACCCTTTTCCGTGGAATTCCTTGGGCACTCTCGCTATTGGTCCAATGGAGAGCAAGCGATGGACCTCTTGTTTCAATCGATCCTCATGAAATGGGTCCCTGAAAAGGGACGGGATGGGTGGAGTGGTTGGAGGAATTGAAATGAAGGGCATGGTGAGACCGGAAGCTACAATTTCCAACACCCATTTGTCTGTGGTGATAGTGGACCAATGGTGGTAATACGGCCTTAAACGACGTTGAGAAAGGAGTGAGATAGGAGCTTTGTTCGCATCCTCGACTAAACCTTCAAATTTGTTGTTTTGTAGATGGCTGGTTAGAGGTACAGGCAGGCTGCTGTCGCCTCCGCTGAGGACGCTGCCGGAATTGTTGATGTTCCAGGGTGCGAGGTTGTAGCCTATGGAAGGAGAAATCATATCTTCTTTGGTAAGTATAATAGCGCTTTCGTCTGAAGGGGGGTGTATACATCCCTAGTGTGCGAAGCATAGTTCAGGAATCCTTCCGAGTGCAGGACCCCATCCATTTTGCTAGCAAAGAGTTTATGCTTGTCAAAGGGCAAGTCCTCAACCTTATCCTGGAGTTCTTTTGGGACTGCCGCTGATGGTAGCCATGAAGATCTTCTCATTGCCACCCCTGTAGCGGTGGCTTGTGTGGCAGTGTCCGCAACATCCATGGCGATTTGTAATGCGGCTCTACATGAAGCGTATTCCTCTTGCGCTATGGATTTGAGCAATGGTCTTTTTGAGTCAGGGAGATGCTGTAGAAGGTCCGCTAATTTTGAATAATTATCAAAATTATGGTTGGAAAGGAGAGCAGAATAGTTGGCAATACGCAGTAGTAATGTGGCTGAAGAATAAACTTTCCTTCCAAAGATGTCTAACTTTTTATCATCTTTTTCTGGAAGGGTATTTCTGTATTGTGATACTTTCGATCTATGCTGTACCGCATCGACCACCAATGAGTTAGGCTGGGGGTGATTAAACAAAAAAATCCAAGCCCATGGAAGGGACAAAATACTTCCTATCTGCTTTTTTACTCGTTGGGGGAGCGGATGCTGGAGTTTGCCATATTTCCTCCGCAACCTCCATGATCGCCTCATCGATGGGAAGTGCGATTCTACTCCGGTGCTGTGGGCGTAGGTTCTTCAAGAGATGGTGTTGTTTCATTCAAATGTCTCCTAACTGTACCTCTTGGCTATCTGCAATGCGTGTGAAGAGATCCTGAAATTGTTTCAGGTCATCTGGTGAAGAGAGGTCACCTGGAATCACCGCCTCATCTGGAGAGGATGATGAGTAGTCTGTTGGTGATGTGCCCTGCTGAGGGGCCTCTGGATCGGACTGCTGTCCCTCTTCTGGCTCCAACTGCTCCAGTTGAATCATTGGGCTCTTTGGAGGAGGAGGAGGCAGTGAATGTTCGTGTTGAGGCTCTGGAGGTAAGGGTCGAGAATCGGGAGATGAACAGCAACATGTGCGTTTCCTGTAGTATCGGGAGGTCCGATCAGGATGAGGAGGGTCATAACACGTCCTATGGTAATGACCATAGTATCGTTCTGAGTGTGTTGGGGCTGAGTGCCGAGAAGATAACACACTACTATGTCTTCTATAGTAATGACGCCTTGGTGACCGGATAGGCAATTGTGAATAATGCAGTGAATGCCATGGAGATGGGGACTGTGACAGAGAGAGTCTCTTCTCTCTATATCTTGGTTTCCTATAGCAGGAGTAACAATCAGGGGACACTGGGCTGCATGCCCGATTGTGGTGCCGGTGACATAACTGTGGGGAGGGGGATGGCCCTGGAGAGAGAGTTGGGGAAGGAGAAAGAAGCCCTGGATGCATGGTCGTGCGTGCAAGGGCTTCTTCTGGTGCCGCCGTGATATTCCCCCACAGCGGTGCCGAGGAATGAGGTGCCAAGCGTGCCTGCTCCGGCGAGGTTGTGGTCTGCGATTTAAATGTTGCTGGTGCCGGCGGCAGCGAGACTGTTCCTGCTGTTGGTGCCGATACACCTGGTGCCGCTGATGCGGCTGCCCTGTGTCGGTTTCCGCAGTGCCGATGCCGATTGCGCTCTCGGTGCCGCGGGTGGCGTTTTTTTTCCTGTTGGAGGCCGGCGTCTGCCGAGACCCTGCAACAGTTGTCCCTGACATGCCCGGACCATCTTTCAAGCCCCGTCCGGCGCTAAAAGCCACTGAGAGAGATCAGGCTGGAGACGACTTAGACTTTTTTGGGGGCAGACGCCTCAATGGCAGTAGTACTGTGCTTGTGCCCAGAAGGGATAGGCAAATCAGTAGGCTATAATGCCTTATCCATCATAAGCATTTTTAACCATCTCTCACAGTCTTTATGGGCTCTGGCTGTCAGCTTACAACAATGCTGACACCTTTGTGGTACGTGTGCTTCTCCTAAGCACCGTATGCATGCTTCATGCCCGTCTGACACTGGCACGGGGTCCCGGCAGAGCATACATTTCTTAAAACCAGGGAAACCAGGCATTTCTCACAGAGGGCTATTTCTCGTTGTGTAAATTTTTTTTTTAAAAGAAGAACTATGAACAATAATACAGCTAAGACTAATTGTAACTTGGTATGCTATTAACTATTTACAGATTAAACCTAAGGAGAAACTCTGAGGAAGAGATGGAGCTCTATCTGCGACCGAGGGCGGTTGGAAGGAACTAAGGAGGGCTGGACCGCGCGCAACAGATGAAAGGCTCGAATGGTGCGAGCCGCTGCTTGCACGTGTGGTCTGGCGGAGTACGGCTATTCAAGTCTCTGAGCCGTGGCGCCGGGACGAGCCCGACACCATGAGTGGAGCACCCATGGGGACCACTCGAAGAATAGGATTTTACTTGTATCTTTAAATTAAGTTTCATCATCATGAGATTATGTATGAAGTAAGGATGTTAAGGACTAGTCGACTAGACAATAAGCAAATGCTTATCGGATAGTCAAGTCGACTAGTCACTTCCCCCCCTTGCTGCCTCTATCAGATAGAGGCAGAAAAGGGGAGGCGGGCAAGTGGGGGTACTTCTAAGTGGCAGCGTCACGCGGAGCTGATCCTGGGCTCTGTGCAGCGCTGCCCCTTTGAAATGCCGCAGCAGCATTTCAAAGTGGCAGTGCCACATGGAGCCCAAGGTCAGCTGGGAACTCCCTAGCTGATCCCAGGCTCCGTGCAGTGCTACCGCTTTGAAATGCCATGCGGAGCCCGGGATCAGCTGGGGATGCCACAGCTGACCCTGGGCTCCGTGCGGCATTTCTATGGAACCTGGGATCATCTGGGGACTCCCCAGCTGACCCCGGGCTCCGCTGGGGACTCCCCAGCTGACCCCGGGCTCCATGCAGCATTTCCACACGGCGCCTGGGTCCTCCCGGGCTCCACGTGACATTTCAAAGCGGCAGTGACACATGGAGCCCATGATCAGTGGGGGACTCTGAGTCTCTGCTGACCCCAAACTCGATGTGACGCTGCTGCTTTGAAATGTCACGTGGAGCCCCCACAAAAATTCCATCAACTACTCGACTAATAAGTTAGTAAATATTTCACATCCTTACTATGAAGTAACATTTCATGAGTTTAACTATGCAGAACAGGCCTGAACTGGGCTGCTGTGAATGTACTTAGAGGGCAGTTATTTCTATGGACTTACAAGATAGCAGGCCCTTCCAATAGGATTACTAGCAGAGATCACACGATGGGGCTCCAACAGTGTATACAGTTCACTCTTCCTGCGCTAGTCTTAGGGTACATCTAGACTACACGGCTCCATCGACGGAGCCATGTAGATGAGTTTACTAGACATAGGAAAATGAAGCGGCAATTTAAATAATCGCCGCTTCATTTACATCAAAATGGCTGCCGTGCTGTGCTGATCAGCTGTTTGGCGGCACAGCAGGGCAGTCTGGATGCTCTGCAGTCGACAACAGAAGCCTTTGTCGACTGCTCCGTTATGCCTCGTGGAATGAGGTTTACCGGAGCGGTCGACAAAGGCTTCCGCTGTCGACCGTGGAGTGTCCAGACTGCCCCGCTGTGCCACCAAACAGCTAATCGGCACAGCGCAGCAGCCATTTTGATGTAAATGAAGCGGCGATTATTTAAATTGCCGCTTCATTTTCCTATGTCTAGTAAACTCATCTACATGGCTCCGTCGACAGAGCCATTTAGTCTAGACATAGACCCTATTGCCTTGTCTAAGGCTATAGGGTCTGAGTATGATTAGTGAGCTCTGTAGTCATCTGCTTAAATCCCTGATATGCAGTATAGTTGTACCAATATTGGTCTCAGGATATAAAGAGAGACAAGGGGATGAGGTTATATTTTTTTAATTGGACCAACCAAAGACCTGTGGAAGAACTCTGTCTCTCCCACCAAAAGAAGTTGGTTCATTAAAATATTACCTCAACTACTTTTTTCTCTAAATTCCTGGTGGCATTTTGAGTTGCTTGCTGACTCCTCTACAATAGGAATAGACAGGGGGAAGATAAAAGAATGATGCAGGAAGGAGATGGTCAGTGGAAGTATGAAATGAACAAAGTTGGAAAGTGAACACTGCAATGAAAAAATGTACATACAAAAAAAATAAACCAACACAGACCGAGGGAAACAAAGGAGAATAGAAAAAAAAAAATCAAGAGACGCACTAAGAAATTTATTTAATAAAAATGAATGCAAAATGCCCCATAGGGCCAAAGTGCTAGCAGTTCCTAGGAACAAGATGAATCCCCTGGAGAAACTCTTAATATGAGGAAGCCCACACACAGATGCAGCATCACCTAAAATGGATGGAAAGAAAGGTACTGAAACTCAGGAATCCCAGATTGCCATGCTAATAGCATGGGAGTTGGCTCTAGGAACCCCTGGGTTTCCAAGATGAACTCCATTAGGATGTGACAGACAGAAAAATTCAGCGGAGAAGCAAAGGAGGCTTCTTTATTCAAGAGCAAGGAATATAACAATGACTGGGCCAAAAGAAGAGGAAGAATAGAAAGCCAATACCAGAGGCACTGGATTGGCAATTGATGCTTATGTCAACAGTATATGCCTCTGATGCTGAGGTATAGATGGAATGGGTCAGTGCTACTAAGTACTGTACCGAAGCACCAGCCTCAACAGCCAAACAAAAGCTATCAATATTGAAGCATCTACTACATGCAGGAGTAAATCATTTGACATCAAGGTGAATCACCAACACCAGAAAACACTAGCATCAAGACGGTACAAATGTTAGTGTAGACACAATCGGACAATCACTTGCCTCTTGACTGTTCCTTCCTCAGTAAGGACAGAAAAGAATAATATTGAGAGAAAGTCTTGAAAGACTTGGTTTTCTGAAAGTACTTGACAGCAGTCAAGACTGTGCTCAAGGAAAGAACTGACCTCTCTTTTTGTATACAACTTCGGGTTAAGGAAACCTAACATGAAGTTGAAAAGATATCAGAATGGTTTAATAACAATCTCTGTATTGGATCCAATGGCATAGGCTGTTTTGGCTTAGTCTGCGTGGCAGTGTTTCAAAGCCTGATGATCTACTGCTTTCTGATTTGGCAGAACGAATCTGAGATCCATGCAGGCTCTTAAGGCAGTTCAGTATCAGTAGATGACACCCTCATAGCTTCTGATAAAAAGTGAAGCTTAAGGCAGCTCTCCAGGACTGTGCATAAGAGAACAAAACACACACAGAATAGGAACAAGCCTCTCCCCAAGGGAGGAGAAATGCCTCATATGTTTAGTGATGATGGAAAAAGTACCATAGGAGAAGTATAGCCTAAAGCCACAGGTTGACCTATGGTCATCTTAGATCTGAAATGGTGTGAGAACATCTCAATAGTATCTTATGAAATCAAACATAGAGAAGGGGTATAAAGCCTAACAATATGCATACCTAACTATAGGTATATATTAGAAGCATTATAATCTCTCTCCTAAAGGAAAAAGTTGACTGATGCAAGATCTAAAGACACTGTAGCATTCCTGCTTTCTGTCTTGGCTGATCCAAAAGAACTCTGGGACAGTTGGGGCTGTGCATTCTGCCTACAGGATGGAGAAAGGAATGGCATAAGTGGAGAGGTAAGGTGTGCACAAAGCCACAGCTTACACAGCTATTCAAAAAAAAAAATCAAAGAAGATGCATAGTGTAGACTCCAGGCAGGCAATGGTCAAAGAACTATTTATACTAATGTAACAGTGGTGTTTCTCCAGGCCTGTTACTCTAATATAGCTGGATATAACTGGTATTAATTTGCCTGGAAAAGCAGTTTACAGCTATTTGCATTTTGACATACCTATAGCCATAATTTGTTGTTCAGCTTACCCACTAGAGCAATATCTTCATTTTCTTTTTCTTCTTCCAATTCTGCTTCATCATCTATCTCCTCTCTCGCTTGTTCAAGTTCTCCCTTTGTAACTGGTTTAGAGACATCAGTTTTTTTGTAGTCGATGTCTTCTTCTATTTTCTATAACAAATTAATCAATTACATTTTTAAATAACTGATTTCTAACATTTACTTTCTGATGGGGGGGGTTGTAAAGGTGCATTATTAAAACTAAGTTTTAAGATAAAAAACTGACTGAGTGGTTGTTAAATTTTGTAAATTTATTGCAGCTAGAAGGCATTAAGATCAAGCAAATTACTATCACTAGAAAAAGAAAAATTGAAAATAAAATCATTTAATCTTTTACCTTGCTTGGCCAGCAGAACAACACACCCAACCCTACAGGCAGTGCTAGAGTCAAGATGTAAAGAACCCAAAGCCACGGACGATCTTCTGCAGCTGTAACCAATTGACTCAACATACCAGGCTGCAGAAAGAAATGAAGAATGAATCTCTATAATTAATAAAGTGACCAAGCAGTTATATAGCTCACTGCATTTTTAGAAGTACTGTACAGATATCTGTTGATCTCTAACATCATGTAAAAAAAAAAAAAAATCTCTTTTGGGAATATAGGTTTTTTTTGGCTCATTTACCAATTATAATATTGCACGCGCACTCTCTAAAAAATTGTTTATTAAGTATTAGGGGACAAAATTTTGTAAACATGCACCATTAGAGAGCTTCTGGCATAAGGAAGAGCAGCCACGCACAGGTGGAATACAAAGTCATCAATGGGATGGGACTGGGACTCCAAACCCTGAAAGCACAGGCCATCTGAACTAAAGGAGAACTCTTAGGCTCATTTACACAGAGGGTAATGTGTTCTATGGAGGTGTGATTTCTAAAGCACACCAATGCGTCATGGATTAATTGGCCTGCATAGACCCTAATGGTGGAAACTAAAGTCTTCCTAAGACTCTTAACACAGTACTATTTCAAAACAGCATTACATTAAAGCAAACCAGCAGGCTCCGAGAGGAACAATTAACAGAGAACATGTTAGTACTCTTTAGAAATCATACCTTGTAGAGCACACCATGTACACACGCCTTTAGCTGTAAGAAAGAGACTTTGTAGTTTTTGGACACTGCCACTGGAGAGAGTTACGATCACATACACTAGGCTAAAGTATCATGGGCACTTGTTGCGACATAAGCTAGAGATGTGTGTACACAGGATTTCAAAGATGCTGGCCATCTCCAGGCAGTGCACATAAGGATAGGATAGCAGTCATGAATTTGATAACATATGTACACTATATTTTTAGAGTTGTATATCGTATATGCTTACAGTGACTAAAGACCTTAATTTGTTTGACAGATTTACAACATGACCAGTTGTTGCCTCTAAGATTTTCCATCCATGAGCAGAATGAATTTTGTCTTGTGCGCTGTGACAGGGTGTGCGCCCTGCACTGGCCCTTTAAGGGCAAAACCCAGGCCCGGAGATGGGGCTGGAAGTAAAGACCCAGCTGAGGCTGTTCTGGCTAATGAGGGCTCAACTGGGGGCTATATAAAGGAGAGTAGTCTCTCACTTGAGAGCCATAAGGGGCTGGCAGCTGAGGAAGCAGGAGGCTCACAGGAGCTAGAGCAATGCTGGGGCAGCAAGGCAGGGCTAGGGGAGCTCTAGCCAAGCAAGCTCCCAGGCTGTAGGGCCTGGAGCAAGGCCCAGGGCTAGGAGGGCTGTAGCGAAGAAGTCCTGGTAAGTGGGGGTAGTAGGTCCACACCCCCTTGCTGGTGATGAGCGGCTCTTACAGACTGCAGTTTGCCCTGAGACGGGCTAGATGAAAACTGGCAGTGGGTCACTGAGGCAGGGTGGTGAAGCAGCCCCCCAAATGCACCAATATTGAGGTCGTGCATTTTTCAGTGTGCACCTTTTCCCCCTGCTGCCATGTCTTCCACCCTCCCCTCATCTGCCCCCCCTGGTGCCTGCTGCTGCCCCCCCATCCCTCACCCTCCTCTGCTGTCCTGGCTCCTGCATTTCTCACTCCCCTCAACCCTCCTGGGATCTTCCCTCTTCCCCATCCTCTCTGACCCCTGCATCTGCCCTTCCCTTTCCCCCCATGCCCACCCTCCTTTAGCCCCACTCTGATCATCTGTAGCTGCCCCTCTCCATCGCGCTCCAAACACCTCCCTCTACCCACCTGCCCTGCCTCTTTCCTCTGCCCTCTGGTGGGACTCAAACTGTTGATGTGCTTCCATGCAGGTGCACAGCTTAGAGGGAACTATGAACATGATCAGTATTCTTGATCATTTATCCATTCTCAGAGAGATTACATACTTAGACTGAAACCACTGATCATATGTATTTACTAAAGATACTACTCCTACTTACCAAATGATATTGAAATCTAGAGGTGATATTCTGCATCATTTACGTCAATAAGCTTTTTGCCATTGACTTGAGAGAGTGAACGAGTGTGCGTGCGCAGGAGTACAGGTGTAAATCAAGTGCTTCCAAGGTTTATATATGAGAAGAGGTAGATTTGGATAAAGCTAAGCTGTCAAACTAGGGAAATATAGCACATTCCTCAGAACTGTTATCCACTTAATAAAAAGTAATAAAATCAATATATATTTTCTACATTAACAAACTCTTCCAACAGCATGTTTCTCCACTTATTTTGGCTACTATGAATTGTAAATACTATACCTCATTAGCACTAGCTACCAATTTCTTCAAGCCCCAGCCATCTGCAGCCCACCTATCTGCCACTTCCATTTCTGAACAGATGATAAAATTATCAAAGTAGATATCAGGGGTCATAGACCACAGCTCTAAACCAATAGCACTGACAGCAGTCATTTCAAATGGGTGAAGATCCTCAAAATAATCTGGATTAGGGATTTTTTGAGGACTCCAGATCCCCTGTAAAAAGAAAAAAAATATATAGTCATTTGAGAGGTTCTGCTAAAAACCTGGAAGAGTGAAGTATTTTCTCTTTTTTGAAAAAGGCAAACATGTTAGTTTGAAAGGAAGGGGAAGTAAGTTACCATTTGAGAAACATAATTAAAATGTATCTTGCAGGAGTCTCAATCCTGCACATCACTTTCCTAGAACATGATAGATCTACCACCTCTAATGTCTTCAAAATTATTGCTCTCCAAGGATAGTGATAGTAGTGGCACCTACATCCCTCATGCTACTTGTGGGACCATCATGGATTCGATGCCACTGCCCTTAGAATCTTTCAGTCAACGTTCATGGCTGAATACAACACTGTTCATAGCCAATTACAAGAATTAAAATTTGTTTATAAAAACTTGAGATAAGATATAAAGTCTATTGGGCTTCCTGTTTAAGTAAAATATCCTAAAGTAATCAACCACCTCAAATAGTTACCTTAGGAGAAGTGAACACAAAAATCCTCAAAAATTCTGTTCAAAGAAACAAAATTCTCTCCTCGTAGCCCTTATTCTTTGAGATGTGCCACATATACTGTGGATGTGTGTGCATCTTATGTTCCAACATTAGAGAGTTTTCCCTAGTGAGGTTCCCAAACTGAGAGTCCATCCTTCAGTTCCTTTGCAATAGGATCTTGATAAACTTTAATGCATTGGGATCCATGCAGCAGATTAGGTAATGGACATGTGTGTCATATCTTGAAGAACTTTTAGTTAGAGAAGAAAAAATTACCTTCTCAAGAGATGTTCACAACAGAGACATTTCCCACAAATGCTGTAGAGGCAAAGTTTGCTCTGGCTGAATGCACGGACAAATTATCAGGTGGTGTGACTCCTTGGCAGCACATCATATGATGATAATGCAGCTGGTAATCCATTAAGAGAATCATGATCTAAGAGAGCAACCGCACATTCATGTTGTGTAAATTATGAAGAGCTGGGAAGAAACATGATAGGGATTTGTTTTGTCCAGGTTAGGACAAGGCTAGTGCTCATAACTCATTTTAAATGTGAAGTTATTGTTCATCCTTGGAAAAGTGGCTTTGCAAAATACTGACAAATGTATAGACTGATGCAAGCGAAAAATCAGACACCACCTTGGAAAGAAATTTGGTGGATGAGCTAAGATGCACCTTGTCGTCATTGTAAAATATAGCGTATGAAGAATCCATTACTAGGACATGCAGTTTCTCAACCTTTCTAGCCGTAGTGTTGGTCAATAAAAAATGGCACTTTTGCTCAGAAGTGTAATAAGCAGGAGGTAAAGGGCTCTAACATAAGATCCATAAGAGTGACCACACTAGACTTAAGTCCCAAGGTAGGGCTGGATTCCTGACAGTAACAGATTATCTGTTCCTATCTTTTTGATTATGATAGTACTGGTGAATACAGTCCTACCTTATATACGAAAATCAAAAAGTTGAAATGGCAGTCTGGTGAACTTTAGAGTTGAAAGCTATACCCAACTTTGAGATGTAGAAAACACTCCAAAAATCTTCCTAATTGTGTAGGAGACTCACGGAGGCTATCTGCCCAGCGGGAAAAACACTTCTATTTACTAAGTAGGTAGCTACTATGGAATGTTGCCTGCTCGCCTGCTAAGCAAGATGTTTGACTGACATTGAATAGCATGCCTCTTCTGTATTTAAACTATGAAACTATTCTGTGACATGTAGCATTCAAGGATGTGGTTGCAATATTCTCTTGTGATTCTGGGATATCAACTCTGGTATGTGGAAGTAGTAAGGATTCTGCATAGGTCCAATACTAAAGTTGCCTGAGCCAGTCTGGAGCTTTATTTTGTTCTTGCTTCAACTTAATAACTACTCTAGGAATGAATGGCACTAGTAGGTAATGAACAAGCAGGCCCTTGCCCTACAGGAAAAAGTGTGTCCAAGATGGCCTTGTGACTGTGTCCCATTCTTCAACAGAACAAGGCACATTTCCTGTTCTACCAAGATGCAAAAATCTCCTGCTGGACATTCTCCAATTCAAAACACTGATCCTTGAATGCTTTTGTGGAGAGGCCATTCATGATTCAGGATGAGGGATCTGCCAGATAATTCTCAACTCCTAGCAAGGTAAGATGCCTTAAAAAGTTACTGAGTTCATATGTAGAAATCCCACAGTCTGACTGCCTCTTGATATAGACTGAGACACCTGGCACACCCCTGCCTTCTCCAATACTGCTATTGTGTCAGGGAGTGCCTTGGCAGGATCTGTTGATATGCTTGCAATATTGTGCATGACTCAAGAACATTTATGGATAACATAGCCTTGTAAGTGGCCCAGAAGCCCTGAGCCTGAAGATCATCCAAATGACCTCCCCACCTTGTGACTTGAAGCATCTATTACCAAAGTCTGAGGGGAAAGACTGGCATAAAGGAAATCCCCATAAATATTGCCCTGGTTCATCCACCAATTAAGAGACAACAGATCCTGACGGGAAGGCATACTGATTTGTACACATCCTGAACCTGGGGGGGGGGGGGGGGGAGATACACTCACTTGAGCCATGCCTACATTCCTTGGAGGTGCAAGATGAGCCTGCCTTGGGTGAAGGGGATAGGTGCCAGTGATCCCTCCGCTTGTCATGGTGCAGTGCCAAAGGCTCCCGCACAGAGGCCGGTGCACTACACACTGAGGGAGTTGAAGCTGTGTCCTGGGGCTCAGGCTTAAATGTCAACTCCATCAGAAGGTGTTTAAGCCACTGATCTTTCTCTTTCAGTTAGTGGCTTAAACTGTCTACAGATACTGTACTTATCTTGCTGATAGCATTCTCTCAGGCACTATAGGCCAGCAACATGTGGGTAGCCTCTATGCATACGCTTCCTGCACTCAGCACATTGTTTGAAGCCTTGGGGCCACTGCATGCCCCACAGCCTCAAGTAAACAAGAGGAGAGGAAAACCTCCACAGCACAACTATCTACACTTCAAAGAACTACGAAAACGAAACACTAGGGATTAATGACTTGCAAAGCAAGGAGTCAGATGCTCCAACGACCGTCACTGGCTGAAAGAAGGAACTGAAGGAGGAGTCGGGTCGGCATGGGTATATATGCAATGCCACAGAGCGCACCATAGCCAACTTGACGGGTACAGCTAGGGGAAAGTCTTCCAACGATCATGCACTCAGTATGTGCACATCTATATTGGAATGTACACGAGCAATCACTCGAAAAAAGAAAATGTTATTTAGGTCACAAAGGCAAGTACTCAAAAGCAAGGAAATGCCAGATTTATAATTATCTATGGAACCTTAGTTATGCTCCATTTTACATGTGTGTTCTGAGAGTCTTTTACTGCACGATCATTGGCTATTTATTAAAGAACCCTGCATTCAGCTCACAAAATGAATGAACAAAGGAACAGAAGTCAAGTTACACAAGCAATTAATCTGGTATTCCTTCCATTTTCAAGTATTTGAATTTACAGTGTAAGAGATGGATACTTGCCTAGTGAAGTAACATGTTCTTTGAAATGTGCCCTCCTCTGGATGCTCCACTTAAGGTGTCAGTGTCCCCCAAGTGGCATTGATCAGAAATTCCTGATAGCCGGGTCTGATCAGGTTGCCTATGTGAAGTAGCACTCTTGCAGTGCTGCTGGCACCACATCTAACAAAGCATATGATATGACCCCTTCAGTTCCCTGTCTACTGAGTGTTTAACTAGTACTCTGAAGCAGATGGGAGGAAGATGTGGATAGTGGAGCATTCACAGAGAGACACATATCTAGAAGAACCTCAGTTATTGCACAAGGCGAGTATCTTTCTTTTCAAGTGCTGTTCCTGTGCGCTCCACTTTGTGTGAATGTAGAGCATTGCTTTCATAAGGATGGAACGGGGTTTGGAATTGAATTTGTCACTGAGGCTAGTATAGTGAAGCCTACTCTTGAGTCTCAGCTTGATTCAAAAGTAATTTCATAATGGTTTGTTGATGTGTGTTCAACAGCCCAGGTAGCTGCCCTGAAGAGGTCTAGAATGAGTACACTGTGTAGGAATGCTATGGAGGCACAAAGTTCATTGAGTAGGTTGTGATGCCCAAAGGTCTTCAGTGTTGTACAGTGAAGAAGAAGTTACTCACCCTGTGAAGTAACAATTGTTCTTCGAGATGTGCCCCGTGGATGCTCCACTCTAGGTGTCGGGTCCCGTCCCGGCGCCGCAGCTCGGAGATTTTTCATAGCCGTACTCTGCCGGCTCGCGCATGCATGCTTCCCCAGCGAGGCGTTCACGCCTTTGATCAGCCGCGCGCAAGCCGGCAACCGTCAGTTCCTCTCACCCGCTTATCTGAAAGAAACAAAATAAACGATTCCGGAGCGGGGAGGAAGGGCGGGTTGTGGAGCACCCACAGGGCACATCTCGAAGAACAATCGTTACTTCACAGGGTGAGTAACTTCTTCTTCTTCGAGTGGCTCTGTGGGTGCTCCACTCTAGGTGACTCTGGAGCAGTACCTAGGACAAAGTTAGTGCTCCAGAATCAAGACTACCAGCACGATTAAGTACTGCTGTAGCTACAGAAGAGTCTGAAGCAAACTGACTGATTATAGCATAATGCTTCATAAAAGTCTCATTAGAAGACCATGTTGCTGCTCTGCAAATGTCATGAAAAGACACTCCGCTCAGAAAAGCTGTGGTCGTAGCAACTGCTCTAGTCGAATGAGCCCTCCGAAGAGAAGGGAGAGGCTTCCCTCGTAGCGAGTGACACATGGATATACATGAAACTATCAGCCTGGAGATGCGCTGAGAAGTTAGAGGTTGTCCCTTTGAATGGTGTGCTAATGATACTTATTAAGCGGTCTGTCTTTCTAAAATCCCGCGTTCTATCAATGTAAAATGCTAAGGATCTCCTCACGTCCAACGTGTGTAGCAGCACTGCTTGCGTTGAGGTATGGGGTTTAGGGGAGAAACACGGTAAAACCACTGGTTCATTTATATGGAATTCAGAAGAAACCTTCGAAATAAACGCCGGATGGGTCCTCAACGTCACCGAATCCTTGGAAAAAATTGTATATGGAGGTGAGGCCATAAAAGCTGCTCTCACTCACTCTGCGAGCAGATGTGATGGCTAGGAGGAAGAGAAGCTTGACAGTAAGTAAGTGCAACGGTACTGTAGCCAAGGGCTCAAAGGGAGGACAAGTCCAAGTTCCATAGAGGTGGAGGAGGTCTCCGTGGAGGATGAAGGTTCAAGAGCCCCTTCAAAAATCTTTTTGTAATGGGGTGCGCAAACGAGGAGACATCCCCATCCCTACGCCGGAATGCATTAATTGCTGCCAAATGTACCCGTAGAGATGCGACTGCCAAGCCGTTGTCATGCAGTTGCAAGAGGTATTGTAATATACAGAGTAGAGTTGCGGAACGAGGATCTACATTATCATCTGCGCACCATGCCTGGAACCTGGACCACTTAGCTGTATAAGCTGATCGGGTAGATTGTTTCCTACTATGCATTAAGACTTCCCTGACTCGCTGAGAACAGGACTGCTCGGAGTCGGTAAACCAACAAGCATCCACGCTGTGAGGTGCAGAACTTCGGGTCTTGGGTGACAGAGATCCGTTGTCTGGGGTCAACAGAGTCGGAAGAGAAGGCAGAGGATACGGTGCTCTCACTGACATACTGTGGAGCATTGAAAACCAAGGTTGACGAGCCCACGCCGGAGCTAGAAGGATTACCTGGGCTCTGTGTGTTGATCTTCGAGAATCTTGGAAATCAAGACTACTGGGGGAAAAGGCATATAGTAATAACCTTCCCCACTGGAGAAGGAAGGCGTCCCCCACAGAGTGACGTCCTATTCCGGCTCTTGAACAATAGGCGGGACATTTCGTATTGTGTTCCGTCGCGAATAAATCTATCGCTGGGAACCCCCATCGGGCAAAAATATGAGTCCGTATGTCCGTGCAAACCTCCCACTCGTGGTTGTGAAGGAAATGCCTGCTGAGCGAGTCCGCTATTAAGTTGTCGATGCCTGGAAGATACGAAGCTGTTAGAATGGTGTTGTTGCTGATACACCAATTCCATAAGCGAATGCTCTCCGCACAAAGAGAACGAGACCGGGCACCTCCTTGTCTGTTGATATAAAACATGGTCACCACATTGTCCGTCAAAATCCTGGTAGTTGTATTCCGAATCTGCGACCGAAAATGCTTGCAAGCATGGCGTACCGCTCTCAACTCGAGGACATTGATATGCAATAGCATTTCCTGTGTCGACCATCGTCCCTGGACTGTGCGACTGCCCATGTGAGCTCCCCAACCCTTTAGGGAAGCATCTGTTATCTGTTTTGTAGATTGTGGGCGATGAAACGGGACGCCCGCAAGAATATTGGCCGGGTTGACCCACCACTGTAGGGACTCCCGGACATACTGTGGCACCACTATTGGCCTGTGAACACTGTGCTTCGCTGGAATGTAAATGGTGGCCAGCCGGTGCTGGAGGCAACGAAAATGTAACCTTGCATTGCGTACTACAACGGTGGCAGCAGCCATATGCCCGATCAACTGTAGACAGACGTGCGTGGGAATTGTCGGAGCATGTACTACAGTGTGCACCAGATCTTTGATCGCCGTAAAACGTTCCGTTGGTAAGTATGCTCGTGCCATGGTGGAATCGAGTCATGCACCTATAAAGAAGAGGTTCTGGGATGGAACTAGTGATGACTTCTTCACATTTATGAGAAGGCCCAGAGCAGCAAATGTGCTGGACACTGTTCGAACCATATGACATGTTTCCGAATATGTCATGTCTCTCATGAGGCAATCGTCCAAATAGGGGAAGATTGTTACTCCCAATCTGAGCAGATGGGCCGCACCACTGTTAACTTTTTGGTGAAAACCCTGGGAGCACATGCCAGACCGAAGGGCAGGACTTTGTATAGATAGTTCTTGTTCCCCAACTGAAAACGGAGGAAACATCTGTGAGCCACGTGGATAGCTACGTGGAAATAAGCGTCTTGTAAGTTGAGGACTGCAAGCCAATCCCCTTTGTTCAACGACAGAATGATAGTTGTTAAGGTTACCGTCTTGAAACGAAACTTCTTCGAAAGCTAAATCGGCACCTTCGGGTCTAGAATGGGTCTCCAGCCTCCCGACTTTTCTGGTGTGAGAAATATCGGGAATAAAAGCCTTTTCCCCAGAACTGCTTGGGAACTCTCTCTATTGTCCCAATGGTGAGCAAACGAACTTCCTGTTGCAGCAGTTGCTCGTGAGAGGGGTCCCTGAAAAGGGATGGGGCAGGGGGAGTGGTAGGGAGAATAGAGAGAAAGGGAATGGAGAGGCCGGCCTGCACTACTTCTAGTACCCATCTGTCTGTGGTGATGTCGGACCAACGATGGTAAAATGACCGTAGGCGATGATGAAAAAGATGGATAGTCTCATCTTCCATGTTGACTGTGGGTAGCTGGCTTGCATCCTCGACAGACAAGTCAAATTTGCTGCTTAGTTGACGATTGATTGGTCGAATGGCCCTGTTGGGGTCGTTTGCACTGAGGACGTTGTCTAGGGCGTTGATTGTCGAAGGGACATGATTGTTGTCTGGAGAAATTAAAATCATATCTTCGTTGATAAGAAAAATAACGTCTACGTTTGAAGGAGGGAGTGTACATCCCAAGTGTACGTAGAGTGGTGCGTGAATCTTTTCCCGAATGGAGGACTTCATCAGCGTTCGCCGCAAAAAGCTTAAGCTTGTCAAACGGTAGGTCCTCAACCTTGCTTTGCATCTCCTTTGGGGCTCCTGCAGATGACAGCCATGATGATCTCCTCGTGGCAATACCTGTGGCAGTAGCTCTAGCCGCTGTGTCAGCCACGTCCATGGCTATCTGCAGTGCGGTACTACATGATGCGTACCCTTCTTGGACTATTGCCTTCAAAAGTGGCTTCTTGTTGTCCAGGAGATGATGAAGTAACGCCGCTAATTTGGAATAATGATCAAAATTATGGTTTGATAGATGGGCCGAATAATTTGCGATGCGCAGTAGAAGTGTGGCTGAGGAGTAGACCTTCCTACCAAAAAATGTCCAAATTTTTTGTTGTCCTTGTCCAGAAGCGTATTTTTGTACTGTGGCACTTTAGCCCTACATTGTGCTGCGTCCACTACTAACGAGTTAGGCTGAGGACGATTGAACAAGAAGTCCAATCCTTTCGCCGGTACAAAATACTTTGTCGGTCTTTTTACTCGTAGTAACCGATGTTGGGGTCTGCCATATCTCATCCGCCACTTCCATGATCGCATCATCAACAGGTAAGGCAATCTTTGCACGTTGTTGTGGATGGAGGTTTTTCAGGAGACGGTGCTTTTTAACCAGAACATCTGTTAGCTGTATTTCCTGTGTGCCGGCCACACGTTTAAGCAGGTCTTGGAATTGCTTCAGATCATCCGGTGGAGACACATCATCTGGAAATATCACCTCATCCGGAGATGACGAGGAGCAGTCTGCTGGAGAAGTTTCCAGTTTGGGGTCTTCAACATCAGACAACTGCCCCTCTTCTGGCTCGGACTGGTCTAGTTGGATTGTTGGACTCTTAGATGGAGAAGGTGAGTCTAGGTGCTGTGACTGATGAGGTAAGTATTTTGCACTCGATGGTTGACAAATGCAGGAGGATCCCCTACGGGATGTACAATCACACCGGGGACGATCATATGGTCTATGGTAGCTGTCATAATAGCACTCAGAATGCAACGGGGAGGAGTGGCGTGACAAGCGTGCACTACCATGCTGGATATAATAGATGCAGCATGGGGAGCGTCTACCAGACTCGTATCTTGAGGATCGACCAGATGAGCGAGACCGTGAATGGGACCGACGTGTTTCTAGATACACTGCCTCCCTATAATTACGCTGTCCATACGTGACCCGTGTAGGAGAAACACTATAGTCACGATAGCGACCGTACCTTCGCGGTGAAAAATCTGGAGACAGGGATCTGTCTCTATAATGAGTCATTGATAATGCCTTCCTATGTAGGGAGGTGTCTTCCGCCTTAACAGCCACAGGAGAGCCAGGCACCGAATAGCAGTGGAGCGGTGCCGGGGAAAGCAGCTGTTGATGCTGGTGCTGGCAGAATGCCCGGTGCCGGAGTCAGCAGCAGTGCCGGGGCTGAGGCATCAAGACCTTCTGCCTCAGAGCCCAGTGCCAGAGGAGACGGTGCCGCCATAAGCGGGGCCGGTGAGGCAGGCGCTGTTATAGCCGGTGCCACTGAAGCTGGTGCAGAGCGGCTGGTCAATCGCGGCAACAGCGTCAATTTCACAGAGCACACAGCTGAGGTCAGTGCAGACTTGCCAGCTAGCTGCGGCACCGCTCCCGATGCCGGCGCCAAAGCCGCTCTTGCTCTCGGCGGTGCGGGCTCTCTGATGGCCACCCCAGCAGATTGTCCAGACCTCCCGGGGGTCATTTTGGATGCCCCTGAAGCTGCTGAAGGGAGGGATCGCACTGGGGACGGCTTCTATCGCTTTGAGCCGGCTGGTCCCGAGGAAGCCGCCCTGCGTTTTTGTTCGGGGGCTTTTGTGGCTGTGGGAGGGATCGGGTCAGGCTGCAATGCCTTCCTGAACATCAGCATGCAGATCTTCATCTCCCGCTCTCTCCAGGTTCTCGATGTTAATTTTCTACAATGGGTGCACTTCTCAGGGACATGAGCTTCCCCCAGGCACCTAATGCAGGTGTCATGGCTGTCAGCCATTGGCATGGGCTCACGGCATGCCAAACACTTTTTAAAACCAGTCGATCCAGGCATTTTCAGAATGAGTACAGAATAAATGCCTGTATAAGCCCCGTGTGAAGCCTTGTCAATTTCACTTTTAGCGCTCTGCGCAGTGCTTTAAGAGAAGCGGCTTGTTTTCTCTCTTTTTTTTTTTAAAGCTTTCTTATGAACAGAAGAACAAACAGGAACATGACTAATACTAACAAATTTAACGGTTTACAGATGCAAAAACTGACTGAAAACATTCTGAAGAGAAATACTCAGGGAGCTCCGACCGCGACCTGAGGCAGTTGAGAGGAACTGACGGTTGCCGGCTCGCACGCGGCTGATCAAAGGCACGAACGCCTCGCTGGGGAAGCACGCATGCGCGAGCCGGCAGAGCACGGCTATGAGAAATCTCCGAGTTGCGGCGCCGGGACGGGACCCGACACCTAGAGTGGAGCACCCACGGGGCCACTCGAAGAAGAATAGCAGATGTGGATCCAGCTGATTATCAGTTTTAGATAATCTTTGCATAGATATATCAGAGCCCTTTGATAATTTTATTTACACAAAAAGTCTAGGTGATTTTTGGCAGTGCTTCTTTCTGTCCAGATAAAAGCAAACATCTAGTGTGTTTAGGGCTGCCTCGTGAGCCTTAGTATTTAATTTTGGATTAAATGTAGGTAAATGAAACAGTTGGCTGAGGTAGAAGATAGATATTTTCTGCATAAACTTAGACATCCTAAGTGTCACTTTAACTTTGAAGAAAATTGAATAGGGAAGGGGTGAGCCATAAGAGCCCTTATCTTCCTGACTCTGGCCACAGATGTAATGGCCACCACAAATGCAACTTTCATAGATAAGTGAAGTAATAAGCACGTGGCAAAGGGTTCAAATTGGGCTTTGGTTAGAGTTTTGAGTACCAGTTTTAAGTCCCAAGCTGGCCTGGTTTTTTGGATGTCAGGGTACATGTTCTGTATTCCTGTGAGAAATCACCTCAATCATGTGAGCAACTACTGAAGTCCCATCTATTTCCTAATGGAAAGCTGTGACGGCAGCAAGGTGAATTCTAAGCGAGCTTGTAGCAAGTCCTGAATTCTTTAGGGATAAGTGTTCCAGAATTAGTGGTAGCGTGGCCTGGCTTGCAGGTGCTTGTTTGTTCTGGCACCACAGGAAGAATCTTTCCATTTTTGGAGGTATGTAGTATGTATGTTGGGTTTCCTACTCTTAATTAACACCTGCTTTTCTTGCTCTGAGCAGGTTAGTTCATTGTGGTGGATGGCTAACTAACACTAACTATGATAAGGACAGACACTGTTAACAAACAAGAGTAAAGACTAAGCTTTATAACTTAGGCCAGGTCTACATTAGGGGAAAATGTCAAACTAAGGTACACAACTCCAGCTACATGCATAGCTTAGTTAGAGTAAATGTACTTTAGTTTCAGTTACCATGGCCTCTCTACTGCGGGAGGGTCAATGGGAGAAATGTATTGGGACTCCTCTTATTCTCTCCCTTGTGGACTAACAGAGTTGACAGGAACATGATCAGCGCTCAATTTATCAGATCTTTTCTAGACCTGGGAGACTGATCCCCACAGCACCGATCTCCCAGTAAGTATAGACAAGGCCTTAATCTAATATTTCAAGTTTCTGGGAATACCACTAACTGATTCTGTCTCAAGCCAAGTTGAGAAGGAACTGAAGGGGTCAGGTCATGTGTGTGCTAGATGAGGCACCAGTGGCACAGTAAGACTGCTCCTGCACACACGTGCCCCAACTAGACATAGCCACTGAAAATCTCTGATCAACAATCCCGACACACACACACCTGATGTGGAATACCTACAGGGTCAGCTTGAAGAAAAAGAAAAAATGCTTTTTTGTATGTAGTTTTCTAAAAGGAAAAAAAAAAACAATTTTGTAGTAGTTAGTATCTGTAGGATAGTTGAGGTAACCACTCTAGAAAAATGTAGAAAGGTTTTGTACAGAAATGCACGATATTTTAAGGTAATTAAGAAGCAAGTCAAAGTAAAAAAATCTGAAGTCAAATGTGATCAGTCATGTATTCATGATTCAGCTACATAGTAACAAATACGATACAGAAGCCTAGGCAGATTATTTTATGAAATTCAGAACTTTTTAATAAAGAATACAATATTTTATTGGATTTTATTACTACCTGGTAATTAGGATTATCTATCATTGGTGGTTTCCATTTTCCTTTATAGTTTGGATTAGTCATCATGGGGCGCACCCACTCTCCACAGCCAGGTGCAGTCTCACATTTTGGATTAGGGATCTGTGGGGTTTCCCATTCACCATCCATTTCTTCATCCCTGTGGAAGGGATTACAAACAAGTGACTATTATAACTATTCACTTAATAATCAGAACCTGAATATATTCTGCAATTCTGCAGCTTGAGTTTTGCCCACCTCTAGCCATAGAACTTTATTCTAAAATGTAAGATCTTTGAAAACATTTTTACTGGCCTACATCATTGTGTGGAGGATCTTGAAAATATGAAATGTGAGAAACATCAACAAAGTTGTATTCCTGTATCTTCAGACAGCATGAAACATTGCTCTAGAAGATGTGAGCTGCCCCAACCAACCTAATGGGTCAAGCTAAAGATGACAATTTAAAATGTCAGTATTATTAAATATTTTATTTTAACAAATATCTGTAACTATGTGCACTTATTTTACAATCCTGAACTGCCTCCTTGGTATCAAAAACTCCAGATATGCCTTGCTACACCGACGAGCCAAAAGCTACAGTTTCCCCAGTGACAGCTTTTACAATGCAGTTGTGCATGGGTCAATAAAAATGAAAACTAATTGTGAGGGCAGCATAAAATAAATGTAATACTACAATTAAAAAAGGGTCTACTGTTCAGATAACATTGTCCGTTTTCATATTTTATTTCAAGATTACATTATAAAATGTTTCTGAAGAAGCCTTAGAATTTCTAGGCTGCTGCATCAAAGCACAGCTGACTCTAGTGACAGAATTGTAGTCCAATTTACCACAGAGTACATGAAGACTTGTCTACTGTACCTCTGCAAAAAGATCTGCTCTTACTGATTACAAGTTCTTACCAATCCTCTGGTTTTTCAGCATTAGGATCTGGGATGTATTGTGGTTCATCATCAAGCCATCCCTCAGGCTTGACAGCATCAGGATCTTCTATTTTGGAAGGTTCATCTTCATCCCTTTAATGACAGATTGATATTACCAGAAAAAATATAGCAATCTGGCTCCAAAGTGACAAAGTAGTAGTCAAAGGAACATGAATGACACAAAAGAGATGATTTTCAAACACACAAAAAGGAGTTGGGTACCCAGCACTAAGAGCAGGATGTTCTGCTCCCCTTTGTGCCTTTGAAAATCTCCAAAATCAAGTTAAGCAGTTTTAGATAATACACTAGCTCCCAAGTTACCATTGCCAACTTGTGATTTACAGTGACATCTTCCTGTTTAAAGATGGTTTTCTCAGATATGTGAAAGCTCCACAGTCATGGAAAATAACTATACAGCAGAAAAAGAGAAGTGAGCTATATAAAAGTGCTGTCATATGCATCAAGTAAAACTGAAAAAAGGTTCTTCCCAATCTTTTATTTATCTTACCTATAGGTGTTACTTGCACCAATCGTGAGAACAAATTTTTCAGAGACAAACGTGATTTTTTTTTTAGAATTACCAGTCTCCCTTTAGCCCCTGGCGCATATGGACTCAAATACTACTACTATTTTCAGAAGTAGAAAACCGTCTGCAAACACCATAAAATTAGAAGTCACAGCACCAAAAATGAATATCTTGCATGCTATATAATGTATAAATAAAATATATTTTCCTCACCATTCATCTGGTTTGACAGCATTAGGGTCAGGGATCTTTGGTCTCTCATCCCAGTCATCTGGCTTCTTATCATTGGGATCTTCTATTTCTTTTGGAGGATTCACAGGAGGAACCATATCTTCCAGAAGATTTCCTTTGCCGACAATGGATTGGTCAATTAACAGTTCAAATGTATCATCTGGTTTTAGCACTAAATTGCAAGAGAATAAATATATTCTAAAAATTGTGAAATAAACTCTGCATTTTAATCTTCTGCTTAAAATGTTTATCTGCATACAGACACAGATTAATGTGTAATAAACACACAAGATTAAGTCTGCTTTCTGAAAGGCTCAGGGAAAAATGTATTTTTTTTATGTCATTAAGGAACATGTTTTGACCCCACCCCAGCTTCTCACTCAGCAGCCATCTTAAAGTTTCCACTTCTTCGTTTTAGAAATCAGGAAACTTGTATTTAATTTATACTATGGAATCAAGTGAAAATACTGCATTAGTGAAGTGAAGGGTAGACAGTATCAATTCGGGCCTTTCATCAAAAACATGCCAGTTTTCTAGTAGATACAATTTATATTTTAATTGGATACAAACAACTATGTTAAAAGACTATTAAGGTTGAAAAGTCAAGCATTCAAAAACTAGGAAATAGCAGAATGAAGGCTGTTGGTTCTCTCTTTCTTGTCTAGCCCCATGTCCTATCTACTGAATATTGTTCAAACCTCTGAATACAAAATTATCAATTCCTCATGGGCTTTTCTATGCACTCATCACTACTGTACCTGACTACTTCACAAATATTAACACATTTATTTTTTCAACACCTCTATAAGACAGGGGGTATTATTTCCATATTGTAGCTGGGAAATGGATGTAGCAATTAAGATAAGATATTCCCTTTAGTTTTCAGTGTTTTTAGCATTATATAGCATTTTATACATTCACAGACCAGTTCCACGGACTTCAGCTGCAGAAGTGATTGCTCAGTGCCTCTGTAAATCAGGCCCCAGAATCTCAAGTTTGGCACCCAAAAAATAAACACAATTACTGACCATCACAAGTTACTTGACTACCATCACATAGGAACTCTATGGCAGATGCAGGAGGAGAATTAAATTCTCTAGGGCAGCATTCAACTCTTACGATTGAGACTGTCCTTTCCCTTCCGACAATCCCCTACTTCATTTACTAAACATCTTCCACCTTTGGCAACAAATAAAGCAATAGTCCAATAGACAACAGCCTCTATTTACTACATATCACTGTTCCTGAGAGAAGGTCCATCCTGTGCACTGATGAAGTTGGGGTCCTCTGGAAAAAACAGTATGTGTTCATGAAAGAAAGATTACTTCAACATGCATATGCACAAGGAGGGCAAATTAATGTTGCACAGGAAGCATTAATTCTGACACCTCCTAATGAATATGCTTGAATTTGCAAACCTAATGATGTTCTTTTAATAGATGTGTGTGCAATTTCCTAGATTTTTAAGACAGTAAACTGAAACACAAATTCCATCACATGGCAGAAGTTCCATCATGCAGGATCATTCTGACATCATATAGGTCCTCAGAAAGATTGTAGCCTTTAGATCCACCACAGAGACTTTTGATACTTGAGATAAACTGCTGTCAGTTACCCAGTTATCAGTAGAAGTTTATCATCATCTACACAGACAACCACTAGAGGGGACAAGTTGCTAATGAGGTACAGAAATATTTGCTGAAAGCAGAGGAACAATTAGACTCAGGAATTCTGGGTCTCAAACTATTGAGGGAAGGGCTCTCTAGCAGGAACAGACTCTGATCATTCGCCCCCCACGCACAGCTTGCCCCCTTCTTTCCAGCTTGTCTGAAATGCATTTTTCCATCATCTAGCAGTACTGTCTCTATTTTCTTCCTCCCCCCATTTATTGTAGGACCATGGAATTGGAGATAGATGGGACATATTAGTAATAAAGAGGATCTTGTTACCCACAGTAATCCAAAATTAGTGTCAAATTTAGGTGTGATGGGTAAGTAAATTTGAAACATTTAATTGTTAGAGACTTATCAGAAATACTTGTTTTGGTTTTTTTAAGTAGTAGGTTAAGTATTCCAAGCAGCCATTAACAGTGTCAAGGATTCCATCTCCATAACCAGAAAGATGTTTCAAATTCCATCTTTTAGAACATGGGGGGGAGGGAGGGGGGAGAGGATAAAATAAATGCCTGTTGTTGCCAGCTCTAATCTAGCTCTCTAACTTAATCTATGGCCCTAAGATTGGGCTATTGCAATGTGCTCTTCATGGTGCTTCCCTTTTGCTCCTTCTGGAAAAAAACCAGTGCAGTCTGCCTATTAAGCAGTGTTTCTTGGTGTCAGTAGTTATTTCTGGTACCCCATGAATTTTAAACAATAGAATTTCAAAGCCATTTATTTATGTTATACACAAATATCTACAGCAACAAACAAAAGCATATAGAAAGAAAGACTCATTTGTAAGTCTTCAGTGAATGGGGACCTCGTTTTCTAACCTTTCCTTTTAAGTACAATGTTAAGAATTAAATTAAAGGATACCCAGAGTATACAGATGTGTCTTCTTGTCTGAATAGAATTTTTTTAGGTCTACATCAGGACGTTTAGCATGTTTTTCCTCATAGACTCCAGTTTTAGGATTCTTATGTCTGAAGATAAAATGTAGTTTATAATCTTCTCCACATTTATCTGGTCCAAACATAATTGTGTAAGGTGTTTTGTCAAAGAAGTGTTCCTATAGAAGCAAGAGAACATAGCATTAGTTATACAGTACATCTTGTGTACCTCTATTCTTTGATGCTGGTGGAGTTCGACTAGCATATAATCCTATTGTCATACATTTCACGCAATGAAATATCAGTCCAGCACCCAACAATTAGAAGCTCAATCCTGCAAGATGTTCAGCACTTCTTGATAGGTGCTGAGTGCTCTTTGTTTCCACCACACTGACCATGCAAGGATTCTCAGCACCTCACAGGAAATCATTCAGCTAGTGATTCGCTAATCTTTTATTAAATTCTCTTCTTTAAAAAAAATATATAATGATGGTACATATAAGCTCTTCTCTTTCCTTACCTCCTCTCCACTGTGTTTATACCTGCTTGTCATGTCACATCGCTCTTCACCCTAATCTATTTGGGAGAGGAAAGGACTTAACTCATGTTTCTCCAGCATCATTCTTGCACTAAAGGGCCCCAAACCTTATTGGGATTGAGACTGGGAAACACCATAAACATCAGAGACTGGAGACCAAATGTCTTCAGGAGGTATGTAACATCACTGAACCAGAGACAGTGTGAGAGACTAACAGCTATAGTCATTACAGAGTTTTTTTTCTTTTACTTGAAGCTGTGTATATGCTCAGTAATGTGGATGCTGAAACAACTGATTGTATAGTACAATTAAATGTTTTATTTATGTATAATAGCAGCCAAGGGCTGGATAAAGCCTAGGTGAAAGCAGATTTCTGACTGTCATAAGTCCCACTCCCTGTATTGATTTTGTAAGGTATTTTATATATACAGCTGTCCACATTTTAGGGGGGGCGGAGTAGGTATCCAGTTATATTCTGCATGTTAAAAGAAAACAACAAATCTCCAGTTAGTGATGACAGTCTAGCAAGGGTACATTTAAAGTGTTATGCTGTAATGGTTTATCTTTGGATTATTATTCATAAAAAGGAATATGAAATTATCAATTGTGTGTGTGTGTAACTCTTCTGGTAAGGGCTCGTATTGGATTCCTAGGACTCGCTTTCTTTCCCTTTCTATTATTGTAAGCAGGGTCTGAACCAATGCTTCCAATGCAGTCAGCTGGAATGGGAAAGGAATCCTGGGTATGGTTATGCTCACTCAGTTGTCTAGCCCTGTAAGATATTTAACTGTTATGTAAATACAGTTCATGCTGGAATGGGAAAGAAATCCTGCGTGTGGTTATGTAAATACAGTTAGGTCAGTGCTATAGGCATGATAGTCAATTGTTAGAATGGTATTTTGCCTAGTGTAACTAATTTGGCTGCTGTGGGGGTCACAAACCATGTTAACCCTAAATGTAGGAATTGTAAATTAGGACCATCAATGCTTGCAGGAGACAGTCATTGTAAAAATCTCGGATTGACAAGCCTTTCCCTTCCAGACTCAAGTGAAGTGAATTGGCAGGGAGAGCAGAGCAGAGCTCTGAACCACAGGCTTCATGTCCTCCAGGCATAAGCTGTAAAACTGCTTCAACCTGTTTCTCTCCCCCTCTGCCCCGTTCTAATGATAGAACTAAAACAGACTCCATAAGGAGTCTTTATTTTCTGTTGGCCTGCACCGTGGGGCAAGAGCTGTAATCACTGCAAAGCTCGAATCACAGAGCTGAAATTACTAGGCTTGGCCCAGATCCAAATCCATCACAAGGCCAGTGGAAGCAAGTGGCCAGCTGGCAGGAGCAAACAAGCCAGTAGAGGGCCAGTGGGGTGGCTGGCAGGAGCAAGTGGCCAGCAGGAACAGCGGCGGGCAGCTGGCAGGAACAGTGGCCGGCGGCTGGCAGGCAGCTGGTGGGAGTGGCTGGCAGGTGGCAGCAAAGTGGCACCAGAGAGCAGTGAGCAGGTGGATGGAGAGTGATCAGTGGAGTGGGTGAGATGCCTCCTACCCCACACCCCAGGATGGGAAGGGAACTCTGCGAATCACCTCTGAGCTCTGGTCTGCCCTGACCAAGGGCAGCAATGGCGAGTGGGGTGCAGAGAAGGGTTGGGCATGTGAATGGGACACTTACATTGCTGGACTTGTGAACCTGAGAGGCAAAGGACATTGCCCAACCTACCTGAGCTGGGATGTTTACTCGTGATTTGGTTATGAACTCCATTAGCGGTGCTTCCCCAAGTTAATGCCATGTTACTTCTCTCCCTCTTTCATTAAAAGTTTCTTTTTCCATGCTCAGAGTTTGAGCTTGTGAGTGGCGAAGCACTGCCTCTCAGAGATGCCCAAGGGTGCGTGTGAATTTCCTAGGTTACTGGGTGGGGGCTCAAGCAAGTTGTGTTGAATGGATGGAGAGGAACCCCTAGATATTGAACACGGCCCTGGCTGCTGCAGACGGGTTACATTATAAATATCCACTTTTAGTATTTGGAAGAGTTCCTATAGAAAATCCAGCTGTAGTCTCTTGAGAGGAGAGGAATTCATGATCTTTGCAAATACTTTAAGTCACAGAGAGGCATTCTCTAGAACAGAATTACTCAACATAAGTTACATGAATCCTAAGTTGATACTAGTTCAACTTCACTAGGATCTCACCCTCAAAGGAAGGAAAAACAGTCAAAACTCTCATGTGTGATAAGCTATGCAAACTCTGTTCCTTTTTTGTTTAAGGGGACTTTGGATGAGGTGGGCCATCCAAAGACAACAAGCAGTCAAAAAAATCACTATGGGAAGTGTTTTACCCCTTAAAAAGAGAGTCAGATTCTACATATGGCAATTAATAAAATAAAATAATAATAATAATAAACCCCCACTGACCTCTGGTAACAATGTACTCTCCTGCTGATAAACAGACTTACGTATCCTTTATATGTATGTTCACTTAAAAACTGCCCGCTTCTATGAGAGGAAAACAAAATGGCAGAGGACCAGATAGGAAGGGATCTCTCTCTCTCTCTCTCTCTCTCGCTTTGTGGAACTGAGGCCAGTCCCAAACAATTTGGGGCCTCTAAAAGGGTCAACCAGAAGTTTAAGTTTTGGGGCATGAATATATCTTTTAAAGTAATTTAGGCCACATTTTCATGATTTAAAAGCTCTCTCAATCTTAGCAATAGCTCTTAGACCCAAAATGGGTATCAATCTTACTAAGATCTTAAAAAAAAAGATCTGAGGTCTAAAAAACTATCCCATACAGTGAGGGACATAAGAAGCTCAACCTATTTATCACAGAGAGGGTTAAGTAGTAACCTGATCACAGTCTTCAAGTATCTACAAGGGAAGAGATTTCCAATAGCAGGCTGTCCTATAAAATAGCAGGAAAAAAGGCATAATGACATACATTGGGTGGAAGCTCAAATCTAGACAAACTTGCATTACAAATATATCCTTAATTATAAAAATGTTAACTAACTATTGGAAATTACCTAATGACATGGTAGATTCTTCATCATTTGAAGTCTCAAAATCAATACGGTGCATCTTTTTAAATGGGATGGTATAGCTCAAACAGAAGTTTGGTTTGATGCAGGTAAATGGCTTGTATTACTAAATGAGATGTAACTGACTGATCATAACTGTCCCCTCTGCCTTTAACATCGATGAGTTGTCATTTTATTTAGATTTTAAGAAAGAATAGTTGAGATCACTTGAGTCCTGCATGTGGACTATTGGTAGTATATGGTCTACATTATGTAATATGCCCATGATCCCAGATATTCACAAACGCAATAGAAAATATATCAGAGCTAATGAATTATGTGTTCTTGGGTGAATTAGACCTTTATAGGTTTTTTAAAAACGTTTTTGTATTTTAAGCTTTTTTTTGCTTTGAAAATAATATAAATTAACTATGATAAACTATTTCTTGTATTCAAGGTGTAACAGATGCTAGTAAGCATAATAATTGCCTAAAACTCTAAAGGCTTTATGTGCATGCGAGATGATCTACCCGGCATTGGTCAGGTCCTTAACTCAAGCAATTTTTGTTTTTCTTCACTTAAATTAATGCTCCAGGGTGGGGCTGGGGATCAGGGGTTCAGAAAGCAGGCTGCCCCTGGGAGAGAGGACAACCCCAGCCCTCTCTTACAACAGCAGCTTGGGGCCAGGTGAGAAGTGCCTATCTATGGCCGCTGCAGCAGGCACAGCTAGGAGAGAGATGCATGTCTGGGGCAGACAAACAGACACAAACAGACAAACTGTCTCAAATATATAGTAGATGGCAGGAGTGGAGAAAGGCACAGCTCTCTGCTTCCTGAATGAGATTATAGCCACCCCAGTCCTCAACTCTGGACCCTCGCTGCCTCCAGCCCCCGTGGTCATTATACAGTATAACTGTCCCAGCTAGCAGACCTCTCCCTTTCCATTTTATGAGAAACAAACAAACAATCACATTCCAATCACATGGCTTTGTCCTGGCACAACCAGACCCTTACTATGCTTTAAGTAATGGTAAAAGAAAGCTGCATACCAAATTTGGTGGTCCTAGCTACTACCATTTAGGTGTTCTTGAAGAAACAGATGGATGGATGGATGGGACATTGAGAGAGTCTATTATATAGTAGATAAGATTTTAGAACAACTATATTCAGATGAGAGAAAGATACAAGTTTCTCTTTCAGATTTTTCATTAATCTAAGTAAATTTTGGGCCCAATTCCCCCATTTCCTGAGCATTTTGGGTACTAAGGGAATGAATAATCATGTCCATAGTCATATTTCTACAAGCCAATGATCACATTCCTCTAAACAGAAGAATAATTATAAAAATGTTACATAAAGGACATACCAGATCTAAATCATCAGAACCAGAAAGAAGCTTAACGTATGCACCACCACAATCAATGCCATCTTGAAAGTTCACTTCATATCTGTATGAAAGGGAATCAAAGAACATATTGCTGTAACGCTGGAGAAATTAAAGCTCACTTTAATCTACTGTTTAAGTCTGAATACATGCACAAGATTATATACAAACATTTATATTACAATATAAATAATTACTTACAAAACATTTCTAGGACATTACATGAAATATTTTATTGCTACTGCAATACAAGGCAACATGTAACACTCAGTGTCAATCTAAAAAAAGTTACAGTACAACACAGTAGCAAGCTCTACTAGGAAAAGTTTTTGGACAGATATATAGAAGTCATTCACTGCGTCACTTTGATCAAGTTGCATGGGGAAGTTCTGTACTATGTGCCTTACCTATATCATGGTTTAGATTTTACTACAGCAGCCCTCTCTAGTAAAATAGTTTCTTCTAAATCACCTTTAGTCAATATCCACTACCTTAATTTCAAAAATGTATTTAGACTAGGAATGTAAAATCTTGTTTAACCACTGGTTAATTGGAACCTGTAACCGTCACCCTTAATGGGATAACAGGTTAACCTCTCTAATCCCTAATTTAGATATCACTGAAATTTTCGTAAATTCCATGTAATTTGGAAGCTCACTTGCGGAGACGCTGACATTTATATGGCAGTCTTTTACATCAATTTTATGAGATACTGAGTTCCTCAGTATTCAGACAACAGGTTTAAAACATCACTATTTCCTATATTTTTAACATATGAGCACTAAAATATAGCTTTAGTTTGGGTTTGAAGATCTTAAAAGCTAAAACATTTATAATAATTTATGTGCATATATTATTATTATTATTATTATTAACAACAACAACAAAATCTTCATATTTGTGCTTTTGGTACATCTGTGCAAAGCAATCAATGTTGAAATGGAAATCAGAATCATGAAAAAATATCTAACTTTGAAATATAAAAAATTATATAAATAATTAAGTATAAATCTGTAGAGCAACTTACTGAACAATCAAAGGCTTAGTATCAAAAATAAATGGCTTTGTTAACATAGCTGATATTGCATGATGTCTTGCTATTGACTTTAAAACTAATCCTCTATCTCCAGGCACTGTGTTTTCCTTAAGCGCTTCTACTTCCCATCTTCCTAAAACAAAAAAACACAAGTTTTGAAAAATAACAGTAATTTCTTGCCTTCATCTTGCTATCTTGAAAAGAAATTAAGAGATTTGGAAGGAGCTATCAGACGCAGGTTACCATAGCTATGTTATTATTTACAATACGATACAAAAATATCACACAAAAATTTGTGGTTGCATTTGAGATTTCCTGATACCAACAGTTTTCTGCAGATAATCAGTGTTACTGCACAAACCAATTACTAGGAGCAAATCCTGACACTCAGTGCCAAAATTAAAAGTTAGACAACTAAAGAATAAAACATTCAGTTTATTGCTAATGATACAACCGTGGATTTTTTTTTAAAGCTGCAATATAAGCCTGATTTTTTCCCCTAAAATGTTACTGCTTAGATCACATTTAAAGTTCAACTGACACAAGATAAATGATCATTGCACACACCCATGGTTCACACACCCACTCCTGTAATAGACCCATAATCTCTGGGTGAGTTACTGGTGTCCCCAAATCATGATTTAGAAACTATTGTTACTGTTCACCTTGCCTTTCATCTAAAACCACAGTAAATGTGAACAGGGAGGTTAAGATATTTTAAATGTATGTGTACTAGAACTGTAACAACACTGAAGTCTGAGAATGAATCAGTTTAAGAAAACTTATGAACTTAAATGTTGGCCAATTGACAATAATAGTCCTCCCACCCTTCAGGAAACAGCATTTGGTTTCCCTTGCTCTGAAAACAATGAAATCACTGTATCAATGTATGTTTGATACATATTTCCTTCTTGGAGACTAAACTGAAGCCATAATGTTCTACAAAATGTATGAGGAGGGGAAAATGTAATTGTAGAGGGCCATTAAAGAGGTCTATGAGGGCCTCCAATCACAAATAGAAATTGCAGGCCTTTCTGGATATCAGGACCACGAGAACTACCTGCTTATAGACACCACATGCATGATATTTCCATCAAGTAAAAAGCCAAGTTAGGACTGCAGAAGTCTGGCCAGGATCTGTAAGATTTATCTGAGGTCAAACTGAATGTAATGGGGGTAGGCTTTGGTCATAGAATCACATTCTTCTGGTGTATTAGGGAGCTATTCTAATAACTGAAGTTCTGGAACATTTTGCTATACCTTTGCTAACAGCAGGAACCTCTTTCCCCAATATAGTCATCTTTTTTCCATGTCATAAGCAAAAAGCTGGTAGCTGCTTTTTCTGGAGGCTGAGGAAGGTTCTAGCTGTCACGCTGGTCCAGAAAACAGACCATGGATTGAAGATTGTCTTGTAATCCTTCCATGACCCACATGTGGTGACCCAGAATGTCCTGGGATATATACCAGTCTCACACTTGCAAAGCCATTAAGTTGTGACCCAGAGCCTTTCTGTTCAATTATGTGTGTCATGGTAGCTTAACCACCCATTTAAGTTAGGACTATTTTTAGGGACACCAAGACTACAAAGATTTAGGATTAACACTTCCAGTATATTTGTACATAGTTGCCATTCAGAGAGTAAATTTTCTGGGTGCAGAGTCTGATCTTCCTGTCCTGTGTGATCTTCCTGTCTGAGGTGGGATACATCTATGGCCATTTCATTGTGAAGCAAAGGCACTCAGAAGTCAATTCCTAATTGCAGATTGCCTTGGACTGGCATCAAGTAAGAAAATCTTTAATAAAGACTTTTTTCTCCCACATGTTCTTTAAGTATTGGAGTTAATGACATGTTCAATTAAAAGACCCCCAAAGTTTTAAATGATCTATCTAAAACTCTCCTCTCCTCCAAACTGTTCAATGTACTGTCTTTTGATGCATCTGTATGCTCTATAAGACACTCCAGTAAAAGAACCAAATTTCAATTTGTTTAAAAGGAAGAGAATCTGATTTGACAAAAAGCCTTTCAGAATTCCTTTATATATCATGAAAAAAAATCCATAAAAGGATACAGTTAAGCACCAAATCTGACAAGAGAACCAAAGAATTTGAAGGGTCACCCCTAAAGACTCAGAAGCCAAAGACGTCACATAGCTGCTGAGCTCTACGGACCTTTTGTATGCAACAGCCCCCTACAGGGCTCACACTTTGATTTGACAAAAATAACATTTCTCCGAAGTTGGAAATTACCAGATCATTATAGCTCACACAGATACTTCAGAGGATATCAATTGATGAATTAGTAGCAGATATACAGCAATGTGAATAAATGTAGCTTCAGGCATAGATCTTTATTAAGAAATTCCACTGTCTCTCATCAGTTTTAAGTACAAAAATCCTTTAAAAATAATATTGTACTTAAAGACATTTTACTGTTCTATTAAAATTTTAATTAGAGAAGAGGAAGACTGTTCTCAAAAAGCACCACTCACATCATACAACTGTCACTGGCTGCTCAGATGTCAGATGTTCTAACACTGTTTTCTCTGCAGTAATAACTTGAGATTCTTTCAACTGAACTGTTTTTTCCCTAATATAATTACAAGTTGGACCTCCCTGGTCTGGCACCCTTGAGACTCGAGCAGTCATAAACAAGGGAGTTTGCCACTCCAGGGGAGGTCAGACCTCCGGGTTCTCCTGGGGCTCCCCCTCCTGACTGCTGCCCCAACACAACCCAGAGGCCTGACCTCCTCCAGCCCACCTGCCTGGCTGGCTCTGCTGCCCCAGCCTGCTTACAAGACTCTGCTCCCTGCCCCTGACTTTGCACAGGGCAACAGCTGCTTCCAGGGTTCCCTGCCACCCCGCAAAGGCAGCAGCTACTTCTGAGGAACTGCCTGGTTCTGCACAGGGCAGCAGCCAGTCCCAGGGCTCCCTGCCTCTGGCCTCTGCCCAAGGCATCAGCCGCTCCTGGGGCTCTCTGCCCGTCCTCTGCAAAGCAGCAGCCTCTCCCATCCCAGGACTCTCTGTCCCCAGGTCAACAGCCCTGCAGGCTTCCGCCCACCAGACTGGCTCCACTCCCAGCCTCTCTCAACCTCTGCAACTAAGGCTCTCTGGTCTAGCAACTACTATGGTCCTGCCGGACCACAGATGTTGCTAAACCAGAGAGTCCCAGACGAGATAGGTTCAACCTGTACTTGCTAATATCCTCCCTGTGGGCAGCAGGAAATATATTATATTTCCATATCAGGATAACTTTCTGTATTCTACATCTTAAAGGCATTTTTTTAACAAGTCAAGTGTATGGATAGAAAAGGATAATGTAAGTTACAGCTGAAGTCTGCTTTTTGAGAAAGAAGCCACACAACACTGAAAAGAAAGAAAGGAAGGTTTACCATCATATTTAGAAATATTTTCATCTGTGTCTTCTTTCTGGGTTTTAGATAACAGCCACCTGTGGAAGAAAAAACAATTAAGTTGTGCAATACAGACAAGAAAATATAAACAAAATTGGATTATTATTTTTAAAAGGAAGCAAAAACTACTTTCATTTTGGATAGTTAAGTAGTAAATGTACAATAAGGATATTTTGACAAAATAATCACCTAATTCCCTGATTTTTTTTGTAATTTAATCAACATGAACAAACAATATTAACATGGGGCTAATCTGCAGGCACACTTAATAGTGACTTGAGTCCTAATAAGAATTTAAAACAAGTAAAATTAGTATGAACCAAAATTAACAACGTTCAGATAAAAATCATGAGCTAAGGTTTAGGTCACATTTAAGGATAATAATTAGAGATGTGTGTAAGTATCACAAAAATACATATTATACACCCAGGACATTTAGAATTAAGGTTAATTTTCTTAAAATTCAAACAGATCAAGGTTAGGAAAAGCATACTTAAGGCACCCAGACCTTAACTCTATCCTGTAGTGCCACCGTGGCGGAAGGAGAGGGACAGGCAAAATCCCAATGTGTCTTTAAAAGTCAGTTTAAGATAATTCAGAATTACCAACAATTATACACTAATCATACTTGCATACTTACTGAACATACACTTTAAAGGATCTGAAGGCCTTCAGTGATAGGTGTTAAGAAATTAAAACTTTTTCTAGGGACAAAGTATCTGAAATTATTTTAGTCTCCACTTTACCCTAAGTTTTATGTATTGACATTATTCCCCCCCTCCCCCGCCCACTTACCTTGCAAAATAAGAACTATCCTACTACTTCCAGTTAAATTAAAGAATAAATAGGTAATGTATTGAGTTATCAGTTTTCTACCCAAGGGAAAACAGCCCATAGCACTCCATTTTTGCTTCTAGTACTACTTCAATGGAGAACACTAAATATTGTTTTCCCTAGAGACATCACTTTTGGCATCTGGTTATTATTTCAACAGCACAGGGAATTAATAAAAGCAATATTTTAAAATCTGTTGTGCTATCACTGTTGAAAAGTTCAGATTTACAGTATTAGTTAAGTAACCCAAGTGATAGGGAACAGAGAAAAATCTGGCTTTTGCTTTCCAATCTGAATGTTTTCTCAGCAGGAAAAAGTGAAAAATTATCCTGAGATATTCAGAGATTTAAAAACATGCTGGTATAAATCTCTAGACCTATGGCAAAAAACAAACACACACAGAGTAAATTTAAGACATACCTACTAGTTCAAAGTTTAAGTTTACTAGCCAGGCAAAAGGATAATTGTACTTCTACTCTAAAGAAGCTATTGGGGGCTCATGCACAAGAAAAAAAATCAACTCATGATGCTGATAATCTGACTAACCAGAGATTAGTGGTACCATATCCTATTTTTGGAAAGAAACTGAAAAGCTAGGGCAATTCTCTGCCAGTTTGAATCTTCCTATTTTCTTCAATCTAACTACAGGTTGCCTGGGTACAGAGTAGACTGAACTGAATTCATTAGGTAATACTCTCTTAGCAACGGATGAAGCAGCCATACTGCTGTTTTGATACCATCAGTAGCCTTTCAGCACAAGATTTTCTTGGTGGACATTAGCACAAGTGAAGTGAGTGCTAATTCAGTAGCTTTGGTCTATCTTTTTGATTAACAGAAAGAAATATTTTCTCCGCCCCTTGTTCTTTTCCTGCAGTCTGACACAAAAACTGAACGCCACTTCTCTTATTCAAAGTATATAGAGGGTCACTAAGCAGGTCATTGGGAAGATCCTGGCCAGCTGCAGTGTATTCAGGATGTGTGACACCAGGCTTGAGAAATGGAATCAACTTTCCAATGCCCAGATGAGAGAGAGCTGGCTGTGATTTCATGAGGTCTGATGGAAGTAATTGGAAGAGCTGACAGTTTATATTGCTGCCCATTGGGGGAAGCATGATCACCATTTGTAAAACAGATAGGTAAATTTGGGGGAGTAAGTTCTGGGTTACTCCTAGAGGCTCAGCATGTGGTTGAATCCAAGAGTGCCTCCCCCTTCTATTTGTAGCCAAGAGTGCAATCTAGTCTTCAATTATACTTTAACACAATTATATATTCCTTGTCATATTAATATTAGATTGTTGTTAATGCACTTTGCAGTGTCAGAGTTTGGGACCATTTGGTGCACACCAATTAAGTGGAGTTGCATATTGCATGTCAGACTGCACCATGATCTGCACTAGCTTCTAATCAGCTTGTGTGGAAATCAAGATGTTGGTTTGATGTATGTATCCCAAGTTATTTGGGACCTGGTTACCTTTCTCCCCATGAAATACTACCATAGCAATTTGAGCAGAAGCACTGAAGTTGGTATTCTTTCACTATAACCCAGAAGGAACTGCTGGCAGGCCATTTGCTGAGGCCTCAATGGTGGAATGTTTCCACCAACTGTCATCTTTCAGAGATGAGACTAGTTAGTCTTCCACGCACCATGTGTTTAAAAAAAAAAAAAAAAAAAAAAAAAAACACACCACACACACTACACCTTACATTTCAGAAATAACATGTAAGGTTGTTGAGGAGCATGGAGGCTAAGGTGCCTGTATTTACAGGCAGTCTTGTGTCCACGAAAGTCACTTAGCAAGCATCTCAGGAAGATCACAAAAAGCAGCAGTGGGTATATCAATAGATGTTTAGAGAATAATTCTAGTTAAAAGGAATTAATGATGCAAGGCTTAGATCCTCTCCACAACTTTGAGTAACAGGCTCTGTGAACTTATGAGAATTATGTATCACATGGCTCACTACTTTTTGGGTCAGGTCCAAGATCAAACTGGTGGGACAGCTGTTAGACCGCTGAAATGAGCAATGTGTGCAGCTTTTCTAACAGAAAAAGGAGGACTTTTCTATATTTTCTTGGGAAGCTAGTCTCAGTACTGCAGTGCCAGTTCCCCCCCCGCCATACATACAGATAACGGAGAACCATGACCAATTTGGCTTCCCTCCAATGGTGCTGAAACTACAAGCAAATGTAAGTCTATTCTGTGCCCACCTCATCAAGTCTAGTGCTACATTAAACAAGATGTTACTATGGTAGATGCATATGATTAGTCACAGCCACTTCCTAGATATTTATGTATGGCAGACTAACTAGGAAGAGTGTACAGATTCAAGAACTGTCAAAAGTGTAGAGTGGTTTTTTTTAAGTGAACAGGAGGCACAAACTTCTCATTTTACAACATTGATATTTAGGACATCACCATCCCAGTTCTTTTCAGTGCATTCCCACTGCTCCATGAATATATACCCATATTACACAAACCCACAGTTCTACTACAAACTGAGCAGATGAAGGATGGTAGCATTCTGTGGATGTGTCTGCTGCTGATTTACAGTTAGTAGGAATCAATGTGGATATAAACTGATGACTGTATTCTGTATGTTACTTCTGAAGCAAAGCTGAATTGTCTGGAGAGAGGAGGCTGCAGGCCTTGCAGTAAGCTATGCTCAACTGAACAGAAAAACAGTGCCAGTCAATGTGGTGACTTTTGCCAGCATCACCTGCACTAGGAACGTAAACCAAATTGGAATCTTCACATGCTGCCAGAATGGAAGCTGGGATGAATGCTATAGGAGCATGAAAGGTTAAGATATTTGCTATGAACTACTGCTTCCTTAGATGACAGATTTCTGTGTCTCAGGTATTGCTTCTCTTGTTACAGTTTTTACAGTTATGAGTCTGAGTGAGAGGCTATTCTGTAAAGTGATGTATTGACAGTTAAAGACTGAATCAGATAAATGCAGCAATTTACAAATCAGCTTTATTACACATATAAGTTCACAGGACCAATGGAATAGGTATCTAGTGCAAAGCAAGAAAACATTAAAGATAAACATGGTTAATGGAACATAAATCCCTTGGACATTCATTTAAAGTTCTTTTTCTCCTATATGCTAGCAGAAATGGAGTGTCTTGGAAGTGCAAATGAGAAAGGTAGAGGGTAGAATTCAATACAAGATACTACTGTCTTCTATCATGCTGGTGAGTAGGCTCCCCATAGTTGGGCTACCTGGTGCGTTCAGGAGCCCGGCGCACTTTAGCAGGGCTGCCCGACACATTCAGGAGCCCCAAATACTGGGAGCTAGACTGCTCTAGCAGGGCAGCAGCGCTGAAGGCGGGAGGAAGGAGCAGTCAAGAGGCCGGTGGCTGGTCTAGCACGGGGGGGGGGGGGGGGGGGGGGGCGGCGCTGGTAGCAGGGGAGCCAGATATGACCTAGCCTGGTCTGGCAAAATCCCTCACCCAGGACCAGTCAGGTCCCAAGGGTGCCTGACCAGGGAGGTCCAACCTGTAGTTTGAATCCTCTGCAAATCAAGAAATAATAATGCTTCTCATTTTCATCTTCATTCTCCCAAGATTAGCCAAGTGCTCTGGACTTCAAGTGTCATATGTATGGTTCTCACATGCACTTCCATGGTCATCAACACTGAAATGAAAGATATGAAGATGCTTAATAGTGGCCGAGCCAATCTTGAAATACCAAAGTATTCTTTTTGGTATTCTATGCTCAGGAGTCAAACTGGTGAGAAAACTTAGAGACTCACTCTCTCTCAACTTAAAAATAGACAATTAGAAAAGGGACCTTACTGCAACAGGCTCTAGACTAGGGAACTTTCACCTTTACTTAGGGCAATGACCCTTGTAATTTAATATGGAGGAGGTGTAAGAGGACTGATGAACCTTGCAGAACTGAAGAGGAAAATAGCAGGGGGGAGGGGGAGAAGGCGGTGGAGAGAAGGAAGGAAATTCAGTAAGGACGAGCCACTTGTACTAAAAGCAGTGAAGCCAGAGGTTCACGACAATCGATTTTATGACCAGAGTGTGAAAAAAAATATTCCGCCAAACCCTCAGAGCATGCAAAGCTAGTCAACCATTAATCAGCTGAATGAATAGGAAAAAAAAAAGCATACCTTCTGGAGGGGGCACCTTTTCTCCCGACCAGTTATCCTAAAATGTTTTAGTTTGAGATTCTCTGAAGCTGTTTGGAATTCTGCCAAGGTCTCTTGGATTTAATCATCCTATCTTGTGTTAACAGTCTCTTCCCCTTCTCTTGGTCTGTCAGCCTGGTTCTGTTCAATACTATCTCTAGCTCCATAAAAGGAAGACTGCACCAAGAATATGGTTGGTTCATCATAAAAGCACAGTTATTTTTACAATCAATGCTCTGCAATTTATCTCTCAGTGTTATACGGAATCTTCAGCCTATTTTTCTCCTTGCACAGTTTACTACATGTAGATATCACTCAAGTTCAATCATGTGTTCAAACATCTGCTCATACATCAGAATGCTTTTGCTAAATTAATAATTTCCACAGGAACCACAATCTTCTGCTTGCTCCAGGCATACATGGGTGTCCTACTTGGGCCTCTTAGGAGCAAACTGGTATAATTTGAAGACACATCCTAGAACTGGTTTGTTAAACAATACAAACTGATCACATCCAAAGGATACTGACACGAAAGAAACTCAAGATTTATGATATATGCAGCACTATTTAAGTTAAGGGGCTTCCAAAACACTTTGGGGACAGTTTAAAAATAGGAATTTAATCAAATTTGCCCCTTAAGCAGTAATAATTGTATTTTGGAAGAATCGGGGAAGATGATTGTTTTCATGGCTGAAAAGATATCAGCACTGGCCCTACATTGGTGGAAGTTGATATTGACATGCAAAAAGTGGTATTTAGTCTTTCATAAAAGGAAGAACAAATCCAGCAACAGTGATAACACCTCTGTACTGTTGGAAGCAGTTTCATGTCTAACCGAACACATGCAAAGGATCCTAAAAGGTATTAGGATGTCAAATTTGGCCAGTGCCATAAAATAGCTATCTTATGTAAGATGTTGACGTTAATGCTACCAGCTGTGGTTGTGGAGATTCTCATTGTCCACGAAAATGGGCAATTTTAAACAGCATAAAGTGGTATGTCGCAAATAGTTGGATAAATGAATGACAAATCATCACTGAATGTAAAGAAAATCTTCATGAATAGATATTCTGCAACCTAGGACATCTGAAAGGGTAGTGACTGGGAGACTTAAATGGACAAGAAAGGAAAAAATACGGTAAGAAAGTTCTCCATTTTAATTATAACTTATCTAATAGAGCAGTGGTTCTCAAACTTTTTGGCCCATAGACCACTTGGCTCAATGTAAATCTTTCCATGGACCATTAGTTGCTAATGGAAACTCACCATTAGTTAGATAATTACGCCTGAGCTATTTTTCTACTGCTGCAGCTAAGGAGAACTGTTTAATTTAAATTAAACAGATTAAGCATTTTAATTTTTGCATGTTAGTTTATCAAACTTCATTTTAAACAGAAAATATTAATTTATGCTCAAGAAAAAAGGTTTCAATGTTTTCTTTATTTATGGAGGGGGAACCTTTTTTGGGTCAGGGGCCATGACCCACAGGAAAAAAAAATGAGAATGAGAAGTTAAAAAAAACAAAACAAAACAAAAAACAAAAAACAAAAAAACCACCACAACCCACACACCTCCAAAAACCCACCAACCCTCACTGATATGGTCCCTAATTGAGACACCTCATTTCTCTGGTGCTCCAGCCCCATGGGGTGACGGGAAGGGACAAGGAAGACTGAGGTTCAAGGCTTTCCATAGGCCAGATTTACTTTTCTGGGGTTCCAAAGGTAGTGGATTTTGTGGACCTCCTTAGGCTCTGTGGTGGGTTCAAAAATGAGGGATTCAGTGTGACAGGGCTGACAACAAATGGAATAGAAATGGGGGTGCAGGATCTGGGCAGGAGGTGGGGTGCAGGAGGGGGTGAGGGTGCAAGGAGTAGGTGGAAGGTAGGGTGCAGAAGCATACTGGGAGTAGGGTGTCTGGCCAGGGGGGATGGAGCAAGAGCAAGGGAGGGTGCAGAAGCAGGGTATCTGGCCAGGAGGCAGGGTATACGAGTAAGCTGGGTATGTGTGGTCTTGGTGAGAAGGGGGTGAGTGAAGGGGATTGGGTTACAGGGGTCTGGGCATGGGGGGGGGCACTTACCTGGCTTTGCGCCCCCATTGCTCCCAGACAATGGGAGCGACGGGAAAAGCCTTCAGACAGCATGTCACTGTGCTGCCATTCCCCTAGCAGCATGGGGAGGAGGGGGAGCTCAGCCCCTCTTCTTCCCCCGCAAAGCAGGGAGGGAGAAGGAGGGGGGAAATCACCATTCCCAAGGGGACCATTGACACAGCTGCTGCTCCTGATATTTACACAGGGAAGGTGTGCTGAGACCCCCCCACAACTCACTCCCAAACTCCCCTCTCACTTCACAGAGATCCCCACAGCAACCCCCTCACCTACTGAAAGGCCCCCCAAAGATAAATCCCCTCACTCACCAAGATCTCCTGCCCTGTCCACATCCCCACGCCAGGCAAACACAGCTTGGTTCCCTCTGGTCTGTCTCCCAGCCACGTGCTAGAGCAGGCAGGGTCTGTGCAAACACCAGCAGGGAGCAGGGCTCTGCACTCTTAAGCCATCCCAGCAGAAAGCCTCGCATTCCCAGACCTCCCGCCTTCATGTGGGACGGGAGGGGGGGGAATAAATTAAGTGAGATGTCCCGTCCTGGGCAAGGAGGCATCAGGGCCCACTGGGGTGTCTGGAAGGGTGGCAACTCAAGCAGCTCCTAGGGAAGCTAGGACAAACCCCCAGCTAGGCAGATGTGGGGTCACACTAAAAAGCACTGCCACCCTGAAATCCCCACATGTCCCGCTCTCGCATTTCCAGCAAGAGGCAACAGAGAAATGGTGAGAAGTCTCCACACCACTGCCTGGCAGCCATGATTCTCTGTACCCCCTTCTGCCCTTCCAGTGAAAAAGCCCTAATGCTGGGTTTCCCCTCCACAGTCCACACATGCTACCTACGAGCCTCTGCTGGTGATAGGAAAATTCCCAGGAGCTGGAGTTTTTCTTCCACGAGCTGGGTCTGGTGGGGTAGGTTGGGGTTTTCTTCACCCTCTGCATGCTTTCCTATCTGGAAGCCAGGGCTGGTGCTACAGCCTCATGGCTGGAGGGGAAGGCGGAGGGGAGGCTGAGCTCGAGCCATGGACCATCTGGGAGGTGGCCATGGACCACTAGTGATCTGCAGACAGCACTTTGAGAACTACTGTAATGGAGATTTCTCAAGTGTAACTTCTTTAGCAAATACATTAGAGAATAACCAAGTCATCAAAAACCAAGCAGTCCTGTGGCACCTTAGAGACTAACACCACATATTAGGTCATGAGCTTTTGTGGATAAAACCCACTTCCCCAGATGTGAACCATGAACAGATTTGGTTACACTACTGGCTCTGCATGTTATCAGTTATTCAAACTGCTGAAATTTAAGTTTTACAATACAATCTTTTATGAGCACTTACCCAGTCAGTACGCCATCATCAAAAGTTTCTGTAAAATACACTTCCCCAGTAGGCTCTGGAGTCTTGTATATAACCTAAAAATATTTATACAAATGTTAAAAGCATAGCTGAGCTGAAATACATCATAGCTCATATGTACATTTATAAGTAACATTATGTCTGATGCAAGAAATACTTGACTACAATCATTTGCAATCCTCTGAGAAGTACTTGGGGCTGACCACTCCAGCACACACTGGGGATGTTAAATATCAGTTAATTGAAGAGTTGGGGAACCTCATGAATACTTATTGGTTAGTCGACTATTCTATAGTCCCCAAGGGCAGAGCTGGCAGCCACTGTATCGGAAGCAGCAACACAGGGTATCAGGCGGGAGCTGGTCCGCAGCAGCGCAGGGTGGCAGCAGCCCCTGTCTACACAGGGGGGCGGGGGAGAGGGAGGGAGTGTGTCTGAGCTCCTGGACCCAGCACGAGCCGGAACTGAACTGAGCTGGGCTGCCTGCCTGCCTAGCTCCTAATAGGGATGTTAAGGATAGCCTGTCGACTAGTCGATCCCCTGCCCCTGTCCTGACTGCCTCTATGATATAGAGGTAGCAAAGGGTGGGGGTAGGGGTACTTCAAAGTGGCAGCGCTGCACAGCTGAGCCGGAGATCAGCCATGTGCGCTGCCACTTTGAAGCTGGGGAGTCCCCAGCTGACCCCGGGCTTCACGGCGCTGCCCCTTTGAAATGCCGCCTCCATGTTTCAGAGGGGCAGCCATGGAGCCTAGGATCAGCTGGGGACTCCCGAACTCATCCTGGGCTCCGTGCAGCACTTCCCCAGCACCCAGGGTCAGCTGGGGAGTCCCCAGATGATCTCAGATTCAGCTGAAATGCTGCGTGGAACCTGGCGGCAGCTAGGGAGTCCCCAGCTGACCCTGGGCTCAGCGCAGCATGGAGTCAGGGGTCAGCGGTGGACTGGGTCCCCCGCTGACCCCAGGCTCCATGGCTTTGAAATGCACAAGAGCCCCCGCTGGGGACTCTTGTACATTTCAAAGCAGGCACCTGTGTGCAGCCCAGAGTCAGCAGGACTTCCCACTGGCCCCGGGCTGTATGAGGAGTTCCGCATTCCTCCTTTGAAATGTACACTACAGGGGCTCTTGTCCATTTCAAATATACACTTTAAATGCAAAGCTGCAGCAGGAGTAGGTCCTGGACTCAGTGTGAGCCACGGCTGAGCTGGGCTGCTGGCAAGCCTGCTTAAAAAATTACTGGCAAGGGAAGAAATGCGTGTCGTCTATAGCATTAACCTATAAGCTTTTGCTTATCGATTAATTGGTTAATTGACTACACTATTACATCTCTAGCACACATGTAATTTTCTAGGTAGCATCTCGACTATCTTGGGCTTGTTAAACAATATAGAAAATGTAAGCTTAAAAAAATTCATGGTATACTAATTTTTTGCCCAACACAAAATGAGTATTAGCTTTGCAGGTAGCTAATAGTTGAGTCTGTTTAATGGAATCTATGCAAAAGTTGAATATACTCCTAAGTACTAAATGTGTATGTTCTATTCCTACAGTTATAGAAGTTAAGCACCTATTGTGTTCCTACGCAATAATATTTTCACTGGGTGATGCTTAGCAGTCTAAGCATTTGCATATAAAGTCGCAGATCAAAGGGCATCATCATTATGGCAAAAAATGTGCAAGGTATCTTCAATCATGGAAAACTTTATTAGCTTGCCCTGATCCTCCTATTCCTATCCCTATCCATTTCTTTCCTCCACATTCTGTTTTCTTCCCTGTGTGATTAAATGGTATGCTAGTGTCATTTAACTATTTGAAAAAGAAACCTTTTGCTTATTTTGCAAGCATATTCCCTCCCTCTACATGAAACGTGATGTAATATATGTAACATGTTGTTGCTGTGAATGTACAAAAACTGGAAGAGAGGGAGAGATGAACAGTAGCCACTGAAACTAGAAAGGATAAACCAAAGCAACATTTTTTGCTTTAACTTCCAGAAATACAAGTGATATTGCAGGATAAAGTACTCTTAGGTTCTTGAGGAGCTAGATCCTGTCTTAACCTAAGTGTAAAAGCCTTGGTCAAGTTCCTCCCCTGGACATTCATTCACCAGGCTGTCTGGACCCACACACTACGCCCTTAGTCACTGAATGGTTCCAGCCCTGTCTCTGGTGCCATGCTCTCTGGGGCTATGTCTAGACTTCAGGCTTTTTGCGCAAGAAGCTTTTTTCGGAAGAGATCTTCCACAAAAACTTCTTGCGCAAGAGCACGTCCACACTGCAAAAGTGCATCGAAAAAGTGATGGGCTTTTGAGAAAGAGAGCATCCAGAATGTATGGATGCTCTCTTGAAAATAAACACTGATCGGTATGCACAAAATGGCCATACCTCGCAAAAACCTCCTCTTCCCCATCCACACACGCCTTTTTGTGAAAGAACTCTTTCGCAAAAAGGCTTCTTCCTCGTAGAAAGAGGAATACCAATTGCGCAAAAACCCCTCTGTTCTTCCGATTCTCTTGGGCAAAAACGTGCTTGAGGTGTGGACGCTCTGCAAGTTTTTGCGGAAAAACAGCTGTTTTTCCACAAAAATTCTGTAGTGTAGACACAGCCTGGCACGTTTCTTGGGGCACAGACTGTGGCACCCATCAGGACTGATCCCCAAGACACTTCAGCAGCTTAAGCGCACCCTTTTAGAGAGTGCACCACTTTAGTGGGAGCTCTCGTTTTCCAGTCACCTTTTCAAAAGGTATGCACTTGTTGAATTAAACAGATATGGATTTTGCCTAAGGATTTCTAAAAAAAATGCTGTTTCTGACGTGACAAAGGTACATAGAGCCACACACACAAAAAATATCTGTACCATTCCCTACTTCTGTCTCGTAACCAGTCTTTTGCATTATTATGCATTTGGTTAGAGCCGTGATCATCAACCCGTCGATCGCGATTGACTGGTCTATCGTGAGGCCTCGACCAGTCGATCGCGAGGCATTCCGGGCCCCCCGTTTCCCTCCACCCCCAAGAAGCCCCACTACCTACCTCCAGCGACAATGGAGGTAGTGGCAGCTTGCCACTGGGTGGACAGAAGTGCTGAGCTGTGCGTCACTTCCGGAGGTTCCGGAAATGCGCTCGCTGCTTCCTTGCCCCAGGTCTGTGGCATACTGGGAGCTTACCGGGGGAGTCCCCAGAGGTGCGCGCTGGGACTTCCCTTCTCTGCGGAGGGGGAGTCAGCCCCAAAGGGGGCGCATGCACGGGCTTCCCTGCTCCACGGGAGGCAGGCCCGCAGGAGGTGTGCGACAGAGCTTCCCCGCTCTGTGGGGCAGGGCGAGGCGGGGGAGTCCTGGGAGGAGGTGGGTGCAGGGGACTCTGTCCCCACTGGAACCCTGTCCCCTCTCCCCTGCCCCCAGACACAGAACCTGTCCCCACTGGCACCCTGTCCCCTGTTGCAGAACCCTGTCCCCTGCCCTCCCAGCATCCTGTTACCTCTCCCCTGCCCCCAGCCATAGAACCCTGCCCCCACTGGCACCCTGTCCCCTGCCAAAGCACCCACTAGCACCCTTCCCCAGTACCATGTCCCCTGCTCCCACCAGCACATTTGGGGCCACATTAGAGGGGCTTGGAGGATTTTTGGAGAAGTTATTCTTTTGCATCTCACTTGTGTGGCTCCAACTGACTTTTCTGTGGGTCAGTGACCCCTGACTCAAAACAGGTTCCCCGCCCTTCTCAGAAATAAAGACAGTGTAGAAACTGTGTGTGTTTGACGTAGCATTTTATTTAAAAATGAAGCCTGGCCAACAAACCCCTAACTGGGGCCAAGGTCCCATCTGGCCACAGCATAACACCACTCCTGCACTCCCCTTTCCCCCAGACCTTAGATCTGAGCCTATCATATACTGGAACCCCTTGCCCTGAGCCCCTCACATACCCCAACCCAAATTCCTGCACCCTCACGTCCACAAACCTATGGCTTGCTTAGTATCCCAGCCCTCCATCTGACTCCAACACTGTCCAGCCTGGAGCCCCCTCCCTGAGCCAGAATCCTCTTCTCCACCTCTTCCTGCATCCAGATTTCCTCCCAGACCTTGCACCTCTCATCCCTTCCCACAGCCAAATCCCTCATTCCCACCCCAGAGCCTACACATCCTGTCTCAACCCAGCAAGGGTACAGCTAGACTGCAGGAGTTTCAGGATTCCAGAGATATCCCAGAAAAACTCTTCTACATCCAGGGATGCAGTTGTTTTTCCACTTTTTTTAGTGGAAGAGCAAACATGCTCTTTCAGTAACCCCTGTATTCCTCTTTCCACGAGGAATAAGGGGGCTTCCAAAAGAAGGGGTTTTTCTGACATTTGGTCCAGTCTACACAGGCCAAATGTTGGAAAAACCTCTTCCTACAGAAGAATTGGAAGAAGAAAAGAAAAAAAAAAAAAGTAAAGCAGCAGTATAAAGGTTGGGGATAGCAAGTGATGGAGAGGAGGAGAATAGAGAGGGCAGGGCGGGGCTTCAAGGAAGGGGCAGGGCTTCAAGGAAGGGGTGGGGTCTTGGGGGAAGGATGGGGCAGTAGATCTTGGCTTGTTCTGTCATTTAAAAAGTGATCTTCAGTGTAAAAAGGTTGGAGAATACTGGGTTAGAGAGTCTAAGGAGTCCAAGATCCTTCATCTCCCTCTTCCTCTGCAAATGGCTTCTACTCAAGTAGTCTCCTTTCTGACACCTACCCTAGCCAGAAACCTTCAGTTTGGCTGGTCTGGCAGTCAACAAACCAAACAAACCCTCTCCCTCTTTCAGGAAAAAGTGCCTATGTTCCTCTGCCAAATTTTTCATCCTTTGGTTTTATAGGACTGTATCAACACCTCACCCATTGGACAGAATGCAATTCCTTAAGACCAACTAGGTAGCAATATAATGAACAAGTAAACCAAGTGATATCTTATTTAGAAAGAGAAAGAATTTTTGCTTATTGTGAAGACTGTGGAAAAACAGTTTGTCAGATGTTGCAAACCAATTGCAACTCTGGAATTCATTCATTAGTCATATTCTAATCACTGAGGCTTGCAGTCATATTCAATCTAATGACTAATACACAATGTTTGCAGTCACAATCCCCCAGAAACAAAGAAAAAAAAGTGATAGTTATACACAGCTTGTGTGTGTGTGTATATATATAATATATGACAATTGCTGCCAATCTCTATTCCTTAAAGCAATTACCCATTACATAAAACTCAAGTTTTGGCTGGTGTCAAACAATAACCTTACCTCTAAAGAAGAGCTGCCTTTGTCAATGTCAGTTTCTTGAGAGTTCTTGTCAAAATCTTCCACCTCAACATCTGCATCTTGGATTTCTTCATCATGAATTTCTGCAGTTACTGAGCCAACTAACAAGACACCCAGCCACAGCCAATCCCACTGGACTTGCATACTGGTTATTTCTGTAGAATTAAGTACATTTTATTTTTGCAACGATAGTTTACCCAATTACAGTTAATAAGCGGTAAGGGCTACAGCTATGGGGAAAAATATTTAAAGAAAACATGGGATAACGACTGAATATACATTTTATTATTTGCATTTTCTCAGATGCCCAAGAAAAGCTTTGACAACCCTCATGAAAGCATTCTGAGCAAAATGATAGAGGCAGCAAGGGTGAGGGGTTGCATTTAGTCATTTGTATTAACCAATAAACCCGGGTTTATTGGTTAATTGTTTAAATGTCTATACACTAGCATCCCTGGTCTCTCATAACCATAAGGCAACAAAATGTCTAAGTTTTTAGATGAAATCTTTGATTGATCCATGGATCAATCTCTTAATGTCCATTTGAGGATTTAGTCCAATGTTGGTTTTAAGGACTTAAATGGAATAATTTGCCTGAGGAGATGGCGATCACCCTATTAAAAACATGCACCATATCTCCCGTTTGAATTTGCCTACCCTTATCTTCCAGCTACTGAAATGCAATATGTGGCCTAGAGGAACAGACTAAAATGAAAGTAGTCCAAGGAACGGAGACAGGACAGGCAAAGAGAATGAGAGTGGGGTAAGCAGCCAGGAGTAGAGAAGAGACAGGACAGAGATAGTTTGGAATTGATGGGGTAGAAAGCATCAAGCTGGGAGAGAGAAGGCGGCAGTAGATTCTATGCCCCTTCTAAACCAAGAATGGAGCCCAAAGTTCAAATCTCACCATTTCTCTGATCAGCAAGTATTTGTGAAGCCAGTTGGCAAAATGTGTTTCTGATTCCCCTCACCTCATTCCCGCACAATACAGCCACACTACTACTATCTGCAATAGCTCAATTCCTTTGTTTAAGCTGAGGAATGCCTATTGAAAAAGGGGGTCCAATTATGTTTGTTAGATGTGATCACCAATTTGGTTATAACTACAAGAGTCCACTGTGTTGGGCAGAGTTCTTAGTCCTCCAAGAGGAGAAAAAGGCAGGAAGGTCAGAAAGGGCAGGAAAGAGAAGGCAGGAGTTGCTAGACTGGAAATAATATAAGGGGATTTTCACTCACACTCAGGGGCTCTCCAGATTGCTTCTCAAAATAAGTGAGCTTATGGTAGCCACCTCCCTGAGGCAAACTTTGTCTCTCATTGGAAAGGGTGCAGTAGTGGTCAGCCTAAGGCAGCTGCTCACTAATTGGAGCAGAACATAGATGTTGCCGGACCAGACAGTCACAGACCAAAGAGTAAAATTCAACCTGTAGTAAATAAAGATATTTTGATTCAGCATCCGGTGTGGCATATTTTACCTTAGTAGGTCAGCTCTGAGAGATGGGTTTAAAGAGGGAACCTTAGAAGGAGGCCTGTAAAACTCCTTGTCAGTCTTCTGGTCAGAACTTTGGCCTCAATTTACATATCCATGACTCTGTTAGCTAAAACGAGCAGGGAGGTTTTTAGGTGGATCTAAAGATTGCAACCCTAATGATTATCCATGTCAGTAAAATAGACTTTTCTTCAGTTTGCATTAACAAAGGAAATCTAGGAAATACATAGAGCCCATGTTAAAAACATGAAATGATAAAGAGTCAAAAGTTTGCCAGTGTCAGATTTAAGATTGCATAAGCATAACAGTCCCCCTTGGTCATTTATCTCCTTAATGAAATCCTCTAATTACATGAGCACACACTTTGTTTTGTAGAGGATCCCTGCCTCATTCAGTACATAGAATGGACATGCTCTGTTGATATATCAAGATTTTAGTCTACAAGATCCCTCTTTTGCTGGGGAAGTTGGAAGGGATGTAGTTTCTTCCTGCAGTCCCCTGCCTCAGTAAAGAGGGACTGAAGGGGACTCACAGCTGAGATAACTGAAAGCTGCCATGGATTCTATCCCTGCCTCTGCTCAGGGCCATCCCTACTTGTATTGGTGCTCTACACAGCCCAGCACTGGCACCCCTCACTCCTGCATGGGGGAGCAGCTGCTGTGTGTGGGGTTGCCAACTCCCCTAGACCAGACAGATTGGACTAGGGATGTAATTGACTAGTCGACTATCCAATAAGTTAAAGCTTATCGGATAATCAACGCATGAGTCAACTAGTCACTCCCTCCTCTATCACAAAGGGCGGGGGGGGGGGAGGGGAGAAAGGTATGGTTGCTAGGGGAAGCCAGCTTAAAAGCTGGTTCCCCCCAGCTCCAGCTCCATGGGACAGGGCAGGGGTGCAACAGCAGCACTTCCTCTTTGAAATGTACAAGAGCCCCAGTGGGAGCTCTTGTACATTTCAAAAGCAGAACATGTGCTAGTCCTTATCGACTAAGCAAATAGTTGATGGAAATCCCATCGACTATTCGATTGGTTAATTAATCAATATTTAACATCCCTAGATTGGATGCCATTTGCTACACTGCTGTCCAGTCCAGAGGAGCTGGCAACCGTGGAGTAGGACTGCGACTGCAGGCTGGAGGAACAGAGGGTGGCTTTGCTGTCAGCTGGAGACAAGCAGCACTTCAAAGGAGAAATCGCCACTTCTCTCTAGCCTCCGGCTGCATGGCCATCTCCTGCTCCTCTAGAATTGAGCCTTGAATGCTGTTTGCCGCCACCTAGTGAACAGGGTTTGGAGAGGCAGCCCAGGGATGGGGCTACCAGAGCTGGTACTCCCTGCAATCCCATCCCTAAGGCACATGCAGCATAGGGCACCACTAAATTAGAGGCACCAGCATGGTGCCCCAAATTTAGTGGTGCTCTATGCAGCTGTGTATGTCTAATGACAGCTCTACCTCTGCCAGAGTACTTAGGTAATGCTAAGCAAGTCACAAACTAAATATTTCAGATATAGTAAATAAATTGTGTGGTCCTTATTTTTTTGAATGTCTAGACTGAGACTTTAGGATCTAGTTTGTGGAAATGCTGTGTACTCACAGCTCTAGTAAATGAGAGCTGGTGTGCTTGAATATAAATTGCTGTAACATGTTAAGTACCTGGGAGGGGGGGAAAAAAAAGTCAGGTTCTAGCCAGCTAAACGTGGGCACCCGATGTCTGGATTCTTTTGACTTGAATTTTTGTGCCTCAACTCCAACTATAAATCCAACCACCTCAGCCTGGACCAATCCACACAGGAAATCCACTTCCTGGATACTACAGTACAATTAAATAATGGACAAATTTCCACCACCCTATACCGGAAACCCACTGACCGCTACACTTACCTTCATGCTTCCAGCTTCCATCCCAGACACATTTTTCAATCTATTGTATACAGCCAAGCCCTAAGATACAACTGGATTTGCTCTGATCCCACAGACAGAGACAGACACCTACAGGATCTATATAGAGCATTCCTAAAACTGAAATACCCACCTGGAGAAGTGAAAAGACAGAGCCAAAAAAGTACCCAGACATGAACTATTTCAAGACAGAGAAAATAACAGAATTCCACTTGTCACTACCTACAGTCCACAACTTAAACCCCTCCAACGCATTATCTACAATCTATAACCTATCTTGGAAAATGATCCCTCACTCTCAGAGGCCTTGGGGTAAAGGCCTATTCTCGCTTACAGACAACCCCACAACCTGAAACAAATTCCTTCCGGTAACCATACTACACAGCTACATCATAAACATCCAGGAACCCAGCCCTGGAATCAGCCCCGATGACAACTCTGCTGTATATCTATACAAGCGAATTCATTACTGGAGCCAACCACATGAGCCACCAAAATCAGAGGTTCATTTAACTGTACATCCAGGAATGCAATCTATGCCATCAAATGCGAGCAATGCCCCAACTGCAATATATATTGGACAAACTGGACAGTCCCTATGGGAAAGAATTAACGGACACAAATCAGATACCTGAAAAGTGAACATACAAAGCCAAAATACACAGGGAAGGACTGGAACTACAATTCATTCACAAGTCTGATGCCATGCTAATGGCTTAAATAAAGATACCAGATGGCTGGGACATTATCAACCTACCAAACAATGAAGATGCCAATGGTTCTTTGTGTGTATAGTATCTGGTGTTAGTACTCCTCCTCTCGATTGCCTACTAATGGTTCTTATCTGCCTCTTGACTATCTAGTCTTTAGGTGCTTATAGACTATTTGTTTTTCCTGTTGCATTCCAGCTCAGCTTTCCCCTTCATATTTTTACACTCACTGCCTCTTCTTGTTTCCTCCCCCCCGCCCATTTTTTTCCTTCTTCCTCCCCCCCTATTTATTTTAGTTCTGGACATCCAACACTCTGGTCATCTCAAGAAGTGGGCTGTGCCCACAAAAGCACGATACCATCTACATGTTTTGTTAGTCTTTAAAAGTGCTACCAGACTATTCGTTATTTAAGTTTATCCTGTACAGACTAACTCGGCTAACCCCTGAAGCTAGAAAACTAGGGCTACAGACCACCCAGCGAGAAGATTCGTGTTTAAGAAACTATATTGATAAGTGTAATTGGAAAACCTGCAATCAATTTAATATCTCTTATTATCAGGGTTTGAATAGTAAGTACTAAGTATTGTTTAGGGACATTACTGAACCAACTGGTTTACGATCTCCAAAGCCATCTATAACCAGACTACAGATTTGGAAGAGTTCAAGTTGGAAGGCAACTCTGGTCAAAGGAATCATGAAATAAATAAAGGAAGTAGTCAGAGCAGTAGAATAAGAGCAGACTTATAAATTCAAAGCACACTGGTTGATAAGGTCCGATAGGAAGATTTAAGGGAAAAAAGGATTTTCAGAAGGACATGAAATTTCTCAGCAAGACAATATTAAAGCCACCATAATACCAACAATCTATCGCAGTGCAAAAGAAAAGATAGAAAGAGTAGCAGAGGCCAAGTGCATGGGGTTTTTTTTTTTTTTTTTAAAACTAATCTGGAAAAAAAAAAATCTAAGAATCCTATCCAAAAAATGGAAACGTGACAAATTTCTAACAGTACAATACAATCACATAGGGACAAAAATCAGAAACACTAAAATGAGGGGGCATCTAGAAGAGAGAAAAAAGGCAATAAAAAGATTCTATAAATACATTAGAAGTAACAGAAAGACAAAGCGAAGTGCAAGCCCGTTATTAGCAGGAAAGAAAGGATAATGGATGACACCAAGGAGGTTGGGGTGATTTAATTATGGTTTTGCTTCAGACTTGACTGAAAAGCAACATTGTGATCCGATGTTTAATTACCAAAAGCAACCATGAGGAAGGAATACAAGCCGAAGTTGGGAAAGAACAGGTTAAAGATATTTAACACAAGTTAGATGCACTCAAGTTGCAGGGCCTGATGAAATTCACCCTAGAGTACTTAAGAAGCTATCTGAAACAGTCACTGAACCATTAGCAATTATCTTCAAGAACTCTTGGAGGACAGGTAAAGTCCCACAGGACTGGAGAAGGGCAAACATAGAACCTATCTTTAAGAAGGGAAACAGAGCACCTGGGGATTTATAAACCTTGTGTCAACCTAACTTTGAGTCCTAGGAATATAATGGAACAAATTAAACAATTTCTAAAGCACCTAGAGGTACCAAACCAACTTCTATTTCTTTTTTAATAGAGTTATTACCCTAATGGATAGGGTGAAAGCAGCAGATGAGAGAGATCTTGACAGTCCCTCATGACAGCCTCATAACCAAACTAGGGAAACTGGGTGTAAGTGAAATTACTATAAAGTACTCCAGGCAGTATTAACAGAAATGTCACATGTAAGACAAGGGCAGTAACTATTCCAATCTACTTGGCACTGGCGAGACTTAGGCTGGAGTAGTGTTTCTAGTTTTGGACATCATACAGAGAAAGACGTGGACAAATTTGATACACACACCCCTGGAGGAGGAGGAAGAGGGAAATTGTAGAAACATGACCTGTGAAGAAAGGTTAAAAATATTTAGTCCTGAGAAAATTAGACGGAGGGAGAGACCAGATAGACAAAATGTGTTAAGGACGGTTATAAACAGGATGTTGAAAAATTGATCAGCAAATCCATTGAGGGCAGGATAAGATGATTCCCTCTGGATCTGAAGCAAGGGAGATTTTTGGTTAAGTAGTTGAAAAAAAAAAAAAAAAAAAAAAAAAAAAAAAAAAAACCAATCTTACTATAATACCAGTTAGGCATTAGAACAGATTATCTAAGGAGATTTTGGAATCCCCATTATTAAAAACATGTTTGACAAACCTCTGTTAAACGATTCCTAAGTGAACTTTGTCCTAGAGGACTTGAAGGTCCCTTCCAGCCCTATAATTATGAACGAAGGGCAAACCATTCTGATCATCTAGTCTGACCTGCTATATAAGGCAACTCTCAGAACCTCCCTGAACTAATTCGTTTAAAAAAGAACACATTAGAAAAACCATCAACCTTCATTTTGATGTTGTCCAATGCAGAATCCACCACAAACCTAAGTTACTTCAGTTGTTAAATTACCCTCATTGTTAAAAATTCTACCTATTTCCAAACCAAATTGGTGTAGTTTCAGTTTCCAGCCTTTGAATCTTGCTATCCCTCTGCCCCCTAGATCGAAAAGGACTCTATGAATCAAGTTTTTGTTCCCCATTGTAAAGCTCCCTGAGGGTACCCAGGAATGTGAGGTGCCTTGCTACCACCTGCCCTTAGTGTGAATAAGCCTAATCAGACATGTTCTGTTCCAGCTGACTCCAGAGTGGAACTTGCACAATCCTGTCACAAAGGATGATGGGAAATGCTTTAGCCAGATACATTGTTCCAGCATGCTTTCCAATGATGATGATGAATTTTCTTAAACATAAAAATATTCCTTCTAAGTAGGGATATTCGTGTGTAGCCATTTACATGATTAACTGATGAACCTGGGCTTATCGGTTCATCAGACCAACTACCCACAACACCCTCCCTTGCTGCTTGTGCCCACGGGGAGCCAGATGTCAAGCTGGCTCGCCACACATCTGCTCCTACAGAGCCACCTGCCCCCACGCTGCTGCCTCTTGATCAGAAGCGGGAAGGGGGGTAGCAGGGGGGGATCTGGTGTTGTGGGAAGCCGGCTTAAAGCCTCCCCCCAGCCCACATGTAACTGCTAACATTTCCAGCAGTTACACAAATAAATGATGGTCAACATCCTTAATAAAGCTCCCTTCAAACAAAGAAAAGTAGGAGATTTATTCAATTATTTGCTTACAGAAGAAGTGGATCCACCTCAGGAAGAGCATTCCAGATATCAGGGAAGGATGGAGAGTGTAGACGTGATAGAAAACTGAGAAACAATATCAGAGTTACCATCCTTGATGGAATGAAGTAAATGGTGGTGAGACGGGGAAAAGGTGTAATAAAGAGAAGGTTGAATAAGAAGGAAAGGGCAGAGTTATGCAGGGTGTTGGTGTGCAAGAAGTTCAAACTTATTGTGAGAAATAACTTAAGGAAAGCTAGTGTAAAGAAAAATCCAGAGAATAATTTACTTGTTAGAAGAAACATCAATTCCAGACTCCCCAGTGGTATCAAAACGATATCAGTTGCAAAGACAACGAAACTCAAATTGTAAAGCCAAAATTATTTAGTATTTTTAGGGGTGACCTGATACTAAATGTTCATTAGATGCATGTAAAAGATTGCAAGCAAATACTTCCCTTTACCCAGACAAGAACTTCTTGAAAGTTAGTACAGGTGGTGACTTTTGAAAGGGAAAGTGATGTTTACTTGAAGGAATCTACCAAGGAACAGACATCAGCTTCAAGGCTTAGTTGTCCCACCGAATGAATAAACTAGGAGTACTAACGGCTACTCAGTTAGCTGGTTAACTGCAACACACACACCCCGCCCAGTGTGCTCTGCATTTAAAACTCACACCAACAGGCTGGCCCAGTCCCAGCCTGCTGGTCCGAGTTTTAAATGAACACACACAGGGGAAGTGCATGCCACCACAGCAGCGTGGAACGGCAAGCGGGAGCTGGTCTATGTGAGAAGCTGGTTTAAAAACCAGCTCCTGCCTGCTGCCCCACACAGGGCCAGATTATCCATTAGGCACAATGCTTAGAGCCTATGAAAAATTCATAATTGACTAAGAAAAGAAAAGAAAACAGCTAAATCACATTTGAACATTTGCACATGTATTCTAATAAAAATAGCAAATTAAGATCAAGCCAGCTCTCCATGCATATTGGCTCCCGCAGACCCGCCTGCCCCCCCCCCCACTCGCTGCCTCCTACAGTGGGGACAGGCAGAAGCCGATGCTGGCGGGAACTGGCTTAGCAATACCCTGTGAAGCAGCCTCTGCCTGCAGGGGGGGTCCAAGCTCCCCACAGACAGAGACTTCTTCGCATCCCACAGAACAGCCTTTGTCCATGGGGAACTTTGACTGTCCCGTGGCCAGGGGCTGCTGCCACCCCATGCTGCTGCCTCAGAGGCAGCAGCACAGGAAAGCAGGCAGGCAGCCAGTCCATGAAAGGAGCTGGTTTTTAAAACTAGCTCCCCTCCCGGACCAGCTCCACCTGCCACCCCACACCACTGCCTCTGATACAGGCAGCAGCACAGAGTAGCAGGGGGCTCCCTGGGAGTGGGGCTAGAGCCCACTGGCTCCCAGCCCCGCCCCTGGGAACTATCCTATAGAATCACAGAAAACTAGAACTGGTAGGGACCTCGAGAGATCATCAAGTCTAGTTCCCTGCTCTCACGGCAACACCATCTAGATCATCCCTGATAGATGTCTATCCAAACTGCTCTTAAATACGTCCAGTAATGGAAATTCCACAACCTCCCTAGGCAATTTATTCCAGTGTTTAACCACCCTGACAGAAAGTTTTTCCTAATGTCCAACCTAAACCTCCCTTGCTGCAGTTTAAGCCCATTGCTTCTTGTCCTATCATCAGAGGCCAAGGAGAATTTTTCCTCTCTCCTCCTTGTAACATCCTTTTAGATACTTGAAAACTGCTATCATGTCTCTTCTCAGTCTTCTCTTTTCTAAACTAAACAAGCCCAATTCTTTCAGTCTTCTCTTACAGGTCATGTTTTCTAGACCTTTAATCATTTTTGTTCTCTGGACCTTCTCTAATTTTTCCACATCTTTCTTGAAATGTGGTGTCTAGAACTGGACACTATACATTGAGGCCTAATCAGCACAGAGTCAAGTAGAATAATAACTTCTCTTGTCTTGCTCACAACACTCCTATTAATGCATCCCAGAATCATCTTTGCTTTTTTTCCCAAGCATCACACTGTTGACTCTCATTTAGCGTGCGGCCCACTATGCTTTCAGCAGTACTCATTCTTAGACAACCACTTCTCATTCTGTATGTGTGAAACTGATTGTTCCTTCCTAAATGGAGTACTTTGCATTTGTCCTTATTAAGCTTCATCTTATTTGCCTCAGGCTATTTCTCTAGTTTGTCCAGATCATTTTAAATTATGGCCCTAACCTCCAAACACTTCCAACCCCTCCCAGCTTGGTATCATCTGCAAACTTAATATGCTTACTCTCTATGCCATCATCTAAATCATTGATAAACATAATGACAGAACCAGTCCCAAAACAAACCCTTAAAAACCCCACTTGTTATGCCCTTTCAGCATGACTATGAACCAGTAATAACTACTCTCTGAAAATGGTTATCCAGCCAGTTATGCACCCACTTTATAGGAGCCCCATCTAGGTTGTATTTCCCTAGTTTATTGATAAGGTGGTCATGCAAGAGTGTATCAAATGCTTTACTGAAGTCTAGGTATACCACATCCACTAGGGATATAAAAGAGTATAGTCAATTAACCAATAAGCAAAAGCTTATAGGTTAATGCTACAGATTACATGCATTTCCCAGCTCCGCCAGTAAATTTTTTTTAGCAGGCTAGCCAGCAGCCCAGTTCACTCTTGGCTTGTGCCAGGTCCAGAACCTACTCCTGCTGCGGCTCTGCATTTAATGTGTATTAGGAGCCAGGCAGCCCAGCCCAGTTCTGGCTCGCGCCGGATCCAGGAGCTCAGACCCTCCCTACCGGATCGGGACTTCCATGACTTTTCAAAGGTGACTTGCAGATATCTGTCTTTTCTAAGTGATTTTTAACTTAAAATTTCGTGCTGTTACACGACTATTCAATTACATGATATCTAACACCCCTAACTTTAACACTGAAACAACATCATAGCTGGAGTCACTTACATTAAGCTGAGTTTTGGTGCAGTCCTCACAGTGGGAGGTTGGCAGGAGAAATGATCCTGTCAACTTCCTTTATTGCTTGTGAGGAGGACTACTGGCACCCACAGGGGTGCCCTCAGCATTCGATTGAATGGGTCTTTACTAGAGCCACTAAATCAACCATCAGAAGATCGACAGCCACAGCATCCATCTTCCCACAAGTTAAGACGTGGCCCAAGACTGTATATGTGTAATTGTGAAGTGCCAAATGTCCTGTAGCTCTCATCTTGGTTTGAGCTTTTAGGCACTACTGTAACAAAGTTGCACAGATCAGGAAGGATTTTTGGAGCAGATTTCAAAAAAATCCTCAAGTCTTACTCACTCAGGACCAAACAACTTTGTGTTGGACATGCTAGTATATTACCAGAAGTTACAGCAGCATCAGAAGCCAAGGCCCATTCTGCTAAGCACTGTAGACACATACAAAGAGATTCCTGCCTCAAACATCTGGTCTACATTACAGCAATTTCCACTAGTATTCTTTCAATCCTAGCACAATTACTGCTTTCAATATTTCTTAACTTTACTGGTAGATTAGATTTCTTTTGAATCTATTTTCCCCTCCACAGAGGAGGCTTCTTTAAAAAAAAATTGATTAGCAATATACAGAAGAATATACAAACGGAAATAACTACTATGATCACCTTTAAACCATGCTACTTAACTCATGAGGGCAAGGACTCTTTACCCTGAAAAATTTAGATTTACAGGGGTAACAGAAATGCAGTTTAAACTTCTGTTGAAAGATCTAATTACCTGAAATGTAGGGCCAGTCAGGGTAGGAATGTGAACGACTACTCGCTTCCCCCCCTTGCTGCCTCTATCACAAAGAGGCAACAAGGGGGGGGGGAGGAGAGGGAAGAAAAGGAGAGAGTGCTTCCAAGCAGCAGCATCGCATGGAGCCCGGGATCAGCTGGGGACTCCCCCATGGACCCCGGGCTCCATGCAGTGCTACCACTTTGAAGTGCACCTCAGGAGAAAAAGAAACCAAGCACTGTACAACCCATCTGTTGGATCCTGGCCATCTGTTGGATCCTGGCCAAAGGGTCTGGTCAGCCATGCTAAACAAAGAACAATTGTTGAGAAAGCTACCTTGAGCTAAAGCTATATCTTGGTAAATTAGGTACTGGGCATAAGCATACAAACAAAAGTAAAAAGTAACCCATTCTACCTGATACCAAGTAGCCCTTGTTTTATCTTTACTATAACACAGCTCAGTGCTGTATATGAGCTGAAATGATTGTTAACTCCAGTTTAAGGAAACAAAAGCACACCTTATTGCTTGAAGGAGACATGGACCTTAACTCCCTGACAATTCCAAGACAGGAATGACTCAGCACCTGATTAAGACATGCTGAGGCACTAAGCTATTTCAAGTTTAAAATGTCCCATCACATTACCAAAAAATTTGATTTAGTCATTTTTTCAGAGGCCTAATGATCTGGGGCCCTAAGCTGCAGTTTACTTTTGGGATGTCAGCACATAGTTGAACAAACAATTAAGTCTGGGCATAACTACATGCACCCCCCCTTGCTGCCTTTGTACCAATGCTATGGAGCCACCTGCTCTCCTCCCCGCCCACTTCCAGGCTGCTGCCTCTGACAGGGGATGCCGGAGCAGCCTGGGTCCACAGAGAGCTCGGTTCCCCCATGGACAGGGACTGCTGTTGCAGAGCAACCTCTGTCCCCAGCGGGACCAGGCTGGCTACAGACAGAAGCAGCTCTGTGGGATGCCAGAACAGCCACTGTCTGCGTGGAGTTTGCCCATCTCCCCCCCCCAATGGACAGAGGCAGCACAGGCTTGCAGGGGGCTTCCTGCAAGTGGGGCTGGGAGCGCACTGGCTGCCAGCCCCACCCCCGGGGACTATCAAATAATCGTATAGCCACTAAAATGTTGTGCTGTTACACGATTATTGAATTAATTGATATTAACCATAAGCTTGTCTGTGGGCATCTGGGCTCTGAGACATAAGTAGCAGAATATTTAAGACATGCAGGATTGGAGGACAGTCAGTGACAACCCCCGTTAAAGGACGGAACCCCAAACGTTTAACAGTTAAGCAGATTTAGTGCAGCTAATATATAAGATATATTGTAGAGGGATACCTATGTTTAAAGCAACCTGCAGATAAAAGCAAGCACATGTTCAGAATCAAGATGCTATGTCCAGTCCACATAAAACTCTACAAATCCTGGGCCTATGTTTTGACAAAGGCCCATCACACGGGTTTTAAGTTTGGCACATTCCAAGGTAGTGCAGCCCTCCTTCAGCCAGGAATACGAATGCAGAACAGCTTGGCAGCTAAAACCAGAGTATCAGGGTCTGACTGACCATAACCAAGAGCAGCCAGCCAGTGAGCTGCAACATTCCCCGGCAGGCAGACAGTTTAGGGCACCTACTGACCATCCCCCACACGGAACTAATTGCTGTTGTTCTCTCCGGCTGGTCCCACTAGGCCCCAGAGCATCTCTCAGGAGAGGCGGGCAGGTGCTGCCCGAGAGCTCTCTGCCCCGCCGTGGGGGGCGGGAGTTTGAACGACGTCGGAGATCAGGCGGGAGCCACTGAAGGGCGGGGGCACAAGGCTGAGCGCGCGGAACGGGGAACCCCGCCAGGCACGTGTCCAACAGGGGACGCGCCGAGTCCATTGCTGGGGTTCGAACCCTCATGCCACGCACATTCTAACGGTAAAATAACGGCCGCGCCCGCGTGCCGAAGGCTCACCGCCAGGGTGGGGAAAGGGTCGGCAGGAAAGCGGCCTGCACTCCCAACTTTCTCCGCGCTGCCGAGCTCCTAGGCGCCTGCGGCTCACTGGCCTCCAATTAACGGGCGAGCGAAGGAGCAACTGCCCCAGCGCCGCCACTGGCCCGCTGGGCGCGAAGCGAGAGCCCCGAGCAGGGCTCCAGAGATGCTCACAGCCGCGAGCCACCACACAGGCAGCAGGAGCGGAGGCAGCCCAGCCCCGCGTGACTCAGAGACGTTTAGCTGCGGGAGGACAGTTACCGGCAAAACAGAAGGTCCCGTCCGCGTCTGTCCGCTAAAGCCAGACAGCGTCCCTCCGCGCATCACCCAGGTTGAACTACGCATGCGCTCTAAGCGATGCCAGCGCCGAAGAGCAGGTGTTGCCGCGCAACCGAGCCAATCCGCGCATGCTGCGAACAGACCAAGCGAATCACAACTCCCGACCCTCCCGCTCCGACCCACTGGCTGCGTTCACAATGCCCGAGCCAATCACTGCTCAGTCCGCGGCGGTCAGGGCCCAGAACGTGCTGGCTTAGCCAATCACCATCAGCGCTTACAGGTGGGCTCGCGGCCCTGCTCCCGCAGCTTAAGACGTTCAGCTGCAGTGTGCGCATGCGCGGCGTCTGTCACCGTTCAGTCGACGCCGCCAGACGTAGTGGTCAGTGTCCGCGCGGGAGCTGGGGAAGGTGCCCGTTTGCTGCCGCCCAGCTTCCGAGCCAGGGTCAAGCAGGGTATGTGGCTTGGCGCAGCACAAAGCCTCAGCAGCTAGGCACCTGCTCGGCCCGCTGCCCGCTCACACAAACACACCCACCCCTGCACCTCTCTTCCCTCCATGGGGCTTTGCTCCCCCCCCCCCGGGCTGCTGGCTGTGGTGGGGACTAAGGGATTTGATGTGTGAGAGGGGCTCCTGGCTGAGCATGGAGCGGAGGGTTAGGGTGCAGGCTCAAGGTGGGAGTTTAGATGCAAAAGGAGGCTCAGGGTTGAGGCAGGGGATTGGGCTGCAGGGGACTCTTGTACATTTCAAAGCAGAAGTGCCCTCATGGAGCCTGGGGTTAGTGGAGGGCTCAGAGTCCTCTGCTGACCCCAGGCTCCATGCTGCACTGCTGCTTTAAAATGCCACATGGGGCCCAGGGTCAGATGGGGACTCCCCTGCTGACCCTGGGCTCTGCAGGCATTTCCCTAGAACCTGGGGTCAGCTGGAGACTCCCCAGGTGACCCCAGGCTCTGCATGCTTTCAAAAGCTGTGCTCAAGCCTGGGATCAGCTGGGGAGTTCCCAGCTGACCCCGGGCTCCTCAGCATTTTCCTAGAAATGCTGACTCTGGGTTCCACGGAAATGACGGAGGGAGCCCAGGGTCAGCTTGGGTGTCCCTAGCTAAGCTTGGGCTCCATGCAGCGCTGCCACTTTGAAACACCGTGGTGGTGTTTCAAAGGGGCAGTGCCACATGGAGCCCAGGGTCAGCCTGGGGATTAAGGGGTTAACTATGTCCCTATATCTAGCCAGGTAGCATTCAGCCAGTAGAAATGCAAGTAGGGATTTCAAACTGAGACACAGGAATTTTGGGGTTTTCCCTGTCTCTGAGTCAGTTTGCTCTCTAGATACTGAGGGAGACAGAAGACTTGTCTCTCTCCAAGAAAAAGACTCTTCAAAATGTGTAAGTAGGGTAAAGTTTAGATAAATCCGTTAGGTTTTATTGTTTTCTGTTGTGGGACTTTGGATCTGATGTCTGTGCTGTTAGAAATGGGTTTTCCTCCCTTTTGTAACTAAGTCCTAAGCCCATGGGAGTCCCCATGAGTATATTAATTGGTGACTTTTTCCATCTAGTCATTATGCTTGCAACAGGAGTATTGTTTTGATAATAAAAGTTCTTTCTTTTTTTATTAACCTGGTATCAGTTCAGTTCTGTGTCCTGGAAAATCTGTCCGTGGATATGTGCATGCCTCTGACTAGAGGGCAGCTACCACAGATTGTAATTGGTATTTTCTCTTTTCTTTTTCAAGCTCTTTGGGGAAAAGAGCTTGGGGTGCCCTGGAGTTGGTTTCAAGTGTCCACCTGTTTGTGGGTTCAAAAGCACTTGATGGTGGCAGCAGATTTTTATCCCCAAAATCTAGGTTTTTAGGATTTTGGGGTGAAGTTTTATACCAAAGCCTGGAAAGATAAGGTTTTGAGGTTGCTTTTGCGGGCCCCCACTTCTGCGTTCATCGTGCCAGAGTGGGGAATCAGCCTTGACAAAGCATTTGCTTATCGGATAGTTGCTAGTCCTTAACATCCTTAATAAGGACAAATGCAAAGTACAGGTTGAGCCTCCCAAATCTGGGAGTCTCTAGTCCAACAACATCCGTGGTCTGGCAGAGCCAGGGATGTTGCTGGACCAAAGAGCCCTGGAGCAATGCAGGGGCTCGTCAGCCCTGGCTGGGCCAGACAGCATCTGGGGAGCCCCCACGCTGGCCCAGAACCCCAGTATTAACAGGGCCAGGCAGTGGCTGGGGAGCCCCACTGCTGGCCAGGGAACTTCCACTATTAGCAGGGCAGTGGTCGAAGAGTCCCCGCCCCAGCCGAGAATCCCTGGCTACAGCTGGGCTGCCTGCGGCCGGGCAGCCCTGGCCAGTAACCCTGGAAAACCCCCCGTGGCAGCGGGTCTGGCAGAGGCAGATGACCTAATCTCCAGAAGTAGCAGGGTGGTGCTAGCAGCAGGGCAAGGTGGCTGGGCGGCCCTGGCTGGGGAACCCCCAGCAGCAGCAGAGCCACCAGCAGCTGGGTGGCCCCAGCCGGGAACCTTGGAAAATGCCCTGCAGCAGTGGGACCAGCAGTGGCCAAGCAGTCCCCGCCAAGGACCCTGGGAGACCCTGGGGCAGTGGCCGGGCAGCAAGATGGGGAGCCGTGTTGAACCATCTTCAACGGGGCCAGCAGTAGTGCAGAGAGCCTCAGGGAGAGGAGCTTGGGAGGGGGGCAGCCGGCTGGGGAGCACTGACCTCCCTGGTTCAGCAAACTCCCTGGTCTGGGACAGCTCAGGTCCTGAAGGTGCCGGACCAGAGAGGTCTTACCTGTACTCCACTTAGAAAGAAACAGTCAGTTTCACACATACAGAATGGGAAGTAACTGTTCAGGAAGGAGTACTGCAGAAAGGGATCTAGGAGTCATAGTGGACCACATGCTAAATATGAGTCAGCAGTGTGACACTGTTGCAAAAAAAGCAAACATGATTCTGGATTCATTAACAAGAGTGTTTTGAGCAAGACATGAGAAGTCATTCTTCTGCTCTACTCTGTGCTGATTAGGCCTCAGTTGGAGTATTGTGTCCAGTTCTGGACACCACATTTAAAAAAAGATGTGGAAAACTTGGAGAAGGTCCAGAGAACAGCAATAAAAATGATTAACAGTCTAGAAAACGTGACCTATGGGGGAAGACAGAAAGAATTATGCTTGTTTAGTTTAGAAAAGAGAAGACTGAGGGGACATGATAGCAGTTTTCAAGTATCTAAAAGGGTATCACAAGGAGAAGGGAGAAAAATTGCAGGAAGGGATTTCTATTTTCCATCCAGTCAAGCATGTCTTAATATAATGGGACATAATAACCTTTGTGAATCTCTAGAGCGTCTTCATAAAATCTCCCAAGAGCATCAGTTTATCCAAAAGTTCATCGCCTCATATATCAAGGCAGCCAAGCAACCTTAACTATGCCATATTGTGATACCATATAACGTTTTAGCATTTGTGAACCCAGATTAAGGATATTAAGTTTTGGGTCACTGACTAATCGAATAGTTGATGCATTTTTGCATCAACTATTCAATTAGTCGATAGGGTGCCTCTGCCTTTGAAGTGTAGCAACAGCCCTTGGGTTCCAATCCCCACGCATTTCAAAGCAGCAGTGTCACGCAGAGCCTGGGGTTAGTTGGGGAGTCCCCAGCTGATCCTGGGCTCCCTGTGGCACTGCCGCTTTGAAGTACCCACCTCTTCTTCCACCCCCGCCCCCACTTGCTGCCTCTATCTGATAGAGGCAGCAAGGGGGGGAGGTGGTGACTAGTCAACTAGTGCTTCACATCCCTACCCCAGATGAGTTTAAAAGAATGTAAAGATGTTGTCATTTTTCCCCTTTGTGGCATCACCAGTGGGCAATGTTAAGGTTGTTTGTGTGTGTGACGGGGCAGAGCCGCCCTGCACTGGAGAGCCTCCAACCGCCGTCTGCCTCGCGGCCAGGCAGGCTCGGTACCAGCGGTGCGCCGGCTGTTCGGCAGCTGCCAAATGTGCGCACGGCACTCAGCCGCAGGGGAGATGCGGCTGCACGGGGGAGGGGCGGATGGCGGGCGCGGTGTGGCAGCACCGCCGTCGGCATGCCAAGGGTGGGAGGAGCCCCGACGTAGCGGCGGAGCACCGGGCCAGGAAATTTAAAACCCCGGAAGGAGAGCAGTAAGGGAGGGTGATGAGGAGAGGAGGGTCACGGGCGGAGGACGCCCGTGGAACTCAGACCCGGGGAGGAGAGGCAGACAGTGCTTCTGCTCGGGGGCTGGACGCGGGGAGAGGAAGTAGCCCAGGGCAGGCAGAGGCGCCCGAGGACTGGCGCGTTATGGCGGAAAGCCCCGCCAGTCGGACTGGACTGCGAGACTAGTCCACATCCTTAGGGCCCTCGGCTGGGGCCCGTGAGAGGGGGCGGGCCCAGGCCCCCGTTTTCCCCCACGACCCTTGCTGAGGGGTGTCTGAAGCCTGAGCGGCAGAGGGACACGTCAGCCGCAGTACCAGGTTGGACTACACCGGCCGCAGATTGGACTTGGTCCACGGGCCGACTACGAGACACTGAGACTTTGAGACTTAGGGTGGGGTGGAGGGGCGCACAGGAAGGTGGGGATAAGGGGACGATTGAACAGACGGGCGGGCACCTGGTCACAGTGTGCCATAAATTTCAATTTCTTACTTTAACTTTTTGGAATGTCTCTTATGTGTAATCTTAACTCCGAATTTTCCCAGGTTTATAATGCTTCGTTTTGGGTTAGTTACTGTTTCAAGTACCACAAGCTGGATAAAAACATGAATGATTCCATATTTCTAAAATTAAACTTTATTAAAAGTACTATTACAGAGTTGTTACAACTGCAGCTATCAAACAATATGCATGCAACCTGAAGCTTCCCTCTTAAAAGGGAAGTTCTAAAGAGGTTGCTATAAATATAATACTTCTGCAGTGATTTTTATCCTTAAATTATTGAAACACACTCTCAACTATAATCCCATTTTAATTTTCTTTTTTCCCTGGAAATGTTTTTAATATTTATTAGAAGTTTTATTTTATAGACAAACATGCCCAAGATGGCATTTAGTTATAAAATCTTCAAAGAGTAGTTGTAGTGGGCCAGGTAACTCACTAAAGATATAAAATCCCGTTTAACTGGTTAAACATTAGGTTTAACTGATTTGGTTCTCAAACTTTGTGATACCGTGACCCCCCTCTTAGTTGCTTGCGACCCCCCCGGGGGGTCGGGACCCACAGTTTGAGAAACACAGAATTAACTGATTAAACAGTAGTGAGCTCCATGGCTGGGCCTCCATGGCCAGGCTAGAGTTCCCCTGCCCATGGTGCGCCCAGGCAGGGCCCGCCCTGGGCAGAGTCTACTGTGGCTGGGCTGGAGCACCTCTGTCTGCGGCATGCCCAGGCCAGGCTGATGCTTACTGGTTAACCGATTAACAATTCACATCCCTATAACCTACCAGTGAGAATTGGAAAATGTGTCCAGTCTCTCTCATGCAACTGAGTCATTATAATACTCCCTCACCAGCATCAACTTCCTGAATACTATAATCAGGTTCAGCTTCTATACCGAAGAAACCCACAGATCACTACACTTACTTTCACAGATCCAAGTAACCACTCAAAACATACCAAGAAATCAATCATCAACAGCCAGATACCACAGAATATCCAAGGAGAAAATCAGGAATACAAACTTTAACAAAGCTTGAACTTAAAACTTGGAATGTGAAGGCTACCAGTTAACTGGTGAAGCTGGAGCAGTTCCCTGCCTGTAATGGGCATCCTGCATCTCATCTGGAACAGCTTCTGTCTGGGGCAGGCCAGAGCTCCCCATACACGGGCTGCTCTGACCAGGACACCAGAGCAGCTCCCGCTTGCGGGGCACCCTGGTCATAAACAGGCAGGGGCTGCTCTGGCATCCCAGCCAGAGCAAACTCTGTCCATGGCAGGTCAGGGTGCCTAACAGGCAAGGACTGCTTTGACCAGGATGCCTCTGTCCACAGCGAGTCAAGGTGCCCCACAAGCAGGGGCTGCTCTGACGGGGACACTGGAGCAGTCCCTGCCTTCAGGGCACCTAGGCCTGAAGTAGGCAGGAGCTTCTCCAGCATCCCAGCCAGCGCGGCTCCTGTCCGTAGCAGGGTGTGGAGGGCATTCCAGCCCAGCTATGGGCGAGGGGGGCTGCTCCAGTCGGGCTGGAGCACCCACCCCCCACTCAGGCCCCTTTAATCACTTAACTGATTAAACAATATGTTTAACCAATTAGCCAATTCAGTGGGATTTTACATCCCTACATACAATCCACCTTTATCAAACAAGAATGTGCCACCAGGAAGTAGACTGTATCATGTAATCGTCTATCTAAATACACCAGAAGAAACTGCTTTACTGCAAAGAAAAAAACCCAACCTTCTGACCATATATTCCCAGTAGTTACCTATCACATCATAACTGAACCTCTAGATAGAGAATCATTAAACAAGTACAACCGATGGAGACTAAATACTGGAAGAAGCCTTTCCTGCACTCCCTTCTTCTGGCCTTCAAACAGCTCCCCAACTTCATCATCAGAAACAAGCTCCTCAAACACTAGCGACATGAACTCAAATCACCACCAGACCCAGCCAGAACAACTGATACAAACCTGCAGACTTTGTTCCACTGTTACAATGATCAATAATCCTCGACAGTGACAACTTTCAAAATCCAGGGTTATTAGCATATCTGATATACGTCACTCATTGCGCTAAATGCCCCAATAACACAGATTTAACCAGGAGCAGTACATGGAGCCATCTGTTTCCCTCACCCTCCCTCCTTCTCCCCCCCACATCACAGGAACATGCTGGCCACTTCCAGGAGCAGCACGGTCAGAGTAACCACGGAGCCTGCCTTAGCCCTGCTGAGACACCAACGAGGAACCCCCTCCCAGGGTAAGCATTGCCTGTCTGGAGCCCAAAATCCTCATCCCTTCCTGCGCCACAACCTCCTGCCCCAGCCTGAGCTCCCTTTTAGAGCCAGCACACTTCATTTGCATAATTAATTAGCAGCTGCTTTTGCACAAAGAAGCTTTTGCACAAAAAGATGCTGTGCAAACAGCTCCTTTTTGCACAAAAACCTCCTCTTGCGCAAGAGCCGTTCTTCCTCATTTTTTCAGGAAGAACAGCTCTTGTGCAAGAGGGAGATTTTGCACAAAAGCGGCTGCTAATTAATTATGCAAATGAAGCATGGCAATATTAACTCCGCGCGTCATTTGCATAAGCTTTTGCGGAAGAAGGCTACAGTGTAGATGTAGCCTTAGTCTTGCTTCCCATGGGACTTTACCTACCAGTTCTCTGAGTTTACTGAAATCTGCCTTCCTGAAATCCATTGGCTCTCTTTTGCTGTTTTCCCTTCTACCATTCCTTAGAATCATGAACTCTATGATTTCATGATCACTTTCACTCTTTCACAGGATCACTATCCTGGCTACTCTACTATTTTTAATGCACTAGCTTAATTAGAGCAAGCATGAGTGTGTCCACGCAAGCCAGGAATCACACTACAACTTCTACGTGGAGCTCTTTTCTGCTTTATTTGTTTAATAAGAGTTAGAATCCTGTGCAAAGTATCTGTGTAGATTATATGCTATGCTTACACTGTGCCTCAAGAGAATTAAAGTATAAATCCAAATGCTCAAGCCTTTAGTGAGATTCTGGGAGACGATGTGCTTAAGTTACTGGGAAATCTAAGAAGTCAGCACTGATTCTGGGGCCTGGGCAGAGGACCACAAAGTCACAGCTCTCAGAAAGGAGAACAGACTCTCAGAAAGGTGCAGACTCTTTGTGGGTATGTCTACACTTGCACCCGCTTTCGAGAGAGGGATGCAAATGCAGCTGAGCGAAATTGGAAGTGAAACCAGGATTTAAATATCCTGTGCTTCATTTGCATAATCGCGTCAGGGCACTATTTTGAAATAGCGTTATTTCGAAATAACAGGCGCTGTTTACACGCAGTTATTTCAGAAGAAAACCCTTCTTTCGAAATAACTGGTAAACCTCATTGTATGAGGAATAAGGGTTATTTCGGAAGAAGGGTTTTCTCCTGAAATAACCGCGTCTAAACAGCGTTTGTTATTTTGAAATAAAGTATTTCAAAATAACGCCCATCTACGATTATGCAAATGAAGCACGGAATATTTAAATCCCGGCTTCCTTTGCAATTTCTTTCAGCTGCATTTGCATCCCTCTCTCGAAAGAGGGTGCAAGTGTAGACAAACCCTATCTAATAGTGTGTGCCAGGGACCCTCAGATTGCGACCGTGACTAGGCTTTGTTCAGATTCTGGAGGCTTAAAACACTGAGATCCCTTCACAGAAGTCCAGAGTGTGGGCATGAAGGGTTGCTTAACCTGATTTGTGACACCCATATGGATGTTTTTTGTCAGCTTCACACTCTCCCTAGAGCAGTGATTCCCAACCTTTTTCCCATGGAGGAACCCTTAAAATAATTTTTCATATCCCGAGGAACCCCTACCTATGAAAATGTTTGCTTGGCCAGAAAAAGTTGACAGTGGGGAGCGCAATTCAATTACTGCTAAAGTTTTTCAAGAAAATTTATTTGTAAAGAGCTGGTGTGTGTGTGTGTGAGCTTACATTGTAAGAAAAAAAAAAATTGGAGTATTTTTCCTGTCTTTTTTTTTGTATTATTTAATCTTTTTTTTCAAGTATCAAATATCCTCCTCCTCCTGCCTCTCTCTTTCTCTTCTCCTCCCCCTCCTGCCTCTCTCTCTCTCTTTCTCTTCTCCCCCTCCTCCTGCCTCTCACTCGCGGAGCCCAAATGGCTGCTTGCTCCCACGCGGTGGCCTGGCTTAGTGGCGCAGAAGTCAGCTGAGCACAAGGGCGAGAGGCGAAGGCCGTGACAGAGGCTCCAGGCCCCCGCAGCTGAGCGGCGCAGAAGTCAGCCGAGCGCCAGGGTGGGAGGCAAAGGCTGTGACAGAGGGCAGGGCCTGGAGCCTCTGTCACGCCCTTCGCCTCCTGCCCTGGCGCTCTGCTGACTTCTGCGCCGCTCAGCCAGGCCGCCGCGTGGGAGCAAATGGCGTAAGTGGATGCTTGGAGCGTGGCTTGTGCCGCTTGCTACCGCGCGGCGGCCCAGCTGAGCAGCGCAGAAGTCAGCCGAGCACCAGGGCGGGAGGCGAAGGGCGTGACAGACACTCCAGGCCCTGCCCAGCATTATTTATTCCACGATTTCTCGCGGAACCCCAGGGTTCTGCGGAACCCCGGTTGGGAAACACTGCCCTAGAGAAAGTGATATTAACAAAATCTTCCCATGTGAGTATCTGGGATGTTCCTGATGGGATTTTTTTTTTTTTTTTGGTAAATTTGAAAAAAAATCACTTTTGCAAAAAAGTGCATTTCCCATCTGAAAATCATTCTCATGGAAAATTCCTAACCAGCTCTAATACTAGACTCTCCCTTGACTGGCGTAGGAATGTCTTTCTTGTAATCACTAGTTGAGGCAATTTGGCCCAAGCCAAAGACAAAGTCTCCCACTTCAACTGGGGAATCTACCTCACATTCTTATCATTCATTTAAGAAACACCTGAAGGAATTTCAGCTATTCCAGGCTAATTCATGGGCCCAGATCCATAAAAGGAATGCCATTTACATGCATTTAATGCTATGCAGGCAGACTATGAAAGATTTACATCTGGAAAAAATGTTGTTCATTGCAATATATAAGACATGTACAGATGTTTACAAAACAAAGTTACCCAGACAAGTCCATTTATAAAAAAAACAGTTAAACATCTACAAAGATTGTGTGATTTATAAGTAATGGAGAAAGAGGAAGAGTGGATGTGGAAGATGAAACTCCCATGTGTATGACAGTAGTCCGTACATTAATTCAGATATTTGTAAAGATCTATTTTAATCTAAATAATTACATGACTATATTAATTTTCTTGGCTTACATATCTCAATTATATTTGAAGGATTATTCCTGTCTCAGAGGAATCTATTCTTTTCTCAGGATGCATTAGTATTAACAGTAGTTATGCACACATATCAGGAAGGACCACATATAGCTTCCCTTACTTCTGCAACTGGTAACATAATTAAGGAGAACACATTTTTTTTTACTAGAGAGCATAGTATCATAAGATCAATAAATATATTCAAGAGACACATTAATAAAACCAGATGAGTGATTTCTGTTAGACTTATCCAAATGTTAGGATTTTCTTTTAAAGGTCCATAGGGGAAAAAAATCTAAGACCAGACTGCTAAAACATAGGCACTAGAGGTCAGTCACTTTCTCATTGCATTTAAATGAAAATCAAATGGGTTGAATAAGCATAATTATTATGGAAATATTTATTTGAAAATTTTCCATATTTTTAAACTAATTATTAATATGTGTAATGAGCCTGAGGTAGCCTGTATTTTGAAGATTTTTCGTAAGTATCCTATAAAGGCAATATAGTGCTAGTACTAAAATAGTATTTCTTACTTAAAGAGCTCAGTGCCCTGCTTAGCAATCTGAGATTTTGCCATTTTATGTTTTATTTTTATTTATTTATTGTAACTGACATTTACAATCTTTCCTTAATGCTTTGTGTTTACAATATTTATTTGTACAATAAACACATAATACAAAGAATACTTTTCTTTTCTATGCGGGCACATATGATCTCGTGTTCCTTATTCTCTTATTTTAAGTATCAGCCAGCTCTTTGAGATTCCTTAGCACTTGCTGACAACTGTGCAGATGGGACCATTACCAGTTCTTAATGAGTCCACAAGAGGGCTCTACAATAGTCATGTCACTGTCCCAAGACATTTCTTAAGCAAGTTCTCTTGGTTCAGAGCCCTGGCTTGAAATACAACTCACAGGTTGGAATCACAGATTGAAGGACCAGCATGAATGTCCTCACTGTTCAATAGCCTCTTCTTTTGAGCTAAACTCTTGGTATGGAGAGGCAAAATCATGGCATTAATTCCTTGGAGTTACAAGGTTGTGGTATCTGCTATTATCTTTAATGTAAGATATATAATGCAAAGCTACAGTAGGAAATTTTGATTACTGAATCAGATTTCTGTTCTCATTTACACTGGTTTAAATCAGGGACTGTTATTTCAATGGAATTACTCTGGACTTACACCATTGTAACTGACAGCAGAATCAGGCCTGCTGACACTAATCTGTGGCTTGCATCTCACAACAAAGCCTGAAGTTCACTGTTATTATAACAACCACCTTTTAGATATCAGAAAATTTAGCATATGAAACTCTATTCTCAGTTAGCTTAATGAAAATTCAGATTAGCGCCAGTGATCCAGTTAGTCTGGCTTTACACTAGGGTGACTAGGGCTCTGATTCTGCATTAAGTTTTGTACAGGCCGACCCCCTCTTTCCAAACAAAGCTCACTGCAGGGTAAGGTGAGGGGTGAGACAAGGAAGAGAGGGTGGACTATGAATAAAATTTGCCCCACAGTAGTCACTATTTATAAGCAATACTTACACTAATTTAATATTTATAATGCCCCTATACTTCTTCAAAGTCAATGGGCAAGGCTCCACGTATCACAGTGATGTGGAACATGTAAGAACATAAGTAAGCAGGTAAGACTAGACTGAAAGCTGACTGCAAGGAAGGAAACAAATATTTACAGCAGTGCAGTTAGTTAGCGTTGAAGAATTCAGGTTGATCAAAACATTGTGATCTTTCTGACATTTTACTTAAAAGTTTAAGAGAAGTTTGTTTTTTAAAAAAGAGGGTTCTTTTTAGGGATGTGAACGACTAGTTGAGTAGTCGACTATCCGATAGTCGACAGACTAGTCGCTTCCCCCCCACCCTTACTGCCTCTATCAGAAAGAGACAGCAAGGGGTAGAGGGAAGAGAAGGGAGTGCTTCAAAGTGGCAATGCCGTGTGGAGCCTGGGGTCAGTGGGGGAGTCCCCAGCTGGCCCTGGGCTCCCCGCAGCATTTCAAAGTGGCAGCGCCGCATGGAGTCTAGGGTCAGCTGAGGACTCCCTCAATGACCCCAGGTCCATGAGGTGCTGTTGCTTTAAAATGCTGCATGGAGCCTTAGGCCGGGCTCCCCACGGCGTTTCAAAGCAGCAGTGTTGCATGGAGCCTGAGGACTCAGAGTCCCCAGCTGACCCCAGGCTCCATGCAGAGCTGCCGCTTTGAAACACTGCGGGGAGCATGGGGCCAGCGGAGGACTGCTTGAGTCCCCTGCTGGCCCTGTGCTCCCTGCTGCACTTTTGCCGCTGAAGTGTAGCAATAGCCCTGGAGCTGTTGCTACACTTCAAAGGCAGAAGCGCCCTTCTCGACTAATCAAATAGTTGATAGCAAATTGCATCAACTATTCGATTAGCAAAATAATAAAAATTTTACATCCCTAGTTCTTTTAAATAGCAAAAGAGTTACACTAGCTTAAAACTACAAGGCACTATCATTCTAGGGCCTGGTCTACACTACATTAGAAGGCTGAAGTAAGATACGCAACTCTAGCTATGTAAATTATGTAACTGGAATCAACATGTCTTACATCATGTTTCGGTGCTGTCCACATAGCGGGAGGCTGACAGGAGCAGACACTCGCATTGGCTTCCCTGACTTCTCATGAGGAGCAGGAGTACCAGTGCCAACAGTGGCGCCTTCTAAGTTCGATTTAGCGGGGCTATACTAAACCTGCTAAATCAAACCCTGGAAGATTACCTGCTGCAGTGTCAATCTTCTGCATAGTGTAGACATGCCCTTTGTCTATTTTCAGTGGTCTATAGCTTACCCATTCCTTGCACCAAGTGCAAGAAGGCATCTAATATGTGGCTGGATTCCACTGAAGTCAGTTGCATCTGTAAGTGTTTAGCACCTTGCAGGAGGCACTCAGTACCTTGTTAGGTCAGGCACTTAATTGACAAATGGGGGCGAGAGCTCTTGCTCTAAATTTAATCTTACTATTTTATTTAGAAATGCTGCTCCCCACTTAAATCAGTTTTGCCCTTTATTTCAATGGGAGGAGGAGCAGGCCCCATATAATGGTGGTTCACGCTACAGAAGCTGCAGTAAATTAAAAACTCTAGTTTAGCATTGCAGGATTCTGACAGAAAACTCTAAAATCTACATAATGATCCTGGAACCCAGTATTATTTTAATAGAGAATACCAAAAACTATAGTGCACTTTGGACCTGAACTGAGTCTTGGAAAAGAAGCTTAGTTTAAACATTTTCATATTGACTGGGGTTTCTGAGGGTCAGTGAACAGAAAAATGAAAAATTTAAGTCTCAATTACATGCTTCTTTGTAATGCAGGTACCCCCTAATGCAAGTGAAGAAGCGTGTGAATTCTGTGCAGCTTGGCCTCCTGTAACACAGAGTGAATTGTGCTAGTTCCACTATCTTTGAAGCCTTTTTTTAAAAGATTTTTTTTAAATATTGTTTTTAAAAGACCATGCACTGCTGATCTATTTCAAACAATGTAAATACAGTGGATTTTAAGATTAAATTTAGAGCAAGATGATTTATTATTTTATTCAGAAACATATGGAGCTACAGTGTTGTCAGTGGAATTACATTGCTGCAAAACAGTTAATTATTCTGGATAATATATGCAATGACTTTGTGAGGGACACAGAACACACACTTAGGTGCTAAAGAGGTATGTGTATGAAGTCCTTCTAAGAAAGTTATATGTCACTCCCCAAACTTCCTTTTCTTAATACACAGTATTAAGTAGTAGATGTCGTACACAAGAGTTTTGGTTTTTTCTCAGCAGACCATTTGTTGCTAGATGGCCTGGTTTTCAAAGCAGTCCTTAAGAAAAGACACATCAAAAATGTGATTTTCTGGAATTTTGTATTTTCAAGAAGTCTTGATGAATATCTGAAAAAGAGGGATTAAAATATTTGATAATTTACAAAAATCAAATATTAGAATTAAATGTATCTATCTGTTTTTCCCTTTCAGATATAGTGGATAGGTTTTCAAATTATTTCAGGGAAATGCTTTGAGATTTTTTTCCCCTGGAGATGTTGCCATTGAGTCCATAAGTGATTAACAGAAACAGGCTACGTCTAGACTGGCATGATTTTGTGCAAATGCTTTTAACGGAAAAGTTTTTCTGTTAAAAGCATTTGCGGAAAAGAGCATCTAGATTGGCACGGACGCTTTTGCGCCAAAGCACTTTTTGCGCAAAAGCGTCCGTGCCAATCTAGACGCGGTTTTGCGCAAGAAAGCCCCGATCGCCATTTTCGCGATCGGGGCTTTTTTGCGCAAAACAAATCTGAGCTGTCTATACTGGCCCTTTTGCGCAAAAGCTTTTGCGCAAAAGGACTTTTGCCCGAACGGGAGCGTCAAAGTATTTGCGCAAGAAGCACTGATTTCTTACATTAGAACGTCAGTGTTCTTGCGCAAATTCAAGCGACCAGTGTAGACAGCTGGCAAGTTTTTGCATAAAAGCATCTGTTTTTGTGCAAAATCATGCCAGTCTAGACGCAGCCACAAAGTTTTAAAATTACATTATTGTCTGAAGATGTTTGCCTATTCTTCCTACAAATAACACCTGAGATTGCTGCTACTTTAAGAGAAGATAGAAAAGAATAAAAGTAAATAAACTAATCATGGAGAAAATGGCATACTTCATGGAGTAAATAAAGCTTCTAGAATTTGGACCAAGTAGTATTTACTCCTAGGCTTCCTCTCGATGAGTAAAGAGGCTTACTCAGGTAAGTGATACTTAACATGGGCAAGGTTGGAGAGTCAGTCCCTTTGTGCATTTTAAGAATTTTTTGTGCAGTTTCATTTTTTCCTGGTATAGTTATTTTCCCCCTGCATGGGTCTTTCACTTTTTTTCAAAAATTAGAAAAAGATTATTGTAAAGCAATAAATATTGGCAGGTGGAGTCAGGGGCAGGAATGGGAGCTGAAATTGCTTTTAACAATAGACCTATAAATATTTCTCCATATGCTTACCTCACTCAGTAATGCCCATACAGGAGAATTAGAATGGATAGATAAACGAATAGCCTGTATTTTTCCTACTGATGGACTGATGATGCCTTCTGCTATTCCATTATCAAATGTACCTACATATAAAAAAAAAACCAAATCGCATTAGCATGAGCAATAATGAAATGCATTTTTCAAGAGGACTCAGTGCAGTTTTACTGTCAATAATAAATATTATCTAAGGCCCAGATTCACAATAGTACTTAGGAACCTAACCCTGAGAGTTAGATGCTCCAGTCCTACTTTTAGGGGCCACTGTGATCCTCAAACTCTCCACTTAGCTGCCGCCTAATCCTGTAGGTGCCTAAACTCACCCTGCACCTACATTTTTTCAGTAAATGTCCCATAGGTGACTATGTTTCTGCTTCTGGGCATATGCACTGCTGCCTTTGTCTAAGTGCCTGCACACCAATTGACTGCCCAAGCTCCAGACTGATCCTCAGACCAGGGGAAGACACCTATCTTGCCTGCGGGGCCCAACCCTTATGTGTGCTCAGAGGCCACTTAATTCCACACCACAATGTCCAGAGGAGAAAGACCTCCCTTAAAACTTTTAGCCCAAAGGTTAGGATATTCACTTTGGAGGTGGCAAATCTATGTTAACATCCCTTTTCCTCATCAGGCTGAGGAAGGATGGTCTCCTAGGACAGGGTAGTTTTGCTAACTGTGCTTTCACACCTAGAATTTATAGGGTGTGCCAATTGAACCACTGTAGCACTTTGATTGGCTGCAAAGGGAGCTCATGGTTCTCACAAGTCAATACTATGTGCATTCATCATGCACTGCACATGCCCTTGCTTTATGTGCATGTCACTTTAGTAATACTAGTGGGGGGGGGGGGGGGGAGCGGGAAACTATGCAGATGGAAACCAGCAGAATCTGACAACATTGTACATGGGCAATGATGAACAAAATATCTCACGGGCCAAATATTGAACCCTGATGGGCCGCATGTGGCCCTCGTGTGGCAAGTTGCTCACTACTGGGATAAAGACTACATGACAGATCTCCCTCTCTCTCATGCCTGTTTTGTGTGAAATTAGGCAGCTCCTGAACAATATTGAAAATATTCTTTTGGTGTCCTATAAGTTTGTGATGTTGACCGTACTTCAGCATATTACTAATAAAAATACCGTGTAATAGATTTTATCATGTTCAGATCTATAAGAGCTTTTAAAAATAACATATTCTGATGAAACAAATAATGTCAAAATCAATTAGCTCAAGCTGCAAAATTAAAGTCACGCTCAATACTGAAGAGCTTGAAATTATTGGGCTTTTAATTTAAAGCCTTCACTATTCCCTTTACTAAAGTCTGTTTTTGTTGCTCTACCATACTGAATTCTAAGTAACCAAATCACATACTGCAACATGCAGAAGTTCAAATGTATTCTTTGATTACTAGTTGATTTTTAAATACAGTTTCTTATAGAACTAATAAAGCTTTCAAGTGGATACTTTTAAAAAAAATTATAGTGTAAATACATAAGCAAACTGTTTCAGTCTTTAAAATAATTATAATAAGTTTACCTATCTTTAAATATCCATCTTTGGTTGTTTGGTAGTTAACTTTATCTCCTTGGCCTACGGCATCTTTTAATAATTCTGTTTCCTATAACAAAATAAAAAGAGTAGTAGTTCCAACCAGGGACATTTTTTTCTAAACCAAATTTATAACATGAATAGTATTGTGTATTGCAATGGGAAATAAGACACTTACAACAGCAGGCAAAACTTCCACAGTAGTGTTAAACAGTTTATCACCAGGGTGTTCCATGTTTCCACTTCTGAAGAGGTACCTGTGAATGAGAACTATTTTATTTCTGTGTATTTTTGTACTATAGAAAATTCTAAGTGAAATAAAACTTTAAATATACTTCTTATATTGCCAATATCACAGGGTCAGTGAAGCTAGAGACAGAGGTTAATATTTGCAGCCATTTGGCCAAACTGTATTAAAATCTTTAAATTTCAAACATATATATCCCCCAAAGATGACCTGTTCCGGAAACTATAAAATACAACCATCCTCAGTTATGACTGATCCTTCTCCCATTCCATACTCATATCCAAATCCCTCTAATCCATTCCAAGCTTTGCCAGCCCCTTACACCTAGACACAGATGGTCCAATATAATTCCAAAATCTAGCTGAGGCCTGCAGTCACCATGCAGGCAGCTGCATAAGGATCACCCCCTACTCTTGCTGTGAGAATGTGGACTTCCTTGCCACTCCAGCATAGGTACAGGAAGTAACTGTCTCTTAATTCTTCTAAAACTTGATGACAGGGAGTCCAAACACCACCTCTTGTTGTAGGAACCATGTGCCAAGGACAGCCCTCGTTATTCATGGAGGTCTATTGATCAAGTGCTTCTAAGAAGCTCCAGTATTGGTCAATGAGTGACAGTGTGGCCAGCTTCAAGCATTCAAAAAATCATGAATCAGGCCCAAATAAACCTCATGAGATTTTAAATACTTTTTGGATTCTTTTCATTTGCCTTCTGACCTCGGAACTAGGGATGTAAAATTTCGATTAACTGGCTAATCAAATAGTCGATAAGGGCTCCTCCACCTTTGAAGTGTAGCAACAGCCCAGGGCACTGCCACTTTGAAACGCTGCGGGGAGGCCGGCGTCAGGCTCCACGTGGCATTTCAAAGCAGTAGCGCCGCATGGAGCCCAGGGCTTGTGGGAGAGTCCCCAGCTGACCCCGGGCTCCAAGTGGTGCTGCCGCTTTTAAATGCTGTGTTTAGCCCGGGCCAACTGGGGACCCCAGACTGCGGCGTTTCAAAGCAGCAGACCCCAGGCTCCACACGGCACTGCTGCTTTGAAGCACCTACTTCTCTTTCCCTCCCATTGCTGCCTCTTTCTGATAGAGGCAGCAAGGCGGAGGAAGTGACTAGTTGACTAGCATGTCGACTATCCGATAAACATTTGCTTACTGGATAGTCGACTAGTCATTCACATCCTTACTTGGAGCCACTTTATATTTCATAATGACAATCCTTTCCTTGTAACCATTAAGGCTCATAAAAGTTTTTTAAATGAAAGCTGAGAGTCTCACTTCAACGTGAATCCAGCAGCTGAGGCATTGAGAAAAATTCCACATGTAAAATTCACATTAAAAATCAAAATAGTTAACAGCCCTAGAATAGTGGGGTCATCAACTATAAAAGGCAATGTTGTGTTAGAAGCCCCCTTCTTCCTGTTTAGACCCCCATATTGGAAAAATGGAAGATATGGACCAGGGATGTCAGCGAGTAGTCAACTAGATGATTAACCAATAAGCCTAGGCTTATCAGTTAATCTAGTTAACTACTCACAATTCCCCCTCCCCCCCCGCTGCCTTTGTATAAGAGACAGCAAGAGGGTGGGGCAGCTGGAGCCGGTGCTGGGGGGAGCCATCTTAAAAGCCAGTTCTCTCCAACATTGGCTCTGCCGTGCCACCTGTACCATCCCCCCACGCTGCTGCTCTGGTATGAAGCAGCCTCTGACCACGGGTAGAAGCTGCTTTGTGGCAGCAGCCCCTATCCACAGGGGGTTTGAGCTCCCCGCAGACAGAGGCTGGACCCCAGCAGTAGCCCCTGTCTGTGGGGAGTCCAAACTCCCCGAGGATACAGGCTGGAGCAGCCTCTGTCCCGGGGAGCTCAGACACCCCGCAGACAGGAGCTGCTGCCACCTCACATTGTGACCACTGTATCAGAGGCAGTAGTGCAGGGTGGCAGGTAGCTGGTCCACGGGGGGAGCTGGTTTTTTAACTGGCTTCCCTTACAGACCAGCTCCTGCCTTGCACCCCAGGCTGCTGCCTCTGTATCAAAGGCAGCAGTGCGGGGTGCCCAGGACTCCCCAGGAGTGGGGCTGAAGCGCACTGGCTACCGTTCCTTCTCCTGGGGACTATAGAATAGCTGACTAGCTGCTAAGAATTAATGTGGTTAGTTGACTATTCTATAACCCAGTATCTAACATCCCTAAGATGGACTATTTATGTTTATTAACATGTAATTTATTGAATTATGAACATTATGGATCATGGCAGTTTCTATTTATGCTGCAATATTTGTTATAATATTGTTATGGTGGCGTCACCTGATGGGGATATTATACATGGTCTTGTAAATTCTTTTTCTTAGCATGCAGACAGTGTACAATCTTTGGGTATGTCTACACAACAACGTTATTTCGAAGTAACAGCTGTTATTTCCAAATAACTTTACTAGCATATACACAGCCAAACCGCTATTTCGAAATTAAATCGAAATAGCGGAGGGCTTATTTCGAAATTGGTAAACCTCATTCCATGAGGAATAGCGCCAATTTTTAAATTGCTATTTCGAAATAAGTGCTGTGTAGACACTTATTTCAAAATAGGGGGCTTCCAGCCCTTCCCAGGGTGCCCTGGTGGCCACTCTGGGCACAACCAAGAAAACTCCTCTCCCTCCTCCCCTCTCTGGAGCCCTTAAAGGGGTAGACTCTGGCCACAGTGCCTGTGCCAGTTCCAAGCCTGCCAGCCCAGAGCCAGCAGTCGCTGCACCTGACCCAGTGGCCCCAGCATGAGCCAGGCAGCCAGTGCCAGCCAGCCCTCCACCGCTCCCCAGGACCAGTCTGCCAGCTCCCAGGAGCCCGTCAGGGGCTGGAAAAGATGGGCGCCTTCCTGGTCCAGGGTGGAGATCATGGACCTTATTCATGTTTGGGGGGAGATGCCCCCAACATCCATGATCTCCGCACTAGACGGAGGAACACGGCCGTCTATGGCAGGATAGCTGCCAGCCTCGCCACCAAAGGCCACATGTGAACCCAGGAGCAGGTTCGCATGAAAATAAAGGAGCTGCGGCAGGCATAAGCCAGGGCCACAGGGGCAGCTCCCAACCAGGGGCAGACCCAGACACCTGCCCCATTTTGATGCCGTGGACCGCATCCTAGGGGCAGGATGGTCCGTGCCCCCCAGGTGGTCATTGACCCTGGGGCAGAGCTTGCTGCCTCCTGCTGCTCCAGCCCCTGCTGCCTCCCCAGCTACTGCTCCTCCTTCCACTCCTTCTCCTCATCCTGCTTCTTCCTCCCCACCCTCCCCACACCCCCAAGGACACTGAGGCCCCCGCACTCGTGGTGCTGGGAGACAGTTGGGTTGGCGAGACCCCCAACCCTGAGCTTCTCCTCCCCTTGCCTCCTCCTGCCAGCTCCCTCCTCCCAGGTTTCCCCCCACCCTCCCTCCTCCCCTCTCCCACCTTCTTTCCCCAGTCTCACCTCAGTTTCATTTTCCCCCGCCCCAGTTTTGTTCAATAAAGAGGCTTTGTTGTAATGAACACGTGTCTTTTATTGTACAGCAGGAAGGGGGGTTAGGGAGGGGTAAGTGGAAGGATGTGAGGGAGGAATGAGGCACACGCCCCCAGTAGGGCACACCAGAGAGACTGTTACTGCCTGCAGAACGTGCTGCCAGGCTCACAGCAACACGTCCAGGAGAAGCACCAGAGTGCCCAGAGGCGGTTCCAGCTCCATGCTGCAGAGTGCTGTGGTGTCCTGAGTGAGGGCAACCAGAGAAAAAAATGCTTTGCTGTCCCTCAGCGAGGTAGGCAAGCAAGCAGGGAAACCTTAGAACCAGCTATCCGGGGGGGTCCCTTTAAGCACAGGTCTCAGATAGCCTCAGGCAGCAGCCACACAAGGTAACTCCTGACCTGATGCCCTGCCAGAACCGGTTCTGGATGGCTTTAAATGTGATTTAGCGTCCTATCAGTGTGGACACGGTATTTCGAAGTAGCAAAACGCTATTTCGAAATGCATTTTGTGTCTAGACGCATTATTTCAAAATAAGCTATTTCAAAATAACGCTGTAGTGTAGACATACCCTTTGAATACATGTTTGGTTTGTTAGTTTTCTGATGCTGCAAAGCAGTTTGTTCCCTGCCATACTCTCTGTAACTTAATTCCTGAGTCGGAAGTACACCTTAGGTGTCATGCATTGGTGTTTTGGTGAACATCCTTGAAAGATGAGATGGGCAAACAATCATCAAGCTGCCTCTCTTCAAGTATGGTATATATACTTCAAAATACCAAAACTGCCCTTAGAAAATATCCAGAACTGTCACCCATGTTCACTGGTTTTGCACCCCGTGGGGAACTGACCCACAAGGAACCAGAGGGGCAAATGTATTTATTCATTACATTAATTTGTTGTAAAATACATTTTACAAATATAGTGGTATAAATGATTTCATGTCCACTGTCTGTGATGAAGAATGCATTTCACAATGTATTTTTGCAGAGTATATCTTTCTGGGAAGCCAAGAGAGAAAACATTGTCAAAGGAGACAAGATGGATATATGCACAATAATTAACAATATAGAGAATGAAAGTTTGGAACTTCTGTTTACTCCTTCTCATAATGCACAAACAAGGCCACGTTCAGCTAAATTGAAAAAGACAACATATTTAAGCACAATTAAACATTTTTTCCCAGTGGAACTCACTGCTACAAGATATGAAAGCCAAGAATTTATTAGGATTAGAAAAAAATAACATTTATATGGATAATGAGAACATCCACCATTACATGAGAAAAATTAAAAAGTTTTGCTAAATAAATCCTCTTGTTTTAGGGCATAAGAAAAGTACTAATTTGAAGGATCTCTCTGTGTAAATAGGTTATTCCATAGCTACCTGCTATGGACTTTCTTATGCTTTCCTCTACAGATGTATCTGGAAGTGGCCACGCTCAGGAACAGCATGTTGGATTAGATGGACTGCTGGTCTGATCTGCTATGATAATTCCTGTTTAATCTTTGAAAGGTCAGGATTACAGCTCAGCTAATTAAGCAGTTCAGCAAGAATGTAACATTAAGTAGGGACCCATTCCTACAGCATGTCTCTAGGACTGTGGTGTCCAACACGCTAGCCACTAGCCACTATTTGGCTGATTGAGAGTGGCTAGTTCACTATAGCAGTAGTCATTATAGTGGCTACAGCTTCAGAACTGGTTGGATACCATGGCTCTAGTCTAGGATCTCCTGAATCTTGGAAAGCTCATTTCCTAATATCCACAGAAGAACTTCCCACCTGCACAGAGGAAACACACAGAACATGAGCACTTGTGCTGGCCCTCCTGCAGTATGAAAAATCACTTGCTCACTGCTCTGTTTTCCAACAAATTATCCAGTCCAATTAAAAAAAAACAGTACAAGCTGCCACAAGATGACTAGTAAGATAGTATAAGTTAAATCAGTCCTCATCCAATTTTAATTTATATTGACATTGCTGCAGGCATTCTTAACATTCCTGGTAACACAAGAAAGCCCCACATATGCACCCCAGTGTTAGGAGTAATTATCCTCTTGTTTTAGGGCATAAGCCAAGTACTAATTTAAGGGGCTAGACCAAACTGTCCTTTCAAACTGTTTTAAAAGTTATAAAAATAAGTGCTTTAAGAAGCTTAAATAGCTCTTAAATAGGTAGTATGCATTGGAAATTTATTTTTATATATATATATATATATAAATACATTGATCTTGATTCTGATCTCACAACAGTGTTATACTGTTGCAGCTACATTTAATTCAATGCAGTGATCAGTGTAAATTCAGAAGCAGATCCTTGCCCAGACTTCCATCCCCTCCTGTTAGTCCTCCCTAAAACATTTCTTCCATAAGACATATAAACTCTAGCATTCCCCACAGAGAAATATAAACTAAATAATGGGGTGGAGGTGAGAAGCATTAAACAAAGCTACACAAATTAATACAGGTTGAACCTCCGAAATCTGGGACTCTCTGGTCCGGCAACATCAGTGGTCTGGCAGGACCATGGATGTTGCTGGTTCAGAGAACCCTAGTGCCCAGAAGTATGAACTGGCTGGGAGCCCCATCCCCGGGAAGCCCCAGCTGGATGGGGCAAGTCTCATCCCTGGGGAGCCCTGGCTGGGCAGGGCAGCAACAAGGCAGCCAGCGGAAAGAGCAGGGCAGCCAGCAAGTCCCATCCCTGGGATTCCCAGGGGAGTGTGGCAGAAGTGGGGCAGCCAGCAAGCCCCCTCCCTGGGGATTTTCAGTCAGGCAGGGGAGAAGCAGGGCCAAGGTGGCTTTTGAGCTCCATCCTTGGGGAGCCCCAGAGCACAAGTCCAACCCCTGCAAGCTGGAGCCCATGGCAGGGGGGCTGGAGCAAGCCAGCTGCAGGGAGAGGAAGCTTCCTGGCAGGCTGGTGGCAGGGGATCTCCCCATATCCAGTAAATTCCCTCATTTGGAAAGGGTCAGGTTCTGAGGGTGCCGGACAAGGGAGGTCCAACCCATACAAAAGCTTTACAACTGTTACCACTTGCATTTTCATTGTTTTCACCATAGGGTTTATACAGAATCATAGAATATTAGGACTGGAAGGGACCTCGAGAGGTCATCGAGTCCAGTCCCCTGCCCTCATGGCAGGACCCAGTACTGTCTAGACCATCCCTGATAAACATTTATCTAACCTACTCTTAAATATCTCCACAGATGGAGATTCCACAACCTCCCTGGGCAATTTATTCCAGTGTTTAACCACCCTGACAATTGGGAAATTTTTCCTAACATCTAACCTAAACCTCCCTTACTGCAGTTTAAGCCCATTACTATTTAATTTTTCACTCTTTTGATGAGACATCTTAGAATTCATAAGCTTTTAAGGAAGATGTTTTAGGGAAAGCATTAAAAAAGAGGAAGGGGACATAGCAGACAATATTTTTATAAATTGGCAGTTTGTGGATACTCAAACAGTACAGAATAAGTAATCTTGATAGGATTCAAAATTGGATATAAGTATCCTACTATATCATTTAATACTTACCCTTCTGCTTTCAATGGCTGTGAAAAAGTGAATAAGATATAATCTCCAGCTACTGGAGAAAAAGCCCAAAAGCAGTCTATTCCTTCATAAACCTTTTCCAAAGTATAATCCTGGAATATTCTTAGGCTAGTAGTCACTTTTGCAGGGGGATTAACATGTGGTTTATGTAACATGTTTTTGCCAAAGTCTTTATCCTGTTAGACACAAAGAAATACAATATCACATATAAAGATTTACAACTCTTGGATCACAGAGGGTTGTTATAAAATGAAGAGTTATTTTCCAAACTATTTTCATATAAAATAATGCATTTAGGTTTTAAGTATCCCATATTAATGGAAGCTCCTTCAGTGAAACCACTGAAATTCAACAATAAGTTATTTAAGAATTGTATTGATCATTTCCTAAATGATGAAATTTCCCCAATGGGCAAGCTGTTCTATAATTTCCTAGTAGAACACCTTCTTCTGGAGCATCTGGGATAGGTCATAGACAAATGGACTACATGAACCACTGGTCTGATCCAATATGGTGATTTTTATGTAATCGTACAGCACTGATTGAAGTCTTGTACTTAAGTGCTCTTGCATACTGAGGACAGTTGGTTTAAGTGAGAAGGTATGCCACAGGCAATACAGACCTGTACTGCATTACTAAGGAAAGGACAGTATCTAATGAGGAAAGGCTACCAGAGGGAATCTCTCCATTGTCTCAGGAAAGTCAGGAGAATCTTTGGTGGTAGAATAGTAATCAAGCCCTGTGCTGGTTTGTATTATTTGGATTGTTTCTGTAGCCATCCCAGAGTCTCTTGAGATGATATCTGTATATGACTACTGCAGATCTGAGATGATCTAAGCATAATAAATGAGGCTTCCCTGTGAAGGTATTTCCCCCTTACTTTAAGCTGAGGAGCCTCTGTTTGTAGTAGGTCACTGTAATTGAAAAACCCCTTCTTGACCTTAAGTGCTTCTCTGACTGCCATCTCATCTCCCTTTCATCTCTAGGCTCATTACATGCATTATATACAATTGCTGTCAAAAGTTCCTTGTCCTCAAATTCCACTGTAGGCCCTCTCCATTTTAGCTTCCACCCCTTGCACTTCTCTGAAACAAGTCTCACTAATGTCTCTTACGACCTCTTCCTAGCCAAAGGTCATGACCAGTATCCCATCCTCCTTCTCCTTTGTCTTTCAGCTGCCTTCAGCACAATTGACCATGCTCTTGAAATATTGTCCTTCCTTGGCTTTTGTGATTCTGTCCTCTCTTCTCTTACCTCTCTAATGATTCCTTGTGTCCTTCAGAGGGCCTGCTGTGTTCCTCCTCCCTCTCTGGAGCCCCCAGAATGTTGGTGTTTGGTACCCTTCTCTTCTCCCTTTACACATTATCTCTAGATAATCTCATCTGCAAACACAAATGCAACTGCCATCTCTGTGCTGATGACTCTCAGATCTACCTCTTTACTTCAGACTCATCTCCTCCTGTCCAAACTAAAACTTGAGCTTGTCTCACTGACCTCTCCTCATGGATGTCTAGACATCAACTCAAGTTCAATAAAACTAAAACAGAGACTTCTCTCCTCTCTCATCTCCTGCCAAGTCTTCTACTGTACCTCCTTTCTCAATTACTGTGGACCATACCACCATTCTGATCACCACTCATGCCAGTAAGGTGGGAGAAACCTTTGACTTGGACCTCTCTCTAGGTCATCACTTTCAGGCTGCATTTATATCTTGCAGAGTGTTTCAGTATAAGAACTCTAAGATAATTTTTTTCTTATCCATTCACAGAGTGAAAATTTTCACAAGGCTCTCATCTCACATCTTCATTCCTGCAATATTCTTTCATTGACAAATACAGCCTTACTCCACCCAGATCCATTCAAAACATGGATACACTTCTGTAGTGATCATTTTCCTAGCCTGCCACTTGGACCATATCACCCTTATTTTTTAATCCTTCTGCTATAAGTGATAAAAGGGGAGAGAAACTACATGTCTTCATTTTCAATGCCCTTCCTGGTTAGTCCCCATTTAGGAACTTCCATTCACTATTGAAATGTTGACTCCAGGCTCAGCTCAGCTCATGAGGCTAATCTCCATCCCCCTTTGTTAAAGTTTCAAACAGACTTTTGTACTTTTCCCCATGCCAACTCTCACAGTTAGGAGGTGCTCCTCAAACATCTGCAAAGCTACCTCATTATCCTCCATCACATCCCACCTCAAAATTTTCCTTTGCCATGATGCCTACAAAAAAATTGACAAGTTAGGCTGCTGTTGTGCTGAGATCGCTGCATACCCTGCTGACTAATATTGTTTCACCATGTCCTTATGTTTCTCCCTCCCCATTTGTATTTTTCTGTTATCTCATTTTATATTTAGAATGCAAGTTTTTTGTGACATAATTGCCTTTTCTATCTGTACAGCGTCTAGTACAATAGGCCCATGCCTACAGATCCTGGGTGCATGATGGTATTTTAATAATAATTAATTGAAGGCTTAGACTCATGGAAGATATCCTTATGTCCTATGGGTGAGTCGTCTCTAGTCTCAGTGCAGATTACAAATTAATATATTCCCTTCATCTCTCTCTCCCATTAATGTGCACTTTTGGTACATTACATTTATTACCAAATACATACTGTTTCTCTGTTCAAAAAGCAAACAAGTCAGAATTCACACAAATTAGAAATACAGTGGACTAATTTTTGAGAGTCTTACTTTTAAATTCTGTACTTTCCCAGCCAAAGATGAATGAATTCCAACATGCTGAAAGAGAGACGGCTTGGCACGGATACGCAAATAGGCCTTTTGCTTATCACAATGTTTCTGGAAAGGAAATAAAAAACGTTACATGTTTGAACCAACAAAGGGATACTTCCTACCATCAGTAATTCAGTTTCATTACATAGCTATAGTTATAGGCCTTGTCCTGCAATCCATATTCACAAAATGTTAATATTAAAAATGTATATAGTTGGACTAAGATTGAGATGGACATAGGAGGCAGGCTTGTTTAAAAAGCCTCTGAGTGAGTTCAAAGGAGGTAAAAAACAAGGGTGATGTCATGGTAAGGGTCTATTACAGACCACCTAACCAGGAAGAAGAGATGGACGAGGCTTTTTTGAACAACAAAATCATCCAAAGCACAGGTGGTAATGGGGAACTTGAACTATCTTGACATCTTCTGGGAAAATAAAACAGCAGATTATCCAACAAGTTCTTGGACTGTATAGGAGACAATTTTTTTTATTTCAGAAGGTAGAGAAAGCTAATGGGGGGAGGCTATTCTATACTTGATTTTAACAAATAGGGAGAAACTGGTTGAGAATTTGAAAGCGGAAGGCAACTTGGGTGAAAGTGATCATGAAATTTAACAGATTTCATGATTCTAAGGAATGGTAGAAGAGAGAACAGCAAAATAAAGACAATGGATTTAAAGAAGGCAGATGTTAGTAAACTCAGGAAACCTGTAGATAAGGACCCATTGGAGGCAAGTTTAAGAGGAAAAACAACTGAAGACAGTTGTCAATTTTTCAAAGGGACAGTATTAAAGGCACTAAAACACACTGTTCCACTGCACAAAAAAGACAGGAAGTGTGACAAGAGACCATCCTGGCTTAACCAGGATATTTTGAATGAACTAAAAATCAAAACGGAATCCTATAAAAAGTAGAAGCTAGGTCAAAGTACAAAGGATGAATATAAGCAAACAATACAAGCATGTAGGGTCAAATTAGAAAGGCTAAGGCACAAAATGAGCTCAATCTAGCTAGAGAAATAAAGGGTAACAAGGAAACATTCTCCAAATATAGTAGAGGGCAGTGACCCCTGCAAACTATACTCGCCAACCACCCTCTCTGGGGGTAGGCAGCCCTGGCTTTCCCCTTGGCTGCTGGGGAGGGCCAGGCTGAGGCATGGCAGCCCTCAACTCTCCCCTCTCCAGCCTCCGGTGATGGGGGGTGGACCTAGGCTGTCCCAGCTCTCTTCCTTTGGCCACCAGGACTGCTGGCCTGGCTCCCCCCACCCTCCACCGGCCTCCAGGGGTTGGACTGGACCAAGGCTGGCCCTGCTCCCTCCCTCCAGCTGCCGGGGGGAGGGGCTGGGCTGGATGGAGGCTGGCCTGACTCTCTCCCTCTGGCCACTGGGCTTGGGGTTGGGCCAGCCCAAAGCTGTGGCTGGCCTGACCCTCTCCCTCTGGCAGGGAGGAGGAAGGGAGCATGGAGTCCGACTTTCTACTGGTGAGGGGGCAGGCCACATGGCTCCCATGTGCTCCCCCCAGACCACTGAGGATACCGCGTGTGCCCCTCCTCCCTTCACCCAAACTCCTGCATGCCCCGCTTCCTTCCACTCAAGCCCCCGCAGCTGCCACTCTCCCACCCACCCAAGCCTCTGCAGATGCCGTGTGCCCCCCATCGCCCGCCCTGGACAGTGGAGGAGCCACACAGCTCAATTTAAACTCTGCCAGCCACTCACCCATGTGGCGGCTGCTGGAAGGACAATCCAGCACTGGGTCAGGGACTGGTGGTGGGGGTGGGGGCTGGTGGCGAGGCCCGTGGTGAGGGGCCTGATGTGGGGGCGGGGTTGGTCCAGACTGGGGGAGTCACCCCGTGGGTGGGTAGCTGCCAGAGGAACATCCAGGCCTGGTCAGGGTCCAGGGTGACCCCCACTTTGTCCCCCCCTTCCTCACAGCAGGTCTCTCTAGTGGGGCCCCCTCCCCCCATGCCGCAGGCCCAAATTGAAACTCCCAGCAGCCTGTCATGTGGCTACTGCCAGGAATACTTCCAGCCCCAGCCCCAGCCCCAGCCCCAGCTTAGGCTCTGTGGTACTTCCCAGCCCGGTTCAGGGGCCAGAGTGTCCCCCAGTCAGGCGCCCCCCTTCCAGTGTGCCTCTCCAGCATCCCTCCCGCCCACCGCAACGGGCCTTGCCGCCACCCCTCCCGCTGCCAGAACTTTTTTGGCCCCCCCCGTCCCCATAGCAGACCTCTCTGCTGGTTTCTCTCCCACAATTTTCTTCCTCCCCCACCCCAGAAGCCAACCCCAGCAGCACCAGATTACTTTTGGTGTTGCTGCTGCTCGGGAGCCATGGGTTGCCAATCCCCTTGCTGGGTTAGCAGCAGGGAGGAGGCAGGGCAACTGAGGGGAGAGAGGCTGTGGGATACAGAGTGATGTGATGACGTCACTCTTTTGTCCCACAGGAAAAACTTTTAAAAACAGTATAGATAGATTTGAAGCAAGAGGAAGACCAAGGACAGGGTAAGCCCATTGCTCAATGAAGAGGGAAAAACAATAACAGAAAATGAAAAATGGCAGAGGTGCTTAACAACTTCTTTGTGTCAATTTTCACCTAGAAGGTTGGTGGTGATTGGATGCCTAACATAGTGAAAGCCAGTGAAAATCAGGTAGGTTCAGAAGTTAAAATAGGAAAAGAGCAAAAGTTAAAAATTACTTAGAAAAGTTAGATGTCTTCAAGTCATCAGGGCCTGATGAAATGCATCCTAGAATACTCAAGGAGCTGATGGAGGAGGTATCTGAGCCATTAGCTGTCCTCTTTGAAAAGTCATGAAAGTCGGGAGAGATTCCAGAAGACTGGAAAAGGGCAAATATAGTGCCCAGCTATAAAAAAAGAAATAAAGACAACCCAGAAAATAGAGACTAGTCAGCTTAACTTCTGTGCCAGGAAAGATGATGGAGAAAATAATTAAAGAATCCATCTGCAAACACCTGGAAGATAAGGTGATTAGTAACAGCCAGCATGGATTTGTAAAGAACAAATCATGTCAAACCAACCTGATAGCTTTCTCTGACAGGTTAACAAGTCTTGTGGATAAAGGGGAAGTGGGAGATGTGGTATAGATTTTAGTAAATCATTTGATACAATCTTGCACAACCTTCTTATCAATAAGCTAGGGAAATGCAACAATTATGGGGCTACTATAAGGTGGGTGCATAACTGATTGGATAACGACTCTCACAGAGTAGTTATCGATGGTTCAGTCAAGCTGGAAGGGCATAAGAATGGGGGTTCTGCACGGATCAGTTTTGGGACTGGTTCTGTTCAATATCTTCATCAACAATTTAAATAATGGCATAGATAGTGTGCTTATAAAGTTTGCTGATGATACCAAACTGGGAGGGGTTGCAAGTGCTTTGGAGGATAGGGTCATAATTCAAAATGATCGGGACAAACTAGAGAAATGGTCTGAGGTAAACAGGAAAAAATTCAATAAGAACAAATGCAAAGTACTCCACTCAGTAAGGAACAATCAGATTCACACATACAAAGTTCGAAGTGACTGTGTTAGGAAATAGTACTGCAGAAAGAGATCTAAGCAGGGGCAGATTTACAATAAAACATACTGTGCCCTGGCACAGGGCCCCCCCCCCCCCAATGGCACAGGGCTCCCCAGGGCTGGGAAGTCAGCACTGGTTCCAGCAACCTCCCTGCCCCGTGGAAGAGGCAGCCGCTTGCGGGTGGGGGGAGGGAAGGGGGGCAGTCCCTCTGCAGAGGGGGCTGTGGAGGGAGCAAGAAAGCAGGGAGGAACATTTGACAAGTTCAGCAATATTGACAATTGAAAGTGCCTCTTTACAAAATATTACAATGACTTAATTGACGATTTTGTAAAGAAAAAGTGTAGAAAGAAAGCTACTGAATATTTTTTTCAGATTGAATAAGTTTCTTCAGAGGAAGTTAACTTTTATTTTTCCATTCATGTGTCATCTATACATTTTATTTGTACACTTTTTTCATGTTGGCTTAATGCAAATACAAGCTTCCATCTAGACCAGAAGTTCTTAAACTGTGCTCCGAGAACTCTATTCAGGTGGACTGAGGAAAGGTTATTATTTTTTTAAATCAAATGCTCTTATCCAAAGCACTTTACAATAGTTATCTCATGGTATAAACAATATTTGGAAAGATTATTAAATGGTCCACTGAGACCCTCTGCAATTTTCAATTGGTCTGTGAAAAAAAAAGTCAGACTACAAAAACTATCAAGTTATAGGCGACCCCTGACTAGCGACATGATTGGTTCTGGGGGAAGTGTCGCTCAACGGGAGCATCGTAACTTGAACCCTCATTGATGATAGGTGCCGTGCATCATCGTAAATGTGGGCCAAAGACATAAGTCGAGGGGTTTCGGCCCCTTCCACACTTTAAAAAATAGTTATAAGTGCAGGGAGTCGCATTCGGGCAGTTGAAACTCAGGGGTTTCCTGTACCTCACTTAATTTTCATTTACTTCTTATTACTTATAATATAGGAGAAGGATGAAGAAAAAGAATGGGAGGAGACAGGAAGAGTGAATGTTCTTTTTCTTGGCTGGATCCTAGGGGGGGGCCCCCAAAATGAAGCTAAGCACAGGAGCCGACTAACTCTAAATCTGCCACTGGATCTAAGGGTCATTGTGGAGCACAAGCTAAATACAAATGAATAGTATGACACTGTTGAAAAAAAAAAACCACCAAAAAAACAAACATCATTTTGGGATACACAAGAAGAAATTCTTCCCTGCTACTCTGTGCTGATTATGTCTCAGCTGGAGTACTGAGCTCTGGATACTACATTTCAGGAAAGATGTGGACAAATTGGAGAAGGTCCTGAGAAGAGCAACAATGATTAAAGGTCCAGGAAACTTGACCTGTGAGGGAAGACTGAAAGGGAATGTTACTCACCTGTGCAGTAAGTGGAGTTCTTTGAGATGGTTGTCCCCATGGGTGCTCTACGTTAGGTGCCTCAACACCGCTGACCCCTTGGAGCCGGCAGTGCACTCAAGGAGTCAGTGTGTGTTCTAAGGAGGCTATTGTGCATGCGCAGCCAGCCATCCACCCTCAGTTCCTTCTCTGAACCAGACTTCTTGTATTCCGAAGCAGAGGGGAGGAGGGTGGGTGGTGGAGCACCTACGGAGACAACCATCTCGAAGAACTCCACTTACTGCACAGGTGAGTAACCTTCCCTTCTACTTCGAGGAGTGTCCCCGTGGGTGCTCCACCTTAGATGATTACGAAGCAGTATTTGTATTAGCAGGTGGGAGCTTCAGCTGCTGAGGTTGTGCGATGGACAGTATTGTTTGGCTGAATCTTGCTTCTGCCTCAGCAAATTTCTGGATTGCATAATGTTGCGTGAAATATGTGTTGAAGCCCACATGGCCGCCCTGTATGTGTTCTGTGGACACTCCCTGTAGGAATGCCACTGTGGTTGCCATGGCCCTTGTTGAGTGAGTGGGGCCTCTCTCAGTGCCAGGATATATGCCAGTTTGATGCAGCTGGATATCCATTTCGATAATCTCTGTTTTGATATGGGTAGTCCCTGCGATCTCTCTGTAGATTAAATGAACAATTGTGGGGTCTTTTGGAATGATTTTGTTCATTGTAGATAGAAGGCAAGCTGTGGTCACCTTTTGGAATGATTTTGTTCATTGTAGATAGAAGGCAAGCTGTGGTCACCTTTTGGAATGATTTTGTTCATTGTAGATAGAAGGCAAGCTGTGGTCATCGAGAGTTATGGAGAGCCACTTTTTTGTTGTCCTTATGGGGTTTCAGGAGGAAAACCGGTAATTATATAGGCTTATTACGGTGGAATGAGGTGAGTACTTTTGGGAGGAATTTGGGGTGGGTACGTAGTGTTATCTTGTCCTTATGGAATATTGTGTATGGGGGCGGGGGAGGGTCTGCCATTAAGGCTGCTATTTCTCCTATTCGTCTGGCAGAGGTGATTGCTACAAGAAAGGCCACCTTCACTGACAAGTGTAGTAGTGAGCAAGTGGTGAGAGGTTTGAAAGGTTTACCCATAGGGCTTTCAGCACTAGGTTCAAGTCCCATGCAGGGATTGGGTCCTTGCGTGGAGGGAACATGTTGTGGAGGCCCTGTAGAAAGTGTTTGATGGAAGGATGAGTGAAGATTGAGTACCCTTGCATAGGGGCATGAAGAGCGGAGATGGAGGCAAGGTATATCCTTATGGATCTCATGGACAGCCTGTATTGTGTAGTTCTAATAGGTATTGCAAAATATGTGAGATTCTTGTGTGGACGGGTTCATAGGCATGGGTTGCACACCTGGCTGTGAACCTTTTCCGTTTTTGGATATATGTCTTTCTTGTTGTAGGCGTTCTGGAGTTTTCGAGAATAAGCTGAACTGCTTCCAGGAAGGATCTTTCCATGTTGCTTAACCAATTAACATCCACGCCTGGAGCTTGTGGATGGCTGGATGGGGAATATATAACAGGTATGGATATCATATCTGTCTGGGCCAGTTGGGTATTATTAGTATCACTCTGGCTCTGTCTTGTCTGATCTTGAGTATCACCCGTTGTATAAAGGGAAACAGTGGAAAGGCATATGCAAGGTGAACCTTCCATTGTATGCTGAAGGTGTCCCCGAGGGAATGGGGACCTATGCCCATTCTGGAGCAGCATAGATGGCAACGAGCATTTCTGTGCGTAGCGAATAGGTCCACCATTGGAAATCCCCATTTCTTGAATACATGGTTGAGCATTGATCGCTTTATCTCCCACTCGTGGTTCCGTGGGAATTGTCTGCTTTGGCTGTCTGCTAGTGTGTTATCTTTGCCTGGAAGGTGAGTTGCAACTAGGTGTATGTTCCGTGTGATGCACCATTCCCAGAGGTATATAGCCTCCTGGCATAACTGGCAGGAACATGCTCCTCCCTGTCTGTTGATGTAGTACATCGTGGTGACAGTATCTGTGAGGATCTGGACTATTCTGTTCTGGATTAGGGGAAGAAAGTGTCTGCATGCATTTCTTACTGCTCTTAGTTCTAGTAAGTTTATGTGGCATCTGGTTTCATTGTGGGTCAATTGACCCTGGACAACCTTGTGATTCAGGAGCACCCCCTACCTTAGGAGCGAGGCGTCTGTCGTTATTGTGATTGACAGTGGACTGCACTGGAAGGGCATTCCTATGTGTACGTTGTCATGTAATGTCCACCATGTTAGAGAGGATATTTTATCTTGCTTGGCATGGAGAGGCATTTATTCAATGGGTGGATTCATGGCTGGTAGCCTATGCATAGCCAAGCCTGTAATGGTCTCATATATAGTTGAGCATGGGGAACTATGAACGTGGCCGCTGCCATATATTCCAGTATTTGTAGGCATAGTCGTGCTGTTATGATCAGGCTGGTCTGTGCCGTTGCTATCAGGTCTTTGATAGTGACCATCTGTAGTGAGGTAAGTAGGCCCTGGCCTTTATGCAGTCTAGATGTTGCGAAAGTAGACTGAATTATATTGTAAAAGTAGAATGAATTAAAGAAATGTTTGTTCCTTTAGCAGGAAGAGAGATGTTAAGGTAAAGTTGTTTGTGTGTAAGCAGGAAGGAGGATGTTAAGGCAGAGGACAATGGTTCCACTTAAGGGTGATAGTGGGACATTAACAGGAGATTGGTAAGAGTTAATAAGGAAATGAGGTACTTGACTGACCCCAGGTAACCTTGTCAGTTCATGCTCTTTTTCAATCCTTTATCTGCTCTCCTCTTTTATCTGTATAAATAAGGTGACTTAGGTTTCTGTGGGGTCTCACTCTTCTGGTTGTATTAGCGAAGCGCTTTGCTAATAAAACAGAGTGGTCAACGAAATTGTGAGTCCTGAGTCTAACTTTGACAATGTGCTCCTATGAACTCCAGTGTTTGAGTTGGGGTCAAAATGCACCTTCCAGTGTTTATCTGTAGGCCGAGAGTGTCAAAGACAGCTTTCACTACTGAGATTGCGTGCTGTATGTCCTGCTATATGTGGCTTGTTACTAGACAATTGTCTAAGTACAGAAATATCGAAATCCTGTTTTTGTGCAAATGTGCGGCCACTACTGCCAGTATCTTTGAGAATACTCTTGGGGCTGTTGACAGTCCGAATGGTAGTATGCGGTACTGGAAGTGTCTGTCTTTTATTGTAAAACAGAGGAACCTCCTGTGTGCTGGATGCATTTATATGTGGAAATAAGCATCCTGGAGGATGAGGGTAGACAACCATGCTCCTTTTTTCAAGGCGGGTATGATGGTGGCAAGAATGACCATCTTGAATCATTGGTATCTGACAAAATGGTTGAGCTTGCGGAGGTCTAATATTGGTCTCCAGCCACCTGACTTTTTGGTGGTGAGAAAATAGTGTAAGAGTAAAACCACTTGCCCCTGTCTTGTTCTGGTACTTCTTCTATGGCGCTGAGGCTTAGGAAATGTTCTGCCTCATGTAGATGCAATATCTTGTGAGAGGGGTCCCTGAAAAGGGATGGGGAAGGGGTGGGGTGAGGAAATGGCTATGAATGGGATGCAGTATCCTGTTTTCACAATTTCCAACACCCACTTGGTGGTGGTAATGGCCAACCAGGCTGGATAAAAGTCGGTTAGTCTGTTGCCAAATACTGTGGATGATGTGGATTGCTGCCTCAGAAATTTTGGGTTTGTCAAACCCTCGACCAGGACTTCAAAACTATTGCCTGGATGTTGATGGTTGTTGAGAGGAGGATTGGTCTGAGGGCTGTCTCTGTCTGTTTTGTCTTAGTCAGCATATATTGTCATATTGTCATTGTTGTTGATTAAATAGTGTATGTCTGTATCTTTGGTGGAATGATCTGTTTTGCTTTCTCCTTGTAATGGGTACCTGAATGCCTGAAGTCCTGAGAGTAGCCCTTGAGTCAGTCCTTCAAGGTATGTAGAAAGGTGTTTGTGGACTCTGCAAAGAGCTTCGTACCTTCAAATGGGAGGTCCTCTGTGGTGGACTGGATTTCTCTGGGAAAACCCAAAAGTTGAAGCCAGAAAGCTTGTCTCATTACCATGGCTGAAGCAAGAGATCTGGCTGCTGTGTCCGCTGAGTCGAGCGCAGCCTGTAGGGCTGTATGGGATATTAATGTGCCCTCTTTGGTATTTGCTTTAACTCTTCTCTTTTATTGTCTGGGAGTTTGGACACTACAACCTCATTGTCACTGAGTAACGAGGCAACTGAGCTAACAGGCGTGGGTGAGAATGAGCACTGTGAGATATTCGGGGTACCACCAGTGCTGAGGAGAGGTGACCCTGCTACCGAGTTGATTGAGAGCTCCGCTGCCATTGTAAAATGTGGAAGCAGCAGAGGAGCAGGTAGCAGCAGGGGTCAGGAGGCATGTAGAGTATGCAGCGGCATTAAAGGGAACGCCAACTGTTTTGCATGTGAGCACGGTGCCGGGTAGGTTTGTGCTGCCAGTGGTGCGGCTTCTGTTAAGTTGCTCGCACTCGGTGCCATCTGCAAGCGATTTCTTTTCTGAGTGGAGGATGGTGCCATGGACGTTTGAGTCGGTGCCGCCACTGAGGCTTTGCATTTTGCCTCTGGCGGTGTCTTCTCTGAAATACGTTGTGAGTGCCTTGGATTCCGGCTTTTTTCCCTGCCGGTCCCGCTTCCATGCTGCTTATCAGATTCTGTTTGTGGTGTTGAGGTTGTGGCATTTTTATGGGGAGCACACTTCCTCAAGGGGGACTCAGTCCCTGAGGAAGAATAGGACCTTTTCTTAGTCTTGTTGTTTTCCCAGTTCTTAGGGCTCGACCGCGTATGAGCCGCTGCCTCCGACTCAGTCCCAGGTGATATGTGTCTGGGAGGAGTAGATTGCTCAAGGTCGGAAGCTGACCGAGCCTTTTTCTCTATCCATAGCATTCTGAGTTGTAGCTCTCTGAATCTCCTGGATAGGTTTGTAAGTTTCTGACAGTGTGGGCAATGTTTTGAGGTGTACTGTTCACCCAGACAGTGAACACACTCCACGTGCCCATCAGAAATTGAAAAGGATAGCCTGCAGCTTGAACACCTTTTAAATCCGGATGAGCCCAGCATATCTTAGAGAGCTAGCAAGAAGCGCAGGGTAAGTATGCGGCTTTGTGCGCTTGTCCAGCGGTGGTTTTTTGGGTTTTTTTGGATGACTAATAAGAGGAGTCGAATAGGAAGGGTATCTGAGGTAAAGGATAGGTAAGTAAATAGGTAATAAATAAAGTAAAGGGAGACTGCTGATCAGCGAACACAGCCACCAGCGGCTGAGAAGGAACTGAGGGGGGATAGCCGGCCGCGCATGCACAATAGCCTCCTTAGAACACACACTGGCTCCTCGTGCATGCTGCCAGTCATGGGACACTGCTGGCACAAATCTCCGACTGAGGGCTCAGTGGCGCTGAAGCACCTAAGGTAGAGCACCTACGGGGACACTCCTTGAAGAAGAATTGGGTTTGTTTAGTTTAGAAAAGAGAAGACTGAGAAGGGGAAATTATAGCAACTTTCAAGTATCTAAAAGGAAGTTACAAGGAGGAAGGAGAAAAATTATTCACCTTCACCTCTGATGGTAGGACAAGAAGCAATGGTCTTATGTTGCAGCAAGTGAGGTTTTGTTTGGACATTGGCAGGGGAACAATTTCAGATTTTCGTAGTGGGGGGGCTGATCTGTGCATGCCTTGATGGGGGGAGGGAACATGAGAGCATGGGGCAGGCAGACTGAGGTCTGCAGCTTCAGCAGTGTTACTGAGCATGGTCAGTACAAGCCAAACAGCAAATTGGGAGTGGGGACCGATTCTATTCGCTCCCCCCCAACATACATATGGGAAGAGCGAATAGAACCCTAATTTTTTGGCAGATAACTTAGCAATTAACTGATAGGAACACTGTAGCTAATTCCTATATAAAAGAAATAAAATTTAAATAAATATTAGACCCACTCAGCTCTGACATCTTGTGACAAGTCACTTAGGGGACACTGGTTAGCATTACAATTTTAATATATATTCTTACTTTCTTACTAACTGCAGAGAGAGAGACAGACAGACTGTCAGGACTCCTGGGCTCTATCTCCGCTCTGGAAGTGGAGTGGGGGACAGTGGGTTACAGATGGGTGCAGATACATTTCAGCTCTATATAAGATCAAAATGGCTATACTGAATCAGACCGATGGTCCATCTACCCCAGTAGCCTGTCTTCCAGTAGTGGCCAATCCCAGGTGCTTCAGAAGGAATGAACAAAAGAGGCATTCATCAAATTATTCATCCCCTATTGCCCATTCCCAGCTTCTAGCAAACAGAAGCCAGGGATACCATCCCTGCCTAATAAGCTTTGGACCTAACTATTTTGAGTAGTTCTGTAGTATCTGCAAATTTTGCCACCTCACTATTTACCCCTTTTTCAAGAACATTTATAAGTTTAACGGTACTGGTCCAAATTCAAATCCCAGCAGCACTACACTCATTGCTACTCTTTTTTACCCTTATATTTTAAGTAACTGGCAATGTTTTTATGATGATCTAACAATCCTTCAATTATGCGAATGACCAGTCTTATGTTATTCTTAATTGCCTGCCTCCCTCTTTTTATAACAAACTCCCTGACCCAAAGGCAAAACTGCAAGCAGCTCAAACTCTGTTGCATTTAACAACTGCGTCTGGAGCAAGGGCATGCAGCTTTAAACAGACCTCAAATATGAAATCCAAGGGTTCAAACTTTAGGGGATCTGTTTAAAGGTGGTGCCCTTGATTAGGAAAAACTTCCTGTCACATGATTAAGCAAATGAGCAAGGATGGTTAAGTACTGGAATAAATTGCCTAGAGAAGTTGTGGAATTTCCATCAATGTAGCTATTAAAGAGCAGGTTAGACAGACATCTCTTAGGGTATGTCTACACTACAGTGTTATTTCAAAATATGCCGGCAGGGCATCAGGTCAGGAGTTACTCTGTGTGGCTGCTGCCTGAGGCTATCTGAGGCCTGTGCTTAAAGGGACCCCCCCGGACAGCCAGTTCTCAGGTTTCCCTGCTTGCTTGCCTACCTCGATGAGGGACAGCAAAGCATTTTGTCTCTGCGTGCTCTGGTTGCCCTCACTCGGGACACCACAGCACTCTGCAACATGGAGCCAGAGCTGCCCCGGGCACTCTGGTGCTTCTCTTGGACATGTTGCTATGAGCCTGGCTGCACTTTCTGCAGGCTGCCATCCGGGAGGTCCATCGGGGGGCTGTCAGTATCCAGTAGGCCCTGTGGGAGAGCTTCCACCCTGAGGAGGACTAAGAGCCTCCCTGGTCTGCCCCACTGGGGGCTTGTGCCTCATTCCTCCCTCATGTCCTTCCACTTACCCCTCCCTAATGCCAAATAAAATACATGTATTTTCATGAACACAAACTCTCTTTATTTAACAAAACTGGGGGGGGGGAGGGGAATGAAACTCTGGTGAGACTGGGGAAAGGAGGCGGGAGAGGGGAGAAGAGAGGATGGGAGAGGGGAGGGGGAAACATGGGAGGAGGGAGCTGGAAGGGGGAAGCAAGGGGAAGAAGGGGGAGGGGAAGCTCAGGGCTCTGGGTTGGGGGTCTCGCCGGACCAACTTGATTTTCATGCAAACCTGCTCCTGGGTTCTCATGTGGCCTTTGGTGGCCAGGCTGGCAGCTATCCTGCCATAGACGGCCGTGTTCCTCCGTCTAGAGAGGAGATCATGGACGTTGGGGGCATCCCCCCCAAACATGAATAAGGTCCATGATCTTCACCCTGGACCAGGAAGGCGCCCGCCTTCTCCAGGCCCTGGCAGGCTCCTGGGAGCTGGCAGACTGGTCCTGGGGAGCAGTGGAGGGCTGGCTGCCAGTGGCTTACAGGCTCATGTTTTGGGGCCACTGGGTCAGGCCACTGGCTGTGGGCTGGCAGGCTTGGAGCTGGCACAGGCACTGTGGCCAGAGTCTACCCCTTTAAGGGCTCTGGGGGGGGGGGCGGAGAGAGGAGTGTTCTTGGTTGAGGTTGGAGTGGCCACCAGGGCACTGGGAAGGCTGGAGGCCCCCTATTTCAAAATAAGTGTCTACACAGCACTTATTTTGAAATAGCAATTTCGAAATTGGTGTTATTCCTCATGGAATGAGGTTTACCAATTTCAAAATAAGCCCTCCACTATTTCAATTTAATTTCAAAATAACGGAATGGCTGTGTAGACGCTAGGATAGTTATTTCGAAATAACGGCTGTTATTTCGAAATAACTTTGCTGTGTAGACATACCCTTAGGGATGATCTAGTCAGTGCTTGGTTCTGCAGTGAGGGCAGGGGACTGAACTTGATGATTTCTCAAGGTTTCTGAACATTTGAATGTTATCAGGTTTTGTCTGGCAGAGTTTTGGTCTAAGAAATAACAAATAGGAGAAATCAACTAAAGGCCATGTTCCTATCCATATTTCTGTCTAAAGCGTGGAGAAATGTAACCCTAGCACAAATGTCACTGTATCTTATTGCAAGTTCTCTCTGACAAACTTTCGTTCAGTTTTTGAGCTCATCATTTCACTATTATCAAACTTCTCTAACCATAGTCTGTGTTGACCTAATTGGTGTATATCATGGTCACTTTTCTACTCCTGGCTCTCTCCATTGTGTTTGATAAAGGTAATTGTTACAATAACATTATGTTGGAGCATCCTGAGAATAATGTGAAACTCCCAAGCACTGGCTGGAAATGTTACCGTTCTAATTAGGCATGGTCAGTCATTATGCTAGGTGGGTGAAGGCTTTGCCTTCCCAAACCTTCACACTCTGCCTCCAGAATGCCTGCTGTAGGTATTCTGAGGAGCGGAGTGTTGCTGTCCCCAGCACCCACCTTCCCTGTGCTCTAGGCTGGGCAGGCTGGAGCCGCCCACCTTTCTCCCTCCCCATGCTGAGGAGGGAGGAGCTGTGCACCCTCCTCCTTCCCCAGTGCTCTAGGCCCAAGACAATGGAGCCACGCACCACCTGCCCTCCCCATGGTCCAGGGCCAGAGTGGCTGGAGCTACATGCCCTCCGCCTTCCCCATGCGCCGGGCAGAGGAGGCTGGGGTGTGCGTGCCCACCTGGCTGCCCTCCCTCACTTCCTGTGGGGGCGGGGCCTTGGCAGAAGGGGCAGGGCTAGGAGTGGGGCTAGGGGCTTGCCTCCCCCAACCCTACCTTTACTGACTGCCCATGAATTTAGGTACAGCATCTGACAACTAAGTGATATACTGGAGAATGCAAGTAACTGCCTTTCAGTAAGAATTTCTGGCATGTCTTGTTCCATACATGTATTTTCTCAAACAGAAGAATATTCCCCTAAATGTGATTTGTGTTCTGGATGTAAATACTGGTGCAATTTGATACAGTAAATATAATAGGCCATAATTATAAATATAAGGCGGTATCATGACCTAAATAGAATAGAGCATAGGACTACAGGCAGAAGCCTTGGGTTCTACTCTTAGCTCATCATCCCTAAGTCACTGTGCAGTCCTGGTAAGTCATTTAACCTCCCTGTATCCCAGTTTCCTTACCTTTAAAATGGGCATGATAATATGTAACCAACTTTGTAAAGAGTTTTGAGCACTCTAAGGTGTTATGTAAGTTCTAGCAGTACTACTTATAGTGAAAAGGGATGGAAAAGCTGCATCTGACTCGCTGAAATGCAAAATCTCAGATGGGATTTATAGTTCTTATTGAAGTACTAATTAGATTCTCAAAGATAGCAAAGGCCATATAAATAGAGTAAAGTGTTTTTATATTTGTGTCTAGAGCAGATGTTCAGTAAAAAAAAAGTGAATGCAAATCAGTGCACTGGCAGCTGCTTCTTTAGAAAAGGATGATACATTTTTCACACAAAAAGAGAGGTAATTGTGATATGCTATTGTCACAGCTGGTACACTTAATGTGTAGCTGTACCACATTTTATCATAACCACAATAACTACAAAATACTACCCCAGAACCTTGGTCGTTAGTAAGTCGCCTTTTGTGCCATTACAGCAATACAAAAGGGACTTAACCACTTTAAAGCAACAGATGAGGATATACCAATGATAGAAGAATCCTCAGTAGGCATAGGGTCCCAGAGTACTATATACAAAGTTATAGCATGGAACACCATAGCAGGGGTTCTCAAGCTTTTTCATTCAGAGCTCTCCCCTCTCTCCCACCCCCCAACATGCTATAAGAACTCCAGGGCTGGGGAGGACTTGAGCTCTGGCCACCAACTGGGGGTGGGCATAGGCATAGTTGGACTTCTGTTTGGGGTGGCAAGACCCGGTAGGACATGGCACAGCTTCACATGCCAGGGTGAGCTGAGAGAATACCTCCGCCCCCCATCACCTGACGCACCTCAGCAGGCCATCCAGTCTGTATAGGTTGTGGGGGCAGGAGCACAACCAAAATTATCAAAGGGACAGGCTCAGCTTAAAAAGTCTCAGGGTGAAAGCAGGGGGGTAGTTAGTAGGTATGTGTTTTAGCTCTGAGAGGGGGCACTGGGACTTGGAAGTTCAGCTCTGAGAAGGCACTGGGACTCAGGGCCTCCAAGGAACTTTAGAGCCCCAGCTGAGAACCAATGCATTATGGGAATGCTGAGGCTACTCTAACTCGTACTGAAGTCTAGTCAAGATCCTTGCAACTCTCAGAATATGGGGAAGAAAGTGGGAAACAATCAAAACTTTTCTTTCAATCGTATTATGAATGTAACCTTAATTTGTATAGGCCTCAGTGACATTTAAATATCATTTTGATTAGATATCCTAGTTTACCTGAGGAGTTTTTGTTGTTTTAAAAATGTCAGCTGCCAATAGCCTCCTTCCACTCTATAAGTTTACTTATTGCTAATCCTTACACTGAGGGCATATTATCTGTGATGAGACAGACTTTGTGTCCTCCCTTTATAAAGTTATGAAGGTAAGAGCAAAGTTCAGAACAGGATGCTCCCTTCCCATCTCTATTTGTCTAGAAGATTCACATGCACGTTAGTCTTCCACTTTTGGGTGGGAATTATTTAAATCGCCGCTTCATTTCCCTGTGTCTAGAAACCTAATCTACATGGCTCCATCGACGGAGCCATGTAGTCTAGACATACCCTTAGTGAAAAGATATGGTTGTTTCTACAAAGGCTCCTAGGGATACTGCCAGGGATGGAAAAATGTAATTAATGTCTATTGGCCAGATGGTTAAACATATCAAATGGAAGTGAATAGGCTGGGACAACATCCTAGTGAGAAATTCCAGTTGCTTGGAGAAGCAAGTTGTTGGAGTTACTTTCAGGGTCTTTCCCTGAATCCTGCTTGAATGCTCCATCTTTCCTATCAGCTTATTACCTATTGGCGGACGACAGGGGGAGGGCTGCCTGTCCTATTTTCTCTCCTTCAGTTCCTGTTTTTGACATTCTTATAAATAGCTGCCACTGATACAACTCATTCTTCTTTCAGTAGCAGCATACAATGGACTTGACTTGACAGTTTCACTGCTACCCACAGAATTCTGAATAGCAGATGTGAAACTCACTAGAAACTTTTTGATGTCATTCTGCTTTAGCCTAATTGAAACAAACGCAGCAGCTGACACGTGCTGTTTTATATTTCTGGTTTTATGTACATTTCACAAACTTAAAAGCTACCTAATTAATGTTTAAAAATGAAAATTAAGGGCTCAGTTCTTAGTTGCTGAGCTCAGTGCATTTGAAGAATACGGAGGAAGAGGAATTGGTGACATGACATATCTTTCCATTACCCATTGTTGGTGCACCAGAGTCAGATTGAGGCCACTTCAGTCAGGCCCACCACTGGTCAAAGGGGGCAACTGCCCAGAGGCCTGAAGATTCAAAGGGGACCAAAGCTCCTTTAGAGGTGGTGATGGGAGCCCCGGGCCCTTTTGAATTAGCCCCACAGCACCGTACCGGGCTCTCCATGTGGCTCTGAGTGCGGAAAGGGGAGGGGGGCGCGTTGTGGTCTGAACGGAGTTAAGAGCCGGCCCCCTATCTTGCCCCAGGGCCCATAATGGCAGTCGGCCCGGCTGACTTCAGTCCCTGGATAAATTAGAGCTGCCTCAGGATTGTTAACTCAGCCTTACTGGAGTGAGATCCTGGTTCCTTCTGGGCTTAAGTGGAGCGTGAAGCACCATGCGCAGCATTATTAGCTGCCTCCTCACAGCAGTTTTAAGTCCTCTTTGTACTGCTGGAGCTTAACCCAAACGATCTTCTGCCATCTCTAAAGCTTATTTTCCCTTCAATATGTGAACATGAGTTTTTTTAAGCCCACTTGCTCAACTCTTCATTCACTTATTTATACATCCCATATCTTTGTCACATACAGTCATTTTCCACACCTATCAACAAAAGTAGTACATTGTAACTTCTGTATTCTGGGTGTCCCTACTTTGGGAACAACCATGGCATGAATCCTGGTAATGAAAGGAGGAAGCAGCAACGTATGCTGCTACTTCCTTCCTTGCCACCTCCAGGTGGGGGAACAGCAGTGCAGTAACATGCTCTGCCAGAGGCTTTTTCCTACCACTCCTATAGCAGCAGGGAGTGGTGCCTGGAAGCAGCAGGGGATGCAGAATGCCAGGTAAGTGCCCCACTTCCATGTCCCTCATGCCCTCCCTGGCCTGGCAAAATCTTTAATCCCACAAACCCTGTTTCCCGGGGTTGCCTGATTAAAGAGGTTCAAGTGTACACTTAAAAAGAACACAATGTAAGAACTATCCCTGTCCTACCCTCAAGTAAAACCATCTGCACTCTACAAACTAGGTGAGAGGGAAACCTCTTGTTGCCCCCTGTAGTATAGTCAGTGGTCCATTTCATGAGAGCTTAAGAGGCTAAGACCTCAGAATCCCATGTCTGATGACAAAAGACTCCATGACCTGTATTAGTGTGGGAGTTAAGAAAATGCTCAAGCACTATTTAAACATGTGAAAAGGGAGTGTAAAAATAGACTATTTTAAAGATAATCACACAGTTAAAGTACTATTGGAAACACATGGAACTCTTGTAATGTCACCTTTTCCAATATAACCTGGAACTGTTTGTTTCTGTTTCAGTTAAAACAGGTAGATTTGTTTTGGTCTAAACACTTTCTTGCATTATTTGCAAACAATTTTTTTTTATTAAAGCTATAAGGACAAAAGCAAAATACACTACTTAGGAAGGAACAACTACATTCAAAATGGGAAATGACTGTCTAAAAAGGAGTACTGCTCAAAGAGATCTAGGGGTCATTATAGAGGACAAATTAAATATGAATGTGACACTGTTGCAAAAAAAAAAAAAAGCAAATATCATTTTCAGATGCATCAACAGTTGAGTTGTTAGCAAGACATGAGAAATAATTCTTTCCCTCTACTGTGCTGATTATGCCTCAACTGGAGTATTGTGTCCAGTTCTGGGTGCCACATTTCAGGAAAGATGTGGACGAACTGGAGAAGATCCAGAGAAGAGCAACAATGCTAAAGGTCTAGAAAACATGGCATATGAGGGAAAGATTGAAAGAATTGGATTTGCTTAGTCTGGAAAAGAGAAGACTGAGAGGGGACATGATAGCAGCTTTTATGTACCTAAAAGGTTGTTGCAACTAGGAGGGAAAAAATTTATTCTCCTTAACCTCTGATGATAGGACAAAAATCAATAGTCTTAAATTGCAGCAAAGGAGGTTTAGGTTGGACATTAGGAAAAAAGTTCCTGTCAAGATGGTAAAGCATTGGAATAAATTGTCTAGGGAGGTAGTGGCTGAATCTCCATCATTGGAGATTTTTAAGAGCCGGTTAGAAAAACACGTGTTAGGGATGGTCTAGATGGTGCTTGGTCCTGCCATGAGTGCAGGGGACTAGGTGTGATGAACTCTTGAGGTTCCATCCAGTTATGGATTCTATGATTCTATGATTGGATAATCTAAAATTAAAAGTTTTGCTTAAATAGTCACACGATACATTCAGTACATAAATCAGCACTGACCCAGATTTTGGTCTGTAAATAACTACTAGTGAACAAGTATTTAGGTACATCACTCATGGAAAGTTTTACAGACAGTTAGTTGTGGAAAGTAGGGATGAAAAATACCCATTTAAAAAGTTAACCAGTTAAATGATATAATTTTAATTGTTTAACTGGTTAACCATGGGGGTTGGTGCAGAGCAGCTGGGGTCCCGCAGCAGGGGCTGCTCTGGCTTGGCTGGACCCACTATGCTGAGGGGGCTGCTGCAGCTGGGCCCAGCCCTCTGGTTAACCAGTTACCAGGTAAGCATCCTGGTTATCCTTTTACATGCCCAATGGAACGCAGAAATGTCAACGAGTGGAGGTTGTTCTTCAGTCTGTCAGTATATTACTGCCTTTTCCGAACTCATGAGACTAGACAGTGAAACAGACTAGAAACAAACCATTCTAGTTCTACTGCCTAAACAGAGGGAAGTATAAAAGTTAAACAGCATGAGCTGTTTCAAACAAATCAAATTTTAAAACTAGTTTTCATAAACTAAGGAGTTCATCAGTAATTCATATATTTACCTTAAGTGTCCTAGCAGTCTGATAATACTATGAAGTCAAATGAGAAGTCTCAGTATAATATGCTACATAAGGCTATAATTCTGCAACTGAATATCCAGGCAAACGCCTGAATCCTTAAAAAGCCCCAGTAAAATCAGGGAAGTTCCATGTAAATACAGAAGTCAGCCAACACAAACTCTCTGTACTAGAGCCTAAATTCTTATTTTTCCTCTCTAAATTTCTTAAAAGGGACTATTTAATACTTTGTTTACTTTTAATCTTTGTCTTTGCCATTTTAATTGCTATGTTGCCATAACATAAATTAAGCAGCAAGCATTGCCTTTACCATGGGCGGTCGGTGCAGTGACGGCTGAGGGAGTTGGCCCCTCTGCTGAGGTCCTGACTCCCACCGCAGGGCAGAGAGGAGGGGGGCAGCATGCTGAGCATTCACTCCCCCACCACAGAGAGAGGAAGAGAGGGGAAGGGATGTGCGCGTGCCCCAGCTTCCCCAGCCCCAGAGCACTGGGGAGGGAGGAGGTTGCATGGCCCCAGCCTCCCCAGCACACTGTTGAGGGAGGAGGCCGTGCAGCCCCAATCCCCCTGGCCCTGGAGCACTGGTGAGGGAGGATGCTTGGGGGCCGCAACACTCCGCCCCCAGAATGCCTACAGCAGGTGTTCTGGGGGTAAAGTGTGGGCAGGGCTATGCCTGGCTGTTTGGGAAGGCAAAGCCTTCCCCCACCTAGGATACCAGACATCCATGGCCTTTACTAACTAATAATGCTTATTTCATTATAGAGTGAAATCTAACTATTAACACAAGAGATGACCAAGCTAGTAGTTCAGTTAAATTATATTTTGAATCACATTACAGTACAATCCCCCACAACTTAAATTTGAAACTGCATAAATATGTTTTAGGGATTTTTACTTTTGTGTGGTTTCTAATGTAATTTATTTTGAAGTCATAAAATATGGAAATACTTACTGAATCCTTTTCTGGATTGCATACTTTAACCCAGAGTAGATGATCTAGAAGCCAGTCTATGGGCTTATCTTTGTAGAACATTAAAAAGAATTCGACTATGAGTGGTAAATCTTTAGTTCTAAACAATTTTCCTGAAAACAAAATAAAAGAAGAGGTCATACATTTCAGTTATATTTTAGCACTGTGTGGATACCACTGCCGCCCATGTTTTCTTCCTGCACCCAAACACATAAGTTTGGACCCAGACCCTACTGTACTTCACAGAATTATTATCATTAGAATCACAGAATCGTATGATGGTTGCGTGGGTGGTGGGTTCAAGCACAGAGTGGTGAGTTCGAGTTCTGCCCCCTCCAGCCACCCAGTCAGTGGTTGGGGGACCAACACCAGTTGCCCCAGGAATGGAGCTGGCTCCTGCATTAGGAAGGCAGAATAAGGGATGCCCTGAAGGTAGGGAGGTGGGGTGAGTTCTGGAATTGCCTAGGGGACAGGGCATTTCCTTATGGAACACAGGTGGTGGGCTCAACTCCGGCCTCACCACTCAGCCAGCCAGGCAGCGGCAGGGCAGCCAACACCAGTTGCCCCAGGGATGGAGCTGACTCCCGCATTAGGAAGCCAGGATAAAGAATGGCTGGGAGGTGGGGTGAGTTCTGGAGTAGCCTAAGGGATAGGGCATTGGTCAGGCGAGCGCAGGGTGGGACAGCAAGGATCAGTTAGTCTAACCCCCTGCCAAGATGCAAAATTTGTTGTGTCAAAACCATCCAAGACAGATGGCCATCAGCCTCCTTTTGAAAACCCTCGGTGAAGGAGCTTCTATGATCCACCTCAGTATATTTTGTTGGAACATCCCATGATTTCATGGGGTCAGGCTTTCACCCATAAATTTGTCTAAAAAAGGAAAGAGCATGATTTTTATTAAAAAAAACAATTAATCTATTTACTAATCTCATACGAAACATTACGATAGGTGCAGTCACGCACCTTTAAAACTGTATTAAGTGTTGGGGTCAATCTTAGGCCAGATCTACACTAGACATGGAAGGTTGGGTTAAGGTTTGCAATTCCAGCTATGTAAAATACATAGCATGTGGTGTAGGCGTAGTTACATTTTACAGGGGAAAACAGCTGTGTCTACACTGCGGTTTGTAGCCGCATGCCACAGTAATAGGCTTTGGGGCAGCAGGGAAAGACTCTGGCAGCTCCCCACCACTAGAACCATTACCTGTTGCAGGTTGCTGCTGGTGCCTCTCCCTGCTGCCTGCCTCTGCTGGGTAGGGAATGGCTCTGGTAGTGGAAGGCACTGCTTTGGAATGTACTGTGCAGTATTGAGTATGTACCCTGAGGTTTGGGCATGTCTTAATTCACTGAAGCAGCATCTCACCATCCATGCTACACAATTTACAACCATCCTAAGGGAGGGAGTGTGCAGTGTATGTCACTATAAGGGTAGACACAGCCAAAGTTAGCTAAAAGTAAATTGATTTAGTTAAACTGGTGCACCTATGTTTGTGGAGACTCCTGTTTAACTCATATAACCTTTACTCCCAGCCCTAGCTAGTGTCTTTGTTTTGCAGGACAGATGAAGGCAGCTAAATGGAACAGGGAAGCATCCTGCATAGACATTTCCCTCCTATATGGGCCCATGATAGATTTATCTTCAAGTTTGCTTCCTCTGCACTACATTCAGAAGCAGGATGCAGTTTAACATGTTGAAACAAAATCTGTTTTGAATTACCTATTGTACATATTTCTAGCTTGTTGTTAAACTTGAATGTGTTTTTTTCACAATATGTATGTTTTATGATCAGTCACCATGTTGTTAGATAGGAAGGATAACTGAACTGTTATTAAAGGAAAATAAACAATTCCTAATGCATGATGATTTAGCCATCTTAATGTACAAGCTTAAAGAGCACTAACAACCAACAGACCAAGTTTTACCTTTGGATGAGTATGCATAGCTCCCACTACTCAAAGGCAATTGGAGCCATCTCTGACTACTCAAAGGCATAATATGGCCCATTGGTATTTTGGCAATTGAGCCCACTTACAATTATTTATACAGCAGCCAAAACAAGAACATGCAGCTTCCAAAACTTTTATGAAAATTTTAAAATAGACTATGATTTGCACATACGTTATGAATCAGTTACATGCTAAAACTTATTATTTGTTTTTATTTTACTGATTTTACAGGTTTTTATCTTGTTGCTCTTTGAAGGTCCAATAGCTGCACCACCAACTCTAATTATATTTCAAGAAATCTTGTTAATGATTCATTTGCATGTGAGTGCATCAACAGCTGAACTTTCAGATATATAAAATGTGTATATAGTTGTGTGATTAATTTCTGCATGCAACCGCATACTCTAATTGCAAGCACAGAACAGCTTACTTGCACATGCCAATGTGTCAAATTAGCCATTTTGCTAAGTATTCCCTCACACATTAGGTGTGCAGCTGCATGCACACTTACATGCTTAATTTGTTGTAAAATCTAGCCCTGAACATAACTCTTCTCTGTAATATGACTTTTTTGTTCTTAGTTTTTATTTTTACCAGAAAACTATGTGAAGTTATAGTTACTCACTCCATTTTTCCAATACTGATAATGGTGTGAGGTAAATATATTTGCTACTGAACTATTTTATAAAATAAGTTAAAAAAAACTTTAAAAACATTAAAGGATCAATATAAAATAATACGAAAATAACAGCTTGATGTAAATGAAAAGTAACTTACTGTGACAGGGAGTACGCATCCCATCCCCAGCAAAGAGAGGCAAGGCTCAATAAGTTTCTTTGGAAGCCTGATACATCTCAAATTATTGTGCAAATTGTAAGACTCGCAGGGAGGGGCTCATTACAGTCCAGTTAAGCGTGGACCGTTAAACAGGAGCTGGGAACATAGCAGGACCCCTTGTTCTGAGGGAATACAGCAGGGGTGGGCAAGAGATCTCTCACGGGCAGGATTTGGCCCGTGGATACCCTACCAGGACCCTCAGGCACGCAGCAGTCAATGATTTAAACGGAGTACTGCTCCATGTGACTCTCTACTCTGAAGGGAGGGGAAGGCTTTATGTGATCTCCCCACCTCCAGCTCAATCTCTCAGCTCCTGTCAGCCAGAAACAACCAGCCAATAGGAGCTGAGAGACTGGCCTGGGGAATGGGGGCAGTGCAACACTCTCCCTCTCCCAGAGCTGAGAGCCACATCGAGGGAGCAGCCTGCATTTTCAAGTGGTCTGGCGCTGCAGTAGGCTGGGAGCCCTGCCTGCCTTAAGGGTGCTGCAAGGGCTGCCTGCTTTGGGGGTGCTGCTTAGGTAAGTGTGTCCCAGCCAGAGCCTGCCTCTGGCATCTCTGCCCCTCCCGCACCCCAAATCCCTCCCCCTTGTCACCATCCAAACCCTCTGCACCCCCTGCCCCAGGTCAAAACTCCCTCCCAGAGCCTGTACGCCCTCTTACACCCCTCCCTCAGGCCAGAATTCTCTCCTGCACGCAGGCCCCCTCTCAGACCCTGCACCCGAATCCTGTGCCCTAAATCACAACCCCCCTCCTTCACCCAAACTCCCTCCCAGACCTCATACTGTCTCCTGCACCCCCATGTGCCCTTCTGCACCATCCCAGACCCCACACCTCCTTCATAGAAAAGTGCGGCGCTTGACCGCTTCTCAAAATCTTGGAGTGGCCCCCTACCAAAAATTATTGCCCACCCCTGGAATACAGCATGACTGGACTTTGAGCTAAACACTAGTGATCGTGCTGAAACAAACACTTACCAATAAATCCAAGCTGAGAGAATTCAAGAATTATCCACTCATCAGAGGTTTTTGAAAGAGCAAAGGTTTTTATTTTCTGAAAATATTGAGGTTTGGCTACAATATCATCTTCTAGCTGAAAAAAAAAAAGAAATTGGTATTTTAATTGTTTACAGAGAGAGGTTATCTTGTAGGGTTGCCAGGTGTCCGGTTGTGAACCGGACAGTCCGGTACTTGAGCTTTCTGCCTGGGAAACAAATTGAGAAAATTGGTATTTTCTAATTAAGTTTTATTGTTATCATGAGTATCAGTACGTAGTTGCGTACTACGTGAGCGTGTCTACCATCCAGGCAGTACGCAGCTACGCAGTAGAAAGGAGGGGGGCGGGGGCAGGGGCGGGGGCGTGGCGTGGCATGGCATGGCATGGCGGGATGGAATCCCCAGGGCCAGACTCGCCCGTGCGCCCCACCGGGACCGTGCGCGGGATGGGCAGCACCCTGGGATCTGCGTGTGCCCGGGTCAGCCCTGCTCCCTGCCAGCTGGTTCCCCTCCCAGCCAGCCCCGCTCCCCGCAACCCCCTCCCGGCCAGCCCTGCTTCCAGTTGGCCAGTTCCGTCCCCTGATCTCCCCTGGCCAGCCCCACTCCTCCCGACCTCCCAGCCACCCCCGCTCCCCACCGGCCGGTCTCCCCCCCGATCTCTCCCACCCAGCCCTGCTCCCCCTCCTGGCCAGCCCTGCTTCCCGCCAGCCGGTCCCCCCCCCCATCAGCCCCATTCCCCCCGACCCTCTCCCACCAGCCCCGCTTCCCTCCCAGCCGGTTCTCCCCCACCCCCGTTCTGAGATCATGTGCGTCTGGTATTTTTTTGAAAGCCATCTGGTAACGCTATTATCTTAATATGTATACATTATGTAATATTGTTTTATTACTGTCACGTATGTTACTGAAATGTACCAGACTCTAGCATATGATAGTGATTTGACTAGTTTTCTCAAAAGATTCCCATCTCAGAATCACACAAATATTTGTTTTACTAACAGCTAAGCACTTTCCAGATATTCAAGAAAGCATGAGTCCCAATTTTAAGAGATCTAAGGAAAATCTATGGATAAACAGATAGACAGAGGGTAAGGAAAGAAAAACAACAGGGTATGTCTGGACGGCAGTCATAGGGTGTGACTGCAACTTGAGCTGACATGGACTGAGTTAGCAAAGCTAAAGCTAGCTTGAGTTACAACAATGATGTCTCAGAAGCACAAGCTAGCTCCAGGAGTAATTGCCCAGGGTTCTGGATGGGTCTATGCAGCTTGTGCTGCTGTGGCTTTACTGTTCTGGGATCTGAGATAGCAAGATTAACCCTAGCTTGGGTGTATTTGCGATGTATATATAGTGTATCTTCAGTTTATACATAGAGAGACAAGGTAGATGAGGTAATATCTTTTATTGGACCAACTTCTGTAGGTCCACTAAAAGGTATTACCTAACTTACCTTGTATCTCTAACATCTGGGACTGACAAGACTACAACTATGCTACATAAACATACTCTTCCTAGACATATTTTATATAAAAGTAATCTCTATTGTAAGAAACATAGGAGAAGTGTCTCTTTAAGAGACTACTAATGTGAATGGGATAGAGTTTTGTAGATGAGCTCAGGTAGGTTGCACCATACATGAGGCCACATGGGAGAGGACATGGAGGCAATTGTGTGAGAAGCTAACAAACAGTTGGACATGGCAGGGAACACTGGAAGATAAGCTGTTGCAAAGCTCAATAAGGGGCAGAATTAGAGCTTTAACAGTGGTGCAAATAAGCTTAAATTAGATGCAAGTGTAGATGAGTAGCCTTTTAATAGGAAAGAATGGCAAGATCAACTTGACAGCAAGGAAAAGAACTTTAGCAGCTGCAGTATATATGGTTTCATGGGGACAAAGTGTGCATTTGAGAGGCTAGACAGGCTACTATAGTTGTTGAGGCACAATATAATGAAGATCATAATAAAAGATTTGGCTGTAGAGATGCAAATACAATAGTGGAACTTTGAATCGGGGAGGAAGAATTACCAGTTCTTATCTTGGACCAGGGTTTGTGGGACAAGGAAAGAGGAAGGGAGAGTCAAAAGTAACCATGAGATGATAGAAATTATGGTGTGTCAACAGTGAAAGACAGGTATATGGTTTGGAATGAAAGATTAGGAATGTGCTTTAACCATGTCATCAGTTTAAGATGATTAAAAGATATTCAGGAGGACATACCATGAGATGCAGGAGTCAATGGAAGGAAACAGTTATTCAGTGGAGACATAGATATTTAAGAGATCACACCTTAATTTATATGAGCTAGTAAAATTATCTAGAGATAGGATATTAAAGTGAGAATGGCAAGGAGACAAGAATAGCATTTGGGAAACTTCCAAAGACAGGAGAAGAGAGCCCACCAAAAGACAGATGGACTGAAGTATTAAAGATGGGAAGAATAGCAAGGGAGGACACTATCTCAAAAACTCAGTCAGCATTAGATGTCAAGAAGTAGCAGAAGGCTGACAATGTCAAAAAGCAGCAGAGAAAATGAGTACAGGCCCTGAGATATGGCCAGGAAGAGATCATCAAAGACTTCAATGAAAACAATTAAAGTAGAATAGAAAAAGCAGAAGTCAGATTGGAAAGGATTCAAGATGAAGTTTGAAAAAGTCTAAGGCCTAACAGAACCATTAGATTAGCTAATCTGACCTCCTGTATATTCACAGGCAATTAAATTTCACCCAGTTACCCTTGTATTGAGTCCTTAACTTGTATTTAGCAAAAACATAATGTCCAAACAGGCATCCAGTCTTGATCTGAAAATGGAGAGGGGGAGAGAGAGAGAGAGAATCCTACCACTGCCCTTGGTGGAGAGAGTGATATGGAAGTGTTATTTATCCTTTTACATAACACAAGACTCAGGGATCAGCCAATGAAATAAATAGGCAGCAGATTTAAAACATACAAAAGGAATTACTTCTTCACACAACTTGTGGAACATTGCTGAAGGATGTTACAAAGGCCAAAATAATAACTAGGTTCATAAAAGAATGATCCAAGTTCACAGAGGATCGAGCCCTGAATGGGTATTAAGCGAGATGGTTAAGAACACAATCCCATGCTCTGAGTATCCCTAAGCCTCCAACTGCTGAAGCTGGTTATGGAAGACAACATATGGACCACGCAAAAATTGCTGTTATGTTCATTCCCTCTGAATTATGTAGCACTGGCCACTGTCAGAAGAAAGGATACTGAGTTAGATGGACCATGAATCTGAACCAATAAGGCCATTCTTATGTTCTTATTAAGATAATTGCAATCAATAAGAAAAAATTCATTAGACTGCAAGCTTTCTACAGATACTAGAGTGGAAAAGCACCTCAAAAACTAAGTCTGAATATAAAACAAATTCTGAATGAAGATGCTGAAAGCTGTTGTCATATTTAATGTTTTCATTTAAGTTCCCATGAGTATTGATAGAAAGCACTTCCCAACAACTGCAGTAATTGAGCTATTCAAAGATGCTTTCAGCTTTAGAAATACATAATTACCTCAGGACAAAACAACTCTAAACAGACATGAGAAATAATTGCATCTCCTGCTAGGTATGGAGAGGTTTGATTGCCTACTTTTGGCTGACTTACAATCCTATTATCCTGACCCTGACATTAATACAAGTGTCTCAAGGGGCTCCAAAGTACCTCAAAACAATTTGAATCATTACAGTGAAAATTGTTACTAAACATCTCTGAGTTTTTTAGTGATTAACAAAGACATTACCAAGTATAAGGAGAACAGACTGAAGATGCAGAAGCTGATCATATACAAAAACTTAAACTAGAAGAGATGACTGAATAAGTATCAGGTCTTATCTTTTTCCAAATATTTATTTTGGTTTAATGAACTTCACAAAGCAGCTCACTTAGATCTCAATTCAGCAAAACACTTCTATTTAAATGTTTTGCTGAACTGTGACTTCAGCTGGTATGTGACAGTAAGTGTACTATAGACACATAACTTTACTATCTTTTCAACTTCAGAAGTTCATGTAAGTTATTTACCAAAATGATACTATTTCTGATAAAATACAGGTTGAACTTCTGTAGTCCGGAACCCTTGGGACGTGACTGGTTCCAAATGAGAGAATTTTCTCGACCATGGGAGGTCAATATTGTCTAGCAGCATTACCAACACTTCCACTGCTTACTATGCTGTTAGAGAACATTTAGACTATGTCTACACTGCAGCGCTATTTCGGGATACCAGAGGTATCCCAAAATAGCAATTCCGTGCCTTCTGAGCACACCCGTTATTTCAAAATATAATGGGCTCGCTATTCCGATGTCCCTGTAAACCTCATTCCACAAGAAGTAAGGGACATTTCAGAATAGCAATTTATTTTGAAATAAGTGTTGTGTAGACAGTGCCAAATTTTGAAATAAGCTATTTCAAAATAATATCGAAATAAGATACGCAATTTGCGTAGCTCAAATTGCATATCTTATTTCGACCTACAGTGCAGTATAGATGCATCCTTGGGGTAAATTAGAGCTAAATAACAGCACAAAATGCTGAGAGCTAGGACTGATGGCTGTAAACAAACTTTATGGGACCACAGAAAACTTGGCCACACCCATGAAAGTGGACAGCCGGCTAACTAAAATCATTCTGGATGACGCATGTTTCTGGATGAGACAGTTCTGGATTAGAGAGGTTCAACCTGTAGTAAATAAATTCTCCATTTTAAAAATGTCCCTAAAATATTAAACATATCCAACAAGTAAAACAAAAGCATTAGGAAAATGTCACGTACTTTCAATTTTAATCCAAAATGTTTACAGTACAATAGGGTAAGTAATGGGCTTAGGAAAAGGATTTTTAATCTTTTACTTCATGTTGCTATGGAGCTTCCAAATAAATTGTGACCTTTATATACATGTTTGGAGGGAGGCCTCAACTACCAATGCAGCACCCATTTTATTCCCTTTGACTCTGAGAAAGCCTCTATGTACAGTCCAGGGTCTGTGGTGGGGAAAGACCCAGAGACGGCACAGGCCTAGCAAAGGAGTGGCAGGGTAGGAGAGGACCAGAAGGAAGGTCATCATTTCCCTTCTAGTCTTCCAGAAGGGTCTTAAAAGATAAGATTGCTATAGGGATCACCACAACCCATGACTAGGTTTCTATGCCACAAGTCAGACCTTATGATTTCTCAGATGAGGTAACAACATGTCATTATTCTTAAAGGAAACTGAAGATTCATAATAATCATCCCTGTGCAAGCACAAATATTTCTGGTATTGTTACAATCTTCTCCAATCACACCAACACAACGAGAAATACAGAACATTTTGTTTGGAGGCATTAACTTTTGGACATTTATGCTTCCACTGGCTGCATCTAAGATGCATTATAGACTTGGGTAATATTTTCAGGAGTGTGCAAGTGACATAGGTACCTCAGGTGCATTTTCAGACATAACTTAGGTGGTTAGGAACCTATATCTCATTCACTTTCACTGATACTGATCACATCTCAAGATTCAGCTTAGGCTCTTAAGTAGAAAAGTAAGAAATTTTCAGATGGAACACTTTTCCACCAGAAAATGCTGTTTCATCAAAAACCAACATGTACTGCAACAATGAGTCTTTTTTGACAAAATTTTGATGGAAACTGAAGAGGTTTCTGATGGAACCTTGCCTGCCACCAGGGAGTACCAAAATGTGCCTGGTATCCTGCCAGCTCTCCATCTGGCTCCTCAAGACCCCACCTGGCATTCTGACATGGAGCCAGAAGCCTAAAAGTTCTGATAGCCTGGCTCCTTAGTAGCCTTAATTTGGCTCCTTAGTTTGACAGGCTAATAGGGAACTCCTGCAAGACTGGAAGCTTCCAGCTCCCCAGCAGTCCAGGCTTCCTGGCACCAGGGCAGCCTGCAAAGTGAGCTGCTGAAGAATCAGACTCCCGGGATCTCAGAGCTCCCAGGATCCCCAAGTTGTGCAGCTCCTCGCCTGGCAGGTTGCTGGGGTCCTGGGCAACCTTGGAAACTTTTCTAAAAAGATTGAAATGAAATGGCCAAGTTGGAATTCCCAATCTGTGAGCAATTTCTACATCTCATTTTTCATTCACTTTTAGATGGCGGGGGGTGGGGGAGCATGCTTGCATGCGCTTTTCAGTATTTCCTGCATAATAGGATTTTCAATCTCTGGCCAGTTCTACTACTAAATCACTTCGAAATTTTTACTCTTACTTAGCCAATAGCACTTACAGGAGAAAGGAGAAGCAGCTCTTTTATGTGCCCCCTTCCTGCTGATGACCCCTGGGAAAACCCTTCTGTGCAGAACCGTAGGATCCAGTTATAACCTGAGCTGTCACCTGAATCTATAAACACATTTGCATTTATACTACAAGCAAGAACTCATTAAAAAAAATTTCCCTAACTTGAAAGTTGTTTGATGGGTTAGTTAGTTTGCAAGTTCAGCTCTGGCAATGTCAGGAAGGTACAAATGAAACTACTGTATTTCAGATCACATAATATATATGTGTAAAGATGAATAACTATGAAAATATGGACACATGCTTACAAATGATTTGTGCAATAATACTAAGAAACACAGGAGACTTATCTTCACAGTGTAGTTTAAGACTAACTGAACTGCCAACTCTAAAAGTCAGCATATTTTATTTATTGATTTATAGCTGGTTATTGATAATGTGAACATACCTGTAAATAAAATGTTCCCTTAGGTTGCGCATAAAGCATTAAAAAGCTATAATCCAAATTCTGTTTAGTTCTCCACCTAAATATAAGCAACAAATTCCATTAAACTTTCTCTAGATTTCTCAATAGAGTTATCAGCACAGTGCAGGCATTAGAATGCTGTAGTTACAAACTCTATACTAGCAACTACTCTTACTCACTATTAACTGGAACAGAGGAAAGCTAATAAAAAAAAGTTTGATTCAAAATAAACTCAGTTTTAGAATTTCCTCTAAGCACAGCACACAAACCAATTATACAAGTCAGATTAACTAAAACATTCTTCTTCTTTTGTTATAAATAGTAATTGTCAACATAGTTATAATTTACTGAAATTTCACTATGCAAGTAAAATAGTGAGCTTTTATGAGTCAACACAGAAGCAGGTTGATAAACTTAATTTTAATATGTAATGGTAAAATGTAAATTTTCCTCTACAAAGCAAACCATCTCATTTTACTATCAATAAATTATATATTTGTTAAGACTTTAACGTACCAGATTTATAAAAAGTAATATGCAAAAAATGTCTATAAATTGATTACTATAGTACATAGAAATCTTATGACTTTAGTTATCAAATGCCATGCATATTTCTGAACTAGGAATATTTTTAACTTTATTACCTGAGAATAGATATATTCAATTTTCAGTACCTCATCATTTTGTTCAGCTATACAGATCAAAGGGGTGATCATTTCATACTTGTCACCAAATCTTTTTCAGGCAGCCTTGCTCACATAGTTTCAGTGGGGACAATAATAGTGATACGAATAAAGTGACTATGATTTGGCCATTTATCTAGTACCTAAAACACTGTGGTTAATCTGTTCCTCATCCAAAACATTCCCTCTGAGAAGCGAGAGTCCCTTAAAATCTATTGCACTCATCAGAAGACAGTTACAGTGTATACTCAGACATAAGCCCATTCATTTATAAGCTAACCCCCCAAACTTACAGAGAAAAAACAGTAAAAAGTCACTAACCCATTTATAAGCCAACTCCAGAATACAGACTTCCAGTTCCAGCTTGTCAGCATGGGCTGAGGGGCATGCAGGCTGCAGGCACAGAGCCTCTCAGTTCCCATTGGCTGCTGTTCCCAGCCAATGGGAGCTGAGAAGGTCTGTGCCAGCAGCCTGCACATCCCTCAGCCTGCACTGCTTCTCATGGCTCCCACTGGCTAATGGGCCCCTGCCCACTGGTCTTCTACCTTGGCTATATGTAGCTCAGCCATACAGTCTGCCCTGCCCACCTACCACTGCAATCCTAGTGGTGGCTACAGGCATGGAGGCTCTTAGCTCCCAGCCATGGGAGCTGAGAGGTTCAGTGCCGGCAGCCAGTACATTCTTCAGCCTGCGCTGCTTCCTGCATCTCAGGAAGAACCTGTTCATAAGCCAAAAAAGTCATTTTATGAATGAGTATATATAAGGTAATTTACAAGCCAAAATAACCACCTGGGGGAAAAACTTGAAAGGAGCTCAAGGCCAAAATAGAAAGTGCTCAAGCACCCAACAGGAGAAATTCCAATACTACAAAGTTTATTTTCATCCCAAATTGGGATAAATCAAAATCTGAGTGGAATACAGCTCCATAAAAGTGATTTAGAAATATAAAAAATGGGCCTATTCAAACATTCCTGAATTGAAATACTTCAGTTTAGTCTGTCAAACTAATTAAAATGTTTAATTTTGCATCACTTTGACACTGAACAATGGTGACCTGAGCTATAATGTGCCTCCTGGGAGTTGTAGTTTGTGCATGTCACTCCACCAGTCTCTTCTCTGGGCCATGTTCCTCAGTTCAGCTGCATCTCCCATGACTCACCACCATCATTTGACCAGAGAAGAGACTAGGGTAATTCCTGAGAGAAAAATCCAGCCAAAGAAGAAACCAGGAGCATGAGGCATTATGGCAGCTCAAGTAGACACAGATCTGAGCTGAAATTAAACATTTTGATTTTGTTTCACTCAAGTATTTCAAATTGGGTCAATCCAACTTGAAATTAAATATTTAATTTCACAGTTTCTGAATGGAGATTTAAAAACTTTGGCAAAAATCAAAATTCTCTGTGAAAAATGTCAAATTTTAGCTTTGCATTTTGATTAAAAATTCTCAATCAGCTCTACTAATATTAAACATTGTTTATTTTTATTGTTTTTGAAATTCCACCAACCTTACATATAAGAGAGTTGCTCCCTCACCTCACCTATAAAAGTTTGAGTGTTACTGCAAAAACAAAATTATGCATGTGCATTTCTAAGAAATTGGGTCTCGATGAGAGCAACTATGAATATTTCACTCACATGTACCAAATATATTTGTTATCTAGAAAGAATGGGCTTCAATTAAAAAAAGCAACCCAATTTCATTTTTGTATGAAACATGCACTACTCTTCTGCTATCATCTCTGTTGCTTCAAACTGGCAGCTCATTGCTCTTGAGCACATGGAAGTAGAGCTATGAAAGCTGTTGGTGACAATCTAAACTTATTTTTGGTCTATGAAAACCGACTGGCTTCTGTAAACCAACCAGTTTCTGGTCATAGCTTCCTGCTAATGAATTTGAAGCAAGTGGGCCAATGATACCATCAGCAGTTAGTAAAGATGATTAATTATATTATATATAGAAGAAAAACAACAAAAGTTAGGCCATTTATCACCATACTATTCTAACCTTTATAAATCTTCATCTGGCACTATACATTTAGTTTCAAATGTGTTGGATTTTCAGAAGCAGGACAACAGGGAGAATGTTTTGCTCTCATTCTGAATTTGATGGACACCAACAACAGCACTTATTTTCCCCATACTTGCACTTGTATGAAGTACATTTTCAATGACCTTCTGTTTAAACTAAGAGTGCTTTATCTCTGAAAAACACCAAACCTCATCAATTTAAATACAGTGGACTATTTAAAGGAGTTACTGTTGAACAGAATTCTTAGAAAAATTGTACATAGCCTAGCTTACCTTACTCTTTCCTTTGAGTCCCCAAATGTTTCCTTGAGATTAGACAGATCTGGGTAATAGGATGCAAGAGGGGAAATAACCTCAAGAACACCCGACTGCACTTCGTTAGGGAAGCTGTAAAGAAAAAATTAATAACTAAGGGCTAACTCAACAAAGGGACCCCAATATTGCCACTGTCAGCATTGTAATGCCTAACTTTTTAGGTATCCTGATGCTCATTAAAATCCTGAGCATGAAGTTATACAATGCATGGGGAAGCTAGGCACCAAAGAATGGGATTCTCAGAAACCAGCAAGCTGATCAGGGAGCTGCCTAGTAGGAAATGCTGAGGAGAGAAGCAAGGTGTAGACTCCATGCCTCAAATGTGCAGGTCACAGGGAGGTGCGTACCTCCACTTGGAATGTACAGCCATGAACCCTTTCCTTGAGTTAGGTGCCTAAGTCAAGTCAGCCTTCGTTTCTCACAAAAAAGAGAGCACAAGAGCCCACTCCACCAGTCAATGCCCCAGAGATTACAGCATTTAGGGAAACTTGGTTTTCAACTCCCTGTTCAACCTAGTTTCAAGCAGGGATTTGAACTTGGATCTCCCATGACAGTTCCCTAATCACTGGGCTGTTGGGTACTTTGGGGTGGGTCTACAGTCACAGACCCCTTTCACTTATTTCTTGATCTGCATGCCCTTGACTGTCTGGCATGCCCTGAGAATTCCTACCAGATCAAGTTCCACAGGTGAGACAGGCAGAAGAACAACTAGTTTGAGAGTCCTGCTGGGATTTAGCCATCACAGTCAGGATTTAGGTGTTTTGATGCATGCCCACTGGCATAAATTTAAGTGCCTAAGGAATTTAAATATCTATGGGTTTAGGCAGTAACTAACTAGACATTTTGAAGATCTCAGTGGTTGCCTAAAGGGGCAGTTAAGTAATGCAGCAAAAGAAGGCGTGATTTCTAAAGCACAGTCATGTGCTGCACATTGATTTGTTCATGTAGATTTTGCTGGTGCATGTCAAAAGTTCCCTAGTGTGCTTTTATATCATGCTATGCTGTTTGAAACACTAAGGAACCCTCAGACCTGCCGCTGATGCACTCTACATAAGCCAATTCATACACATTGTAGGGTACTTGAGAAATCACTCCTTCTTACAGTTCATTATTCACCATGTAGATAAACCCCATATCCTTTTGTGGATCTAGCTCCCAGGTACTAATCCTGGCACAAAGATCTGTGCAGGCAATTGCTAGCTATCTCCATGTTCAATCCCAGACCATGTGTACATGGACAAAAAGATGTGTTTTAAAAATAAAGTTTATTCAACTGAGTTAGCTAAACACAACTGAAAAGCATACTGAGGCTCAGTCTACACTTTAAAGTTTTATGGAAATAACCATTTTAGTTCAGACATGCTACTAAATTAGTTATATTAGTAAAAGCCCAAATGTGAAATGCTGGGAATGGGATTATTTTCCAGAACATGGAAAGGGAGGGGGCTGCTGTTTGGAGGGATGCCATACTGCAGAATGACTCTCCGGGCTATGAGCACAGGAGAGAGCTATACCGCAGAGTGACCATTGGGGGCAGTTGCACCATCAAGACAGTAGCAAGCTGGGGCTCATTGTCTTGCCTGCCATGAGACCAGGTAAGTAGCACCCTTTGCTCCAAATCTGTCCCCCACTCTCCTGGCCCTTGGCTGCAGCACCATGGGGTAAGAGAAGGCCTCTGCTGTCTGAGGGGAGAGAGAGAAGGCCCATGACAGATGGAGGGACTGGGGGTGGGGGGCAAGAGAAGGCTTGTGCCAACCAGAGGGGTTGAAGGGGGGAGAGAAAGTCCCACTGGATGGGACTCCCCACATGAGCTCCTCCCTCATCCCCCAATCCTCACTCTCACACACACCCAGCCTCCTGCCCTGCTCCCAACTTCTGTAAGGCCCTGCCCTGACTCCTGCACTATCCACACGCTGCCAGCCCCATGCCCTGAAGGACCCAGGCAAAACTGGGTAGGTCTTCTAGTACTACTATAAAGGTGACTTATACTAGGGATGTTAGCATACAGTTGTTGAAATGATTAGCTTGTAAGCCTGGGCTTATTGGTCAATCCAAATGACTACACGCACTCCCCCCTCCCTTGCTGCCTCTATATCAGCAAAGGGGGAGGCAGGAGCTAGTGCCCATGGGGAGCTGCCTTTAAAGCAGGCTCCCCAGGAGCCCTGGAGCCCGCGGAACTGCCTTCCCCCATCCCACCTTCAAACTACAGATATCAAGTAGAACAGGGAATGTTTAGTCAGACGTGATCAGGTTATTTTTGGGTTTGTTGGACTTCTCTGTGCTGAGGCCATTTACTACCTGTCTTTTTTAAACTGAATCCCAGGGAAGCAAATCGGTGCCTTTACTCTTTCTTTTTTAGTTAGCAACCAAGTAAAATATGTTTTCCTTGTTTAGCGAATAAAAATCACCTTTTTGAGAACATGAACTAATTTCTGTGTCCTAGAAGGCAGGTGATTCTGTGTGCACATGCCTAAGACTGCAAGGTAAACTATTAAGAGTGTTTTTTAAGCTCTCTCCAAAGGGAGGGTATAAGAGCTTGAGGGTACCCCACAGGAAGAAATTCTCAAATGCATCTTCCTGGATTCTCAAACAGGTTTTTGCATTTGGATGGTGGCAGTGTACCATCTAAGATCAGGGAATCTTTGACCTTCGGGAGTTTTTAAAACAGAAGCCTTTAGTGGCAGGGTATTTTAAAGTCTCTTGTGGGCCCCCACCTTTTGCACTTTAAATGCCAAAGTGGGGAACAGCCTTGGCAACGTTTCAGAAAGAAAAAGGACAAACAGATCACTTGGTTAACATGAAAATCAGAAGCTACTTTCATGAGAAATTTTGGATGAGGACAGAGATAAACTTTATCCTTATGGAAAACTGTACTGGGGGGTTCTGACAACTCACCCACCCTTTTGGCTGAGGTAATTGCCACCAGAAACAATGCCTTCATGGAAAGATGAAGGGGAGAGCAAGTTGTCGGGAGCTCATAGAGAGGACCCATCAATTATGTTAGGACTAAGTTCAAATCCTGAGGGATGGAGTTTTATACATGTGGATGTAATTTGACTAAGCCCTTTGGGAATTGGCTATGGGGTTTGAAAAAGGGGATCTATCATTTACCAAGAGGTGGAAGGCCAGAATGGCTGCCAGTTGCATCCTTATAAAGTTGTCTGTTTTAGATACAGCAGACAGTCCACTATAAGGTTCAGTGGTGCCTTCTCCAAAGATATTCCTTTCACATGATACCAGATGGAGAAATGATTCCATTTAGCCATATAAGTGCATCTATTTGAGAGTTTTCTGCTATTCAAAAGCATTTTTAATGTCCTTAAAGCAAGACTTTCCAAAAGGTATCAGCCATGAAGCATCTATGCTGTTAGATGAAGAGTTTGGAGGTTGAGATGGAGCACATGCCCAGGGTCCCAGAAAACTGCATCCAAATCCAACGGAAGAAACAGGGGAGGCTCAACTGACAAGGATCTGCATACAGAAAGGAGCAAGGGAAGCACCTGAGTTAACAAGCCTGGCAATAAGAAGGAACTAAGGAGAACTGGAGGTGGCTCCATTCTCTTATACCAGAATGTATGATGAGTGATGAGAAAGGGTGCTTGAGCCACTGCAATTATACCACTAAAGGAAAAAATCTGGAATATCTATGCATATGGACAAAGTAGAATGGATATGTGCAATCACTCAAAGAAGAAGTTCAAAAGCTATACCAGGATAAAATGTCTTTATACTGATATTACTACATTCACATGGAGGGCTGTACAATTTTCTCGTGTAGAATCACAGAACTGGAAGGAACCTTGAGAGGTCATCAAGTCCAGTCCCCATTGCAGGACCAAGTACCTTCTAGACCATCCCTAACAGGTGTTTGTCTAATCTGCTCTTAAAAATCTCCAATGATGGAGATTCTATAACTTCTCTAGGCAATTTATTGCAGCGTTTAACCACCCTGACAGGAAGATTTACTAATGTGCAACCTAAACCTGCCTTCTGCAATTTAAGCCCATTGCTTCTTGTTCTATCATCAGAGGTTAAGGAGAATACTATTTCCCTCCTCCTTGTAACAACTTTTTATGTACTGGAAAGCTGTTATGTCCCCTCTCAGTCTTCTCTTTTCCAGACTAAACAAACCCAGTTCTTTCAGTCTTCCCTCACATATTTTGTTTTCTAGTTGACAAGTCTTCAATTCTTTTGTAAGCTCAATTTAAGATCATTAAGAAATCTGGACTGATCATGTTCTAGTTTTTTTTGCCAGTGCAGACAAGTCATATTGACTTGATTTGGATTCCTCATGAATATAAAAGCTTATTACATGGGCCTCTGTGCAGGATCAAGGACTATCCTGCATTTGTTGAGACTAGATATTTAATAAATATTTTACTTCAGAGTAGTATTTATTATTTGGGCTAAGTAAATCTTTAGTAGTACTTCACTGACTTCAGTAGGCATACGACTACTTAAGAATTTTCAAAACAAAGTCCATAATTTTATATAATAAAACAAAAAGTAGAAATGAATGATTAAAAACAAATAGGAGCACATTGATGTAAGAGAAAGTAGAGTATATATAACAATAAAAAAGATCTGTCCTTCAATAACACTTCTAGGAATTATAAGCTATATGTAATAAGGATAATCAATTCAGAATCAGGTTTATTCATCAGAAAAATAAACAGCAACACCATTAATACAAAACAGGGTACAAAAGAATTGTGAGAGACCGAAGGGCCATCCAACCCAATATCCTTTCTTCTAACAGTAGCCGTAGCCACGTTTCAGAGGGAATAAACAGAACAGGACAATTATTGAGTGATCCATCCCGCCATTCAGACCCAGTTTCTGGATGTAAATATGATCTACTGCCTTTTCATTTTCCATCCTGCTTGCATTTAATTGTTCTTTTTTAGTGAGTATAGGTTGACACTTACAAGCAACATCAACAATGCAATGTTTTTCAATGTAGTTTCAGTCAATACTTCATTTAAACAGGCAATTCAAACACTAGTCCCTTTCAAGCAAAGGCTTTCAGTGTTTCAAAAGTGTGTGTTACTACAGGTTGTGCCTCCCTTAACCAGGACTCTCTGGTCCAGAAACATCCATGGTCCGGCAGGACCAGGGATGTTCCTGGACCACAGAGCCCAGGTATAGGGAGGTCGGGCTATGGGGCAGGAGCATGACGGGTGGGGGCAGCAACTCACCTGGGAGTCCTGTGGGGGGGCAAAGAGGGGTGGGCGGCACAGCAGAGAGTTCCTCCTGTGACCGGGAGGTAATAGGGGTCGGCAGCGACCCCTGAGCTCCAGCCCCAGCCACAGCCAGGGAGCTCCAGCCCCAGCCGCGGAGCTCATGTCTGACAGCAGTTGCAGAGATCTGGCAGAGACTGAGGCGCTCCAGCTCCAGCCGCAGAACTTGGGTTCCAGCTGAGGCTGTAGAGCTCCAGCTGCGGAGCTCAGGGTCCGGTAATGGCAGCTAGGGAGCTCCAGCCTGGGGAGCCATGGCCGGGGTGCAGCAGTGGTGCCAGGCTGGAGCCCTACTAGGGGCCAGGAGTTCAGCATAGGCCATGCTGGGAGAGACCTCCCCTGGTGCAGCAAATCCCCTCATTCGTGACCAGTCAAGTCCCGAGGGTGCCGGACAAGGGAAGTCCAACCTGTAGTGTAAACATCCACCAGGGACTAGGATAAGAGTAAGTAAAATTACAATGAAAATCTTAGTCTTGAACTGTATTTCTTCGTAACAGTCACACTTGAATTTGGCCTTTCAAAGTCTTTCAAAACTACTTCACATTGAATGTCAATACAGAGAACTGAATTAGTGCAATTCATTGAAGCAGACTGCTATCCAAAGGCCATGGTCCTTGAAAAATTAGAACTGCTACCCAAGCTATCAAAGACAGTGTCACAGACTGCTACGTATTTTAGGAGACTGAAGTCAATGGGAATACAAAAGTACCTTGGATTGCACTATTAATTTCTTGAAAAACAGGCTTACATTGAAGAAAATTAACATATGTATCAAAGGTTATGTTGCCTAGTTTAGGAGATGAATATTATTACTTTGGATAGTATGGGTTGTAAACTTGCCAATTAATGTGCTCAGAAGATAATAAGGTTTTTGTCCCAAAATCAGGCTACACAGAGTATGTAAAGCACCCTATGGAAATAAGAAATCCATAAGAAAATATATATATGGGCAAACACACAGTTTAGCCTGGTCTACAGACAGAACTGCAATCTAAAATCACTGAATAAAGGCATGTTTAGGAAATGCAAGTAACAGCAGTAATGGCACCATTTCAGCAATCTTTAATTTTATAGTCCACTGTTGAAACACTGCAACTTTTTATGAAAAAACTGAAAAACAATTAGCCATACAATGTGTCCTGAGGAAAGACTTACCTGGTTCTAACACTTTCTGCAATACTGTTAACATACTCTGCATTCACCTAAGGAAGAAGAACAACAAAAAAGTATCTAACACACATCCTCATTTTCCCCAATTTAGTATTTTCATTAACTTTCAGTCTAATTGGCATAAGCATACACACAAAACACTTCATTGCCTATTTTTTTTAATTCTAGACACCCCAGAAGCAGGTTTCCAGCCAATGGAGGTGTGGAGCTAGTGCTCAGAGCAAAGCCAGTATGTGGAGCGCTGTGCACTCCCCAACCCCCGCCTTGGAGCTGGGCCTGTTGCTGGCCCCTTCTGGAGCACAACAAAGTCTGCAGCACGAGGACAGGCAGGTAGCCTGTCTTGGCACCCCCACTGGTCACTTGACCACCCTGCAGCAACAAGATCCAGTGCCTGACATTCCACGACCCAGTACTGGGTCACAACTGCTAGTTTGAAAACCACTGCCCTAAGCCACTTCACTCCTTTGAAACTAGGAAATTACACCAAATTAGAAAGTGACCCTGAGGATTCCTGGGGAGGGATTCCACCCTTCCAATCTTACACTACTCTGGCAACTTAAAATGACAAGAAAAATTCTTTAGCTGGCTGATGGGAAGTTCCTCTGGTGCAGGCACTATGCAAAGCTGCTGTATCTGCCTTACACTACAGAGAAAGGGTTCTGGGAGAGGGACAAGGTTTAAATCCATCTTAGCCTCCCCTCCCTCTGGGGTGTATCTATGTGCACCTCTATTACATTTAACAACATGCTATTTAACTTACCACTCAGTGTAGGCAGGGATTGTTTTAATTAATACTGTGTCAGTTTGTTATAGGAAACCTAGTGTATTTCTGCCTTTACCCTCCATGAGGGATCCAAAGAGGCAACAACTTTAACTCCCACTGAGGAGCCATTGGAGCTCCACCAGCAGGAGACACCACGGAGTTGTCCTGCCCACTTCTCTTTTACAGCAAGTATTGCTCACTTTTATGCCAGGCATAGCTTATTACTGCATACTCATCATAAGTTGCTTCTTTATGCCACTGCAACCTAGACCCATTACAGAGCAGGGCTCCCTATTTTACAGTGGGATTAGTCCTGGTAGTTTAAATTTTAAAATTAAATTGGTAAATGTAGCTAGACTAGAAACTAAGCCAATAAATTGATATTTTCACAGTGATCTGGACCACAAAGAGATGTTAGGATGATATTTAGCAGACAAAGTGATCTAGGTATAAATGTATAGTTGAACAGTTATAAATGTGGTTAACTATATGTCTAAACTTTATCTTTGACATTTGATAACTACATTTAATAAATGAGTGGAAACTAGCAGTTAAAGGAAGCACAAAGACAGATAGATTGTGAGAACGGATGTGGGTCTTGAACAGTTCCCCAACCACCACCATCTGTCTGCAAATAGTTGTTGCTAACTAATGCACTTACGTTAGGTGTATTTCATAGCCATCATTCTTTTACCATAAGAACAAGAGATTTAGGAAGAGGAAAATACCCACTTACCCTAAGCAGCCTAATTTATGCACATTATTTTCAAACTATGTTTTGTAGATATTACCACAATATTTGCTTTTCTCAGAAAAAAATGTCACTTCACATGCAATCTGCTAGAGCACTGTTTCTGAAAGTATACTGCAGAAACACTTTCAGAAACACTTTAATTGGCCGCCCCGGTTTGTTTATGTACTGGTGCCGTGGCCACGGAGCCTCACTGCTCCCATTGGCTCCGTTTCGTCCTTTGCAGCCAAGGGGATCAGCGGGAAGTGGCATGGGCTGGGCCACCACTTCCTGCGGCTCCCCTTGGCTGCAAAGGATGGAAATGGAGCCGATGGGAGCCATGAGGCTCCATGGCTGCAGTGCCAGTACATAAACAAAACAGGGCTGCCAGTTAAAGTGTTTCTGAAAGTGTTTCCGTGGTACACTTTCAGAAACACTGTGCTAGAGTATCAAAGCACCTTGTAAAATACTTATAATTCTAAATCTGACGAATATCTCTATTTCTTTCAAATTAAGTTAATAAGCTCATATTTTGTCAGGTTCTATGGAGGCTTTGTGGATGACAATTTTTTCTATTCCTTTCATTCTGAGAATAGAATACTCTGCATTAAGAGACAAAAATGAAGTCATATGATTTTATATGAAGAAAGAGTGACTGGAAGCAGAGCAAGAGTGCCTGTGAACATAACGTGACACTTCAAAAAGCAATGATTACCAGTAAATGGAAATGCTTCGCACACTTCTATACTCACACAGATTTCTATATTGTCCCTTTATTAACATAAAAACACCTATTCAAGTAACTTACCTCTGCTACAAAGATAACCACTACACAATCATTCTTCTGCTCTGAAGACATCTCATAGAAGAGAGAGTTCAACGTGCCCATCAGATAACTCTGTTTTTCCCTTTTCACAGTAGGAATACCCATTACCAGGGAGACTGCAAACAGAAATTAAAATAACTTCATTTCAAGTCAAATAGAGGCTATATAGTGGCTTTTTTCAATTTTATATGATAAAAATAACACACGGAAAAGAGACTATAGCAACTTGAATAGACTGATCAACTTGTAAATGTTTGTTCAGAGTTTTGACAGAGTACAAACCGCCATATGGCATGGAACATACTGTGTGTCCTGATCATAAATGAGGTCGGAGACATTTTCATTTGAGTGCAATAGGCATTGGGTCTACCTTACATAGCTGGCAAGCAGTTCTGAGGACTCTGACCACATTTACACAGAGATGCTACATTGTTCTACTTTTGTGCACTCTGACTGCAACAATTTAAATATACTGAACCAAAGTGTATCTATGCCATTTTGTTTTGCTGGCTTCAAGCTTGTTTAAATTAACTGCTCAGCACTGTGATCTGTGATTTTTCTTTTAGTGCATTCTGGGATGACTACCAGAACAACAGGAATTTGGGGACTGGAAGGTTAAATTAACAATCCCCCATGATTCCTCTCTTGACACCCATTAATTCTGCGAAAACTATGTTAGAACTGTTATCATTTTAATAATAATAGTCATTAATACAAACAGAATCAGGTACGTGCATTTGGCTTTGCTGTTTCTTCAGGCTGTTGATGCTTGTAACTGTGTTCCCAGGGTTCATTTTAGACTGTGGGACTGCTGAGAACTTTGTCCTACCAATCTGGACCCCCTCTCACATAGTGATGCTTGTTCGCAAGCTACACTTACTACAGATACTGCACTTATAGACATCCACAGGCAGGGACATAGTCAAATGATTTACTTGAATGCTTCTCCCAGCCACACCTTAACCAACAATAGAGAGACTTCAGCCAATTCCCTCCAGTTCCCCATCCTTACTTACATCCCAGGGCACGTCTGTACTTGCTTTCACTTTCGAAAGAAAATATGCAAATTTGGTGTGAATTTGCATATCTTCTTCCGATTGCTTTTTCGAAAGTGGTTATTTCGAAAAAGAAAATAGTCTAGATGCGGTTCTTTCGAGGAAAAAAGCCCCCTTTTTAGAAAGAACCGTTCTTCCTAAAAAACATGAGGTTTACATGGTGAGGTTTACAGTGAAATGAGGTTTACAGTGAAAGCAAGTCTAGATGTGCCCCCAGAGCTATATGGTCTTGCTCTGTGAGAAACCTGAGCAATGTATGTTCATTACCCAGTCCACCCCTCCCTCGATGTGGAGAGGACACATACTAGGTTTTGTAAACTAAGCGGGGGTTTCTCAAGGACTTCAACTAAAATGCACTGTTTTAGGTAAAACAAAACAGATTTATTAACTACAGAAAGATCCATTTTAAGTGATTAAGAGTTTGCCTACAGTACTGTTTAAGTCAATGTAAGTTACATCACTCAGGGGTATGAAAAAGCTGTGTCCCTGAGTGATCTAAGTTACATCAACTAAAAGCAATGTCCACCTCGCACTCTATTGGCAAGACAGTGCTTTCCCATTGGCATAGTACCTCTTCACCAGACATGCTACAGCAATGCAGCTGCATTGGTGTAGCTGTGCCAATGTAGCATGGTAGTGTAGACTTGCCCTATAAATGAATAAGCACAGAGATCAAGGTTGGTCACCTACAAAATAAAAGTAAATTCGCAATCTGAGTTCTATAAACTAAATAGGATTTGGAGCAAGACATGTCTCACCCTGATAGATGGCACAAACCTCAATTCACAGATTTTCAGTAGATAGGCTAGAACTCTTCTCCAGCCCAAGACCACCCTCCCCAATTCAAAGTCTTTATCTTCCAAACATGTTTCCAAGTGTCGAGTTACAGAAGGAGTGAAGACAAATCATGATGTCATTTTCCTCTTGATAGTTTCTTCCAGCTTGCTGAAAGGAGCTGTGTGTGTGATATGGAGGGGATGTGTGATGTGGGTGGAGGGGGCGGGGGTTTCACCCCATGGTTAAGCAGTCTCCACTGTCTATGTGCACTTTTGCAGAAGGCTCTGGGATGGCTGTTGGGAAAATGGATCCTCTTCCCTTTATTGGGCCATGAGGACATCTGGCTACTCCACTGTTGTACCTGAAAAGCTGCTTGTGTGTGTTTCCAATCACACAACATATTTTAACAACACATATAGCAAAAATTCGTAACTGCACATACAATGATACCACATAACAATCCAATAGGGCATTAGCATTCAACAGATCAAGACTTTTAAAATGATACTTATAAAGTATACCTTGTACAAACATATCATAATTATACAGCAGTGGTGAATACAAGGATTTCAGGGTGTTGCTTTTTGTTACAGTGTGACAATGCTGCATCAATACAGCTAATAATAATGAACGAGGAGGAAGTTGAGAAACTACTTCAGCAGATTTACTCAGTGGAGCACTGCTGGCCAACTAGCGGTGACTCATGCAGAGGGTGATGATGCACAACTGAGATGACCCACAGTGCTAGCAGAATTTCAAAATGACAAAAGCATCTTTCCAAAGAATCTGCGTACAGCTCGCTTTAGTAGTGCAACAGCAGAAGACCAAAAGTTCCCATGAGCATGAAGAAGCATGTTCTCATCATCATCTGGAAGCATGTCACTCCTGATTGCTTCCAGTCAGCAATTAGCCAGTTCGAGCATGACTATTTTCCATTCTCCACACCAAGCCAAAGACTTCATCAACAGAAAAGGGTATTTTTCTATGGCGTTGCAAGGCCAATCTGATCACGATGGAAGATTCACTAATATTAATGTAGGGTGGTCTGGAAAGCTTATGATGCCAGAATATTTAGAAACAAAGTCCTGTTTAATGGATTAGCAAACGAGTATTTGCTCCCCAAAACATTATGGGCATTGATTTAAGATTTGTCTCATCATTGTGGGAGATTCAGCTCACATTCTGCTTCTCCGACTTATGATCTCTTTCACTGGGTGTTTAGAAAAGAGAAAAGTGTTTCTACTTTACCCTGAGTAACTGCAGAATGTTAATGGAGTGGTTTTGGAAGACTGAAGTGTCAGTATCAATACACTATGAAAAGGCTGGATGTTTCTCATCATTATGTACCTTGTATGTTAAGCACCGCTGCTGTATTTTGAACAACAACTGTCAGAGCATGAGAGAAATCTTGAATGATGAATGAGAAAAGATGGTAGAGAGATTGTGTGAACATTATGGACAGTCTGAGAGGATGCCTCTACAAAATGGCCCAAGTGGTCAAGGAAACAAAGTCAGGGGTACAATGTGCTCCTACTTGAGGCCATGGTATAACTGGGAGTGACATGGTATAACCAAGAAAATGTGTTTGATGTTATTAAGAACTGACAGTAAGGAGGAAGGGGTTATTAGGCCATTTATAGGTTGAGCAGTACCTTAAAATATGGTTACTTAAGTTACTGTATAATAACTGCTGTTCTTTAAGAAGTGTTGTCCACATATACATTCTCTTGTTGGTATACATACACCCAGTGTACTTAAGCCCAAGACTCAAGTACAATGGGTCAACAGGTTCTGTTGGAGCCCAAGTATCCTCTAACCTCCAACTAAGGACATTGAAAGCTGTCCCAGTCCTACTGCATCTTGGTTGCTTCACCACTGGAATACTGATGATTATATAGTGATAGGGATGAAGGGCTAATCATGGAATCCATGTGTGCAACATCTTAATAGAAGCTCTGTAACTGGAGGTTCTTCAAAATGAATGGTTCCTACCTGTACAGCCCTGTAAATCCACAGGTATCCACTTTATATCTACGGATATCTGCATCTGCGGATGTGGATGTGAATATCCATGACCGATTTTTGTGGATACAGATGTAGATGCAGATACAAATTTTATATCTAGAACCCTACAGATCTACAGATATTCGTTTTATATCCACAGGTATGACTATTTTCCATTCTCCACACCAAGCCAAAGACTTCATCAACAGAAAAGGGTATTTTTCTATGGCGCTGCAAGGCCAATCTAATCACTATGGAAGATTCACTAATATTAATGTAGGGTGGTCTGGAAAGCTTGTGATGCCAGAATATTTAGAAACAAAGTCCTGTTTAATGGATTAGCAAACGAGTATTTGCTCCCCAAAACATTATGGGCATTGATTTAAGATTTGTCTCATCATTGTGGGAGATGAGCTTCTCATTCATGTAGATATCTGTGGATCATTTTTGATGATGCAAATGTAGATGCGGATACAAATTTTGTAGCCATGCAGGGTTTAACCTATCTGTATGCCACATATGGGTATATGCGTGCACCATCTACCTCAAATCAGAGTTTCTAATAAATAATGTCTATCACTCCACACCTATGTAATGATTCTCTTTGTGCATCAAACTAATATGGAGCAATGCAGACTGATACTTCTCCATTTATTCTTCTTATCGCAAATCACGTCTTGATCTTCAGCAAAGTAGAAGGATTGTAGGGGAATACAGATAGAATCACTCACCTTCAAGAATTTCCAGGTTCTGTTTCATCTTCATGTGGTGGTCCCTATGTGTAATCCACATGTGAGTGATTGGCAAGCCGTAGTGAAACAGAAGGGAGATCTGAGAATGCAGTTGGTATAGCTATGTATAATACTACTGTTTCCATGGCTGCTTGTGGCCTGGCCTAATTTGTAATGTTTCATGAAACATGTCACATGGCTATAACTCCAGTTAACCGCCCTACATCTGTCCAGTATAGGTATGTCTCAAAGAGATGCTGTAGAAGTTGTTTGTACTTTGGTGGAATGGGCTCTCACCTCAATCTAGGGGAGAAATATGCACCAGTTGATAAAGAATGATGCAGGCAGAAATCCACTTTCAGAGAGTTTCTGAGCAGATAATGCTTGTCCTTTTGATCACACCACTAAAGCAACAAATAGTCTAAGCATTTTCCAGACTAGGTTTGTTCTCTGTAGAAAGACTGCCAAAGGCCTTCAGATGTAAAGAGAAAGAAGTCTTCTCTCTTCATTGGAAACATGAGGTTGTTGAAAGAATACCAGAAAGTGAACAGATTGATTCATATGAAACTCTGGAATAACTTAGGGATGAATTTTGGATGGAGACCAAGGGAAACCTTCTCCTTATGAAACATAGTATATGACAGATCTATCAGAACTCCCAGTTCACTCACTTTTCTTGCTGATGTGATGGCAAGTAAAAAAAAGTGACTGTCACAGAGGCATAGGACATGGAGCAAATGGCTAACAGTTCAAAGAGATGTCTAATAAGTATTGAAAGAACAAGATTAAGATCACATTGTGGTGTTGGTTTCACCATCAGTGGGAATGTTCTAATGAAGTCCTTCAGGACTCTTGTTGTTAGATGTGTAAAAACAGCATAGCCCACAACTGAAGAAAGCATGTTGCTGATTTGCTGCCAAGTGTACCCACTCACGGTGAGTTAATGGAAAGGTCCACCATTTTGACAGTGAGTAAGTAGTCTAAAAAATAAGCATTCCCACAGATTTGTGGTTCTCTTGTGACTATGTCAAGAAATTTCACAAGATAGCATTTTCTGGTGGAGACCCTTCTGCTTTGATTAAGAACGGATGCTCATCTCTAAACATTAATGCTCTAACTGTGATGCCCACCCAAACAGCAGACCATGAAAAGAGGGTCTGGGTTGTGATGTCTGGCCTCACTTTTCTCTTGCTTCACATGATCTGGAAAGGATTAAAGTCTGCTGGAAGATTGAGTTGAGATCCCCCAAAGGTCTAAAAACTCAAATTGTCGGGGCCAGTTCTGCAAGATGAGTATGATCTAACCTTTGTCATGACAAATCTTTCTTAGAATTTGTAATATCCATGGGATGGGAGGAAAGGCATATCTGAGATGGTCTGTCCAAGATAGGAGAAGGGCATCACCCCTGGTGTATTGTCCCAGAGCTTGTATGGATCTGACTTTTTTCCTGTTTTTAATAGATCTTTTGTCTGTTTGAATCAAACCGTTCACATCATAGATTGTTTTGAGGTAAGATCACTGAGATCACACCTGGAAGGGAAGACAACCTCCTGACATCTGGTTAGGGAGAAAATGATACTATTCCTAGCCCTTCCAGCCAAAGCAACCGTCTTAGTGTACCATCCAGATACTATAGTCAGGAGGGATATGGGAGAAGATAATGGACCCTGAGGAGTGACAGGAAATGGGAAGCAAAAGGTACAATTTAGTTGAAAGTTTTAAGCAAAGACAGTTGTTGTCCTGCTTCCCCTAAAAAGAGTACTGTGGAATAATAAGTTCCATACGACTTTTATAATAGAGTATTAACGCTTATAAGGAAATAACCTCCCTAGCCTTGTAGTACAATGTATGTTTGATAGGGCCACTGCCAGAGGGAGGAGCAAAGAGGGCAGCTACCCTGAGCCAGGTAATTTAAAAGGGCCCAAGGTACATGGCCACTGCTACTATAGTGGTGGTCTGAGTTCTGGGCTCTTTAAATCGCCACCAGAGCCCCAGGCAATGCACTCTGGGTGGCCCTGAAGCTGGCTAAAGGAGGCTAGCTTCAGCCCTGCCCCCTTCTGCCTGAAGCTCCACCCCTTCTGAAGGCTCAGAGCTAAGCCTTCTGCATCTTGCCGAGGGGCCTGGCAAGTCTCTCTGCAGCTCTGATGTTTGAAAATTTTTTGGTGAGAAGAACAATTTAAAAATTTGTATAGTTACCAACATAAATTGAGCCTTCTTTACTTTTATCATACTTACTCTGGACAATGTGATCACACAGTTTCAAATAATACACAACTAAAATAATCTCTGTTGACAAATTATGGATGTCAGGTATGAACTAAAATTATTGAAACTCCCTAAGAAGACATAATGATAACTTGTTTTTTTCATGTTCAATTTATTAAGGGGAGAAAATGTTCAACCACACTTCTCAGTTTCCCTTTACATTTTTTGCAGGTGCAAAAAGGAATAAATATAAATTTACACATAAACATATAAGAGTCCCTTAAATAAAAACACTGATTCTAAATTTAAATGAAAACCCCAAAAATAGTTGAGAGCAATTCCATGCAGACAAATTATACTGAATAACTTTTACAATATTACTAGCAATACCTATAATAACCTCTAAAGTGTGAATCATATTTCCTCAATGTTTTTTTCCACTGAGTACATGCCTAGAGAAGTTTGCAACTGTACTCAGTAGCTAGGTCATTAGAACTTGTTTTCAGGAAAAAAATACTGAATTTCTGTTATGAATTAAGTGATATTTTCAAACAGGTACTGTATAATAAAGATAAAATTTATATATTAATAGGCTAAATTTACAAACTTATACACCTTGTATGTCTCTTCAGAGTGAAAACAGAAACGCCACCAAACATTAAATTTTAGCTCTTACCTCCTATTCTTCCTTGTCCAATGACAACATTTGGGTAAAGGCTGTTTTCATGCTCCTGGAGGTGAGGTAAGTAGTAGTGTATGTTTGTAAGATGCAAAGGGAGTTTGCTGGTAAAATTTGACACTTTCAACTTCATGGCATCTTAAAATTCAAAAACAAAGGAGAACTGAGGTGATTTTCTGGCAAACATTTACCCTCAAATAAAGGTTTAGTATATTAAAAATGCAAGGTTATTAAATCAGAGCCATTGCATCAGAGATTACTGTAGATCAAATCAATTCTTGGTGGTGGTGATGGTGAATGATTATCTTTCCTGTTGATTGAAAGATCTGCTAGTTAACCTCTGCAATCCAAAACTAGTTTTCCAATGTCTCAGATGGACTGCAGGAACAGGATCAAAATAAGTTTATTGTTGTATTGTGTTTGATTACACTTGAGCACAAACATTTTCTCCAAACAGCTTGCTGTCAGAAAATCCCACTTCAACAAACCAAAATTTGAAAAAAATCATTTAGAAAAAATGGATAAATTGACAGTGTCCTGTTTTGAAAAAAGTATTTCTCATTTAAAATTTAATTTTATATAAAAAAATTAAGTGTCAAAATTGAAACACTTCAAATGTATCAAAATGTTTTGTTTCAGCTGACCCCCAAATTTTTTTTTGCAAGACTGAGAATTAATTTTCTGACCAGCTCTAATTTGTATCAGGATTGATGTACACTAGAAGCATAAATAATGGGGAGTCCTGTGACACCTTAAAGACTAACAGATTTATTTGGACATAAGTTTTTATGAATAAAAAACACTTTGTCAGATGCACGGACATCTCCATGCAGGTGATCAAGTGGTTTTTACCCTCAAAAGTTTATGCCCAAACAATACAGACTAACAGATACAGACTAACACAGCTACCTTCTGAGATTTGTCACTATGACATATTCACATTTAGGTTAACATATTCAGCATTAGTTCGAATTTATAGTGAGTATGTCTACAATGCTCAGTCCCTCCCACAGACCTAAAGAGCTTTTAAAATCAACCACATTTGTGCCTCAAATTAAGGGCGGTGTAGACACTGTGTATTGTAATCTGAAGTTACTGGCTTCCACGGGGGTGATCAGAGTGCTCCATTGTGAATGCTCTGTGGAGCACTTTGAACTCCAACTCTTCAATCAGGTGAGCAGGAAAAGCCTTGGGAACTTTTATGCCCAGGATCACAAATGCCTTCAGCATGGAGCATTCAGGAGACAATGGATTTGATTGATGTGGGAGGAGGAGGGGAAGCGTCTGTGCAGGGTGAGCTCTGAACAAAAGAAATGCTGGTACAGGAAGCCCCTGACTTGCGACCGCCCAAGTTCCAACCCTCCGCACTTACAACCATTTTTGTAAGTGTGGAAGGGGCCAAAACCCCCCGACTTATGTCCTCAGCCCGCATTTATGACAGTGCACGGCCCGTATCGTAAATGAGGGTTCAAGTTACGATGCCCCTGACTTGCGGCACTTCCCTAGGAACTAATCACGTCGCAAGTCGGGGTCCTCCTGTATCTAGGACAAAAATCACACAGGACTGGATGGATAAGGGCTACACCAGGGACACGCAGCAGTGTCACATGAAAATAAAGGAGCTTAGATAAGCATAGCATAGAATAAGGCTGGCTCTGAGCCACAGACATGGGAGGCTGATGACATGCACCCATAACCCCAGGCCACAATGTTTTCATCTCATGAGGCACTGGGATCCCAGCCCAGAATTCCAATCTGCTGCAGGGCCTGAGGAGTAGCTACCCACAGTGCATCACTAGCAGTGAGGATGTGGTCCCATCAACCACAGCCACCTAATGGGGACATGCAAAGTTGTGTTTGCTAAATCAGATGCTCAAAGTCAAATTAAATAAAATCAACTTAATTTTGTGGTGTAGACATGCCCTTTCAGTAGCACTCAAAAGTCCCCATGAGACTGTGATCCTGCTTTATTAGGATATCTACAAAACATAGTAAGAGAGTCCAAAGATTTTACACTTAAATCCCCCAATCTGCAAATGCTTGTCTATAGGCAGACATCCATACATGGGTCCACTGATTTCAATGGGGCTTTCTGTAGGGGCTCTGCTCATGCACAAGCAGTTGCAGGAAGAGGAGAAGAGTCAATAATTGGATGTAACAATTGGACAGGATAATTTTTGCCAGCTGCAAATAAACAAGAACTACAATTAATATCAGTAATTCCTAATACATAACTGTCACTGTCTCCCAGAAGACAAATGATGAACCTGCGCTGTTAGAATGTAATACAAGGAGTTCTTCAATGAGCATGTGAAAAGCCTGAATCTGATGTCCTTATAGAGTTAAAATTCCCAGTTATTGCAAAGATAATGGGACCGCGACCTTTAAATAGATATTGAGCAAACAAAAGTTGCCAAGGAGAAAAGTAATATGTAGCACTTATTTATTCTTGAGTCTTCAGAATTTTAAAATACTTACCAATTTTGGAGTAAACCAAATGTGAATTTATAAAAATAATTCCAGATCACCAAATACAGTCAACTGAAGTTGATAGTTGTAATTTGCTAACTCTAGATGTCTAAATATACAGGTTGGACCTTCCTGGTCTGGCACCCATGGGACCTGACCGGTCCTGAACAAGGGGATTTGCCAGACCATGGGAGGTCATAAGAACATAAAAATGTAAGAACGGCCATACTGGGTCAGACCAAAAGTCCATCTAACCCAGTATTCTGTCTGCCGACAGTGGCCAATACCAGATGCCCCAGAGGGCGGAAACACAACAGGTAATCATCATGTGATCCCTCTCCTGTCATCCATTTCCAGACAAACAGAGGCTAGGGACACCATTCCTACCCATCCTGGCTAATAGCCATTGATGGATGGCTCCATGAATCTATCTAGCTCTTTTTTGAACCCTGTTAAAGTTCTAGTCTTCACAACGTCATCTGACAGGAGTTCCAGAAAGTGACTGTGCGCTGAGTGAAGAAAAACTTCCTTTTGTTTGTTTTAAACTGGCTGCCTATTAATTTCATTTGGTGACCCCTAGTTCTTATATTGTGGGAATAAGTAAATAACTTTTCCTTATTCACTTTTTCCACACCAGTCATGGTTTTTTAGACCTCTATCATATCCCCCCTTAGTCTCCTCTTTTCTAAGCTGAAAAGTCCAAGTCTTTTTAATCTCTCTTCATATGGGACCCGTTCCAAACCTCTTATAATTTTTGTTGCCCTTTCTGAACCTTTTCTAATTCCAATATATCTTTTTTGAGATGAGGTGATCACATCTGTACGCAGTATTCAAGATGTGGACATACCATGGTTTTATATAGAGGCAATAAGATATTCTCTGTCTTATTCTCTATCCCTTTTTAAATTATTCTTAACTTTCTTTTTACCTTTTTGACCATTTCTACACACTGAATTGATGTTTTCAGAGATCTTCTGCCACTCCTCCCCACTGCCAGCTGTTTCTGACTCATGCCTGACCCTTCTGCCCCTAAGCTCAGGCCCCAGCACCTCCAACCCCAAACCCCCTGCCGCTAGCCTGACTGGGACTCCCCAGGGCTGGAGCTCCCCAGCTGCCAGGGCCAGAGCTCCCCGTTACATTGCCCCACCCCCCGCCACGGAGTTTCCAGCTGAGCCACCAGCCCTCCCTCCTGCCGCTGCACTCCTGACCCTGCCGCCAGACCTCTCTGTCCCTGGGCTCTGTGGTCCAAGAACACCCATGGTCCTGCCAGACCATGGATTTTACTGGACCATAGAGTCCTGGTGAAGGGAGGTACAACCTGTAGTACATTTCCATGGGCTTTAGTTTTGTGAAACATTATTCAGAATAAATGCATGCTAGGAAATGGCTAAAATACAAGATTACAAAAGCTTTAAAAAACCTATCCAGTCTTTTCATATAATCATTCAGAAGTCAATTAAGAAGAAATATTTTCATGAGAAGAAATATTTTCCATTTAATTAATGGTGCAAAGATGATGGGCACCATTAGGTAAACTAATAAATATTTGAAAGGACTAAATGAAAAACTTTATTCTTTGCTTTCTTTTTAAAAAGGAATATGAGTAGCAAAAATCTTTTTCACTCAAATGTGTACCAGCTAAGCAGATAGCAAATAATCATTATAAAACTTAACTTTACCAGTTGCCTTAGGGCTTATTTCTGCTCTCCTGACACAGATGATACTCCTATGTACATCACAGGGGAATTCTGCCTGGGTCATTCCCTCCCTATCCCTGGAGCTACCCGTATAATTGAAAATAAGCACATGTAGGCCTGAAATAGAACAAAACTCCTCTGATTTACCTAAGGACTAAGTAAACTAAAGGGATCATATCCTCAGCTCTCCTCCCAGCAGTTTCATACTTCTGAGTTTGTGCAAAGCACCTAGAAAAATGCTGGAGTTATGCTGGTACAGGGTAATCTCCAAGTTGCACTAAGCTATTTGTGGCTATATGCCTTCTTATGGTGTGCTGTAGTGCAACAGTGGCTCTGCCTCTGTTTCCATCCTGACTCAGCAGAATGGCCCAGATGCCAACATCTTTCAGGTTAAGGTGACCTAACCCTCTGGCTAGGTCAGATAAAAGTTCCATTCCTTTCCAGAGTACCCAAAATCCAAAATAAACACAACAGTATATAAACTCTTCCAAATCATAAGGGGAGGGAGAAAGGGCTCTAATAGGTAACAATTCCTGAGTTTCTAGCCCTAGCTCCAGCCACAGTGAGAGCTGAAAATCTGTTCTTCCCAGTCAGCCAGCAAATATTTTAGCTCATCTTTCAAAGTCCAACACTGGCTTTAGGCATCACAGTACTGGGCTGACAAAGCCCCCAAAAGTCCTGTAATCCTTTCCTGACTGGTTCAAGGTTTATACACCCCAACACAAAATCATAAAGCCAGAATACCCAGGTACATGCCAGGTTTGAGACATGATAGATGGGGACAGAGTTTATTGTGCTTTGCCACTCTTGCTAGTTTGTCATAAATTAGTCTCTTGCTAGTTTGTCATAAATTAGTCTTTCTCTTCCCTGCCTCCTGCAGTTCCACCAAACATGAGCTTGATGGAACTGAGCCCCGCATCTTGGTCCAACATTTTTTGGATAGGAGCTTAATGTTCCAAACCTTTTATTCTAATTTGCGAACATACTCTTCCTTTTAACAGGTGTGTTAATTTGAAATGGGCTAAAAGTTTTTCTCTAAAAACCTGAACAAATTCATAACTTGTTTTGATTCAAAAAGTTTCTGAGAAGTAAATTTCTCTGTTATGGAAAAGTAGATTCAAAGTCAAACATATTAACAATGTGGCTTGATTAATCTTCAGAGAGGTTGTTTTACCATTCTGACTTTCTAGGTAATTTAAAAAAATAATAATAAAGGTAAGTTGTAGAAAGGGAAGGGAACAATGGCACAGAGTCAAAAGGGAAGGAAAACTATGTGCTAAAATATAAAAATAGGAATGAGCAGACTCATGCCTAACGTAGAATCATAGAATACTAGAACTGGAAGGGACCAAGAGGTCATCAAGTTTAGTTACCTGAGTTCACAGCAGGATCAAGCACCATCTAGATCGGGGTGGACAAAATATGGCCCACAGCCCAGCGGGAGCCCCAGCCGTCCCACCTGCTGCCCAGAGCAGCCTGCCATGGGAGCCACATGCCTCTCCGAGCACCGCCACATGTAAAGGGGGGAGGGGGAAATCTCCTATCATAATGCAATAATTGCACAGACTCTTTATGCTTCTACTTCCTGAAAAGCAGATATAACATGGTATGAATCCCAGTGAGGTTCACAGTGAGTTCCTTTCACTGCAGAATTTCAAAAAATGGATACCTGAAACCAAAAAATATTTGCTATATACTTGTGAAACCACAGATGCCATATTAAGAGAATTATAGTGGCTTACATTTATACATCACTTTTCATCCAAAAGGATTTTAAAATGCTTAAAGTTTATGGACCTGCTTTTTTGCAATAGGTACACACAAATTCATATACATAACTATCATGACTGAATGTACAAGTAAAATGTCCTCTGGACATTTGCCTGTGAAGTTAACCAATGTATACTCACAGTCACGGTAATTACTACCATTGTGGGTATGTCTGTGCTACAAACCTAAGTCGACCTAAAGTAGATTGGCTTATAGCCACTGTTTACTGTGTTGTGTGTGTCCATACTACCCTCTAGGGCTTCTGGTAGGCTGCCCCCACCCACCTTCTGTTCCCTATAGGGAGACAGGAGAAGACACCCAGCGCGTCTCTCTCTTCCACCAGGAGCCAGTGGAAGCTGGCCAGGGCTTTTCAGTCACTAGAGAGCAGGATCCAGCTGCCCCATCTTCTTGGCCCCCTCTACCTGCTCACTCCCCACTGGGAGCTGGGCAGCCTTGTCAACTTAATGGCTCACTGGGCAAAGAGTTGATGGAGCCACTTGGACGTCTCACCCCTTCTTCCAGTCAAGAGCAAAGTCCAACTGCCTAGCTCTCCAGGGGAGCAAGGTCTTTCTTGTCAATTTCATACTTTAGCCCTGAAATTGACATGACAGTCAATGTAAGGGATACAGTACCTACACAGACACTGTGGCTGTGTCTAGACTACACCTCTCTGTCGACAGAGAGATGTAGATTAGGCACATTGAAATTGCTAATGAAGCGGGGATTTAAATATCCTACACTTCATTAGCATAAACATGGCTGCCGCTTTTTTTTCGAAACAGAGCTTTTTTGAAAAAATGGCAGTCTAGATGTAGATCTGTCGAAAATAAACCCTTTTTCAACAGATCCTGTAAACCTCATTTTTTGAGCTATGAAAAGTCTCAACTTCATAGCTTCTTGTGCCATCACAGGCTTATCAGTTCATATCAAATGTTGTCCAACATCCAATGGCAACCCCCTAGGCATCTTAAAGCAAAGCAAAAATATTACAATCTTTTTGTAACTGCTGTTCTTTGAGGTATGTTTCACATGTCCATTCTACTCCAGGCATGTGTGTACCCTAAGCACAATCACTGGAAAGTTTTCCCTCAGTGGTACCTATCGAAGCAGCTCAAATGTCCTCTGGTGCTGTGTGATCATACTGCTATTATAAACTGCCCAGCAGACCCAGTGCTTGCTCAGTACTTTCTTTCCAGAAGACTCTTATTTGTATGTGTGTGTGTGGCACTGGCTTCTGCTCCCTCCCCCTTGGTGCCTCTGATACAGAGGCAGCGGGAGGGAGGGAAGCAACTAGTTGAGTAGTGACTCGACTACCCGATAAACCTAGGCTTATTGGGTACTCAACTAGTCACTTACAGCCCTAGTTGTGACGGGGTGTCTGCCCTGCACTGGCCCATTAAGGGTAAAACCCAGCCCTGGGAGAGGGCTGAGAGAGCAATGCCCCGCAGCTGAGGCAAATACTGCCAATTAGGGCCTAGCTGGGGGCTGTATAAATAAAGGCTCCAGGAGGGAGGAGGGGAACACACACTTGCTCTAGCTGGGGAGCAGGAAGGACCTGGTTGCTATGGAAGCTTGGAGGCCTCCCAAGACAGAGCAGTGCTGGGGAAAGGTAGGCAGGGCTGGAGAGCTCTGGCCTGACCTCACTCCCAGGCTACAAGACCTGAAGCAAGGCCTGAGAGTATTAGGGATTCAGGGGTCCAGCCAGCATAGGAAAAGGAAGCAGGTCCACACCCCCTTGCCAATGATGAGTGGATATTTCAGACTGCAGTTTACCCCTGTGACAGGGGCTAGATGAAGACTGGCAGTGGGTCACTGAGGCAAGGTGGGTATACTGGAATTGGGGGTTCCCTAGGAGGGAAGGTCCTCAGAGTGCAGAGACTGATAAACACTCCCCCTCCCCTGGAAGGGGGATGACAAATAACTGTAGTGGGCACTGCCAAAGGGCAGTGTTCTGAAAAGAACGCCATGGTCTGGGAGCGATGCGGGTCCAGAACTGGAATGTGGAGCGAGGACACGGGGAGACATTAGCCAGAGGGAGGCATCCTGGTGATAATCTAATTCCCAGTGCTACTGGCAGGAGGTGCTGTGGTGGTGAGTGTCCACCCCGTGACACTAGTCCTAAGAGATCAGGTCCAGGTGCAACGGAAATGGGACTGGAGTTACCCCTGAAGGGGCTAGCAAAATGGCAGAGCCAGTGTTGGAAGGGTCATGCTGTGGATATCAAAATGATCTAGCCCTGGCCCTACTTGATCTTTAGAATTACTCCACATATAAGCAGGACAAAGGGAGAAAGCATAGTAAAAGTGTTCTGTCCACAGTAGCAGAAAGGCATGTGTGATAGACCCTGGACTGTAGCTTCACAAGAAGCAGAATTGATGACACTTTGTTGGGCTGCCTGGGGAGTCCCACACTACTGAAAAATGTCCCTTGCCACATCCGGTGAAAAGACCATTCATGGAGACCGGATAAAGTCCTTCTTAGGAGCTCTGCCGGCTCATTTTGGGTTCCTGGAAGGTAAGAGATATTTAGGTTGATTGACTGAGCTATACATAATTCCCATAGTGGAATCACTTTCTGACACAGACTGGAAAAACAAGCTCCTCTTTGGCTGTTGAAAGAGAACATGGCAGCAACATTGTCCATAAGAACAAGTAAATTGCTGCTCATAATATGTTGCAGGAAAGCCTAACAGGTCAGGTGAATTGCTCTGAGTTTTTGGACACAGTTATGGAGAAAAAGTTCTTCTGGAGACCAAAGACCTTGTGTTCTGAGGGGCTCCCGGTGAGCTCCGCACCCTAGACCTGATGCATCTGAAACAAAGGTAATTGATGGTTGGGGCCATATAAAGGGAACCCTTGTATAAATATTGAGTGTGTCCATCCACCAATTCAGAGAGAGAAGAACCTGAAAGGGCACCATGAGTGCAAAGTTCAGATGGTGGCAATTTGGTGAGTACACGGAGGCCAGCCACATTTGGAGGATCCTGAGACACAGCCTTACATGCTGCATCATATATGTACATGAGACCCTGTGACCTAAAAACTTCAGACAATTTGTGATGGGATAGCTTTGAGGGATACTGTTGTCTTAAAATGACTTTCTGCAAGGTAGGTTCTGGCTGGTGTGGAATTGAAACTACTCTGATAAACTCTGTCCTCTGTACTAGAGTGTGGGTAGATGTCCATATATTTATCAGGGGACCTAGCACCTTGAAAATTAACTGGATGAGCCCATGCTAGTTAGTGTCTGAGCCCGGGACCATCCCTTGATTAGCCAGTCATCCAGATAAGGGTAGACCTGTACTCTGACTCTCTTCAGAAGGCTGTCATTAATACTATATGTTTTCTAAATACCCATGGAGTGCAGACAGACAGAATGGGTGAACTATGAAGAGATAGTGTGCATGGTTCACTATAAATCTGAGGAACCTTCTGTAACCTTGGTATATTGATATATGAAAATAGGGGCCTTTTAAATCAAGGGCAATATACCAGTCCCACAGATCCAGGGAGGGGATAATGGATGCCAAGGTAGCAACGCGGAACTTTAATTTTTTGAAGTAGATGTTGAGGTGCCGAATGAGTCTGAGCTCTTCCTTGGTTTTTGGGATTAGGAAGTAATGAGAGAAGAACTCTTTCCCTTCTAAATATCTCAAAACCTCTTTCATGGCTTCCATCCAAAGGAAAGATTGAACCTCCTGGGCAAAAAGTTCATGAGAAGGATTAAGGATGTTAAATAATGATTAATTTACTAGTCGATAGGCACTTCTGCATTCCTCCTTTGAAATGTACAAGAACCTCAGCAGGGTCTCTTGTGTGTTTCAAAATTGGAACTCCATGTGCAGCCCAGGGCCAGTGGGAAGTCCCTCTGACTCTGGGCTCCACACCGGCGCTTCCGCTTTGAAATGTACAAGAGCTGCAGCATTTCAAAGTGGCAGTGCCACGTGGAGCCTGGGGTAAGCTGGGGCTCCTGAGCTGACCCCAGGCTCCCTCCGGCATTTCCGCAGAACCCGGAGTCAGCTGGGGAGTCACGAGCTGATTCCGGGCTCCATGCGGCACTGCCACTTTGAAATGCTGAGCAGAGCCCGGGATCAGCTGGGGAGTCCCCAGGTGATCCCAGGTTCTGTGGAAATGCTGCAGGGAGCCTTGGGTCAGCTTGGGAGTCCCCAGCTGACCCCGGGCTCCATGTGGCACTGCCGCTTTGGAACACTGCAGTGGCATTTCAAAGGGGCGGCACCACACAGCTGATCCTGGGCTCTATGCGGTGCTGCCCCTTTGAAATGTTGCTGCGGTGTTTCAAAGGGGCAGCACTGCATGGAGCCTGGGGTCAGCTGTGGGGCGGGGCCATTTTGAAGCAGCAGCGCCGCACAAGGCCCAGGGTATGGGCTCCGTTTGGCGCTGTCGCTTTGAAGTACCCCATCCTTCTTCCCCCCCTTTTGCTGCCTCTATCTGATAGAGGTAGCAAGGGGGTGGGGAATCAACTAGTCATCTTGACTACCCGTTAAGCATTTGCTTATCGGATAGTCAAGTAGTCGACTAGTCCTTAACATCCTTAAGAAGGATCCCTGAAGAGGGATAGGCAGGAAGGGTGGGAAGAAGGTGTGGAAGCACACTAGGTCTACTCCACTTCCACCATGCTTAGCGCCTAATGGTCCATGGTGATAAAGGACCATGCACTGAGAAAGCAGGAGAGGTGATTGATAAACAAAGGAGAAACAGGATCTGGCATCTTGGAAACTGGCGCAGCATCCTTTAGTGTCCTGTCAAAAGGCTGCTTAGAGCCCCCTGAAAATTTACATGGGGCAAGCATGGACACAGAGATAGAAAGAGGTGGTGGCTTATGCCTAAAATCCTGGCTTCTTTTTCTCTGTAGATCCTGACAGATAGGCAGAACAGAGTACAGAATGGGCCACTGGGACATGTAGTACTTTCTCAAAGTCATTGGTGTGTACAAACTGAGGGATTTACGGGTCATGCCCTAGAAGCCCTTAATCTATGAATTTTTACATTAGTCTGTTCTGAAAAGATCAATGATCCTTCAAAGGTTAGATTCTGAAGGGTTTGCTGGATTTTCTGGAGGAGAGACAAAGACTGTAACTATGAACTTCTATGCATAGCTACAGCTGAAATCATGGACCTGGCCACCAAATCACCCACGTCCAAAGCAGCTTGCAACGAAGCCCTTGACGCTGATTTTCACTTGTCACCAGCAAGAGGAACTCTAGCCTGGCCTCCTGAGGGACAAGTCCTTGAACCCTCTACATGGAATACCACATGTTGAAATCAAATCTGCCCAACAGCATCTGCTGGTTTACAGTCCTGGGCTGTAACCCCTGCAATACAATAAAATATTCAACTAAATAAATATGATTTCTGGATTCCTTTGCTTTTGAGTGTGAGCCTTGTGAAATGGAAACAATTTTGAAAATTTTCAAGAAATTATTTTTCCATTTTTCAGCCAGCTTTAATGGACAGAATGCTATGGATACTCTGAACTATTGTTTTGTTTGGGAGGGAATTCTCCACACAGCACTGAGGGATAAAACCTGTTTCTTTAAAGATTGTCTATCACCACACACAAATACAGGTTGATCCTTCAAGGAGCTACCTGCAACCTCAGTGCCTAAACTTGTGTGTAAGGTGTGCTTTTGATTTGTACAGGTAGAAAAAAGTTAACTACTGTGTATCTCCTTCTTTCCTCTTTCTATTTGGCTTCCTGTGTGGTACCACCAGATAGAGTTTCCTGAATTTCCCCCAGATGACACTGATTTCTAAATAGGGTTAGAGACTGCTCCCAAATTATTTAGATCTCAGTCAGAATCATGCCCTCACTGAACTAACCATGGGGAATAATGTCCTACAACAACAGGGCCTCTACTCCAGAGTTTATAATCTAAAACCAGATCCTACAGACACCTAAAGATTTGCTTAACTTTAAGCATGTGAATAATCCCACTGAGTCAATGCTGGCCTGAGGTCTAAAAAACAAAGATCACATCAAATGAGGAAACACCACTCAGAGGCAAAGTGGCCAGGAGGACAATGATGCACATCTTCATTCCTTCTCCTTTTCAATGAGAAGAAATTGCTTTGGAGAAAGCTGTGCTTATATCACCAGGGATATGAGATGGGCAGCTCCTGCTCTGCCTGACTGCTCCTACAGAGGACAGAGTCTAATTACCTAATTCATCATACTGCATCCACTAGAGTGGGAAGTAGATCATCCTGAGTATGCGCAGTAGCCACTGAAGCAATATGTCTTTTTTAAAACAAGTGAACAAAAGTTCTAATTAAATTACATGGGAAAATCCGGGCAACAGCATCTGATTATCTGTATTGGAATTATTTCTAGTAAAAATTGTTGTCCAGTTTTAAAAATGTACTGCACATGTGTAAAGGTGAAGACAAAAGAGAAAGACTTTCAGTACTCAAAGGAGTTCTAGTCTGCTTCTTATAAGCAAAGAGGGATGAAAAAGGGAGAAATATTTCATGGTTTTTAAAAATGTCCCATCGTTTGAAATTGGACGTGGGGAGGAAGGTAACAAGGACTTTTCACAGGACAAATAAAAGAGGAAAACTGTTAGAAAAATGTACTTAGTTCTGTCAGATTCCAAGCAACTAATCACATAAATTGTCATGCATTAAGTAAATATTATTAGGATCTGTGTTCCCTATATGCTTAGCACTTGGGCAGCCACTCAGGAAAGATTCAAATACTGCCCAGCTGATTAGCAGAATGCCCACAGTGCTCCAAGTACCCACAGCAAACAGCATGTTTCTATTGGTGGTGCACATCTATATATGCTGTGTGCATATAACAAAGTTTATTCTGCACATGAATGGCAAAAATTAGAGGGAACACTGATTAGAATCTAATTAAAGAATATAAAAGTTTTCTCTCACTCCTCTTTTTAAAGGGACTAATGCAGCCATCAGCAAAGTCAATAAATTTGTGTCTTCTAACATTAGTGAAAGCAGAATTGGGCCCTGAGTATATAATAATTTAATCTCTTTAGGGAGAAAAAAATTTCTGAGCACAAACCTGTATGATTTGCTGTAGAGTTCAGTCTCTCTGCAACTACCAGCTTAATTGCATCCAAGACAATGCTCAACTCACGAGATCTTTTTTTATTTTCTTTTTCAGCATATAACAGTCTTTGATGAAGTTCCAAAAACTGGCTTTGGTATGTGTCTAAGCCATTTCCTGCAATGAAAATGTAAACGGTTTCTTCAGAGAGGGATTAACCATGTACTAGGGTATGGAGGGAGTTCAGGAATGAGGGACAACATGGAAAGAGAATTAAGAGGACAGTGAAAACTGAAAAGAAAAGAGTTGATTCAAGGTTTACTGGAGGAGTGAAGGAGGGGATAGAATGATAAGAAATAAAGATAGGATTTAGAAGACCAGAGTTATAACAGAACCTTGAAAGTGAGGACAAGAATTCTGAACAAAATACTTTAGGATAAGCGGAAGGCAATAGAAGAAATTGAAGTGGAAGATGGCACAGTCCCAGTGACAGGAAAAGAGGATGATTTCTGGACAGATCACAGGAATATGAGATGACAGAATAATAGCTTAAGTAGGAGATAAAGATAAGGACCATGGACAACAAGTTCTATGGACCCATGGTTCCCCCACGCACCAGGAATATTCCTGGCCCGGGGCCCTGCACCAACAAAGTTTGGGGATGGTGCCTATGGGCAGCAGCATGTGGAGACCCCCATCTCCTGCCCAGAAGGGAGTGGCCCAGGTAAGCACTGCACCCCTCACTCTCTTCCCCCACACCCACTCCCACCCGACACCCACCCCGCACTCCCTCCCAGAGCCTGCCTCTTCCCCAACTCCACCTGCTGCCCCTTCACACTTCCCCAGCACATCCCTCTGGCCTCACCTGCTGCCCCGAGGTGATTTAAAAGGGTCTGGGAGTCCCTATCGCCACTGCTGGCAGTATAGCAGGGCTAGAGCAGCTTCCTGCCCTTTTGCTTCACTTGGCTTCCAATACATCTCTCTGGCCTGTGTGTGTGTGTGTCCATATTCTGCCCCCTGCCCTGAGTGTCCCTGCGGCCAATGGCAAGCTACAGGGGCATTGCCTGCAGGCAGCAGCACACAGAGACCCTCCCTGATTTACCCCTCCTAGGAGCCGTTGCCATAGGAGGATGTCCTAAGTAAGTGCTGAACTCCCCTCTGCTCACATCCCCTCCCATCCCACAGCCAGCATCCCCTCCCCACACCCTCTCAACTCCAAATTCCCACCCAGAGCCTGCACCCCTCATGCCCACATACACCCTCCTGTCCCCAAATTCCCTCCCATAACCATGCCTCCCTTCCTCTGCACCCTTCCCTTCCCCTCCAACTGCCTCCTGCACCCCACCCCCCACATCTCCTCCTATCCCCAAACTCCTTTCCAGAGCCTGTACCCTTCACTGTCTCCTGGATCCCCTACCTCTTGCCCAGTCCAGAGCTTGCACTCAATACCCAGACTTAATCCCAGAGCCTGAACTCCAGACCCCCTCCCAACCCACATTCCCTCCCAGAGCCCAACTCCTCGCCCCTTCTTGCACTCAAGCTCCTTCCCAGAGCCCGACCCCACATCTCTTCTGCACCCAAACTCCCTCCTAGAGCCTGCACCCAGCACCTTCTCCTCTGTTCCAGTTCCCTGCCCCAGTCCAGAGCCTGCACCCAGCATCCAAGCTCCCTTGAAGTACATATACCCCAAACTCTCTCCTGCAACCAAACTCCATCCCAGAGCCTCATCCCAGACCTTCTCCCCCACCCAAATTCCCTCCAAGAGTGTTGCGCAGGTGTGAAGGGGAGGGAGTTTGGATGGAGGAGAGACGCAGGTTCTGGGCATTCTGAGTACCACCAAAATTTCTACAAGCCTACCACCCCAACTGATTAAGGTTTTTTTTCCATGAAACTCTTCCTTCCTATTCTTAAAATATATTATATTAACCATATTTTACTTTCTCATAGATTGTGGTCATCAGTGTTTGTATTTATTGTGGGAATACAGAAAAGCAGCACAGCTCAATCTGTTCCAAATGAAAAAGTTCACATTCAACAAAAAGGATCTTGCTAACTAGGGACTTGACTGTCACAACCCTGTGAGAGTAAGAAGGGTGGGGGCAAGTATTCTAGTCAAGAGGCTTCACATCCTTCCCAGGGGTACTGCCTGGACTGGTTTGACCTGTTTTCACCCCCCCTCACCACCATTGTCCAAAGAACAGAGCAAAATAGGCTTCATAAGGAGCCTCTTTCTTATATTAATTGCGGTAGAGCTGTGTTTTTTCCCTGCCAGCTAACAGTTAAAGTCACTGGGAGCTGAAATGTCTAGGGCAGAGTTTCTGTCCAGCCTGCAGAAGAAGTGAAAATTACTAAGAAACTGATGTGCAGAGATTACAGCTAAGAGATGGATGGCAGTGGATAATGACTGGCAGCCAGCAGTGCAGTGGCAAAGAGGTGTGATGAAAGGCTAGCAGGGCAGCATTGGAGAGCAATGAGCAGGTAGATGGCAAGTATCTAGTGGAGCGAGTTTAATGCCTTTTTACCTCCCTCTACCCAGAGTGGGAGGTGAACTCTGCAGATGACCTCTGAACTTTGGGTTTACACTTACCAAACTGTGAGCAGGGTGAAGAGACGCATTGGGCACATAAAGAGGACTTCTGGGTTGCTGCATACAAGAACCTGAAGGGAAAAGGATACTGCCCAACATACACAGGGTGGGTTTTTTACTCTTGATTTAGGTTTATGAATCCTGTTCGTGTTTTCCTAAAATAATGCCAAGTTACCTCCCTTCTTTTAATAAAAATGTTTTCTGCACTCAGACTGTGTGCTTGTGAGTGGGGAAGTACTGCTTCTCAGAGGCACTTAGGGGTAGTGTATGAGTTCCCCACGTTACTGAGTAGGGGTTCAAACTGGTTCTGTGTTGGATTGATGGAAAGTAACCCCTAGATATTGAATCCTGCCTGGCTGCTGCTGGCTCCACCTGGCAGAAGGGTTACATAAACTAAAAATAGGAACCATGAAAGAGAAACAAAACTATACAGACAATAAAGTACAGTGTATGCAAATACATCCTTAAGTGTCTCAAAAGGAGATTCCTCAAAACAAACAAAAAACCTTTAGAACTTTTTGTAACTAAAAAGCTAACCCTTAAAAGGAGCTAAGTTGTAGCCATGATAGCTACTATCCTCATTATCTTAAAAAATAAAACCCACACAACTCTTAATGTTCATGTTCCACAAAGTAGTCCAGTTATGAAAACTATATTCTTTGGCACTCCAATTGGTATTTGTTCAATTTTTGATTGTTCTGCAGTGTCTAATAAGCTTTTCTATACTACCAAAACAGAACTCTTCCCAGCTGAACAATTTGTATTGCACTGGATTAAGCATAAATGGTGCAGCCATGTTGATTTGTGCTTAGAACTGCTGGAGCAGCTTTGCATGGCTGATACTAGTGCTGTTCAATGCCCTCAAAATACTGGTCCCACAGTGCCTGGCACAGCTCTCAAAAGCTGTGGGCTCCAGGAGGTTTTGAAAAGACACAAGCACATCATAGGACAGAAATTAAATTCGTACAGTCCAAAAAGGCGCTAGCACAGAGAGGACTCTGACACTTCAGACTACACCACTATTTAATTCTACTGAAACCAATCTAAGCCAGATGCATGTAAATCATCTGAAGCATTTCATGATGACCATTTGTAGTAGCAGAACAGAGGGCTGGTATGCAGGAGGGCACACTTTTCCCAGTATAGGCCTTGAACCAATACAGCATTTCAATACGGGCGTAACCGTCCTTGATTAGTCACATGTTTAAAATTACATGCAATATTAAGCTCTTTATTGTATCAAGGTCATGGTAAATTCTCTAGCATACACAAGGCTCAATAGACTTTGGACTGAAAGCCTTTTTGAAAGAGGATCTTGTGTAAATTTGTATTACTCTGTATGCATTTATAATTGAGTATAAATAAAACAGCAGCTCTAAGATAATGCTTTTTGCCTTTCAAGTACATTGCAGTTAATCCAGATTTTACCATTTACTTTACCAACAGGAAAAATAATGATGCAATACTCACAACAAGCTTTCTTATTGTCACATAGTAACAAAAGAAGTTGATGATTAATAGCATTGACATCCATTATGTTTCCCTAAGGTACATGATCACAGTGTCATGGAGAGGCAGTTAACACTACATTTTTAAAGAGCTGCAGAGCATACCTGACCACTGTAGGCATGCATCTTGAGACCCAAGCATAGGAATCCATCCATAAAGATGTATCTTTTATTGGGGTAGAGTCGGAAATATCATTATATAACTATCATAGAAGGATTCCAAGTTAGCATATTTAACAGCTGACAGAACATTGTATGCCTGAATCACATGCCAATTTTTTGCTGGGACTATCTCAGATTTCAGTGGAGCTACTTCCCAGTAATACCAGTATAACAGAGCTGAATTGGTCCAATTATACCACATAAAATATTCTGAACCAGATTTTCAGTGGGCCCAAGGAAGAGCTAGGAGGCATGGGGAGCATGTATAAAAGAGCCTTTGGGGTCTATTAAGTTTGGTTCTGTGCCAGCCTGGACTTCCAGCATCTATCAGAATAGCTTCAGAACAGTTCTACCAGGTGTCAAAATCCCTAAAGTGCTTTAAGTGAATTGAGGATTGCCACTGCATACCTATCATGTTCTTCTTTCTCCTAAACACTGGCCTTATGCTAAGAAGATGGAGACACTAGAGTATTCTTATACATGGGATAGTCCTCCATTTGCCAAATCCACAGGCTTAAAGGTCAGTTTTGAGTTATGAGACATCACAGAGATGCCCTAACTGACTGAGAATCAGCCCATGAGTATCCTCAATACTTGAGCATCTAATGTTCTAAGCAAGTAGTTAAAATTCTGGTTTTCAATATGGCGCAGGACTAACGAAAACTGAAATACAATAATAGTGCTTAAAAAAGTGAATAAAATCTATTAGATGTTTCAGAGTTTGTCTGTCTGTGAACGAGCAAACCTACCTGTCCATCTGTCTGTTCAAGAACTTCTCCTAAATGGTAAGAGCTAAGCCTACTAAATTTGGTATATAGCTTCATCTTATCATAACTTAAAGCCATGGTTTCCAACACACTAGTCACTAGCTACATGTGGCTATTTGACCAGTTGAGTTTGGCTAGTTCGTTATAGTGGCTACCGTTTCAGAATTGGCTGGACACCACGGACTTAAAGCAAAGAAAGGGATTAGTTGTGAAGGGAGGTGGGGAGGGAGGGAAGTGAAGCTCCCCTCCAAATTCATATTGGGCCACATAAAACCATACAGAGAGATAGAATCACCAGGCAGTTGAAAAGGGGCTGGCTGGGGATACACCTCAACCCTGATCCTTCCACCACTCAAAGCTACGTCTATACTATAGCCTTCTTCCACAAAAGCTTATGCAAATGAAGTGCAGAGTAGAATATCGCTGTGCTTCATTTGCATAATTAGTTAGCAGCCGATTTTGCGCAAGAGGCTTTGGCGCAAAAAGGAGCTGTGTAGACGGCTCCTTTTTGCAAAAAAACCATCTCTTGCGCAAGAGCCATTCTTCCTCTTGTGCAAGAGGGGGTTTTTGTGCAAAAAGGAGCCGTCTACACAGCTCTTTTTTGTGCCAAAGCCTCTTGCGCAAAACCGGCTGCTAATTAATTATGCAAATGAAGCGCAGCAATATTCTACTCCACACTTCATTTGTATAAGCTTTTGTGGAAGAAGGCTGCAGTATAAATGTAGCCCAAGTGCCCTATGAGGGAGCTTCAGATCTCCCCCCACATTTGTACAGAAACATTGATGGCTGTTCCCCTTCATCAGGGGCAAGGGGAAATTTCACAGTTTGCTGCATTCCTCACTCCGGCTGAGGAGTACAGGGGGCAGATGAACCTGGACCTGCCCTAGCCATGGACATGCACCCCTCCCCCAGCCGTGCACTCTGGAGCTGCAGTGGCTATGGAGAGGTGCTTCTCACCTGGCCCCAAGCTGCTGCGGTGAGAAAGAGTTGGCGTAGTCCTCTCTGCCCAGGGGCAGCCTGCATACTGAATCTCTCATTGCCAGCCCAACCCCAGAGCAATGATTTAAATGAAGAAAAACAAAATTTAATTGGGTTAAGTACCCAGTTAATGCTGGGTGCTATGATTTCTTTGGGAGTACAAGAGACTGTGTATTAAATTGTACTTCATCAGTTGTAGATAAAACTAATCTTATCATTTCCCACAATTTCCTATACATTTCCACCAACAGTAAAGCATATCCCTCAGAGATTAATCTCAAGTGAACTCAAATATCAAAGTTCCACTGTACCATGCTGGGAACACATTATTTAAATTGAATTTTATTTTAGTCCAAATTCTGAATTAACATTTCATTATGATTACATTTCTATTAAATGTCCATCAATATTTAGTTAGCATTTTTATTGTTTTCTCCCAATTTTCTCTCATTTGTTTTTAATTAAAAAATCAAATTTGAAATGTTTTTTTGAAGAAATAGACCCTGTTTTAGGGCCAAATCCTGCTCACCTCATTTATTAAAATTACTCATTCAGCACACCATAATTTAGCACAAAAAACCAAATCCTGCAAACACACATATATTCTAAACATTACCTACATTAGTAATCCGACTGACTTCATTGAAACTATTCACATAAGATAAAATATGTGATTTCTTTATTAAATAATTTATTCTAATATAACTGTAGGCCCACTCCTGTACACCTTTTCATACTCACCATAGATATTTTGGGTGTGCTAGGAGTGAAGGAGCAAGCCCAAAGTTACTTTATCCCACTTGGGAGTCAATGGGAATTTGGGGTGCAGAAAGCAGGGCTGGCCTTACCATGAGGTGAATTGAGGCGGTCGCCTCAGGTGCCAGACTGTGTGTGTGTGTGTGTGTGTCGGGGGAGGAGGGTGGACGCTACTAGGACCCAGAGTGTAGAAAATTGTGTCAGCTGCTGGTGCGTATGTATTCTCTCTGCTCTAGATGCACAGAGATGGTGGAGTGCCATGAGAGGAGTAGAAGAGGAAGAAGGCAGAATTGAGACCTTTCAACGTTTTGGCCCAGGGCATGGGGGCGTCATTTGAGCTCCCTGCCTCAGGAGCCAAAATGTTGTGGGCCGTCCTTGCCAGAAAGCATTGCAGACTAATCCTCTGTGCAACAACATTATTAACAACCATTACTGCAGCTCTAGAAGTAGTGTTTGTTACTTAATTCCTGTGGCATAGTCAGAGAAAAAACACCGAACCCTTGCAATTTCTATATTACATAAAACAAAAAGATATTGCTTAAAATAATTCACAGTGAAATGAAGGTTACTTGTAAAGAAAAGAAAATAACCAGATATAATTATAATCCTGAATTATTTTCTGATCCATTTACAACCTTTTTACAAAAAAATAATAAATTTAATAAAGCTACTTAAACACCCAAAACCAAAATTGACATTAATGTCCAGTACCAGATGGGGTCAGGCATAAAAATACACAATTAATCATTGTATCAGGTACAGTTTGACACTGTTAGTTTGACAGTGTCAGGTGATATAGATTTCAATTTGTAACAAGTACAGTATGTAGCTACGCAATGCTACACTTTGCACTGACTATGCCATTTGCTGGTCACCTACAATAGCTAACAAAATCTAACCATAATAGCCTCTGTCCAAAATGCTTCCCCAAAACTTATATTTTGTCTTGCCTGTGGGACTGTTCAGTTATTAATAATTTCTGGTTTCAAAGACAAGTCTATTATATAATGACTAGGACTCAGCAGCAATTAGCACCATCATTTTGCCCATGTTATGTTGCTAATATTGACACACTATACATACAGTATATGAGAAGTCAACACTGTTTCCTTGATTTCTAAAAATCTAATACTAACCCTTTGGATTTCTACTGCACATTCTCCAACTTTTTGTAGGCCACTAAGATGAAGTACTATTACAGAATAAATATCGATTCTCAGCAGATCATTACCAGGCTAATTCATAACCATCATCAAAATGAAATTGCCCTGAGATTGCCTGAACCCTGTAGTACTCATTATTGTGGCTTTTCCAAGAACTGTACTCTCATATGGTAACTCACTAGAGAATACAAATGCACATCAATAATAGCAGCAACTTATCTCTTCGTTTTACTGAGAACAAAACTTTATACGACCACCTGCATATAACATCCAATGGCAAAGATCTGAAATTCATCGAATACTTGTAGTACTCAAACAAACACTGGTGTTTCACCATTTAGAACAGATTATAATGTTAAACATCTTAAGATTTTTTTTAGATATGAAAAAATCATAATTATAGCAAGCGCTGCCAGTGTTCACTCTCATTTAACTTCATTTGATGTATTTATGTTAATTATTTTACTATGACTATGCCATTCCCCTGTTTCCCTAAAATGATACAAAAGATATCAAAAAAGTTTCAAATTTAACTTCCCAGTTTATCCATCCTAAGTGAGGGGAAAAGAATCTTCCCTTTCAACCATTCACAAACATCTCTACAGGCCCACTGATGGTGTGGGGTTGGGTGGGAGGAAGGAAGGGGACAATTGCCCCAGGGTCTGGCAATTCAAAAGGACCTGGGGCTATCAGTGGTGGTGATGGCACCCAAAGCCCCAGGTTCGGAAATTGCCACTAGAGTGCTACACGGTGCTCTCCTGGACGCTGAGCGCCAGAAGGGAAGGGCACATTTCAATCCAGGAAGCACTGAGGGCTGCCTGCCCTAGCCCTGCCCGAGGCCCTGTCCCTTCCAGAAGAGCAATGCTAGAGCCTCCACCCAGCGCCTTGCCCAATGGCCTGGTGAACCTGTCCATTTCCTGATATCTCAACTACTCTTCTATAAAAGTCTGGCAAACATATACTTGTTCATTTGCAGGACACATTGCAAAGCTTGGGATGGGTCAGAAAAATAGGGGAAATGAGTTTCAGTTCCTTCCTGGAGAACATGATGTCCATAAAAGCTTTGTCTAGACTCTAAATGCCATGGAATGTTACATTAGACGTAACAACCTTGTAAGCTCAGGACAGGTTTTATTAATGTGGAGCTAAAAACATATAAACACTGTCTATAACAGTGGTTATATTATTACTGAAGAGCAGTTCCAAACTTTGAAGTGTTTATGTAGTCTTTAATTAAAATTGCAACACAATTTCCATCATTACTCCCCCCCCCCTTTTCCAGTGTTCATAATTATTCTTAACATTTGCTTTGGGGCCAAACAACAACTCTTTTCCATGGTAGTTTTCTGCCAAAATTTACCTCATCAACTATGTTTGATAATTAAAGATATGAAAGGGAAAAAACTTTTATTACAGAATTCTTACATCAATGTAATAGTGTATGTGTCTACACTAACAAGTCCCTTCATCCAATTTAACTCAGCTGTAATGTCAACTTAATTATTTCACTTTGGCAAGAGGCATAGTGCTTAACTCCATGTTGATGAGTTGACAGAGAGGCAGTGTAGATGCAGCATTGTGTAATCAACTGAACTGGCCCAACAGGCTGTCCCACAATGCTTTCCTGTGACCACTCTGGAGATTGTTTAACTCTGCCACACAACACTGGAAACCTCTCTCACCCCGTTAAAGCCCCAGGAACTTTTTAATTCCAATTTTCTGTTTGGTCAGTGTGGAAAGTTCTCCAGCACAGCCAATCATGGTGACTCAATGCCCCAAACATAGTCCAGCCTGGAATACACTGGAGGTGGTGGACCTTACTGGTCTGTGGAAAGAAGAATCTGAGCAAGCACAGCTCTGATCCAGCTGTAGAAAGATAGATATCTATGAGAATATCATGCAGAGTGTGGGGTAGAAGGGCTATACCAGGAACATGCAAGCAGTGCCATGTGAAAAATCTAAGAACTGTGGCAGGCATACCAGAAAAGGGTTCCGCACCACAGACATGTCACTTTTACAATGACCTCCAAGCAATTCTCACCAGCAACCCCACCACTACCTCACAAATACATCTTGGATACCTCCCAGAAATCTTGAATCCTGGGTCACCTCAGACAACAATTAGGAGAAAATTTTTGGAGGAGGAGAATGGGAGACAGAAGAGCAGTGGCTCCATTCTCCCCAAGAGTCAGGAGCTACTTTTAATGCCAGAGCCCAGGTGGTCACAGGACAGCATAGTGGCTGAGTGAGATGCCAGGCAAGGCATCCCAAGTGAATATCCAATTCCAATTGAACTGTAGGGGTTAAATGCTCTTCTATTTTATGTTCAATCTTAACAAAAAGTGAAGTGCACTGGGTCTCTGTTTCCTGTTGGAAATAGATACACACTACACAGAGTTTTGAGAATCCTGAATGGAGATCTCTAGAAAGCTTTCATGGAGGTAATCTGCAATCCTTTGCAGAGTGAAACTAACTTAAATTTCTTACAGGTATTGTTGAATTGCCCCCCCCTCCCCCCGGCACCAGTGAGAGGAATGCACACACGCTTGGGTCACTCACTTCTCTGCCCCATCCTCACACCAGTGACAGGAATGCACACATGCTGTGTGTTTTCCTCTCACTCCGTGGCAGTGATAGAAGGGGAACAGCAATCAACAAGCAGCATACCCAGGAGGAATGGAGGACCACCTCCCTAAATTGCACCTGGGGATCTTGGGGCTGGGCAGTCACAGATACAGGGGGAGACATGCTCCCAGCTAGCATCTTTCACCTGTCTGCTTGCTGCTTAGTAGAGCACCCTGCAAGAGAGCCCAGGGTGTCACACTGGGAGTGCGTGCCGCCTCCTTCTTCAGTGGAGTGCCCCTGCACCAGCTCCTTCGAGCCAGTGCAGGGCACCACCTTGCTTTCACCTCAGGCTGTCTTATTTCTTCCACTATGTTAGGACACTTTCCCATGCCAGTCTTCTGGCATCATTGAGCTCCACAGCATAGCAGCATAGGGACCAGGTCTGTACCTAGACACCTGCAGCATCTGCTCCCTTACTACCTGTTACCCTCGGGAGACTGATATCACATAAGGTCACCTAGAGGAAAAACAGAGGAATTTTTCATTACAATTTCTAGGACTGCAAACAATGGAGCATGTGATCCAGCACCCATGATGACTTCAGGTTCCCACAGCTGTGCTTTCCCTTATGCAGGTCTCTGGTTTCAAAGCAACAGCCATGTTTCTAGAGGGAGAGAGTATTGTCCACCTACCTGCCTATTCTCCCAACACAGGTTTTCCATAAGTTGCAGGACAAGGCCTGTTGCTCATGCTGTGGGGCCATACTCACCAGCTTCGCCTAGACTGGCAAGTTTTTGCGCAAAAGCGGCTGCTTTTGTGCAAAAACTTGCCAGCTGTCTACACTGGCCGCTTGAATTTGCGCAAGAACACTGATGATCTAATGTATGATCGTCAGTGTTCTTGCGCAAATACAATGACTCTCCCGTTCGGGAAAAAGCCCTCTTGCGCAAATGCTTTTGCGCAAGAGGGCCAGTGTAGACAGCTGAGAACCGTTTTGCGCAAAAAAGCCCCGATGGCGAAAATGGCGATCGGGACTTTCTAGCGCAAAACTGCATCTAGAGTGGCACGGACGCTTTTCCGCAAAAAGTGCTTTTGTGCAAAAGCGTCCGTGCCAATCTAGACGCTCTTTTCCGCAAATGCTTTTAACGGAAAAACTTTTCCGTTAAAAGCATTTGCGGAAAATCATGCCAGCCTAGATGCAGCCACCATGTGTTGAACAGCAAACCAGTTTGTGGAATAGCTAGAGAGTCTGATTATGTTCTGGCTTGCATTTGGATGTAATAAAGAGAGTGTTTTTTAAAGAGCAACTTTGCACTAGATCAGTGGTTCTTAAAGTGCACTCCAGCCCCATGGCCCCCTCCTCCCGAGGTTGGAGCTCCAGCACCAGCTTCCCATTGCAGTGGGGAGGTGGGGAGAGGGAGACCCAAGCCTTGCAGATTGGATCCAGTTCACAGGGAGAGAAAATGGCTCAGATTGCTGACATTCCCTCTCCCCAGCTGGGAGAACATCAGCGCAGGGAAGAGCTGCCTGGAGGCTTTCCCCACTGCTTCCATTGGCTGAAATCATAGCCAATGGGAGCAGTGGGAGGTGGTGTCAAGGATACAGTGCCTGGGAGCAGCAGGGGGCATGAAGCACCCACCTCGTCCCTATCATGTCCAGACCCTGCCCTCCCATCCCCCTCCCACACCTCCTCCTTTGCTGAGACCCTGTACCTCCACCCTGCTCCTGCAGCCTCCTTTGCTCCTGCAGCCTCCCTGCTGGTCAGACACCCCACGCCCAGCCCGTTCCTGCACCCTCCATCCCAGACCCTCCCATCCTCAGCCCACTCACATCTCCTGCCCACTCATGAACCCCCTCTGCCTCCCATGTTCCTCAACCTCAGCCTGCTCCTGCATCTACTGGGGCTGACAGCCATAACAGGTCTCAGGGCAAGGTGGGGGGTCCTGACTCCGCAACTCTGGAAGAGGCAGGGCCGAGGGCAGTCAATCTTTACCGCTGGCTGGACTGCAGTGCTGCCCGCCACCCCAGCCCTCAAAGCCATGCGGAGTGGCGCTCCAGCACTCTCACAGCAGTTCAAAGGAGCTGCAAGTCCTTTGAATGGCCAAGCCCCAGGACAACTGCCCTTTTTCCCCTCAGTCAGCCTCCACCTTACTTCCCACCCATGCCCTGCACTACCACCCCTCCTGCACCCATTTTGGGATCATGGGTGGTTGGCTGGTGGTCTGCAGAAAGGTTTGCATTGAACAGGATGGGCTGCAAGCCAAAAAGTTTGAGTACCACTGTAATAGACTGAAGGTATGCATGGACAATAGTTGCCTTGTGCTTTGTATGCCTTATAGTAGAAAGGTTGACCTTTGGCACATCCTTCACAGTAGCAAACAGGCTTTCACAGATTACAAGGCAGAAAAAGACGACTCGTGATCATATGTTCAGTGAGATAACAAATGCCTTCTGGACTGCCAACATGGAGCTAGGGGCCTGAAGGATTTCATTGTCTGAAAAAGTGGACATGGAGAAAATCCCCAGGAGCATAAGTGTGCCAGGAAGGACGGAATGCTGTGGATTATGAAAGACCAATCAGACATGTTGAAGGGTAGCTGAGCTTCAAGAAAAGCAGCTTGAGCCTAGATTCCCTCTGCAACTTCAGCAGAAAAGTCAAAAAGCTTTGCCCTGTTCCTAACCCCCTACTGTAGGAGGAGTAATGGGGGAGCTCAGTATCCCTTCAACTCAACACCAGGGAAGGATAGTAAGAATAAAAGGCAGCTATTCTAAAACCTTGGATTGTCAAGATTACTGTAATTTCACAGACAATATGACTTAGTTTCTCACCTCACAATTTTATCATACCATTAACCTTGGACTAATTTTCCAATAGCCCAAGGCTAATTTTCTTTCATGATCTTTATGATCAATGATTATTTTGTGATCTGGAAAGAAAGTCTCTGATAGCAGCTTTCTGAACAGACCTGTGTTCCTAAAGATGCACCTTTCCTGACTAGCCCACATTGATGTTGATATGTTATTTCCCAAAGGGGACACTACAAGGGACCTCTTTGCAAGGCTGCTGCTGGTCACTCAAACCCTGCCACCCCATGCCTCACATGAAGTTGCCCATGGTCACTCAAACCCAGTCACCCCTTACCATTCCCCCTGCATTGGACACCTTGCCTGCTCTCCTTCCCATCTAGTGCTGGCATCTCCGCTCCCCCCTGCACATACTTTTGACATCACCATATCAACAAGGGAGGTTTAGGTTGGACATTAGGAAAAACTTCCTAACTCTTAGGGGGTACGTCTACACTTGCACCCTAGTTCGAACTAGGGATGCAAATGTAAGCAACTGAAATTGCTAATGAAGCGGGGATTTTAATATCCCGCGCTTCATTAGCATGATCTTGCCAGCGCATTACTCCTCTGAACAGCTGTTTCGAAAGTGAAAGTGTGCGCCGGGATGCGTTAGTTCAAACCAAACCCCTTGGTTCGAACTAATGTTACTCCTCAAAAAATGAGTAGTAACGTTAGTTCAAACCAAGGGGTTTAGTTCGAACTAACGCGTTCCGGCACGCACTTTCACTTTCGAAACAGCTGTTCAGCGGAGTAACACACCGGCGAGATCATGCTAATGAAGCGCAGGATATTTAAATCCCCGCTTCATTAGCAATTTTGGTCGCCTACATGTGCATCCCTCGTTCGAAGTAGGGTGCAAGTGTAGACATATACGGGGTGGTCAAACACTGGAATAAGTTGCCTAGGGAGGTTGTGGAATCTCCATCTCTGGAGATATTTCAGAGCAGGTTAAACAGACGTCTGCTAGGGATTGTCTAGACGGTACTGGGTCCTGCCATGAGGGCAGGATACTGGACTCAATGACCTCTTGAGGTCCCTTCCAGTTCTAGTGTTTTATATCCCACTTTTTTTGGTGAAAGTGGGCATTTGTTCCATTTGCTCTTGCCAATTGATCAAGTACTTTTGTAAAAAATGTTGGGATGGCTAAGACAGGAGTTTTAAAAAGGGACTGTCTCAGCCAAAAATGGGATGGATGGTCATCCTATGTTGGTGAAATACCCCCTGTGATCCACCAGCACTTGCTATACCATTGAAAAGTACCATTTTGGGTTTATGTACTTTTTAGCAAGATGGTCTGGTGCCAAGATAGATGGTATGCACATCACTATCACCCCAACACAATTAGGGAACTCCATCACAGCAAAACCATTCACTATGTCCTGTATGTTGCCCAGAGTCACTACCCTTCTTAGCAATGACCCTGCACACTTTCAAAATTTTGAAATAACAAGGTGAGCGTCCACACTACCAAGCCTCTTATTTCGAAATAATGGGCTTGTTATTTTGAAATAAAAACTCCTGCTCATGAAGAGGAATAAACTTACTTCAAAATATTTATTTCTGGAGTTATTATTTTGAAATAACTTATTTCAGAATAACCTGGTAGTATAGACATAGCCTTTTAATGTAGACCTAGCCTTAACAAAAGAGAAAAGGAAAGTTTTAGCCAGGGACATTGGTGAAAAAGACTTTTTATGAAAACTACCATAGAACTGAATGCCAATGCAAAGCAGACAAATAGTCTATAGTTCCTACAGAAAGTGATAAAAATGCAGTACAATTTTCGCATACCACATATTAATGATTTTAAGTTAACGCTCTGGATTTGGACTCTGGGGATCTGGATTCTTATGTAAACTTGTTGAAATCACATAGTACATTATTATTTGTAATTATTATTTGCCTCACAGAGATGTTATGAGAACAGAACCAATCTTTGAAACATTTAATACATTCATAGATTTTAAAGCCAGAAGGGACCATTAGGTTATCTAATCTGACTTCCTGTATACACAGGTCATAAAATTTCACTCAGTTATACCTGCACTGAGCTCAATAACTCGTCCAGCAGTGTAGCATATACCAAAGAAAAACCAATAAACAAGAAAAACAATTTCTTCGCATAAAAATGCAAAACTCAGAATAATTATTTGTTACTCTGTAAAGTCTGAATGGGACTACTTGTGTGTGTTTGCAGGACTAAGAACCAAATTAGCCATCTGGGGCATGAATAAAGGTTTATTTTTGAGAAATTACATTATATTAGTCAAATTCCCATTAAAATCAATGGGTTCAGGTAATTTACACTAACTCAGGATCTGGCCCTTTGAATCTGAAATATGGTATGGCCATTTCTCTTTAAAAAGTTATTGAGATTAAGAAACAATGGTATTTATTAAATTATGCAGCTCTCAACTCATACTTGAATATTAGCTCAAAAAAGGACATGAAAGTTAGGGAATCTTTTTGAAAGTTAAGCAGATATTAATGTAGATTGTAATTTAAGATTTCAAGTCAATGTATTTAATCCTCTCAACAGCAACTGAATTTATATTTTGTCCTGGATTTGTTTTAATAACTATCTTGTAACAGTAGCCAGATTATAAGTGTATTTCCCTGGCTAATGGTTCCTGGACGTCTGACTTCATTTTTACTCACTAAACACCTTTCCCAGTTTCACATAATTTCTCACATAACATTAGTTCAAGATTATACTTGCAGCAGATTAGCTTCATAAAAAGCAAATAAATAATAAAACAAGCGTAGTATTCTGTTAATATCCCATATAGAGAACTTTTCAATTACCACAGATTTGTGAGACTCGTGGATTTGTCAATTCCTTTGCCATCTCCTTGCCAAACAGGCAGTGACCCTTAAACCTTTTGCTGAAAGTGATATCAACACTTCCCATGAGTCAATCAAGTTAGCAGTAAGAAGTCAGGAAGGGAGGGCATTAATGCGGGCGCAGATGTTTGGTATCATAACATTTTTGAAGAGGGGGAAGAAGGGTATTGTTGTTTTTGGCTAAAGGAGATTAAGAGAAAATTGATATCGCTGAACCACAATGTCTGCTGCAGAAGTGCTAGAGAGGGAGGTGACATATGTCAAACATTTTCTCATAGCAGACAGAGTGAAAACAGATCCTAACAAGATCAAGGCAGTCTAGAGGCATGCCAGTTCCAGTGGGTGTGAAAGAGCTACAGTGCGGCATAGAATCAGATATTTGTTACCGTAGTTCTGTCCACACCTGGTTACAGTAGAAGAATGCATAAAACCACCCGTAAACCAGGATGTTATATAGAACTGGGCAAGTTCTCAACATCAAGCAGAACACACTGAAACAATAACAACGGATGCTTCTGTCCTGAAGTAATACCAGCACAGCCACTGACATTCCAGAGTGATGCACTGGAGAAAGGATTGAGTACAGCTCTTCTGCAGGAGTAGCTGATCACTTGTGCCAGCAAAGCTCTGTCAGATACTAAAGAAGGGGTAACATCCAAATAGAAAAAAAGCTTCTGGCTATATATTTCAAGTGGAGAAATTTCATCAGTTTTCCTATGGCCACCCAGTAACAGACCACCACAACTCCTCCCCAGCATACCTACAGAGTAATGAGAAGATGGAATCATCTGGGAAAACAGCAAACAGATTGTTACACAAGGCTGATTCTTGTGGTTCAGTCCACTTCTTAGCATTTTTGGCACACGGGTGTCAAAACATTTCAGTGCAAACACTGAAGGAGCAAAGGACCAAAACTCCGCTCTCAACCTGGGGCTGGGGGTAGCTGTTGCAGCTTGAAGGACAGAGACACTGCTGAGAGAAGATAGTCATCAGTAAGTGGGAACAGGTACTATGAGTTCAAAAGATCAGTCAAGGAAGGATCTACTGGCCCTGGAAGCAGGCACTCCTGTGAGGATCTAGCTATTAGAGAGAAACCAGAAAGAGTGGACTAAAGGAGTCATGAGATACAATTGTATGCAAGTCATATGAGGTGACTACATATAAAGGACAAGTGATCTAAAGGAACAAGATATACTTATGAGGCCAACCCCATAGGGAGGGTGGAGACGAGACAGATGACAGGGAGACAGAGATAGGCCACTCATCTGGTTGCCTGTTGAGGAGACTACACTACCTCACACTTTGGAATCAGCTGAGTTTCTGGTAAAGACAAAACTCCAATTTGGCAATATTCTAGCAACTTCTCACTGAAGGAACAGCAGTAGGGAGTATGGGCATCAATTATGGACAAAGCAGTACACAAAATTTAATTAAGTTACACTAGTTTAAGTTAGTCTACATTTAGTTTCCTTCTTTACTCATGAAAAAGAGGGTAGGAGTAAGCAGCCAGCAGATCCACACAATGCGGAGAAAGTCCAAACAAAACTCTATAGAGTTCTCTGAATAACCAGAGATCCCTGATTTGGCTCTTTCTACCCTTGCCTGCTGGGATCTTTGACTGGTTCCTCCGCAATTTTTCCTCAAGATTACATAGCAGATGGAGCAGAGGCACCACCAATGTCCTAGTGACCCCAGATTTGAGAGGGTCTTCTATGCAGAGTTTTGAGTCCCTGAGGGATGCTGGGACAGGGGATGGATTGGGTCTATTGTTCCCTTCTCTTCCCAATGCAGCAATCCCTTCCTGAGCTGCTTCCGTTCTAATCATCTTGTAATAGAGACATTTTTTCTAATTACTGTATATATTTTATAATGTATTTCTAGATGCTGCTATTTAACATCTATTTTCCATGCTCTTGTCACCATACAAGATTTTTCTAAATTTAATTCAAGTTCCCATTGTAAGATTGTATTTGATCATGGCCAATAAATCAGGACAACATTAAAAAAATATTTAGAGGGGTAGCCATGTTAGTCTGTAACTTTAAAAAAATGAGTAGTCTTGCGTCACTTTAGAGACTAACCAAAATATATAGTATCAGAGGGGTAGCCGTGTTAGTCTGGATCTGCAAAAGCAACAAGGAGTCCTGTGGCACCTTATAGACTAACAGATGTATTGGAGCATAAGCTTTCGTGGGCAAAGACCCACTTCATCAGATGCATGTAGTGGAAATTTCCAGAGGCAGGTATCAATATGCAGGCCAGAATAAGGCTAGAGATAATGAGGTTAATTCAGTCAAGAAGGGTGAGGCCCTCTTCTAGCAGCTGATGTGGAGGTGTGAACACCAAGGGTAAGTCTAGACTACATGACTCTGGCGACAGAGGCATGTAGATTAGGCTACCTGGCATAGGAAAATGAAGCGGCGATTTAAATAATTGCCGCTTCATTTAAATTAAAATGGCTGCCGCGCTGAGCCGATCAGCTGTTTGTCGGCTCAGCGCGCTAGTCTCGACATTCTGCGGTTGACATCAAAGGCATTTGTCAACCACCCCGGTAAACCTCATCCCACGAGGCATACCGGGGCGGTCGACAAATGCCTTTGATGTCGACCGCAGAGCGTCAAGACTAGCGCACTGAGTCGACAAACAGCTGATCGGCTCAGCACGGCAGCCATTTTAATTTAAATGAAGCGGCAATTATTTAAATCGCCGCTTCATTTTCCTATGCCAGGTAGCCTAATCTACATGCCTCTGTCGCCAGAGGCATGTAGTCTAGATATACCCCAAGAGAGGAGAAACTGCTTTTGTACTTGGCTAGCCATTCACAGTCTTTGTTTAATCCTAAACTGATGGTGTCCATTACATGCATCTGACGAAGTGGGTCTTTGCTCACGAAAGCTTATGCTCCAATACATCTGTTAGTCTATAAGGTGCCACAGGACTCCTTGTCACTTTTGCAAAATATATAGAATCATGAGCTTTTGTGGGTAAAACCCACTACAACAGATAAACTGGAGGTCATGGTTATAAATTGGAGCTCATGATTTAAAAATGAGTAAGGCAAAGAAGAATCAATAATGAAACTGAAGGGAGGGGAACTGAAAACAAACAACAGAACACATGGTCTCTGTCTCTTGCTCTCTTTTTCTCTTTCACTTACTGTCTCCCTCCTCACAATTCTTTGAATAGTCCAATGTCAGCCTGACCCAAAATGTCAGCCCTGAACTGGCATTTTGGCAATTACATCAGAGTAAAGTAATTGTATATTTTATGTATTTGTTCTTGAAACTTAGCAAATAACACTAGCTGCCTGTCTGAACACCCTAGGTGCCTCTGACAAACACTTAAAAATACAATCAATCATACAAAGAAACAATCCTATAACATACAGCCAAGTAACTAGACAGCACAAAAATAAAAATACTGCCCTCCTTTTTTCCCTCTAATCACCCCAACTGTATCTACTTCTTCAATAGCCCCCTAAGACTATATGCCTTGCAGTGCACAATTAAAGCCAGCCGATATGAACTATTTCAAACTACAGTAGACTTCCAATAATCTGGCACCTTTGGGACCCAGGGGGTGCCGGATTATCGGATATGCCGGAGTATCAGGAGGTACTCCTGCAGGGGGGCTGTGACGGGTCTGGGGGGGGATCGGCGGGGAACGGTGCGGCGTGGGGCGAACCCTCCGCCGTTTTGCAGGGAGGCAGGGGAAGCCCTGTGCAGCCGCTGGCGACAGGCCAGCTGGGGCTGCAAGTGGCAGTGGCAACTTGGGGAAGCGGCAGGGCAGAGCAGCTGGGGTGCTGCCGGGTTGGTCCCTCAGCGCCGCCCCTGAACGGCGCTGCGGGACCAACCCGGCAGCACCCCAGCTGCTCTGCCCCACGGCTTCCCCAAGTCCGCTGCTGCTGAAACTGACGAGCGGTGAACTTGGGGAAGCAGCGGACAGAGCAGCTGGGGTGCTGCCCAGTTGGTCCCACAGCACCGCCCCTCACCCCCCTGCTCGGCGCCCGGAGCATCCCAGCTGCTCTGCTCTGTAACTTCCCCAACTCCGCCACTCGTCACTTTCAGCAGCGGCAGCAGCGGACTTGGGGAAGTGGTGTGGAGCAGAGCAGCTGGGGTGCTGCCGGGCGCCGAGCAGGGGGTGAGGGGCGGCGCTGCAGGACCAACCCGGCAGCACCCCAACTGCTCTGCTCCGTGCTGCTTCCCTAAGTCCCCCGCTGGTCAGTTTCAGCAGTGGCAGCAGCGGACTTGGGGAAGCGGTTCGGAGCAGCTCCAATTGTCCGGCTGGCCGGAGCACTTCCGGGTTCCAGTTGGTGCCGGACTATCAGGAGTGCCGGACCACTGGATGCCGGACAACTGGAGTTTTATTGTAATATGTGTAAATGCAATCTAAAGGAAAGTCATACTCAGAAAGAACACACTGCCAAGAGTCCCCTCTCTTTTATACCAAGGAGAGCGATTTTCAAGAGCCTTTGCTAAGTTCCTATATGGCAGTAAGTCACAAGAAGAAGGGAGCTTTACAAGTCAATACCGAGATTCTAAAAATCAGCCTAGAAACCCACATGCAGACATTTCGGATCATGGAGCACTTACTAAATATGTTCACAGTCAGACACTGTACTAATCCAGCTGGGTGTTATATTCTGCACTACCCTTAATTTCCCATTGGGTTTAATGTGCACCCTTTAATAGAGCCCATTACAGAGCTTTAGCCTTGAGGCACAAAAGACATGAATTATGGCTTGTCTACATGCACTTTGTATACTGATTTTAACTATATTCGTTTACAATCCAATATAGTTAAATGAGTGCAATCTCTAGCGTGGATTCAGTTATACCAATATACTTTGTTTACATAATGGTATTTTTATTAGTGTAACTATTCATACAGAAGGATTGAAACTCCACTTCATTCATAAGTTTAACTCCATGAAAATGGTCTAAATTGCGATATTGGATGGCTTGCACACTATCAAGCAACCAAACAATGAAGGTGCCAATGGTTCTTGATGTCTGTGTAGAATCTGGTGTCGGTACAGTGGTTGTACTGATCTATCTATATCAATTTCTAAACAAATATAAATGAAGAATGGGTTGAACCACTGTAAATTAGGACTCTGATCCAGGAACATCTGTGGTCCGAAGGACCACAGATGTTCTAGGACCAGAGAGTCCCGGTGGAGGGCTGAACTGTCTGGCATGCTGAGAGCTGGGCTAGAGCTTGTCTACCCGGCTTCGCAGGGAAGTGGGGAGGAATGGGCAGGGCAGTGGGGCTTGCGGGGGGAGGGGAGCCAGTCAGGAGGCTGGTGGTTGGTACAGGGTTGGGGGGGGCAGTAGTAGGAAGGCCAGATATGACCTCCCCTAGTCCGGCAAAATCCCTCATCCAAGACCAATCAGGTCCCAAGGGTGCCGACCAGAGTGATGAAGGTCATATTAGAAAGGAAAGATCATAACCTCCTACCCAGACACAAATACAGGTAGGACCTCCCTGGTCCAGCACCTTTGGGACTTGACATGTCCCAAACCAGGGAGTTTGCTGGATCAGGGCAGCTCAATGCCAGCCCCTCTGCTGCTGGCCTCCAGGCCTTCCCTTCAGCCATCAGCTTCCACGGCTGACCGCCAACCCGCACTTCCAAGTTCTCCCCGTGATCACTGGCCCCACTGCTGCTGGCCCAGCAGGGTTCCCAGACTCCAGCTCTCCTGCAACAGGCCTAGCTGAGCTCCCACCCACAGGCCTTCCTGCTGCTGGACTCCAGGAACACAAATGTGGCTGGACCTGAGAGTCCTGGGTTAGAGAGGTTCAACGTGTAATAAAAAGCAACTTTGACTACTGCTGAAGATGATCATCCAGGGAATCCAACCAAACTCCTAGGCCGCAAACAAGAGATAATCATTTGTAGACACACCTTAAGAACCTGGCCCATATGCAGAGTGTGGGTGCGAAGGATGTGAAAGCACCCCCATGGTTCCCCAAGTAAGCATGATGCTCCGGCTGACCAGGGGAAGGCAGAAGCAGTGTGCTGTCCAAGCCGCCCTCCCCCATGCTCTGGCCGGCTGGGGGAAGGCTGGGGCTGATTTCCCCACTTACCTGGGGGACCATGGGGGGGGGTGCATTTACAAAAAAGGCACTCTTGCAGTCCACATTTACAAAAAAAGCACACACACACCCCACAGAGAAATTCCTGCATACAGGCCTGAGAACTCTCTATCAGAGAGCCTTCAGGACAGAAGCAAAATCATCTGACACCACCATCTACATTTCCTCAAGAAAAAAGAATGGAATCACTCAAGAACAGTATCATCAGTTCCTGTGAAAGTCTCCAAATGAGCCAACATCATCTATAAAAGGCAATTGATAAATCTAATACTTCCAGCTTAGACAACTGATTTTCATCCCTCACTAGGAATCCACCAATACTTCAAGAGCAGTTTCTGTGCCATAGGTATGTTGATTCTCAGATTAACAAGGGTGAAGGAAATCTTGTGCAAAGTTCTTAACGAAGATGTTGACAGTCTTCACCACTAACCTTTCCTAACAAAGATGGACATGCATCAAGAACATAGTATAATAGAATAATATGAGGAATAAGCAGTGTTTTTTAAAAAGGCCTGAAAATTATTAACATGTGGGCCTTAAAAAAAGAAGAAAGGTTATGGATAAGCCACCAGAATAGGACTAAGGAGATCTGGGTTCAATTCCCAGACTTTCTGTGTGACCGTGAGCAAGTTCCCCCACCTGTAGAACTGGGAAAATAATGCTTCCCTACTTCTCAGGATGGGGGGATAAAGTACTTAATATTTTTAAAGTACATTGATTTTATGGGCTATAATGAAATACTTCATTATAACAGTGGGTTGAATCCTCTTCTGAACCAGATAAATGCTAGTTGAAGCTAAGTGGATGGACATTTGTAGATCTCTGACCCCAAAACCTATTTTCTAATGTCTCTGTCTTTGGAACTGCTCTAATATTATTCAAGGAACTAGTAAGATATAATATGCTTCAAGCTTATAAAATTAAACTTCAAAAAACTTTAAGAGACCTTAAAAAGGCATAAATAAATCAAACAGAAAACCCATGCTCATAATATGATCTTACTCTCCATTGGGCTAGATTCATATCAAGGTTATGCTCGGCTTGGTGTTAAATTTCCGCTAGCTTGTGATGCCGAATTTAGATTAGGGGATCTATTCGCATGAAAAAGCCTTGTAGGCTCAAATACAGGATTTAAAGTTCTGACACACTGATTTTGTTGCTAGAGGAAACTGGTTTTACAGCTCCTTTAGTTTCCTCCACCAACAAAATAAGTGAGAATTTTGCTGCTGATTTCAATGACAACACAAATACTCTCCTTGCCCCAATAGCTGAATGGAGATTTTTTTTGTGGGGGAGGGGAGTCAGTACAGGTGCTATGTGTTTTCACAATAATTCTAGGATATCTGTTTTTACATCTTTCCCCAAAATGGTAATAAATTTCTTCTTTGTTTGTTTATTCAACACAGTAATTAAAAAACATTTTAAACTACATTTAAAACTATTTAAAGATATCTAGTACATATCAATCTTCACAAGTCTCATATCACAGAAACGATTTCTCTGTGGGAAAGCAGACAGACAGAAAATCTTTCGGAGCGTGCAAGTGTCACCACCACATAGATTCAGAAGTTTGCTTATGAGCAATACAAAACTGCAATCAATCTCATTGGCAAGGGCAGAGTAAGACTTTAAAGAAAAAGAAACAAAATTTTTTTAGCATCATTCACTCAGCCTCAAAGACAAAACAGTATTGTATTTTGTTATCACAAATTAAATTAGTACGGCTGTACTTGTGACTCTGTTTGCAAAATAACAGAAATAACTGATTGTCTTACTTATATTCCAGTACTGCATTATTTCTACTAGCTTATTATCAGATAATCAGTAATTTGAAACTAAATAAGAAAAAGGATGCGCTGCTATTGTAAATAGATCATACATAAACAAGTAGGTTTAACTATTAATAAGCACTTGCCTGACAAGTTTGTTTAAGAGTGCAGCACTGAGTTTACCATATATTAGTGATATTTCTGCAACAAACAGTAATTTAATCAACCATTTAGGAAGTCAGAAGAAGCTAATAATTCTCTGGGGATTTAGTAAATATATTTCAATTTCGGTGTTTTTTTTTTTTAAATCTCTACATAGAATCACAGTAATTGTTTTTAACATAATTTCTGGGGAAGAAAACACAGTGAGGTCTTTGGTGCCCACATCTCACACTGTTCATGGGAGGACAGCAGGAGGAAGTAGAGCCAGCTGCACAACAGCACTCTCTCTCTCTCTTTCCCCATCTATACATAGAACCATCTGTAGGCTGGGTATTCAAGGCTACATAAGAGAGGTCTGGGGTGAGAGGGAGAGGTAAAACACACATGTAATTCCCTTCCTGCAGGCACATTGACAAAATCTGAAAAAAAATTATGCAGCCAGAGGATCTACATTGCTGCATCCTTTCATGGAGTCTCCAGAGGCAACTACCAAAAAAGAAGCTATGGCACACAACAATTCCAGAGGGAAATTGAACACCACTGCCTGAGAGTCAAGGAAAAATCCAGAATCAACTTAAGAATCACACCCTCTATAACAAGCTTTGCCCTTATGTTCTCAAGGGTATCTTTTAATATATATAAAAATGACAGCTGAAAGTTTTGTATTTATAGGATAAATAAATTAGCAGAACCTATAGCCACAGGATTTGAGAACCTGAAAGACAAATTCTACTGGTACTCTCAGTAGGTTATACTTTCCAATAATATTCTTTGAATGCTCCTCTTCCATTCGTTTAAAAAATCAAAATAAAAGTAACTCCGATATTCTGTGAAGACTTACAATCATAGTATTAGAGTATGACTTTTGCACAATGTCCAAAAACCATGTTCTTGCTGGACAGTTTTAGGGATGTTTCTGTGATGACCTAGCTCTTGCTAAAGGCACAGCTGAAAACTCACTGATATTTAAGGTATTGTACAATGCTTATCACTGCAATATTTGAGCCCCTTACAAATCAGCAAATACAAATACTGAAAGTATATGAACAAAAATTATTACATTTTCAAGTCCTTCCAACTTCACAGTGATTTTAATGTCACAACTTTTAATTAATTTTAAGTTCAATCTTATGTGATCCCTTAATTTTCATCCTCTTTTATTGTTAGAAGACACTCCAGAATTCTGAGAACTTCCTTCCCTATTTCCACACAGAAAACGAAAATACACAGCAACAGTAGTTGGAGGGGTGAGGCCTGAAACAATATTAGAGGTGTATTTTTTTATTTTGGAAATAATCCCATCATTTTTCAAAACAACCTCTCTCTGAATTAGAAACTGTAAAATTATTTTTATTCCAATTACCAGTACTTCTCAAATTGTAACAGCAACTTGAGTTTTAGTTATGTTGAAAAGGGATGAAACAGAATAAGGGATGAAACAACTTTGCAGTTTCAGCATAAATATATTTTCTTTTAGCAATAATAACAATTTATCCAAAGCTAATCCTTTCATTCTGAAAATTGAAATATGTCACTTAAACCTACTTTCTATTATTATGAATGCTTCCTGTTTTATCTTCAATGAATCTTTAGCAACATAATCTACAATAGGAGTCTCGTGTAAAAGTCTCCTTCTAACGACAAGACAAAATTAACCTTACAGCAAAAGTCAGAAAAGAAAACTTTATCAATCAAATAAATGCGTGTTCTTTTTCTTGCTTAGGAACTACATTTCATAGTGTAATGATACATTAAGAAGAAATGTATTTAGAAATATGCTAAATTATATTTTTAAATTTTATAAGTGTATACTAAACAATATGCACCTGTTATAATAGATACTTTTGAGCCCTTTATGCACCGTTTGGGTTCTTAAAGGATGCTTTAGCATTCAAACACATACTGTACAAACAACACAGGGATCATATACCCTGTTGTTTATTGCTTATCAGTAACTGATCTAAAATAGAAAAGCCTTTCCAAGACAACTCCATTTGCAAGTTCATTGTGATTAATAATGGTACAAAACCCAAACACAAGAAATACACCTCTCCTAAAAGATCAAAATTTAGTTCTGGAGAATATCTAAGGCTAAGCTTAAATTCAACAGACCATAATGGGCTGTAAACCCATCTGTAAGAACCCTTCCTGAGTAGACATGCTTTCTCACATTGGAACCTACAATTTTATCGCTCCAGATTCTGTGCTATTGCTTTACATTATCTTTGTACCGTTGGATTCTAGAAACAACCAGACATAAACTCATCCAACCTCTGTAGGCTGCTCCAACCTTCACCTTGGGCTGGAGTTGTCCAGCAAGCCAAAGTAACCTAGGGTTACCAGTTTCAATAAAAATATTGGACACTTGACATTACAACACAATCTACATTACATCTTATTTAGAAAATACCGTACATTTATATTTTCTCATTTATATTTTCTCAATTTGTTTCCCGAACAGAAAGCTCAAATACTGGACTGTCTGGTTCAAAACCAGACACCTGGCAACCCTAAAGTAACCAGATAACCATGGGCTCTCGCCATGCTTCAATTGTACCAAAAGCAGGAGCTTTAAGGCTGCAGATGGTAGCACAGTACTGTTTTGCTGGCTTATTAACACCACCAGGAAACTCCTTGTCATAGGAGGTGTTACAATAGCAGTTAAAACAGCTTCAATCTCTTTATGACCATCGAATATAAAGAATATACTGGAGACCGGAATCTGAATGCTTATGTAGAACAGTTAATTAATATAATAACCCCAATTCATAAACTGCTGTGTTTTAAAATCATTTTAGACATTAAATATTTTTACAATTATATAATTAGAATTAAGACTTTGTAGATTTCTACATAGAATATATTTTATTAAATCTTTTTACATACCAAATCAACCTCAGATAAAATACAAAAAGAAAATCAACAAAACTTATTTTTAAAAAGAGACAAAACACAGACAGTTGTCATAGAAGATTCTCTAAAAAGCTAGGGTATAACATGTAGTTCTTAGTTAGGGTCTGAATCAACATTCCTATTACCTAATGAAAAGTGTTCTTAAGAAGTATGCAGCATAACGTGTCCACACATAAGAAGCCTATTAGATTATAAGTAGTGTGCTAAGGCACAATTGAACTGTTATTCAATATTGTTTGTTCATCATTTGGCATGTGGGGAAGAGGTACAGTAAAATAATCAGAACAGGAAAAATAACTATGATTCAAGCCTTCATATAAGGTTGTTAATAGAAGGGAAAATTAAGTCTGATTTTAATATGTTGTTTACCACTGAAATAGAATTTTACAAACTACACCTAATTAATCTTATTACACAATTCAACAATTACATGGATTATTGTACGATTCTGGGCAAAGTTCTGCATACTTCCCTCACTATCCTTCAGACAGCAACAGTAACTCACACATTCACATGTCTATATAACTGAGTGCCTGTCAACTAAAATATCTGTAGACAAAATTGTGGTGCTCACAGAGAGACTATGCATCATCGGGATGCATAAAGAGCTTCTTTAAATGCAGGGAGTCTGACCAGGCCTTGTGCAGGAAAAACAAGGGACAGGATGCTCCTCCTACAAAACAATTCTTCCTCTCATGAATCGCTGCAAAAGCCAGCCTCAATGTGGCTCTGCATATTTAGAGCATAATCCCCTTCTGAAGGCAATAGCAAAACCTCACACTGGAATAAGGCCTAGATAGTACAGTAAATCATATATTCGCAAGATTTCATGGCAACAGAATTTCTGAATGGCTTAAATTTTAAGCACCAATTCCACTTTGAAGTCCTTAGAACCCCATGAATCAGTTCAAGTGACTAAATGTAGAATTGTGCCTCTGTTTAGGGCTCAAACTTGCATGTGCCAAAAGTGTCAGAGACGGTATGTCTAGACTATGTGGCTCCGTCGATGGAGCCATGTAAACTAGTTTACCCGGCATAAGCAAAGAAGCGGGGATTTAAATAATCCCCGCTTCATTAAAATAAACCTGGCCGCCGCGCTGTGCTGATGATCAGCTGATCCGGCACAGTGCGGCAGTCTAGACGTGGATCTGTCGGCTGGGGAAGCCTTTGCCGACTGATTCTGTAAACCTCGTTTCACGAGGCATAAGGGATCGGTCAGCAAAGGCTTTGCCAGCCGACAGATCCGCGTCTAGACTGCCGTGCTGGGCCGGATCAGCTGATCGTTGGCACAGCGCAGGCGGCCATGTTTATTTTAATGAAGTGGGGATTATTTAAATCCCCGCTTCTTTGCCTATGCCAGGTAAACTAGTTCACATGGCTCCATCGATGGAGCCATGTAGTCTAGACATACCCATACTGACCACACTCAGTTTCTATTGAAGCCTATGTAGAAGGTATTCAGTACTTTGTAGGAGTGCTTGTTTAGGGCATGTCTACACAGCAGGGCAAAAGATGAATTAAGATGTGTACACAACTTCAGCTACATCAATTGCGTAGCTGAAGTTGAAATAGCTTAATTCATCTTTTGGCGCTGTCTGCCTAGCAGGAAGTCGAAAGAACACTCTTCCTTCGACTTCCCTTACTCCTTGTGAAATGATGGTTACAAGAGTCGAAGTAAGAAGTCCTCCATCTCAACATTATTTTGAAATAATGGCTTGCAGTATAGATGTGCATTTTGTTATTTTGAAATAAAATGCCAGTTATTCCGAAATAGCGCTGCTGTGTAGATGTATCCTTAGAGCCCTAGATATGAATAATGGGCTTTACTTGCCCATTATTCATAGTTCCATAAATCAGAATGAATACTACTGATCAAAGTGAAAATGAGAAGATAGAAGGCATGCTGAACACCTTAATTTTGTGACTATTTTAATGGAAACTTTGTGCCAGACATTGCAACTGCATCTGCACAGATATCTATACCCATACAGAGCTTTGTGAAAATGGGAAGAAATATCAGTGGGTTTCTATCTGGGTGCAACTGCAGGATTAAGGCTTTATCTGCTAAAATAACGTATAAAAGAACTCACATAAATTTCCAGACTTTTTCAGTAAATAGCCCTTGGTGTTACTACATTTTCATATTATTTCAATTGTAAACATCAGGAATTCATCAAAAGTCAGATTTTCTTATTTCAGCAAGACATTTAAAGCTTGAAAACCAGAGAAGTCCCTTTTCTGAGAACATAAGAACATAAGAATGGCCATACTGGGTTAGACCGAAGATCCATCTAGCCCAGTTTCCTGTCTGCCGACAGTGGCCAATACCAGATGTCCCAGAGGGAAGGATCACAACAGGTAATCCCCATGTGATCCTCCCCTGTCAGCCACTTCCAGAGAAACAGAGGCTAGGGATACCATTCCTACCCAACCTGGCTAATTGCTACTGATGGACCTAACCTCCATGAATCTATCTAGTTCTTTTTTGAACCCTGTTAAAGTTCTAGCCTTCACCGCATCCTCTGGCAAGGAGTTCCACAGGTTGACTGTGTGCTTAGTGAAGAAAAACTTCCTTTTGTTTATTTTAAACCTGCTGCCTATTAATTTCATTTGGTGACCCCTAGTTCTTATATTGTGGGAATAAGTAAATAACTTTTCCTTATTCACTTTTTCCATACCAGTCATGATTTTATAGACCTTTATCATATCCCCCCTTGATCTCCTCTTTTCTAAGCTGAAAAGTCCAAGGATCTTTTGAATAAGGTGTGTAGGATCTGACTGAGTTTCCCCTGACATTTAGTTATGAATAGGGGGAAGAGGCTTCAGGAGCACACTGTATTTGCATGGAGACATCTACTCTGCCTTGGTGATCACCAGACCCAGCTGCATTGCCGAAGTGATCAATATTGGCTGGTGTTGGATTACAATTAACTTTAGTAACTCTTTCTTTAACCTATGTATTAGACTATTTTAACATCAGCTTTAATAAAAATTCTTACATTTGAATGCAGGGATAATTACATTTGTTATTACTCTTCTATGAGCGAAGGGCAGCAGAACTATATCGTTAGCACGACCTGATTGAGGGCATCATGCTAAAGTGAACTACACATGCTAACCAAAAGATAGAAATGACCAGTCCAGTGAAGATGAGAGAAGATAGGACAGATGTTTGTATCAGATAGTGTAATTCTACCTAAAGAATCCTAGACACCATTTGACTTTCCTCCATCCTGTGCTTAAAGATAAACCTGACTGAACTCATTTGAGAGTCCTAGTTTCTGTTCAGTGATTATCAGAATTGAAATAATTGATAAACATATCTAGGGACTCGGGATGTTAGATAGTCGCATAACCGCATCAAAATTTAGCAGTTACATGACTATTCCATAGTCCCTGGGGGTGACGCTGGGAGACCTCTGCCACTCCACACTGCTGCTTCTGTATCAGAGGCAACAGTGAAGGATGGCAGACAGAGCCAGACCACAAGGAGAGCCAGTTTAAACAACAGCTCCCTGCACTGCTGCCTCTGATAGAGTGACAGCAACGCAGGGTGGCAGCAATCTCTGTCTGTGGGGCGTTTGAGCTCCCCGCAGGCAGAGGCTGCTGTCGCAGAGCAGCAACTGTCCGCAGCAGGCCCAGGCTCTCCACGGACAGAGGCTGCTCTACGGGATACCAGAGCAGCCTCTCTCTTCAGGGAGTTCGGACCCCCTGCAAACAGGGGCTGCTGCCACGGAGCAGTCTCTGTCCATGGCGAGCCTGGGCCCCCTGTGGACAGAAGCTGCTTTGCAGCATCCTCCCCCATGTTGCTGCCTCTGAGAGAGTCAGCAGCACAGCGGGGAGGAGCAGGTGGCACTGCAGAGCCAGTGCTGGGGGGAGCCAGCTTTTAATCCTATTCTCTCAACCTTCTTTCTTTTATTAATAAACCTTTACATTTTAGATTCTAAAGGACTGGCACTGCATGGCTCTTTTGGGTAAGATCTGAGGTATAAATTGACCTTGGACTGTGGCTGGTCTTTTGAGACCGGAAGAACCTGTTTGGAGTTGGTGAGATTGGTTTTCATAACCATTCAGCTGTGAAGCTGCTGGTTATGGCACAGGTAAAGCTGGAGTGTCTAAAGGGATTTGCTTGTGCAACTTCTCGCTGGCTAGATTGAAGTGCTTTGTGTGACTGGTCTACTGTGGACATTTTTGAGGAGGTTTCAGATGGACTGAAGCTAGGGTTGCCAGATGGTTGAACCAAAAATACTGAACCTCCCCCCCCCCGCACCCCCCCAAAAAAAAACACCGGGGAAAAAATTCTGTTGAGGAAAAAAAAGGGGAGAGAGAGACCAAAGTTGTTGAGCCAAAAAAAAAAAAAGGATTCCGAGACTTATTAAGCAAAAAATAAATAAATAAATAATAAAACAGCATGGCCCCTTTCAGAGTGAGTGCAGAGTTAGAATAGGGATAGGAACAGGGGAGAGGTTGAGCACTAAGACCCAGGAAAGGCATTGCTTCCCCTTGGTCTTTAGGCTTTTTGCTGGTGGCCATTTTGTGTTCTTGTTCAAGCCAGAACTTAGCTTCCCTGCGGAACCAGGTAAGCATAGTGTCCGGGGGCAGGGGGTGTCAGGGCCCGGACCCAGGCCCTAGGGTTGCCAGGTGTCCGGTATTTTCGCCTCCTGGCCTGGAAAAAAAATCAGAAAATACCTGACATTTTAGGTGTCCGGTATTTTCTGAATTTTTTTACCAGACAGGAGGCGAAAATACCAGACTGTCCGGGTTAATACCGGACACCTGGCAACCCTAACTGAAGGTTGTTTTAGATTAAGTGGAAACAGTCAGAGAATTGGAACAGCCCTGTGATGACCAAATGACTGGGTTTGACCAGCTTACTGGGAAGTCTGTGTTGTTGGGACAGGAATGTTTCCATGTTGAATGTGGAAGTTGACAGTGTGTGCCTCAAGTTCAGCGGAAAGACTATGCAGCTAAGTATGCAGTGTAGGGGTGTGAAGGACTAGTTGACAGTCCTTCCCCTAGTCGCTTCCCCCCTTTGCTTCCTCTAGAGGCAGCAAGAGTGGGGAAGAACAGGGGGTAGTTCGAAGTGGCAGCACTGCTTGAAGCCTAGGGCCAGATCCCAGGTTCCACGTGGCGCTACTGTTTTGAAAAGCCACGTGAAGACTGGGGCCAGCTGAGGTGTCCCCAGGCTGCATGCAACATTTCAAAGCAGCAGCGCCAAATGGATCCCAGGATCAGCTGGGGACCCTGGGCTCCACAGGGTGCTGCTGCTTTGAAACACCATGGGGAGCCCGGTGTCAGACTCCTCACGGCATTTAAAAGCGGTAGCACTGTGTGGAGCCCAGGATCACCTGGGGACTACCCAGCTGACCCTGGACTCCGTGTGGTGCTGCCGCTTTGAAACGCCACCATGGCGTTTCAAAGCGGCAGCGCCACACGGAGCCCAGGGTCAGCAAGGAGTCCCCAGCTGACCCCGGGCTCCACGCAGCACTTTCACCTTTGAAGTGTAGCAGCAGCCCTGGGATTGTTGAGAGGTGCCCTATCAACTCATCGAATAGTCAATACAAAATACATCGACTATTCGATTAGTCAATTACATGATACTTAACATCCTTAATGAAGAGCAGAACAGATGTATGGTTACTCTCTCTAGAATGCAGAAGATGGCAGGTAGACTCCCATCTCTAGATACTGTGGACACGGGTAATCTCTTAATGGACTTTATGTCTGATTCCATGTGGAAGCAGAGGTTGGTTTTGGATGGACAAAAAGTCTGAGTCTAACGCATAGTGAAAATGGACCCTGTTTCTCTGAGTCAGAGACCAGCTCGGAAAACTAAGCAGCAAACTGAGTAACAGTTAATTCGAGGGAAGGGGTTTGGATCGGACTACCGTGTCTACACGCGGCAAGTTAATTCGGGCTACCGGCTTTTTAAAATGGCAACCAGCCGCGAATATGCTAATCAAGTGCGGGATATTTAAATCCCGTACTTCATTAGCAACTTCGGTATGCTTCATTTGCCTCCCTAGTTCGAACTAGGAGGCAAGTGTAGACATACCCGAAAGGACTAGTGTCAGTGTTGCTAGTTACGTGACTGATGGACGGGGGACGGGGGGGAGGGGAGGAGAAGAGACTCCAGGGCCATTGTGAGCAAAAAGGACACACCCGCCCAGCTCTATGACTCTGTTGAGCAAAGGAGATTAGGGTTTAAGCCCACATGGCACGGGGGAAGGAAAAAACTTTCTTTGGCAAAGATGTGGCTTGAAAGAGAGAATTATCAATATGCACTTGAATTGAATTTGTTCTTATTGCTGATGTTAACTTTTGTAACCAATGTGCTGCTTATACCAAGAACTGTAAAAAGGTATAACATGCATGCTCTTTTGGAAAAGCCACTGAACATGTTAAGAACGGTACAGAATGAGACGTATGTTAAAAGACCTTGTGATGTTGATATTTCACAGTTGATGCTTCTAGCTAGTCTTGGAACTTCTCACAAAAGAAAGGGCAGTCCAGAACTGATGTGCTGTATGAAAAGGGAAACTGAGGCACACAACCATATTGCTTTCATGGCCAAATGCCAAGATTCCTATGCTAAGGAGGACATGAATATCTACAGTAAATTGATGTTACTTGGGTTCCAGACATTTGCCAAATCATATATGGATAATTTAACTATTTTCTTTAGCTCTTGGCAAGTTCACCAAAGACATATGGGAATCATGCTGCAAAAGCAGATCCAATCCTCTATTGCTCTTAACAAGTTTTACCTTGGGTTTGTAAAACAGGGCAATGATATTGTTGTCTCCATGATAAATCTTGCAATGATGAAGCCTGTTTTAGACAAACATGGTTTTCAATAAACTGTTCCAGCTACTCACTGATGTTTCTAATATTGGATTAGAACCCGTAGAAACACAAAACCAAACATGGGGAGGCCCTGTGATGCCCTCAGTGATGTTACTGTCATCACTGCCTGCATCAATTTTGCATTGGGGGTGTCACATTATTGGATTTTAATGTGTGTTTGCCCCAAATATGGTGCAAAGTGGGCCATGTGAGGTGTCAAATGCAAGCTTATGCTATGCTGATTCTATCTACGCTACTCATATCATTGTATGATTTTTGTGTTTAAAGTTATGAATATGGTCTCTGTAGTTATATTTTACATGTTTTCTGTCTGGGAGACAGTGGTAGGCATCACCCAACTATTGTGAGGGATGGTGGCCCAGTGAATGCTGCATGGACAATGGCTCTTAAGGGTTCCGAAATGATACCCGAGGAGCACACAATGTCCCTTGCCTGAGGATATACCTGAATACACCATGGCTCCTTGCCTAAAAAGGACAAGCTGATCATGTGATCAGCTCCATTTTGGGAGGTACCCTCACTCAGGAGAACAATGGATTTCCCTTGGCTTGGGCACAATTATAAAAGTATCTTGGGGTGCCTCCATCTTTGTCTTCACTCTCGCTCTCCATCTGAGAAGCATCTTTGCTAAGGACAGAGAGCCGGGAAGGAATGTTGGCTCATCCTAACATAGGATGTACCAAAGAGACTTTTAAGCTAGCAGTTTGTTGCATCTCTGCAAAGAGCCTGTATCAAGAACTTGGTGATTGATGTATGTAATGTGTTTTCTTTAACAATCCTACTCTCAACCTTCTCTTTCTTTTATTAATAAACCTTTAGATTTTAGATTCGAAAGGACGGGCACAGCATGCTCTTTTGGGTAAGAGCTGAGGTATATATTGACCTTGGACAGTGGCTGGTCCTTTGGGACTGGGAGAACCTGTTCAGAGTTGGTGAGATTGGTTTTCGTAACCTCTCATCTGTGAAGGTGTGGTGCTGGTTGCGGCACAGGTAAATCTGGACTGCCTAAGGCAAGGGTGGGGAACCTAAGGACCAGGGGCTGGATGCGGTCCCCAGCTTGCCTGGATCTGGCCCCCAAGGCTTGGGGCTCCCCGCCAGCACTGGGGAGCCTGTGCAGGTGCACCAGCCCCCCCCGCCTTGTTCCACAGACCTGGAGGACACAAAATCTACTAGCCTGAGCCTCCCTAGGCTCTGGTGTGCAAGGGGAATGTGGGAAGTGTCTTTCTCCTCAGCTGGGGGCCACCTCAGTGACAGGTTTTTGGGTTTGGTAGGGGTTTTTTTGTTGGTTTTAATTTGTTTGTTTTTTTGCTTCTTGCTTGTGTGTGGCCCCCGACAGATTTTTTTGTGGGTCAGTGGCCCCTGATCCTAAAAAGGCTCCCCGCTCTTGGTCTAAGCGGATTTACTTGTGCAAATTCTTGCTGTCTAGATTGGCAGCGGAAATGCTTTCTTTGTGTGACTGGTTTAGTGCCTTATAGAGGAAGACCCCCATCTTGGGCTGTAAGTAGCCCTGGTTATAAGCAATTTGCCCTGATTTGATCATCTCAGCGATGCCCCAGCCCCTCTGGTATGTTTATACAGAGATCTACTCCTAATGTGCTGGGGACCCAGCACATTAAAGGGACATTAATCGGACTATCACAATGTAAAGTCAAACACTGAGGCAAAGGATACTGCCAAGCATATCGTGGGGGGTGGGTGTTTGCTTATGGTTACTTGCTTTTGTATTAGTTACAAGTGTTTTCCCAAATTAATGCAGGACTTTCTTGGCTTGCAATATTCAGTGCTGGTGAGTGGGGAACTATTGCTTCTTAGAAGTGCTGAGAGTTGGTGTTTAGTTTTCCCAGGTTACTGGCTGGGTAACTGAGCTGTTTTGTAGTATTAAGAGAAACTCTAAATGTTGAACCTTGTCACTGTTGCTGTCAACTCCACCTGGCAAAAGAGTTACACATATTAAAAATGCTTCCCAGGACCCTAATCATAGCATTCTACAGCAAAATTATCCAGAGACGATTTAGGACCAGACTGAGCTCCATGTCTGCACAAAGCCTTTTTTCCTTGTAGCACTGCACAGGAGCTGGACCCATCAGAGTCTAAGATAGCATCTCCAGTTACTATAATCATGATTCGATTTATGTAAACATAATTATCAGGTTACACACAGAGTTGCGTCAATTAGTTAATATCAATGAAGACTGTACAGAGTTTTCAATATATATACATATAGCTCAGGGATTGCCATTTCCCTGCCTCTGATAGGGTTCACCTATTCTCAACATTGTTAAACCATACCAACCAGAGGAATCTCATCTCTGGAGCCTTATAAAATGATTTCTGAATAGCTATTTTTTTTTAAATTTGCAATTCAAAGTGCAGCAGGCAGCAGGTATTTTTTTAAAAATACCTAGGAGAAGATACTTTTCTTACAATCTCTTTATCCCTTTCACATTACATCTATTGAACACTTTGCTGTACTAAGAATGTTTTCAGGAACAAAATATAAAATCTTTCCTGTGAAGTTATGATAATATAAATTCATTTGCCAAATGCTGTTGTCTCCTCCCTGACTTATGACTGAGGTTATTTTTAAATGAAAAAACAAATGAGATTTTCTCCTTCCTCATCCTCCTCTCTCAAGCCCATGTACCTGTGTGATTTATCATAGACAGAGAGGCAACACAGAGACGAACACTAAATCTGACTCCACACCTCACTGAGGAAGAACCTTGTTGTAATATTATTAGTAGATCTCTATATAAATTTTAGTTATTACATTGTTTTCCCTAACTTTGAACCTGTATCAAAATTACTTAAATAGGGCAGTTATTTATCAGTGAGTGGAATTACACAATCAAGTTGGACTCTGTTACACTTTGTCCGTGATAACACACTTTTCTTCACTTAACATGCACACATTTCTGCTTCACGGACACGTCATGCCTTGGGTTGGGGAGGAACCAAAAAAGCTCAGAGCAAAAAGAGTCCAGGATGTGGAACAGGCATTGCTACACTGAAATCTGCTTACTCACTGATAGCAGTCAAACTGGGGTCTACAGACCTCTAGAGGTCCGTGAGGCTACTTCAGGGGTTCTGCTGGCCCTGATGATCAACTCCTGCTATGTCCCAGTGCATTCTCCACACTGGGGAACAGCAGTTCAGCAGCATGCAGAAGATATTTATAAAAGCAGGTGAAAAGCTAAATCTGTCTTTGTAAGGAAATTATCACATTAAGCCATAGACACTATAGACCTGTGCCTAGGGACCCAGCTCCTGCTGACTACATCATAATAGTCTTCATTATTAAAAAAAAGTAAGTTTCTAACCAGCAAAACGTAAAAACATGAATCAGGCATAAGTGATGCAGTGACACCTGCCTGAGGACTTCTTTTCTTTAAATAACACTGCAGGAAAGGCAATACAAGACTTAAGCTGTACAGAGTAACCGTATTAATATCACCGAATAGTTAATTCCTCCTTTATTGCTAGATTAAACATCGGCAGCACTTCGGCATTACTACATCTCATTCTCCGAAGGGCCACAGCTAGCTCAAACCACCTCTGAATTAGGAGATTTTTTTGGTGTGTACATAGGACTCAAGTTAGGGACAACACTAATATCTACAATATCAATTGAACAACAAAACTTTTGTTGTTCAGAGGTGCTAAAAATACACCCCTCACTCCCAAAAGACAGATGTTTTGCTATGGCAAGTGCCACCATGAACAGCATGTTGTCAGCAGGAGCAATCTCATGTTAATAATGCAAACACCTCTCATTGGGGGTGGAAGCATTCTGTTAGGAAAAAAAAAAGACAGCAGTTACATCACCTAACTATTAGCAACACAGCTGTGTCGATATGGCCAGGTCACTAAAAGCTGTGTTGTGCAGTAGAGATGTGAACGAGTAACCAGTTAACCGGTTACCTAGTAAGCATCACCCTTAACAGTAACAGGGAGAGGGGACTGCTGCTTCTGGCCCCACATGAGGCTGCCAATCCCCAGACAGCAGCCCAGCATATGACCACAAGTGTCCTCCCCCCCCCCGTCCCAGCATTTAATCAATTAACTGGTTAAACTTAATGTTTAACCGGTTAACTAATTAAATGGGGGTTTTCATCCCTATTGTGTAGACAAACACTGCAAAACACCTGGAACAACAGCTCTGAGTGATGCAGAGCACGATCAGTATCTATACAGGAGAATAAGTGCAAAATCAACTACTAGGAGAAGGGAGGGAGGGAGAAGGTTACTTATAAAAACTATTCCCTAGCCTACAGACATTTAAATATAACAAGTAACACTGAAGACAAATACTAAATCTGACTTCATACCTCACTGGATGTGGCAATGAAGTCACATCCAGCTCATCAACTCAAGCAGATACCCCACCAATTAGAATTTAAGTACTGGAAGATATGGGGAAAGGGGGACAGGAAAAAGAGAAGCTGAGGCTGCTCTCTCTGCACCAGACACAGGCATCGTATACTGCTATTCCTGTTTCTCTGAAAAAAGGAGTGACCCCGACACTTAAGTAAGGGAATGCAGGAGTGCTCCAAGGGATCATGACTGCCTGGAGCTGGATCTACTTCTTTTGTGATCTAACGCTTCATCTCTTAGTACAGTACTACATTCACATCACAGTTATCAGTTAACCCAGTTTCTATCAAGTGACTCCATCTGTTTATTTACTAAAATAGTCACATCATCTAGTACAACCAAAGATACAAACTTTGAACTAAGAAAAACCCCATCAACACAATAAGTTTGTTAATAAAACAGAGCAGTAAAGGAAAAGTAAAATCTGGTTGAGAAGACTTAGATGTGTGTGTATTTATTGATTGGTGGATGTAGAGTGCAAATATGGAGAGAAAAGTAGTAGTCAAAACGTACATATATAGAAGAGGACACAAAGGCTCAAAATGATAAGCATGAATGAAAATGAAACAAGGAGAAACTAAATATGAATTAATCAGGTCTTGACTATTAGACTACAAAGGAAGCAGACTGAAGTTTTACTTGCATCAAGTTTAGATCTTAGTTCCTTAGATTGTCTTACATTAATTGTATTTATTTCTACACAATCATCTCTTTCAGCAAAATTGTTGCTTTTGAAAATGTCAAGTTATAAGATAAACAGCCTCACAATTGGAGAGAAAATAAGAGCAAGTCCCGACAGCTATTTATCTGTTATACTCATCTGTACAGTGCCTAACAAAGGGGCCTGGATCCCTATTGACACTAGCCAATATTAATAATGAATAAAAACAGTAGTATTTAGAGAGAGAGAATGCAAGAAGTCATCCTAAAGCCTCCCTCATTCCTACAAGAAATGACTAATTCCAAGGGCTCATAATAATACATCTATATCTTATAAAACTGGACCCTTTGTGAAGATGTATTCAGGAAACATTTGTGAATCCAAAAATTCTGTTTGCCCCTTTCTCACACAAAATATACTCATGACCAAGTGGTGTTTAGACCTCTAGTGTTTTAACAGAAAACTGCTCTACTTTATCTTTGGAAAATTATTTCAGTTTTATCATCTTTTCCCATGTGCTATTTAATCTCTCCTAAGCCTTCCCAGGAGAGGTATCAGACATGGCTACCTGTGGAACTGACAGCTTATTCAATATAGAAGTCATTTATCTTACATAACCTGAAATTAACAGAAATATTCTTTACAAAATTAAAGGTTTGTCTTTGATTGAAACATTAATTTTCAGTGTTAGACACCAAAACAAGGTGGTATTGCCCAAGAACCAGCAGTTTCAGTATGCCAGATTAATAAAATATAAAGATCAGTTGTTAAAAATCATCATAAAAGTGAGATACGAAAAACCTTAACATAACAACTCCATTCCTACACTTTTCATTTTAATAGCAGGGTGTTTATTAATAATATTGACAAGAATTTTCTTTAATATAATTTTCACCTAAAGGTATGATTCAGGGCCTTAGCCTGGAAACACTTATGTAACTTTGCTTACTCCACTCCTGATCCTGCAGAGCTACAGTCAGACTTCAACTTTATGTACTGTAGTCCCACCGACTTCAATTTTGTGTTTTAACAGAAAAATTCTGTTGCGGTGTTTATGTCAATGGACTGCCTTTTTACTCTTCACAGAATTAGGGCCTTGAGTAGTCCGTCTATTAAACTGATCATGTAAGTAAAGAGCACACCTGCTTAAGTATTTACAGCATTAGGCTCTGCAACACAGAAGGCTAGATCCTGAAGCACTGAAGACAATGGAAGTTTTGCAATAGATTATAGTGGAAGCAGGACTGGGCTATGCAATCCCACTTTAAAACAGAGGATATCTTCACTGGGTTCCATTTATGTCGGTTAAAGTGAAGACAGTTAGTTCCAGAGAATTCAGCGCAAACTCTGCAATATAAACATTTCCCCCTAAACGGTTACTGGTTAGGAGCGAATTTCCAATGTAGCCTCTTAAAACAGCTTTTTTCCTAGCCTTAATTTTAATCAGGACAATAATTAACCAATATGCATGCTCTTTACTCTGGGAAATGTGAACAGTTCTTGTCAGGATTAGATTAGACATTAGAACACCTCAGAAATCCTGGCTGTAACCCTTAACTATCCCAAATATGAAAGGATGTGAAGGTTATAAAAGAGTGGAGGGAGAGGAAAACAGAGAGGGTTGATTTTTTAGATTTGCAAAGGAAGTCAATGAGAACAGCTCCCCACCTCTCAATATCAGGCTCCTGCCCTGGACAGCAGGCAAAGAGTTAGAACAGTAGTTTCATCTGAAATGCTGTTTTGTGCCCTGAGCTGAGACTTTTTTTTTTAAAGCATCAGCATCCTATGAGCGGGGTGATTCATAGAATCATAGAACTGGAAGAGACCTCAGGAGGTCATCAAGTCCAGCCCCCTGCCCAAAGTGGGACCAATCCCAACTAAATCAATCCAGCCAGGGCTTTGTCAAGCCAAGACTTAAACACCGCTAGGGATGGAGACTCCACTACCTCCCTAGGTAACCCATTCCAGTGCTTCACCGCTCTCCTAGCAAAATAGTTTTTCCTAATATCCAACCTGGACCTCTCCCACCACAACTTGAGCTCATTGCTCCTTGTTCTGCCATCCCTCACTACTGAGAACAGCCTTTCTCCATCCTCTTTGGAACCTCCCTTCAGGAAGTTGAAGGCAGCTATCAAATCCCCCATCACTCTTCTCTTCTGCAGACTAAATAAGCCCAAATCCCTCAGCCCCTCCTCATAGGTCTTGCACTCCAGCCCCCTAATCATTTTGGTTGCCCTCCGCTGCTATTCCCCCAGCTCCCTTTTCTGGCGGCGACAAAGCAGGAACCAGGCGCGTTGCACCTGTGGCAGTGTCAGCAGCAGCCCGGGAAAGGCAGCCACCCGCCCCCCCGCGGCTCCCTGCTGCCCCAGTGAGGGCCGCCCCCTGTCACGGGTGAGCGGTGTGGGCAGCCGCTAGCGGGGAGCCGGGCAGGTGCACGCGGCGGCGGCGGCGGCGGCGGTTGGGACGGTTCCCCCCCCCCCCAACGGTGCGATGGGGCGGTTGGCAGCCGCGAGGGCGCTCACCTCCGCTCCGGCTCCAGGCGGTGAAGCAGACCCAAGAGCAGGCGGCGCTGAGGCACAGAAATGTCAGGGCGCTGCCAGGCTTGAGCCTCATTTCCCCGCATGCCCCGGCGTCAGCCTCTCCTCAGGCGGCGCGCCCCGGCAGCCGCGCTGGCCCCGCAGCTCCCACTGACAACCGGGCACCAGCGGCGCCGCCTCTGCCTCCGGCAGCCGCCCGCAGCCCCGCCCGCCGGTCCCGCGGCCGCGCTCCTGGAACTCGCCCCGTCTGCGGCGCCCGCCTGCCACAACACGCTCCTGCTGGCGGCCGCTTTTCCCAGGAGCCCCCCAGCGCCCTGCTCTGCTCCCAAGGGCGGCCCCTGCAGCTAGAGCTAGCAAGGTAGCACCACCTCCCGCCCTACCCCATGGCCAGGCACACACTGGCTCCCCCGGGGCAGCCCTCCCTCGGAGGCAGGGTTACAGAAATTGTGCCGGTGCCCAGAGCTAGCACACTCCCCCACACCTGCCTAAGGCTCTTGGGGGAGGGTGTGTTTGTGTGGGATGCAGGCTCAGGGAGGGTGCTTGGGTGCAGCTGTGGCCTGGGGCAGGGGGTTGGAATGCAGGGGGGAGTGAGAGGTCAGGCTCTGACAGGGAGTGTGGGTGTGGGAGGGGTTCTGGGGTGCAGGTTCTGGGCTGGGGCAGGGGATTGCAATGCAGGAGGGGATGCTGGTTCTGGGAGGGAGTTTGGGTGAATGAGGGGTCTGGTTCTGGGAGGGAATGTGGAAGTGGGAGGCAGTCTGGGGTGCAGGCTCTGGATGGAGACTGAGTCTGCTCTGGTCTGGTCTGAGGTAGGGGTAGAGGTGCAGGAGGGGATGAGGAATACAGGCTCTGGGAGAGAGTTTGGGGGCTGGAGGTGGTACAGGGGAGATGGTGGAACTGCAGCACACAGCACCTTCCTGGGGCACCCTCTCCTAGTGGCTCTGCTATCTACCAGCTCTATGTTCTTTGTGAACAAGGACATCAAGGGCACCATTTGAGATCTGCTTAAAGAGCATGCCCTAGAAGCTCCAGAGGCAGTTCTTAACTGCAACAGTTTGTGCGACTTCTAGATTTGCTTTTGGCGCAAGGAGTTTGCCTTTGGCTCAAGGACAGGTGGAATTCTGGGTGAGAAGAGATTAACATGACTGGGGCTTTTTAGCTTGGAAAAGAAATGACTAAAGGGTTGGGGGATATATTAGAAGTCTAGAAAATCATGAACAGTGTGGAAAAGTGGAATAAGAAAGTGTTATTTATTCCTTCACTAACATAACACAAGAAGCTTATCCAAGGAAATGTATAGGCAGCAGATTTAAAGCAAGAAAAACAAATTATTTCTTCATCGTCAACCTGTGGAACTCTTTGCCAAGAGATGGTGGAAAGGCCCCAGCTATAACAGGGTTCCAACAAGAACAAGTAAGTTCAAGGAGGCTACATCCATCAATGGCTACTAGTAAGAATGGGCAGGGATGGTGTCCCTAGCTTCTGTTTGCCAGAAGCTGGGAACGGGCAATAGGGGATGGATCATTTGATGCAGCGTTTCCCAAACTATGGGCCACAGCCTGGTACCGGGCCGCAGGAAAAAAATACCGGGCCTCAGTGTCGCTGCCGGGGTGTTCCGGGCTCCCGGAGTGCCCGTGTGGTGCTGGGTCCCCCAAGCCCTCGGCCATGCTGGGCGGAGTCTGCAGCCGGATGTTCTGGCTCCTGGCAGAGGCGTAACTAGGGGAGGTCGGGAGGAGGAGGAGGAGGAGGGTGAGTTTAAAAAAATGAACTCAATCTCAGATGGCGACTGGCCAGGAGGGGGCCGGGCTGGGCCAGGCCAGGAGGAAAAGTGTGTGTGTGTGTGTGTGTGTGTGTGTGCGGGTGGGTGGGTGGGGTGGCCACCGGGAAGCAGGGCTGGGGGAGGGGAGGTTGGGGCTAGTGGGGCTAGAGAGAGAGGTCGGGATGAGAAGGAGGAGGGAAGTACCAGCTACCGGAAGCAGCACTGGATGGGGGCAGCGGGGCTGGCTGGGGAGATGCTGGGGGGGGGGGAAACCAGCCGGCAGGAGCAGGGCTGGTCTGGGGGTAGGGGGCTGGCCAGGGTAGATCAGGAGGAGGAGTCGGGGAGAAGCGGCCCCTGGAAGCAAGGCTTGACTGGGGCATCGGGGCTGGCCAGGAGAGATCGGGGGGCCGGCGGAAGCAGGGCTGCTGGAGGGTGCGAGGTTGGGGGTAGGGAGCTGGCCAGGGAAGATGGATGGGGGGGGGGGGCACAAGCGGCCACCGGAAGCAGGGCTGGATGTGGGCAGCGGGGCTGGCCAAGGGAGATTGGGAGGAGAAGCGGGGGAGAACCAGCTGGCCGGGAGGGGGTTGGGGGAAATGGGGCTGGCCGGAGGCGCAGCGGGGCAGTGGGGGCAGGACTGACCCGGGCATATGCAGATCTCGGAGCACTGCCCATCCCGGCAAAGCATAAGTGAGTCCGGCCCTGGGGATTCCATTGTGCCCCGCCCCCCCCACTCCCTCGAATAGTTGGAACTGTCTGGCTGGCAGACACACTCATGCAGCCTGAGCACATCTACCAGCCAGGCAGTTCGCAACTACAAGCTGATACACCTAATAATAATAATAAAACTTACCTAATGAGAAGATACCAGACATGTTATATGTCTGGTATTTTCTCAGTTTGTTTTTTATGCATTTATATTTTTGGGTGGCAAAAAACAGTACTTTAAAAAAAAATAGGGTTCCAACTAAAGTAAAAAGTTTGGGAAACCCTGGTCTAGCCAGCTTTCTATCCGTCTTACAGTCCATTTATCCAATCCATATTCCTTTAACTTGCTGGCAAGAATATTGTAGGTGACCATATCAAAAGCTTTGCTAAAGCTGGGGGCTTTGGGAGGACCAGAAACAATGTATTTGAATATTCATCATTTGCTTAATGAATATGCAAATCAATGTTACAGGTCCTCCAAAAGCTCATGAATGGATTTATTGGTCCCCATGTCAAAAAGTTTGGGAACCCCTGATTTGATAATGCCTCTTCTGTTCATTCCTTCTGAAGCACCTGGGATTGGCCACTATTGCAAGACAGGATACTGGCTTACATGGATAATTGGTCTGACTCAATATGGCCATTCTTTCTTATATAGAGCCCAAATGTATCTGCACCCTGCTGAAGCCCACTAGGCCCCACTCCCTTTCCAGAGCTGAGATATACCCCAGGAGTCCTGACAGTTTCACTCTCTTTTGACAGAGTTAGTAACAAAATAAACATATATATTAAAATGTTAAGGCTAACCATGTCCCTTCCGTGACTTGCCACAAGATAAAGTCCTGTAGCACCTTAGAGACGAACAAGGGGGCTTTTCTCTCCACTCTTCTGAGTAAGTGGGTTTTGCCCACAAGCTCATGATACTATATATCTTTGTTAGAATCTAAAGTGCTATAGGACTACCCATTGTTTTTAAAGTTACAGACTAACACGGCTAACCTCTGAGACTTTTGCTACAAGATGTCAGAATATGTTAGCTATAAGAGCTGATTGGATCTAATATTTATTTAATTTTCTTTCTTTGATATAGTGTCAGCTAATTATTTGCCAAAAAACTAGAGTTTTCCAGTGCCTTAGTAGCCCCTGGAAAGAGGTGATGTGGGGAGAGGCCGGCTAGGGTGGGCCCCCTCCCTCCCAGTTTGCTGCTTGGTATGTGATCCCCTTCCCTCACCAAAGCCTCTGCTTGAACCAAAGCCAATCAAAAGGAAGACCTACAAAAAGCAATGAAAAGGCAAGGGAAGACCCATCTAAATCACTGGAGATGAGAGTGACAGGGTTAAGGAAACACCTCTTGCCTCATCTGCACTGAAGATGGGACAGGGAGGCACCTCTATTACCATACAGCAGTGTTTCCCAAATGGTGCTCCGTGGAACCCTGGGGTTCCGTGAAGTGGAACTCAGGGTTCCACGAAAAAATTCTACTCCTCCGCCCCCTGCAGAACCCATAGGCAGCTCCCACTGGGGCTTTGCCAGTGAGGACGGGCTTCTGGGGGTGTGCGGCTTTGGCCGCTCCACCACTCACTGCAGCTGCCCCACCCCTGCGCACGGCGCAGCCCCCTCCCCACTCCACAGGACTTCCCAGTTCCGGTGCCTTGCAGCCTCCTCCTCCTCCTCATATGCAGGTGGCAGCTTTTACAGTGGCCGCTGCTGCTGGGAGGGAGACGGGTGGCCGGAGCAGACGAGCCGCTCCGGCATTTTTAAACTGCTGCCTGCTTGGAACCCGGCTCCGGCTCTGCCACTTCCCCCCCACCTGCGGTGCACTCAGGCTCTGCTGCTCACCCCCAACTGGGGCGCGCTCGGGCTCTGCTCCCCCCCTCCCCCTCCCCGGGGCACGCTCGGGATTGCTGCCTCCCATGTGCTGCTGCTCTCTCTCCCCTGCACCCCTTCCCAGCCTGCTGGGGAAGTGGCAGAGTTTGATCTGGCAGGGAAGGTCGGGGTTTCTACACCCTTCCCCCTCCTCCACCCTGCCAGCGGGAAGCCTGGCCTAGTGCTGCAGCTGTATTGGGTTCCCCGCTGCATGGGCGGGGGGGGAGGGGGAACTGAGCTGAGCTCCCTCCCCCCCGCCCGAGGAACAAGAGCATGCTGCCTGGAGGCTTTCCCTGCTGCAGCAGGGTGCCAAGCCAGGTAAGCATCCCCCCTCATGCCCAGACCTTGCACCCATATCCCCCTCACTCCCCTCCCCCTGCCAAGAGCCCGCATTCCCAGCTTGCTCTGACACCCTGCCCCAAGTCCCCTCTGGTACCCTCCCTCCTGGCCAGGCATCCTGCCCCAAGTCCCCTCTTGTACCCTCTCTCCTGGCCAGCACATTGCAGATCATCTTTGTGATTTATACACAAACATCATGAAGTATTTTCCAACCATAAATGACAACAATAACTGGATTTGAAATCCATTAAGTATAACAGGAAAGCCAGTCAGTTTTTCTATGCAAGATTATGAAAACCTAATCGAAATCACTTCAGATGGCCAATTAATACAAAAATTTAAAGAAGTTTCTCTGATTACGTTTTGGGGCGGCTTATTTCAAGAATATTCAGCTTTATCAAGACGTGCAATTCATTAGTTTTTACCCTTCACCAGCACATACTTGTGTGAAACTGGGTTCTCGAATTATGTAGCAACAAAAACAAAATACAGAAATCGACTAAATGCAGCACCAGATATGCAAATCCAACTTTTTAGTATTAAATCAAATATAAAAAGAATTTGCCAAGAAAAGAAGAAAAAACACTCTTTACATTGAAAACTCCCAATTTAGTTTTTGAGCTTTATTTTTTTGTACACATTAAATGTGATTTTTGTTTTTAAATTTATGCAGTTAAACTAAATGTTGATCTCATGACCTTATTTAGCATTTATTCATTATTATTATCCTTACTTATTTGTGGTCTATTTTTTCAGCTTCATATACCAAACTGTCTTCCTGGGGGCGATCGTGGTGCTCAGGCCTGGTGTCTTTTTTTTTTTTTTTGCTCAACAAATTTTCCCCTGTGTACCCTAGGCCCGGCTGTAGGGGTTCCTCTAAATTCTTCTGAGTTTAAAAGGGTTCCGTGGCCAAATAAAATTGGGAAACACTGGCATAGAGAATAGAGAACAGCTATTCTGAAGCAGTAACTGCACTGAACTCTGAGACACCGAAAGCAGGAAACCATTGCCTGATAGGAAATCTGTGCTCTACATGCTAATGAACCAATGCCTACATACACTCAGCTCAGTAATTACCAGATCAATTTTAATAATAAATCCTTTATCAGTATTCAAAATACTGAAACTGTTTAATTGCATTATGAATGCCCTCAAAGGAACACTGTCCATAGCCAGGAATGATCAGTTCCCATTGTCTAACCTGAACAAAACAACTTCAAGGGATGCTCCCTTGAACAATTAATCCATAAACAAATCCTGTGTTCTCCCTTGAACCATTTTTGTTTCCCTACAAAAACTCCTACCCATGCTCAAGTAAAGTGTTTTGATGCCTAGATCTAAATTCTGCATCATCAGTTCCATTGGGACTTCATCTCCTGACAGATTGTGCTGGGGGCTCAGCTCTGCTCTGCCTGTCTCCAACACTCCATCACCAGCTGGGAACCCCAGTCAATCAGTTCAAGTTACGTGGAGTGGTGAGAGTCTCTCTCTCTTGGTATATAGCCTCTTCAGGTACGGCTAAACTACGTTCTATTTTCGAAAGAGGATATGCAAATTCCACGGGATATACACGGGATATCTTCTTCTGATCTTACTTTCAAAAGTGGATCTTTCCAAAGTGAATGTAGTCTGGATGCATTTTTTTTTCAGGGAAAAAAAACCCTTTTTCAAAAAAACCGTGTAAACCTCATTTTTTAAGGAAGAGCAGTTTTTTTCGAAAAAGGTTTTTTTTCTGAAAAAACCACATCCAGACTACCTTCACTTTCGAAAGATCTGCTTTTGAAAGTGAGATCAGAAGAAAATATGCAATTCCCATGGAATTTGCATAACCTCTTTCGAAAATAGAGCATAGTCTAGATATAGCCTTCCTCTGGGCATTTGACAGAATAATTATTTCGAATAGCAGGCATATTGCCCAAGCAAAGGTTGGGAAAAACACTATCAAATCAGTGCTGGCTAACTAAATTACAAACTACAATCTGATATTACATCACAGTTTATTTTCCAATTTCATGTTCATAGCAAGGAACATACAAAGAAGCCCAGAATAACACCAGCCTCTCACTCTTCATGCCACATTCTCAGTGAACATGATACATTACTTTTCAGAGAAGTTTTGCAGATATAAACATGCACTATTGGAATAAAAACTCTAAACTGCAGGACTGGTTTGTACTCGTGGATTATGTTCATCTTTATTCTCAAGTATTCTTTGTTACCTAATTTGGAATTATCAAAGGCACCTAAAGACATGTCTACACTGAAGAGTTATTTTGAAATAACTCCCCTTATTTGGAAATAACAGGGCAAGCGGTTCACACTACCAAGCCTGATATTTTGAAATAACGGACTTGTTATTTCAAATTTAATAATAAGTCCTGCTTGTGAAGAGGAATAAACTTATTTCAAAATAGTTATTTCAGGAGTTATTATTTTGAAATAACCTGGTAGCGTAGACATAGCCTAAGAGAGTTAGGCAGCTAACTTCCACTCAACATCAATGGAAATTTGATTATCCCAACCTTATTTTCCATGCAGTCAGTGTCCTTACAACTAGTTTCTATCTAAGATAATGATGAACCGATATAGGTGACAAATTTAGCACCACCCATCCTAAAAGTCACAACAGGGCTGCATTTAATCAAGTGTACACATCTGGTGCAAATAAATGCTTTACACAAGTCATATAATCTTATAGTTTTTAGGAGGTCAGAAATTAATATGGCCCAGTGAGTTACTAGAAAGGCTTGAATTAGAACTCAGTTTTTCCTGCCTCTTGACTTATTCTCAGTCACTAAACTAAGTTCCTGATGCTGGTTGCTGGGTATGTTTTACTTTTAACAATAAAAACACCAGTACTTTAAAACCTGTATTAGAAGCATTTTATATTATTAATCAATTTGCTTGTCTCTATTATGAAACCATAAAAGTGAACCTATTTAGGATGTGGCTGGGCAGATTAAGATGATCATTTTGAAGTGGAGGATGCTATAATTTAAAACACATTACATTTTACTAGTAAACTACTAGTAAAATGTATTATTATTTGTCCCCAGAAACTAATAAAAACTGAGACAATATACAGGGGAAAGTCTGTTGTCGGTTGTCAAAAATGCATTAGGAGGTTAGTTATTAAGATTTACTCTGAAGCAAAATAGTTACTCAGAGCAAGTTAAATTATGACTATCACTTAATAATGAATGTAGGGATTGGAGAAATATGTTGAACTGTGCAGAGTTAGCGTGTGGAGTCTTGGCACATGTCAACTCCATTGCATCAATTATTCCTCAAAATATAAAGCTACCAAAAGCAGTTAAGCTTTCACTGCTTGACATGAACTGAGGATTTACTTGCAAACATACTCTCTATTTGCTCCATTCCTTTCAAGCCTTTCTTCTTACCTTTCTCTCAATAGTGTCTTTACACTTCTTTTTTGTTTATATGAGAAAACTGAACTACTATAGCTTGATTTGGTTTTTTAATTAATAGTTAAGCTAGAACAAAACTTGTGTGGATGTAGATGAACTTAATTTCTTGGAGAATAATCAACATGGTTTTTGTAACTGGAAATCATGTCTCACCAATCAGCTAGAATTCGCTGGGGAGGGGGGTATCAACAAGCATTAGGACAAGTGAATATAGTGTACTCAGATTTTCAGAAAGCCTTGGACAAGGTCCCTTACTAAAGGGACTTGGACAAGGTCCCTTAAACAAAGTAAGCTGCCATGGTATAAGAGCATGGATAGGTAACTGGTTAAATGGTAGGAAACAAAGGGTAGGAATAAATGGTCAATTTTAAGAATGGAGAGAGGTGAATGGTGGTGTTCCCTAGTAGGCTATGTCTACACTCTGTTTTACAGGCATAAGGATCTTGCGAAAAAAGGGGGTTTTGCACAAAACAGACACGTTCAGACAGCTTGTTTTTGCGCAAAAACCTCTTGCACAAAATGGATCGGAAGAAATTATGCAAATGAAGTGTGAGAAAATGCTAATGAGCACTTCACTTGCATTCCCTCTTCCGCAAAAAGTTCGTAGTGTAGACATAGCCTAGAGGTTTGTGTTAGGACCAGTCCTATTCAACAAATTCATGAATGATCTTGAAAAGGGGGTAAACAGTGAGGTGGCAAATTTTGCAGATAATACAAAACTACTCAAGATCATTAAGTCCCAAGTAGCCTGTGAAGCGCTACAAGAGGATCTCACAAAACTGGGTGACTGGGCAACAAAATGGCAGATGAAATTCAATGTTGATAAATGCAAAGTAAGGTACACTGCAAAACATAATCCCCACTACATATAAAGTGATGGGATCTAAATTAGCTGTTTACCATTTAAGAAAGAGAGCTTGGAATCATTGTGGACAGTTCTCTGAAAACATACATTCAGTGTGCAGCGGCTGTCATAAAAATGAACAGAATATTGGGAATCATTAAGAAAGGAATAGATAATAAGACAGAAAATATCATATTGCCTCCATATAAATCCATGGTATCTTGAATACTGTTTGCAGTTATGGTTGCCCCATTTCAAAAAAGAATATTGGAATTAGAAAAGGTTCAGAAAAGGGCAGCAAAAATGAGTAGGAGTATGGCACAGTGCCATATGAGGAGAATTAAGACTAGGACTTTTCAGCTTGAAAAGAGATAACAAAAGGGGCAATATGACATATCTATAAAATCATGACTGGTGTGGAGAAAGTAAATATCACAAGAACAAGGGGTCATCAAATGAAATTAATAGGCAGCAGGCTTAAAGGAGGCTTTTCCACATGTTGTACAGTCAACTTGTGGAACTCCTTGCCAGAGAATGTTTTGAAGACCAAGTTTGAAGACCAAATGCAGACAAACAAAATTCCAAATGAAGCACGGACTTGAATTTCCCACGCTTCATTTGCATAATCGCGGTTGGCCGCTTTTCTGAAATACCGTATTTCGAGAAAAAAAGGGGTTATTTCGAAAAGAAACCCTTCCTTCGAAATAACTCTTACTCCTTAAAAAATTAGGTTTAAGGGTTATATCGAAGGAAGGGTTTCTTTTTGAAATAACCCCGTGTGGACAGTGTTTTTTTTCTCGAAATACGGTATTTCGGAAAAATGGCCGGCTGCATTTATGCAAATGAAGCACAGGAAATTCAATCCACACTTCATTTGCAGTTTCGTTTGTCTGCATTTGCATTCCTCTCTTGAAGGAGGAATGCAATGCAGACATACCCTAGCAGGGTTCAAAAAAGAACTAGTAAGTTCATGGAGGATAGGTCCATCAATGACTATTAGCCAAGTTGTGCAGGGATAGTGTTTCTAGTTTCTATCTGCCAGAAGCTGGGAGTAAGTGACAGGAGGTGGATCACATGATGACTGCCTGTTCTGTTTATTCCTTCTGGGGCACCTGGTATTGGACACTGTTGAAAGACAGGATACTGGGCTAGATAGACCTTTGACCATTCTTATTTTTATGAGTGTCTTATTTTGTTTTAATTAAACTTGCTCTTAATCAGCTTAAGATAAACCAAAATAAATCACTCATACCAAAATAAGAGTATCCAGGCAGCCTTTTGCACTGATTTAACTGTATCATTTTACATTTACACTCTTTAGTTTACTGGTGTGGTGCAATGTCTCATGCAAACAACCACTCAAAACCATCTTCTCCTGTACATTAACTCTTTTCTTCAAATCCATTTTTAAAAGCACATTTATGCTATAAAGTATTTCACCCAGGGTGAGTCGCACACTGAGTTTAAGGTACTATATTTGTCTGAACTGTTTTTTCTGCCAACAGCAGTGTTTCTCAAAGTGTTCCGCGGATCCACTCAGAGACCTGCTAATTGGATGCTGTATTGTGTTTATTTACTGGCTCCACAGCCATGGAGCCTCGTGGCTCCTATTGGCTTCAATTTGCCGTTTGCAGCCAAGGACAGCCGTGGGAAGTGGCGGCCCAACCCACGCTGCTTCCTGTATCTCCCATTGGCTGCAAACGGCGAACCGCAGCCAATGGGATCCACAAGGCTCTGTGGCTGTGGAGCCGGTAAATAAACATACCGGAGTGCCCCATTAGCAGGTCTCTGAGTGGATCCGTGGACCACTTTGAGAAACATAGGCCTACAGTATGTTGAATGCTCCTTGGGGCTGTGCTAAGCATGTTATCAGAGTTCAATAAATAACAGATATTAATAATGTATCCAGCCACGTAGACTCCAGTTCCTCATGTTTCCAGTTATTATTCCTGATGCAGTGGACAACAGGACCATATCTTATATTTTAGGCCCATAGTCAGGAATTTCTGTGAGGGAGTGCTTTTTTTGTAAATGTGGACTGCAAGGGTGTGAATGTACCCCCATTGTCCTCCAAGTAAGTGGGGAAATCAGCCACAGCCTTCCCCCGGCCAGCCAGAGCATGGGGAAGGGAGGCTCGGGCAGCACGCCACTTCTACCTTCTCCTGGCCAGCCGAAGCATGCTTACTTGTGGGCATATGGGCATGTATTTGATATCCCTCAAAATTTATTTTACACGAAAAAGTATACTACATTTCCTGAAATCTCTTTGGGAAGGAATTTGTTAGGACAAATATTTTTCAAGGAGTAGCCATGAAGTCTAAGATACTTCTATTTTTAAAAGTATTAATAAACAAATACAATAAATATTTTGAAAACAATAAATACTTTCAAAATAGTAAAGCATTTATAGCCTTTCCCTTCTTATTTTATCTTACCCATCTACTGCTTTTCATGATGTATATGTATGTTGCACCATTACCAACTTCAGACATATTTTAAAATATGATTTAAAGTGAGTTATCAATACTCCAATAGTAATCAGCCATTCCAGGGCTGAGATGGTGAATTTCTTGGGTGACTGAAGACATATTTTGGGTGAGAGTGTTTATTAGTTATTATTGTACTAGCCAATTCCCATTCATAGCTGCATATTGGATTGCTAAATGGTAGGGAAAACCAGACCTCCATAATATTTATTGTATTTCTTTATTTTGATCTTAACACATTTATATTTTACAAAAATCATCCAAAGTCTCATCTCGTCTCCTCCTTGCACCTTTTCTCACCTAATATTCATGCAGCAACTAATACAATTTAAAATCATTGGACAAAAATCCCAGTGTAAATTGCTTCAGCTCTCCACAATGCCTCCTCAAACAAAGTAGCTTGAGAGCATGCCTTAAGCTCTAAAGACTTGGGCCATTTTGGAATGGAGGTGGGGGAGAGAGTTCAGAGCACTCCAAAGGAAAGGATCCCTCCCAACCCCGGAAAAATCCTCTACTAGCACCCATCTCTTCTGTACCAATGAGGGATCCAACTTAGAAATCACTGAAGATTTCAGCTGTGAACACGGAGAAACTTCAGTATGTCACTTTGTAATGTATGAAATTTTATTAGGAGTAGCACTGGCAAAACTTAGAACAGACAATAAATGGAAGAAGCTTCTATCTTAACAGTTTAATTTCTGAAAAACATAATTAACTAGGGTTAGATCCTGCAAACTCTATGGAGTAAGGACTATGTGAATAGTCCTTATTCACTGAAGTAGTCCTATTAGTTAGTTCCTGGAATAAGGAATACTAGTGTCTCGAATGTATAGGATCTAGCCCTTATACTGTCTGAATTTATCTTTTCTTGTCAATGACTAAAATATTTGTCTCACATTTTCAACGGGAGTTTCACACATTTAGGTGTAAGCAGTCTTACAGATAACAAAGGTCAAGATGAACATATGACAAAATAAAGGATCATCAGAATGACTAAGCTCTGTATGTAGCAGGTGTCTTTCAGATACCTTTACTCTGAATGACTGCCACTAACACCAGGCAATAGTCATTGGAAGGGGAGAAAAAAAATCTGATTTACTGCAGATTAGATTTATATTGGGGGTTAGAGGTTTTTTCCCTGAAGGTGAAGAAACTTCTTAATGTGCATTAGTTGCTAAGGGCCATAAAGAGGTCATGGAAGGTGTCATTTCCCTTTGCATTGAAATTAATGTAAGAGGTCAGGTTGGTAGATTGATCAGTGTAAATGAAGAAAGGAAGTTAAAATTTTCAGAGGGCTGAGACTGACACCACTATATTGATTCCATTTGAGTAATTAGTATTTTATACAAATAGCATCCCTCTGAAAGTAAGTGATGAATCTTATTGAATCACATATTTGTTGCATTTCTGTAATGGATATACTAGAACTCCACCAAAAGGAAATTTCATAATAAATGTTGTATTACAAGCAAATGTAAACCTGTTAGTGAGATCATCAGCATTTAGAAATTACATAGATTTACAGATTACAGGGCCAGATGAGATGATTATCTAATGTAGGTCATAGGACTTTCCTGAATTAAATATTGTGTGGATTAGTGCAAATATTTTAGGAAAAATATACAATCTTGATTTTAAAATGGCCTTTGATGAGAAATCCACCACAATCATTGGTAAATTGTTCTAATAATTAGTTATCCTCCCTTAAAATTTTGCATTTTATTTCCAATTCTGTCTCACTTCAGCTTCCACTCACAGGAACGTTAGTCCTTTGTCTGCTAGAATGAAGACCTGATTATAAAATTATTATCCATGTAACTACTTATAAACAGTAATAAATCACAACTTTACCTTCTTTTTGTTAAACTAAACCAATCGAACTCCCTGAATCTACCACGATATAGTATGTTGTCTTTTAATGATTCATACAACTCTTCTCTGAACCCCTTCCAATGTATCCACACCAGCCCAGATCTGCAAAGATATTTAGGCAACAAGACACTGAGAAATTCATTAAAACAACACTGCAATCCACAAAGCCTGAATTAGGCACTTCAGCTCCCATAGAATGATTAGAGATTCTGGACATCCAACACTCCAGTCATCTGAAGAAGTGGGCTGTGCCCAAGAAATCTCATGATACCAACATGTTTTGTTAGTCCTTAAAGTGCTTTGAGTCTATTTGTTGTTTTTAAAGTTTTTCTTGTTACAGACTAACTCTGTTACCCCTCTGAAGGTTTAGAGATTGATAAGCACTTTAGGTGTTGATCTGCAAAGCCAGCATGATAGGTGGTGAGCTGCCTGAGCTGGCCAGTGGGAGTGACTAAACTAAACTCCAACCCATCTCAGAGATTAAAAACCAGAGTCCAAGCAGCAGGGAAGCAGATTTCCACAGACTGTGCATTTTATGCAGAAATGCTTCCTTTTGAACATTAATACAAAAGGTTGAGGGAGCTCTATATTAAACTATTCTATAGCTTAGTGGTTAGGGCACTCACATGACAGGTAGCCAATTTTTGTTCAAATCTTTGCCCCTCTCTACCCAGAGGAGAGGGCACTGGAACCTACCTAGAGGAATATCCTGTCCACTAGGCTAAATGGTATAAGGCTAAATGGTCCTCCTCACCCCATCTGCCACTATTCTGTGTGACATTGCCTAGGAAACCCAATCTAGCAGACAGTCTCTGAACATACCTACTGGATTAGTTCCCCAGATGTGCCTTATGCGGCCAACACCTGTCTTTCCCTGTTAGCAAATCAGTCTGAGACTACATGGGAGGTTAGAGGCTGGATGCCTATCATTAGGCTGCAGTGCATAGGCCCAGCAGCAAAATATTTAGGTTCTGAGTTTAAGCACCTACAGAGTTAGGCAGCAACCACACCGTTTTGTTGATTACAGGAGAGTGTGAAAAAGCGTTTTTGGTCAGAATAGCTTTTTGAATCATACCCCTCCTCCTGGAATTGTAGAAACCAGATCTAGACACTATATTTCAGCTGAGTCACATTACTACCAGATACACAGGAAATATAGCCATCTTACCTGATACCATTTATACATCCAATAACTGCACAGAAATTAATACCCATGTAATAGTGTGGCACCCACCTCTCATGAGCACCTCCTTCTTGTCAGATGTGTCTGCAGTTCTTCAGTTTATGATAATCCCTATTGGTGGTTTCTCAGGTCATCTTTCTATGACTCAGAAATCTGGCCAACTCACACTGTATATGAAACAGAACAATTCCCTTCCAGGAAATATAGTCATTAACTTGTCCCAGCCCTGATATGGGACCATACCCCTCAGGCTTCCTCTCTGGAGATACCAGGGACACCACTGGGTGGGGGATAAAGAGGGCATTTGCCCCGAGGTCCAGTGATTCAAAAGGGCCCGGGGCTCTGGGCCACTACTGCAGCAGTAGCTGGAGTCCCAGGCCCTTTAAATCGCTGTCAGAGTCCCAGGCGGCACTGAGGGCTGAGTGGGAGAGGCTAGCACCCTACCGCACCCCTTCTGTCCAGGGTCCTGCCCCTTCTGGGGGGCCCAGAGCCAAGCTCTCACACCCTGCCCAGGGCCTAGCAAAGTCTGTTGCCAGCCTTGGGAGCCATGATCTTCCTGCAGGCCTCCCTGGGCTCATTCCTTAATCAGTCCCAACAGCCAGCCAAGAGCTCTTTCTTTGTTCCTTGATCCCTGCCCACACTGACCTGTGTGTGGTCTGGCTGCTTTTTCAGCCAGTCAGAACACAGGCTTCTCTCATCCAGTTCCAGACAGCAACTGCATGACTTGGGGCCCTGCAGTTTCTTTTATGAGAGTCTGCTGGTCCTGAATGATTGCTTCCTGCAATTATTCTAGGCCACTTGGAGGACTTACCATTTGCTTCTCTCTGGGACAGGGTGTGATAGGACCCTGAAGCTTCCAGGCCTAGTCTACTCTATTACACCCTGAATTAGAGTAATTCAAGCATGAAGGATGAATGAGGGAGTAAAAAGACATTAATTGCACGATAATATGTATGTCTAGTATTGATTAAAGGGAGACAAAAAAGGACTCAGTGCTTTACAATTAGAGCTATTAAAAATGTTTGATGAAAACTTTTTATATTAAAAAGAAAACAAACCCAGCCTTTTTCACAAACAAGTTTTCCATGGACCATTTAAAGTAAAAATTGCCACTGTTTGCAAAAAATTGTGCGTCTAACATGTTTTCAGTTTTTTATGGAACGCTATCAAGATATTTTTGAGAAGGTTCCTGTGAGTGGAAATTTTATATTTCTCCAATGCTAGGAGCTCTACCTGCTGGTCAGGTAACATGCCAGTTTTCCTGAATAGCCTTTCCTTGACCAGAGAAATTTGTATTCCAACATCCCTTGAGGCTTCCCATTCCTTGCCACAAACACTGGAAACCTTGATAAACTCCAGGTCTATCTCCTTAGGGTCAGGCTTCACACATATTCTTCTATGTTAATGACAGTTTCATTAACCTAAGTTGGATGGGGTATGAGTTTAGTTTATCTTAGCACAATTATTTCTCCTGTGCTCAATGGAGTTACATTGGTGGTACCTCCTTGGACCATTCTCCAGTACAGACTGTGTATGATGAGGGTTTCCAGCAGCAGAATGATTCTAGGGAGCTAACCACCTGAGTTCCCAACCACTCTCCTTCCAAGTTGTAAAATGGAGTCTTTTCCTTCATACCAGGCTTCTGCCTCCCTCTTCAGTGTCTTGTGCTCATTAGACATTTGGGCTTGTACAAAGGAATGAGGTAGGATCGCTACTTCCTGTAGAGAACCTAAAGATTTATCCTAATGATCTCTTAGAACATATGCTTATAAAAATACTGAGAAAAGAGAACCAAGTATCCTAGCTCTCAGTGACATTTCCCTTTTTCTTGTTACGTCACACATTTTTCTAGATATACTCACTATGACTCGTGACAGCACTTTTCCTGAGATTTGTAAATTTCGGACTGTACAACTTAGAGGTAATGTGAAACCTCTGCAAGGCAGCTTTTTAAAACTCGAATATTTCAACGCCTTTTCGACAAACTGTTATACGAGTGCTTAAAATGTAAAGCTCGCTTAAAATATCAAAATGTGTAAATCCTGCATAATTATGCCACTGCCACACTTAGGGGTAAAATTCAGACCAGTGACATGTTGTATCACCACTTGTATTAAAATACTTCTGCTACTTGTGGCTTCTCGCCTGGGACACCCACAAAGACAGCATGTACTCTGTATTCTCTAAACTGTACTACTCTGACTCAACCACTCTGTATCCAGCAGCCTTCCAGAAGTTAACCCAGACATACTCTTGTCTTCATCAGACTTGGTGAATATTACAAGTGACCAACTCAACTCCAGTCCTGAGCTTTCTCAAACCCATGTGCTCCAATGTCCATGGCTCTCCTGCAACATTCAGAGCCAGAAAATGTTCATTTTCTCCTTTAAGGAAACTGGAGTTAACATACATTTAAAGCAAACACAGAACTTGGCTGGGCTAGATCAGGGGTGGGGAATCTTTTTTGGGTGAGAGGGCACTTACCCTCAGAAAAATCAGTGAGGGGGGCCGCACAAAAATGAGAAGCAAAAAACCAAACAAACCCTCACTGACATGACTCCTGACTGAAAAGCAGAAAGACACTCCCCACATTCTTCTTGCACACCAGAGCCTACGGGGGCCCTGGCTAGTAGATTTTGTGTGCTCCAGCCCCTCAGTGGAGCAGTGGGGGGGGGGGGGGGAGCTGGAGCACCAGTGCAGGCTCCCCAATGCTGTGGGGGAGCCCTGAGCCTCAGGAGCCAGATCCAGACAAGCCGGGGGCTGCATCTGGCTCCCAGGTCTGAGGTACCCCACCCCTGGGTTAGATTAAAAATAAAACTAGCTTATTAACAAAAGACAAGATTTTTAAGTGAGTTCAAGTATAACAGATAAAGCTAGAAATCATTATAAGCAAATAAAGTTGTACACACACCTCTAAAAATCTAAAATTTAATCTACCAAGGTACAGGCTTTGTTCAAGATGGCTTTCCCTATTAACAGTCTTCTGGAAATATAGTGGCTGACACCGCCTCCCCTCCCATGATTAGGATTTCCTATAGCAGCAGAAGTGCATGTTCCTTTGTTTTCTAAGTTGAAAGGGATATGTTGGAATTTGGTACAGTGAATATCTTAAGCGGATTATTCTGGTTACCCCTTAAAGTAATGTTTATTCAAGCAACATGGAAGATGACAGGGACTCTGGTGTTGAAGGAAGCTCCCTGCTTTTTCTTCCTCCACTAGTATATAACAAAATGTAAATTGTTTTGTTCCTTGCTGTCGCCCCACTTCTCTCCCCAGTGGTCTGACTGCAGTGTTTACACGTAAACTGAGGTAAACCCACATTCCTTTAATTAGGTTAGAGCTGTTTAAAACTTTTACCTGTCTAGTTTTGAACAAGTAACATCAATTCATAACTTTACATATTGTTAGCCATGATATTAACCAAGTGATTAGCTTTCAAAAGGTACCTCACAAGGCATATTTTATAGATTATTACAACACTGTGTAAAGTAAAGTACCGGGCAAATTAGTCGAAACAATAGTAAAAAATAAAATTGTGAGGCACGTAGAAGAACATAATTTGTTGGACAAAAGTCAACATGGTTTCTGTAAAGGGAAATCATGTCTTACTAATCTATAAGAGTTCTTTGAAGGGGTTAACAAACATGCAGACAAGGGGGATCCAGTAGATATAGTATACTTAGATTTTTAGAAAGCCTTTGACAAGGTCCCTCACCAAAGGCTCTTGTGTAAATTACATTGACATGGGATAAGAGGGAAGGTCCTTTCATGGATCGAGAACTGGTTGAAAGACAGGAAACAAAGGGTAGGAATAAATGGTAAATTTTCAGAATGGAGAGGGGTAACTAGTGGTGTCCCCCAAGGGTCAGTCCTGGGACCAATCCTGTTCAACTTATTCATAAATGATCTGGAGAAAGGGGTAAGCAGTGAGGTGGTAAAGTTTGTGGATGATACCAAACTGTTTAGGATAGTCAAGACAGAAGCAGACTGTGAGGGACTCCAAAAAGATCTCGCCAAACTGAGTGATTGGGCAACAAAATGGCAAATGAAATTTAATGTGGATAAGTGTAAAGTAATGCACATCGGGAAAAATAACCCCAACTATATGTACAGTATGATGGGGGCTAATTTGGCTACGACAAATCAGGAAAGAGATCTTGGAGTTATCATGGATAGTTCTCTGATAACTTCCACACGCTGTGCAGCGGCGGTCAAAAAGACAAATAGGATGCTAGGAATTATTAAGAAAGGGATAGAAAATAAGACCCAGAATATCTTACTGCCCCTGTATAAAACTATGGTACGCCCACATCTTGAATACTGTGTACAGATGTGGTCTCCTCACCTCAAAAAAGATATTTTGGCCTTGGAAAGGGTTCAGAAAAGGGCAACTAAAATGATGAGGGGTTTGGAACGGGTCCCATATGAAGAGAGGTTAAAACGACTGGGACTTTTCAGTTTAGAAAAGAGGAGACTGAGGGGGGATATGATAGAGGTATATAAAATCATGAGTGGTGTGGAGAGGGCGAATAAAGAAAAGTTATTTATTAGTTCCCATAATAGAAGAACTAGAGGACACCAAATGAAGTTAATGGGTAGCAGGTTTAAAACTAATAAAAGAAAGTTCTTCACACACCGTGTAGTCAACCTGTGGAACTCCTTGCCAGAGGAGGCTGTAAAGGCTAGGACTATAACAGAGTTTAAAGAGAAGCTGGATAATTTCATGGAGGTTAGGTCCATAAAAGGCTATTAGCCAGGGGATAGAAATGGTGTCCCTGGCCTTTATTTGTCAGAGGCTGGAGAAGGATGGCAGGAGACAAATCGCTTGATCATTGTCTCGATCCACCCTCTCTGGGGCACCTGGTGCTGGCCACTGTCGGTAGACAGGCTACTGGGCTAGATGGACCTTTGGTCTGACCCAGTACGACCATTCTTATGTAAAGTATAAATACAAGGGTGGATAGAGTTACACCTCCAGAGTTCCACACTCTTGGAACATAGCTGCTGCAGCCTTTGATAAAGCTCTGGTCAGAAACAGGGGTGCTTGGGACTACAAACATGTTGTCCCACAGAAATCTGTGTTTGGGCTAGAGGACATAACGAGTCAGAGACCTGACACATTTCTTAATTCCTTCCAAGCACGTGTGCATCTTTCGGGACCCCCACCCTCTGCTTCCTAACTTCAAAAGGTGAAATTCTGGCCATACCAAAGATGAGGGAAAATAATCCCACTGATTTCAGCCCATGTAGGAGTCTGGGATTTCAGATGCTATATCAAATAGTTTTTTGTTTAAATCTATCTACGAGTGTGCATCAAATAAGAACTCTTCTTTTTAAATATATGTAATAGAGCTATCATGCTACAATACAACTAGGCAAGCAAACATTTTGAACAGCAGACTACATCATGGGAAAAATAAGCCCCAGAGCACTCTCTGATCTACTTCCATGCTGTAGCACTTCAAAGTAACAAGGGACATTGTGAAAGGAATACATTCAATTAAGAGGTTACACTGTAAAAAAGGTTAAGAGGGTCTAGCTGAAAGCTCAGCTGCTACCTCTTAACATGGCTCACTTATCCATTAACTTTCACCCCACTGTTTTAATATTTTTGAATGCATCATTTGACTGCACGTTCAACACAAACGTCACATTCTTTTAGAGTGGATTCCAACAGAGTGCATTGTGCCTTTAAGAAAATATGAAACTTTAATTAGAGAGAATGCCAAACTTACTGGGTCACTTCTGGTATTATTATCTGAAAAACAGGAACCACCAGACCTGCTTGGCAACTTTTGATGTTATGTGAACGGTATCAGAACGAATGATTTTTCCTGCATTTCAAGAGATTAGAATGTGGCCAAGCAAGTCAGTTGGCCCTCTCATTCAAATGTGGTGTGCAATTCAAAGGAAGCGAAATGTTCTTTGCTCTTCTCACAGGAACAGCACAACCTATGAAAGTATGCAGTGCTCAGGCTGAGCCCTATCACAGGTGGCAGTAAGTCCTATAGCTAGCCCAAGTGATTTTAGACCTTTTTCCTGTCACCTACAGCTGTTATGATGCAAATGGGATGATAGATTGCTCTTCACATATGTAACTTGAAACTTTTGTAGATAATTAGAAGTACATACCATGATCCTGAAATGGATCTGGTAATAGCAGTGTAGTTACAAATATAACAGAACTGGAGCCCTGAAAGAATACACCCACATACTCTTTCTCTCTTTCCATTTTCTTCACATACTCTTACTGTACATGCATCTTGTGGAAGGAACTGAGGTTACTCTTTGTCTTTGCCCATTTTGCACATGATGTGTCACAATGTTCTGTCCTTACAATTAGAAGCACCAATTCAAAGAAGGGGGCGAGACCTGATTGTCATACTGTTCCTGGAAGTAGCTATTGCAAATTCCTCCTTGAGCTGTAGGGGATGACTTGGCTTTCCCACTACCTCCAGATTTTAGAGCCTGGCTGGACAGAACGCCTCAAGGGAAGCTTACTCACCTTGTGCAGTAACTGGAGTTCTTCGAGATAGTTGTCCTGATGGGTGCTCCACCTTAGGTGCACCAGAGCTGCTGCGCCCATGGTCCGCAGATTCTTAGTAGCAATGCCCTTCTGGTTGGCTGTGCACATGGAACGCTGTCATGTCACAGTTGGAACTGCCATCCCGTATGCAGTCAACTGCCTCCTCAGTTCCTTCTCTGACCCGGACATAACTGGATCCAAAGCAGAGGGGAGGTGAGTGGGTGGTGGAGCACCCACGGGGACAACCATCTCAAAGAACTCCAGTTACTGCACAAGGTTAGTAACCTTCCCTTCTTCTTCAAGGAGTGTCCCCGTGGGTGCTCCACCTTAGGTGACTACAAAGCAGTGTCTGTGCTTGGTGGCGGGTGCTTCGGTCGTGCTAGCTCAGTAGCTGAGAGAACAGTTCACCCAAAGCATGTGTCTGTATCAGCAAACGCCTAAATTGCATAATGTTGTGTGAATATGAGTGCTGAGGCCCATGCTGTGGCCTTGCATATGTTCTTAGTTGGTATCCCATTAAGGAAGTTGTAGCTGCCATTGCTCTCATGGAGTGAGCCTTTATATTGGCAGGCGGTTTCTTGTGGAATATGTTGTAAGCTAGTCATATGCACCCCAGTATCCATTTTGGTAGTCTTTGTTTGGATATGGATAACCCTCTGATCTTTCCATAGATGACACAAAGAGTTGTGTTGTAGATAAAAGGCTATCGCTCTGCAGACATCTAGTGTGTGTAGTGCCCTTTCCCTGTCGTCTTTGTGTACTTTGGGGAAGGAGACAGGTAAGTGTATTGGGTCATTGTAATGAAATGAGGTAAGTACTTTAGGTAGGAGTTTAGGGTGCATACGTAGTACTGCCTTGTCTTTCTGAAATACCATGTAGGGTAGTTGTGTCACGAGTGCACTTATCTCCCCCACCCTTCTTGTGGTGGTAATTGCCCCAGAAATGCCACCTTCATAGATAAGTGTAGAAGGGAGCAAGTGGCCAGTGGCTCAAAGGACTTGGCCATAAGAGCCCTTAGGACTAAATTAAGGTCCCATGCGGGGATTGGGTCCCATTGTGGTGGAAGCATATTCTGCAGGCCTCGAAGGACTGTTTTGGTAGATGGGTGAGTGAAGGCCAAGTATCCCTGTATCGGTGGGTGCAATGCTGCTATGGCGGCAAGATGTACTCTGAGTGAGCTCAATGATAGTCCTGTCTTGTGCAGGTGTAGTAGGTAGGCCAAAACATCCAAGATCCCCAATTCTGTTGGGATGAGAGTGTGTTCTAAACACCATAGTGTAAAGCGATGCCATTTCTGACTGCATGTCTTTCTAATTGTAGGCCTGCGGCAGTTGATGAGGATTTGTTGTACCTCGTCTGGGTAATTGGGCTCTGACTGCATCAGCCAATCGCCAACCACGTGTGAAGGTGAAGTGTGTTCACTTCTGGGTGGTGTTTCTGTCCGTCTTGTTGCGTCAACAGGGATCGAAGTGGTGAAAGAGCTCAGGGGGGTCGAGCGCTCGTCCACAGTAGGTAGGGGTACCAAGCCTGTCTGGGCCACTTCGGGGCAATATGACCTTCGCTTTATCCTGTCTGATTTTTAGGAGCATGCGCTGGATCATTGGGAGCGGTGGAAGAGCATACAGTAGTGGTGCTACCCACCTTATGCTGAATGCGTCTCCCAATGATCGTGGACCTATGCCTGTACATGAGCAATAATATGGTCACTTCCTGTTTTTGTGGGTGGCAAATAGGTCTATCGTAGGAGCTCCTCATTTCCGAAATATATAGCGGAGAATTGTGGGATTGATCTCCGACTCATGGTTACGAGAGAAGTCTCTGCTGAGAGTGTCTGCCAGGACGTTGTCATTCTCTGGGAGGTTGGTGGCTATCAGTGTTATGTGTCTCGGTATGCACCATTCCCAGAGCTTCATTGCTTCCATACATAACCGGTAAGATCGTGTGCCCCCTTTTCGATTGATGTAGTACATTGTCGCAGTGTTGTCCGTTACTATTTGTACCGTTTTGTTCTGAATTACAGGCTGGAAGTAGGCACAAGCCTTGTGGATTGCCCAGAGTTTGAGGAGGTTTATGTGTTTGTTCGCTTCATATATGTGTCGTGTGCCTCGTACCACTTGTTCTCCCAGGTAAGCTCCCCATCCTATCAGGGCGGAGTCTGTGGTTATTGTTCGTGTTGTGGGTGGCTGCTGAAAAGGTATCCCGCTGCACACATTGTGGTGTAGTCTCCACCATGTAAGTGTGGCCCTTCTTTTGTTTGGCATGGAGAGTTGCCTGTTCAGGTGATGTGTGCGTGTTCTGTATACTGTTCTTAGCCATGCCTGTACTACTGGTCTCATATGTAGTCGGGTATGTGGTACCACAAGTGTGGCCACTAGATGTAGACAAGTGTAACCCAGTAGATGTAGACACTACCTTGGCGTTATAGTTGGGCTGGCCTGTATTAGGGTCACAAGGTCCTTGATCGCTGAGAACCTGTGTTCTGGTAACCATGCCAAGGCCTTGTTGCAATCCAGGTGCACACCTATGAACTCTATGGTCTGTGTTGAGGTAAGGAGGCACTTTTCCCGGTTTATCTGTAAACCCAGGGACTGGAACAGTTTTGTGATGGTCTCTACTGCCTTTTGTGTGTTTTGTGCTGTGGAACCTCTTAGAAGGCAATCATCCGGGTACAGGGATATGGTTATGCCCCTCCTTCCTGAGGTGGGCTGCTACCCCCGCCAAAACCTTTGAAAAAAATTGTGCATGTATTTTGTGAAGAGGGCAACATAATTTGCAATTCTTAGTGGAAGGCTGGGTGATGAGTATGTCTTTTTGCCCATAAGATCCAGCTGTTTCCTGTCCTTGTCGTAAGGGATTGTACGCATGGCCTGCTGCTTGCCTCTCTGATTGATTGCCTCAACCACTGATGAGTTTAGCATCGAGTGTGAAAATAAGAAATCGTCAGTTTTGAGACCACATGATCCTTGCAGTCCGAGCTTTTGCACTTTGGTGAGATTGTTGCTGGCGTCTGCCATAAGGTTTTGGCAAGATCCATGAATGCTCCAATTGTGGGGATTGCCAATTTGGTATGAGAAGGAGCATGCAGAATATTAATCAGCTTGTGCTGACTCCGGCGTATTTGACAGTGAGCTCTTAGTGTGTCTGCTACCTGCTTAAAAGGTCCTGGAAGGGTTTTTAAATCATCCCCTGCATTGGGTTGTGGGGGCATGATTGTGCCCTCAGGTGGGCAAGGATGGAGGGTGTATAGCTGATGGCGAGTCAATGTTCGTTCTGCCCCTGAGATGTCCACTTCCTCTCCATCCTCTGAGAAGGTGGAACAGTCAGGTGACTGAGTGGGGAGAACCTGAAGCTTGGCGCCTATGGTAGTTGCAGCTGCTGAGGTTGTTGAATTGTGCATGTCACCCATGGGTCCCAGCACAGCAAGTTGGGGTGGTATAGGTGGTGGGAGCCATTGATGTTGTTGACACTCATAAAGGTAGGCGCTGAAGCTGGTGTTGAAGAGGGACTAACTCCTGATGTATTTGGGGTGCCATCTGTCACACACAGTGGCACCCCCGGTGCGGAAGTCATCATCACCTCCCCTATAGAGGTAAACTGAGGCAGCTGAGCTGGGGAAGCAGGGTATTTTTCTTGTCAGCACAGGCGTTGAAGCTTGAGCTAGTGCCTGGTGCTTCCTATGCACATTCGTGCCCTTAGCCAGTGCTGGCTTTTTAAGCGCTTATATTGAAGCGCTCGGTGCCGGCTCTGCCAGTGCTCTTGCCCATGCTGCTGTCAGCGCCTCAGCCAGGGCCGCTGGCAGCACGCTCGCTGCTGCTGCTGTCAGCACACACTGCAGTGCCACTGTCAGTGTTTGCACCAGTGCTGCTGTCAGTGCTTTTGCAGATGCAGCTGTCAGTGCTCTCACCGGTGCCGCTGACAGCGCTTTTGCCAGTGCCGGCACCGAGCTCCTGTCTCAGCTCCCTGCTCGGCTTTGGGGATGACAGTAGTACCATCTGTTTGGGGTCCTGGCTTTTATGTTCATCAGCCCCAGTCTCCATCTGTTTCTCCGATGCCTTAACTGCACCAGGTGCAGAGAGAGATTTGTTATTGCCGAGCATTTCCTCAGGGGGGAATCAGGCCACTGAGGAGTGGGGGGCATTTGAGCCCTGTCTTGGTCCCTGGGGCTTAAGAGAGTGGTTGCCCCTTCAGCGTGAGCCTCCCCAGGGGACAAGAATTTGGGGGCCGAGATCTTCATTTGTTCAGCGACGACTCTTGAATCTTGTCAATTTCATGTTAAGTTTCCTTATCACTGGGAGTTATGAAACTGCGGTGTATAGCCTGCAGCTCCTGTGAAGCACGGGAGAGTCCCAGTCTTTTCTCTCTCAGATCTTCCTTTTTTTTTTTTGGTAACTGCAGAGAAGGAGATACTAAGTAACTAACACTAGCACTACAGAGTAACCTAAAGAAACAATGTAGCTAAGCTAATAGGTATGAAGGGAAAGAGAGCAACTGCTCTATGTGACCTAAGCCGGCGGCAGTCAGAGGAAGCAGTTGGCTGTGCACGCGGGGTGACAGGTCCAACTGTCACATGCTAGCTCCTGGATAGAGCAAACAATAACAGAGGCCTTAGTCCCCTAGGTGGAGCAGAGCATACATAAGTCTATAGCCAAGATCTCTAGCAGTAACGCCCATCGGTAGAGAAACCTAGGCCCATGCTACTTCACAGAGTTCTGATCCAGGGCCATGTGAAGTCAGCAACTTTCCTGTTCAGGATTCAAGTACTAACTCCCAATATATTCCCTGGGTCACTTCCTAACCTTAAGTCCATTACAGTCTTATCCTCTGTGGTACTAGCTTAGTGTTCCTATCAATCTCTACAGCTGGAGGGTTCTCCATAGCATAGACTGATTCCCTGCCTCAAATTGACCATTCTTCAGCAGCACACATGGGTGTCCAATATGTTAGGCAGGGGAAGGCTTTGCCTTCCCAAACCACCAGGTGTAGCCCCGCCCACACTCCATCCCCAGAATGCCTGCTGTAGGTGTTCTAGGGACAGAATACTGCTTCCCTCAGTGCCTGCCCTTCCAGTGCTCTGGGGCTGGGGAGGCTGGGGCCATGCCGTGCGCCCTCTGCCCTCCTTGGGGCTGGAGAGGCTGGGCTGGATCGCACGCCCTCCTCCGGTACTGAAGAGGCGAGGCTGGGCTGAGTGCCCTCAGGCCCCTCCCGCTGAGGCTGGGGCAAGTGCATGCCCACCCGCTCTTCTCCCCTCCCCGTGGTTGGGGAGGTGAGGCAGTGCACCACACACGCTCCCCCTTCCCATGGAGGGGCCTCAGCCTAACGGGCAGGACTGAAGGTGGGGAGCACACATTCCTCTTCCTCCTCCATCAGCCCAGACTGAGCTGACGAGCCTCCTTCTATCTGCTCCCTCCACCTGGAGTATGTGCAGCAGAGATGAGCGGGCATGACCTCTTGGGTCCAAAGTGACTAGCTAACCCCCCATTTGTCCAGTGTGAGGCCTCTTGTCAGAGTGTTCCATGGGTTTATATTTTGTGCTTTATTATATATCTCTTTCCTAATGGTTCCTACCGTTGGCTTTTTGACTGCCACTGCATAATAAATAGATTTTTTTTAAAAGAACTCTACACGATGACTCCAAGATCTCCTTCTTGAACAGTTAACCGTCACAGGATGAGGTCATGGAAGACCCCTTGGGACTGTTTCCTGGTATGCTGATTATGCCACTGACACTCGCCTTCTTGCTCTCTAGAGCTCCTCACCACCCTGCCCTGCTGGGTCCGATTCTCTTATCTCCCAAGACAAGGCACAAAGCTGGGGTAACTACCCTCCAAAGAGCAATGAAGACACTGAACCACTTCAGCTCTTGTAGTTCTAGGGCACAGCAACCCAGAAAAATCAACCTCCAAGAGAGATCAAAACCCCAAATACATCAGTCTCTCTCTGTGTAAGAGTTTTACACAATGAAAGCTCATTCAAGCAAGTCCCCTTTATCAATGAAAGAAGGATGTATACGCTGATTGTTCCCCCCAGGTAACAATTATTTACATGGGACTTGATGGTAAACAAGCATATTTTTATTAAGTACAAACAGTTGGATTTAAATGGTTGCAAATGAAAACAGACAGATCAAAGTAAGATACAAAATTAAAATGAAAAGAAAATGCATAGCTAGTTCTAAAACATTAAAAATTATTGTAAACATTTCCTTACTCTAAAAACTGTTCATATTTCAGGCAAGCCTTGAAGTCAAAGATGATCTTTTACTCTAACTTGGGTCTCCAGTTGTCATTGTTCTCCAGCCAGCTGAAGACAAAGGGAATGATAGCTTCCCATTGCTTAAATAGACTTTTTCTTGGGTGGGACTCTTTTGTTCAACATTCGCCCTTCCATGAAAAATTACCTGGTCAAACTGGTATCCTAGTACAAGGTGGTATGGTTACATTTCTTCCTAAGACCAAACACTGCTTACATTTAAAGGACAAGGCTGTTTACAAGTTATTAAGTTGATCACCGAGTTGTTAAGGCACCACAGATGGCTCTCATTAACACATTTAAAACTATAAAAAAAAATCTTATCCTTCATATATCTAACTTTACATACGATACATGCACCAAAAAGATATGCAGATCCAGCAGATTGTAACATTAAAATTGATACATTACATGAGGTATTTTGTCCAAAACATTTTCAAGTTATGCATATTTATATTCAGAAGCCACTAGTCAGGCAGTCTCTTGGGCCAGATGCTTCTTGGCAGTCCCAGGGACCATTTGCCAGGGGCCACTTGAGCAGTGACTAGTGCAGCTGGCCAAGGGGCCTCCCCAGCAGTAGCCATTATGACTGATCGCAGGACCATGCAAACAGATAACTGTGGGGCTGCTGTAGAAATGGTGTACAGCCACTGCTTCCTACAGCTCCCATAGACTGGGAAAAATGAACTGCAGTCGCTGGGAGCAGCTTTACCTTTGGACACTTAGGTAAATAAGTTGTCTGGCAGCCCACCAACAACAAATCACATCCAGCCTCTGGGGTGCTTATTGCCCACCCGTGATTTAACCTTTCCCTTGGTTTCCTATCTTTTGACCAATTAATGATCCATGAGAGGATCTTCCCTCTTATCCCATGAGATGTGTGACATACTGAGAATGGAGTTGATGGAACATGGTGGGGTGGGAGCAGAGAATCTGAGGAGGATGAGCAGGAGGCTCATGGTCAGGATATGTCTATGTTGAAAATGATGCTGCAATGTCCCTTCCATGCCTCTATGACAAACGTGGAGGGGGCAGTGCAGCTTCATCATCATAGGTATACCCTGAGGTTCAGAAAGTGACAAGGCCAAGCTGCTGGAGCATAATTTTTTGAGGTGCTGAATGGTAACTTCATCCTAGATTCCACATGTGTAGCCTTGTAGTTTTGTAGGTAATAAGTCAATTAGTTATAATGAACGTATGTTATAGCATAAGGTTTGGATTAAACTTAAACACAAGATGTAGGCCTCAGACAGGCCAAGCAGCTTTGTTAACTTAGCTCCAGCTCTGTCTGATGTTCGCATGTTCTGATGTTAAAGCAAAGGGATGGAATACTGTAATACATAGTGATGTTAATATTAGGCCTTGTAATAGATAGAAATTTAATGTTGAAAGACTGTAACTTTGTTAAAGTGACTAGAAGGACCCTTTGTTCTGTGCTGCAATTGTGTAAATGTACTGCTTGTGTGAATGAGAGAGAGAATGTTTCAGGAGAGATAGGTGAGAAGGCCACTGCATGCCCAAATGGTCAGAGGAGGGGGTGGAGACTGAGAAGCACCAAATAATTATCAACTAAGCTAAAGCACACTGAAGACGCAAACTGGACCAACGCAGACTGATAAACCCTGAAGTTAGTGGCAAGCACCCCTTGATAGGAAACCAATAACAACTTTCGCTGGAAGACTACACCCCCGAGGGGTCGTCAGCACACTGATTATCAGATGACTGCGAGAACAACTTCCAGATTAATGTATATTGCAGAAAGACTGATTAAGGCCTGACAAGGCAAAATGCATAGACTCACACGGAAGAAAAATCCTACAAAGGATAGGGTGTCTTGTATGGTTCTTCAGGTTCTATCCTGCTATGACTTGGCGCATCAGTCCGGACTGACACGAACCCGGTCCTCCCTCATATTCAACTTATCTGGCCAATTAGTTGGGTCGAGCAACAGACTGGTAACTATTCCATCAGCTGGTGTGTGGGTGGATGTGTCTCTCTCTCTCTGAATGCATATAGTACTTTGTTATATTATCAGTAAATGTGGCATGTTACCTTATCCCGCTGAAAAAGATCTCGTGTGCTTCTTTTAAGCATAACACATGCCTGAGTGATGCTTCAGAATGCCGTGGCAGCATTACAACACTGGGTAATAGATAAGTAACCAAAGAGGGATGCAGAGTCCTTGGATGATGCATTTATAACTTCCCCTACCTAGTGGGTAGCTGCTCTTTGATCAGCTTCTGTATTTACTGGATGGTCTTCATGGTCAACCCTGTATATTGCACACTTCTAGCTTTGTTTACCAAGCACAGATCACTAGGGTGTGTGCATGCATGCAGTGAGAGGTGTAATTCACAGGATAGTACCTGTTAGATATCTATCTCTGTTCCTGACCCAAATGATACAAGTCCCCACCTACGCAGTAGGGAGGTCAACGAGTAGTTGACTATACAATTAACTAATAAGCCGAGGCTTACTGGTTAATCTTGTCGAGTTCTCACATTCCCCTCCCCTTGCCTCTGTATCAGAGACAGCAAGGGGGGAAGTAGAAGTCGGTTCAACCCTGCACCAGCTCTGGAGTTCCGCTTCCGCCCCACACCTCTGATACAGAGGCAGCAAGGGAGGGGGGAAATTCAAGTAGTCAACAAGATTAACCAATAAACGTAGCCTTCTATCACAAGTAGCAGCGCCCCAGCTTCCCGCGGACAAAGTAGCCTCCCATGGAGTAGCCTCTATCCACGCAAGCCTGCTTCGCATCTGCAGGAAGTCCCAGCTTTGTCACAGCCTCCCTGACCCTTTCCTCTTCCCCACCCCCACAGCAGCCTCTGTTCACAGGGAGCTCGGACTGTCCACGGACAGGGGCTGCTGCCACCCTGCGCTGCTGCCTCTGATACAGAGACAGTAGTGCAGGGCGGTAGGCAGCCATCCATGGGGAGAAGTGGTTTTTAAACTGGCTCCCCATGAGGAGCAGCTCCCACCTGCCACTCCATGTTGCTGCCTCTGATGGAGAGATAGCAGCATGAGGTGGCAGGGGGATCCCCAGGAGTGCAGCCGGGAGTGTAGTGGGTGTCGGCCCCACCCCTGGGGAGTATCAAATAGTAGTGTAACCACTAAGATTTCATATGGTTATATGACTATTCAATTGCCAGGTATCTAACAACCTTATTATGCACATAACATATACAAACCAGCAGGTTACTGGGACACGTTCTTCAAATCAGCTTAAGCTGAAAAAAAAGAATATCTAGTTAGTTATGCTAGCTTGGCTTCTATCTCTCTATTTTAAATCTGTCAAATGCAACTTTTTCTTTTAGCACTTCTTTTTTTAAAAAGTGCTATGATAAGGTCAAGAAAAACCTTTTCCCTCTGCTTATGAACATTTGATCTATATTGAAAAAGTTATACCCACTTGCAATATAGAAAAAAACCCTCGAGATCCTGTACTGACATAGCTATGCTGACAACTCCCCTGTACAGGCACAGCTCTGTAAAAAGCAAACATGGTTCTGGGATGCATTAACAGGAATGTTGTGAGCAAGACACGAGAAGTCATTCTTCCCCTCTACTCTGCACTGATTAGGCCTCAGCTGGAGTATTGTGTCCAGTTCTGGGCATCACATTTCAAGAAAGCGGTGGAGAAACTGGAGACGGTCCAGAGAAGAGCAACAAAAATTATTAAAGGTTTAGAAAATGTGATCTATGAGGGAAGGCTGAAGGAACTGGACTTGTCTAGTTTGGAAAAGAGAAGATTGAGAGGAAACATGATAGCAGTTTTCAGGTATCTAAAAGGGTGTCAAAAGGAGGAGGGGGAAAATTTGTTCTCCTTGGCCTCTGATGAGAGAACAAGAAGCAATGGGTTTAAACTGCAGCAAGGGAGGTTTAGGTTAGAAAATTTTTCCTAATGTCCAACTGTCAGGGTGGTTAAACACTGGAATAAATTGCCTAGGGAGGTTGTAGAATCTCCATTACTGGAGATATTTAAGAGCAGGTTGGATAAACATCTATTAGGGATGATCTAGACCAGTGTTTCTCAACCAGTGGCACAAGTACCCTCACTGGCACTTGAGAGAAATCTGGGGGGGTATATCAACACAACTGAAATTTGGAGAAAACTGAATTTTTGTTTTAAGTTTTACAGCGCTTTATTATATTTGTACTTTTTACATAAAAAAATGTCATTGCCTACCTGGCTATGATTAAGTTGTTTAAACAAATGTGTTGCAATGGTAGAAAAAAATTTTGTCTGAAAACTGTAGGTACTGGGGGTATTTATAATTTTTTTAAAGGGTACTTTATAAAAAAAGGTAGAGAAACACTGATCTAGACAGTGCTTGGTCCCACTCTGAGGACAGGGGATTGGACTTGATGATTTATTGAGGTCCCTTCCAATTCCAGCATTATATGATTCTATGGAAAAGTGCTCAGGGAAGTGGTTTTTCCTACATTCTTCCATCAGTGTAGGTTGTATCTTCACAGCAAGGCTTTGTTATGATGGCTAGATCAACTATTCCGCTTTTCTCACACAGACACTGTTAGCAAGCAACCCACTGGGATCAATTTAGCCAGTCTAGTGAAGACCTGCTAAGTTAACCACGAAACACACCCCCCTCTCAAGTACTCCACCACCATAAGCAGCAGGAGAAGGTAAGTTTATGGGATAATTTCTCCCACGACCCAGTGCAGTGTAGATACCACAATGTCAGCCTAAGGTACAGCAACTCCAGTTTAGTTATTCACATAATTGGAGTTGCATAAAACTTAGGTCAACTTTAGCTCATAGTGTACACGTGCCCTTCATTTCTTTCAGACACAGGACAGGAGGAAGACCCTTCTAATGATCCGCAAACACAGCAGCCAGCCTGACCCAGGAGCAACAGTGACGGTGGCTTGCAGAAAGAAGAGGCTTCTGGTCCTTCTGAACTGTCTGCGGCTTATTACTTGTCCGGGTACACGCAGTCACATGCTCGATAACAAGTCTAGCTCTGCCCATCTCCCCGTGTGTTACATGAACGCCAAGGCGTCGGTGCAGGCCTCTAGGAGGCGGGAGGAGTCTGCGGGGGAAGGATGAGCAGGGGTCCATCGCAAGCTGCTATTTACCTACCTCACAATCAGCCGAGACAGAGCGGCTTGGCCGGGGGCTGGGCAGCGCCGGGAGCCCGTCTCTTGCAGCCTGGCCAAGCGCCCTGTTCCGTGGCGCCCAGGAGGCGCGTTCCGCAGGCAGAGGGGGCTGGTGCCCAGCGGCCCCCGGACACGAGTCCCCTGCACGCTCGGGAAGCCGCTCCGATAACTGCCGCCCGGCACCAACGGGGCGGCGCTGCGCTGTCCCCCGGCTGCCTCCCCTCCCCCCGCTCACTGAACTGTGTCCGACGGGGGAAGGGGCCTGGAGGCTGCGGCGGCCGCTCCGGCCCCGCTGCTCTACCTGCGGGCTATGATCTGCCGGCAGCTGGCAGCACGGGAGCCGGTGCGCCGCGGGGTGAGCGCAGACACGCGGCCGGAGGACCTCGCGTCTCGCGCTCCCCCCATCTTCGGGTTACGCGGACGACGCGCTGGCCTGGCCCCTGTCCCATCAATCACTTCCGGGTCAGCGGGCGCCGGTTTCCTCCTGAGAGAGGCCGGGCTGAGGGGGCGACGCTGGGGCGATGTGAGCAGCGTCTGTGCGGCGGGGGGCGCGCGGAAGGTCGTTGACCCGCCTGGGAGGGGGCAAGCGGCTAGTCTAGCGAGGAGCCGCCCTTCACTCCCCTCCCCGGACCGGCTGGACTAACCCCTCCTCTCCTTGCAACGGCCGTGGGGCGTCACCCCCTGCCCGACCCTTGCCCGGCTGAGCGACATGGCAACAACGTCGCTTTCGATGGGTCCCCCGGCCTGGTCCCCGCGCATCGTGCTGGGTGGGCATAGCCACCTCCCCCACACCCGCCCAGGGCCGCGGGGACGTGTGGGGCAGAGCTGGGAGGGGAAGCTGGGCGGCCCCTGAACGCCGTGTCCACTTCTGGCCGGCAGCCCGGCCGGGTATCCCCCTATGAGCCTTGGTCCCGACCCTCCCCACCAGCGGCCCTGGTACAAGGCGCTTCTCGTCCTCATCCTTTGCGGCTAAGGGAGGACTCGGCCTTTCGTTTCTGACAGCTGACGAGTGTTCGCCAAGCGAGACGGAGCTGGACACTCTGGATCTTTTTGTTCTCATAAGCGGTTTAGCGAGCGCTAGCAGCCCAGACAGATTGCCCAGTTCTTTCTGTAGGGACAGACAGTGAAGGCCCTGTGATCAATTGTCACTCTCTTTGCACAGAAAATGTTTGTGTACTTATGGGGATACCTGTATAAACACTTCTTTCGGTTTTGGGTGAAATGGATCTTGAGGCAGTTCACTGGAAAATGTGAATTACAGCGTATCCGTGATGGCTCAAAGGAAGGTTCGCAACGGACACTAAAGATAGGTAATAAAGGACATAGTTTTTTTTTTAAGGCACAGTGCTTTCAATGGGAGAGCCAGTTCCTCTTGCCCTTAGATTTGGTAACAATATATGTGCCACAGCAGTTTGAATGTATATCTACAACAAATTTTTTTCAGGCCCACGGAGGAAAAACTGTCTAATAAATCATCCTTGATAACTCCTGTTAGCAGAATCAAAGGAGCGTAGGCCCTAGATATTCTTGTGGTGTCCAACCAGTTCAGAAGCAGTAGCCACTATAGTGCTATAGTGAACTAATTACAGATAGCCACATATGGCTACTGGCTAGCTTGTTGGACAGCACAGCTGTATTCATTGCTGGAATTGGTAGTTCATCTGGAAGCATTTTAGCAAAGCATTGTGAGAAATCTGACATCCTTCCAACTTGTTTCCTGTATTGCCTGGCACACCAGTGCTGCCTTCATGGACTCTAAATTAAAAGAAAAGTGCATCATTCTATATAAATTATAAATACTTTTATTGAAGCTTTAATTATTACAAATATAAAAAGCTTTAATTATTACAATATACTTTCCTTTCCCTGTTAGCCAAGAGAAATGTAGTCAGCTCCCCCAATTCTCTTGAGTCGCTGGCCAATTTGTTTTGTTTCGTTTTACCATCACAATTTCCCATTAAAAAAAAAAAAAGGTTTCTTTAAAAGACCCCCCCCACAATCATGGAAATTAATTATAAAGGGGAAACACTGAAAACAATTACACTAAAATGCTGTCAAATGCAAAAATGTAAATTTAAAATGTGTTTTATTTTTAAGTCAAACTAGGAAAAATGTACAGAGAAAATGTAATGTTCTTTTGAAGTTTGCTGTTCCTTTAAATTCCTGTTAGTAATGTTTTTAATGTGTATGGAAAAAAAGACATTTCTAAGTGCACAGTAGATATGTTTTCACCAAGAACCCTTTTCTCTTTTTCAAACTGGCTCATCTTTCCAAGCTGTTAAACTGAGGTTGTATTGAGTAAATTTAATTAAAATACAAAACTATTCAGATAGCTATATTCATAAAGATGGTGACAGATTTACATCATGCAAAAGGTTTTCAATTCAGTATTGTCACTTACCTGTTAATTTAAAATTGTCCTTGACTAATTGGTAATGCAATCCTAACAAGTCACTGGTTAGACATACTACTTACAAATGTGTTAATGATTTAACTTGTCAAACGTTTGACTTCAGTAGGTATAAAACAGTTGTAGTGATATAATTATTTGTTTTGTATTACAGAGTATTCACTGGAATGTTCAAAGAGAAAGGTAGGATTTGATGGAGATAACACACTATACCAGAAAACCAGTGTTTAGAGACAAATATTCCATTACGGGAATATTTACCTTTAGAATTTGGTAGCTTTCAGAATCTTTTGGGTACGTATTCATGATAGAATGTGTCTGGGAATAAAGTTCTCTTACTGTTTTTCTGTTAACATTTCATAAAGAATAATGCTCAATATAGTCAGGGTTAACACAATTTCCAATACAATTCAGAATAATGTAAAAATTGAACAGGTTTGAAAGACAAAATTAATCTAGGTAATTTGTCATTGTAGCAAGTCAGTTATCTGCACAGCAAAAATGAAGCTATTAGGTAGGACAGGATAAATGAGACTTGCAGACTAAAAATGTTTTGTAGTGATGTGTAGAAAATGGAAATGAGAGAGTAATCCTTTCCGTGTTGGATCTATACCATTTATACTATGCTGTCATGTAGTATTGCTGGATAATTGAGGCAAATGGAATATGACTGCATACTTGGTTGTTCAGCAGTATCTCAAAGTTCATTTTTCTTTTGATATGTTCATCATCAGTTAAAGGGATACTGTCAAAGTTCTAGACCCTCAAAGTTTTAGACCCTCAGTTTTTTTTTAATCTTAAGCTACATGTTTGTCTTTGTACATATGAAGATAACAGACTGTTCTTTTATGAAGTGGTACTGACAAAGAATTTTGGTGATTGGCACAGAAACCAGTTTTTGTTGTTATGATATAACCCACATTATGTGTGGGTCCTTCAAGAAGTCTTGATTATCATTTCAATATCTTAAATTTATAGAGTATTTTACTCCAAAAGGCTTACACTTATACACACATGAATCTCCTCTCACATTATTGAAATGTAGCTCTTTGGGAATGGAATTAAATGAAAACTGTTATGCATTTGTAACACCACTAAAAGATGGTTGGTATGTGGATGGTTAACCAGCTAACTGGTAAGCATTTCCAGTTACAGTTATCCGCTTGGAGATGGAGGCTGCTCCCTATCTGCTGCGGGCAGGTGGCTGCTCCGGCCTGTCCGGAGTAGCTACCACCCGCAGCGTGGGGGAGGAGGGGAGAGAGGAGGGAGACAACACTCCAGCTGGGCTGTGGAGAGAGGGGGATCACTCTAGCCCATCCCTGACAGGTATTAGTTGAACCTGCTCTTAAAAAGCTTCAATGATAGAAATTGTGTAGCCTCCCTTGGCAATTTATTTGAGTAGTTAATCACTCTCACAAGAAGTTTTTCCCTAATTTCCAACCTAAACCACCTTGATGCAGTTTAAGTCCATTGCTTTTTCTCCTATCAGAGGATAAGGAGAATAATTTTTCTCCCTCCTCCTTGTACCACTCTTTTAGGTACTGTGAATTATCTCCCTCTGAGTCTTCTCTTTTCCAGAGCAAGTAAACCCAGTGTTCTCAGTCATGACCTATGAGGGAAGTTTTCTAGATCTTTAATAATTTCCATTGCTTTTTCTGGACGTTCCAGTTTGTTCATATCTTTCCTGAAATGTCTGGAATCTTACATAGTCAGCACAGAGGAGAGCAGAAGAATTACTTCTTGTATCTTGTTTACAACACTTCTGCTAATACATCCCAGAATGCTTGCTTGCTTCCCCCTCCTCCCCCCGTTATGTTGCAGACTAGCATTTTGCTTGTGATCCAATATGACTCCTAGATCTTTTTCTGCAGACTTCTTCCTAGGCAATTACTTTCCATTTTCTGTTTGCAACTGATTGTTCCTTTCTAAATGAAGTGCTTTGCATTTGTCCTTGTTAACTTTAATCTTATTTACTTAAAACAATTTCTCCAGTTTGTCCAGATCATTTTGAATTTTAATCCTATTCACCAAAGCACTTACAAGACCTCTCAGGTTGTTATTGTCCACAAGCTTTGTAAGTGTGCACTCTATTTCAAAGTCATGGATGAAAATATTAAACAGAACCAGACCCAGAACTGATCCTTGCTGGTCTCCACTCAACATGCCTTTCTAGTTTGACTATGAGTCACTGATAACTGCAGTCTGAGAATGGTTTTCCAATCAGTTACAACTAAAGATGTTAAGGACTAGTCGACTATCTGATAAGCAAATGCTTATCAGATAGTTGAGTTGACTAGTCGATTCCCCCCTCCTCCCTTGCTGCCTCTATCAGATAGAGTCAGCAAAGAGGAGGGGGAAAAGGGGATACTCCAAAGTGGCAGCGCTGCATGGAGCCCGTACCCGTGCCATTGCAGAGAGTGTTCCCAGTGGAGACCATGTTCAAAGGATCCCACTCGTGAGCTGTGTGTTGAGTCCCACATAAACCCAAACCATACCCCGGGCCGCAAACAAACAGGCCCTGGGCCTCAAGCAGCCCATGGGCCACGTGTTGAGTAGCCCTGCTATAGTGAATTGCCAGTACAGCTTCTGTCAGGCTCTAAGTTTTCTTGTGGGGATCCTCATCCAAAAATTCATGCTCTATACTGATTATCTTGAAGTCTGACAAGATCAGAGTCAAAGATGCATGTTTTTTAATTACTGTATTTTACCAGCTGGTTGAAAAAGAAAAAAATAAAACTATCCTCATTCTTTTAGAGGCAAAGCAAGCACACTTAAGATAACTGCTTTTGAGGTGAAGCCTTTACAACTGTCCCATATTTTTTTATTTTAAAAGATGCAAATGCAGTAAACAGACTGGTAAATAATAGGAACAAAATAGATGTTACATTTTATATTCATTACTTTGTTTACTTAATAGATATTAAGAAATGCTGTACATGTTGGTGAAGCTGAAGTAGAAAAATGTGTCATAGGTATAATGAAAGAAAAGAAGATTAATATACAGAAGGATATAAGGTATGTTTGCTGCTGTTTACAGGTACTTCCAATGGGCCTCATCATTTTACCTTTTATAACATTGTATAGGTATATGACGAGATTAAAGGTATCACCTAATCTGACACAGTTATTTGGGTAATACAGCACATACACCATACTTTACATCTTAAATCTTAAGTGAATTACATATATAAGGAGAGAGCATATGATATGGTATGATAAGGTTTTATTGGCATGAGTCTGGGATAACTGCATTACTCACAGTTAAATTAAATTGTACTGGTCATCTCAAAACAAATCTTTATCATATCCTTGCTTATCCTGTAAGACTTGTATTACATATTGTTATTTTAGAGAATATGTTTTTTAAAAAAACGTTCCTGGATCAGTTTCCTTGTGTCTCTCCATCTGTAACTGTATAGGCCTTAGAGAGGGAAAATTTAAAACAGCTCTAAAAATTATCTAAAGAAGTGTCTATACGAGGGATGTTAAATTTAAATTAATTCACTAATTGAATAGTCGATGGGATCTCCATCGACTATTCAGTTAGTGTAAGGGTGCCTCTGCCTTTGAACTGTAGCAAGAGCCTTACCGGAAGCCCCCTGCTCCCTGTGGCACCTGAGCCGTTGAAATGTACAAGAACTCCAGTGGGGATCTTGTACATTTAAAAAAAAAAAAAAAAAAAAAAGCAGCAGCAGCCCCACAGGGAGCGCGGGGGAGTCCCCACTGCCCCCCTGCTCCCTGCAGGGCTTCTGTACATTTCAAAAGCAGAATTGCAGCAGAAGCGGTGGAAGTGGAGATTGCGTCAGTCTCCGCTTGTGCCATTTCCGCTGTGCCTCTACCCCCCCCCCCCCCCCAAGACAGTGCTGGGGAGAACCGGCTTTTAAGATGGTTCCCCCCAGCACTGGCTCCTGCTCCTCTGCTTGCTGCCTCTCTCTCATAGAGGCAGCAAAGGGCGGGGGAGGGAAGCAACTAGTCACATCACTAGTCTACTATTCAATAAGTTTCTGCTTGTCCAATAGTTGACTAGTCTCTTACATCCCTAGTTTATACATAAAAATCATCCACCATTTCAAGGTTTGGGATGTTTCATAACCTTTGAGATCTAGAAGCAATTGTGACATTTACTGTTGGAAAAGGGAAGAGCCACAGCTTTCCAGAGATGCAATGTTCCCATTTCTAGCTGTGCAGCATTGAAATATTGCTCTTAGACTTTTAAATGGAGCTGCAGTTTAGATTAGTGTAATATTTTGATGAGGGAAGCAATACCTTTATTTCTAGAAAATGGATGATTTTTTTCAACTGAGCAAAGCTTGCAGGGGTTGGTGTATCACATTAAGTCCTGCAGGACATGTTCTCCCTTTTTTCTTATGATATAAGCAATGACGACTCTATGGTCATCCTACCACATTTCCCTTAAGATTCAGGGTTTTTTTTTGTTTGTTTTATTTCATTTTTCAGTTTTAAGAAAAGCTTGCAGGTATGTTTGCTGCAGATATCTGGTTATAAGAAACTTTATTTGGAGGTGGAAAATCTGAGGAAAGTTCCATATGATTCAGATAACGAAGAACATGAAAAGCAACTAATCCAGGTGAAGGTGTCTTGGAATTCTGAGTGCTAAACTATCACTAGAATAATTAAATGCTAATCAATTAGCCATATAGATTTAGCTTTCTTTAAATTTTTAATTGTCAGGGTAATTGGTCTTTATAAACTAGAAGAATAAAATTGATTTTAAAAATTAGATAAGCCAGCTCTGATGGATGCTCTTTTAATAAGGCTTTGACAAATGTCCTATATGTCTCCAACAGTATGTAGGAGCTTAATTTATCTTCTTACTGTGCATTTTAAAGATAACTACTGTTTAATTTGTAGAAGTGACTCACTGAAGTTAAACAATATCCTAAAGCACATCTCAGACTAATAGCTCTCTTCCCCAAGGGTTTCTTACAGTAAGTTTATTCCATCTGAAATTGAAAAAATTGTAGTACACAAAATTATCTTTTAAAAAACCCTCTGTATACAAACAGAACTTGATAATTTACAGTGCTTTCCATTCAAGGAATTTAATGACTCTTACAAAGTAGTGGATTTAGTATTACAGTACCCTGTGTATGTGTGTATTAAAAATCATACTTATGGTTTGGATTCTTCAAAGACGTATGCAAATGCTTCAGTTGAAGCACCTGGGTAGTCTCATTGAACTCAGTGGTAGTACTCATGCTTTAAAATTAAGCATTTGTACAAATGTTTGCAGAATTGGGGTTTACATGGATAAGGACACTGACAACGATAAAAATGAAGAGTCTGATGCTCTTTTACATCCACTTGGGGTCCTTATGCACTGTCAAAGCAGTATAGAGTATCAGGCTTTAATTATCCCCTGACTTAATTGTGTTATACATATAAAAAGAAATATGACAAAGCATAGAGAATCTATGCTTCCCAATTTATAGTCTTGTATCTTACATGACAAAATAATCTTACATTTAGATGCACAGAATATCCCCAGTAACATGCAAACTGTCTTGTACCTTGATGAATCTGACATACATCAATAAGGGTTCTGAATAACATGACTAGGAAAGTCATTGGCAGTTCTGTTGTTTGTAATGTGGAAGTATATTTATGTAGCTTTGGAATTTGCTGATGCCTCATGAAAAGCTGAAAGCTAGAATCACCAAGCAGTGGTGTGACATTGGTTTCCAAGGTGATGATCCCAAAACAGACTTCAGAGGAATGGGCATGCTGGGATTAGTCAATCTGGTGTAAGTGAAAATATTTTTTTTCTTCTTTAAGATTTTAAGTTTTCTAGGTCTATGAGTTTTTATTTAGTATTCCCAATTCCCTTTGCATTGACTACCTGAGTGTAAGAAAATATAAATATATCTGCTATTACAAATACATTACTGAAAATGGGAAATGAGTAAACAGTTCAACAGCGAGCTGCATTGTTGTAAACAACTAATTGGTTAGATGTCAGTTGTAGTTACAAATTGTAATGAGAAGAGGAGCAGAAAGGAGTTTACAAGTAAAACATATTCTACCCCATGTGATTGGCCTGCTATGCTATAGCTGAAAAAGTTACCGATCAAAACTCTTCAAAATAAAGTTATCACTAAGTTAAAAATAATGATGTAGAACAGAAGATAAGAAAACTCGTGACTACAGCATACTTCAATAGGGTAATCCTGAGTTCTCTAGAAGGTTCCTGTTCTACTGATCTCCTTTATCATGCCATTCCTTGGTACATATCACTTCCTTGATTTACTTTTATTAGTTTTCATTTTGCACTCTGTTCAATACTCTCTTCTATTGTTGAAAATGTTAGATTTAGTTGTTAAACTACTTATACAGTAAGCCTTACATTGTTTGTTTACTTCTTTTCAGGTATTTTAGTAAATATTACACTGGTGAAGCTCGCCAGATCCTCTCTCGTTCAAATCATCCCAAATTGGGGTAAGCTATTTGTATGGGCCTAAAATCTCATAGAGATCTTGGATTTGTAGATTGCCAAGTCTGTATTGGCACACCTTCTGAATTTTTTAGAGGAAAACATTTTTTCTATAGGACACTGACAAAGGGAGTTAGTTTCTAAGTGTGAGTTAGTCCTTTTGGAAAAGTGGTCACTGCATCTGAATTGAAAACTGTGTGTGTATAGCTATGTGTTTGTTCCCGTAAGTCTGTTTACAGATTACCAATGGCAGTAGTCTTCAGTTAGTTTCATTCTAGCAAAATACTCTAACCCCACAAAAATAGTATGACTAAGATTTGGATTACACACGGAAGAGAACAGCACTTGTCCTTTATTCTATTTAATAACACTAACTTAGTCAAGATATTTGTACTAATGGACACTGTGCCAAGTGCAGTGTGTGTACACACACACACACACACACACACCCTCCACAGATTAAGTGCCCATCCAATGGACTGCTTACTGTACAAATATTTAAATATATCAAAATAATGAACAAGCTACCTCACCCTTTACAAGACACTACTTCTCTATCCACCCAATTCTCAGTTAACTCTGGTTTGGTCACAATAATTAATAAAGTAAGCATGGGAAGACTTCATCTTGTGCCTTGTCATGAATATTGCCCTAAGTTAAGATTTCTGCAATGAAAACATGTATCCTTTAACTTACTGTAAATATTTCAAAATGATACTTTTACTGCTAAACTTATTCTCCTTTTGATCATTGGACTGTCTAACAAGAAAGAGTCCTATACATAACAGGAGCAGACCTAGAGTTGTAACTCAGGTACATTTTCTGTTTTTGGAATGCTACCTCTCTGTGGAAACAGGGTATCATGGACAAAGCCCAAAAGTACAATTTGAATCACTGAATAAAGTGCACATATAACCTTACCTGATTGTTATAAAGTAGAAAATATTCAATCATTGAAAATTCTATCACATATGAAAATACACAAGATCTACTTAAGCTTCTGCTTGCCACCCTTGTTGCTATAGCAGTGTGTTTGGTAGCTATGATGATAGTGTTACAGAAGAGTTGGAAAAAGTAACTTTATCAGATGTAGAATTAAAAGTATCTTTTACTTTTCTATATGCTTAAACTGAGGCTGGTAAACTGGTCACTCTTTGGAGTGTGGTGAGATGTTGTAGTCCCACCTCTGTGTCTGTCTGGAATTACTGCCCTTATTTCTGGGCATTGTCTAATGGTCAGAATCAATATAGCTGTCCTCCCTTGTGGGGCTGCAGCCTAATGGCCAGAGTGGCTGGAAAGATGGGCTGCCACCTCAAGGTGAGCACAGGCCAAGATAGGGGGTTACAGACTTTTTTTTTCCCTCCATTGGGTTCCAACTAAGGGTCCTGGCAATGGCAGGGTTGCTAGCCATCTGCTTTGCAGGGATCCTACCAAAACATACCGAGCCAGCTGCATATTGTATGACAGCTTCCGTGTTAAGTTCCCTGGGAATATTTTCTACGAGTTCCTCTGTGACTTATTTCCGAAGTCCCATGGCCTCACCTTCCTCTCTGGCGTCAGGTGCCTTCAGGTCATTGGTTGACTTGAGAGTGTCAGCTATTCCTCTGCAGGAACCTGCAGCACACCTGTTCCCTTTGGCAGTCAGCCTTGACTGAGCTGAGTTGCTCCCTTTTTTAATCTGGGTTCTAGTTGGAGCATGTCCAGTAGAAGCAAGGAGGTGTGGCCTTCTCAGCCCACAGAGTGTGATTAACTCTTGCTGAACCAGTGCAGGGTTGGAACAAACCATCATAATGCCAATTAAACTTTGTCCTGTTGCTTGTATGGTTAATAGGGGCATCAATCATCTTGCTGCTAATGAAATTTTAGCTTTCCTACACAGTCCATCTTTTAACTTCACCAGCTCTTGAGTACTTTTGAGACAAAAATGCTCAATACTGACAAGGCAGACTTTGCCTGATTCCTATAATTATACAAAATGTAGAATAGAAATAATTTGGTAGATAATTTTGTTTATACAAATTAGCTCTGGAAAATGGAATAAATTGTAAGAATCAACAGGAGAATGGATTTCATGAGGGTCTAATAGGAAATATTTTTGGTATTTTAGATATTCCTATGCAATAGTTGGGATCAATCTGACTGAAATGGCTTACAGTTTACTAAAGAGTGGTGCTTTAAAGTCTCATCTCTACAATTTGGTCCCTGGATTGCCACAAATGGAACACTTCCATCAGTTTTATTGTGAGTATCTGTAACTTTTTCCTCTTACAGATTATCGGGGTAGGACTACCTTTGTTACCAAAAGTCCAGGCCCCTACTATTTCAGATAATGGAATAACTCCTTTAGTTGCCAACAGTAATACATGATTACTCCTGGACCAGCTATTAGAAGGGCATCTAATAGACCAGTTTGTTAAATATTGAAAATACTGTAGTGCTTTGATGCGTCTAACATGATTATGAATTATTTTCAAGCATAGTTGTAAAGGAAAAATATTTATCTGTTGATCCTCCAAAGCAAGAATTATAACCTCAATATCTTTCTTCATTGGATAAATTTGGGTGGATGGATATGTACAGTGGCCATCAATTTAATAAATACCCACTATTTTCTAAAGGCATGCATTCTTGCTAGTTACTTGTACACTATCTAGAAAAATTGCTGTTGAATAAAGTGAGACTTTCCCATCTTCTGGCTGAATGGCTTTGATGGGTCTTACCAGCCTAAAGTACACACACACACACACAAAAAAAAAAAACAAAACAAAAAACCACAGGTCTTGTAGAACTCTATTTTGTTTTCTTTACAGGTTATCTGGTTTATGAGTTTGACAAATTTTGGTTTGAAGAAGAACCAGAAAGTATTATGCACTTCAACTACTATAGAGAGAAATTCCATGAAAAAGTTAAAGGACTTCTTCTGGACTATAACTTGGTACTAACCTTACAAAATACAAAGAAACCATAGCCTCATCTGCCCGGTTTTGCTATAAAATGGAATTATGTATTCTCATGGAATTCTCACACTTATTTGACCAAAACAATTGTTTAATGATGGAACTTTTTATACATGTATTTTTTGGAAAAAAATCAAATTCAGTTATGAAAGCTTGGACAATCAGCCTCTGTTTACAGGTCTTATATGCTATTATCCAAAACAAAGCTTTTGTTTAAAAATATCCTGTATTGGATCTTTTGCCTTCAACTTTCTTAGATCTCTTGCTGCAGGAACATGAAGCAGGTATTTATGCTGCATTACGTTATTTCATACTAGGCTCCTTTTCTACCATTGATTAGTTGTCATACAAAGTGTAAACTGCTTTGGTTTTTGACTTCTCAAATACTATCCCCCCCCTATTTTTTCTACATTTCTGCCCCCCAATTTTTTTTAGCTTCTGGTCCATAAAAATGTTAAACTTCATTGTATAAGGAGGTCCATGAAGATGATGTAACAATTATTTGTCACTTAGAAGAAGAGGCTCCATTTATTTGTGCTTACACACAAGAACAAACATTGCAGACTATTTCTGGTTGAAATAATCCTCCCTCCAGGAAATAAATACTCACATCCTTGTGCTTGGAAGGAACTTCGCTCAAAAATAATAATGAAATAGTTTGAGTCCCTCACTAAGAGAGTCCCTTTTAATGACACCTTTCATGTCACATGCTGTCATGGATATTTTCAGCTCACAATCCCTGTCCTTGTTTAGGCTACAGTTTTTCAGGCTATCCCTCTGATTTTGTATCTTTTACTGGCCCCTTCTTATCAGTTATCAAAACGTTTTCTGAAGGAGTGGTATGTTGGAGAATGATGTACCTCTGTTTGTGGTTTGTTCATTATTTCGTGCAAAACTTTGTTGCAGCAATAATCCATGATCTGTGAAGATAATGGGAACTCTTCTTCACTTTATCCACGCTTACTCTTAGATTAAGGAAGTATCTTGCATGTATGGGTGCAACTTTAATAGCATAACAGCATGTTTCCAGATTTTGGCATTTTAGACAATCCAGACACTAGGAATTGGTACCTAGAGCAGTTTGTGATTACTAAGCATTGTTTAAAATGTTAAACAGGCTTGGCATTAACTTAGTTTGTTTTTTAAAGCCTAGTATTTAAATAAAGTGCCTTCTGCTTAATTCACTCTAATTTATCCCTCCATTTAACCTAAGCAGAACCTCAGTTCTTTGGGGGCGGAAACTGTATCTCATGTATGCTTGAATATCACATAGTGGCTGCTATCATGATACAGCTACTAAAAAAAAAAAAATTAAATACAACTTATTTTATCATTGTTGCTAGGCTTCACTAGTTATGAAAAGTTATTCTGAATAGAAGGAAAGAAAAGCAAGATGCATGTGATGAAAAAATAATTGGAAGATATTCAGACTCTACTATTTAAGTATTATTGTTTAGGCTGTGATTCCTACCACTGCACCCCTTAGTACTACTTGAACTATAGGAAGCACACAATCAACTGATTATTGCAGTCAAACTAAGAGTAGAGAGCAGTTATATATAGAAAAGGTTTGTATTGTTCTAAAAATGTTATGAATCGGTGAGGTCTTACGAATAATTTGAGTTCCATCTGCCAGAAGGGGGAGACAAAGATTTATCTTTATATTAATTTGTCCATTTACCATTTTAAATATAATGGTACAGTTTAGAGGAAGGAGTCTGGATGAAAAGGAACTGAAGCATTATGCATAACACGTCTTTTCTGTGCATATGCTATAGTAACGATAATTTAGCATGATCTGTTTTTAAATGTGGTACACTTTACCCTGCTACATTGTGTTAATGCCTTTCTGGAGGCGCACTGGTACTACAGTGATGAATACCTAGACCGAATTAAACCTTCATTAGATTTTTGCAAAAAAGGAATTTTTTTTCTGGTTACAAATGTACTAATTATAGAGGAAAAGTATAACTACTAGTGTTCAAAAATATATAAATAGAGCCTAACCAAATGTGGAATAAAATATGATTTCACTCGTGTAAGATTTATTCCAGGTTTCTCACTACAATACATATACAAGTGAAAAAATATGAAGTACTTCCAACTGGATGACTTGAAACTCCAGTTTTCATCCTTGCTTTTGAAAATCTGCCTCATCAGCAAATAACTGGTACATTTGAGACTGTGTAAGATTACTCCCAAAAACATCCTTATCTTATTTTTACAAGACTTACTGTAATTACCTTTGTAGCATTTAAGAAATGTGAACACTGTGTCCTGTTCTTGAGAATTGAGGTTAATGTCTAAATCTACTACAAGAGGTAGCATATAAGGAAGAGGAACATCACCAGCAAGAAGTCCACTGACAACTGCTGCGTGTTTAATAATGGTGACCATTAAAAGGGTAATCGAGCACCTATACTCAGGGTTCTAGGATTTCTGTCCTGGTGTGGGGGCATCATCTTTTGTGTTAATCTGTAGCTATTAAGCCCCTTGTAAGTTTAGAAATTCCCATGAAGAATATTTAGGTGGTGGGTCAGATCTCTAGGGTTCTGTGTCTTTCCCACCACCTCCTGACTGCTAAGGAATGAGCATGCCACAATTCCACCTGCCCTCTTTCCCCCCCCCCCAAGGTTCCATGTGGCTTCTACACCCTGTCTCTTACCCTGCTGCTGCTCATAGTTTTCCCCAGGAACAGCAGCATGAAATTGATATAATGTTTGAAGACAATAGCTTGCTGAACTGAATCAGTGAAATTGGGTGTACTATTGTTAATTTCACTGTACTGCTGTTTGGCAAAGCCACAAGCAGCAACAATATCAGAGGAGCTGGAGCCAACTGGCTGCAGAGCTTAGCAAGTGAGTTTTTTGTCATCCTTCCACTTGGAAGATTATTTTTGCAACCATAAAAGTTAGAAATGTAATTAGAAAAGACTAAACCTGTAATTCCATAGAAATGGATATGTTAGGCTCCTTTACTAGCAGGAAGAATTTCCTGCTTGCCAATGGTGAAAGACTTTTTCAAGCCCTACCCTATGCAATCACAATTTACATATAGCACAAAAGAAATCTGAGCTAGGGCATCTTGGGGCAGAGTCTAGACTGAGTTCAGTCAAAGGTTTGTCATCACTTTTTATAATCAAAATCATGAGCTGAGAATCATAATACACAAAAATAAAGCAATTGTAAACATGGAAAAGGTACATAGTCTAATGTATGGATGTTGGGTCACGTGTAATAATTGTTTAAACTGAGTGTATTCTGCTTTTCTAGTTCCTTGTATATTGCCTCCTGAGCAGTTTAAAAATTAGAATTTGTATGTAGTTTTGTACCATTAAGTACATATTTTGCTTCTAGCAGATTAATGGTATATATTGGTAACTAGGTAGGATAAAATGTAAAAACCCAGGACAAAGTTGTGTAGGGGTAGGTGTTTGCTGGAGACAAAATTGTTTTGCAAAGGCTAGTTAAAGATTCTATATTAATTATTGCATTCATGTTATAAAATGACAATCCTAATGTAGCAGATGAAAAGACTGGAATTGTGCAATGACCAGTTTGTAACTGGATATAGTCAGTTTGCACAGCACTGAAACTACTTGTGAAAACGTGGTTACAAAACATTTTGCCAATTAAAGTCTTTGTTAAAATCGCTATTGCTTTTCTACTACTGCTTATTTGATAAACCTCCAGTTCTATTATATGTATGAGACAATTCTTGGAAAAACAACAAAATAAGTTTTCCAACTTATTTAAAGGGACATTGTCAAGTAAAGTCTTGCTCTAAAGTAACATTTTGCAAAAGCCAGTTTTTCAAATGAAATTTAAGATCAACACAAGTGCTTCTATTTATAAATTTTCCATGGAACCAGTTTAACAAATTTACCACTACATTTTTAAAAACATTGTGTTACTCCATGAGAAAATTAAACTGAAGTGAACTCACCAACAAAGAAGAGTGACAAATCTTTGCATGGGGTAAGAAATTCAGAAGTAAACAATTTAATTGAAGATATGTAGGAAGACACACATTAGATAATTTCAGTCTGCTGTAATAGCCTGTGGTGGTAACAGGAAAGGTGTTTTAAAACTGCATTTTAAGGTTGACATTGCTTATTCTATTAAAGGAGCAACACTGAAAGATGGTTTCAATTGCAGAAGTTTGGTATAGACATTGTTTTAAACTGGAATTGTTAGGTAGCAAAATGAACACATTAATGACTAAAGTTTCTTTGCTACTGCTTCTGATAAACCAATATGGAAGATCATTGGAATGTATACTGCTCAAGCACTTGAGAGAAAGAGGCTAATCTACCTTTTCTATGCACTGTCATGCATGGTTTTCAGTCTCTGAACAAATTAGCAGTTTTCATTTCCTACTTCTCCAGCTCTTGCCTAATTCATAAAGTCTATTTTCAGTAAATGTTCTATAAAATCTCAGCATAAACTTTTAAGATTTGTGATGTGAGAGTTTTCTGTTGTAATTAGGAGGCAGCTTGCATGCACCCTTTACCGCTGACAGTATTGTTAGTCTGTAATGAAAATGTAGTTTTCACATCATATTCTTATGGCGCTATACTATAGTCTGAAATATTTTATGTCCTACCAATTTATGATGCTGTGTTTCACTGGAAGCAGTAGCAAACAGGAAAATTATTTGTCTCTCCTGTGCAATGAGATAACTATACACTAATAGAAATGTTAACAACTGCCACAGAATAAAGCAATAATGTAATCGTGATCTTGGGCACAAGTGTTAGAATGATAATAAAGAACCAAAAAAATCCAGGTATTTGCATTTAGCAAGCTATCCCTATTTTTTAATGGCGCTCTCCAGTTGGCCTTGTTCTCTCCTCACTGTGTGCTTGCAAGTCACTTAAAGTAGTAATAGTATTGGTTATTGTCGTTTCCTTTATCATTAAGGCCCAGTCTTAGAATTCCCTTAAGGCCCTTTGCACCAGTATTCCTCAGTCATGGGACTTGATTTAGGTTTGTTTCTCTAGCACTTTCTATGCTAGGAAATTGATACATTGTTGAAAACAGTAGTAAAATGACTTGGATTTAAGACGAAAAGTTAAATTGGAAACAGGACAGAAGTGGACCATATCACAAATACCACACAAAATTGGCTCTAAATATTGCCTGTGCTGGAGGTGTCAGCAGAGACACCCAAGAAACAGATAGGCATTCATACTAAATTATTCTTGCACAAAAGTAATTCTTCCAAGGCAGGGGTACGGCACTTTACTCACCCTGCATCTGCTTCACCCTCCTCAAAAAAGCTACAATCAAAACATCAGTAAATAGACATTGCATCAGATGGGTTTTAGTCTCACATAATCCACAAAGTAATTATGGAAAAGAACACAAACTGTGTCCTTATTTTAAATCAATTGCTGCATAAGATTAGAATCTGGCATGGACTTTTATACAAAATTAAAATACTTAATTCCCAAAATACACAGTGGGCAGCAAGTAATGCAGGAGAGCTTACTGCATAAAATTGGACTGCTACTGTAGCTATGGGCTATGCAACCACCATTACTACTGTGCTTCCCATTGTACAGTCTTTCAGTATTTGTTCCCCAAGCAGGTATCTGACTTGTAGTTCATGCATCATCTGATTAGTTTTCTTCAAAACTAGACAGCAATTATTCTTTGTTGCCCTCAGAATAAATCCACCTAGGCCCCTTTTCCTTTGAAGTTAGTTTTAGAGTTATAGGCTAGTGAGTGCACAGTTAACTATGGAGCCATGTTGATGGAGCTTCTTACCACCTTCCCTGATCACTGAAGGAGATTGCTCATACTCCTCCTTTCCTCTTGTGAGGAAGTGAATCCAAACACTTTTCTTCCTCCTCGCCATCTAGGGCAAAGGATGCCTCCATCTAGGTTTCTATTAAGGGGGTAGGGCCAAACAATTTCACATGGCCTCCCATCCAATACAGGGTGGAATGTGTAGGTCACAGTCCTGGAGAGGGCTTCCTCCGAGCTCTCCATGTGCTTCATGGCAGATCACATATGCAACAGGCGTAGAGCAGGAGACCCAGCAAGGCTCTTGGGGTTAGGGCCTGTCTTTGTTCTGTGCCCACAGTGCTTTGTCCAATGGACTGCCGAGCTAGGACTGGCACACCTAGCTGCTATGTGTGATGGGTTGTGACCTGTGGGATGCCACCTGACGTGCTTATACTACCAAACTCCACCCTCCCCTCACCTTCTCTGCCAGTTTAGGCCCCCTTTTACCTGGTCTTGCTGAGGCAGGCTCTTCAGCCTCTAGGAAAACCCACAAGCAAGGCCACACTGAGCTGCAGATACAGACTCCGGGATGGCTCATCTTAGGGAATTTACTCCCGCACCCAGATGTTGAACTGCTCCACCCCTTTAAGGTACAAACCCAAAATTAATTGAAGTTCATCTCCTTGATCAGTAGAAAGGAGGGTATACACAGCTTCTCCCCACACATACACACACCAAGACAGATATTCCATAAACTGGGTTATAAACAATAAAAATTAACTAAAAGTAGAAGGTAGATTTAAGTGTTAACAAGCAGAACAAAGACCGTCACCTCAGTAATTAAAACCTAATTGCTATCATTACTACACTACAGAAAGTGGCTACAACTAATATTTCTCAACCTAAATATTATTCCAAGCAGATTATTTTCCACAGGAAAGACAAATCTTTCCTGCCTGGGTTGGTATCTATTCCCTCCCTCAGTCCAGTCTAAGGGTATTCAGGTATCCTTTTGGGGTGGGAAGGTAGTTAAGCATCCTGCAGACAACAGTTTTCCTTCCCTGCCTTATGTAGAGTTTCCCACTATATAGAAATCTTTGATTCCCCCACACTCCTTTTTGAGCAGTTCAGCAGTCCAAGATGCAGATTAGTATCAGGTGACCAAGTCACCTGACTCTACAGCATCCATGAGTCAGTAGCTGTAGAGAAGGCTAAGCCCATTCACTGTTCAAACTGATGGCCCATCAGCCCTGTCTGGCTTTTTCATTGTAGTACCTGAAGTGACAGCAGTGGGAGTGACCCAAAGCAACAAGTATGGAATACAAATACACAGACCAATGGTTCTAATTTCATCTACAAAAATGATATATGCATACAAATGGGATAATCATTTTCAGTAAGTCTTGGTCAGGTTGGTCCCACCTTTTTCCAGTAGACCCTCTTCCCAGAGCAACATCCTAAGTGAAGGGAGCCAAAGCCTTTCCATCAATACCATCTGCAGAGCCATGCACTCATCTCCAGGATATGTCTCCCTCTGCATCCCTAGGCCCTTACCTTTAATTGGGAGGCTGGACAAGAACACAACCTGCATCTCAGTTCCTTTCCTCTCACTCTTAGAGCCCTGTAAACACTGCTAATGAGCTCAGTGTCATACCTGGTAGTATCAGTAATGCACATGTGGATGAACAGCATGAGGTAGTGGTCAGACAAATGATCCTCAGCTTGTTTTTGAAGCCTCTTGGACAGTGTCTCCAGGCAGGCAGAACACCTTCCAAGAGATCATGTCATGTTGGTAGATGGGTGTCTGTACTCCTCAGAAGGCAGTGACCAACCATCAGCACCCTAGAGGCTTCCTCTTCTTGGGTGTGAACAGGTGCAGCCCAGCTTTGGAGACAGGTTTGTGCCATACTTCCTGTTGCCAATATAGCATGCCAGTTCTTCAGCTTGACAAACAGGGAAACTGGATAGGATGTGTGAGTACTGTGTAGTTTCTACAGCCTGACTCCCTCCTGTAGAGCCCTGGTTCTCCTTCCTCCTCCAGAATTGCTGTAATCCTCTCATCAGCTAGCATCCTCCATTCTAAATGTTTTTAGGTGCATCCTATCAATGAAGTTCTTGCACTCCCAGGCTACGTCTACACTGGCGCGTTCTCACGCAAAAACTCGTTTGCGGAAGAGTTCTTGTGCAAAAACTCTTCCAGAAGAGAGCGTCTACACTGGCATGTGCTTTTGCGCAAGAGCATCCATGCCAGTGTAGATGCTCTCTTGCACAAGAAAGCTCTGATGGCCATTTTAACCATAGGGCTTTCTTGCGCAAGAAATTCATGTTGCCTGTCTACACTGGCTTCTTGTGCAAGAACAGTTGCGCAAAAAGGCTTATTCCTGAGCAGGAGCATCAGGGTTATTGCGCAAGAAGCCCTGATTTCATACATTAGAACGTCAGTTTACTTGCACAAGAACATGCAGCCAGTGTAGACAGGCAGCAACTTTTTGTGCAAGAGCGGCTGCTTTTGCGCGAGATCGCACCAGTGTAGACACAGCCCCAGATTTTAGGTAGCACAACTTTCATTTGTATAGCACAACTTACCAAGGGACTTCACCCACAGAAACTTTCCACACCAGATGGTTTCCTAGGAAGGCAAACCCAATCTGTCCCCAAACTCATCACCTTTTCTCCTGAAGTGATTACATCTGCTCATACCCCTTTCTGGAGCCATTTTTATCTCTTTAGCACTCCTCCAACATTTATCATCTTAGGTGTTGCCTGATTATTATGCTCTGTGGAATGTGTTAAATCTGGTTTATAACACCCCCATTTTAATCCCACTACCAGCAGTCTCTGGGAGGAGTAGTTAATTGGAGTCAGCTGCATCTGACTGCCAAGTACCAATTACCAGCCAACCTCTCTAATCCACTCTGGGCCCAATTACACTGGGAACCAAGGCCTTCTAATGAAACAAAACACACACAGGATTTTCCCCTGCAGGGAAAAAATACCTCTTTACCTAGGATAAGCCATTTTTTATCATCTCTCCCCCGCCGCCCCTAGTAATTCTTTGAGTTCCTGGATCTTGTATATCCTCCTCAAAGGCTGGGGGAGGTTTCTTCTTGAAATCCAGCAAAACCACCTTCCAGAACTGTCAGGGCTGCCTTTCACAATATAATAATGTCCATTTCACAATGCATATCCATACCTGCTTTGCTAACATTATGACTTTGTAGCCTGGGCCCTCAGCTTATCTGTATTCTTTTTAAAAAAGTCTTCGTTTTTGTAATTTAAATAGAAGAGTGCACACATTGTGCCTTAGAAATATACAGCAAACAAATCATGTCTATACAATCAATCAGGTTTTTTAATAAACCACAATAATTCTAGCTTTCTAAATTTAAACACAACAGGGGAAGTGTTTAATGAAAATGCTGCGATGTGAGAAACTTTTGCTGAATGAGTGTTACATCTGGGTATATTCCCTTTACGGACACATAAATACGGAATAAAATGAAGTCATGAAACAATTGACATTTTGTGTTCTGAAATCAATAGTTGGAGATCAAGTGATTTGCTTCACATTGCAGAGTTATGCAAAATACAATCACCTAATTTTCCATAGCACAGGTTTAATATTTTTTAAAAAAACATTCTTTTTTGAAGGTATTTTATTTGTTCACATTTACCCTATTAGTGGTTAAAAACCACATCTGATCGTTTAAAAATGTTTCTTTTAAAACTAAAAAAATTAAACAGCAGCTTTGTGTAAAAAAATATGGAACAGTTACATGAACGTAATGTACAGCAGTATAAAAAACTCAACTGTTCTGTGAGAAAGTATTTTGAAGAGAGCAAATAATATTTAGGCATGTAGGAATGATCCTGAACTAAGCAGCTTTGAATTAGAAAATATCTAACAAAAAATTAAAAAAATCTTAAATATTTGTATAAAAGAAGCAAGGATTCAAAGTGCAGGTGCTCCAGCTTTCATTTTAACATAAACAGTAAATTGATACAGGATAATATTCAGTTTATATAAAGTGACAGTGTTCTCAGTAAGACTTTTAAACATTCAGTTACAGATTTTTTTTTTCAGTTTACATTTCTACTTTCCAGTGTTGTAAATGAAGACATATGCAATACAGATTTTTCATTTCTTACACTATTGAGGATATATTAATAGGTTGGTGGTAAAGGTTAGTTTTGAGAGCAGAATAATATTAACTAGGCTGCAGATCCAGCTATATAAGTACTTTTAATATTTACTGTTTAAAAACATCTTTTCAACTTTAAAAAGAGAGACTACCAATCTGTTGAGAAACCGGTCTGTAACTTCCTTGGGCAAAGAAAGGCAGATCCCAGGAAATCTCTCTGGAGGATGTGTTTTATATATTTAGAAACACAAAATCAAAGCATTCATTAAAACCAAACCTCTTAAAAGAGACACCCTCCGGGATGCTCCACGACATTTACTTTTCTTTGAGGTCCTATGCAAATTGAGTGCCCCCTATAAAATTGTAGCAATCTCCCATTTCTTGTCAGGCCTTTTTGATAGGTCTGCTTTAAAAATGTTACATAAATATCTGTCATTCCATTTAGAGTTACAAATTGAGAACTAATCTTTACCATTTTTACACTGACAACAAGGTTAATAATACACATATATTTCACTGACAACGGCATTTTTTCTGTATGTTGAATAAAATGTGCATTCCTGTAACATTTCCCACAAAAAGTGATTACAATTCAGGGGAGTTATGTCTGTACCCCACCATTTTCACTTTAGTGAAAACTACCATGTTTTAAAATACCAGGACCTCTTGTCAGGTACTAATAAATATGCAGTAAAAAATCTAAAATAAAAGAGACCCCTGACTGCCTTTTCATCCTGACATGGTAGAGATCTCATAGTCACTTATGGAAGTTATTGGCTTCCCCATCATCCGTATGTTTTTTGCATTAGTAATCCTAGCCATCATGGACACAGGCTTGTCAAAGTACCTCACCAGCGCTGGTTCTGTCAAGAGAGAGGCTAAAAATTGCTCAAACGTGATGGCCCAGTCTCTGTCAATGCTCGTGCTTCTTGGCAGAGTAGCGTTGTGGCTACTTTGCACCAAAACTGTATCTTCACCTATGTCTTCACAGTGGAGCTTTTCCTCCTCATGTGAGCCTGCACTCAGTACTGAATAGGAGGACATGGAGCTGTCATCTTTAGTATCATCATCAGAAATAAGCATGGAAGAACAAGCTCCATTGTCCCTGGGAGAAGAGTCTTCAAGCTTAATGTCTTCCATCTGTGCACCAACTGTCTCCTCATCATTAGCAATGAGACTGGCTTGAAAAGATTCATGCTGGTTAAGATCATATTGCTGGCTCCCCTTCTTCTGAAGCAACACATTCTGGATAGCTTTGCTGCAGTTGTTGTGGCTACTGTCTGTATCTTTCATGGGCTGAACAGCAAAGAGTTTACCAACTTCACCAATCTCCAAAAGCAAACTTGTCACAGCAGCAGTGGCATGGTATAGATCTTGTTCATTGGGGTCTTCACTGAACATGTTATACATTGTCTTGCACAGTTCAATAAATTGCCCCTAAGTGAAAAGGAAAAAGACATAATTTTAATTAAAGGAATGGCAGCAAATGTAGCCTTTGAGATTTGGGTATAAATCAGCTTAAAGAACTTTGGATATAAATCAGCTTAAAAAATTACACAAGGGATTAAGTAGTTTATATGGTGAGGTAAAAATTAGAAGCAGAAGGAATACTTTAGAACATTTTCTAGTATTCAAGGAAATCATGTATTTGTCTAATACATTTCCATCTAATTGGTGGATTGAATTATTCTCCCCCTCCCAAGCTAATACAATTTTCCCTGCCTTAAGACTCAGGAGGCAGTGGAGGAGGAGCAGTGCTTCTGGTAGCTAGCATTATTCTTCTAACCAGAATAGTGGCACCAATCTTAGTTCTCACCGAGTCATAAGGGAAAGAATTAAAATTGGAGCAGGTATCCTACACGACTGAAGGTGTGGAAGAGGAACCTTTGAGGCTATATAGATAATTATAAATATTAAAAATAAAAAATCATTTTAATTATATTTTTAAAATGTACATACTACATTAAGAAACCAGTCAATTGAGCCATGCAAGTCCATGGCTAAGGAGCTGGAACTAGAATCTGCTGAAGGGCTAAACCAGTTTTGACTGCAATAGCCTGTTCTGCAGGGAGTGTTTTCTTCATTTTAATTTATTCAAGTAATTCAATTCAATGTCTATTTCACTGAACATTCAGAAACTGAATTTGTGTTGGAAAAGGAAAGCAGAAGCATCTTCTCTTTAAAACATTAAACATGAATTTTTCATACACCTGAGCAATGAAGAAAAGCCAACTTAATTTTTGAATGTAGACTAGACAACAATCTAAATTCATTATTTTTGAGTTTCTGAGACTGGCACTCACTCTCCTTCTAAAGAAGAATTTAAAAAAATTCCACAGACATACATGAATGGTACCACACAGACTAGCCAATCAGAGAGATGGAGGGGGGAAAAGAAGGGGCAAAGAGGACAGTTGTCCCGAGGCTTGGTGATTCAGAAGGGCCTAGTACTCCTGGCCACTGTTGCTACTGTGGCAGCTGCAGTTCTGGGCCCTTTAAATTGTCACTGGAGCCCCAAGTGGTGCGTTCCGGACAGCACTGAAGGGCTGGCAGAGAGAGGCTAGCCCCGAGCCCCACTCCTTCTGCCAAAGGCCCCTGGAGCAAGGAGTTGACCTCCCAACTTTGCCCAGGGGCCCAGCAATTCTATCCCTCTTCATACCATGCTATTTAACTGCCAATGGACATTTGAATGGTTGATATTGAATATCACCAACCTGCACCTTTTGTTCCCTCTATTCCTTAAAATACCGCAAAAGAGCTATTCTAATATTTGCAATATTTTTAAAACAACTGTCATATGATGCTGCTATTTGAATACTAACATTTGCTCAAATTTATTATACAATTTATTTCGGCATGTGGCAAAACTTCCAGCATTTATGAAAAATACAGTGAAACCTTTGTTATCTGGCACTCTGTTAACCAGAAAACTTTGTCAACCGGCATTGCCCCCAGCCTCAATACTGTCACATCTTTAGGCGCACAAGCCTGGCTTGGTTTACCATGATTGCCTTAACAACTGTGAGACCAACTGCCTCACACTGCAAGACTACCAATATTAAAAACTTGAGTTTTACTATTATTGTCCATTGGTTTATCCTAGATAGATGGGACCCTCAGATAACCGGAATTTTTAGATAACTGGAACACCCTAATCCCCGAGCGTGCCAGATAACACAGGTTTTATTGTAACTATATGTCAATCAAATTTACCTGGTTCAGTTTGGGTAAATCTTTTGCATTCTTTGCTTTAGATTTATTCTCTTGACTCCACATTCTCAGGTAGTTTCGATTCTCTTGAGAGTTTTTCTTACCTAAGGCCAGCAAATTATCCAGGGGGGAAAAAAAAAGGAAGACAAAGTCCATCAGGAGGTCCCGCATTAGCATTTTTTTTTATTTTCTTAAAAAGAATATACTTTTCAAGCAAAATATACAGAGAACTATGTACCTTTGTCTGGTTTCAGGTTCACTGTAACAAACCCATCATCTGCCCCTTGTTTGCTCCTGCAGTCAAGGCCAACAACTAATGGAAAAGTTATTACAAATCAAGAGATTTATTGTAGTTTCAGATACTCATGTCTATTGTATGCATGTTTACAGAGTAAAATAAAGTAAAGTAAGCACAGTTTTACACTTATGAGAGGGCATAGTTAAGAACAATAAAGCAATCACCAACATTTTGTTTATTTTTATATCTGCTTACAACTTCCACGTCATAAATAAAATAAAGGAATGGACAAGGTCCATCTTTTTGTACAATACAATGCCCAGAGCCATGACTAGGATTCCATCAAATAAATATCACCACCACCACCACATGCTTACAATGATAATATCCATATGATACATTTAAGTTATAGTATACATCTAATTGCTTCTCCTATACTCTGTCCACTAAGCTACCTCCCAGGATGATACTTGTAACATTCCAATCAATCATCAGCTATAGTTTCAAACAACCTTCTAAAAAAAAAAGTTTTAGTTTTCTCCCAGAAATTAGACAAGTCAAATGTACAAGAGAGACAATATTCAGTCATGAAACAGTGACATGTGTAACTTCCAGTATCTCCAGGCATTGTAGGATTGGAAACAGGAGTTTGAAACCACTGGAAACCCTGCTTCCTAATGGAGATGCAGCAAGCTTCAGACTTCAAAGGTTGTCGTACTACAAAATGTATTGAAATATATTAAGTTTATTTTAGAAGTTTCTTATTACAGCTGCTCTCTTCAGCCAAGTTCTGTACAGGGCTGCACATGATATTCCATAGTTTCCAAGGCTATGGTATTCACTTAATCTGACCTCCTGTGTAACATCACAGGATTTCCCCAAAAATAATTCCTAGAGCATATCTGTTAGAAAAACAGCTAAACTTGATTTTAAAATGGTCAGTGATATAGAATCCACCACGACCTTTGGTGAATTGTTCTAACAGTTAGTTGCTCTTGATAAAAATGAATTTGTCTAGCTTCAACTTCTAGCCATTTTATAAGCTGTTTTATAGGCAGAAGGGGGTCAAAAATTTAATTTAAAAGGATGATCTGTTAAAAGTCCTCAGCATTGGCCTAAGTCTGCTCCAATTGGCTTCACTGAAATATCCACTCAAAGCATCTAAAGACCCATTAAAACACTGCCAAAATGGTTTATCAGTAAATGTGTGACACATGTAGATTAAAGAGCACATGCTATATAATGAACATTTTGGAGGTCCTAATTTCTGCAGCTGCTGTTCCAGATTCAGTCCCTCTTTTCCAATTGCAGAGGTTCTAAAGCCTCTGGAACTGAAGAAATAAGATCTGTAGGCTGACAGTGAGACCTCTTCTGCATCTCACAGTGGATGCACAAGCTCTATGCTCATGACCATCTCCAATAAACCCCTGTGTAGGCTCTCCAAGGAGAAATTATACTCTCTCAGCAGATGCAGCTTCCTTATTCTCTCAAAGTACTGGTCACAATCACCAATTGGTTTGCCACTTGTCACTTCTTACTAACACGTTTAAACAAGATTCTACTCCCTTCGCTGCCCATCATACTCATTTTGGTCCTTCACAAAGTTATACATGTTGAACGTGTGACACACAGATGATTAAGATTACAAGAGTAATTCTCCATTACAGCATCAAAGGAAAGTCTTATGGAAAACACAGATAATATACGTTTCTTTTTACCTACAATTTTATTTCTTCATTTTAATCCAATGAGAATAATATCCTTACTTTTAAAAGGCTATTTGCGTTAACATATATTCAGGGTCTCCAACATGGAAAAGAAAGATAATGTCTTGCAAAGTCACCTACCATGTGTATACTCTGGTGTGATGTCTTCAAAAAAGTACTGAGTTGCTTCAAAAGCAGAATCTGGCTCTTCTTGCTCAGGGGACGGATCTGTGTGATGAAAGAAAGAAATTACTGCATTTAGTTAGAGAAAAAAAGTACATTTGTGTCAATGTAGAGTTTTGCATTTGAGAAGCACAGTACCACACAGAGGAAGCCACACTGAGAGTGAGTCTACACTGCACCTTTAGCTCATATTTTATTTTGATTCTATTTCAAAATAGGCTATTTCAAAATTTGGCGCGTCTACACATAGCTATTTGGTGCGTCTAACACGCTATTTTGAGACATCCCTTCTCCCTTGTGGAAGGAGATTTACAGGGATGCCAAAATAGCAGGTCCACTATATTTCGCAATAATGGGCACATTCAAAAGACGTGGGGTCGCTATTTTGGGGTACCTCTGGTACCCCAAAATAGCCTTGCAGTGTAGATGTACCCTTAGATAGCATAATACAAAAAGCATATAAACCATCAAGTTTTAGGGAGAAGCTAACCGCTACCTAACATGGTTAGGAAGAAGTTACTCTCACTGGCAGAGTATTTGATAATTTTTCACTAAACGGGTTTCTTGTACCTTCTTCTGAAGGTTCTGGTACTGGCCACTCCTTGGAGAGACATGCTCTAAATTAAAAGCATCACTAGCCTCAGTCACTAGGACAGTTCGGACCTACGTGCCCTCAAATTCAAAACACTCGTCTTCTGTGCAAAGGGTAAGTAACTCTGTCTTGTACAGGAGATCCCTGTGGGTTTAGGGGATGGAACTGTCCTTTTTCTTAGGCTGCAAAGCAGTTTCTCTGAGCAGGTACTTCAACCCAAAATTGGCTGCTGTGGCTCACTGTCCCCCTGTGAGGGGAATTTCGCCCACTGATCTAGCATTTGGGATCTTTGTCCTTCCTATGTACCCTACAATGCTGTCATGAGAGAGCTATTACCAAATACTACGCTGTGGCTCATAATGGTATGGATTCCTTGTCTCCCACCCCACTTCCCCACCTTTCTACATATCACTGCAGAGTAGAAATGTGGCAGCTCTGTTATGTTTATGGGATTCCATTTTTCATTCTACAGGGGGGATCTCTCTGGTCTGGCATTCTTGGGTCCTGACCGGTGCTGAACCAGAGAATTTGCTGGACCACAGGAAGTCAGTATTGTCTAGCAGCATTACCAGCACTTTCACTGCTTTTTGGGCTCTCGGAATTTATATAGGGGTAAATTAGAGGTAAATAACAGCACAGAACACAGAGCCAGGACTGGGGGCTGTAAACAAACTTTATGGGACCATGGGAAATTTGGCCACATCCATGATAAGTGGACATCCGGCTCACTAAAATCATGCCAGACCATGAATGTTGCTGGACCAGAGAGTGCAGGACTAGAAAAGTTCAACCTGTTTTATGTTCTTCCCAGGAGAAAAACTGAATGCTTTCCTCATTAGTGAAAAGGCATTGAATAGCCTAAATTGTATTTTGTGTCTGGAACTATTTCTGTATCAAAGGTTTGTCATGTGCATGTGTGTAAATGAGCTTCTCAACCCTAAAGCAGTTGGGAGATGGGTGAGGTATCTTCCTGAGACATAAGATACCTGTCAATGTATCACTCGGATGGAGGATAGTTCCCTGTCTTCAGCAGATACATATTACTGCCACTGGGCCAGACTGCCTGCCCTTACACACACCATGCCTAAAGTATTGGGAAAATTGAGAGGTGACATGAAAATGTGAGTCCTATACCCATAAATTCTTTTAGACCTATACTCATGCTTCTAGTGCATCAGAGATTTTTAACTGGCATAGCTTACAGCCCCAAGAGATGGGTACCATGCTCTATCTTCCTTAATATTTACCTCTCCTCCTACCTCTCCTGATTAGTAAGCAGCTGTTTATTAAGACTTTCCTATATGCTCCCAAAGCCTTACTTGGCCTTTTATCCCTAACCTTTTGTTACTCTATGCTGTAAATCTGTGTGAATCCTGCACAGAGAGTTTACTCTTTGCTTGTTGAAAACAAAGCAGGGCCCTCACAGGCTGGAAAGGCAAACCAAGTGCTCTCCTTTCCAAAGCTACCAGGACTTTCAACCCTATGGTTAGTTTTATTTGATTAGTAATTCAATAAAATTGCATCCTAAATCATTTGAGCAACTCATGAGTGTCCTCATTCAAGCTTGCCTCAGAGGCAGTACACATTAGAGGTGAAGCGCTCTCTATGTATCCTCTAGATTGGGGTGGGAAACCAAGCAACACAGGGACCGCATCCAGCCCCCTGGCCTTAGATTCCCCACCCCTGCTCTAGCTCTCAGGCATTTTTAGCAAGGTCCTTAAGCATGTGCATAACTTTCACTACACACAGCTAGTGGGACACTCATATGCTTAATCTTATGCACGGGCTTGGATACCTTGCTGACCTGGCCTGAGACAGGATTAGTTTCTTTGATGTGATATCCATAGTGAATTGATGGGATTGTAGTACCCAATTTGATGGGCACAAAAGAAGCTACTGATATGCAGGAAAAGCTGCAAATGGCTATAAAAGTGACTTATTTATAACATACAGAGAAGAAAACTGAAGTGTGCTTGAAGATCCCCTGGACTCATGGTGAGCTGAGCACAGAAACTCTTCTGTTTCTAAAGGAAATTTCACTCTCCCACTTGTGGGCTAGGAAACTAGATGGATTTTTTAAATTGGAAAATAGCAGTTAATTAACTATATTCTGATTTTCTATTTTGAAATTAGAAATGAGAAATCAGCTAATTTAAATGTCTTTTACTCACCAGGCAAAACATGCATTTTATAGAGTAACTTCAGTTTCTCTGTAAGATCTCCATGACATGCTGCACCTAAACAATAGCGCATTGAACATATTAGTATTATTAGCAGCTTCTATCTCAGGGGTCTCAAACTCACTTTGCCTTAGGGCCAATGCCAGTCCTCAAATCTTCCCAGTGGGCACCCCGTCTGGCAGGGCTTGTGGGGAAAGGAATGTCTCCTTTTCTCCCCCTTATCCCCCCCAACTCATCTCCTAGCCCCACCTGCTGGCCCGTGGCTTGAGGGAAGAGTGCGATGGAAGGGGAAGAGGGCAGGGCAGGGCCCGGATTTAGAGAAAAGATACGGACACCCCCCTAGGGCTGCAGGGACCCACATGCCAGCAGCTGTATGTGGCTGGATTGTGGAACTGCTTGAGCTGCAGATGGTCCCCTGGCTGTGAGTTTGAGACCCCTGTTTTATCAAAATAGTTCTCGGAGATTTACAAATGTTTATGGATTAATATCCTCAACTACCCTGTGAGGTAGGAAAGTAACCCCATTTTATACAGGAAAAGGGAAATACATAAGTTAAGTGATTTGCTTAAGATCACATAGTAAATCTTGTCTGTGGCAGAACGAGGAACAGAACACAGACCTCTCAGTTCTTTGTTTAAGTACCAACTCGCTTCTTTACTAGAAGCGTGTTTAAATTTGCAGCTCTCAAAAATAGTCATCACATTGGTACACTGATGGCCGCAAGGTTTTCTGTTAAAAAAGAACTTTGTTGTGTAAGTCCCAAGTACATAAGCTGTGATATGAAGGACATCATGGGACTTAGCTCAATTTGATCAGATCTCAAACTTCACTGCACCACAGCCCCCTTCTGACAATGAAAATTACTACATAATCCCCAGGGGAGAGGAGCAAAGCCTGAGTCTCACCCCAAGGGCATGTGGGGGAAACCCAAAGCCCAAGGGCTTCTGCCCCAGGTGGGGGGGCCTGTAACCTGAGCTCCACAACCTTCAACTTTTGCTTCAGCCCCACAGGGAGGGGTGGGGGGACCAACTTGGGCTTCAGCACTGACCCCAAGCCCGAGCAAGTCTAAAGCCAGCCCTGGCGACCCACAGTTTGAGAAATGCTGCATTAGGTATTTGATAGAAAAGACCCAGGAAAACAAAATGATTCAAGAGGGATAAACTATTCTTCTGCTATTATGTTAATCTCAATCCAAATGTTATTTGGCTTGTGGAAAAATGAGCAATATGAAATTCAAGTAATCTACAACAGCTCCCTGGATGTTGGAATCATTTTATTAGAAAAATATTCATATATTCTATATTATGTATCTTGACAAGTTAGGTGGAGATTTATTTTACATTACAGCTGACTATGAAAACCTAATGCCATTAAGTAGAATTCAATAGCAAGTATTTCTTGGCAAGTATCAACAAGTGCAATCTACTGTAAGGATAAAATCTTTTTGCATTTTTGATTTTAAGCTAGAATACCAAGCCAGCCTTAACCTTCTTCTCTTTGGAAACCAATGTGAGTGATATCATAATGTTATTCTAACTATAATTTTAAATGTATATAACTCTCTAATCCCATGTGACTATATCGAATTAGTGGCAGTCAGAGTTAGTATAACACCAGTGTTTCAGACAGACTGGCTAACTGAGTAATGGACTGCACTGCTCAGATTAATTCATGACTAGTCTATAAACTCTCCTTACTTAGGCCAGAGACAAATTCACGGAAGTTGATTAGAGAATCTCCGTTTTCATCCAGCAGTCTGAATAAGCGTGCAGCTAACACATCTGAGTGAGTCCCACATGCCCAAGGAAAGAGAAGAGCAAACATCCCCTTGAACTGCTCAAAATCAATACGGTACTGTTCCAGATAAGGCAGGCTGGGGTCATGACGGTCAAAAGCATTGCTGTTCCCGCCCCAGTAGCAGCTAGTCAGATGTTCTGCCTGAACAGAAGGCAAATGCCATAAGATTACCACCATTTCTGTAAACAGCTCAACAATAGCAACACTTTAAAACAACAACATGTGAGTTTAGCAGATTCATTTCTGTCTAGTACTGGCATTTCTAAAAAAATAAATCAAGGACTTCATCTTATACAGTACAATGTCTTAATTTCTTTATGAAGGAGAGAAGAATTCAGCTCTGCTCCCTAGAAAAGCATAGTAATATAGGTTTTGACCAAAACAAACAAACAGATGCGACTCAAATATATACACACAGATGTAATACAGTCAACCTTCTCACTCCCCCCCCCCCCGCCCCCATAGCTCTGTATTATTTCAAGATAGGAATGGCTGATTAAGGGCTTTTGAATTCAGAAGCAAGGAAATAGGCCCTGATCCTATAGTGTGATCCTGGACTCCTTTATTCTTTCAGTCTCCCCAATTTCATAGTACTGAGCTTATTCAGATGCAGTCTAGAGAATCATACTGCAGGGCTGGGACTGTAGTAATTATGCAGACTAATTACAGGAGATTCAAAAGAGAAAAACACTCTTTTTACCAGAATATTCAAGAAACTCAATCCTGACCAATCAAAAGAAGAAAACCTACTGCAGTGTGTGTCACTCAGGGACCAAGCATGGGTAAGGCATTTTAACCATGAGGATAATTAACAGCTGAAACAACATACATCCTGATGTGGTTTCTCCCTCACTTGAAATCTGTAGATCAAGACCGAATGTCTTTCTAAAAGGATACACTATAGTTTAACCAGATTTTATTGACTGGTGCCAAATTACTAGGTGAAATTCTATGGTCTGTGGTATGTAAAAGGTCAGATTAGATCATAAGGGTTCCTTCTGGCTTTGAAATCTATGCCTCTGTTCCTTACTTCTCCCCAGCTTTTACTTATCTGTCCAGAAGCTCTCTTGAAATAAAAGTGTTTTAATAGGTAATTTAAACTACAGAAGATTCAGTTTAAACCAGTGCTTTTTTTGTTGTTGAGGCCCCCCCACCCCCTCCAAAAAAAGCCGCGCCGGGGTCCAAAATGTGGTTGCGGGCCCATGAAGAGCCGTGAGTCCTGGGCGCGCTTCCGACAGGAGCCAAGCCGCCCCAGGAAGCAGGAAATCCCATTCAATTCAAGTAAGATGGGAAAATAGGTGCCAGTACGCCGTCCCAGGGTGCACCATCACAAAAAAAGCACTGGTTTAAACTAAAACCATCAATTGTAGCAGGTAGCAAGTACCATGTGACAAAGTTACAGGCTATTCAAAATTTAACATAAGGAAGATTTTTTGGGGGCCACAAATCAGGCAGATAGAGACGTTTTTAGAAGCTAGCTGAAAGCATGGCCCAGTAGGTCAGTCTTTTTCTTACTTTTCTACTAAGGGATTCTCAACTTTCCTAACCAAATCAGTTAGGAAATAATTATTCTTCAATTTTTAAAATGTTTCTTTTGTATTTTAAATTATATCTAGTTGCAAATTCCAGTTTGTTTCAGGGCCAAGACAACAATGAACAACTCACAAATTCAGATTATTTCATTAGCATACAGCAGTTTTCATAATCCAATGTCTAATTTTCTTGAGTTAATATGATCTTATCTTGACTACATCTTTACCTTGAAAAGAGCATAGAGTTCCTCCAGTTCATCAATTGTAAAAGAAGTCTCAGTCACAATGGTTCGCACCTTTAGAAACGTAACATTAACAATTAAAAGCTTCCTATATATGTGGCACTTGAAAGATATTTTTATTTCAGAAATCAATTAATCTAAATCTGAGCAAGAATGTTTTCCTAAGGACCTACCACATTGCGCTTAGTGGTGTCTTCAAGAGTCTGGATCACCTTCAACCTTTGTTTAAATCTCATCTGTTCAATCAGATCTGCTCGTATGCTTCCAAATTTCTAAAAAGGAGGAGAAAATGGATCTTTTCAATTGTGCATTAGTACTTGGAATACTTTGTTTTCTTTTTATCCATTAAAAAAATCATTCTGTATGTGTTTAGAAACGATATAAGAGGAGTATCATGGACAAACATTGTGGGACCTTAAAAACATTTGTCTAAACATATGACTTGCAAACAACTGAGTTTACAGGACTTTTTGATTTCTCTTCTTCCATCATTTCATTTAAATTTGCCTACAAAGTATTTCAGAAGTGATATACAACCTTAAGTTTTCGGGTGTAATGACCATTAGTTAAGAATTCACTTTGGAAGAAAACTTCCCAGACAGGCAGATTACTCCACAGCTATTAATGTAGGCTTTCTTTCAGTTTCCTCTAAAACAACATTGTTACAGCTGGATGTGTCCCATTCATAGCTTTGGATGTGTAAATGCGAATATCAAAGGCTTGGGAAATTGTCTTTGTAGTGTGTTAAACCAGTTAGTAACTTTATTCAAAGACATTCACTACAAAGGCAATTTCTCATGTCTTTGATATTCACGTTTGCACATCAAAAGTTATGAATGGGACATATCCAGCCTGACCCAATTAGTGTCATTAACACTGGTCCTACAATTGACAGACAACTGTTTTTGCTGTTTATATATACTCTAGGTTCTGTAATTTCCACTCCACCTCATCTGATGAAGTGGGCTTTACCCATAAAAGCTCATGATGAAAAGCTTAGTCTCTAAGGTGCTACAGGACTGCTCATTATCTCTGTAATATGCCCTTAGAAGAAACCTAGGCCAGCTTTTAGAACAAGAAATAAAGCCAGGCAAGTAGGTTGCCATATACAAATGTCATGAAGGAGACTGCTGCTGCCAGTGCAATAGTCTGTGATGTGCATTCCAAAGTGAGAAAACGAGGTGTGTCCACTTAAGTACATCAGGATTGGTTAGTACATTCTAGGGATGTTAGCATATAACCATTTAAACGATTAACTGATAAACCTAGGCTTATCGGTTAATCCAAATGACTACATGTATCCCTCCCCACAGAGGCAGCGGGCTGGGGGAGCGGGAGCCAGTGCTCAGGTGGAGTGGCCTACCCTCTCCAACTGCTGTCTCGGTTTCAGAAACAGCAGCACAGGGGAGGAGGGGAGGCAGGTGGGATGCTGGAGCAGCCTCTGTCTACAGGGAGTCCTAGTCACTTTTGAAAATGGAACTTTAGGCCATTTTGGAAATACTATCCAGTGTTTTAATTGTGTAACAAGTTTATGGGATTACAAATCACTTTTATAATAATACAGAGCAATACCAAACACTGTGGATTGTGACTGTTACGGGATCAGATAAAGTAAGATGCAAAATATCTTTAATAGAAACAAAAAAAAAATCAATGGCAAAATAAAATGCATGTGTTAATATGTTAAGTGAAAAGTCCCTCTGTTTAAAAAAAAAAAAAAAAAGCCACCTAACACCTCCTGCCCTCCCCCCCAAAACTCCTCATATACAATGTTCTATTCCTGCCTCATACACTATGCTTGGGCATTGGTTCAACACTGACTCTGGAAAGAGTTCTACCTACTGACCTGCCAGCTCTATTTTCTGCAGCACCTGAATTTTTCACTAGAGATTTCTCATCAAGTGTTCAACCCTCCTTAGCTTAGGAGACTGGATAGGATCACAGCACAGTGTGGTAAGAAGCTAAATATTATGCTTCCTTTAATAGTATGCCCTCAGAGTTCTCAGATTCATCAATTCCTCCTCCCTTCCCCCAAGGCAAGTGTCATGGGATAGTTGGTCAGATAGAGCTTGCCTTCCTTCTGGAACAAAAAGCATATTATACCTCTTACTTTACAAGAAAAACAGTCACCTTTCATTGCACATCTTGCTATTTTTATACAGCTTTTAATGAAGGGTGACAAGTGTGACATTGTTACCCTTCTGCCTCTGACAAGTTAAATACTAAGAATATAGAAAATAAATGTTAGCTCAATGACAGCTGGAAATGTCTTGATATTTACAACAAATTTGTCTCTTTTATGGGTATACCAAGCCCAACACAATGGGTCCCCATTCCTAACCGGGTACAAAAAATTAAGAGGCAGAAACATAAGTTTCACTGAATAAGAGAGGGCCCTCATTATCTCTTGACAATTTTAGCAGTTTAATACTAGGAAAAAACACCACCAATGCATATATATTGAAACTAAGGATGTTAAAATGTGGTTAATTTACCAGTCGACTAGTCGACGGAATTTCCATCGACTAGTCAATAGGCACTTCCGCATTCCTCTTTTAAAATTTACATTCCGCTGAGGCTCTTGTACATTTCAAAGGAGGCATGCGGAACTGCGCTTACAGCCCAGGGCTAGCGGGAAGTCCTGCTGACTCCAGACTGCATGTGGGTGCCTTCTTTGAAATGCACAAGAGTCCCCAGTGGAGGCTCTTGTGCATTTCAAAGCCATGGAGCCTGGGATCAGCAGGAGACTCCCCAGTTGATCCCAAGCTCCTGGTGGCATTTCCCCAGAATGCAGGGTTCTGGGAAATGCCATGGGATGACCACGGGCTCCCCGCAGCTGCTCCTTTGAATCGGGCAGATGCGTGTTTTAAAGAGACAGCCGCCAAACAGCTGATCCGCTGATCAGCTGTTCGGCGGCTGTCCCTCTGAACCACTAATCTGCCCGATTCAAAGGGGCAGCTATGGGGAGCCTGCGGTCAGCGGGGGACTCCCCCGCTGAGCCCAGGCTCCATGGCTTTGAAATGCACAAGAGCCCCCGCTGGTGGCTCTTGTGCATTTCAAAGCAGGCACCTACGTGCAGCCCAGCCCGGAGTCAGCAGGACTTCCCGCTAGCCCCAGGCTGTATGCGCAGTTCCACATTCCTCCTTTGAAATGTACAAGAGCCGAGCGGGAAGTGAAAGTGCCTATAGACTAGCTGACTAGTCAAAAAACTATCCGATAAGCAAATGCTTATCGGATAGTCGACTAGTCTTTAGCATCCTTAATTGAAACTGATTTTACAGCCTAATTTCAAACAGAATACAAGTAAAAATGATGGCCGTTTATCTCTGGTATAATTCCAGTGACCTCAGGGATACATTTGGTCTGGTTTCTGTAAGTTCCTTTTCAACTAGAAAGAGCTACAAACTTTTGTACTACGTATGCCCACAAAAGACAGATTGTGGCTCTGCATGAGGCAAATTTATTCATCCAAATACAGTCAAGGCCACAGAAGCTTTCTTAAATGGTGCAGGATTCAGAACAAGGCAAAATGGAATAGCAGCTTTATATAAATGTCTTCCCCTTAGCTCTCAGTTTGTATTCTTACATCACTGGGGGGGGGGGGAGGGAGGAGACCTCACACCTTCAGGTTTAATTCACCCTCAATGTGAATTCACTATTGCTAAAACCTGCAGCAGATTTCTGGTGCAAAGTTTTAGTCTATTTTTTCTTGGACTTTACTATGTATTTATAAACATTATCTAGTTATTCTGTTATTGGGATTTTTCCCCAGAAGTTTTCCAAGTCTGTATTATTAATGTTTATGTCAAAATTAGAACTGGTTGGAAAAACGGTGACAGAATCATTTGTATGAAAAATTCTGTTTTGGGAACATAAACACTGATTTTTTTGTTCTGAAACAATTCTGTGCTTCACTTTTTAAAAATTCCATATAATGTTACATGTTATGATATAAATTTAAAATACAGTCTACATCAAAACAGCAGTAAAAGTAACTTAAAATTTCTTATAGGTACTGTCCTACTGCAACCCACGTCCCTGCCAGCCCTTTAAATAGCTCCCTCTTGGCTTTTGCTGTAGCTCAGCCAGCTCTTGCCAGAGCTGCGCACCTAAGTGCACTCATTTACTTTCACCTCTGCATCAAAATGAAAATCTGACAGATCCAAAAGAAAAAAAATATTCAGAATTCTCCTTTGGATAACTTTGAAATTTTCAGGTTTTGCTCTCGTTCAAAATAAACCAAACTTCAGTAACTCCCAATCCTTCATGAAATAGAATTGTTGGCCTCAAGCCAGCTCTAGTCAAAATCCTGTTACCTCATAGGAAGCTCTAATGAGTCTGAAGATATCCACTTCAGGATAAGGCTCTACATCATCGCTGAGTAGTGAATGAAGGTGAGGGATCGGTGGCAAAGTACTGTCTTTATTAGTTATACTGTCCAAATACCTGATTAGAAGAAAAAACCTAAATGAGAAAAATTGGGATACAGGACACATTTTTTCTGAGACTCAATAGCATCAGGGTAACATAGGGACTGATTTTACATAAGTATGATCAAACCTCTCTCTACTAGAATATTCTATGATTTGGACAAAAATACTTATTTTGCCAATTTGTAAATTTACCTAAACCACATTTATTGAGAAATGTATATAAAACATCTGATCTCAATAAGTTGTCCATGATTTGCAAGGGTCCCTAAATAGATTCTTGAAATTTCATGTGAGTGGTCTTTCACCAATGAAGATGTGTAGGGCATTATCCACCTCATTCCTGCTGGAATAGGGGATGGTGTACTTTATTCTCAATACCTCTGCTGTTCTCATCCCCCAAAACCCAGCTGTAAAAAGTCCCTAGTGACTATATTTCCTGCTAGTGTAGCTGCTGTAAATTATCTTGCAGCCACAGAAAACCTCCTTTAATAACTCCTCACCAGGGATTGGGGCTTAGTTCTGAACACAGAGATGAGATGACCAGGTCTTAAAATAAATAAATAGATTACACTATCACTCATACTGGGCTATAAACTGCCTTGAGCCTCACTTTAAAAAAATTAAAGAACCTGATTCAGCAGTACTTTGAAATCTAAATTAACACAAAATCTCAGGAACTCAAACATATCATTCAAGGTTACATAAAGCCGTCTTAGTTCAGAATGAATGACTTCTCCAGGTCTACTAATCTGCCAAAGCATCTTTATCCCTTCATCAGCCTTTCTAGATATATTGAGTTTTAAGTCTATTTCCAACCATAGTTATCCTTTGAATTCAAGTATTTTTCTCAATTGCACTTAAAAGTTAACAGGAAGACACGGAAATAACAAATTCCAGATATTTACTCCAAGACCAACTGAAGTTCCCTATAAGCCAAGTTCACGCTGATATTCTAGCAATTAGAAAGAAAAAAATAAGTTTTGTTTGAGCCTGGCTAATAGGAGCAGTTGTGTATAACTGAGGATAAGACTCCTGATTGCTTTACCTATGTAGGTTTTTAAAGACACTGTCGTATTCTGAAACTTTGTGCCCCTTAGAATATGAGCATACTACAGTGGCACAGGTACAATACTACAGGTGTTCTGCTGTAGTGCTGTCGTATGGATGTATCCTACATCAAAGGAAGGTTTTTTCTGTCAAATTAGTTAATCCGTATCTCCAAGAAGCAGTAGTGAGGTTGACAGAAGAATTCTTCTGTTGATCTAGTGGAGTCTACAGTGGGAGTTAGGTCAGCCTGAATACATCACACAGGGTGCAAAATTTTTCACAACCCTGAGGGTGCATCTACACAGCACCCGAAACTTGAAATAGCTTATTTCGTCATTTAGCGCTGTCTACACAGTGCCAAATTTCAAAATACAGCACTATTTCAAGCCATCCCTTACTCCTTGTACACTCAGGTTTACAGGGATGGCGAAATAGCGTGTCTGCTATATTTCAAAATAGTGGACGCATTCAAAAGACGTGGGGTAGCTATTTCAGGATACCTCTGATATCCTGAAATAACTTTGCTGTGTAGACATACCCTGAGCGATGCAGCTAGGTTGATCTACTTTTTAGTGACGTTAGATAAGGATGTTAAGACGTGGGTAACTGACTAATCATGTGGGCGACACAAATTGTACTGACTACGCGATTAGTCAATAAGGGGATGTGGGGTGTCCAGGAGTTACCCCTGCTGCAGCTCTGTAGTTTAAATGTAGTAGAAGTCGGGCGGCACAGAGCCTTATAGGCACCAGGTCTCTCCCCCTTTGGTTGCCTCTGACATAGAGGCAGCAAGGGGAAGGGGAGTGCTTGTAGTCATCAGGACTACGTGCGTGTAGTTGCTTAAGCTTATCGGTTACTCTTGTAGTCACCTAGATGTTGACATCCCTACTTCTTTTTAGAGGACTACTGGGGCAAGATAAGTAAGTGTAGTCTTCATAATATGTGAAAGGCCTTTTTTGACTCAGGCACATGTAGAAGCTGTTACAGACAAAAAGGACTGCAAGCATCTAAAAGATTTACCATGGGGTTGATGATGCAAGTTAAATATTTCATGCACTACATCTGGTTTCAGGAGAAAAAAAAATACAATAAAGGGGAAGCAGAGCTTTTTTTTTGTTCAATAAATACCTTCCCAGGACAGTCATTGCTTCTCCATCATCTTTACAGTTCAGCAGCTTGTCCACATTAGCATCCAGCACAGCAAGAGCTAACTGGAATATCACCTTTATTCCTTCATAGAAGAAACAATCCACAACCACCACAGCGCTTTCAAATGGCATTACGCTAAGGAAAAGCGTGAGGAACCAGGACAATGAGATAGTAGAGATAACACCCAAGTCCTGCATACAGTCATAAAGCTGTGGAACATAGTCCCGGGCCAGCTCTTCAAAAACACCCTGATCCACCAGCGCTCCTGTTGGAAATAAGTAACATTGGGCACACATGAATAGCCGTCAGGGAAAACATTACAAGAACATTCCTCAAGATGCTTATATACCTTTCCTCAACAGAAAAATGATATTCTTCCCTGTTATTAAACTGTGATACACACACACAAAAATCAAAGCACTATTATACAGAAAACAAATGTGTAATAAACATAGAACCTAGAAAAAGCAAACCTTTTTTCTTGTTCTAAGACCTGTCCTTTGGCACCTGTAGGTCCAGGCACTCACCATTTAATAGTGGGATTCTACTTCTTGTCATTATAAGAGTGGTATTGGGAGAGGCAATATGGGGGGAGGAGGAGGAGGAGAAAAGTGGGTTATGTTTTTTTTTAATTTTTAAAAGCAAATTTTATAAGCAATTTAGTTGTCTGTGGAAGCACAGAAAGCTCCCACTGAACATGCACACAACTACTTGGACTACTTCCAGGACTGAGTGGATAAGTTCAATCATTGCCCTTGCTAGCAAGGATAAGTAACAGTGATTTCTGTGATGGAAGTGGAATTGATGCTTTCAATCATTTCATGCAAGCCAACAGCTAGGCATTAGATAGAAAAGGCTTTCAGTTATTACTGTCGTTTCGCACCAACAACCTAGAGGTGAATGGAACTTCAACCTTCTCTTGTAAACTGCCCAACCCTGCCCCTCACCAACATTCATTTGGTAATTATATAACCACCACTGTTTTCTACATTTAAAATTCTAGCCTCTCATTCCTTTCTGATCTCTTTAACCTAAACATTGCGTCCATCGTAGAATTCTGGTTTACCTCAAGCAGGTGAAGAACTAATACTCACCAGAATATTTATTTAGTTAGCTGCTTTCAGACTTTTAATATAGCTATTTTGTCCTCTCCTCTGTTTACAACTGTTCACATACCATCAAAGCGGACCATATGATTATGTTATTACAACATAAAAATATTAATAGGAATGTACATGTGGACATTTAAATATTTTTAGGGGAAAAAACCCTTAACATACCAACAACTCTTGTATTATAGTAGTCTGGCAGCATGCGCTCACACAAAGCCACAAGCAGCCAAAAAGCTTCCTCCTCTTTTGCATACAGAAGTAGCACTGAAGTGACAATGTTCATGGCCTACAAGAATGAAAAAATAAATCACTAGATGTCATTTCTAAATTCTCATCATACCTAGTACTATAAAGACTGAACAGAAGAATTTATCCTACGTCAGAAATTAGCCATGGATCTACACTGAAGAAATTTCACTTAAAAATTATGTTCTGTGACAAAAAGAATGTGGACTGCTGAATGTAAGTACAGTGGACAATGTTTTCCTAATGCTTCTCATTTGAAAATAAAAAACTTTGGATGTTATTACTCCTTTGCATAATCATCTTATTCATTCTTCAAGGGCTCAACCATGCCTCTCAGCTGTCTGAGGGATGCCTATTCTCTCCATGGGAGCTGCTGAGGGAATTGTGCTGGATTCAGCCATAATGCCCCTTGGAGATCTGGGGAGTGCAGATTCTACACCATTCTTTGCAAGGGCACAGTCTGCATACCCAGGCTTTCTGCCAATGCAAAACAAAAGCCAAAACCCAAGGAGATCATGCCCTCCACTGGTGAGGCAAATGTTTGCATCTTGAGAACAATAGAGCAGAAGGGCTGTAAGGGTTTGTCTACACAGCAAAGTTATTTTGGAATAATGGCCGTTATTTCGAAATAACGGACGTCTTATTCCAACTGTAAACCTCATTCTATGAAGAATAACGCCTATTCCAAAATAGCTCTCGAAATAAGGCATGTGAAGATCTCAAATTCTGCTATTTTGAAATAGCCCCTCACCAGGGCCATTCTACATTATTCCCCCTAGGGCTCCAAATCGAGATAGCACGTCTACATTAGGGAATCCTGCCTTGGACTAATTTTGAGGCTTCCCTGCAGTGTAGACGTGCTATTTCGAAATAAGCTTCTTTGGAATAACTATTCTGGAATAGCTTATTCTGAAATAACTGTGCAGTGCAGACGTAGCCTCACTGTGCCCAGTCTTGGTCTATGGAAAGGAGAAAATGGGGACAAAGTTCCTTGTGACTCATTTCCTCCATCTTACATAAACATACATGGCTGACACAATGTTGCCCTATGTTTGTTTGGTCTCAGTCATTTTCAAGTCATTTTCAAAGACAGCAGGCCTGAAGAAGTGACTTACCTTGGTAATATTTGCATGTTAGAGTTTGGATCTTAAGGAACGGATTGATTATTTTAAACCCTGACTCAATGGGAGACCTGACTGAGATGGTGGGCAGATACAGAACTAGCTAGTTTACGGAGACTAACCATGTGTTCTTTTGGGACAAAGTTATCTCATTACATTTTAACTCCCCCAAAATGAAAGTATTTGTTAAAATGCTAACATAGTTCTCAGTAAAAAAGCAAGACATTTAGATTCAGACCTGTTTTCAAGGTCTGTCAATTCATATACACTGATCCCCTTCCCAACATGCATCAATACTTCATTATAATGCTGTCACACTGTACTTTCTTTTCTTTAGTCTTGTTTACCATTTTTATATTGCTTTAGTATTTGGACACTTGCTATAAAACTGCAACCATGGCCTCGGGGAACTTATAGTTTCACTCCTGACTGTGGAGGCCAGGATTACAAGTGTGTTTCTGTTACTATATCCTTTCTGTGCTCATTGATCTACTGATTTTAAAATAAAAAAAAAAGACACTAAGTCATATTGAGTGATTTATTCTTCACGAATTGAGGATGATAGTTAGAATATTTTGCATCTCTCTCTGCATTTTTCATTCTGGGATACTGAAGTGCTTTATAGTCAGCGATTAATGAAGCCTCCCAATAGTCTTGTAAAAATCAAGTAAGAAATATTATTCCTATTTTGCAATCAGGTAAGCTAAGACAGAGAGTTATTAAAAGGTGACTGCTCAAAATTACACAGAAGTGAAACACAGAGTTGGGAGCAGAACCCAGAGGTCCTGCCTCCCAGTCCTGTACAACTGTGACCAGATGATGCTTCCAGCCTTTCAAGAGAAACTTCTTCTCAACTTTACCTACAGTAGCATTCACTCTATCTTTTTTTATAAGATACATTGCTTGTAACCATACCAAAAAGAAGGTTTTAATGCAGCGAATATATGAAGGAACATTTTAAGTGCAGACAGCTTTTTCCTGAAATGGAATGAAAAGTTTTACATGAGCATTTTCTTTCCATTAGCAGCTTCTCTCTGAATTCACTACCAATAGGCTAATGCCCTCTACCTGAGGATTTGAAGGCAGCCCATGTTGTTACTGAAGGCTCCAAAACGAAGCTCTGCCCTTCTGCTCAGGCTACCAGAAGATTTACCCAACAGCCGTACTCCAATAACCACTTGTCAGCATTAAGATAACATGAGACACAATATACTAACTTAACCTTAAGACAATGTATGTCTCTGTCTCCCTTTGGAAAAAATATTCAGTTAATATTGTAAATAACAAGAATATAACCAGGGTGAGTTGAATTCAGACAGAAGCAGCTAACAGGGAGAAAAAGAGAACAGGTAAGAAATTTCCCATTTTATTGCACATGCAGCTTCTCTCCTCATTTATTATCCATGGGAAGTATTGAGCAATGAATCCCAGAAGTAAGGATAGAGTTTAACTAGTGTAGTAGTCAACAGGCAGGAATGGAAGTCCCCCCACAAAAAGTGAGAGCTTTATTAAGAAGTTATGTGGAAACCAACCCAGGAACACCTTATTACTACAAGACGCATTTGCAGAGGAATGGAAATTTACTTTACAAATCTTCCTCAGGCTCATACACTTCCCTTCACTCCCTGCAAATGCCTCTAGGGATTTTTGTGAATAGTTTCCTAGCATGATAACTGATGCAGTTTTTTACATCTTGCCTGCAGCAGCCCTGAGTCCCTAAGGCCCTGGCATTTTGTGCAGGATGAGATGAACAGGGAACAACTGGCATATTTAATCAATATACCAGAGATGCATCTTCTAAGTTCTAGGAATGCCTATTTATGTTACAATATTCTGTGGGATAGAACCAAATGATGGGAGAACTATTTCTCAGGAATTGTGGAAAGAGGCATTTACCGTTAACAGAAAGGTTTCTATGGCTTTAAGAATTTTTCCTCCTTAAGACAAAAGCAATGTGCTTCTTGTGTGGATATAGGAATTTATTCCAAAATTTGCTTTTCGACAGGTAATAATGACCAGAAAGTCAGCAACAGGTTTGTTTAAACTTGTCCCATTTTAATTAAACTTGGCAACTGATAATCAAAAGGAGGGTCCAATGTGATTAGCTAAAAGGCTGGTATTCACATCTTTGTGGTGTTTGGTTGTGGGAATCCAACCAAATCCTAAAGAAACTCTAGTATAATAGAGATCACCGCACCTTTGGGATTATCATCATATTTTATTACAGAAGACTCCAGATGTCAGGACCTACAGTGCTGGGCAAAGTACTAAGAGGGAGCCTCTGCCCCAAAGAGCATCTGTATCCCATCACACCTGAAACGTAAGTTTGACCAGATCAATGAATGAGATATCCTTACTGAGTTTTCTCCCAGTGCCAAACAGAGGTTAATGGAGAAGCCATGCTGAGTTACACTTCTCTGCTGATGCACAGGGTATTAGCTGTATGGGTTCCCAGCCTGAATGAAGAAGTCCCAGCTTTAAGAGATCTTCTGTTTTCTGTAGCCACATCGTGGAGTCCTTGACTATATAGCAAATCTGAAGTGACTTCTGGGTTGGTGAAATATCAGGAGGAGGACTTATACTCGCCCTCTCCCTCTTTTCTCTATCCTTTGTGTAAACTCTCTGGAAAAGCAGCAGAATCTTCTCTTCCCAGGCCTCTAAATAACATTTGGTTTAATCCTCATTTCAATCTTATCAACAGGAAACAATGCATCTAACAATGCTTGAAGAGGAAGGTATTTTATTAATATTAATGAGTTCCTCGCAAGCTACCGACAGACACCCTTGTAAGTTCTTCTGTTTTTATGTGTGAGATGCATGTATACTACTTCTTTCCCTGGCTGTTTACAAGGAGGAAGCAGTATACTATTCATCATGGCATGGAGACCACACAACAGAGGAGGGATACTGGTACAAATACCTTCCATGTCTCCAGGAGCCTAAAAAATCTGCCTGCCTCCTTCCCAGACTGACATGCACCTAAGGAAGGACTGCAGGTGCAACTCAGGGCTTTACTCTAGAAATTAGGCTCATTTTGAACATGAGAAGGGACTTCACACTTACCCCTCTGTAATCTCCTTATGGTGCAGTTTTGTAGAGAGTGGAATATTCATGTGCCTCTGTTCTGGTCAGAAACTTTCTGAAGTGCTCCTAAGAGTTTCACGTGGAGCCAGCTCATGGAGTGTGGGGGGGAGGTGGAGGCACCTCTTTCCCTGGGATAGCAAGGGCTTATTGCTAATGATCAGAACACACTATTCCCATTGTACTTCTGTCTGAAATCTGCAGGCTTCTCTGCACGCCTACGCATGCTGAGAAGTGGGGGAGAGGCAGTGGGAAATGATGCAGAGCACTGTAAGAAAGATCCTAAGAGGCAAGTCCTAGTAAACACACTGAGTGGACAAGGCAAAGGAGGAGTCTTACCCCTCATTTTCACCTCACTCTCATTAGCAATGCTACATTAACTTTGCCTCGCAAAGGACATATTTGCTTTTGCCTTTCCAGAGTTTCTGTGGTCTGCAAGACTTACCCCTAACCCGGCTACCTCTCTATTACCCTCAATATCATGGGAGTCCACTGATTCACAGTGGGATGGTGAGTCCCTGCTTCTTTCCCCAGGAAGCTGCAAGGTGGGGAAAATCTGGAACCTTCCAGTATTTTTCCCCCTTCCAGCCCTGCTCTGTTGTGTGACCAAGCCCCAAGGCTAGCCAGATAGATGCCCACCCCAAAAGTTCAGAAGCACCTGAGTCAGCTTTTCTGGAGTCATAGCTCTTTAGAGAAAGGTGGGAGCCTGACATGCCAGTCTGATTCTGAGCCCTATGCTCTCAATTCAAAAGTAGGCTGGCTGGCCACAGGCAGGATATCATTCACCCTCTGTAGGGCCTATAAGAGTTGCCACACGAAGGGAACATTGATTAGACCGAAGTCAGGTGAGATAGCTTTGCCATGCCTAAATGGGGAGGAAGTCTAGCAGGAAGGTGCTGCAATGGCAGATCCAGGTGGTTGAAACCACCATGCTGTTATTTAATCTGATCTGGGGGAGAAGCAGGAGGAAGACTAGGTCACAACTGCCTGAAAACAAACCAGAGTAAAGGTTTTAAAACAAAATGGCCAAGAGAAACTGAACCACCAATAAGTTCCACTTTTGGAAGCTTAAACTCATTTGGTCGCCCTTAGCTGAAGGGGCAGAGTTTTATCCTGGAGTCTCTAGCAACAGCACTGGACTGACTCATAAGACCACAGGTGGGGGCAATAGTCCATGAGTAATGAATGAGAAGCTGTGCAACAGGGGAAAAAATGTTACTAAAAGGATTTTCACCGCATCTAGCCTTGTAGATTTTCACAGCATCCTCCCTTATTAGGCATCCATTCTGACATGTTTTGATTATCATCTTAATTAGATGCACTTGGGAAAAGATCTTTAATCATCCTTACACTAGCCACTATGTTTATGGGTACATAAATCTGCATATACAGAGCAATGTGCACTTTCAATTACAGCCCCTGGTTCCTGAACTTGCAAAAAGTTATGCTAGCATCGGCTCTGCTGAAGAGCACAGTTAAGTTGAGAGGGCTCTGTGTATGCATGAGTCTCTACTAATGCAATTAGTTGCAGGATCAGGACTTTGTGCACACAAGTCAGGAACCTAACTGTTCATATGCATGATCAAATGCATCAACTGTGCCATATTAGCATGTGGCCACTGACTGAAATGTCTTGCCATCTTTTCCAGATCTAGAGTTCCTATTCCTGAGTATTATTGTTTTTTCAATTACCTGACAATATCCTATGTTTGGATTTCTAAAAGCATATGCTGTTAATACTCTCCTCAGGGCAGCAATACCCATCTCATTCTGGAATGCAGGGTGCTCTGGGAGAGAACGGTGCAAATCCCTCTCAATTTCTTCCGTGGCAAGGTTATATTTCCCCATAGATTTTTCCACTAGGTCCTCATAATAGCCAGGGTGGGTAGCCATCTCATTAATGGCTCCTAGGAGGAGGAGAGAGAAGCAACAACAATGAACTAGGTAAATTAAATAAGGGCTAGCAGACATTGTACAGTAGCATTATTTTCTTGTGCTCCCATAATTCTGACATCTTGAATGGAAATTTTAAAATAAAAATAAAGTTTGAAAATATATTTAAAATGTTATATTTTTTAAAGAGGCTAAAGTTGGCTTGGCCCGCTCAAAAATACCAGCTAGTTACCTTTTCCAATGGATACATATTAAAAAGCTGTTTCACATAATAATAAAATAAAAGAAACAAACTCTCTATTTCTGTAGGGTACAAATGTGAGCATGCTGAATAGCAATACGACTTGAACAGCTGCAGCTACCACCAATATCCCTCCACACACTGGAACTATCTGTATGCGATTGGTAACACAGCTAGCCTATTGGCTCATACCCTGCTCATATGCACACTACCATGATAGCAACACTCACATCTATCTCAGCCAATCATTTACAGAATAGCTGTTGATTCTAGAGAGCTTTTCATTTACAGAGCAATTTTTAAACCATCGTTCAGTCAATCCTCACAGTATCCCTGTGAACACACAAGTCATGTTGTGGAATCTCCATCACTGGAGATATTTAAGAGCAGGTTAGACAGACACTTGTCAGGGATGGTCAGTTGGTGCTTGGTCCTGCTGTGAGGGCAGGGGGACTGGTCTTGATGACTTCTGGAGGTCCCTTCCAGTATTTTATGATTCTATGATGCTCCACCTGCTAGAATAAGGTTCCCTCTAACTAAGGGATCTTAGGCCAGTGGTGCACATCAGAAATACGCCTGTTCATCCCTAACTTCACTTCACCATATAGCCCTGAATTAAGGAGCTTCAACTGGTTCCCTGCAGCACCTCTCTGCAGCTCAGACCAAATGGAAAATCCAGCCCTTGGTGAACAGTACTTTAGTAATTTAAAGGATCATCCATTTTGTAAGTGCATAAAGACAGTCTGGTCTACAGGACAAAGCAGAGGGCTGAGAGTTTGGAACTTCTGACTTCTAATCGCTGCTCTGACAACGACTCATTGAAAGACCTTGGGCAAATTATTTAACCTCTTTTTATTGGTTTCCCTTTCTGTAAAAGTGAGAATAATACTTGACAGCCACCCACAGGTGCTAAGGAATACAGTTATTATGTAGCATGTTCCAGCTGCAAAGCACAAAATATTACTACTCTGATGTTGAGTAAGGCTATGATTTAGTCATGGGTATTTTTAGTAAAATTCATGGACAGGTCACTGGCAATACACAAAAACTCATGATCTGCCTGACCTATACTACAAATTAGGGATGTCAACAGCTAGTCAGCTAACTGTTTAACTTATCGGTTAATGGTCCCAAATAACCACAACACTCCCTGCCTCCCATGGATGCTCTGCATTTAAAACTTGGACCAGAAGGCTGAATCAGTCCTAGCTGGTCAGTCTGAGTTTTCAATGAACAGCACGCAGGGGAGTACCTGCCACCACATGCTGCTGGCCTCTGATACAGAGGCAGCAGTGCAGGGCAGCAGCAGCGCTGGTCCATGGAAGGCCTGAACTCCTCACAGAGCAGCCCACGGAATGAATTCAGGTGCCTAAAGATGCAGGTAAGCACCTAGTGGGATTCTCAAAAGTACCTAAAATCAGATTAGGAAAGTAACTCCCACTGGTGTCAATGAGAGTTAGCCACCTAACTTGCTTTAAGTACTTTTAAAAATCCCACTAGGCACCTACTTGCACCTTTAGAAGTCTAAATGCCTTTGAAAATCCTGCCCAGTGTCATCTCTCATACATCTAGCTCCTAATCCTAATTAGCTCCTAAAGAAGGCTAATGGCATATTAGGTTGCATTAAGAGGAGCATTGCCAGCAGATCCAGAGATGTCATTATTCCCCTTTATTCGGCTCTTGTGAGGCCACATCTGGAGTATTGTGTCCAGTTCTGGGCCCCTCACTACAAAAAGAATGTGGACGCATTGGAGATGGTCCAGTGGAGGGCAACCAAAATGATTAGGGGGCTGGAGCATATGACCTGTGAGGTGAGGCTGAGGGATTTAGGTCTGTTTAGTCTGCAGAAGTGAAGAGTGAGGGGGGATTTGACAGCAGCCTTCAACTTCCTGAAGGGAGGTTCCAAAGAGGATGGAGAAAGGCTGTTCACAGTTGTGATGGATGACAGAACAAGGAGCAATGGCCTTAAGTTGTGGTGGGAGAGGTCCAGGTTGGACATTAGGAAAAATTATTTCACTAGGAGAGTGGTGAAGCACTGGAATGGGTTGCCTAGGGAGGTAGTGGAGTCTCCCATCCCTAGTGGTGTTTAAGTCTCGGCTTGACAAAGCCCTGGCTGGGTTGATTTAGTCGGGACTGGTCCTGCCTTGGGCGGGTGGCTGGACTTGAGGACCTTCTGAGGTCTTTTCCAGCTCTATAGTTCTATGATTCTAGTCTAAGATAATGTTCTAAACTGGAGCTCACCTGAAAGCAGCAGCCACAGTTCCCCCCTCATAATTTCTGGAATGCCTTTCAGCACAAGGTCTCTTGTTTTCTCTGTCCGATACATGCACAGACCCTGACCATACTCAGCAAAGTGAATCTTCCAGGCTTGCTCTTTCAAAAACTCTTTTGCCTACAAATAAATAAATACATTGAGATGGGGTACCACCATTTAGGATTCATTAAACATGAAAAGAACAAGTGAAATGCCCACATCTCATAACTTACTGCAATTATTAGGGGTGGCTGGGAGGAAGAAGGATAGCTATAATCTGATTCTCTAATTTCAGTGGGTTGCTCTTTCCCACTTCTTATTTCTTCCCAGCACACTATTCTATAATGAATCTTGAAAACATGTACAAAATCAAAAGCCACAGGAAAAATACTTTATAGCAAACTATACAATATATAAGCTGGACCTCCCTGGTCTGGTACTGTCAGGACCTGACCAGTCCCAAATGAGATAATTTGCCAGACCAAGGGAGGTCCCCTACAACTCATCCCCAAGTTCATTGCCTGCTGCTGGCAGGCTGCCCCAGCAGGCTTCCTGCTTCGTACCCCTGCCCCCTACCTGGCTGGGCTGCTCGTCCAGCTACAGCTGGCTCCCTGGGCAGTGCAGGCTCCAGCTTCTGCAGCGGGGCCCTAGGTCCATAGGGCTGCCATGGGGCTCTGGCCCCAGCCCTGAGCTGCTGTGGGGCTCTGGCCTTGGTCTCATACTGCTGACCCTGTCATCCCTGGCCCCAGCTGGCTCTCGAGCCCTTAGTCTCCCCAGGTCTCTGGTCCAGTAGCAGAGGTAGTCCAGACCAGAGTGTAATCTGTACTATTAGTGCTTTACCAATTATTGAACGGATAACCTGAAGTTGTCCTGAATCTTAAATATATTATCACAGTGCATGAAATGCTTCAGAGTTCTGGCATGCATTCTGGGAAAATTTGCCACTGGAGTACTAGAAGTTTATTTTCTGAAAGATATCATTCTCTGCACGTGACTGGCAGTGCTAGAGCTCTTTTTGGTTAGGAAAAGGCAGAAGTTAAACAACTCATCCTGGAATGTTAAAGAAAGTTAATTTAAAATCCCAAACCACTTTTCTAATCTATCAGAGTTTAGAAAAATAGCAGTGAGATCTACCAATTTTGGGTTGAATTCCTCAGGAGACCTCCGTCGATACATTGTCATTAAAGCCTGTGTTGCTGTTGGAATGCTGTTGCCATTGAGATTGAACTGTCGCTCTCCATCGGCTTCAGAGCTGAGACGTCTTTGAGGGCTGGAGGAAACAATACTACTTGGTCTTGAATAAACCTGTAAAAAACAACAGCCGCAAGCTGTTCATGGGTGAGAGATAGATAATTTTGCTCGTACTACACCAAAATTATTGTATCCTAACTAAAAGCCAACTCAGTTTGAGGAAATCAAACCTCCAAGGTGTATCTCTAGGCTAGGGTAAGCATCTGGCAGCAGAAACTGAACTAATTTCAAACAATGAAATACAATTTTAGTTTTCCAACCAAATCAGTTCTAAGCATTTTCTTCACCACACAAAAATCAAACCATACAATCAGAGCTGGTTTTAATTTTTCAGTAACTACGATAATATATCTGAAGTTGCAGAAGCATGGCTGTTAAAGATTACACACCCAAAGATATTCCACATTCGTTACTGTGGACAATAAAAATCATTCTCATCTAACAGGATGTTTTGCACCTCTTTATAGCAATACCTAATTACAACAGAATTTCTTGTTTCTATTTATAAAGCAAAGGAACTTCAATGGTCAAGATTTAAAAACATTTCTATTAACTTTGAGTGCCCAACCTGAGGCACCTTAAAAGGGTCCAATTTTGAGAAAGTCCTGAGAATTTCAACAGATAGAAAAGCTTCTGATGGAAGTTTTCCATCACAAAATGCTAATTTGACAGAATCAAGATGTTCAGCAATTTCCTGCCAGTCCACACTACTGGGCACTCATCTTTATTTCCCAGATGGCCATTTAGCTGCCCAGAATTTTTTGAAAAAAATCTGTTTCAGTTCTCTCAAAATGGATTTTTAAATATTCTGCTCCAGGGGAAATTTTACATTTCTACTTTCTGTTCTGATTCAGAATTCTTTTTGCTTTAAATGAGAAGTTTCTGCAGAATAGAAATTCCAGATCTGGCACAACTCTACTGAAAATCTCTACTCTTGAAATCAGTTTCCTTCAGGGGGACTCACGTTGAACAACCTAAAACTGAGGTATCCATGATCACTAGTCACTTTTCAAAATCTTGGCTAATAACAATAGTACCTTTTCAGAGTATTTGACTCTGTGAAAGTGTTTGCAGACAACAAATGTGGTTTAGAATGAATTCCAGCAATCATGCCACTGAAATTCTCGATCATTTCATTAAATCTTAAAAGGTAATTGTTAAAAATTTACTGGACCAGAAAAAAAAAAAAAAGCTCTGTGTGGCATCTCTCTCTCGCCAACAGAAGCTTGTCTAATAAAAGATATAGCCTCCTACTCTCTCTTATTTACAAGCTTACCAAGAATCAGCTCTGAAAATCTGATTCTATAATGACACACATCAGCTAATGCTATTGTCAAGAAGGCAGTTGGCAAGTTGGGAAAAATTTTCCAGGTTTAATCCTAAACATAATCATAATATTTCAATATATCTCTGAGTGTCCTATTATGACTTAAGGATGTAAGTCTTTATAAACATTAGTCTTTACACAGAAATGTCAAGAAAACAATCTCACACCATGCGTAAAGAACTAAATTCCCTTCTGTCAGTGAAATTTGAAGTTACATTTGTCCACACACCTCATCATCTGAACTGTTGTAACTTCCAGCAATCTCTTTTTCAGAATATGTTTTTGGAGTAGTTTGTAGAAGGAAGTCGGAGATCCTTTGCACAAGAAAGTCTCTGTCCTTCAAGTTGGCGAAGAGAAATGTCATTTTGTTTTTAGTGCTGATGGATAATGGGCTGGGCAATACACTAGAACTGTCTGCCTTTTCCACTACTGATACCTAGGGAGAAATAATAACCACTGGTTATGGCTTTCAATGGGTAGCTTGATAAGCATCATTTTCAGAGCTCAGTCTTATTCTTAGGGGTTATCTTTGGGACCAATGCAGCAGTTTCTAATATACTTTTTTCCCCCCCTTTTTGCATTTTTATAGACAAAATGATTCTCTCCCATGCTTCACTACTCCTATTGGAAAACCAACACCTGTACTGAAACAAACACGTGTAACACTGAAAACAGAAATTGTTATTTTTCTACATTACGGCTTCTCACCAATCATTTCCAATACAAACCCAGAGCTTTCATGCAACAACTTCGTGGGCTCTCGATTATCATACATTAGTTTGTTATATCATACTTTATTTTAAACAGGTTTTTAGTACAACCACCACATTTCCACAGTACGTGTACTATAAGCTTCCCAGAAGCCACACAACAATCTCCTACTCTGAAAATTACAAAGCGAGGTATGGAGTGTGACCCTGAAGTGCTATTTTTCCTTTTCCCAGCAATCTCTTCCAAATCTGGAGAGGGGTAAGATTTTTTTTCTTGTAAGGAATTTGTTTGGCTTTCTGTTATTTATGTATTCACTTATCACACTGCACCCTGTGTACAGTATTCAGAGAAAAACCTACAAAGCACAGCTCAATATTTCACCAAGCTTCTGCAGAAGTAAGTTACAATATAGAACTGCCACTGATCAATTATACATGAGCTATAAATGCGTGATGTATGTTCTATGCACTACTGATTACTCAGTTAAAAAAAACAAAATCAATTAAGTTCACAGAAATACCTCTCTTCTCCAGAGCAAAGAGCACAATTATAAGTGCTTTTAAGCATCACTTTGATACAATGAAATAGAATATTCTCGGTAATAAAAACTGCATTAGGCATTTCAAGATAAGAGAGAGCACATTTTGGTTTACCGAGATTTTTTTTTTTTTAAAGTAGCGATCCATGATCTCACATTAGCACAATGCCTTAATGTTTCATTAGTTAAAAGGGCTAGATAATTTGTTTTTCATTTAACATCTCTTTTGAAGCTGTAGTCAAAGACCGCAATACATAGCTCACTCTCAAAATATTTCCCCTTCTCCCCAACTAACTTCCTTCTTTTTTCAATGAACGATAAATCAGCTCTTTATTAATGCAAAAGAGCCTGATGAACAATATATTTAAGTTAACTAAGAAGAAATAATCCTATATCACATTTCTGTTCCACTTAAAGAGCTGTCTGAGGGCATTCAACATAGAGGACGCAGCAATAAACACAGAACTAGACTGGATGTATTACAGACAGGATGCCAGAGCATCAGGAGAAGCCAAGAAGACATGCTTTCTTAATGCCAACAGAAAACCACTTTCTCCCTTCTCCAAGTGCAGGCACACTCCCAGCTATAGCACCGGTCCTGGAGGTTGCGGCTGCTGACTCATGAAATTACTATTTTACTTTCTGACCACAGCTACAGAGCAGATGCTTCTAAAGGTAATAGGTACTGATGACCTTTGTACCCATCTGCAAAGGCGCTTCTTTGCTCTATGTCACGAAAGGCTGGAACTTATGACCTGATCCAAAGTTACATTAAGTCAATAGAAAGTCTTCCACTAACTTCAAAGGACTTTAGATCAGGTTCTTAAAATGCTGGAGTTATTATTGTTTTCAATGTCATAATTACTGAACAATAAACTTCAATGGTTTACACAACTTTAGAACAGTTAATATGCATTCCCTCAACTGATTCGCTCTCCAGAATCTGACAGGACATCCGAGTTTGATGTTGCTACTGCAGGTACAGCAATTGCTGTCTGAAGCAGCTGCCAATTCCACATCCCAGAGAAGCAGCCATGCTCCACAAAAGTTCTGTGAGTTTTATTCATCCACCCACAAGATATTTTCTCCATTTAACTTCATTGGGCAGTTTATCGCTCCCCCTGAATTCTTCATAAATAGAGCAATGTGAATTTAAGGTTTGATTTTGATTCACCAGGATTTAAAACTAGTGCTACACACCAGTGGGAAGCTGGGTGAAACAGCATTTTTTTCTTAATGATTTGTGAAACATCGGACCTTAACATTATCATTAGTTCCTCAGATTCAGCAAAATATAGGTGATTTCTCATTTGGGCCAGGATGCTTTCAGCAGTCCAAGCATCCTTGACAGCCCAGCCCTGGCTGTCCAGCAAGTTATGCTCTTATGTCCAAGATAAATCACTGCTTAAACAAGCTTACACATATCAAAAGGCATGCAGTTTCCTCTTCACCACAACACTAGTTACACAGGATTTTTAATTTCAGTATGCTTAAGTTATTTTTACTATTAGGATAATGTTAAGTTCCTGTTAAAATATAAATGTTGCAACTATTAATCAAGAGCATTTTGTAGCAATTTAAAAAAAAATGCCTCTCAGTAGATTTTTAATTGCAGCCAACCATACTTAAAAGTAAGGCTTTGCCTACTCTACACATCTTGTAGCGACAATTGTTGCTAAAAGTTGGCAGTGTGCAGTTTTTTGGCTCTTTTGCTGACAATGGAATTCATGTTATTGACAAGAAACAGTGTAACCCATACACCTAGTGTGGTTCACTGTCCCATGCAGTGGCACTTAGACCACTTACAGTGAAAGACAAGAACAAGGGAGCTCTACAGCCTAAGCTGAGAATAAGCTGACTTTATAGCTCAAGCTGTAGAGCGTAGGTTCCCAAACTGGAAGGTGTGCCCCCCTGGGGGAGCGTGAAGAAATTCCAGGGGGTTGCGAGCCTCCCATCAAGTTTTGCTGCCCCTCTCTGTCCCCCCCCCCCCACTTTTTTTTTTGCTCAACAAGTTTTGCTGCTATTTGGGGGGGGCTAGGGGGGCATGAGGGTTTTTCAAAAATCAAAAAGGGGGGCAAGATGCCAAAAAGTTTGGGAACCACTGCTGTAGAGGCTCCTACACAAAGCTCCAGAGGTCCTAGGTTCAAATCCACCTGGTGGTGGTTACAAGAGCTCCTGCTGAAAATGAGCCATTTGCATTGCCACTGCAAAACTTTTGTCTTTTGGGGGTGGGGCACCAGTGAACAACAAAAATTTTGTCATTCAATTGACAGTGTAGACGAAGACAACCGTGCAGCATTAGACACAAAGAATTATCTAATGTGTCACGTATATGAAAATCTTCCCTCCTCCCCCAGAATACAAACCAAAGCTGTACTTGATAAGAAGCATATTATTGTGTCAGCATTTGTTTAAAACTGGGCAGACTGGCCACGATGCTATTAATCATTTCTGTTTAAAACTGAATTTAAATCTTACCATTTGACTGTATTTTTACTGAAATGTGCTCTTGGTTAGCTCTAAAGAGGCTTAATCCCCCATTTGTCTGGAAGTGCAAAAACCAGGCTGTGGGCCTTAAGTATAAAGAATGTAAACCAGGGAAGAGAGAAGAATCTGGAGAGTCAGAAGGAAGGATAGGAAAGAGTTCCTGTGAACCATTGTAGAATGAGCATAAAACTGAAGTTGCTACTTTGATCACCACATTACTGTTCTGTGACAACTAAGGGATTAAACAGCTTCCCAGCACAAAGAATATTAATGTGAGAAAAAGTAGCCAAGTGAAACAATTTGCTGTAGATATTCAGAACTGACACTCACCTCTCGAAGGGGGATAATGAGGCTACACAAGTTCTCCTCCTTACTAGTAAAGCAGATGTAATTTGTAGAAACAAACATCTGACCCAAAATGTGCATTTTATTAAATGGGGTCCACAAGGTGCAATCTGTGTGTCCATCTAATTTCTCATCTTTGGGAAGTCGGAACAGTGCACGGTATCTCTCACTCTTTGCTCTAGCATCGAGATCCCTAAAGATGGTGTTTTAAGATACACAATATACATAAAAATACACTTCAGACATTTCTTTGCAGGCCACACAGTAAATACATCTGCGTGGAACCTATTCATTTATGTAGCTGTACGCAAATGTGAAAAAATCATTAGGAAAGTTATGTCTATAAGACAGCTTTATTAACATTTTGATTCAGGTACAGCATTGGGATTTCTTAATTTATAGATCCATTGTAGCTCTTTCTAATGTGCTAGTCACATATAATGTACCACTATTTAATATTACCGCTGCTACCAAAATGCTTTAAAAAATGTAGTGTGATACGATACACCTCAATCGTCACTATGTAACAAAAGAAATGCAACTAAAATATAGGCTAGATTACATTTCATTAATATATTCAAAATGTAAAAATGATTAACAAGGAGCTATTCAGGTCCAGCGTCATGCCACCACTAGAGAGAGAAATAAATACTTTCTGCATTGTATTTGGCTCAGACTTTTCTTTTGGTTCTTTCTTTACTGTAAAATATAAGAGTTACATACAAGCAGTAAATTCTGAGCAGGACTACCTATAGGTCACATCTTTTTGCAGTTATAGAACTATATACACACAAATGGGCCTGATTCTCATTTACATTAAGGCCTCTTTAAGGCCCTTTTACCCTGCCAGAGCCATGTAAAGTGTGTATGTATTATAGTTATATCCACTGTAAGGCTCCTCTAAACTGCCGTAGCCTTGCAAGTGGTACTTGCTGTAAATGACAATCTGGTCCAAATGTTCTCCTCTGACTTTGGTAACAGGCCTATAAGGCTTGGCCAGATTTTTCCACATCCACCTTCAATGGCAGACCAAACAATGAAGGTGGCAGACCAACAATAATTACTTTTCCTCTCTCACTACCACTACAAAGCAATAATGCATCTTGCGTTAAAAGCATGGGGATATTAGCAGAAAACATCTAGATAAAACTTTGGAAATAAAATGGTATACAAAGTCCCAATGATTAAAAAGTCTGTATTACCTACCGTTTCAGTGCAGATACTTTTTTGGGAGATTTCTTTTTTAGTTTTGGTAATGACTTGTCTTGTTCAAATCCTTCATTATCCAAGAGTTGCCTCATAGCTATGTTGGCAAGCTGTTCCATTAATTTGAATGTCTCATTGATATTGAGGAATACCGAGAAGAAGTGTTCACTTGACCTTGTGCTCACTTTGATGAGGTCAGGAAAAAGCAACGTAGCATTCTTCTCTAGCTGAGTGATATCAACCCAGCGGATCACTAACTTTGCTGAACAAAGAAAACAAAAAAGATTAAGCACAAGAATGAATCATGAAAAAGGCAGAAGAAAAATGCTTTTGAATGCCAATGTGTGTGAGAGAGCGCGTTCATTCACCAATATGGTATTTTATACATAATATAATGAATTTAGATTGGATTTTCTTACATCTTGGCAAGGTGAAAGGACAGCAGAAGCAGAGCCACCAAACTCACAAAGCAAAAAAAGATAAATTTGGCCTTGTTGCCTAAAGTAGTTGTGTTTCAATGTAATTTGTTTATATATGAAACATTACACACAGATCACATGTACCTTCATAGTTTTATCTCTTTTTTTTGCCAAGATGTTTGCCCAAACTCTAATCTCCCTCTGCCCCACTACAGAGATCAGCAAACAGTCTGGACTCACTAAATGGGCTGCCTACTAGGAATGTTAACTATTGTTTATTTACATAAATGTGTAACTGCTGGAAATTCTAACCGTTACAAGTTTACATGTAGGAAGGGCAGGTGGGAGCCAAAGCTTGGGGGAGTCGGCTTTTAAGCCAGCTCTCCGTGAGCACTGGCTCCCACCTCCCCCTGCCCCACCCCTCTGATAAAAAAGCAGCAGTGTGGGGCAGGCAGCTCCATGGGAGTCGATACGCGCAGGGAGCTGGCTTGAAAGCCACTTACCGTACCGACTCCTGTCTATCAGAGGCAGCAGTGCAGGGGAAAGGAGGCAGCTCCATGGCACTCCCTGCATGTGCCAGGCAGTTACCAATCTGGGGGAAGTGAAGGGAAGGCGGCTACACGAAGCTGGCACGTGCAGAGAGTCGGCTTAAAAGCTAGCTCCCACTCCCTGCCCCGCTGCGCCTGAAACAGAGGCAGCAGGGTGTGTGCGTTTTGCATGTAGTCTATGTGATTAGCCAGTAAACCCAGGTTTATTGGTTAATCGTGTGATGGACTACATGTTAACATCCCTACTGCCTACTATGCAGCCTCTAACATCCATGGAGGTTAACTAACAGATTCATGATAAAAAAAAAAAAAAAAGAAGGACTTAACTTGAACCACAATTCATCATACCAACAACTGTGACAAAACAGACTGAAATTATAGATGAATTTAGCAATATTCAACCAATCTAATCTCCAACTGACTGTTTTTAGCCATAAGCAACTGCTTGTCAATCATTCAGTTTCAACTGCTAGACTGCTTTATTTTAGGATTGCACCTGAGGTAAAATGACATTAATTGTAACAGGTTATTGTGCGCTTTATTATAAATTAGAATATTTACCTGGCATTGCTTGGGCCCTTAACTCATTTAATTTTTGTTTTATGGAAAATAAAATGAAAATGTACATGCTTCATATCATATCATTGATCTAGAGTAGGGCTGGGGATAAGGAGTTCAGTATGCAGGCTGCCCTGGGGTGAGAACTCTCACAGCCCCCTCTCACTGCAGGGCCAAGTGAGAAGCGCCTGTTCATTGCTGTTGCAGCAGACACAGCCAGGGAAGGAGTGCATATCCCCCGGCTGGGGCAGGTCCAAGTTCATCTGTCCCCACCAGAGCGAAGAATGCAGACTTGTCCCTGTATCATTCATGGGGTATTTCACCCTGCTCAGAGGTCTGGAATATTAGTTCTCATTCTGATAGAGATGTATTTGTGGGCAGAGTGCCAGTGAGGCAGTTAGAGGTGCAGGGTATGTACAATTTATCATGTGATTTCTCAACTGAACCCATGGATTCCACCATGTATGTGATTTTTAGGTATATAGTCATAAATAAAGTATCACAACAATACTGAACTCAATCATTGGTGTGGCTGAGGAAGTTAGTTCCTTGGCATGGGGATTATGTCTATTTAAATTTTTGCACAGTACCCAGTGCTTTGTCCGTGTCCAATAAATTAACAGTAATAAACCACTGTAGATTTCCTATCTATCCTTAAGTACCCAGATTGACCTGTTCAACATACCTTCTCTTCCCATGAGAAAGGAATAAAAGCAAAGGTGGTTAATACTGAGATACATCCAGCCCTGACGAGGGACCTTCCCCTTCCAATAACTGCAGGAGTAATAGTTCACCAATTTTTCCTCCTCTGGCATCCCAAACAGCTTGTGGAACTTCACTATGGCTTCCTTAAACTTTTCTGTGTCATCATCCTCTTTGATACCATTGATTTTGTTGTACTCTGCGATGATTCCCTGAGGAAAATATGAAGGACGTTAGCCATGAAAAAAATATCTGACATCTTTATCAGACACAGACTTTGAATTTAAATGCCATGACCTCAGTCACCTTCCACCCATCTAATTATCTCTCTCTTCCTACCAGTGGTGAAGCCAGAAGTGCACATTTGGATGGGTGGGTAAGAATAGGGAGACGGGAGAGCAGGACAGGATAGGGATGTAAGCGACTAATCAAGTGACTACTTGACCATTTATTTCTCTCTCCCCTGCCTCTGTTTCAGAGGCAGCAAAGTGGGGGGGAAACAGGAGCCAATGTCTCCACAATATGGGGGGGGGGGGAGAGGAGGAGGAGCAGAGCTGCAGCAGTCGAGGACCCAGCGTGAACCGGGACTGTTGAGTCCTGGCTCGTGCTGCCCCCAGAAGGTAACCCCACTGTGGCTCTGCACTTTAAATGTAGTAAGAGCCTCTGGGCTCTTAACAACCCTAGGACATGAGGGTAAGCTCCTGGCAGGAGCACCACACAGAGCAGGGTAAGCCCTATCGCCCTGGCCCCTTTCCCTGGCTGCCTCACTTGGCATAGCCTGATTAAGACCCCATGATTCAATCCCGCTCCCCAGCTAAATCACCAGGCAGGTTGGCAGGGGGTGGGTCTGGATGCAAAGTGGGTGGGCCATGGCCTACCTGTGACTACGCCCCTCTTTCCTACAAGCCAGACTCTGATGACTTTTCCCTCTTACGTTGCTTATGTCCCAAGTACGTAACCAAGCATACTCCTATATTTCTTAATGGCACTATCCCCACTATTACACTAAGGAAGAGGTGAGGAAGAGGATCACTGCAATTTGTCAAAAAAAGTTCAAATACTTTTTTCCCCACCATATTTTGGTGAAAACCTATAGAAAAACTGAATTATGGAAAAATGTTAACCAACTCTAATGAGAGAGACTTGGTAAAAGAGAATACAAATGTTAATTTGACTGTAAGCTCTTTGGAGCAAGGATTGGCTTTCTGTTCTTGTTGGTACAGCACCTAGCACAACAAGGTCTGGGACCATAACTAGTGCTCCTACATGCTGTGGTAATAAAAACACAACACGTGTTTTTCTTATAGTGATCTACTTTCAAAATAAGTGGTGAGAAGAGAGACATTGTTATTGCCAGGAGAGCAGCTGGTCCTTTTCTTTTTATTATGTCAACAGAATATGGGAAATGCCACAAGCAATTTCATTCAGTGGGGTGACAGGATCAAACACACAAGGAACAGTGCAATTCAGATTCTGGTAGAGGTGCCCATTTGTCAAGAACAGGCAGCCCTCAAAGTGCTTTCTAATTGTCCAGTTTTAAGCTACTAAATCTACCTCAAATACCCCTAATACAAGGCCTCCAAGTCCTCTTCCCCACCCCATTCCAGCCACCGATATTATCTGAGTAAAAAAGGAATAGGCTTTCACTAGAGGAGTTTTAGTCTAAATAAAAACAAAGCCAGTCAGAAACTCCGCCATTGTTACTTTCTCAAGGACAAAAAAATAATTTATTGTCTTTCTTAGTAGCATGTTGAATGAAAGGCTAGTACAGGTTGGACCTCGCTGGTCCAGCAAATGAGGAAATTTGTTGGACCAGGGGAAGTTCCCCTGCTGCTGGTTTCTAGTCCACCGCTGGCTCCACTTCCAGCCCTGGTTGGTCACCTGGCTGACAGCCCCAGCCGCCGATGGTCCCAGATGGGTGGGGTGCTGAGCAGCCCTGGCCCAGCTCCTCTGCTGGGCTGCCGTCGCTCCCCTGCCAGGCTGCCACAGCCTGGTCCCCCTGCCGCACTGTCAAAGCCCTGGATCAGCTCTCTTCAGCCACATGCTGACACTGCACCAAGAAGAAGCCAGAGGGCGGAGCCAGGAGACTGGGCCATTTAAATAGTGCTAGGTTGCCGCACAGCTCCAGCTTCGTCTCCAGCTCCCCAGCTAGCGCAGCTCTGGCCTCCTATCAGGCTGTACGTGGCCCTGCCCCCCAGTTTCTGCAGCCCCCCTGCCAGGCTGCCACATGGCCCTGTCTTGCCAGCCAAGCAGCCCCAGCCCTGGCTCCTCTGCTGGTCTCCCTACTCATGCAGCCCCAGCTCCCCTTCTGGGCTGCTGCTAGATCTGCTGGGCTCCTAGGGGCTCCCAGCTGCTTCCAGACTTCTGGGCACTGGGGCTCTCTGGCCTAGGAACATCCGTTGTCCTGCCAGACCACGGAGTCCCGGTTTAGGGAGATGCAACCTGTTTTTGGTAACTGAAGTGACAGAAAAGTTCTTGTTTACTAATTCAACTATTACAACATGGGAGAAAAATTAATCCTCTGGAACATGCCCGTTCTTTAACCTAAAGATTTAAAAGGAAATTTCTTTTTCTTCTCTTCAAATTGGCGTAGATTTCTGATTACTTTGGGGAGCATGGTCAGAGTGGTGAAGCTTTCTTTGTTGTACAAATATTCAGTTATGCAGCAGTTTTAGTAGTAATACTCTTCTAAACAAAGCTGTAGTTGACAGCACAGTTGTCTCATGGAAATAGGTATTTTAATGCTAGAGGTTTAAACCATTTATATATTTATTCTATTTATTTCTGATCTGTCAGTGAAATTTACTGAAGTACAGCTGATTATTAAGAGTTATAATTATTATATGAGAGGTTAAAGAATGGAATGAGATGGAACTAACAGACTTCATCTACATACATTTTATGTACTAGTATAAATATTATGGTTAGAAGTGTAGTTCTGTCAGGCAATAACTGTAGTGGTAATCAGCACCTTTATTTCAGCGTGACTGCATTTACCCTAAATGTACTGGTATAACTGAAGTGGTACAGTATTTGTGCATATACAAAGCCTACTTTATTCTTCTAAGTTGCTGTATGTAACAGAGAAAAACATAACTCACCCTAAACAGAGACAAAAGCATCAGCTATTTTAACTATTTACAGTTCTATAGGTCAGTAGCATTAATAAACCAGTGTGTTTATTTTCAAAATATTCATCACACATACTTAAAAATTCCAAAGCATGAGTGAATCACAGAAATGGTTTGTTCCTAAAACCAACACATTTTTTCTTTAATCTACTTCATATGTTGAATTAAAAACAAAAAGGACAGATCAAATGGAGAGTCCCACAACATTATTTTGATTACACTGATATTTACGTTCTGGCAAATTTCCTTAATCTAGATATGCACACAATGTTGCTTTCCTTTCAAGGACCACAGGGGTGTACAGATCACTGGGTGAGATGCAAGGAGACATCTCAGTTCTATGGTCACATCGAGAATTAACAACAGCTGCTATATATATGCTACCTGTATTTTTCCTCTGACAAATGTGTTTATGTCATTTTCATTTTCAAAGATTGACAGAGTTTGCAACAGATTCTGTTCAAGCCACTCCCAATGTTCAGTGATTTCCTTCCTTGAACAACCTGCACAAAAGAACAAAGTAAGTAATTTACAGATGTCTGAAATGTGTTCATTCTGAACCACAAAAACAAATGAGATTTAAAGAAAATTCTTCAGCAGCGAAAGAGGTTAATGTTTCACAAAGAAACAAATGTCTCAAACTCAGTATATTGAAAAATTCTCTCTCATCCCTCCACTATTAATGATCAGCAGCAACTCTCAAGATCATCTTGTGTTAAGCAGAACTCACCAGAATTATGGTAAAATTTTTCAGTACCAGCATTTAGTTTAAAGACCAACGAAGACTACTAAATTAACAATTCTAAAAATGTATGAATTGTAGTGAGTTTGTGGAATTGTGACATGCTACTAACGTCTAATTATATGAGGTAGTGGTTGCATTTGTTAGGAGCACAAACCAAAAGATAATTGTACATAATATAAATGGTTCTTGACTGATGTAAATCCTAATATATGATATAGTTACCACATTTCAAGACCAAAAACACATCTGAAACAGGCAGTGGCATTTGTCAATAGGTATCTTAAACCATAAAGGAAAGTAATCAATCTAATTGTATCTTCCAAACTTAGAGACAAATTCTTCTGGCTGTTCTCAAAAGAATATGAATTTTAACAGCACTCTAAAGGGAAGTACATCTTTTGTCAGAATATCACTTTTCAAGTAAAAGCTGACAATATTAGGCTTGGTTTCTAGAGAGACAGGAGGGAGTCAAATAAGATTTCTGCCATGGAGAAACACATATACATATATTCTGAAAATGAATATAGGACTATGATAAAGGAACTTTTCCATGTATTGGGCATTTAATGTTCTGTGTTCAATTTGTTTTCTCTGCTGTAAGCTTCCACTAAACACCACTTCTACTTGCTCTAGGCTAGAACTGTTTTTGACTGTTCTATAGCTTGTGATGACAAAGATCTCTCTGTCCTAATATGGAAGGCAGGAATAAATCCATGAGTACTAGTTTTAGGCATCAAGAGGCCTGCACTGGAGTGGCAGGGTTTTTGTGCAGACATTGGCTTAAGCAATCCTGGGTAGCCTATCCTCCTACACCATGATAATATGCTGACATAAGCGTGCTACTGTCATGCTCTCCAGCCACACTGGCGCTGTATATGGCTGTGACAAACATACAGTGCTGGAGTAAAAATTCAGAGATTTACAGAAGCACATATCACTGCATCACTATGTCCTCTTATTCACAGGTGTTGTGGGGCAACTTGTCTGCTCACTTGAAGGAATATAAGAGGAAATGGTGTAAGTCCTGGGAATTCTCATCCTGGTAGGACCCAAGATGGTATGTTGGCATGACATTATATGCCAAAGGCATCTATCCTGCTCAGTCCAATAACAGATAACTGCTAGTTTTTAATGGAGGCAATGCTTCTTTCTTATCCTTCTGAAGAAGCTGTAGCCAAGAGACAGTAGTGGGTGCCTTCGGGTAGATTTATACTACAAACCTGGGGTTAGCAGAATGAGAGTTAACAGATCCCAGGTTTGTTAACCTATGACTTGAGTATCCACGCCCACCTGTAACCACAGGTTAAGAATTGCTAAACCCTGAGTCCCAACCTGGGGCTCGCATTATGCAGGTCTGAGTCCAACCTTCATAGCACCCTTCCAAAATGTGGCTACTTTAGCTCATTGTTCATGGTGGAGTGTGGAAAAACTTGATTGTCCAGAGGACAATAAGTCAGCCCACAGGACTACAGAATACTTTGGCAGACTCCCAGAGCATAAGACAAGTGAGGCTGCATCCACACTGTAGAGTAACAGGGATTGAATCCTGGGTCAGGCTTGGGCCCTCCACCCCACAGGGTCCTGTGACCAAAGCAATGAATTATTGCAATTTGTTTATAGACAGAAGTAGGATTCATCTTAATATCAGGGTTCAAATTCAGTCCCACGCTACACTCTAGACATCCCCAGGCCAAAATCAGCCTTTAAGAGTAAGATGAAGTCAATGATTTCCCAGCATGAAGCACAACAACAAGAGAAAGGGACAATGCAGGGGACAGAGACAGAGACAAAGCACATGTTTCTCATGGAAAAATCAGATTTCTGCTTCTGGACCTGAATGCCACTCACACATTGGTTTGAGCACATTGAGATGGCAACACAGGACCAGAAATGGGTCCAGAACTTACACAAGAGGAAAATCCCATTCTTTAAGCTGTGTGAATAGCTTGCCTGGGCCTCAGAAGAAAGCACCGGATGAGAGAGCCCATAATGCTCCAAAAGCAGTTCCTATTGTTCTGTGGAAGCTAGAAACCCCAGATTGCATTAGATCCACTCTTAAGTCTAGCAGATCTATGGCTGACACAGTGGTCATAGAAGACTGGAAGGCAATTAAGGCTGTACCATCTTCCAGGTTGATAAAAAATGAAATATTCCTAAAATTGTAGGTTTTGAATAGATGGACTTTGTGAGCTACACAGGTGAAATTGATGGCTTTCATATACTCATCCTATGCCTGCCATTTCAAGCAAGTACATTCACAGGAAAGGATACTATTCAATCATTGTGCAGGCCTTTGTAGACCATCATGGACACACACTGCATATTCATGGACGCATACACTGGATTCTAGGGCTATAAAATCCCAGTTAACCAGTTAAACCTAAGGTTTAACTGATTAACCAATTAAGCAGGATCCCTGGGGGGGGACCACAGTGGGCTGCTCCTGTGTACTGGTTAACTGATTACCCATCACATTCCTATTGGATGCACTGATGCCATAGTGTTATCTACAGGTCTGTCTTGTTTCAATGTGGCAAGCTGGTAAGTTGTTCCTCTGCCCCCCAACAGCAGAGTCATTGATGAGAGATCCAGGCCACCTGTAATATTAGGTGAACACAGCACACCTGTCAATGCCATGGTTGATAAAATCTTATCTTGATGTGTACCAACTGGACAAAAGGAAGTTCGGCTACCCCCTGAGGAAGTCCAGGAATGATGGTTTGTACAATCTACCATTAGCTACTGACAGCAAGATGGCACTGCTTTCAGGCCCATTTGGATGGTAGTCTGCTTAACTCTATTCCAAGAACTCTCAATGACCACCCAACATATTTTATTATACTCTAAAAATAAGGACAACAAACTGGCTTCTGCATAGTGGGAGTGTGCCTTCGCCCAGAGAGGTATTTGCATGGCAGTGCTTTTAGAGATTGTATCACAGTAAATCCCATTTTGCCCAGGCTAGCTATTGCAAAAAAGCCAGGTGAATGTGTGCAGCTATATGGGCTTCTTACTGGGCATTTTTCTGCTGTACCAAACAATGGAAATGGCAAGACAGATAGAAAACGAGCAGGGCTAGACCAAGGAAATGGAGAAGAGACATATGAAGGTAGAGCTCTTCTGGTCAGGGGTCAGAAAACAGACAGATGGCAAGATTGTGCACAGGAATACATTCCCAGTGGGCTTGTAGGAAGGGACTGGAGGACTCATGGATGGTTTTTGTGGACTGGCTGCAACTGAATGTTTTCATTGCCATTATCCCAGGTTAGCAAAAGGCAGGATAAACTAACTTGGGGGTTTGCCCTATAGCTCAGGTTATGATGGCTGCCCTTATTATGTAAAACACCACCCTTTTCAAGCCATCCTCTGAAAAGAGGGTCTTTGTCTTCTAATTATCTGTTACTGAACACCAAGATCAAAGGCCCAAAAAACAGTTGTTCTGCCCTGCCTAAGTTCTGGTTCTGAAAGAGAGATGGTTACAAGTTCATAACTACAGGGAAATAAGTTGTGGGTTTGAGAGATTGACACCTATCATGATATCTGGGTAAGCTCTTTAGCATGTACCTAGGTTCTTTTATTGTTTTCAAAAGTTTACCCTGTAATGCTTTCACTTGATGAATAAAATTGTTTGCTTATAAAGAACTGTGCAGTAAATTTTAACTGTGACCAATTATGCTGCTCATAGAGCAGGGGTGGGCAAAAGGGCTTCCACGGGCCAGATCCAGCCCACCAAGTAGGTGGATCTGGCCCGCAGAGGCCCTGCTGCTCCTACATTCCCAGGCCAATTAAGGCCTGGGGGCGTGGGAAGCGCGTGAACCCTCCTCCCGTCCTGCCAGGAAGCGCCGCGTACTGCTTGCAAGGTGGGGGCAGAGTGGAGAAGGCTTCATGAGCTCCCCCACCCCCAGACCCCAACTGGCCTGGGGGCAGGGGAGCGAGTGAAGCCTCCCCCACCCTGCCAGAAGCATGTGTCGCTTTGAAGTGCTGCACACTGCTGCTCGCAGGGTGGGGGAAGAGCAGAGAAGGCTTTGTGCGCTCCCCGCCCCAAGGCACTATTTGGCCAAGGGGTAGGGGAGCACGGGAAGTCTCCTCCCACACCAGGAGCATGGGTACCTACAGTACGGGGGGGGGGGGGAGGGGGAAAGAGACACAAATGCACCCCCTCACCCCTAGACCAATCATTGTCTGGGGGTGGGGAACCTGGAAGTATCTTGGCCCCGCCCCTTCCACTTAATGTCCCGCCCCTTCCTGTGCGGCCCAGAACCACTTCAAAAACTTCCAAAGTGGCCCCCGGCAAAAAATTATTACCCACCTCTGCTCTAGTGGAAGCAAAGTGCAGATACTAGCCTGTTTAGACAGTCTGGCTTACTGGGAAATATCACTGTATAAGGCAAGGAGGGGACTGTGGAGTCTTGAAAACTCCTGATTAGGAGGGAGAGAGATGAAGATCTGCAAAAAGCAATGACCAAATGTGTAAGTTACATACAAAAAAACTAAACCACCGGCAGCATGACTGCTTTTATCATGCACAGCAAGGAGATACAGTCTGGCAACACCATCATTATGGCCCTGCACTTTTCTAAGGGCATGTGTATATGGCAGGGCAATGCGCACCACAAGGATGTGAATTCTAATGCACTGTGTTGCACATTATCTAACCCATGAAGACCCTCCTGGGAAGAACTAAAAGTTCCGTAGTGTACATTAACACTAGGGAAGTTAGGGCATGCCAGTAGCATCTACATGAGCCAATTTGTGCACAACACAGTATGCATTAGTACAACATGTTGATGTGCATTAGAATTCACAACCCTTTGGTGTGCATTGTGTACACAAACCCTAAGTCATCTGCTTCTCAATGGTGGCTCATCAAACTTCAGGTTATTTTCATTGATTCTGTAGAGAATGTCCTGCCGTGTTCTCCTCTCTCCATCTCATTTTTTCATTATTCTTTGTTGCTGATAATCGTCTGCTTTATTCCTCAAAACATTAATTGATCTGTCACAACACTGTATGTGAAATGAAAGCAAAACAAAGAGCAACTCCATCAATCTAAATAACCATGTTAAAGTATATACTGTCCTTTTAGGTAGTATGTTCTGGTACACCTTTAAATCCTAGTCAAGACAAAACACTTAAAATTAAATCAGTGCAACTTTCTATATCTTTGTTTCTTAAACTGTGTTCCGGAGAACTCACAGGTGTGCCGCGGCCGTTTGAAGAAAAAAAAACGGCCGCGAGAGCTGCTGAGAAGCAGCGGGTGGTGTGAAGAGGTGAGTGAATGGTGACACGGCTCGAAGTGAGGTGGGGCTACCCGCGTTCCTCACGTGCTTCTGCGCCCGGCTTGCAACCGCCTGGGAAAGCTCTGTGCCTCAGCTGCGTCCCTTGCCAGAGGGGAGGAGCGTTGCAGGACCAGCAGCAGGGCCGGCCCTGATTGGCTGTCTCTGCTGCTGCTCTGAGGATCCTGCCTGCCAGGGGGAGAGAACTGTCCTAAAGCTGCCACCCCAACCGGGTCTTTGCACCACTGTCTTTAGCCCTCGCTTGTTACCCAAGACAGCTGAGGGAGGCCAGCACCTTCCACCCTCTTGCACAGATAAGGCCCTTCCTTTCAGTATTCTGTGTAAAAAATAACAGAGCCAGGGGCTCTAGAACTATTGAAGGACAAAACATTAAGCAGTAAGGGACCCACTGTGAATTGGGGGGCAGGGTAATGCCCTCAGTGCCCCTAATGCTGGCATAGCTGCTATGGCTGCTGTCAGTCAGCTGCTTGACATTGACCCGTGCTTGATAAGGTACCAAATTTATAATTTCCACCAAGATGAGTAAAGAGAGTAAATTACATTTCCCTATCAAAAAGACAGAGGTCTAGAAAGCTTCATAGGGCAGTGAGCAAATGTTGTTGTCAGTAAAAGTGTCGTCCGTTGTTCAAGGGGCAAGCTTTTTCTTTTTTCTTTTTCCCCTCAACAAAAAATCCTTGGTGTTCCACATAAAAAAAAAAATTATTGTTTGGTGTTCCTCGGTCTTAAAAAGTTTAAGAAACGCTGTTCTATACAGACGAGGTTTTAAGCAAGGCAACAGGGAAGAGAAAGGATGCCAGATGATAAAGAGGACAAAACCTACTTGTGCACAGAACAGAGACTATATCAATTCCCCTCCCCCTCCCCCAGGTGTTACATTTGATCCCTGCATTACCTGGCTGAACTGCTGATATAATCTCAGCCAGGATGCTTGATATGCTAATGAATTATATCAGCTCTTCAACATCAGAGCTGTTTGCAAACTCTGGCAGACTGGGATACAAGAGGAAGGGGGAAGGGTGAGGATAGAAGGAAGAAATAAACACTTGAAAACAAAAGGGGACATATCTTCATGGGTCTGTACATACAGCAAAACACTTTTTTTTGTTTTGTTTTTTTTTTTAAGACAGCAGCACCAGTCTATGGCAGTGAGTCTCTGAGCCCAAGTCTGCAGACTCGGTCTCATGCTGTGGTGCTGAGAATACAATAAAACTATTTCTTCTCAAGCTGGAGCTCAGAAGGGGAACATCTGCACAACTATTTTTTAGTACCATGGAGTAAGCTATATACTGGTGCTCTAAGACAGGCTGCCATGGGTTGGGTTGGTTTGTTTTTGAAGTGCAGTCGTACCTTATAACAAGATGAGAGTTTGCCTGTGTGGGGAAATTTACTGGAAGCACTATCCCTGAATAATTATAAGTTTACAGTTACATTGGCACAAACCCTCATGTGGGCATACTTATTCTGGAATATGAATTAAGCTGCTCTAACAAAGTGACCAATAACATCTGTTCCTAGCCCGTTTTACAGAGAGGAGGACTCTGACCCCCCCAGTCACATTCAGATTAGAAACAGTGACATTTTACATAATGTCAATCTGTGGTAACTAAGCCCCCTTACAGAGCTAGATATAGCTTCAAACAATCAGCTAGTATGTGAGCGCAGACAAGACCATTGAGCTTCTCCTCCACAGTAATGTTATGCTGCTGAATAAGTGTGCCAGATACCAAACACATGATTTCCACAGCTCTACAACTATTCCTAGGAGCCAAGGATTAATGCACTATGGAAGGCAAATGAGACTGTAATGAGTTTCTGTAAAAATGGGAGAGTACAAGTGCCAAATAATTAGTGGCATACTTGTAAAAAACAGAAAAGAACAACTGTGCAATGAGAGAGAGGGTTACATTTAAGGAGACACAGCTAAACATTGCAAAAACCTTTGTACATTGTATAAACGTGAAAACTTTGATGAGATTAAGAAAGAATCACTTGGTCTCTCAAATGGTCACAAAAAGACGAAATAATCATGGTGTGATGGTCTCAGGTGATACACAGATGGCCAGTTTCAATGCAGCACAAAGAATTTGCACACAAGGAAGACAGATTTTACTTTTCTTTATAGGCCATATTATTCGTTTTAAGGGGTCAGACTTGAGCTACTACAGTCATTAACAAAAAACAAAACCTAAAACTAGCTTAAATTCAAGAGAAAAAAAATGCGGAATCAGTCCTGTGGCACCTTAAAGACTAACAGATTTATTCAGGCTTAAGCTTTCATGGACAAAAACAGTGGGTCTTTGAGCATAAGCTTTTGTGGGCAAAGAAATCTGTTAGTATTTAAGGTGCCACAGGACTCTTTGTTTTTGCGGCTACAGACTAACAAGCTACATGAAATTTAAGAAGCAACCAATAAAAGTTACTAAGGCCAATGGGTACATTTTCTTATACCTTAATTTTTAAAAATTTCATTTTCTTAACTAGGAATATGAATTCTAGGGATTAAAATAAAATAGGCTTATTTCCTAATCCAATTAAAATGTCAATTAAGTAATTATCTATAGAACCAACTGAAAAACCAGGTTTTTTTCTTAATGTTTAAGCAGTATTACAGTCTTGAAGATAGTTGATAGTTTTGTAATGTAGGTTCTTGTGAGGAGGGGGAAGACAATCAATCTCTCCATTCAGAGAGAATTTTTGAGATAGCTTTGCTTCCTCAGAACCAGATAGCAGGTGTTTAAGCTGAGAAAAAGAGGGCTTGTTTGCACGGTGTTTGTGACCACTTATATTCAAGGAGCAGTATATATAACATAAACAAACATGTTATACAAAGAAAATGCTCTTACACTGCATCACTGGTTTCTCCTCCAACTGGGAAACAACTTGCATGGCCTAACGCCATCTGGTACAACAGAATGAGGTGGTAATAGTAAAAAACCTAGTAGGTTAAAATGATAATTCCAAAAAGTTATTGATAAAAATGGCTGCACTATTTATTGCTAAGGAAAACTCCACTGTAAGTCTGCTTTTAATGTGTGTGCAAGCCGTGTGTGTGAAATCAACAGCTGATTAGCAGAAGCGTTCTTTCAGTTACAATTACCATCAAGAGCTGCAAGACTATGTGGATAAAAAAATTGAGCTATACAAAAATTCCAGATTGGACTCAGACCATGACACAGCACAGAGATTACCCTTATCAGACTCATGAATCATTTAGTTCTAAGGATACATCAGGAACACCTTTTATTAGATCTACTGGCAAATTTTAATTCAGAGGTTCTCTACACCTGGTTTTACTGCCACTCATACAATACTGAAGATTCAGAGGGGCAGCCGTATTAGTCTTTACCTAAAAAAACTTAAAAAACAGCGAATAGTCCTGCAGTACCTTAGAGACTAACAAAAAATATAGATGGTATCAATACTGTAGTTTAGGTCACATCCCACTGAGAGATCTGAAATCAGCGATGTTGATGAATACTCATTGGCCTGTACAAAAACTGCATATGGATCCTTCTCTCCAAGAGTTAGGTTTTCAGTTCAATGTTCTTTAACAGCTATACCTTACATTTGGAAGAAACCAACATTGTATTTCACTACCTCCAAACTCCATGGATGATCGGCAATGTTTGAAGAACGTAGTGAGAAGACGCTGACCAAAAATGACTCCAGCAACACAAATGTATACCAACTGGTTCAGGAAGGAGGTGTAAGGAGAATAAAAATTCCCTCCAAACCTCTCTCAGTTTTTGACAGAGAAGTATCACTTTGGTCATCTGAAGAAGTGGGTTGTACCCACAAAAGCTCACGATACCATCTACAGGTTTTGTTAGTCTTTAAAGTGCTACCAGACTATTTGTTGTTGTTTAAGTTTATTTAGAGACTATCAGGGGAGTCTAGGTGTGAACATAAAACAAGGCTGACTTTAGATGACACCATCAGGAATAGTTAGGGATACTTTTCACCATATTAGATAAGCCCCCTACATGTCACCAGATGGCAAACTTCGCTCTCAAACTGTGACCTAATAACCAGTTGGCAACTTTGCAGTATCAATATGCAGTATTATAGGATTGGTAATTGTATTGCTGAATTATATTGGTATGCTCTATATTCAGATACTTCTATTATAAACAGGTATGGCCAAACAGATTCACAATTTATCTGTGTTTCACGTTTCACACTGTAGGATTTAGAATCATACGTTTTTTAAAAAAAAATGTTATTCTTGCTAAAAATCCTAGTTATATAGCAAAAAAGCAATCTCACCAAAAACTCTTAATAGAAGAAATGAGGTAAGTCCCAAATTTTGAAAAACCCAACACAAAAAAAATGTTCAGAAGTTATTCCTTCCATTTAACTGTTTCATGCACATACATTATGTGGCTTGCTGATTTCATAAGTACTTCCCTTGTCAACAGACTTTCAGTTCCAATTGATTGATACATTATCAAAAAAACAACTTCACTTAACTGGCAGTGACACATTCCATTTGTTACATAGCACATGCCCTCCCCCGCCAAAATAATTCTGTTTCAGTTTATTTGTTCTTACCACAGGCAATAGTCCAGTAAACCAACGAGTCTGGGGCCTGGTAGAGGATTCGGTATGGTGCTACCCTGGCGCTGGAGTCCAGTACAACATCAAGAGTACCCACTAGGAGACCTGTGGAACAGGAGATTGTGTTGGTGAACGTGCACTCCTAGATTATCTGTTGCATATTACATTACTGCATGACAGATCATTTCTGCCAACAGGTAAAAGACCTATTATCTAAATAGATTTCAGCTTTAAAATACGAGTTGATGTTACTTTACAAAGAAAGAAAGCTAAAGAAGAATAAAAGTATTTTTAAAGCATATTTTAAAACTTATTTAGCTGTAGCTTCTCAATTTCACTCTCTTTGGATTTTCCCTTAAAATACGCTAAACACCCCCCAGAATTCAAATTTGGAATTTCAGGTAGGAAAAGTATAATCCACAGATTTCCAGATGTAGTCTACCACATTTGCTGGAATGCCTGTTGAAAACAAGAGACAGAACTATGTAGCACTTTAAAGACTAACAAGATGGTTTATTAGGTGATGAGCTTTCGTGGGCCAGACCCACTTCCTCAGATCAACATGTGGAAGAAAATTGGCACAACCATATATACCAAAGTGATACAATCAAAAAAATGAACGCATGTAAAAATTGACAAATCAAATTTTAGAACAGAGCGGGGGTGAGGGGGAAGGTTAGTTTCTGTGAGGTAATGACATAGGGGTGATAATTGGGGAAGCTATCTTTGTAATGGGTGAGATAATTAGAGTCTTTGTTTAAACCCATACATAAAGTGTCAAATTTAAGCATGAATGACAATTCTGAAGCTTCAGGTTGAAGTCTGGAGTTAAAGTCTCTTTGAAGCAATATGCATGTTTTAAGGTCATTGAGGAAATGACCAGTCTGGCTGAAATGGCAAGCAACAGCTTTCTCTGTGTGAGAGAGTCTGTTTTGTGTGCATTGATTCTTTGGCGAAGTGTCTGAGACGTTTGTCCAATGTACATGGCAGACGGACACTTTAGGCACATGATGGCATAAATTATATTTCTGGATGAACAGGAATATGTGTTCTTGATCTTGTAACTGGCATGGTGAGGTCCAACAATGGTGTCAGCAGAGTAAACATGTGGGCAAAGTTGGCACCGGGGTTTGTTGCAAGGGAAAGTTCCAGGGTTGGTATTAGTGTGATATGTCCTGTGGTTGTTGGTAAGAATCATCCTGAGGTTAGGTGGCTGTCTATAGGAGACTATGGGTCTGTCTCCCAGAGCCTATCGGAGTGTAGTATCCTGTTCCAGTATAGGTTGTAGTTTATTGATAATGCGTTGGACGGGTTTAAGTTGGGGGCTATAGGTGATGACAAGTGGTGTTCTATTGTTGGTTAGAACATAAGAACATAAGAACAGCCGTACCGGGTCAGACCAAAGGTCCATCTAGCCCAGTATCCTGTCTGCCGACAGTGGCCAGCACCAGGTGCCCCAGAGGGGGTGGACCGAAGACAATGATCAAGCGCTTTGTCTCCTGCCATCCCTCTCCAGCCTCTGTCAAACAGAGGCCAAGGACACCATTTTATCCCCTGGCTAATAGCCTTTTATGGACCTAACCTCCATGAAATTATCTAGCTTCTCTTTAAACTCTGTTATAGTCCTGGTTTTCTTGGGTCTGTCTTGAAGTGGTTTCTGGGTATTCGTCTGGCTCTTTCAATTTGTTTTTTTATTTCTCCGGGTGGGTGATTGAGGTTTAAAAATGCTTGGTAGAGATCCTGAAGTTTCTGTCTCTGTCAGTGGGATTAGAGCAGATGCGATTGTATCTAAGGGCTTGGCTATAGACGATGGATCGTATGGTGTGTCCTGGATGGGAGCTGGAGGCATGTAGGTAACTGTAGGAGTCAGTGGATTTTCTGTAGAGAGTGGTGTCTAATTTACCATTGGTGATTTGTACTGTGGTGTCCAGGAAATGGATCTCTCGTGTAGAATGGTCCAGGCTGAGATTGATGGTGGGATGTAGGTTGTTGAAGTCTCTGTGGAATGTATCCAAAGTTTCTTGGCCATGGGTCCAGATCATAAAGATGTCATCGATGTAGTGTAAGTAGAGAAGGAGTAAAAGGGGACGGGATCTGAGGAAACGTTGTTCTAAGTAAGCCATAAAGATGTTAGCGTACTGTGGGGCCATGCGGGTACCCATGTTGAAAACAAGGTTATCCATGACTATATTTAGGGGCTATTTAATTGTGGTTAGACATTCAGGCCTGGGCTCTAGGGCCTTACAAATTGGGAGGGCCCCAGAGCTTAGACCGTAGCCTGAACATAATTAAACAGTCCCAAAAGCCCACATCAGTTGTCACAGGCCACCTATGGGGTGCCTAATTGTGGACATACCCATACAACTAAACTGTTTTCAGCAGCAAGGAGCAGAATAATTAAGAACCTATGGACATGCCAAGGAAACTGTTGGAGAGTATCAACAGTTGTGTATCTAGTTCTACTGGAAATCTCCCTGCCCTTAGGGTAGCTAAAGGCCATCTAATCTTTGGGGTTTTAGAAGATACTCTGCAAAAGGAAGACAAAAATAACAAAAGGGGGAATATTTTTTATAGTCTTGATTATGTGTAAAGAACACATGAAAGGTTTCCCCATGCTCCACAAGTTGGACTGTACCAGTTTCTGCTAGATATTGGGGGGGGGGGGTCTCAAAGAGCAGTACTGAGAGTGCTCTTGTAGTGTAGCCAAAGAAGGTAAATGTACCTTTGCCATAGGCATCCTTTCTCCAAGTATTCATTAGATTTGAGTTAAACAGGTGTCAAAACAAAAACAATACAAAAAACCCCCCACAAAACTTGAACACTAACTAACTGTCTCTTCCTCTTTTCAATTGCTCATTTTCAGTTTTGTGAGGTCATAACTGTACTACTTCTCCAATTTTCTGTCTTCCGGGTAGACAAAACTGGAATTTCTAATGTGAAAAGAGAAAAGAACGCTTTCCTCACCCTTCCTCTTTTTGGGGACAAAATAACAATTTAAATGACAATTTAAACAAAGTTGCCATTACATATTAAGCAGCAAGGCTCTGCTCCAATAAAGCACTTATGCACATGCTTAGTTTTAGGCATATATGTGGTCCCTTTCACCCTTTAAAGGTAAGCATGTGTTTTAAGTGCTTTACTGGGCTGGGGTTTAGGGCAATATTTTCTACAAACAAAAGTGAACTGCAAAGGGGCTTCTGCTGTATTTGCAATACACGTTTTGCAACAGTTGTACTCAAACATCTTCAAACTTTACAACTCCATGCATTTGCTGACCATATTAAAAATGCAAGTCATGAGACACTAGCCAAATAAATTATTTGTAAGCCAGGTGTGCTCTCACTGTGATAAGCAGCACCGTTAGACTTCCTGATTTGGGCTGCAAATTCCCACTTTCTTGCAATTAAAAATGTCTTAATTTCTTTCTGCTGCTGCACTTCCAAAGCTGATATGGTATGTCAGTGGTCCTGAGGATTCTGTCACTACCTCTGCAAGCATGTCACAGCTGAAAACAAGGACACACCGAGAGCTGAGGACATGCAGGGAGTTCAAACCCATCCACCTCCTCAGCAGTGTCAAGTCAGGAAAGCATCCCTCTCCCTGACTCATTCTCACTGAGCTGCTGGAGATGGGGAAAAGAGAATAAAAGTTATGCATTATCTCAGCAGTGTGCCAGCAAAAGGTGGAGAATGGAGTAAGAGAAGGGTTGGTGGTCACCGAAGAAACAGGAGAGGGTTCTGAAACAAAGAAAGGTGGATAGGAACTCTGAGTGCTGCAGTAATGATGCAGGGTGTCCATTCCTCCTTAGCTGGGGAAACAGATTGCAGAAAAGGTATTGCTGGTGAGGTTAGGGGAAGGAATATTTGTAACATTCAATAAAAACCCAGATGATTTCAATGAATTTCCACTTTTCCAGATCTTCACCCTTAACAGGGTATGATATGTGTAAAAATGAACACATGGTATTATGATAGAAACATTGCTTAGAGATGCATCTATTAAAATAATCTGTTCATTAATATGTTTTGAACCAATTCATATTGCCTGTTCAAATCTTACAGTTACCCTTGAAGGCTGTCCTTAAGGAACTGCTCCATTTTGTACCATAGGTCAGTTTCTTCTGTGCAGACAGATGATGCAACCAGAATGAAATAATAGCTGTTTAAATTGATTCTCTCTCTGAGGAGCTTTGAAGCAGAAGTGATGGTATTAATTTTTTATTAAAAAAGAAAGTCTATTTTAACCATTTCCCAGTTAATAAACTCATGAAAAAGCAAGTACATTCTGCTATACATTAACAATGAATAAATTTGAGAATTCAAATGAAAAGATGAAATTTAAGAACAAAATCTAAAAATATACCTCTCAATTCACATTAAAACCCTCACTTACCAAAAAACAACACATTACCCAAATCTTGGTTACAGCCTCTTGCATCAGTTAACCCTTGAATTACACAGCCATTTTTATATCCATGAAAAATTATGGACAAGCATGATTACAGTTTGGATTTTTTTAAACAGTTTCGGAATGTCATATGTAAACAGCAACCTTACAACAAAATAAGCAATGTCAAGTTTCATAGCACTAAAACATATAAACCTACATGACCAGTTCTTGTTGTGAGCAAGAATTACCCAAGTGAATAAGAGTTTGTTAGATCAGCCCCACCATAATTAAAATAAGGATCCTGATCCTGCAAGCACAAGAAATAATCCCATTATACATGGGATCAGAGTTTACAGGATCAGAGACTGAAATACTACACTGATTCTGCAAATTACTCTGTGTAGGCAGACTGTACAGATTGGACCTCCCTGGTCAGGCATCCTCGGGACCTGACTGGTCCCAAATGAGAGATTTTGCCAGACCAGAGAAGGTCATTTCTGCCCTCCTCACCCCCCCAGCTGGCTCCCCACCTGCTGCTGGCCCCACTGCCCTGCTGACCCCTCCCCAGCGGACAGCCATGTGCCAGGGCTCTCAGCCCTGCTGGGCAGCCCCACCACCATGCATTGCAGGCATCTTGTTGCCCTGCCAGTCCCACAGAACTCTCTGCCGCTGTCCCTACACCGGGACTCTCTGGTCCTACAACATCTGTGCCAGACCATGGATGTTGCCAGACCAGAGAGTCCCAGTTTAGAGAGTTTCACCCTGTACGTGCACGAAAATCCATCAACTGCAAGGGTCTGTCTGTCTCTCTAGTCAGTTGTGGGTCAGAGCCCGAGTTAGCATTACAGGATATGATCAACTTTAAAATAAATATATAAAACCATACACACTCTCTCCTGAATATTTTGACCTACTATTGTTAAAAGAATTCTAAAATAAAAGCTACAAAAGAAAGATATGGGAGGAAAATACATGTTTCTCTTTTTTCAGTTTACTTTGTGCTCCTGATAACACTCGGTGGATTAAGGTCTTGTCTACACCTAAAACTAAGTTGTTGAAATACTCAGAACCCGAGAAATGTATTTAAGCCAACCCAACCCACAGTACAGTTTCCTATAGTTACTATCACCTTTTGATGAGGGTAGATTTACTACACCAACAGAAAAAGCCCTTCCATCATGGTAGCAAGTGCCTACACCGAGTTACGACAGCATCCATTTCCTCTGCTCTCTCACAAAGCAGTAAAATAATTTTTAAAAGCAGTCAAGTAAATTGTAAAACCACAAAACTGGCTGAGGGAGTCAGGAAAAAGATACATTATCAGTCTACTTTAAAAAAATAAACCCACCAAAGAAGAGATCAATCTGACAATGTCCTTTTAAACTAGTTTTGTATCTAAATCTCTCAAAAGGTCCCTTAGTTTGAGGGATATCAGTCATTTTAGTTCCCCAGTTCTCTATATTCTTCACAAATGTGGTGTTATTTTACTTTTATTGATGAAAATTACTACATCCATATTAAAGAGTCAATAAATTGAGGTTATAGAAAGTTACTGACACTGAATGAATTCTAAAGCATTTTACATTTCCTGCATGAACAATTTGTGCGCCCACTGCACAATCTCTCTCACATTTGGGGCTGACAGTTGAGAGGCATGTCAATACTATCATGGGAGACTGACAAAAAACAGAGATAACAGAGTAATCTGTACGAGATTATTTCACTGCACTTGTGTCTTTTTCAGGTATAATATACACAGCCAAATCAAATAATTCTTATTTTCATAGATTTTAAAAGCCAGAATATCTAATCTGGCCTCATGTGCATCACAGGCCATTAAATTTCACCATTACTACTGTATTGAATCCACTTAAAAAACTATGAGTAGTGCTGTAGCACCTTAGAGACTAACAAAAAGTATATATGGTATCATGAGCTTTCGTGGGCACAAAACAACTTCAGAGGAGTGGAGTAAGAGGCAGTGAGGGCACTTATTTCACTGAAGCATATCAACCAGAAAGACATCCACTCTTCATTGAAGACAGAGACAATCCTGATTTCACTGTGACCCTTTCTTTTGCAGATCTGTACGCACTGCTAGCTTGGTTTGCAGAAGTGCTGGTCCCCACCTATGCCATAAAAACAACAGGAGATGCAAATACTTCGTACAGTAAAACCTGTGTTATCCAGCATGCTCGGGGATTAGGGCGTTCCGCTTATCTAAGAATTCCGGTTATCTGAGGTCCCATCAGCCTAGGAAAAACCAATGGACAAGAATAGTAAAACTCAAGTTTTTAATATTGGTAGTTTTGTAGTATGAGGCAGTTGGTCTCACATTTCTATTTTGAGTTAAAGATGATTAGTACTTCTTAAATAAAAAAGTATTAAGCCAAGTATGGTAAACCAAGCCAGGCCTGTGCGCCTGAAGATGTGACAGTATTGTGGCTGGGGGCAATGCTGGTTAAAGTTTTCTGGTTAACAGAGTGCCAGATAACAAAGGTTTTACTGTACTCTTGTTGGGTGGCAGATGAAGGGACATGGGAAAAGGGAAGACAAACCATGCACATCATATACTACTACTATATGTATTAAAAAATATCATTAAGACTAAAGCTTGTGCTTCTAAGACAGCATATATGAGTATCCAACTATCAGAAGGGCTAGCACATGTTCTTTCAATTGAGGGACAGTAATAAAAATTACATAGTAATTTATAAAAATATTAATAGAGTTGAACCTCCTTAGTCCAGCACCCTCTGATCCAGCAATATCTGTCGTCTGGCATGATTTTAGTTAGCCAGATGACCACACATTATCAGTGAACAAGTTTCCCACGGTCCATAAAGTTAGTTTATAGCCACCAGCCCAGGCTCTTAGTGTTCTGTGCGGTTATTTAGCTCTATTTTATCCCTAAATGTCTTCTAAGAGCCCAATAAGGGTAATGCTTACCAGTTAACAGGTTATATCCCTACTTGATACAGTTTTGGCGTATGAGCTTCAGATTCCAGGAATCAGTAATCAGCAGAAAGGGGACCCCTCCTCGGCACACAACTTCAAAAGGCTAGGTGTCTGCATAACTGAAGGTGTGAGTTTGCTTTTATCTCTGCCTAGAGATTTTCCAAGCAAGCCATGTCACAATGTTTTTCCAAATTTCATTATTCAACAACAGTCTTTTAGTTCACACTTTGCAGAGTTCAAAGTAACACATTACATTTGCATTCAATACCATGGACTCCAGAAATATTGAACTTAATTTAGTAAGGATTTTCAAGGCTATTGCAAGAAATTGCTCTGCTACACTCCCAGTACAATTGCTAAAGATGCAGGAAGCTACAGTAAAGAAGCTACTGATCATGTAGGTCTAAACAATTAGCTACATTACTTTGTCACTCCTAGAGGCAATCTTGAATGAAACTATGTTGATTTATACCATGACCTAGCCCCAAGAATTAAACTTTGTACAGATTTAAAAGGTTGTGAAACAAGTCATCCTAAAGCTTGGATGTCATTAGCTAAGAGAGTGACTCACAACAACAACAACAGAAACAAAATAGCCAATATGTTCTGTATGAGAAGGCAATTTCATTTCCCTTAGTCACTACAATGAATCATTATTTATCCTTACTTTTGCAAGGCAATTCACATGTTTGATTAGGTCATCTGCTCCCTCATTTTAGGAAGAGGTCCCAATGACTTCCCTGTTAAAGGCCAGCGTAAACACTCCAAGTTCCACAGTTAATATGATCCAAATCCTATTAGCCTTACTTGTGAGAGTAGTTTTACAGACTTTAGACCAGTGGCTCTCAACCAGGGTACAGGAGTACGCAAAGGTCTTTCGGATGGTGCATCAACTCATCTAGATGTTTGACTAGGTTTATAGGAGGCTACATCAAAAGCATTAGCAAAAATCAGTACAAAATAAAATTTCACACAATGACTTCTTATACTGCTCTATAGAGTAAACAATGAAATGTAAGTACAATATTTATATTTCAATTGATTTATGTTATAATTCTATGGTAAAAAGGAGAAAGTAAGCAATTTTTCAGTAACAGGGTTTGTGACACTTTGGTATGCTTTTTGTAAGCAAATAGTTAAATGAGGTGAAACTTAGAGGTACACAAGACAAATCAAGACTCCTGGAAGGAGTACAGTAGTCTCGAAAGACTAGATAACTTTTTGAGAATGGCATCAATTTAGTAAAACTTCTACTCACTGGAAAACTGAACATTATATTCGGACAATGGTGCCAACAGCACGGTTCAGAAGCAACAACCTGGTGAGCAACAGAGCCCCTGCCACCTTCAACTTTTGAGAAACAAGGAAAGTGCTGTGATTTCCATCAGGGTAGCATCCCATATTCTGCTCGGAGACAAAGTGTCTCAGCAACTGGCTAGGTGTCTGACAGATATGAAGATTCTGTCTGAAGAGGGCTATATTAATGGGAAGCAGGAATCTTTCAGTATGCACTTGTAGCATTCAGACAGTACATCAGGAACTATTCACACCCCATGAGGCACTGTGGATAACCCCTTAGAAAGGAAAAGAAAGGCTTTGCTAATCTAAGAGTTTGCCTAGAAGAGAACGTTTTACCAGTTAAATTATATATTTAGTTTGAATCCCTTCCCAAGTAACAAACTAAAAGTCACCAATACAAGAATAAAACAATTCACTTGGGGAAGGGAGGGGGAAGAGTTATACAGATTTAACTATATCCATTTAAATTCACACCTTAGGTTATACAACAAAACAATCCCTCTCCCAACACACCATATTTCGTTGTATAGACAAGATCTAATCCCCCTCAACTTTCTGTTTGAAAGTCTCCTTCCCATGTAAATACTTGCAGTGCCCGCCTCTACCCTGTTCATAACTTATCCCAAGCAGTCAAAAGATGAAATTGACATGGTTCAACAGTTTACTTGATGACCACAGGTTTCTGAATATCCAAAATGAAACTGACCTAAATCTAATTATTTTCACTCTGCTGCTGCTTGACAAAGCTAGGAACAGCAGAAGCAGCATTGGAACAGTCTGGCTGCAGACTGAGAAAGACTAAAATGAATTTATGCACATGATTTTGTTAATGTTAGATGTTAAGTGAAATGTGTTAACTAAATGTAAATATTTTTTAAAAATAACACTCCTCCCCACAATGTAGACAAACTCAGAATGTATATGCACACACCAAAATAATTGTAAATTCACTCCTTTTGATGTAGTTTTAAAGGTAACAATATCTGGTGGTCTTTCTGATACTGAGCCCGCAAGTATCTCCAGCTTAACAGAGTTTGATGCAGACATTAAGTCATACATGAGATCTTAGAAGTGCACAGATCCCAGAAGAAAACCCAAAATACCTGTTAAGTTTCCCACACCCTTCTTATAAATAAGAAGTAGGGAGGGGTTGAATGAATGGAGTGAAGACAGAATAAAGCAGAAGACAGAATATTAGTCTGGGTCTGGGTCTATGAAAGGTCACAGCTGATTAAAAATCAAGGCTCTGATACTTAAACTTGCTCATATGCCCAAGAAAATAAATGGTAAGTTACATAAGTGCAATATGCTCCTTTCACAAATTTCAGTTGTTTTATTTCAAGCTACATAGTGTTCAATGAGAAACATGTGTTTTATGTGCCTACTGAGTTCGAAATATAAAATCCCAACAAGGAATGAAATAAGGAAGGGCAAAATTTGCAAAAGCACTGAATACCGTTTAGAGAGTCAGGTGACAAGTTGGCCTAAACTTTTTCCAAAAGTTTTAAATATCGATGAATAAAGGTCTATAAACAATGTTTTCCTCAGCCACAAAAAATCCTTTAGCTGTACTTGGGAGGAAGTGAATTTCCTCTCCAAACTTGAGTAACAGTGTCTTGGCATAAACTCAACAGTACCACATAACAGTACCATCTACAATGACAATGTCATGTCATTAAAAATGCACTGTTCCGTTAAACTTGGCATTCACCAATGAGAACCAGTCAGTCAGTCTCTTTCCAATGTAACAGCAACAATCCTCATTACCTACCAAAAGAAATATTCGGTGAGAACTGAATAGACTAGGATTACCTCTAGACTGCAGGCTTCTTTCAGAAGAAACTTTTCCGGAAGAGATTTTCTGAAAAAACTTCTTCCAAAAGAGAGTGTCCACACTGCCAAAGTGCATCAAAAAAAGCAATCTCCTTTTTCGAAAGATAGTGTTCATTCAGTGTGGGCACTATCTCGCATTTAAGCTGTCATTACTATGGACAGAGTGGCCACCAGGGTACCTGTGTTTTTCCCTCTTCTTTCAAAAGAGCTTCCTCTTCCTCATCCCCACACACCTTTTTCTGAAAGCGCTCTTTCAGAGAAAGGCTTCTTCCTCGTAGATAGAGATTTACCAATGTCGGAAAACCCCCTGTTCTTTCCATTTTTTTTTTAAACAACACGATTGCAGTGTGGACATAAGTGAAGTATTTTTCAGAAAAACGGCCATTTTTCTGAAAAAACTCTGTAGTGTAGACATAGCCTAGGTTATCACCAGCAAAGACAGCAATCTACTATCTACAAATTAAGTACTAGAAACATCTTTGGCAACATTTCATGGACTTACAGTACTACTTTGCAGCTTGCAATGAGCTCTTTCATACATGTGGTGATCCAGCTGATAGCATAAATACTTCATTTACAAAATGATTTATGCCAGACATGACTCTTGTAAACACACACAAAATCTGCTACTTGCCTAGGAACCCAAACACACTTTTAACACTTTAGTAGTCCTATTAGAAAAAACAAAAACAAGAAACAAAAACAAAAAAACCAACTATTTCATATTAAGCCATTATATTAAGGTTTACGTGGCTTTTCGACAAGGGGGGAGGGTTTGCCAAAAAAGCCGCATCTAAACTACTTTTCACTTTCGAAAGCTCTGCTCCCGCAGAATTTGCGTATCCTCTTTCGACTGTTCCGCGTAGTCTAGATGAGCCCTTAGCCATCACAAGGAAAGAGCCCTTTGTGTTGTTCAACTGCAACCAATTTGTATTAGGGATGTCAACATGTAGATGACTACACAATTAACCAAACCTGGGCTTATCAATTAATCCTGTCAACTACGTGCACTTGCTCCTCCCTCCTCTCTCTCCCTTTCTTCCCCCCCACCGCTGCCTCTGTACTGGGGGCAGCAGAAGCTGGTGCCCATGAGAATTGGCTTAAAAGCCGGCTCCCCATGAAGACCACCGGATCCTTCTGCTCCCTGCCCATCCCCACACTGTTGCCTCTGAAAGGATATGGGGGGCAGGCGGGAGCTGATATGTGCAGGGAACCGGCTTCATGGACCCACCTGCCCCCCCTTACTGCCTCCTACAGAAGTAGCAGGGAGTGGGGGAGCAGGCACGAGGTGGTGCTGGGGGAGCAGGCTTAAAACCCGTGGTGCCACCTGCAGCACAGGGGGGAGCAAGGGAGGCTGCTGCAAAGCAGTCTCTGTCCACAGCAGGCCCCGGTTTATAGGCTGGCTCTCTCACGGATCAGCTCCCGCCTGCCACCCTGTGCTGCTGCCTCTGATCGAATAGTCGTGTAACTGCTAAAATTTTATGTGGTTACACGACTATTCAATTACATGCTATCTAACATCCCTAATTTGTATCCAATCTCTTCTCTTGACCCAAGAGATCTTTGGCCAGAACTGGTTGCTGTCAAATTGGGAGAGGAATGGAAATTTGAAGTATGGAAAAATAGAAAGTGTCACAGGGATAAATGGGGGATCTTTGCCACCAGGGAGGAAGATAATATGATAAAGGTCTTTGTCCTATTGATAAACATATCAGACTCCATGTCTGAGGGTCAGACACTCAATAAGATACACAGAAACAGCTTACAAGCCTAGAGCAAGAAGTAACATGTGATTTTCATAATGAAGAATGTTAATCAAATGCTGATTTTTTTAAATGCAAAAATAAGTTTTTAGTTTTATCCTGAAAAATAAATGAAATTACTCAAGATAAAGTGTGAGTCTGAGTGTCTATTAAAAATAATTTACCAAAAGCCATTTCCATTTTCTACCTCCTACTTAAAAAAAAACAAACAAAAACACAACTCCTCATATGTCCTATGAAGGCCTGTCTTCAAAAGAAAGTTGCAGTATATAATCTATTCTAAACTGATCTTTAAAGCCATATAGTTACAATTATACAAAAAGGTATGTGGGCACTCTGATTTTACTTTGAGTGTACATGAAAGCAATTTTAACCAACCAAAAATAATCAGCTTAAGTTAATTATTTTAACTTATTGTTTGTATTGGGATAGCTCATAGGAGCCCCAGTCCTTGACCATGGCCCACTGTTCTAGACGCTGTAGCTATGCCGACACTGCAAAACACCACCTGCAGCTGCCCTGGATCATCTGACTCAGACACGTGGGGCTGGGGCTGCAGAGCTATAAAACTGCAGCATAGACACCTGGTCATGAGCTGAAGCCCAGGCTCTAAGGATCTACATTGCAGTTAAAAACCCATGCTGGCCCAGGTCAGCCGACTCTGGCTTGCAGTGATCAACTTAGAGAGGATGCTTAATTGTGGTGTAGACATTTGGATATGGGCTGGAGCGCTAAGTCTACACTGCAGTTACACAGTCCCTTAGGCTGAACCCCATGAGCCCAACTCATCTGACCCAGGCCAGACATAGGTGTCTAACTGCAGCGTAAACATACCCTGTGCTAACATACCACACACAAAAAAATGCTCCTTGTCCCAAAGAATTTAGAACGCAAGTACCAAGGTAAACCAAAACAGTGGATTGTGCTCATGAAAGCTCATGAGACCATCTACATTTTGTTAGTCTCCAAGCTGCTGCAAGACTATTTGTCATTTTTTATTTTTTTTCCAAAATAAGCCATTCATACCAAAATACAAGTTTCAAATAGGAGTTTGCATGGACTGCCTTTAGTTATATTGGTGCAACTTTTTTAACAACAACCTCTTCTAACTAGTTTGCAAGTCAATTGCCATTTTAAAACCTGAGGCAAAACTTCATTGTATACCAGTACTGAGGGAAACAGGACAGCAGAAGTCATCACAAAGGGGAAAAACAAAAAACATTTGCATCTTCAGGACACATTTCTGAGATAAATGGTATATCCTTTATAGCATAAAGAATGCAGATGACCTACTAGAGTGAAAATCCTATATACAGTATTTCTAGTTGTCATATGACTGATTTGTTTTCCCACAGTGACCACACACAATTTTACAGACTCCATTAATATCATGGAAGAGTGCAGACCTTGACCACTTTCCAAAATCTTGGAGTGGCCCCTCTCCATCAAAAATTATTGCCCACCCCTGTTTTAAGGCACGTAGATGGATCATTTAACCACCCTAATTTCTGCATTGTGTCACTGCAAATAGAATTATTTATGAATGAAAAAATTTCTTTAAGATTCTTGCTAATTCCACCTGCAGGTTTCTTTAAACAGGGGGAAGATAATGGCTCCAGGATTGAGCACTATAGTCAAAATTTTCCAGATTTCTAAGCAACCATCCCAACCAAATGTGATCAAATTTTCATTATACATCCCCTACTGACTGTGTGACGTTTCAGTGCTGACAAGGTAAATAAGCTGATTTTTTTTTGTGCAACAACTTCTGTTGGAGAAAGACACAAGCTTTCAAGCTTACATAGAGCTCTTCTTCGCATGCAGTTTTATTAATTTTACACTTTAAAAAACAAATGCCTGGCCCGTAAACCTAAACATCAAAAATTTTTAGAGAATTTCAGTCGACGTAGCTAAGTATTTAACAAAGTTCTACAAGTGGAGCAAAGAATTCTTTCAGATATAAACACTAGAAAAGATTATAGATTGCAAACACTAAACTATATTATAAATTCTTTGGAATGAAAACTGTGGACAGTTTTCCACAGCTATAGGGCCCTAGCAAGTTCATGGTCATGAAAAACACATCATGGAAGGCAAAATCTGGACTTGTGTGTGCTTCTACCCTGTACAGGAGACTCTCACAATACGCAAAATCATGAACAGCGATTCCGCAAATGTTGTGGTCTTTCCTGTCCCCAAGCCCCATCCCTGCCTGCTACTGCCCTGTCCCTCCCATTCCATCTGATCCCCCAGCCTGAAGTGGAGACATGGCCGGGGGAGGCGGGGAGAAGAGGGGCTTTTGCACGGTAGCAGCAGTGGTCAGTGTCTCCCACCCCCTGCGCACTCACCACAGCAACTGGAAGCCACAGTGAAATGGAGCACTTGCTCTGCTTCCTTCTGCCCCCAGTATTCACAGATGTCATTATTGGTGTCAGGAATGCATCCACTGCGAGCAGTGAGAGTTTACTGTACTATACATATTCCATGGAGGAGACCAGCGTTTCTCAAATTGGGGGTTCTGACCCAAAACAGAGTTGCGGGAGGGTCACAAGCTTATTTTAGGGGGCCATCCTTAGTTTTGTATTGCCTTCAGAGCTGGGTGGCCTAAGAGTGGCAGGTGATAGCCAGAAGCTCAGCTCAGAAGATAGTGCCTTTTCAGCAACTGTGCAGAAATAATGATAGCAATAAGATACCATCCTGACTTCTGTGTTGCTGCAGGCAGTGGCTCTGCCTTCAGAGCTAGGCTCCCAGCCAGCAGCTGCTGCTCTCCAGCTGCCCAGCTCAAAAGGTAGCATAGCCACCAGCAGTAGTGCAGACAAAGGTAGCAGCGCTGCAAAACTCCCCCTTACAACAACCTTGTAATCCCCCACAACTTTTTAGGGTCAGGGTTCCTACAATTAAAACACTGTGAAATTTCATATCGAAAGAGCTGAAATAACACAATTTTTAAAATCCTATGACAGAGCAATTCACTAAAATAGACATGAATTTGGTAGTGCCCTCGATATACAACACTTATCACACCTGTAACCTGATCCTGACTAAGATTTGTGGGCTACTAATACTACCAATTTTATTAAGGTTATTTCAATATATCTACTATATTTTGAAGAGTTTATCTGTTTGTGGATTTGTTTGTGCAAAATAAAGTCATACTTCATGATTACCTACCGAACCAAATTTTGCATAAACAATCCTGCCACTTAATTTAGCTGAATGCACTACTTTTTACACCAGAATATTCTGGGGGAAAGGTTTAAATAATTATTTTTGTTTTTCATTGGAAAAAAGTCATTATTTTTAGAGTTCATAAAAAATATTTGCTAAGAAAATTAAAATCAAGTCACCAATTCAACTGTCATTTTAGCTGAAAGAAAATGTTTACTGTTACAAATCACAAAATTCAAATTAGTTATAGAAAGAGTAATGGAAGCTTTACGAGTTTCTGATTCAAATTTACTATGTATGGTAACTATTCAATAAAATGAATAATGTTTGAAGTTGATACCCTACAAATTTAAAACTTTTCTTTTACTTCAATTTTGCAAACACATTAAAAATTCTATTGCATATATTTAGTTTCTTGAACTTTCCTATAAGTGTAATCTATGCAAAATGACTTTGCCCAGTCAACAACGGGCCATACCTGCTAGGTACGCATAATTGTTTAGGTATGATTCTATTAGCAAAGCTGTATCCATATCACCTCATGGAAAAGGATACAAAAACATTTCTTGCTAAATAAAATATCAAATGCCTAGAGATAATATTTCCATGTGTGAAGAATTGCTAACAGCAAAATGGTTACTTATAACCATTTCCACATTTGCAAGCAAACTAAAATTCAAAGCAGAGCACATATATGGGACTGCATGAAACAGTTTGTTGTAGGACATATGTAATATACAGTATATACATTGGAGTTTACACGGTCTACTTACTGGCATACAAAACACCTCAAGAATCAGAACTCCAGAACAAACAGGACACGAAATATCTAACTTCTTAAGAGTTATTTCTGAACTTTAATTTCCTATCCAATAATGTGGGCTTATCTGACACAGAGAAGAGGATGCAATGGTCTGATTTACTCCAAAAGAATAGGCACAGTCCTACCCTTACTCAAAGATGTAAAAACAGACCCAAAAGAATACATTTTCAGAAATGGCCTCTAATTCTGTACAGTTATAATATCACCCACTGCAACTTTTTTCTTTCCAAAATCAGTTGAGAATAGGATCCCAAATGTTCACAATGCCTCTGACTGAAAAATACTACAGGCTGAACCTCTCTAGTGCGGCACCCTCAAGACCTAACTGATGCCCAACCATGAGAGGCCAATATTGACTAGCAGCAGTACCAACACTTCACTGATTACTGGGTTCTCAGAAGACATTTGGGGGTAAATTAGAGCAAAATAACAGCACAGAACACTGAGAGACAGGACTAGTGGCTGTAAATTTTATGGGATTGCAGGAAATTTGGCCACACTCATGATACACGGACATTCGGCTAACTAAAATCATGCTGGACCATCTATGTTGCCAGACTAGAGTGTGCCAGACTAGAGAGATTCAACCTGTACAATATTAGGATAAAGAGAAAAATCAATCATGCAACCCATGGGGTTAGAATTTGTGATGAATTCTCTGGCAAGTTTATGAATAGCAGACTTCTGAGGAGAAAGAATCATTCAAGATAGATTTATCACTGTGTCCGGTTTCCATGAAACCTCTCATAATTTCCAAGAAAAGAAATGCCAGCAGCCAATAATGAGTGGCTGCTGATAACTTCCCATGGTCAAGGAGAAGCAGTATTTCAGCCACTCTAAGAAGAAAGTAGGTTGTTCCAGCACCTCGAAACTTATTTATTTAGTGGGGGTGCTGGGAGCCACTGAACCAAACTATAACCCCTGTATACGATAGAAACCCACTTCAAGCCAGGGAGTGAGGTAGCAGCCCCCCAGCATCCTAGTTTCAGCACCTATGGGTAGGCTCATCAACATACAATGCTGATGGCTGAAAAATGATCCAACATCCCTGAATTTGTCTCTATAACGGGGGATAACATGCAAAGGCACTTATCATTAGATTGTACATTATTTTCAAGCAAGGGCAACATACCAGGCCCAAAGAATAATTGAATTTTCTAATAAAGCTTCAAAGAGCCTAGCACCAAAAATGCAAGCACGCCATGATGTTCATTTTAACTAGTTTAGAGAAATTTAGTTTCAACTTACACATTAAAAAATACTCTTAACAGAGTTTCACTTTCAGAGATTTGTATTGATTCAGCAAGGACAGTTGATAATAAAATTGAGTTGAGTTCTAGATTTCCAATTCATGGGTTTTTTTTAAATGTAAGGGTAAAAAGTATGTCATATCGACACACACCAAGAGCAGGGAAGTGTTGAATTGAAGTATTAAAGGAGTATGTTATAGTATATATTTAAATATTTTGTAAGGGTGAAATGATCCCAGTAAAGTAAAGCTTTCTATGATGATAATTTATATTGCTCAAAATATACTAAATATTTAGAGAACTCATACTTAGGTAATACAAAAGCTTAATGTTTTCAGAGTGCATACATTATCTAGAACATCCTAACAGATGATTCAAAAATAGAATCCTACAGTAGATTCAAAAGCAAAACCTGCTCCCTTACTCCCAAACACAGATATGTATATATGTTTATGTTTTTTTAAATTAACATATACTAATAGAAAAGCAAGCTCACCAAAACACAAGAATTTCTGCCAACTGCACCTAAATGTATTCAAGTGATCAAATACTGATATTTTGTTTTAGGTAACTATTTCAATTTTGTGATATCTGTAATTGCATAAATACCAGGGAAATCTTTGCACTATTTATAAATAAAGGCAAATTAGTCTAATAATATCCTAGTATTAAAGCACTCTGCTAACTGCCAACTAGTAACCTTCAATGACTCCACACTGGAATAACCTTTTCCCAGGCAGTGAGGTAAGAACTCTTCGGAATGTGGTGAAAAATACTTATACCTCCCTAATCACAAAAGTGTATGGATTACATTATTTTAATCCACACAGCTTCCCCTGGCTGCATTCACCCTCCGGCCCTTTAACACCTTTACTGGCTTATTGTTACTGATGTGAGAGACGATCAGCCTCAGACAAACCATTTACCAAACAATAACAGAACAGCAGCAGCACTGTCTATATGGCTGCTGCGACTAAGCAATGAAAAATCCAAAAAGAAGAAGGCAGGAGGGCAGCTGCTGTAGCCCTAGAGTGGGCAGCACTGCGTGGGAGAAGACACAGGATTTTTCCTGTTAACCTGTCACAGCTATAGATCGCGCTCTCTCCCACGCACTGCCTAGGTGGGGCACCTTTCTGTTGTAAATATAGCCACTACATTAGAGAGCCAGATGCTGAGCGCCAAAAGCATTAAGATTGGGCCAAATTACTTAAAGAGCATTAGGCTTGAAATGCACAGCACGGAGGGACGGGAGCCCTCTTCTTCCTTACCAGCCAGTCCTCCGCCGCCTCCATCTCCTCCGTGCCCCTTCCTTCTCTGCAGGATGAAGTAAGGGTTGGCCCTCTCCGTGACCCACAAGGCGTTTGCCAGCAGCACCTCCCCGGGGTTCACCCACATGCTCCCGGCAGACACAAAAGGCAGCGCGAGGTGGCTGCGGTGGCGGGTTTAAACCATTCACGCAGCGGCGGGGCCAGGCGGGTGCTGGCGAGACGCGGGTCCCATGAAACGCGCTGCCCGACCCAGCACAGAGACAACAAAGCCGCGGACGGGAGCCAGGGGGCTGGAGAGGCGGCGGCGGCAGCAGCCCCGCGGAGAGACACCCCCCCGCCGGAGCCCGGTCGGCTGGTGCCGAGCAGCGCTGCAATCCTAGAGCGGAGGCAGCGGCAGCCAGAGGCGGCGGTGGCAGGACCAGCCAGGCAGCGATGAGAGCAGCAGTGACATCAGCACCCGCGGCCGCTGCCTCGCCTGGCCCAGTCCCGCATGCACAGAGCACAGGGCACGGCTGGTTGCAGACGCCGCCCCCGCCCACAAGGCAAGGACAGGCTCAGAGGTGACCTGCTCGCCACACGCAGCGCGCGGCCCCCAGCGCCGCAGCGGCTACTCCAGTGCCCAGGGGCGGCAACACCTCCCCGCCCGGCATAGGCGGGGCGCGCCAGCCAATGAGCCTGTAGCTGCACCAGGGTCCCCAAGAGAGAGAGACCCTCTAATGCCGGGGAGGGGGCCGCAGCAGGCCCGGAAGGGGCGCTCGGAGCGGCGCCGAGCCCGCTCCTGCCCGGTCGCCGCGCAAGGGCGCAGGTGGCTGGGCGGGGGCCCCGGGCGGGCAGCGCACATGCGCGCGCACACGCACACAAAGGTGGCAGGGGCAGGGCTCCGCAGAGCCGCCCTGCCCCCGCTGGCTGCACTGACGCGCCACGCGCAGCGGTGAGCGGCCCCCCCCCCCCCGGCTGCGGGCCCGGCCTCTCTGCCCCCTGCACCTGCCTGCCCCGCCCTCCCGGCACAGCGGCCTCTCAGGCCTAGCGTGGGGCGCGCCAAGGGGGCGGAGCGGCTCCGGTCACGCGCCGCACCTGCCAGCGGCCCCCCCCCCCCCTCCTCCCTACCGTGCGCCTTGCCTCGCCTGCTGGGGACACACCCGCTCTGCGGAGCCCTGGGACGTTTCTGTAGCCCAGGCACACACCTTGCTGCTCCCTCCCTATGCCCAGCCTGGCACTGGCTCACCCAGCTCTGCCTACAGCAGCCGCCACTGGCTGTGTGCCAGACTGGGGCACCTGAGCTGTACCTTCCCCTTGGCCCCACGACCCTACCCCCCTCGTCTGATCTGGTTGCTGCAAGACTGTGGCGGTGAAGAGTTTTCCGTGTCCTGCTGCTGCAAAGAGAAACGGAAAAGGCTCATATTTTCCTGCCTAGAGTGAAAACCCAAGCTTCTATCACTTTTGTGAGTGGGACGGGGCAGAAGAAAAGACTTGAAAGTAAGATTTTTGCAGTAGTGGTGCGCAAAATAAAAGGATATCTAGATCTATTGTCCAAGAAGGGACTATTGTGATAATCCTTTTATTTTACTCACCCCTGATGCAAAAATCTTACTTTCAAGTCTTTTCTCAGGTCATATTTTATGGTAGTTGACTGGCCTAGTGGATAGAAGGGAAGCAATATATGGGATGTACTTTGTTTTTTAAATAAGGTTTTTGACAATGACATTCTCAAAACTAGAGGAATTTGGTTCAGATTAAAATAATATAGGCTCAGGTCTGACCTTAGGACAAGGAGGTTGCCTTAGGCCCCACAGCTTCAGAGCCCTGCACTACCTGGTGCCTACTGGCCCAGCGACTTGCTCGCTGCCCTGGCTGGGAGTTGCCCAGCCAACTACATCATGCTGCCTTGGGCCCTGCAAACTCTTTGGCCAAGCCTGCACAGGGTGAATGCATAAATGGTTGAAAGACTGTACTCAAAGACTCATTGATATCTGCAACCACTGCCCATGGGCACTGCCCCTACAGCTCCCTTTGGCTGTAATTCGCAGCTAGTGGGATCTGTGGAGTCAGCACTCAGGATGGTAACAATGTGTAGAGAAACACACCATCAAGGGGCCACTTCTGGGAATGGTGTAGGGCCACTGGCCATGGCATGCAAGTAGCCTGCCTGCTTGCACCTTGTTGCACTGCTGCATTTGGGGAAAGGGGAGGGACCCTGTCATTGAAGGCCCTGTGTCACAGTACAATGTGTTTTTTCTCTCCTGGTTTAGAGGAGCTGCACTTTGGAAGTTAGGATTAGGATTGAAATTCAAGATAACTGACATATAATTAATTTGAAATTGAAATTCAATAATGGTAACTGCAATGTATATCATTTAGGTAAAAAATCAGAATGTACAATCACAAGATGGGGAATAACTATGCAGGCAATAATACATCTGAAAAGAATCTGGGAGTTGTAGTGGATCACACATAGAATAAAAGTCAGAAGGGTGATGCATTTGTGAAGAAAAGGCTAATATGGTGGGACACATTAAAAGGAATGTTATATTTAAATATGAAATTGTCCTACTCTGCTGCTTCTTGTCCTTTAGTGAAGCTTCAGCTGGACAACTTGGTCCAAATCTGGGCATCACATTTTAGGAAAGATGTGGACAAATTGGAGAGCAAATCTCATGAAAGGTTTAGAAAACCTATGACGAAAAGTTAAAACAATAGGCATGTTTAGTCTTCATGGGAAAAGTCTGAATAGGACCTGATAATAGTCTTCAGATATGTTAAGGGCTGTTATAAAGAAGACCGATCAATTGTTCCCCATGTCCACTAAAGGCAGGACAAGAAACAATGGATTTAAATCTGCAACAAGGGAGATTTACATTATGTATTAGGAAAAATCTTTCTATAAGAGTAGTTAAACTCTGGAATTAGCTACAAAGGGAGGTTATGGCATCCCTATTATTGAAGGTTGTCAAGGACAGGTCAAACACATACCTGCTATGGATGGTCTAGGATTACTTGGTCTTGTCAGACAGTGACCGAGAATCCACTGTGACCTTTGGTTAATTGTTCCAATGGTTAATTATTCTTTCAGTTGAAAAAATGTGCCTTAATTCCAGTCTAAATTAGTTTAGTTTTTTTTTTAAGATCAAGAAAATAATCTATCATCAAGTTTAAATGAACCTAATCAATGCAGAGATTTGAATGGTCTTTATACTGCAATCTCTCTGGATAAGTGCATTTTCTCTATTGAAGTCCATGCCATTTTCATGGTTGTCAGCTGCATGAGTTGTGACTCATTGCAGAGATTTTGCATACATTTTTGAAATATTGAAAAGTCCCCCATGCTGTAGCTTAAAGCCTCGTATTTGGGAGGTATCCTATGTATACTCACAACACACTGTAAACAGTTGTGTTGTCTAGTCTTCAACCTGTCAAGTTTAATTCTGGTTGGGAAAGAGAAGTATTGGCATTTACACAGATACATAACTCCTAGTCTCATTTATGGATAAAAAATGTTTTTGGAATATTAAATAAAGGCTCAAAAATCAAAAGTAAAGTACCTCTGTCCAAACCTTCAGTCTGCCTTTTTACCCTGATATTCTTGACCTGTGAGTGAAATGTAGCAACATTAAATGCGAGGTTATAAATTCCCCCCGATTGATGGCAGTATATCTTCAAACTTACATAGCCCTTGGTAGGCAGATTTTATATATTAAAACTTCCAGATTATTTTAGTAATTCTGGAAAGAGATCAAATTTCATAGCTCAAGTAAGAAGTAACCTATCTTCTTTTCTGTAGATAGTTATGAAATTTTAAAATAAAAATTTTATCTTCTTCCATAGACTAAAACAGAAATTGGCCGATCACATCCTTGTTTTGTTTTGTTGAATCCGAATGAATTCTTCCTTTCTTTGTTTACACATTCATTTAGACCTCTTTTGAATTTATCAATGCACTTTTTCTCAACTGTTCTATGTTTCATGTAAAACATTTGTCTACTTTTGTGAATTCTCTCAACTCCTAATCTTAAATCATATTATCTTAAAAGCTTTTGATTCATGTATTTTGGGAACAAATTGAGGGGGTTCTGCAACATCCTGTAGATTTCAATAGAAACAAAATGGAAAACAGAAAACCAGTTGATGAAAAACATCCTACACACAGGCTTCGAAACATCCCACACACTGTTCTTCCAGAAAAAGCTACACAAATTGTGAACTGCTTCTTTTTCTCCGCTTCTTTTTTCGGAAGAGGCTTTTCTGACATTTGGCTCATCTACAGTGGGCCAAATGTTAGAAAAAAACCCTTTTTCGGAACATCCCTTCTTCCTCATAAAACAAGATTTACGGGGATGCCGAAAAAGCGCGTCTGCTCTTCCAAAAAAAATTTCGAAAGAGCAGACACGTTCCCTGGATGCGGCAGAGTATTTCCAGGATACCGCTGGTATCCTGGAAAAACTCTGTATTGTAGACATAGCCTCATTTATATGCCAATGACATTTAGTATTTATGTTTTGTTTGAAAGACTCCGTCTATCAGACTGAAGGTTTTCTGTGATACAGCAGAAAATGAGGCTGTTTAAAGATTTGCTAAGCCTTCCAATTTATACATACTCTTTTTTACACATGGATATAAGTCAGTCCATTGTGAATAAAAAAATAAATGTACATACTAAGAACAATAATCAACACAAAATAAGATGTTATTTACTCCTGTACAGATAGCGGTTACCTTGGCATGGTCACATTTTGAAATCTAAAAATACTGCCTTAGCTTAAAAGTTCAGAAAAGAGAAACATGGACATTATTTGCTACTTTACAACATATCAGAAATAGCATAGGCTGAAATTCTGGACTAGCACAAAATATTATTCAATTGCAATTAAATATTATATATAACAATTTCCTGCAGTATCCTGAGTGAGCCTTATTGAATTATGTTAAACCTTACTGAGTAAACTTTGAATTTAAAGTTCAGTATATTAGGAGCTCATTGTATTTAACATGCACATTTATATTTGTTATCATGGCGTTGTATGTATCTTGTGTAGGAAACGTGACTAATGTAAGTCTTAGCTTAGGGAGTGTTAGCAACTTCACAGTATTCTTTTAAACAGTGGATTGAGATAAGAATGAACTGTTACGTAGGTTTCCTAGGAAATACTTGAAAGTAGGGAAATGTAAATGCTTTTACCTTACCCTAGGTATAAATGTGCTTGCTTGCAAATGTCTGCCTGGTAACTTACAACTATGGGCAATTACACTGTTTGTAGTCATTGAAGAGACTGTAATGCAGTCTGGCTTGCTGACTTCTGAAATGAAATGGAAAGAAACTTCCTATTTGGAGTCAATACCCTTGAAGGAAACAGTTAATTATACCTAGTAATGCTGCCATTTTTTTAAAAAATTTGAGCTTCTGAATTATGAGCAAAGCAACTATTTATCTGGCTGTGTTTATTGCAAAAAATGCAAACACCACCAAGACAAATGGAGATAGTTTTCTTTTAAACATTTCAATAATTCCATCCAAATTCCCTATAAGATACTCCATTGAACAGTGATACTCAGTCTGAGGCTCTTGAGCTGCAAATGGCTCTCTAATGTGCCTCTTGTGACTCTTCGCAGCACATGATATTAAAACACTGTGATTTAATTATTAGTAACCAGTCTAAATTGTTGACCAATCAGGATGCTTTTATTATGTTATTAACCAATTGTAGTTGATGTAATAAAAGCAGTAATACTTGGCCAGTCATTTTGCGGTGAGAATAAATATGAATATATAGTGCAATAGTAAATGAAACAATGATTTCATACTACTGGGCTCTTTCAGATAACCCTGATCACTGATTTGGCTCCTAAACCACCGAGGTCTGAGTATCACATAAGATTTCATAATTTTCAAAATAAGCCATGAGGACAGGCTTTTATAGTGGTAGCAGTGGATTCCTATAGTCTTGTGAATCGCTGGAGCGATTTAGCAAGGATCATAGTAGCTTCCCATCATTGGCAATTTCTAAATCATGTTTAGAATGTTTTTTGATAGGTTCTCATTCAAAAGGAATTAATTTTGAGGGAGTTCTACAGCCTCTAATATACAGGAAGTCAGATGAGATGATGACAATGGTCCTTTCTAGCCTTGGAATCTAGGAAACCAGAGAAATTAATTGGCTTTACACATTTCCAAATAAAACATGTAAATATAATTTGATTGTTGAAGAATGTTGTGATTTCATCTATGAACACTCATTGCTGTACATGACTAAAAAGAGAGTGAATTGGTATTTCTGATTTCTTTGCCTTTTAAACTTATCCTCTTCCTAGTAGTTTGGAACACTCATTTTCCCCCTTCCTCTGAGTCTCAACTATCCCCAAACTACCAGGGAAGGGTGGTTGATATTGGTATTCACTTCATTAACAAAATGAATTAAACTAAACTGATATCAGCCACTCTCAAACCAACATAAGAGTGCCTCCACACAAGGTGGTTGTGCTGATGATTTATATTGGAATTGGAAAAGGATCAGAAAAGGGCAGCAAAATGAGTAGAGGTATGGAACGGCTTCCACATGAGGAGAGATTCATAAGATCGGGGTTTTTCAGCTTGGAAAAGAGATGACTAAGGGGGGATATTTTAGACATCTATCAAATCATCAGTGGTGTGGAAAAGGCGTAAATAACACTTCCTTTTTTAACTTCTCCTTATAACAAGAATTAGGGGTCATCAAATGAAAATTAATAGGCAGCAGGTTTAAAATAAACAAAATTAAGTATTTTTCACACAATACACCATTAGCCTTATAGGACTGAAGAATGAAATCACCCTTTTAATGAATTATATCTACCAAAGTGACATTATGTAACCTCCTGAACTGTGGCCCAATTGTTATGGATAGGATTTAGATTAATTTGTTAATAACCCGTTAAGAATTGCCTTTGAAGAATCTGATATTGTAAATTTTTTGTAACTTTTTTATATATTGTAACTGAAACCCCATTTCAAACTTTGTACTGCCTTAATTCTGTTTAAAGTTAGGTGTGTAGCTACAGGGATCAGGCCCCTTGAAGCCAGCCAGTCTGGGTGACTAGCTGCCAGCAGCACCTTGATGGCCACAGAACAATGCCAGTGAGCCCTGCAAGAGAGCCCACCCAAGCCAGAGAGAGACAAAAGCACCATCAAGAAAAGAAGATCAAAAGTCAACTGATGACTCAGTCATACAGTGCCCTGAGGCACAGAACAGGATCTATGTTGTGGACTAAAATGGGTTGGCAACCTACGGCACGCGTGCCATAAGTGGCACATGAGCGCGGTAGGAGCTCAGCCCTGCCCCTCCTCTCGCCATGCAGCCACGGTAGCTCTCTCACTTCCCTAACAGCAGGTTAAGCTGTGGTAGGAGGGGGCAGTGCTGCGGCTGAGGCTCCTCACTGGCGACTATGGGGCTAGCCCGGGACCGTGTGGCCACAGTAATGGCTCATCCAGCTTCTGGGGCCAGCTTGGCACCGTGTGGCTGTGGTAACAGCGCCTCCAGCCTCCAGGACTGTCAGGAGACCGTGTGGCTGCAGCAGTTGCTGCAAGGGGGCGTGAAGCCAGGTAAGCATCCCTCCCTCATGCCCAGACCCCCACACCCCAATCTCCCTCATGCACTCCACATGCCAAGCTTGCTCTGACACCCTCCCTTATTCTTGCACCCTCCCTCCTGGCCAGACACCCTCCCCCCAGCCTGGCTAGACACCTACCCCCACCCTGCTCCTGCATCCACCATTGCTCCTTCCTTCTCCACCTGGCCAGACACCCTAATCCCTGCCTACTTCTGCACCCTAATTCCAACCAAGACCTCACAACCTCTCCACCTTCTGCACCCCACCTCCCTCCCAGATCCTGCACCCCATCCCTATCCCACTCACTGGCAGCCCTGTCTCGCACACTGAACCCCTCATTTCTGTGCCCACCCTAGAGCCTAAAGGAATCCATAAAATCCACTAACTCTGGAACCCCAGAAAAGTACATCTGGCCTATGAGAAATCCAGAACCTCAGTCCTCCATGTTCCTTCTCCTCAGCCTATGAGGCTGGAGCATCAGAAGAGTGAGGTGTCTCAGCTGGGGGCCACATCAGTGAGGATTGGAGGTTTTTGGAGGAGTTTTTTTGTTTCTCACTTGTATGGTCCCCAAATGATTTTTCTGTGGATCAGTGGCTCCCGGCCCAAAAAAGGTTCCCCACCCCTGTCAAATAAATAAAACATTAAAACTGTTGGGGATGAACATAAATTAATATTTTACTTTATTTAAAATGAAGTTTGATAAACTAACAAGTTAAAATGCGTAGTCTGTTTAATAATTTAAATTAAACTATTCTCCCTAGTTGCAGCTGGTTCCGAAAATATGGTCATCATACCCAGACTGCCCCTTCCCTCTTCTCCCCCCAGCAAGCAGATCCGTAAACAGAAGTGAATAAGTTAAAACTTGGCACTCCACTTCTGAAAGGTTGCCGACCCCTGAACTAAAACATATAAAAAGATGGGTACAAAACTATAAGATTGGGTCTTTCGGTTCTACAATCATCCTCCAAGAGCATCAGTGCATACTGACATGCCCCAGCTCCTCCCCTCATGTCTAGACCACCTGGCCAGTGGAATAGCATGAGCAACTGAGGCTAGCGATTATATCCCATCTGTAGAATTGTGTGTATGAGTGGTGGATAATTTTAATAGCTCGGGACAGTAAACAAATTCTGCTTTTACAATAAGTGCCACATATTGCCTTATCCTCCATATAAGATTCTGCTAGTTCTATTTCTACAAGTCCTGTGGAACACCTTGTCAGAGGATGTTATGAAGGCCTAGAAAGACTGTCACAGGGTTCAAAAAAGAATTAGATAATTTCACTGAAGGAGAGGTCCATCAGTGGCTATTAGCCAGAATAGTGACCCTAGAACTCTGTTTATCAGAAGCTGGGAATGGGTGAAAGGGGATTGATCACTATCTATTCTGTTCATTCCTTCTGGATCACCTGGCATTGAGCACTGTCTGAAGACAGGATACTGGGCTACATGAACCTTTGGTCGGACCCAGTATGGCTGTTTTTATGTTCTTAAACAACTAAATCAATATGGAACCTTATTTAGTTAAATCACAGCAATTTCTGGGTGTCGATCAGGTCAGAGTGACAAAGGGAGCACATTGACAGCATACCACTTCACATTGTGATAGATGTATCTTTGCAACTGATAAATACAAATGGTGAAATTGTGTGTTGGAATTCACAGACTATTCCAGCATGCAGCAAAAATAGCAGAGTCCCTGTTATCATGGGATCTGTGACTATCATTTTTGTGCTCAGAATTCTCTCTTGCTCTTGATATTAATATAGAAGTGTATTGTCCTGTGTAGTTCACTGAAAATCTGCCTCATGTGACTTCTCAGCCCCCACTTGACAGCAGCAGCCTGGATGGCTCTAGCACCTTTAGGGTATGTCTACACTACAGGACAAAGTTGAATTAAGATACATAACTTCAGCTATGTTAATTGAGTAGCTGAAGTTGAAGTAGCTTAACTAGGCTTTTGGCACTGTCTACACTACAGGAAGTCAAAGGGAGAATACTCTTCCTTCGACTTCCCTTACTCCTCATGAAAGCACAGTTACCAGCATCGACCAGAGTGCCCCTCTCAGTTTGATTTAGCTGTCTTAACTAGACCGCTAATTTGAACCCTAGAAGATCAATAGCAGCAGCTTCAATCTTCCTCTGTAGTGTAAACATACCCTCAGTAAGGGCAGCAGCATCTGCTAGGAAGGAAGAAGGTGCAGTAGTGTCACAGGGAACTCAGCTTTATTAGGCTGTGCGAGAAATCTTTGAAAGCCCCAACAAGGTGGGGGAGTAATTTTGCAATTCTTTATAACCATCTTTCCCCTTAGCCTAGTCTACATATTAAAGACTATTTACCATATAACAAGTTTCAGATTGAGTGGCAGTTTTCCCGCCAGCTTTCTCTAAAGAAGTGTAACTGCAATGTTTCCCCCCAAATGACAAGTGTTGGATTTTCCCATCCTTGAGGACCTCAAAAATAGATCTTCAAATTTTTTTTTACCTGAAACAATGTTACCAGTTGAGACCACTCATAAGTTTCAGCTCAGAAGGAAATGTTAGAACATTATAAACATCTGAAAACAGGGAGTTACCATGATGACAACTGGTTTGCAACCTGTTCTAAAGTGCAACTTTCACTATCACCAACATTATACTATGAAACAGGATTGATTTACTTAGAAACTCAGGCTGGACTCAACAATAATATTTCTAGAATTTGCTGAGTTACCTAAAATAATTCTCCCAGCTGGAGGCTGGAAATAGTAACGCTGTGTGGAAGCCAAAATTTCCTTTTTACGAAGAATTTCAAGATTTCAAAATGTGTTTTTGTTTCCTAACCAGGATGAAAACTTAAAAAAAAAAATTTTCCCACTTAATGGAACTTTTGTTTTGGATCAGAACGTTTTGTTTTGATTTTTGACTTTTTAAAATAAACACAAGTTAAAACATTTCAAAATGAAGACATTTCAAGAGAAACAATTGGAACTTTCTCTTGTTGTAATGTTGAATAGAATCCTAGAACTGTAAGGGACCTTGAGAGGTCATCAAGTCCAGTCCCCTGCCCTCACGGCAGGACCAAGCACCATCTAGATCATCCCTGATAGATGTCTAGCCAACCTGCTCTTAAACATCTCCAGTGGTGGAGATTCCACAACCTTCCTAGGCAATTTATTCCAGTGTTTCACCATCTTGACAGTTAAGAAGTTTTTCCTAATGTCCAACCTAAAGCCCCCGCTGCAATTTAAGCCTGTTGCATCTTGTCCTATCATCAGAGGTCCAGGAAAACAATTTTTCTCCCTCCTTCTTGTAACACCCTTTTTGATACTTGAAAACTGCTATCATGTCCCCTCTCAGTCTTCTCTTTTCTAAACTAAACAAGCCCGTTCTTTCAGTCTTCCCTCATAGGTCATGTTTTCTAGATCTTTAATCATTTTTGTTCTTCTCTTGACCTTCTTCAGTTTCTCCACATCTTTCTTGAAATGTCGTGCCCAGAACTGGACACAATACTCCAACTGAGGCCAAACAGAGTTATCAAAATATCACTAAAATGTTTTGTAGTGTTTTTGAAACAAAATTGTCAAAAATCACCACGTTCCCCACACAAGTACAGCTGGAAAATTTTTCATCAGCTCTAGGGAGCAAGATTTCTCTGATATTTGCCTCTTAGCCTGCAAAAGCCCCTTTCCAGACATCTTTTTCAAATATCACAGTCCAGGAAAGAGTATAGCAAGGGCAATAGAAAGAGGTAGAATCAGAGTGACCAACCTGTCTGAGTGAAGTGTTTGCCTCCTAATGTAGTGGATTTTGAACAGGAAATCTGTGTTGGAGTTAATTCTTTTGGAAAAGTCCTGTGGGATTTAATAAGGTTTCTGTTTTGCAGAGACAAGAGGCCCTTTGTGCACAGAGAATGTTAACGTAAGAGCATTTTTTCCTATTACAATGCTAGGAATTATGGCTAACCTTTACTAACTTGGGCACCTGAAATGCAATAACTACATTTGTATGCAGACCCCCCCAAGAGACTGAATTTCAGAGATGCCGAGCATTCACAATTGCTATGGTCTTTAACTGGAGCTATGTACGCTCAGAAACTCTGGAAATCGAGCCATTTATATTGGATCTGTTATATGGATTTAGATGCTTAATTTTAGGCATCCAAATCTGGATTTTTGTAAATGTATGTATGAAGAATTATGAGACAAATCCTCAGCTGTTGTAAATTGGCATAGCTTCAATGTGAGATAGTAATAGAGATGTAGCCGTGTTAGTCTGGTCTTGCTGAAACAAAAGACAGGACTATGCAGCACTTTAAAGACTAACAAGATGGCTTATTAGGTGATGAGCTTTCGTGGGCCAGACCCACTTCCTCAGATCAAATTGTGGAAGAAAGTTGGTATATATGGTCATGCCAATTTTCTTCCACAATTTGATCTGAGGAAGTAGGTCTGGCCCATGAAAGCTCATCACCTAATAAACCATCTTGTTAGTCTTTAAAGTGCTGCATAGTCCTTTCTTTCGTTTCTTCAGTGTGAGGTGTGGGAAAAGAAAGAGAAACATTTAACAAATAGTGTAAGTATGCATGTTTGTCAAGAATAAACTAAATAGCAGTCAGCATAAAAGAGGAACACTTTACAGTTTTCATGGTAAGGGAAGTTGGCACAAAATGCATTGCGCATGCTTTCACATGAAAGAAATACTGGATAGTACTAAGTTGTAACACAGTTTAGGGAAACTCATGTCTTGCTTTTATTTAAAAAAAGAATCTTTACCTTCCTAGGAGCCAAGCATTTTGCAAAAGGAAACATCAAAGGTCAGGGCTACGCAGCAAAGACATTTGAGAATCTGAGAGTCAGTTTTCCTTGATGTAAACCACTGAAGCCAAGAGCGTTACAACCAAGGTACATTTCATCCTATGGTTTTAAAGTAAGCCCTGTTTGAAATGCTAACCATCAATTGTTTGAACAACTTTCAAGCGGATTATTGAGCCTTGTCCCTGTGTAGAAGGTTATTCAGAACTACACAGTCCCAGAGGGATTTTTCTCCTGTATCCTTTAAAACACACACATGCACAAACGCACACATGCGCACATAGGGTAAGGCATTAAGAGGAAGCAGCTCCTGCACTCACATATAAACTGAGATTGTCACTGGCCCTTGTGTAGAGGTGTATAGGTGCAAACACAAAATTACACACAAATGCAAGGGGCAGCTCCAATCTAATCCATACAATGTAGTCCAACTAATACCACCTAATAGAAGTGAACTTACCTTTATATGACAATATGGGAAGAAATTGGGAGTAAAGAATGGAATGATGAATTTATAATAAGAAAGCAGAGTCTATTCAATTGGATTTGGGATAAACAAAAACACTTTGAAAGACAACTGTAGATATCCATTTGAAAGAGCCTGCAGAACCTGCACTAGTAGTGAGAGAACCTCACTGAATGCTAATGGGACCTCAAGATGTGGCATCATTCAGGTTGCAGTAGAATTTAGAAAGGCAGGTAGCAGCAGAAAGAATGAAGGGAAAGGGAGCAAAATGAAGAGTCTGTCTCTCTCTTTCCCTGTCCCATTCACCTCTGTTTGCTGGACACGGGTGGATTTTCTGGGGATGCAAGAGGAGGAGTTGTGTGGTAGCAGAGTTGTTAGTAGTTCACTTCACCCCTTACTTTGGGAACTCCATTTGCTAGAGAAGAACATTGTCAGTTTCCTGTCAAATCACCTCCCTGTTCTATAAGCATATTTCAACAAATTTCTGGTGCTGCCAGGGCCGGCTCAAGCCATTCCTGTGCCCCGGGCAGTGGGCGCACGACGCTCCTGGGTGCACGGCGCATACGCGACCCTGCCCCCTGGCGTGCTGCACACCTTACAGCTGCAATCGGGCACCCGGTGCCTGATTGCAGCTCTAAGGGGCGCTGCGTGGCCCCCAGCCCCGGGCTCACAGCGCCTGATGGCAGCTCTAAGGGGCACCGCATGGCTGGACGTGCGGCGCCCCTTACAGCTGCCATCAGGCATCCCCATAGGTTGGCACCCCGGGCAGCTGCCCGGCTAGCCCTCCCCTTAATCCGGCGCTGGGTGCTGCAGAAATTTCAGCCAGTTCTTGAGGTTCAATGGCAGTGCAAATATCCTTGGTCCACCTTCATAGCTGACCAGACCCTTCCATTCAGTGATACAGAGAGGGGTGAGCATTAGTAGAAATGTCTCTCTGATTGCTGCTGGTTCTCCCCCACAGGAGTGGAAAGACACTTCTCTTTTCTATTCTGGTACCTTGAAAACCTCTCTGTTCTCCAAATGCTGGCCACCTTTTAAAGACGAAATGAATAACTAGCAACATAACCCCTAGAAGGAATTGAGCCCCTGACCGATTGTCTTTTGAGACACTGTAAACATACATTTTAAAAAATCACCACAGGTATTTTACCATTATCATCTCCAAGGGCTCCAAAAGTTGTCTGAGAACTAAGGATAGTGTAGCAGTCATCTTAGAAAAGAGGAGACTAAGGGGGGGGGGATATGATAAAGGTCTATAAAATCATGACTGGTGTGGAAAAAGTGAATAAGGAAAAGTTATTTACTTATTCCCACAATATAAGAACTAGGGGTCACCAAATGAAATTAATAGGCAGCAGGTTTAAAACAAACAAAAGGAAGTTGTTCTTCACTCAGCACACAGTCAACCTCTGGAACTCCTTGCCAGAGGATGTGGTGAAGGCTAGGACTTTAACAGGGATCAAAAAAGAGCTAGATAAATTAATGGAAATTAGGTCCATCAATGGCTATTAGCCAGGATAGGTAGGAATGGTGTCCCTAGGCTCTGTTTCTCTGGAGATGAGTGACGGGAGGGATCATGTGAGGATTACTTGTTGTGTTCCCTCCCTTTGGGGCATTTGGTATTGGCCACTGTTGGCAGACAGGATACTGGGCTGGATGGACCGTTTGGTCTGAGCCAGTATGGCCATTCTTATGTTTTTATGTCACATTCCTGAAATGCTGAAAAGTATCAGCATTGTGCCCTTCTGCAGCACAGTGATGTTCTGTAGGGGGATTATGTAGCTTTCTTGAAACAAAAATAACACAAGTCCTCTTGTCTTTGAACAAATAGGACCGTTGGGTGCCAAGAGGGAAACCATTCTAAGTGGCAGGCAGGAGCATTACCACACTAGAGGCAGATGGAGGACCACTCTGGAGGTTATGGACAGAAGGAACTCAGAGCAGTTTGAATCCCTCAGAGCTCAGAAGGATTGGGCTTCTCAGGAGGAGGATGCATCGCTGAACCAATTCCTTAAGCAGGGAATGGGAGATTTCATTCAGGTTCCTTTCCCTTTGGGCAGTCACTCAAACTACTGGTGGCCAAATGAATTTGGGGCTGTACCTGCTTCTGTGTCCACTGCTCCTCTCAATGAGCTAGCACCAACGCCTTTGCCTGCTATTCCTTGTCCAGCTCATGTCCCTGGGTGCTGCTGAGGCAATGGACCAACCTCCTCCCTTCCCCCCCCAAGTGATTGGGAGGAACCTGCAGGACCTCTGAAACAACAAGCTCTGCTGGTTCTCAAACCCCCTTCAATGGGGAACCCTCCTGAATAAGCAGGAGGAGGAATGATGAGCACCAGGCAGCTCCTAAAGCCCAGCCTGTGTTTGACCCCCCCGACCCCTCTCTGGTGCTCGTTTCTCAGGGAGTCAGAACACTGCTTTCATTTGCAGTCCCTTTTAAAAATCTTCACTTCAAGTTATAGGCATCACTTTAAATAGATATTTCATTTCTTTGACTTGAGTGTGGACCCTCCTTCCTGACTGCCAGGACATTTTTGTTAGGTGCAGCATAAGGCTCTATGATTTAGAGCACATGGCTTTGATTTGTGTAACTCATTAGTTCTGTAACATTGCAAAGAATTCTGTGACCCTCCCATGCCTATTCAACCCCATCCTCCCAGCTCATAAATATCCATATTCCAAAGACTATCCCAGAGGGATGGGGAAAGCAAAACGCGCACAGAACACACTGGTAGTTTTAACCGTCACAGAAGTCACAGCATAGAAAAAGGAACTTCTTTTTAGCTTGGTTCATATACAATACCAGGAAGCACAATTAAAGTAACAGTAAAGGCATTATACACTGGACAGTGACTGAGGCTATGTCTATGCTACAGAATTTGAAGTGGCACAGCTGTACCACCAAAGTTCAACAGCTGTGAAATCTCCAATTTAGCTGTTCTGTGCTGACAGGCGAGAGCTACTGTAACAAGCAGTGGTAGCTATGTAAGCAGGAGACCCTCTCCCAAAGACAGAGTGCTGTCCACACCAGCGCTTCTACAGTGAAACTTACGTTGATCAGGGGTGTTGTTTTTTTTCTACTCCCTTGACTGACAAAAGTTAACACCAACAAAAAGTGCTAGTGTTGACATAGCTTTAATCCTCTTCCCTCCCCCAATTCCATCTCTTCCATCAGACTTTGGCCCTGGGCACAGTCATGTATAATAGCTGAGAAAAGTGCTGTTATCACCATTGTGAGTGAATGGTGAAAAGAAACAATTTCTGAAGCCCCCTCCCTACTCCTTAAAAGAGCTGTTTTGAAGGTCATTTACAACAGAGCCCTCCCTATAATGTAGTCTTGAAAACACAGTGTTAACGCAAAACCAGCATGCAATGATGGCAACAGAATGAGGCTGAAAACCTTTTGTAGCACAAATGCAAGCCCTAAGGTGATGGAGCCCCGTCACAATTGCCAGTAATGAGTCACTGGTTACATAAACAAATGGCTTATTACATAGTTACAGAAACATCAGACCTAGGGCAATGGTTCTCAAACGTTTTGGCCCATGGACCACCTGGCTCAATGCAAACCTTCCTGTGGATCACCAGTTGCTAACAGAAATTCACTGTTAATTACACCCAAGCCATTTTGCTAGTGCTGCAGCTAAGGAGTATGGTTTAATTTAAATTACTAAACAGATTAAGCATTTTTAATTTCTCATATTAGTTTATCAAACTTCATTTTAAATAAAGTAAAATATTAATTTTATGTCCAACACAAAAAGTATCCATGTTTTCTTTATTTATGGCAGGAATGGGGAACCTTTTCTGCATCGATGGCCACTGACGCACAGAAAAATCAGTTGGGGACCACACTAGTGAAAAGCAAAAAACTCCTCCAAAACCCCCCCAATCCTCACTGATGTGGCTCCCAACTGAGACACCTCACTCCTCTGGCATTCCAGCCTCACGGCGCAAGGGGAAGGGACAGGGTGGACTGAGGTTCAGGGCTTCCCATAGGCCAGATTTACTTTTTTTGGATTCTGGAGCTAGTGGATTGTGTGGACCCACTTAGGTTCTGGGGTGGGGACAAACATGAGGGGTTCAGTGTGTGGGACAGGGCTGCCAGTGTGTGGGACAGGGCTGCCAGTGAGTGGGATAGGGATGGGGGTGCAGGATCTGGCAGGGAGGTGGGGTGCAGGAGGAGGTGAGGGTGTGAGGTCCGGGTAGGAGGTTGTGTGAAGAAGCAGACTGGGAGTAGGGTGTCTGGCCAGGGAGAGGTGCAGAAGCAAGGGCAGAGTGTGGCCAGGAGGGAAGGTGCAGTAGCAAGGGAAAGGTGTAGGAGCAAGGTGGGGGCGCAGGGTCATGGCAGGGGGAGGGGAGTGAGTGAGGGGGACTGAGGTGCAGGAGTTTGAGCATGAAGTGGGATGCTTATCTGGCTTCACGCTCCATTGCAGCGGGGAAAGCCTCCAGAGAGCACGTCACTGCACTGCTGTTCTCCCAGTCGGGTAGGGAGAGGGAGCAAGTACTCCTGGCCAGTGAGTAGCTCCTGGGCTCTCTGCTCCCATGACTGTCCAGTTCATTTACCCTCCCAGAGATGTTGGCTCCCAGCATCGCCCCACAGCAGGACGCTTCACAGGCTACAGGACATCTAGGGACTGTGCAGCATTGACACTCAGGCTGATAATACAGGGATCTCTCACCTGGTGCAGAGAAGAAGCTGACCCTGGGGTGGGGTAGCTGTTTAGGCAGGGATCCCTTGCTCAGTGCTGAGGTGCAGCCACCTCTGGGGTGGAGCTGTGTAAAAGCAGCACTGCACAGTTGTTCAGTGGGTTTCAGGAAGAACTGTTGGTTGGGGCTGCTGTTGTGATGCGAAAGGGGTTGATGTTCTGTCCCCAGCTGTGGGGGTGTCTAATTTGTTAGAGCAGGAGGTGATTTCAGAGCAATGGATTGACTTGGGCATCCTTGTCCTCCCTGAGAGCAGGCCAGGCCTCGCTACCCTCCCCCCACATCGGTCCAGGGCTCGTGCTCTGTCAATCTGTGCCCCCCTCCCTGGCATGGGTAAAGCTGTGGGCAATCCCCAGGCTCTGCTGCTTGTACAGCGTTGCTTGTGGGGAGGGATCACACTTTACCATGTGTCCCCAAGTCCTACGATCTCTGAGATTGACCCCATCACACCCCAGTCCCCAATTCCCCCTTTGCCACCTCACCCTGGCCCCCACTTCCCCCACCCCTAGCCCTTACTCCCCTACCGTTCATGGGGGGAGGAAGGAAGCGTCCTGGCTCTGTGTGGGGTGCCTGTGCCACCAGAGGCAGCAGGTGAGGAGCCGGGGTGGCTCTGTAGCCAGACAGAACACCCTCCCCCCCTTCCTCCCTATGAAACTGTCTTCAAAGGCTCCAGGGCCGCTGGAATAACTATGGCCCTGGATGCTAGACAGGAACCAGATAACAGTGGCACTTGGGCCAGCAGACGATCGGGGCCTCGGGCTGCCCTTGGCTAGTACCAGCAATTGATACACCTACACACCGTCCCAGAAGAGGAATCTGCTGCCCCATCAGAAAAGAATGTCCAGCCCTAATGATTTAGTTACCTCCACCTCACAGGTGCAAATTAAGCTTTGGACCCCCTGTGGGAATGGGCGTCACAAAGACGTTCCAACTTAATTGGCATTTTAATGACAAGAGAAGCGTCTACGTGACCACAGGGGTATAAAGTGGGGCCCTGTGCCCCACTCTAATTGGAGATCCAACCACATACCTGCTGGTCAGGCTGTCCTGGACCCCCGAGACTTTAAGGACGCCTTTGTCTCATGCCGACTGCTTCCCATTGGGATTGAGAGGAACCCTGGCTTCGCCAGAGTAAGGATCGCAGGGGTGAGAATATACCTGCTAGGTGTCTGTTTTTGCGCGCATTCAGTAAAAGCTCAGAGAACCAAAAGGGTTCCATGGTACCTTTAAGAGACTTTTATTGTATTTTTTCTGTCTTGTCTTTGTAGTGGCTGTGTTATCTATAACACAGCAGTAACATTTAACAGCTAAGCTTGCCTTGTAACAATAAAGTAGTAACTGTTTAAGCTTTAACTTGACTCCTCCTGTTGCTGTAACAGAACCAAACACAATCAAAAGAACCATAGCCGGTTTGGCTATCTTGCCACGGTCAGGGGTAAATGCAGTAAGAGCTGAGCATTGAGTCGTGCCACCTCCATGGGGCAGACTCTTGGGGTACCCATCAGCCTCCCTGGCTGCCCGCTGCGAAGGGACTTTGTCCTAGCAGTTAAAGACTTGGGTGTGATAGGGCTCACAGACCACTCATTACCCCGGCCACCGGCTAACAGGCTCTCAGGGGCAGATTCCCCTCACCCCATTGCCTCCTTCTCCCCCAGCCTCTCCACTGCCTCATTGCCCACCCAACCCGGCTCCACCAAAGACTCCCCCACCCTATTGTTTCCTGGCACTCTCATCACCCCCAGCCCTCTCGACGCCCCAGATCCCCCTGCCTGTCTTGTGTGGTGTCAGCTGCTCGGTGCCAGTTTGGCTGGGCCCTGGGGGCAGGATGGTCTGTTCTGGCCCCCCACCTGCAAGTCCATGCATGCCAGTGGGGCCAGGGTGGGCGGAGCAGCAGTGGCGTGCTTGCATGCATGAGCGGGGCCTCCATCCCATGGGGGTCCCTGTGCCGCCTGGTGGAGAGCCAGGGCAGCTCTCGGGGGAACCAGAGGCAGACGTGAGTGGGGATCTGGGTCTGGTCAGAGCTTTCTTTACCCCCCCCGCCCCCCATGTGTCCTCCCAGCTGGAAGCCAGAGCTGGTGCTCCAAGCCTCGTGGCTGTGTGGGTTCCCCGCTGTGTGTGGGAGGAGGAGGGAGCTGAACTCAAGCTGCAGCCCACCTGGGAGGTGGCAGTGGACCGCTAGTGGTCCGCAGACTGCACTTTGAGAACCAATGATCTAGGTGAACAAAACCCTCACAAAAGGGTGGAAGCACATAAATATGTGCCCATGTTCTCTCTTATGCTTTTCCAGAAGCTGTATAGGGTACAATAATGCCATCCCTTGGCAATCACCCTCTGCCTTCAGACTCTTGTAGAATGTGTGCACATACAGCATCCTGAATCTCCCTGGCCCTCTGGGAACCAAGACCAATATGTACATGGGTGGGATCCAATTGCCTGGACAGCCTTGCAAATCAGATCTGCCTTGGGCCCAATCTGTATGGTGGTACTCCTCTTTACTCTCTCACACATTGTGGAGGACACAGCAGACCATGGTTATGTGAATGGTGCTGGACACACTGACATTCACCTGGATGTGGAAACATTGTTAATGAGCTTTCCACCATCCACCAATTCATAACCATTCTGCAGCTACACAATTTGTAATTGAATTCCATTTTTCCTGGGACATTGATGTTGGGGGTCAGTTTTGTGAGCCAAGTGTAGAGTGGGTATGTGAGGTCTCACAAAATAACTGTGAGCACAGACACATTAGAGAATCATGGAGTGTCCATGGAATAAAGTCCCTTGTTCCCTGCAAAGTACAATCACGATCTCATCAGCACCCTGGTAATCATGTACCTTTCATGTGTTTCCAAGATTTGTGATCACGAACCTACTGCTGTGGTTCACCAAACCTTGCAGAATGACTGAATAGTAGCCTTTTTGATTCACATACTTACTTGGCTTAGTGGCCAAAATATTGGAATGTGGTTGCTAATCAATGGTTCCAGCACCATTCAACACTCTTGCCATAATTTCTGGTATTTAAGTTAGGACAATCACCCTTGGGAAGATAACAGTATCAATTGCCTCACCAACCCGTACAGCTGCAATGGTGGACTTCCCAACCCTGAAATGGTTTGCAGCTGACTGGTAGTGGTCAGGTGTTGCTAGTTTCCACAAGGCAACTTCTGCTCTGGTACAGCTTTCCAAAATCTAGTACTCTGCCACAGGAAGTTTGAGGTAAACACCTCTCAGAGCTCTGTGAAGATCTGTTTTCTCATGTGGATATTCTGAAGCCACTATGCATCACTGCAAGGTTTCCAAAATGATACGATCCCACCACACTGTGCTGGTTCTCCTGGACCTATGGGCAAAATGTGACAATACCAGCAGCCATCACATCTGTTCCATAGAATTCAGTTACATTGCTGGTCATCTTCTAGGTCTCCCATCTTCGGCATGTCAAACAGTGGACAGAATCTGGACAGAATTATTGCAAAAATCAAGTACTGCATTACATGAAATGTTTGCCCCACAAAAAGGAGCAGAACCACATCATTTGCTTGCCAATCGTCTTCCACCCACTAAGGCAGGAGTATGAGGTGAGCAGGAACTGCCATCAAATGTGTGAAGGTGGTGGACAACAGCAAGGGGGTTCCTTAATTGTCTCCTGTGACACAGAACCCTGGGATACTGCCCTGAAAATGGTATAAATATGTACACAGCGAATACCTGTGTCCAGTGCAGCATATGTGGATACTTGGCATGCGTACAGGGAACATGGTCAACTATCTGAATATACTTGCTAGTATCTGAATATATTTGCTAGTGTAGAACATGGTCAACTATCTGAGTATACTTGCTAGTGATTTGTGCCCTCATCATTGCCTTTTGACATCAGGGCACAAATCATAGCCTTGTCTTTGATCCATCACAGTAATCTCCCTTCAGGGGCTGGATCAGCTATAGCCCTTGGGACAGAGGGAGGTGCTATTCTTCCTTCAATCAGGGTTCGTTGGGGGAGAAATTACAGAAAGAGTCAAAAGGGAGAAGAATGTAGAGAGAGTGGGGCTAGGACTAAAGGGAAAAGATGGGGAAACAGAGAGAAAAGTGGTGGGGGAGAAACAGAGGAAGGGGATAGAACTTAATGGAATTGCATATGTGAGAAAGGAAATGACAAGTGGAAAGAGAAAAATGAAAATAAATGGGCAGGGAGGAGGAAGCAGCAAGATAATACATCCAGCAGCTTTAAGGCTGGTGAAATCTTCTGTTCATACCTAGTGTCTCAATCATTGCATCATTGGGGGATTACAAACTGATGCAAAATTCATATCAATGTACATGCAAAATAGTTTCCACTCTGGAGCTCTCTGAATAATGCCTGTGCTTCTGTCAAGATTGCGTACTACTTCCCTTTGCAGTGCTCACTCTCTGCTCGTAGGCACTTTCTCTCTCCTACCACTTCTTCCAAAGAACCGTCTTTTTCTAGAGCAATTTTATTCTGGGTTAGGCTTTCAGCAACTGCATAGCAACTTAGTCTACTATATATTTTAGAGAATTTGTGCATTTGTCTGTCTGTGTTGGGTGTCTGATTGTTCAAGAACTCCTCCTAAACAGAAGAAAAGTGAGGACCACAAAATTTGGCATGCAGCTTCCCCTTATCATAACTTAAAGCAAGAGCAGGATTTGGTTGTGCCAGGATAATGGAACGTGCATGGAATGCGATTGTTTGGCAACAAACAGAAAGGGAGAAGTGCGAAAGGCAGGACAGTTATACTTACGAATAACTACAGAGGGCAGCAAGCTCTCCAGCCCTGGGAAGCAGCCACTAGCTGGCAGCGTGGTCCCCATTATCTCAGCCTGCCCTGGGGAGCAGCTGCCAGCCACCATGCAGCCTTCACCATCCCAGGATGCTCCGAGGTCACTGTGGTGTGTGGCCCCTGCTATTTGGGCTGCCCCCAGGGAGAAGCCAGCAGGTGGCCTTCACACTCCCCATCCTGGCCCTGGGGAGAAGCTGGTGGGTGGCCTGCATGCCCCCCCACCCCAGGTCAGCCATGGGCAATGCTGGGTCAGTCTTCTAGTTAGGGAGGCTAGATACTGTCATTGAGTAATTGTGTAACTGCATCAAATTTTGTTGGTTACACAATTATTCAGTCGTCCCTGGGACACAGCCAGCAGCTAATGCACTCCCAGCCTCACTCCCAGGAAACCCTCTGCCACCCTATGCTGCTGCCTCTGTATTAGAGCTAACAGTGTGGGAGTGGCAAATGGGAGCCGGTTTAAAAACTGGCTCCCCACATAAACCGGCTCCCACCTGCTGCCCCAAATGGCGGCAGCAGCCCCTGTCTGCAGAAGGCCCAAGCTCCCCGGGGACAGAGGCTGCACCAGGATCCCAAGGAGCAGCCCCTGTCTGCGGCAGACTCTCCTGCCCCCCTCTCACTACCTCTGTGAGAGGCAGCAGAGGGGGGCAGGCAGCTCCATGGAGCTGGCACATGTGGCGAACTGGCTTAAAATCCAGCTCCCCATGTGTATCAGCTCCTGCCTGTCCTTTCCCGCCCCGGTGCGGCTGCCTCTCTCTCTGACAGACAGGCAGCAGTGCAGGGGGTAGGGCAGGCAGCTCCTGGTGCTCTTAGGGAGCTGGCTTAAAAGATCCTGCCTCCCCTCCACCCTTGCTGCCTCTGAAACAGAGGCAGCAAGGGTGGGGGAGTGTGTGTATTCGACCGGATTAATTGATAAGCCCAGGCTTATTGGTTAATTGTGTAGTCAACTACACATTGACACCTCTACTTCTAGTATGCTACAAAGTCACATCCCTAGCTTGCCACACACTAACTCACCCTGTAGACAAGCCCTCAGTTACAGGACTCCTTCCTATTACATCCAGCAGTTGCTATATTGCACCACTGCTGTGAGAACCCATTACAGTGTCCAGCTAGTCCTACTGCTTCTCCGCTATTATTGTATGGGTGGGTGAGTGTGGCAGACTGAATGTGTATGGGGGGGACAGGGGACAGAAGGTATTTTTGTGAATACCTAATGAATTCTTTTTTTTTTAATTTTTAAAACTATGTGCATTACTTGTCTCTGGGCAATGTATAAATGTAAACAATATGACATTAATATGTCAAATGACAACTGATAATTAGATTTCCCTTATGACAGATAGAAGTGCAGTTATACCCATCTCAATAAGCCTGAAAAAGCTGATGGGGTTTTCACTGACACTTGAAAGTTACTGACTGCATGATCCGGGCCTATGTTTTCCATTTTATTTTGTGTCCTGGTTCAGAATGGACTAGCATTTACCTGGTGGGTGGTAAGTGTCCTGGATTCCCATTGATTGCAAGTCAATGGGAGTTCAGGGCTCTCAGCACCTCACGGGTTTGGGCACCAGGCAGACAAATAGCATATCCATTTTAGTGTGATACCAGGTATGTTGTTGCTGAATGAGTAGCTGCACAATCTAGACTGGATTGTGTTAAAACTTTAGTGCCAGCCAGAAAAGCGCTGTGTTTATTTCAGGATTAGAATGAGTATTCTAAGATTTCCCAGCCCCCAGAAATGTTTGAGTATGGCTCTATTGCAGTTAAAGACCCCTGGCATGGCCACAGCTGGCTCACACTTATGTGGCTCAGGCTGAGGACCTTTAAAACAGCAGTGTAGACATTTGGGCTCAGACTGGAGCTGTGAGGAAGGAGGGTCTCATATCTATACTACTATTTTTAGTCCTGCAGCTTGACCCCAGTGAGCCCAAAACAACAGACCAGGGCTCAGACTCTGTACCACAGGTTTTTAATCTCAGTGTACTGTAGACAAACCCTGAGAATCACAAACTACAGTTCCAGGCCACCCTTCCATATATTGGTAGCTGCATGTCAACAGGGGGTTGAGACCATGCAGAGATGAGTTCTCATTAACAAGAAAAATGGAAATTCACCACATAAAGCCCGCTTCAGATAGGATATATCTTATGATTTGTTGTTGTTTTGTAAGCCAAGAAAATCCATGTAAAAAACCTGTTTGTGTTTGTGAGATACACTCCTCTGGGACTTTTTAAACAGCATGTGAACATGAGTAGATGCAGTCAGAAAACTGACTAAGCTTAACTAATATCAGTGACTTCCATATTATTCACTTTCAGTGACCTCAGGGCCATAACAAGGGCGAGGCGAATGAGGCAGTTGCCTCGGGCACATAGCTGAGAGGGCACAGAAGAATAATATAGAAAACTAATTATTTTAAGACAGCTACTGATTTTAAGACAGCGTCACTTCCCTGCCCTGCCCATGAGCATTGGTCAGCCCACAGTTTACATGTCAGGTTGCATGTTGGCGCTCCGCGATCCAACAGTCATCAGCCTGGCGGCCACCCAGCACATCCGTTGCTTCCAAGCGGTGCGGGAGGCCGGGCACTGGCTCAGCTGCGCCAAGCGCAGCCTTAAGGTGCCCTAGTGCAGTTCCCAGGTGCTGGGCTGGAGGAAAAAGGGCTCGGATTGCCCTGCACAGGGGCAGAGGTGCAGGGGGTATGGTGGGGGTGTCAGGCTGGGAGCCAGGACTTCTGGGTCTTGTCTCACCTCTGCCAGGGGAGTGACTCTAGGTCTTAGGGGTATGTGATTAGAGCTGGGGGTCTGGGAGCTAATATCCCTGGGTTCTATGGGTCGGGATCCAGGCCCTTAGCCTGTAGGAGTCAAGGTTTCCCCTCCAAAAACTGGAGCCCATGCTGCTGAGTTGTTTGTGCCAAGTGCTTTGATTGTGCTACACAAACCAAGGGGATAAGGCAGTGACTGTGGCTTCTTGCGAAAGAAGTTTTAGTAAACAAAAATTAATTAAGAACTACCTTCTAGCATCCACGGGTCAGGAGAGATTATCAAATATGTCCATCTTATCAATAGAACACGAAGTAGCGAATAATACTAATTTCAACTCAATCATTGATGAGTTTGCCTGATTAAAAGCATGCGAAGTACAATTATAAACAAATATCTAATAGTACCTGACATGGTGATATTTTATAATTATATGTATATATGTATTAATTCATTGTTTATGCAGATCTCATAACTATAATAAATAAACGTTGTGTTGTTGTTATTATTATTTTTGTATTTTCTACAAAATAACTACTATGAATACATTCACGAGGGGGCGCAATTTTATATTCTTGCCTCAGGTGCAAAATTAGCTAGTTATGGCACTGAGTGACCTTTATGTCCTATCTGTTCAATATACAAGTCAAACAATGGCTTTTCGAGCTGCTGGCTCTACAAACTAAGCCTGGAATTTGAAAGTCATGTCAAGTTCTTTTCTGCCAATTACACGATCATCAGTGAAAACCAAACTAAGCAGACAATTTTGTTCTTCACACATGAGGCAAAAGAACCTAGTACCAGCTTTGTAATGCTAATAGCAATACAACAACTGACTTCTTATAACACACACTGACATTCATATAGCAAACATGGTTGAATTCTGCCCAGATAGCTGCTTTCCTCACAATACAGTTTTGTCAACTAATTTTGTGAGTCCACACCTAGAAAATTTCCAAGAGTAGATCTTAACTTGGAGCTAGTTCTGCCACTTAATGCAAACAAAGCTGTGTATCAGTCAGGGAACACTAGGATCCCTTAATCAAAGATGGCTATTCAGCTGTGCTCCTCCTCTCCCTTAAACATTGCAGAGACAACTTGACCCTCTGGGGTGAGGGCTAGCTACTTTCAGGAGCAGCTGCAGGCTATCACTGCACAGCAGCTAGAAGTGAGCCTCTGCAGCTGGTTAGACAGACTTGTGCTAGTGAAGTTTGAGCTAGCGCATTAAATATAGCACTGTGAACATGGCAGCTTCCACTCCAGTGCCCACCTGGTTCCCTTGGCATGAGAACCCAAGCCACAGCCTCCAGGCCGCTATTTTTAGCATGCCAGTTCAAGCTCCACTAGTACAATCCTGTCTGCCTGAACTCAGGGACGGATTAAGTGGGGGGCTAGCCGGGCAGCTGCCCGGGGCACCAACCTATGGGGGGGCACCTGATAGAAGTGGTAAGGGGCGCCGCGCGCCTGCTGCCCGAGGCACAACTATGGCTCAGTCCGGCACTGCCTGAACTGGGAAGCTCATTCTCAGCTGCAGGGTAGACATGCCCTGGTTGGCCATCCCCAGCTCCTCTCCAACTTAGGTGGGCCTCCTCTTCTGTACCTGAGTTGGGATTATGGGAGGGGAGAAAGTCGCCTTATCTAAAGCAAATCCCCCCCCCCCAAAAAAACCCCCAAAACAAACAAACAAAAAAAATCACCAAAACAAAACAAACTCTCCTCCTGAAAAGGAAAATTACTTTTCTCAAGTTAAAATTGGCCTCTCTCCTCTTGGAGCACAAGAAGGTCCTGTCCCTATCCCTTTCCCATCCACCCCCAAACTTTCTGTAGGACTGTCCACCTCCCTCCCCTGAAGGTGCAAGAAAAGATGTGAGAAAGTAAGAGGGGGAAGGGAAAACGGAGAAACCAAACTTATGAGAGAGAAAATTAAAGTGTGGCAGTGTGTGTAAGCATGGGAGTGTGTGTGTGTAAGTGTGGCAGAAAGAGGGGAAAAGGCATCAGGAGAGGATCAATGGAATGAGAGTGGTGTGGTAGAGTTTAAAACAGTGAAGGAGAAAGAACAGAGAACACAGATGGGGAAGGAATGAGAGAAAAGAAAAGATTAATAGCACACAGGAAGATGGTGTTGAAAGGAATGAACACAAAATGGGGAAAATGAGGTTCAAGGGAGAAAAAAAGACAGGAACAACTATTACAAGAAGAGAGAAAGGAGTAAACTAAGACATAGTAGGAGAAGAATAGGATGGGAGGAGGAAAAAATGAGGTAGAATATGTTTGTTTTTATTAAGTTACAGAATGCTCCAAAGGCTAAGATTCTGGTAGTGAAGGAAACATATTTAACTTTAAGAGACTCACAGTAAATACAATGGCTTTCTCACAGCTAATAAATATGTCAAGGTGCAGACCAGAAATCTGTTCCTGAAAGAGAAGTTCTCCTTATTCTCTTATCAGCTTGCCATACTGGAAACAATAAGGGACGGGGCACATACTCCTTCCCAATAATCTATCACAGATACTTTTGTAATAGAATTATATGACATGTAGAAATACACCAGGCACTGTTCTTCTGTGTTTGTTCTCTATTCACTAGAGTGAGTGATTAAACTTGTTTCTGAAAGTATAGCATGTTTTTAGAAAACCTATCTATTTTTTTGTTATATGGAGCATCTTATACTTGTGCAAACAAAAACAAAACTTTTTCCAAATAATTAATAATTCTACTCTGATAGAACAGCTAAGATACCAGTTTAGATGCAAGATCCTGAGATTCTCTTCCATCAGTAGTTTAGAGCCTACCTACCTTGTGGATTTCTCCCACTTTTTAAATAATTTAGTAACAAATCTGATTGCTTGTGGTTTATGGTCACTGTTAGAATTCTTGCACCTGACGAAGTGGGTCTTTGCCCACGAAAGCTTATACTCCAATAAATCTGGTAGTCTATAAGGTGCCACAGGACTCCTCGTCGCTTTTGTTAGAATTCTGTTTATCCTCCTAATTTTAACACTCCCCCACTGATGGGCCGAATCATTTTCTCAGTTGTTACTAGAGTTCAGATGTTGGTCACTAAGGTTATGTCTACACAGCAGCGTTATTTCAGAATAACTGATGTTATTCCAAAATAACATAGTGCACGTCGACACTGCCAGTCTTTATTTTGAAATAATGTTGAGCTGAAGGACTTCATACTTGGACTCCTGATAACCCTCATTTCACCAGAAGTAAGGGAAGTTAAAGGAAGAGTGTTCTTCCTTTGACTTCCTGCTGTGTAGACAGCGCCAAAAGCCAAAAAATTTCTACTTGAGCTACACAATTGATGTAGCTGAAGTTGCGTAGCTTATTCCAACTTTAGCCCTGCTGTGTAGACGTGCCCTAATTGACCCTGCAGAGAAAAAGTTTAATTCGCTCTCTTGGCATACATGGCTATTCCTTTACAACATAAAGAAGAGAGAGAGAGAGTGTCTGTCTAAAAGTAGGTTTTATTGAAATGCATAACCTTTGGAAGTGCCCATTGGAAATCTGAGCTTATGACATAGCTATTCAGAGACAGATTCTACCCAGATAGCATACCTCCGCACACTTTATAGCATGCTGGCTACACCATAGTTGTTCGAGTGTGAAGGGTCAGACAGTGCCACAAAAAAAAAAAAAAAAAAAAAAAAAAAAAAAAAAAAAAAAAAAAGCAGCAGGGACTATAATTGTGATCCCTCCACCTTCCCACATAGAAGATTAAACAGCTGGCTGGCTCCCCCCTGTTTTTTGCCCACTAATGCAAGGGCCAGTCACAATCTAGCCTTCAAGAATGGGATGCTGGCATTTGTGCCTTTCAGTACTAGGAATTGACAAGGCTGGTTAACACCCATTCTCCTTTTGAAATCATTCTGAACTGTGCTGTGTGCCCAGACACACTGGTCTAGGCATGAGACCAGGGTGTCAGCCAACTTGCCTGTAATAAAATCGTAAGCATGGCTAACACATTATGGCAACATTCAACTTCGTAAGAAAAGCTGTAGCTTGTCAGGCTGCCAACTGGTTTTAAGAGAGTTTTTTTGAGGTGTAGGTGGGACTGCTTAATTGTGTTTGTGTAACCAGGTCAGCCTGTCCTCCTTCCTCCCAGGTCTCTGTGTGGCTTCTGAGCAGAAGTGAAACCTCTGTTCAAAACTTTATGCCATATACAGTGATTGTCCCAGACTTCAACAGCTTACAGTTAATTAAAAATCAGTGAGAACACTGACAGTGTTAACTAGTAAATTAGGGTTGAAACTAACGATAAACTACTGTAAAATGTTTTACTTTATTTTTATAGATGCACAAATTACGTCCACATAAAGATGAAACAAACTGGGTCCCAGCACACTTCCTGTACTCAGAGTAGGAGAAATGCAAATCAAAACTGAAAAGAAGTGAAATCCGCTTGTGCCTAGAAGTACAGAGAGACTGTTTTTTTAGCAGACTGCATTATCCATGTAGGTAGACCATTAACAGCAGAGCCTCTGCACTTACTGGCATCTCAGCTCATGCAAGCAAGAAAGAGTGCTGTTGTTTTGGATAGCTCAAGCAACAGCAGCAAAGTAATGATCAGCAAGAGCCTCCTAGTGGAGGGAGGGAGTCAAGGACAGAAATGTAGCCCACTCCAAAGATGCTTGAGTACTGCTAAAATAAGTATTGGCTCAATTGTGAGTCAGTCAGTGCCATGTTTCATGACAACCCTTCTTGAGCAGTTAAAAATGAATGTGAAGGGCTTCGGTCAGCATTAGCATATGTAGGTCAACAAAGTGAGAAAGAGAAAATCAGGGACTCGGCAATGCACAATAATTTCCAGTACTGCTGGCTTCTCATAAAGACCAAATGTGCTTCCTCACGCCCTGCATTGTACTCACCTGCCCTCTCCCCGCCCCCAGTTTTGCTTGTATCCTATATCTTAAGAGAGATTAGGCCAATTGACTATGTTAAATCAGATGGCCCTTCTGAAACCCTCTGTATCCCGTATGAACTAAAACAAGGGCCATCTGAGGGCAACGCAGGGCCATGAAGGGAGCTCAGTGTAAAAATATCTTAGCTCCATCTCTGCAGCAGATTAGAGAGCTCAGTTTCTAGGCCTTTGCAGACTGAGACCAAGATGCTGAGTTCCCAGAGCTCCCAACGCTCTCTTTTCTTATTCTATGTTGGGGTGTTTTTAAGGGAAAGAGAACCTATTGCTTAGAAGAGTTTTGACTGGTTGCCACCCTGAGCACTCTCCAAAGGGAATCCAAAGTTCTTTTTTTTTTTTAGCCACCTCTTCTGCAAGGTACTGAGCATCATCTGCAAGGAACTGAGAACATGAGCAGCATGCAGATCTGCCAGGGCTTCTGTTTTCATTTAAAAACCTTAGAACGGTAGGACAGCAAGCTGAAAGCTTTGCCTCCTCGCCAGCTGTATCAGCCACATTCCCTCATCCAAGAGTCACTGCTACCTAAAATGAGCTTCTGTGTATGGATATTTTGGGAAAACAGACAGCAGAGAAAGATTTTTTTTCTGTAGGGCCGTGCAGCTTTCTGTCCATGTGCCTTCTATTCATTGTAACAGTTACAATACCCCGAAAGTCAGATTCTTGCCCCTGCATTACACTCTGCACCTCACTGGAGACATAAATGGGATCCAACCCTATCTCCCCTACTGAGGGCTCCCTGGGCACACAGCAGGTTCCAAGAGAGAAAAGCTAGTTCTTATGCCCTCCTCCTTCACAGACGTTGGTACGGGGGAGGGGACAGGGAGGAGGGATGGTTGGAGGATGCTGGGCTGCCGCTATACACCAGGGAGGGATAGTGTCATGAGGACTGTTGCCAGCTGGCACAGATTATGGCAGGTTACTTGAACCTACAGTTCTATTCTCAGTGTCTTCACGAAGGATTCGGATAACAGCACAGAGAGTACAACTTATTAAGGTTGCAGACAATATCAAGCTGGGAGGGGCTGCAAGCCCTTTGGGAGGGGATTCAAATTCAAAATTACCTTGACACACCGGAGAAATGGTCTCAAGTAAATAAGATGACATTCAAGAAGGACAAATGCGAAGTACTCCAAGTAGGAAGGAACAATCAGTTGCACACATACAAAATGGGAAATGACTGCCTAGGAAGGAGTACTGCTGAAAAAAATCCAGGGGTTATAGAGGATCATAAACTAAGGCTTTGTCTATACTATACAACAATCATCATTCTGTGATGAGGTGTCCACACAAGGCCTGAACTGGTAGATGAGGCCAATCTACCCTATGATAGGCTGCAGCCAGAAGAGAGTCAGAACAGATATGCTGTCAATGAAGTACTGCTGAGCAGGGTCAGACTGAGTGGATATAAAACTAGGAAGTAGAATGCAAGTAAGAACACTACAGTCACTGCCCAGAAAAGGGGATGGGTGGGGGGAGGAAGAATATGTCCTGGGATCCTTCCTGGGAATACAGAATTTGGCAAACCTTACAGAGGGTTACGTAGCCACAGGGAACAGATGAGGTTCCTGTGATTACCCAGGGGCAAGTCAAAAGACAGAGAATGGAAGGAAAGAGTCCAAGAAACAGCAGTTGGGTCTGGACAGCTTAGGCCTAGGGTACTAGTCATAGGGTCCCTGGGCTGGCATAGTGAATTGAACTAGGTTCCCCTACCAGCCACTGGGGAAGTGACACAGGTCTGGCCAACAGCTTGGAAGACAGCTGGAGACTGTTCATCCAGTGGTCTCTTATACCCTGAAAGAGGAAAGCCATAGTCACTTGGCAGGTAGGCCAAACCTCAAAAAGGGGGCATGGTGAAATACAGGGAGAGTAACAGAGTGGCCGTACAGGAAGAATGCTGCCATGCTATGCTCTTAGGGGAAGTGAAACCCCTGCTACAGAAGTATTAGCAGGAGTATTGTGAGCAAAACAAGAATTCTTCTACTTTACTCAAGATTGATAAGGCCTCAACCGGAGAACTGTGTTCAGTTTTGGGCACCACACTTTCGGAAAGGTCTTGATAAATTGGAGAAAGTCCAGAGGAAACCAGTGAAAATGGTTAAAGGTCTAGAAACCATAATCTATAAGTTAAAAATGGAGGTGTTTAGTTTGAAGAAAAGAAGACTGCGGAGGGGACATAGGTCTTTAAGTACATTAAAAGGTTGTTGTAAAAAGGAGGGTGAAAAATTGTTTTCCTTATCCACTGAGGCCAGGACAAGTACTAATTGCCTTAAATGGCTGCAAGGGAGATTCAGGTTAGACATTAGTGGAAAACTTTCTAACTGTAAGGATAGTTAAGCACTGGAACAAGTCACCTTAGAAGGTTGTGGAATTGTTCACAGGTTAGACAACCACCTCACAGGGATGGTCTAAATAATATTTAATTCTGCCTCAGGTGTGTAGATGACCTATCGAGGTTCCTTCCACCCCTACATGTCTATGATTGGAACTTGACAGAATCAGAAATTACCTGATTTTCCTTCCCACAACTCACTGTGGTGTTGAACAGAGCTCTATTGCAGGAGCAGACTGTGTAGATCCATTACAAAAAAAAAAATTGAAATACGTATTTCATACCATAATTAAGCATTCCATATAAACCGAAGGATGTGCAATAGTTTAGGATTCTCATGATGACTTAAAAAAAATCAGAATTTCCCAACTAAGCCCCTCATATATACATGCCCAAAAATCACGCACACACACACAAGTTTTAGGCAACTGCATTTTCATGCTCTAACTCTGATTTGTGTACAGATTGGCAGTTTGTGCACAAAAGTGAAACTTTTGTGTCTATAACAATGAAGTTGTTCAAAATTTTAATCCCAAATTGTTGATCATTCTATTTGGTCTTCTAAATGCAGCAGCTATTTTGTAGAATCATAGAATACTATAAATGGAAGGGACCTCGAGAGAGATCATCAGGTCCAGTCCCCTGCCCTCCGTCTCATAGAGAAGAAGAACTTTGAATATAGCTAAAATGTTCGTTAATCGGATTTTTTTTAATGTTTGTGTTTCAAGGAGTAAAACAGAAATCACTTTTTAAAATGCAGGCATGGGGATGCAGCAAATACTCTGTCTGCACTCTCCTTATCGCTAGCATTAGCATTTCTGCTGTCCATAGTTTCCAATAATATGCAGATCATCACACCCAGTTTGTGTGGCATAGGATAAATTTGAGTTTAAAATGGGAGTTGGGTGTTAACAAGATACAACTGAAAGGTAAATTGGAGCAAGCATTCCTTAATCCTGTGGCATTCCCAGCAACACCTTTTGGTGCAACCTCTATTAATGTCTATCCAGGCAACTTCATATACTTGAGTAACAGTACTGTCCATTCAAAACTGAAGTAGCTAAAATAAAGATTTTGGTGCATTTTTAGATTTGTTGACATAATAGTCACTATAAACAAAATAAGCCTGTTTCCTGAAAACATGCTAATCCTTTAAAACAATAACACAACAGGCAAATTTTCACTACTGCATGGACATACAGAAGAGAGTGCTATCTGTTCTGGGTCATTATGCTTATCATAGTCTAGTTGGTTGTAAAAAACACAAAACCCGATTATACAGTTTTCTTTCTAACTATTCCAATTAGATGTAGTTTACAAAAAAACAAACCAACCAACCCGGGTATCTGCTTCATCTGCTGGACATTGGGAGAGTCACAAATAAAGCAGGAGAAATTTTTTGGACATATGGCTTAATCACAAAAAAGGGGGGGGGGCAGGTTCAGTCATCTGCAAACTATTTGAGTTTTACCAAATTTGCCAAATAGATTCACAAAATGGGTGGAGAAGGAAAAGGAGGTGATTGTGTGCCATTATTAGTTTCATTGCCTTTGGTTAGGGCACTTGTGTGGGATGTGGAAGACCTTGGTTTAAGTCCCTGCTCTAATGAATATTTAACCAACAAAATGTTTCAGGTCCTACAACAGTTTTTCCACCTAAAATAGACTTTTTGGTTTGATGAATTTTCTGATTCAGTTTAACCTGAATAAATTTTTTTCCCCCTCATGTTTTAGAATTTCCAGGGACAAAAAAATAAAAAGAAGTTACTCTCCAAAATGTAGTTATGAATCTCTCTCTTGCTTTGTGGGTACTTGTAGATGCTTTAGTACAAGATAGCTGAGGAAGCTATCCCCTTACAAAAGACTGCTGACACACCACTGGTGGAGGAGGAGATGGCTCTGTCTTAGGGGGGGACACTGACAGCTCGTCACTTCTGGCAGCAGGCAGTGCTCCACCCCTGCTCCCAACCCTCCCACCATGGTACTGAAGAACCATTATGCTGTTCTGGACATGGGAGATAAGGAATCACCCCCTAAAGCAGAAGAGGAGGAGCCTTGTACCCCCAAGGTTGGGAGCCACCAGTCACCACTGTGAGGAGTAAACATAGGGTAGTGGTGGCTATGGGATGCTGTTCCAAGAATAAGGACTGCTAAGCAGGGATGGGGTTCACCTTTCAAGGAAGGGGAAGAGAGTATTTGGACACAGACTGGCTAACCTAGTGAAGAGGGCTTTAAACTAGGTTTGACAGGGGCAGGTGATCAAAGCTCACAGGTAAGTGAAAAACATGGAGACTTGGGAGATGGGTCAGAAATGGGAGGGAGCATGGGCTATAATAGCAGCGATAAAGGAGAGACAAGGCAGAACTGGGGGCCAAAATCAAATCAGTATCTTAGATGCCTATATACAAATGCAAGAAGTATGGGTAATAAGCAGGAAGAACTTCAAGTGCTAATAAATAAACACAACTATGACATAGTTGGTATCACAGAGACTTGGTGGAATAATACACATGATTAGAATATTGGTATAGAAGGATACAGCTTGCTCAGAAAGGATAGGCAGGGAAAAAATGGAGGAGGTGTTGCCTTATATATTACAAATTTATTCACTTGGACTGAGGTGGAGATGGACATAGGAGACAGACTTGTTGGGAGTCTCTTGGTTAAGTTAGAGGTAAAAAACAAGAGTCATGTCATGCTAGGGGTCTACTACAGACCACCTACCAAGGCAGAAGAGGTGGATGAGGCTTTTTTAAAACAACTAACAAAATCATCCAAAGTGCAGGATTTGGTGATGATGGGGGATTTCAACTTTCCAGACATATATAGGGAAACTAACAAGGCAGGGCACAGATTATCCAAAAAGTTCTTGGACTACATTGGAGACAATTTTTTATTTCAGAAAGTTGAGAAAGCTACTGGGGAGAAGCTGTTCTAGATTTGATTTTAACAAATAGGGAGGAACTGGTTGAGAATTTGAAAGTGGAAGGCAGCTAGTGAGAAACTGATCCACTTAGATGTAGTTTACAATTGAAATCATAGAGTTCATACATCTAATTGAAATCACAGAGTTCATGATTCTAAGGAATGGTAGAAAGGAAAACTGCAAACAGAGTCAGTGGATTTCAGGAAGGCAGATTTTAGTAAATTCAGAGAGCTAGTAGGTAAGGTCCCATGTGAAGTAAGACTAAGAGGAAAAACAACTGAAGAGAGTTGGCAGTTTCTCAGAGAGACATTATTAGGGGCCAAAATGCAAACTATTCCACTGCATAGGAAAGATAGAAAGTATGGCAGGAGACCTCCTTGGCTTAACCAGGAGATCTTACATGATCTAAAAATCAAAAAGGAGTCATATAAAAAGTGGAAATTAGGTCAAATTACAAAAGGATGAATATAGCAAATAATTCAAGTATACAGGAGCAAGATTAGAAAGGCAAAGGCACAAAACGAGTTCAATTTAGCTAGAGACATAAAGGGAAACAAAAAGACATTCTACAAATATATTAGAAGCAAGAGGAAGACCAAGGACAGGGTAGGCCCATTGCTCAGTGAAGAAGGAGAAACAATAACAGGAAACTTGGAAATGGCAGAGGTGCTTAATGACTTCTTTGTTTCAGTTTCAACAAGAAGTTTGTTGATGAAAAGATGCCTAACATAGTGAGTGGTAGTGGAAACGGAGTAGACTCAGAAGTTAAAATAAAAAAAGAACAAGTTAAAAATTTATTAGAAAAGTTAGATGTGTTCAAGTCACCATGGTCTGATAAAATGCATCCTAAAGGAGCTGATAGAGGGGATATCTGAGCCTTTAGCTATCATCTCTGAAAAGTTATGGAAGTTAGGAGAGATACCAGAAGACTGGAAAAGGGCAAATATAGTGCCCATCTATAAAAAGAGAAAAAAGAATAACTCAGGAAACTACAGACCAGTCAGTTTAACGTCTGTGCTAAGGAAGATAACGGCGCAAGTAATTAAGGAATTAATCTGCAAACATCTGGAAGATAATAAGGTGACAAGTAATAGCCAGCATGGATTTGTAAAGAACAAATCACATCAAACCAATCTGATAGCTATCTTTGATGGCATAACAAGTCTTGTGGATAAGGGAGAAGTGGTGGACGTGGTATACCTAGACTTTAGTAAAGCATTTGATATGGTCTCACATGACCTTCTTATCAATAAATTACGGAAATACAAGCTATATGGGGCTACTGTAAGATGGGTGCATAACTAACTGGATAACCATTCTCAGAGTAGTTATTAATGGTTCACAGTCATGCTGGAAGAACATAACAAGTGGGGTTCCACAGGGGTCTGTTTTGGGACGAGTCCTGTTCAATATCTTCATCAGCGATTTAGATGATGGCATAGAGAGTATGTTTATTAAGTTTGCAGATGGTACCAACCTGGGAGGGGTTGCAAGTGCTTTGGAGGATAGGGTCATAATTCAAAATAATCTGGACAAACTAGAGAGATGACCTGAGGTAAACAGGAGTTTAAAAAGGTCAAATGCAAAGTACTGAACTTGGGAAGGAACAATCAGTTTCACACATACAGAATGGGAAGCGACAGTCAAGGAAGGAGTACTGCAGAAAGGGATTTAGGGGTCATAGTGGATCACAAGCTAAATGAGTCAACAGTGTGACACTGTTGCAAAAAAAGCAAACACGATTCTGGGATGCATTAATAGAAGCAAGACACGAGAAGTTATTCTTCCGCGCTACTCTGCACTGATTAGGACTCAGTTGGAGTATTGTGTCCAATTCTGGGCATGACATTTCAAGAAAGATGTAGAGGGATTGGAGAAGGTCCAGAGAAGAGCAACAAAAATAATTGAAGGCCTAGAAAACACGAGATTTGAGGGAAGACTGAAAGAATTAGGCGTGTTTAGTTTAGGAAAGAGAAGACTGAGGGGGGACATGATAGCAGTTTTCAAGTATCTAAAAGGAAGAGGGAGAAAAATTGTTCTTCTTGGCCTCTGACAATAGGACAAGTTGTAAGGGCTTTAAATTGCAACAAGGGAAGTTTAGGTTGGACATTAGGAAAAACTTCCTAACTGTCAGGGTGGTGAAACACTCAAATTGTCTAGGGAGGTTGTGGAATCTCCATCACTGGAGATATTTAAGAGCAGGCTGGACAGATATCTATCAGGGATGATCTAGACCAGTGTTTCTGAAAGTATGCCGCGAAATCGCTTTGAGAAACACATTAACTGGCTGCCCCTTATTGTCCCTTATCCTTGGCTGCAAAGGATGAAACGGAGCCAATAGGAGCCACGAGGCTCCATGGCCGTGGTGCCAGTAAATAAACAAACCGAGGCGGCCAGTTAATGTGTTTCTCAAAGTGATTTTATGTCACACTTTCAGAAACACTGATCTAGACAGTGCTTGGTCCTGCTGTGAGGGCAGGGGACTGGGCTGGCTGACCTTTTGAGATCCCTTCCAGTTCTAGTATTCTATGAAGATCAAGAACAAAATGTTCAGAGGAAGAATTGCTCATAACTGATCAGCTTCTGGTAAACTGAGCTGATTAAAATATACCAGTCAGTCACTCATTTGCTTTTCCTGGGAGTCTCTAAACTCAATACATACAAATTGACGGTCCTAGGGGCGTATGGTATTATAAAACTTAGTTCGAGAGATGTGTGAAAAATGCTCCTGAGACCAAAATCTGGTCTAATATTACGCATGCATGAAATTACATGTTAAATCACTTCAGCAGGAGGGACCAGATGGAAAATTACTGTCACCTGCACTTTTTAATGCTAGTATAGTGCTATCTTTTACTGTATGCCTTTGTAGGGCAAATGTTTCTTTGGAGACTTTGATTCACCAATGCAATACTTCAGTTGTACACTCTCGCAACTCCACAGATTTCAGGCAGCTACTGGGTTCAATGATGTCACACCAATGTAAAACTGGAGCAATGGATTGATTAATCAGGTCCCCCCTAACATATACCAGCTGAGGACCTCATTTGATATCAGCAAATCAATGGCGCTAAATTGATTTACACCAAATAGAAATTTGTATCATTGGTCTAATTTTGAATATTTGACATTTGACTTCTACACATTCCACTTGTATGTATAATTTTCAATGAAAATTTATATGGACAACTCATGTTTTGCATGTGCATACATGTTTTGAGGGTACATGTCAACCTCCAGAGGCTGAAAATTTGGCTCATTGTTACTGCGTGTTCATCTAAGTGTTGAGAGATCAGGCAATCTGAAAACTGCCAGAATTCTAAGACAAGACAGGGCAGTGAGGTAATATCTATTACTGGACCAAATTCTTTTACTAGGTCAACTTCTGCTGGCGAGAGGCACAAGCTTTTGAGTCACACCACAGTCTTATTTGGTCCTGAGAAGAGCTCACTTGCCCTCATATTACTTCACCTTGTTTCTCTAATATCCTTGGACTGACACAGCTACAATAAAGTATACAGAACACAAAGGCCTAAGATGTGGGGCTTTCCCCTGCACTTTACACTCCTTTCCCCTTTTTGTTATCTGAAGTTCTGAAAGCAGCTGCCATTTGGTAATACAATAGTGGCCACTTAACCAATCAAATCTTTAAGTTCAAAATTATTTACAAGGGACCTCTAGATGGGGAGAAAGGCAGCTCTAAAATAGCAACTGCCCTGGTTATTTAGGGGCAGTTGAGACAGGATGGCTCTAAAGCAAATAAGGGCCAGCTGAACTGACTGCAAGCAGCCACAGGACCTCTTTAAAAGACTTCCCTGTGGGAGAGGGCGAGGAGGAGAGTGGAAGAGGAGCTTGGACGGAGGCAGAGAGGAGTTACAACTGGTAAGGTTAGAGTGGAAGATGCTCTAGACAAAGAGAACGGCAGCGTTGCCAAGGGAGGGGGAAGGTGAACAGGGAGTGTTGGTTTCCCTTCCCCAAGCAATCAGAAAATCCAGCTGGTAAATGGGGGGGACTGGTAACCCAGCCCAACCTGACCAGAAGCACCTGTCCTGACAGCCACTTTGCCAAGGGATAGCCCTCCACAAAACATGGGTCTGGGACCCAGGAGTGGAACTAACCCTGTCACACAACATGCAAAATTATTTGATTTCTGAGAGAAGCAGTCGTCTTCTAGCATATATCTGCTGTGCCTTTGTTGCCCTCCATGAAAAAAACAATTTCCTTGTCTGGCAGCCATTCATTATTTGTATTGGTTCCATTTTATAAATGGAACAACCATGACCCTAAAACCACAGAAGAATAATTACTTTCCTACTCTGGCCAAAAATATTTTACTTCTCACATCAGTCAAACTGTAAGCATTAGAAAATACAACTATGTGGTTCTTTACAATGCTTTAAAATTTAAACTTTATTACAATGTTTATGCAGGCCAGGCATAAGTATACTGATGTGCTCCTACAAAACTCTGGTTTAGCATAGGCTCCCTAATACTACTCTTTCCACATCAAGATTGAATTTCAGAATGCATAAAGGCCCCCCCACCCAATCACTTGATGTCGTGTGGCTGGTTGTGTTTCCTTGTCTTATCCACTGTTAGGGCTTAACTGAAACCCCAAAATCACTATAAAAACAGAAAAAGTCTCTTCCATTATTTGAAGACTATTACAAGTCTGAAAGTTACACTGCAGTGTGTTGCTGAGTCAACAGAATGTGCATTATTGAGTTCTGGCATAGGATCTTATAATCTTTTGTTTAAATAAAAAAAATACCTTTTAAATGAAGAAAAGCTTGTCTCTTTGTTCCATTACCATCAAGGCCTATTTGGTGTAATGACTTCAAGTAGGACACACAGCACTGATAGTCACAAAAACAGGATTCAAATTGGACTGGTGCATGGTGGCAGGGCATACTGACATGTCTCCTAAACTGTGTTCTGTTCTCCAGAATCTCAGCTTCCATTAAACAAAGAAAGCTCTTGTTCACAGTTGCAAAGAAAACCTTTGAAATGTAAATGGAAGCCTTGTCTATACAGTGGGGTAATGCAGTCTACCAGGGTATCTCAGAACCACATTACAGCATGCTAGGGAACCAACGGGGTCTACACAGACCAAATAATGTGCAACACATTAGAATGCTTTATAAATCTTTATACCTCTGTTATACCACAATATTACACTATTGTGTAGGCAAACAGATTGATATGTCTAAAATTGCAGAGAGCCTGGAACAGTACCTCAAAAGGGTAAGTAGCTCCATTAATCTCAATGGGGTACTAACTCAGATGCCAATTATGACATAAATGTTAAAGTATTTCACTATTCATCAAAGCATGGAGGGAAGAAGAGGAAGAGCTTCACAACATGCTCTCAGTGATATCTTATTTTTTGTTCCATGAGTGGATGGACTTGGGAGATTCCCCCAATCCAGTAGGAGCTATGTCCCAAGAACCTTGCGGGGCATTGAAGTCACATTGAGGGAAAACGCAGGCTAGCAAAGTCAATGGGTGTACTTCTGTCTCACTGAGGGTATGTCTACTCTGCACAGTTAACCTAGGGTCTGCTCTGGGTTTCACAGAGACCTAGGTTATGAGGTACAGTGACAGGGTGAGGTGAGGTGTGGTTATAACCCAGATTCTGCTTTAATGTAGGACTGGAACCCACCTACTTGCACTGAGGTCACAAGCAAAAAAAAAAAAAAAATTAACTCAGGTGCTCACTGTTCTCTAATGACCTTCCTACAATCCCCCCAAAGGGCAGACAAGTTCACCCAATTGCCTAGAGCATCTCAGATAAAGAATCATGGAATATATGCCTTCTGCTCCCATCCCCAACACACAGGGAAATGCAGAAACAGTGAGGACTCTATAATAAGGTTATGGGTTTGCAGTATGGATAACAACATTCAGGATAGGTTAACACAGGTGCTCAGAACCAACAGGAAAATCACTTGGGCTAACTGTGCTGTGCAGAGAGCTTGAGAGCATGCTAACCCAAGATACCTAGCAGAGAATATGAATGATCATATTTTAATCAGCTACTCATTTTGATGACTCAAGTACCTGGACCCTGGAAAAAATACCACAAAATCTCCTCTGTCTCCCAGTCCCCCCTCCCAGCAAACACAATCTCTGGTCACTCCACTCTTATTTTAGCTTTACATAAAGCAACACACACATTTATAGTTTATAAATAGTCTACAGTGAGGTCTATTTACATAGCAGTATGATGTAAGTGCCAAATGTGAACAGAAATGGACCGAGGTGTTGTGGCCTGAACTAAATACTTAGCTCAATCCAGCTACTTGACCAGGATATAAAAAAATTCACATCCCTGAGCACACAGATAACTTATTCCCAGCTGTCGACCACAGAAGATCGATGGAAGAATTCTTCCGTTGATCTTGCTACTGCTTCTCATGGAGGAGGATGACCTACACAGACAGGAGAGCCCCTTCAGTCAGCATGGGGAGTGACCGCACTGAAGTGCTACTGCAGCTGTGCCACTGTAGCCTTTCAAGTGCAGATAAGCTCAGAAAACAGTCTCTTAGCAGTGGGTACAGGAAACAGCAGTGAAGATCTTTTCAGGACAAATATATTTATCATTAATAACCAGGTCATTGAACATTTTACTGTTTGACAAATAGGCAGCAATTGCGCTGTGGATGCACAATCTATGGCTATTGATTAATGGTCTCATCTTATCCAGAGCAGATATTTCACTCTCTTGTTCCCTGGAGCCTCAGTCAGTATCATATTTAGGCTTCAAGTCATTCTGAATGCAGCAGCACATATTCTAGAGACATGAAGGTCACAACATACTACTCTCATTTTGCAAACCTTCCTCTAGCTCCACATGAGCTTTTGTATTAAGTTTTCCTAAAATCTTTAAGACCCTTAAAGGAGCAGTTCCCATATATTTTACCAGTGATCTTTTCCCATATACTCATATCCCTTTTCTGCATGTCTCATCAGCTTAGTATTTAGTTTCCTCCTCCTCTAGATATTTAGTTTGTCCCTCCTGCTATCTGTGATTTCCAATAAATCTCACATTTAAAAGTAGAAAGGGGCTATACATTCGTATTGCATGTCATTTCTGATGTTATGCATTGTAAAGCACAGATTTGTTTGTGAGAGGTGCTAAGTTCATTAGTATCATAGTTTTCAACAGTTACAGAATTTCTTTGGCTCAGCCACATATGGTTGCAAGTTCTAGCTCCAGCCTCCTTGTTCCAAACCTAGGCTCCTGAATTGAAGTCACCTCCAACCCAGCCTCTCAGAGATGCTTGTACTCCTGCCTACTCCCAGACACAACATTCTAGAGCCAGCCCTCAAATTCAAACTTCCAATCAAGTGTTTCCTGGAGTTTCCATGGTTATACTTTGTGATCCCTTTGGGATGTTTCCTAGGTACACTCTACTGCAGTTGTCTCCAATCAGTTTAAACACAAGTTCATTTTTTGAATTTAAGTGCAACCCAGGATCTACTTCAGATCCAAATACCCTTGCCCTAGCCCTGCCCCATCCCTTCTCTGAGGCCCCACCCTGCTCACTCCATCCCTCCCTCCCTTCTGCATCCTCCCTCACTTTTACCAGACTGAGGTAGGTGGGTGAGGTGCAAGGGGGTGCAGGCTCTGGTCTTGAGCTGAGGGGTTCAGAGTGTGGGAGGGGCTCTGGGCTGAGTCTGGGGCAAGGGATTGGAGGGGGTTCAGGGCACAGGGTCTGGGAGGAAGTTTGGCCTCAGGGCTGGCCAGTGATTCAGGATCTAGGCTCTGGCTGAGCACCATTTACCTCAGTTGGCTCCTGGTCAGTGGCACAGTGGAGCTAGATAGACTCACTCCTGCCTTGACCCAAAGCCACTCCTGAAAACACCATGTCAAGTGGTAGCTCCTGGGAGAGATGGGCAGGTGGCTCTGCATACTGCCCACCATCTGCAGCACCACCCTCACACCTCCCTTTGACTATGGTTCCCTGTTCCAGGCTAATCAGAGCGGTGGGGCTGTTGCCGCAGTAGCAGCCTGGAGCCCTGGGCCCTTTTCAAGCACCACAGAGCAGCTGCCCCTTTTGCCCATTCCTACCCCATCAGTGGCCATCAGTTCATTGCATTAAAGGTAAAAAAAAATGCATTATTGTGGGATTGTATGTAACCTCTCTGGGGGGGGGGGGGAAGAGGTGGCCACTGTACATATTGGGAAGCTTTATGCACTATTTTAAACAATGTGCTAAGCAAACAAAATTAGGAAGGGTTCCTAGGAAATACCGAGGGGGAAGTGAATGTGAATGACCATCTTTCCTTGTGCAGACACACACACTTTTGAGGCTTCATTTCTAAAGAGGGGATCATTACTTGGCTCATTACCTGCTCATGGTCTCTGAAGATCAGTGACCCAAACTGTCTAAAGGAGTGACAGCAAGATTCATGCAGGTGTTTGTACTGAGAGAACAGAGGCTCTGAGTTTGTTACTAAGAAAATCCCCATGGTGGAGTCTGAAGGACTGCTCGCCAACCTGTGCCCTAGCTGGAGTATGAGAAGTGGGACCTTTGGTAGACTATAAAGGAGGAATACAGGTGCAGTTTACCTGAAATCTCTCCCTCCTTCTGTGACTTGGGCAAGTTACCAAGACACAGAGAGACTAAGTTTCTTCATCTGTAACACAGAAATAGCAATACCTGTCTCACCCTGATGGCATAAGGCTTCTTTAATGTGTTTGTGAAGTCCATTAAATCCTCCAACAGAAGGAATCAAAAGCGTTAGTGATTATGAGTATTACTTCATTCTAATTAGGAAGCTATTGCTGTTGTCTTAACTATAACCTTTTAAAAATAGAATCACTCCTCTATCATCCAAGTTTTTAGCTCAATGATTTACACAGTTAATGTCATAAGCGAGTAAAGGTGTTTGGAGTCATTGAGCTTTATTACTAAACAGCCTGTGATTTTTAGCTAAGCTGACACTTCCCTTGCTATTTTTAGAGAATGACTCAGACACACAGTGTTACAGTATATGAGAAATCTCTGTAGGCTGATTCCAAAACCTCATGCAAAGCTGTACTAAAGCCCCACAGAAGCCTGGTGAAAGTAGGTAAAGCTTACCAAGATAGTCAAAGAAAGATCACAGACTTTAGTAATCTATTTTCTATATTTTCTTTACAGAAAGATATAAATGTGGGAAAATACATGCTATTTTTACCAGATAAGAATACCAGTAATTAGGGGGAAAAGAATCAGAGCTCTCAGAATCAATTATTGAGCTGGCCAAAAAATAAATTGTTGGTGAATTTTCACAAAATTTGCCCTTTATTAAAATTTCAATTTTTAACCAGTTCCATAACCAAGTGAAAACACGTTGTTGTATTGCTATTAAACTCCACTCCTTTTGAGTCACAACTTAAAATTTCATTCTTTCATTTCAAATAACGTAATATTGTTCAATGTTTATCAGCTGTAATCAAGTTCTTTAGATTTCAGTTCATACTCTTTACCTTTTTCTGCACTGCTGCTGCTGAGCACATACCCAAACCTTTTACTGCATCATCTTGCCTTGCATAGAACAAGAAGCCTATTTCATGCCTCTACATTGGCTACTTATGCAGAGTGACCCAGGCTGCTGATATACGTCTGTTTCCACTAACAAGCCTCAAAGAAGAGCTAGTGTTCAGTGGAGTGGGGCTGCAAATAGCATCATTTTCTCTCCTTCCTCTCTTGCATAGATCAATTTGTTCTCCAGTGCTTCTGCTGCCACGCATACCTACAGATGTTGATACCCATGCAAACAATACTGCTACAGTCTAATCTTTGAACAACTGCCATAGGAGAACCCACTCTTGTGAGATTTAATTTAATTTAATATGGAGATATACCTATCTCATAGAACTGGAAGGGACCTTGAGAGGTCATCGAGTCCAGTCCCCTGCCCTCACAGCAGGACCAAGTACCATCCCTGACAAATGGGGTTCTCCTACAAGGTGGCTAGCAGCCAGAACTCATATCAGCCCCAGGAGTTGAAGTTTCTCAAAGCCTTTCAAGAATCAGTTCCCATGTTCCTATGACTGTTGTTTTTATAAGCCTTATTTGCTTGTTCTTCTTATGGTATGTAATGGCAAAATCCATCCCATCCTCTATGTGGGCAGGAGCATGCTGGCATTGAAAAAGCTTTTGACACAGAATTGGCATTTGAATTATTCTGCATTATGGGCTGCTCATCTAAACCTCTTATTGCCTGGCTCCAATGCCCCAAGGCTTGTATCTTACCAGCCTGTGAGTAGGCATTCTAGCAGATGGCCCTGAGTGTTGACAGCCAAGATGCTTTGTATGTTCATCAGACTTGTTTGTAGGGCCAGAACTCCGACCCTTCAGCCTTTGAAGAGACTAGAGGGTCTCAAATTTCATTGCATCACAGCACTCTTCTGACAACAAAAATCACTACATGACCCCTGGAGTGGGGACCAAAGCCTGAGCCTTAACTTCCAGGTGGATGGGATCAAAGCCCGAGCCCCTTCTTCCCCACCATCCCAAGCAGGGGGGAGAAAAGAAGAAGAAAAGAGCTAGATAGATTCATGGAGGTTAGGTCCATCAATGGCTATTAGCCAGGATGGGTAGGAATGGTGTCCCTAGCCTCTGTTTCTCTCGAAATGAGTGACAGGGGAGGGATCACATTGAGGATTACCTGTTGTGATCCCTCCCTCTGGGGCATCTGGCATTGGCCACAGTCAGCGGACAGGCTACTGGGCTAGATGGACCGTTGGTCTGACCCAGTATGGCCGTTCTTATGTAAGCCAAAGCCCTAGGACTTCAGTCCCAGACAGTCCCTTGAGTCCTTACCCTCAGGGATGAAGCTTTAGCCCCAGGCCTTAGCAACTATAAGCCAGCCTCGGTGACCTCATTGAAATGGGGTTGCGACCCAGGAGAAAGCCGAGTCAAGTGCTGCCCAACTGACTGGCAGTGTGTCCACTGCTGCACACAGCTGGCAGCATGTGTTTCTATTGTTGGTGCACATCTGCACATGCCTTCATGCACATAACAAAACTTATTCCACACATGGATGAAAAAAATTATAACATTGGTTGTGACCCACTGTGATAGACCACAGTAAAATTCAGACCATCACTACACTTTTTAGTTCATTTTGGGAGGCCCAATGGAACTGCCCAACACCAACCTTCCAAAGGGAGCTGTCTGCAGTTTGATAACATCATACTCTAGAACAGTGTTTCTCAACCAGTGGTATGAGTACCCTTAGGGGTACTCGAGAGAAGTCTGGGGGGAACGTCAACAACTGAAATTTGGAGAAAACTGAATTTTTGTTTTAAGTTTTACAGCGCTTTATTATTTTTGTACTTTTTACACCCAAAAATTTCATCGCCCACCTGGCTACGATTAAGTTGTTTAAACAAATGTGTTGCAATGGTAGAAACAAATGTGTGTCTGAAAACTGTAGGTACTTTTTTTTTTCTTTGGAAAAGGGGGACTTTATAAAAAAAGGTTGAGAAACACTGCCCTAGAAGGCTGTTTACCAAATGTCTGGGTACATAATGGCTGTGCTAGAGCCACTAAGTACATGAGCTACTAACATGACTGCAAAGTAGCGTTATTGCTCATCTGGATATAAGTCTACAGTTGTTCTAAATTTACAGCAATTTAAGAATTTAATAGGGTTACATAAATTTATAGGGTTACATTTGAGGGTCCTCAAATTAGGGTTACAGATTATCTGTGCTTCCACCTACCAGTGATTTAAGTTAGAAGTAATTCTGAATCATGAAGGAGAAAAGGATCTGGGGATTACAGTGAAGCTGGATATGAGTCAACAGTGCACCCATGTAGCCAAGAAGGCTAACGGCATATTGGGGTGCATCAAGAGGCGCATTGCCAGCAGATGTAGAGAAGTGATTATTCCCCTTTATTCGGCACTGGTAAGGCCACATCTGAGTGTTGGGTCCAATTCTGGGTCCCCCCATTACAGAAAGGATGTGTTCACATTAGAGAGAGAGTCCAGCAGAAGGCAACCAAAATGATTAGGGGGCTGGAGCACATGACTTATTAGGAGACGGAGTGATTTGGGCTTATTTAGTCTACGGACGAGAAAAGAAGACTGAGGGGAGATTGATTAGTAGACTTCAGCTACCTGAAGGGGCGTTCCAAAGAGGATGGAGAGAGGCTGTTCTCAAGTTGTGACAGATGACAGAAGAGGAGCAATGGTCTCAAGCTGCAGTGGGGGAGGTCTAGTTTGGATATTAGGAAAAACTATGTCACTAAGAGGGTGGTGAAGCACTGGAATAGGTTACCTAGGGAGGTGGTGGAATCTTCATCTCTAGAGGTTTTTAAGGCCTGACTTGACACACCCCTGGCTGGAATGATTTAACTGGGATTGGCCCTGCTTTTAATAGGGGGTTGGCCTCAACCTCCCGAGGTCTCTTCAAATTCTATGCTTCTGCAAGGTGCTGATCTTCAATGGGAGGGTGTTCAGCACCTTGCAGGACAGGTCTGAATTTATCCCTGGGACGTGTGTGAGTGGAAAATTCTTGGCTATGAATTCTAATGATCAACAAAAGGTAATTTTACACTCAATTACCATTTCTGCTAGTAAGCCATTGTTTCACATTTCTCACTTTAGAATTATTTTTGATTGAACAATATGTCACTGACAGTCCCGTAGCTTTTTATTGATGCAAATATTGCTTGGTAAATTGTATTAAGGATCCATACTTCCATGTTGGTATCCAACGCAAATCCCTAGGATAGTATCGAATGACATACGTTTATTGTGATTTGATTTATTAGTTTTTGGTAAGTTTTAACATCACATATTACATTCTTTCAGACTTTCTAGGTACTGTCATAAGCATGCAAATCTTTTCATTCATGAAAATTCTCAAGCGCATACAGCAGTTCAGCAACTGAAATCCAGCACATTCAAGAGAAGCAAGCTGTGTGTTTGATACTTTATCTGCTCCAATACTCTCATATCGCTGCCTCGTACTGCGGGTTTCAACACAGAAGGGAGGTTGGTCTAGGGAGTCTTTACTGCCTCCTCCCATGTGAGTGTCAGGCATAAAGGAAATCAGAGCCGAATTCAGTTCTGGGTGGGGGTGCTGGCTAACACATCTTGAGGCTCAAGCATGTCCAGCCCTGCTCCCTCCTATGGCTGTGAGCAAGCACAGCTTGTTTTGCCCTCAGCAATATGAGGTACTGTGGAGTATCTTGCCCGCCTTAGCCATTCTGCCTGTGTGAGAGCTGCACCGGCACAAGTGCTGAGGAAATGTTATTCAGCTACTGCAGCTCTGTACCAACAGTAGCATCGCTCAGGCAACAAAAGGCAAAATGTAGCTCTCTGAGTGGGGTTTTTAATCCCTGCTTTCAATGTGTATAAGATTCAAGCTAGATGGGAGATGCTGCAGTTTTGGGTAAAGTATACGGACCATCCCCAAAGCTGAGGAATAGTTCCCACAGACAGGCTGCATGCTGTGACACCTGAGAGGTGGGGCTGAAGCTCCTGAATGCAAAGAAGAAAAAGGTGGTAGGAGCATATCCTAGTGATCCCACTCCTGAGATTGCTGTGGATGAGGAGCAAAAAACCCACCCTGTCACTGGGTGGGTGTGCCCGGTCTGCTCTGTGGGAGGGCATTAGACCTTTAAGGCATCTCAAACATGTACTGCACCCCATGAGCGTCTCAGTCTCTAGGGCCCAGGTCCTCTCACTATGCCCTTTCTCCCCTGCAACAGTCTGGCCTAGCAGCCACAGTCAGTACAACACCTTTTCTCGGACGGTAGGGAGCCCCAGCATCCAGGGTCCTTCCCACCCTCTTCTGTCAGGGTGGTGGGGCCTTGTCACCTGAGTCAATTATCATTCCCTTTCCTTAGGGCAGTGAGACCTAATGGCCAGAGTGAGTAGCGGTGCCCCCTGTTATCAGGGCAGTAAGGTCTAGCCAGAGTCCGTAATTATGGCTGTAGTGCCCCCTTTGGGGGTTAATGGGAGTTTGGGTAGAGGGACCCGGGCCCACCCCCTCCATCGAGTCCCAGCCCAGGGCCCTGTCAGTGGTGGGTGTGTCCCACTATTAGCTCAGCGGGGGAATCTGCCCGAAACACATTGAGCTCACTGGAGTTTTACTTCCCTGCCCTGAGCTACTTCCTCCCCTACTCACGGCCACTGGCTTCTTCTCCAGTTTCTTCCTGGCTGAGGGCTTCTCCAGCTATTCCGCACTGACTGGCCTCCGCAGTTCGGTCCCTCTGTGGCTCCGCAGTTCGGTCCCTCTGTGGCTCCTCCGCAGTTCGGTCCCTCTGTGGCAGCAGCTCCTTCTTCCACAGCAGTCAGCCCTGACTGAATTGCTCCACTGGCCTCTATACCTGTCCTCCAGCTGCAGCATGCCTAGCAGGGCTGCGGGGGTAGGGCACTCTCAGCTAGGTGGCCCTGGTTCTCTTTTTCAGGCCCAGTGCAGGGTTGGTGCACCCAGTCATACACCTCCAAACCTTTGCTGCTGAAGCACAGTAGGGAGGCCTGTGAGGCACTGACTGGGGAAAGAGGAGGTAGGGTGGAAGGAAACTGTCATTTGATGTTAAAAGTGCTATTATAGAAGAGGAAACAAATTAAATTCAAGTTTTATGAGAGAGAGACACTTAGCCCATCAGCTTGGATATTTTTCTCCACAGCAGGAAACAAGAGAAAAATACCAACTTAAGTGCTAATATTTTAAACTTCTTTTAAAAATTCACTTTGAGATGTACATGATTAGAAGAAGTTGAAAATATAGCATCAAAATAATCTTCAGCGCTACCTGATCAATATAAAAATCATTCTAGAGTTTGTTTCCCTCTGTCCTAAAGAGTCTGAAGAAACATATTAACATGTAGTATCTTTCATGTATTCATCTTAAAGCATCTTTACAAAGGGGGCTTAGCATCAGCATGTTAGTGTATAGAGGGAAGAACTGAAGTACAGGAGTTAAACCAAAATAAAGCCTGTGAATGCAAAGTCTGAATTGCATCCAATGATTCTGGTCTACAAATATGACTGCCCTCCACACATGCAAAAAGAAAAGAGGCACAAAGAAAAGGTTTTCTGCAATAATTCTGACTATTTGGCTGTTAACCAAAAAAAGTTTGACATGATCAAAATAGAAAAAGCAAGTGCTTTTTCTAAAGGGTGCCTGAGCTACAGACCAGCAAGAGTATTTTTGAATACCAAGTGGGAGTTAATTTTAGCTAAAAAAAAGATCTGGCTTCAAAATGAAAAGCCAAACAAAAGCAAATTGATAATGTACAGATGTAATTACCCCCACAAACTGTTTATTCTTAATATGCCACGTGTGTAGTTAGTCTTCAAACCTTAAATACATCAAAATGTATTTTTAAGTTGCTCTGTTTTAACATCTTGGCTGTTACAAGTCTGATGTGCTCTCTCTCTTGTTAGTGTAATGTACATCTAATAATTTCATGAAGCTGTGAGATCATCTCCCTTTGAGATTAGCATGAGAGAAACCTGCTGGTTGGAATGAGACTGTTTTGGTGTCTGGAAGTCTACCGCTAACAGAACTCTAATACTGTAGTTAAGCAATTAATATGACAATAAACTAGGCATATGTTTATCTCTGGAATGTCACTCTTCTGGTTCATATACCTTTAAGGGCTGCCATCTCTTATGCAAGAGAACATTATCTGGGATCTAATAAATGATTGTGCTGCACTGTCTCATGCAGGCACTGTATCCATGTTTTTATAAGATCCATGGCATGATGTGCCCAGCTATTAGGGGGAAAAGGACAAAGGGGGTAGAAAATATTCATGTATGTTTTCACTGGCCACAGCCACTGGTGGGGAAGGATAACATGAAAACAAACATGCATGCCTCTCTCATAAAATGGGGGATTTTCTCTGGGTAATTCCTGTTAATGCTGAAAAGAATTATGCAAACCCTCTGCCCCACCCCTGCATTGAAAGCAAAATGGATCCTATAGTCATAGCCTACGATTAACCCCTTCTCTGCTGCAGACTGTGCAACAGTGGAATGAATGTAGCAGTTCCAAGCAGACATGCCAAATGAAATAGTGTGCATTAGGTACACTGGAGGAACATTTGGTCATAAACCAGGTAGATTACTCAGCAATACAAAAGCTAAGAATCTTAGGGAAAAACAGCCTTTCACTTACCATTCCTACCATTTGCCTTCCAAATATCCACAAAGGCATGTGCTGGGCATTTGTTTGGCAGCCAGTAAGAATATAGAAAAGAAAAGCTATCTGGGGTTGCTGTTTCCTAAGCCAGCAACACCACTTTCATGGCAAGAAGGAGGAGAAAAAAAACCCACAATAGCATGAGGAGGGCGAGGAATAAATTTAAGCAGTTTGCTGGTTAAACCCAGCTGATTACAATCTTAGGGGCACTATTTCAGATAGAGGCAGCGAGGGGAGAGGGGACTTCAAAGCAGCAGTGCCCTCTTCAAAGCAGCAGTGTCCATACCTAGGCTCTGTGTGGCGCTGCCTCTTTGAAATGCCATGGCAGCGTTTCAAAGGGGCAGCACTGCACAGCTGATCCAGGGCTCAGCTGAATGGTGCTGCCCCTTTGAAATGCTGCCTTGGCGTTTCAAAGCAGTGCAGTGTGGAGCTGCCCCTGGGTTCCATGCAGTGCTGCTCCTTTGAAACGCTGCCTCGGTGTTTGCGTGGAGCCCGGGGTCAGGTGAGGACTCCCCAGCTGATCCTGGGTTCCAGTGCTGCGCGCAGAGCCCCAACTGATCCCAGGTTCTGAGGAAATGCTGCGCAGAGCCCGGGATCAGCTGAGGAGTCCCCAGCTGACCCCAGTCTCCGTGTGGCATTTCAAAGCGGCAGTGCAGCATGGAGCCTGGGGTTAGTGGGGGACTCTAAGTACATTTCAAAGCTGGCATGCCGTGTGCAGCCCAGAGTCAGTGGGACTTCCTGCTGGCCCTGGCTGCATGCAGAGTTCTGCATTCCTCCTTTGAAATGTACAAGTGCCTATCGAGTAGTCGATAGAAATTCCATCGACTACTCGACTTGTAAATTACTCAATATTTAACATCATTAGTTCCAGTAGCTAGTGCTATCTAGTGCTTAAAAAACAAATAGAAAAGTTACTCCCTGGAACTAACAATAATAATGGCTCATGGCCCAAGGAGGAGCCACTATGTCACTCCTCTTTAAAAAAATCCACTCCAAAGTTCTTCTGAGAAAATATTTTTTTTAAAAACAGAGAGTATGCAACAGGCAAATGGTACTAAGAGTATCTCACATGTACACAACCCCTTTCATCCACAGTGACCCCAAATGCTTTTGGAGTTTAATCCCCATATCCCAACCACATTCTGTTCTCCAGAATACTTCCTGGGTGTACTACACTGTAGATGTGATAGTCTTTATAATTTCTTGTCTTAAAATACAGGAGTAGCATTGTTGTGGCTGTTAAGCAACTGCCATATTTCACTGTAGAGGTGATTTGATTCCTATACTAAAACTGTGCTTTCCTTTTCAAGTGAGCCTGATATCATTATTGGTATCACACTGAAATCATACACAGGGAGGTTTCACACAGTTTGGACAAGACACTAGGTGAAATCCAACATACTCAACTGAGCTTCACTTTGAGATTTGGTATTTTTTTCCAACTCCAAATTCAATTCGAACACAATTCCATTTCATGTGGAGGAAAACAGAAGCCCATTTTCACACAAACTGTTTCCTAATCAATTTTAGCTAAAACCAAATAAGCCATTTAAAAAAAAATAAAATAAGAGGGTCCACACAAGGACTTGTCTGTTTTTAAATAATATCTTGAACTGCAACTTGCAATTTTCTCATGCAGTAAAGACGTATACAAACACATCTTTTTGGTTTCCTCTCTGGATCCAGTTAGCAGGTACTGTTCTCTTTATCCCCATATAGTAGGAAACTCCAAAGAGTTTAGAAACTTTCCCCATAGCATTGCTTTTAAGCACTGTATTAGTGATAGTGAGTGGCTGATGTTTCAAGCTCTCTGATCTCAAAACTCCAACCAGCCAGAATTCTAGATGAAGAGAATTTGGAGAGGTATGTACAATCCAAAAAAGTAACCTGTTTTCCATCTGCCATAAGACAAGTAAACCCAGCTGATTTAATTCTATCCTTAATACAGTGCAAAGACACACAGCTGCTAATTCATTATCTCCTCAACACAAACACTCAAGTGAATGTGAAAACAGTTAAAATACAGGCTTCCTTGCAGTCCTTCTTGAATAACCTGAATGTGGGATCTTTGTTATTTGAAGCACAAATTGTTTCTTTAAAGTAATATCAGAATTATTAAGCACATTCACTCTAGTTGGGCACCCAACCATCACTACCTAAAAGCTTCCAATGCCCTACCCCACCATGCACTGTGTCCTGTGTGAAACCTGGAATAGACCATTTAGGGGTGGAATCTATCACGTGTTTCCTAAAGTCCTGGTCAGAAAGAGAGAGGAGATTTTTCTAGATCACCACAATAATCAGAGGGGAAAAAAGTGTTCTAGCACTTCATGTGAGGAACTGGCTAAGGGTGAAATCCATGCTCATTTGAAGGAAATGGTGAAACTCTCATTCATTGTAAAAGGGCCAGGATTTCATTCCTAAGGCCTCTAGTACATTTACTAGTACATGATTCAGGTGACGGGTAATGGAATATGGAGCTTTTCTGTTATAGGTCAGCAGTGACTAGACATTGTCACCATCTAATGGCATTTTGGTGGCCACAGTCCAGCTGTCAATAAACAGGGGTTTCCATCACAAAACCACCCCACTTACAACAGGCCTGAATAGGTCCCCTGTGAACTCTCTCTGCAGAGAGCCCAGCCATTGAATGGGCATGGAGACTTATCTATCAAAGCAATCATTTCAGGTCATGGGGGGCAGTTTGCCAATGTAGTGTGGGATTGTCCCGGTTTTGTAGCTTATTGGAGAGTGTTATTTTCCAGGAGTGTAAATCTGGTACCTTTCACAAGCACAACAAAAACAAAGCCACACTGAACAGTAATATAAATACAGAAAACAAGACCTTACCTTTTTCTCTGTTACAGCATTTGATTGAGAGAGAAGTAACTCTGATCTGTAGGGAGTCAAAACTACTCTTAACCATATTCCTATGGAGGTATGTGGGTATTGCTGAAAGGAGAAGGACTGATCTGCTTGCAGAAATAAAACATAAGTACTTGCTCTTTCTGCACAGCATCTCCGAGGCAAGGTCCTCATTTTCTGCCTGCGCAGTCTCTAAATCGAGTGTAGATTCTGCATCTACCACTACTGTTGGCATTTCTGTGTCTTGATTAATGACCTCCTCATTTTGAGGCAGTGGCACTGAAATGTCATTTGTGGGGACAAAGTTTTCATCATCAGAACGGGAAGTGTCACTGTCAGTATGGTCACTGTCTAATGGCTGAGGCATCTTTTCTGTGAGAAATGATGTTATTGGCTTTAAACTCTTAACTCCCAATTCACTCTGTTGCTTTTGCCATTTCTTTCTTGCACCACTTTCACATCTTCACTTCATTTTTATAAAGGGGTTCTTTTAAAACACAGTAGCACACAAATTCATTTGCTAACAGCTTTTGGTTATACAAAATTGTAATTGTATATACTTCGCAATGATTATAATATAATAACAGTTTGGGTGTGTTATTTACTATGGCCCTTACAGCCTTATTTCACAATCTTAAAATTTCGTCTGCTAACACGTTCCCGTTATTAAATTCCTCTAATAACTGATGCATTATGAATATGAACATGGGTTGATTGTCAGATTACATATAAAGTTTATTAAACCACTAGAATTAAAAGTTTATTATCACAAAAAATCCTTTAAAAGTGAATCTAAAACTGGACAAAGAGGTAGCTTATGCTGAGCCTGATATGTTTATTGTACATGAAGACACATGAAAAAAACGCATAGGAATGCTAAAATCTCCAATGCAAAGATAAACATCTAATTTAAAGGTTAAACTCACCCTCAGACCAAGCAAAATCACTTTACAGTAACAGAATTAATTATGACTTTCAAAACCTCTAAACTATGTAAAGACTGTAAACAGCGTTCCATAACAGAATCACTAATCACAGAAGCTACTCCAGTCACGCAGATGAAAACTTGGATGTGACTGAAAAACTGGCAAAGCCCCATGGTCCCAAAAGGATTTAAATCTTTTTGCAGGTGTATATATAGCTTCTTTTGTTGTCTCTGTTATAACCACAAGGTATATAATACAAAGAAATGACTTGGTAAAAAAATGTCAAAATTGGAGGCCCCTTTGTGTCCCGAGGCCTGGGCCAAATGTCCCTCCTAGTCCCCATTCTGATAGGGCCTGAGGATGAGAGACCACATTCAAAAACCTGTATCCCCAGTAACACAAATGCAGAATTCCTTCCATTTTTTAATTGTTATGCAACTTGATTGCAACTGACCAGGTCAAGTCCATGCAGGGAGAATGCATTGTGCTTGCTGTGGATGAGGTAGGCAATTTCTTGACATTCCACTTAAACCAATGAAACAATGCACATGACCAGTAATGAAAGGGTTAAATAACACAGTTGTGAAGCTGTGGTAAGAAAGAGTTACTCACCTTGTGCAGTAACGGTAGTTCTTCGAGGTGTGTCCCCTCATGGGTGCTCCATTCTGGGTGCTGGTGTGTCCTCACGCCGGCGACCGGAGATTTTTCCAGAAGTTTCCACCGTGCTGTACATGCGCTGTGGCACCCCCTTGTGCTGCTCGAATCAGTTAGGTGCGCACGCGGCTCCTCCATTCCTTCTCTACTCATTAGAGCATGGGGCTCCAAGCAGGGGAAGGATGGAGGGTAGTGGAGCACCCACAGGGACACACATCTCGAAGAGCTACCGTTACTGCACAAGGTGAGTAACTCTCTCTTCTCCTTCGAGTGGTGTCCCAGTGGGTACTCCATTTTGGGTGACTACACAGCAGTTGTCAGCTCATGGAGGTGGGTTTGGAGCCCTGTGTTAGTCACTGTGGATAGTACTGCTTGCCCCATTGCCCTGGAAGACACGAATGAAGAGGAGAGGGCGTAATGCTGTGCGAATGTATGGTCAGATGACCAGATGGCAGCATTACAAATGTCCTGGAGAGGAATGTTGCTGGGAAAGGCGGCAGTAGAAGACATCGCCCTGGTGGAATGTGCTGTGATGGTTTCAGGTCAGTTTTTATCATAGAGTATATAGCATGTCCAAATACAGGAGGAGATCCATTTTGAGATCCTCTGAGATGAAATTGCTTGTCCCTTGGATTGTTCTGCATAGGACGGTAACAGTCTAGGGGACGCTTGCCAGGCTCTGGTGTGGTCAATATAAAACGCAAGTGCCCTGAGGACATCAAGAGTGTGCCATGCAGCATGCACCGGATCGGCGTGCGGCTTAGGAAAAAAGGTAGGTAAGTGTATGGGTTCGTTGATGTGGAAAGGGGAAGGTACTTTGGGGAGGAACCTCGGGTGGGGTCGAAGTATAACTCTGTCCTTAGTAAACACCATGTACGGGAGTTCAGCCATCAACGCAGTGAGCTCACTCACTCTCCTGCTGGAGGTTACTGCAACGAGGAAGGATACCTTCATTGATAGATGTGACCAAGAGCAAGTGGCTAGTGGGAGGTTTTGTCAAGCTCTCAAGTATGTGGTTCAGATCCCAGACCAGGGATGGAGGGTGGACTGGTGGAAAGGTGTTCTGTAGGCCCTTAAGGAATCTCTTGGTCATCAAGTTTGCGAGGAAGGAAACCCCTTGCTTGGTGTGGCAAAAAGCTGCTATGGCAGCTGCCTGTACCTTAACAGTGCTGAGAACGAGGCCCGATTGTTTAAGGTTTAATAAGTATTCCAACAGAATGGGGAGGGGGGCGGATTCTGGGCGTGTCGTATGGGATCGTTTGAACCAGTGAGAAAATTTGTTCCATTTATAGAGGTATGTTTTCCTGATGGATTGTCTTCTACTGTTGATCAATATTTCTTTTACTGCTTCTGAACAGTTGTTTTCGGCATCCTGGAGCCATGAAGGAGCCAGGCTTGGAGATGAAGCTTGTGGAGTTCTGGATGGAGATTCTTTCCGTGATTCTGCGATAGAAGGTTGCGGTGAAGCAGGAAGGCATATGGATCTGCCATTGTCATTTTGTGAAGGAAAGGATACCAAGTCTGTCTGGGCCACGCTGGTACAACCAGTATGACTCAAGCCTGATCTGTCCTGATCTTGTTGAGGACTTTGTGCAGGAGAGGAAAAGGTGGGAAGGCATAAAGGAGTGGGGTGTCCCACCTGATAGAAAAGGTGTCCCCGAGGGAGTGTTTCCCTAGGGCTGCTCTGGAGCAATAGAGGTAACACTTTCTGTTGCTTCTTGTGGCAAAGAGGTCTATATCTGGTTGGCCCCAGTGGTGAAACACTAGATCGAGTGTGAGCTTGTCTATCTCCCATTCGTGCTGATCGTAGAACGTGCGGCTTAGAGCATCGGCTGTGGCATTGAGTACTCCAGGAAGGTAGGAGGCTACCGGGGTAACCTGAGGTACAAGGCACCAGTTCCACAATTTGATGGCTTCCATGCAAAGGGACAGGGATTGTGCACCTCCCTGTCGATTGATGTAGTACATGCAGGTGGTGTTGTCTGTCATTATAGTAATAGACTTGCGAGCTATGTAAGGTTGGAAGTGTTGACATGCATATCTGACTGCTTGTAATTCGAGGAGGTTAATATGAAAAGTTTGTTCCATAAAGGACCATTTGCCTTGAGCTGTGACAGTCCCTAAATGGGCTCCCTAACCCATGAGCGATGCGTCGGTCATCACTGTCAGTGTGGGGGAAGGCTGTTGGAATGGTACGCTGTCTAGCATGTTTTGCGGTTTTGTCCACCATTGAAGGGAATTGAGGATGCGTGGTGGGATAGTAACTAGTTTGGAAAGTTTATCCCTGGAGGGCTTGTAGGTTGTGGCCAGCCATGACTGTAGGCCTCTCATGTGGAGCCTGACCAACTTGACGACGTACGTTGTAGAAGCCATATGCCCGAGAATTTTGAGGCATTCACGTACCATCATGGTTGGAGCTGATTGTGCACTCGTGATAAGATCGTTTATGGTATTGAATCTGTGTTCGGGGAGAGTAGCCTTTGCTGCCACCATGTCGATGAGGGCCCCTATAAACTCCAACTTCTGGGTTGGGTATAGCGTGGATTTTGTATGGTTTATATGGAAGCAGAGGTTGACCAGAGAGTCCATGGTAGTGTTGATGATGGCCTTGGTTTCCTGAAAAGATGACCCTTTTATGAGGCAGTCATCTAGATGTGGGACTATCATGACTCCTTGACGCCGTAGTGAGGCCATGATGACTGCCAGAGTTTTGGAAAATACCCTGGGGGCAGTTGAGAGGCCAAAGGGGAGCACTCGGTACTGGTAGTGTTGAGTGCCCACCATGAATCATAAGAAGCGTCTGTGTGCAGGATGGATCGTGATGCGGAAGTAGGCATCCTGGAGGTTGAGAGCCGAAAGCCAGTTCCCTTGATCCAATGCGGGAATAATTGTTGCTAGGGTTACCATCTTGAAGTGGTGGCAAGTGATGTATTTGTTGAGTCTCTTCAAATCCAATATAGGTCGCCATCCTCCACTCTTTTTCTGGGTTAGGAAGTAGGTTGAGTAAAAGCCCCGACCATGGAATTTGGTGGTACCTGGTCTATGGCACCCAATTGTAGTAGGTGTAAGACTTCTTGATAGAGAAGTTTTTCGTGAGATGGGTTCCTGAAGAGGGATGGGCTGGGAGGTAAGGAGATGGCATAACTGTATTGGATAAGTTCTAGGACCCATTTGTCTGATGTGATTTGGGTCCATTGATGGAAAAAAGCTCGGAGACGATGGTTGAACTGAGAATGACTGGGCATGAGTGGTACTGGGGTGGTTCTCTGGCTCTTGACATTTTTCAAATTTGTTGTTTGGCTACGGCTGAATGGGTTACAGAGGAGTGTTGTTGCTGCTGGCGTTGGGGTCTGCGACGTTGTGGCCTTTGTTTTTTTATGGAAATCGTATCTGGGTTGTTGCCTGTATGGCTCCCTGGGTCTGTGGTATGTTGAGTACCTGGTTCTCTTAAAGGGGGGAGCGTACATTCCCAGGGTCCTGAGAGTGGTGCGGGAGTCCTTCATGGAATGTAATACCTTGTCTGTCTTAGCAGCGAAGAGGTTGGTCTTGTTGAAGGGCAGATCTTCAACCTTCTGTTGCAGATCTCTTGGGACGCCAGAGGCCTGCAGCCATGAAATCCTGCGCAATATAATGGCAGATGCTATTATACGGGCTGCAGTGTCTGCAACGTCCATTGCGGACTGTAGGGCTGTATGGGAAACGGTATGGCCTTCCTGCATGATGCTAAGGAGAGTTGGCCTCTTGTGTTCTGGTAAGTGCTGAATTAGGTCTTGCAGTTTAGACTAGTTGGCGTGGTCATAGTCTGCGAGCATCGCTATGTAGTTTGCTGCTCTAAGGAGCAGGGTGGCGGAGGAATAGACTTTATGACCCATGATGTCGACTCTTTTATGGTTTCTGTCTTGTGGAGTGGTCTTGAGGTTAGGTTGTCTTCCCTTATGTTGAACAGAGTCCACCACTAATGAGTTTGGTGGGGGATAGGTGAAGAGGAAATCCATTCCTTTTGCTGCAATGAAGTGTAACCCTTCTGCTGGGTAGGCCCGGCAGCAACCAGGGCCGGGTTCAATATCTAGGGGTCCATCTCTCACAGAACTGGCTCGAGCCCCCACCCAGTAGTCTGGGAAATTCACACACCCCTGGGCGCCTCTGAGAGCCAATGCTTCCCCACTCACAAGCACAGAGTCTGAGTGTCGAAAAGAAACTTTTAATGAAAGAGAGAGAGAAGTAACATGGCATTATCTTGGGAAAATACCACAAAAAGAGTTCGTAGCCCCCTCCCCCACGAGTAACTGTCCCAGCTCAAAAGGATTGAGCAACGTCTTTTGCCTCTCAGGCTCACCAGTCCAACAAGATAAGGGTTCCATTCACTTACCCAAACTTTCTCTGTACCCCAGGTCAAACGCCCCACTTACAGCTCTGTCCAGTCAGTGCAGACCCTGACACATCATCCTGATGCCTCTACTCCTTGAGCCTGAGGCTATGCCACCTTCGTGCTGCTCCTACCGGCCACCTGCCGGTCATCCCCGCCAGCCACACTGCTGGCTGCCTGCCGCCGCTCCTACTGGCCGCCCACCGGTTGTCCCCGCCAGCCGCTCCGCTGGCCACCTGCCACCGCTCCTACCAGCCGCCCGCCAGTCCGCTGGCCACCTGCCACCTCTCCTACCAGCCGCCTGCCCCACCACTGGCTGCACTGGGTCTGGCTTCCCGCCAAACCAGTGATTTCAGCTCTTAGTGATTTCAACTCTTTAGCCACAACCTAGGCTGGCCAAAGCAAAAAGACTCCTCATGAAGTCTGCTTTAGGTCTGTCCTTAAAACCAAGGGGAAAGGGGCAGGTTGAGCCAGTCTTACAGCTCACACCTGGCACGCATGAAGCAGGCTAACTCAAGCCCTTCCTCACCCCCAACTCAGTTCACTCAACTCTGGCAGGGGGGAGGCTTGTTCCTCTGAGACCTCTTACAACGATGGTGTCATATTTTATAGTTCCCACATTTAGGGGTAGCATGATTTGTGACCCCCACAACAGCCCCAAATTAGTTACAATACACCACATTCCATTCCAACACTGATCCTCCATCAGCCCTGGCTGAATTGGATCTACATAGCCACACCTTGGATTCCTTCCCCCTCCTGGCATGAGCTGTATTTACATATCAAGAGTTAACAGTTAATTATCTTGCAGAGCTAAACAATTGGAGTGACCACCGCCACCCCCAGGGCAGCTCTCTTCCTTTAGCTGGGTGATAGCATGCAGTAATTCAGCCCCGGCTTACAGAAGTACTTGCGGTCTGCCCTTTTGTTAGTTGGGGTAATGGACACAGGAGTCTGCCAGACATTATCCGCCGGGTCCATAATAGCTTTGTCCATGGGGAGTGCTATTCAGGAGGTAGTGGGAGGCTGTAGTGTGCGTAAGAGACGGTATTGTTTCTCTTGTACCTCCTGTAGATCTCGCTCTTGTGCCAAGGCCACCCTTTTGAAGAGTTCCTGGAATTTCTTTGAGTTGTCGCCGGATGGGTGAGGATGAGGAGTTGTGTAAAGGGGATCTGTCTTCCCTTTCAGAAGGGAATCCTGTATCTCGGAATGAGCAGGAGAATTGGGCTCAGTTACCAAAGTGGTCATTGATGGAGAAGCCGGTGGTGGTCTGGAGATGGCAGAGGGGGCACAATGGTGGCTCTTCTTAGGTCGTGGATTCCACAGCTGCCATTGAGTGGTATATGGTGGTGGTGGGTAGCCATACTGTTGTGCATACCATGGTGGTGGAGAAGGAGGGTATGCGTATGCCACAGAGCTGAGTTGCCAAGAGGCACATCTGTGAGCAGGACTAGAGAGTTGGGAAGAAAATCTACTCCTTGGTTCCGTGCCCACCTCACTCGGAGATTGTGAGATATTTGATGATCTACGTGAGAGCACTGACTGGATGGAGGATCCTGGTGAGATCGGTGCCGCTGGCGTGTGGCTCCTTACTGGGGATTGATAGCGCGCACATTACTGAGATGGTGCCGAGGCGTATGGTTTACTCGGTGCCGATGGCAGCCCCGGTGCCAAGTGATCCCGTGGAGGCATATCGGTGTAGGGCTTCTTTGGCATGGCTGTTGGTGCTGTTTGAGCCTGTTGCCTCGGTGCCGAGCGATCCCTATGTTGGCCCACCGGTGTGGCCGGTGCCATTGGTGAAGGCGGTGCCATTAGTGCAGGCGGTGCCGATGGTCTCTGTTTCAGCGCCGAGTGGGCTCTCTTGTGCGGTGCTGGCGTCTTGGATGGTGCCATTCCCGACGTGCTGGGCTGATCCGCGGTGCTGACCCTCACGGTCGTCGGTGCCGAGGGTAGCGAATGGGCTGGAGAAAGACCCGTTTTCGCTGCCATAAGGCCAGAGGGGGCAGAGGGACGAGATTTATCTATACCCTTGCTCTGGGAGGCCGGTTATAGAGCCGCTGGTGCGTCCTCCAACGGTGGTCGAAGCGACTTCTCATAGAGGAGAGTTTTCAGTCTGTTCACTTGATCCTGGCATGCACTGGCCGTGAATTTCAAGCAGTGGGGACACTTTTTGTCTGGTGCGACTCCCCCAGGCACTTTATACACTTAGAATGCCTGTCAGAAATGGGCATAGCATCCTGGCACGTCTCGCACCTTTTAAAGCCGGGAGATCCTGGTATGAGGCGCGGGTGAAAAGCGGCAAGCTGCAATGAAAAACTTTTTTTTTTTTAACTTTTGATTGGGGCGGGTTGATAGGGGTAAATAACTTGGATACTGAGGTAACTAATGGGATTAACTGGGCTTTTGATGGTTTTCTTTGACAAAGGTCGAGAGGAAAAGAGGCTCCGTCTGCTGCCAAGGACAGTAGAAAAGGAACTGAGGAGCCGCGCCGTGCAGGCACGCCTAACGGATGCCAATGGCACAAGGGGGGGCCACAGCGCGTGCGTGGCACAGTGGAAACTGCTGGAAAAGTCTCTGGTCACCGGCATGAAGACGCACCAGCACCCGGAGTGGAGCATCCATGGGGACACCACTCAAAGGAGAATTCACTTTACTTTCTATTTCAAAAAAATATTTCCCAACTGAGTTTCATTTGGTGTCACAAATATTTTCTGCGGTGGTTAGAGATCACCAAAAACAAGAATTGACAACTATCTTTTACTGAAGTGGAACTGGGATTTTACAATCAGAAAACAAATGTAGTTCCTAGTAAATGGCCAGTGTACCCCCTGCAAACAGGGAAATTGAAAGAAGTTGTTCTGTGTCTTGGAACATGCACACACATTTCCTGCCTCACGGATAATAGCAAGTCAGTGTGGGAGTCCAAAAGTCATTTTCTACTCTCCTAATCCTGAAGCTAATCAGGGACCATTTCAGTTACCAGCATAATTTAGACCAGCCTCTGGGCTGCTTCTAGAATCTCAAAAAAGTCTCATAGAGGCCTTTGTATTGGCTGCTAAGACATTATTAGGGTCCCCTTTGAAGTGATAGAGCTTGAGAATGAGGCAAGGCATGTGCTAGAACAGGGCTACTGTCACAGTGATACTCACAGCACATGCCAAGGGCCGCAACTTAAGTATGGTTGCATATACATGCAAATATATATGCAAATAGATTCTTTCACACTGATGGGCATGAATATAAAGCACTTCCCACAATGTTCCAGTGCTCCCGGCACCTCCTCCCTGGAGGCTAGAAACACCAACACTCTGTACCCACTCTGTTCCAGCCAGCCTGTCCACTTGTGTCTTTTGATGCTCACCCTGCCTCGGAGACGCCTCACCGTTGTGGAGCATGTTCTCAGTGGAGGCCACATTCAAAGGATCCCACCCATGGGCTATGTGTTGAGCCTCAAGTAAACCCAAACTGCACTGCGGGCCGCAAACAAATGGGCTGCGGGTCGCATGTTGAGTAGCTCTGTGCTAGAATGTGCAAAGCATAAATCTGCAATTGTCAATGTCAGCCACTAGGTGTCAGTTTATATTAAACACATTCATTTTGAAACCTACTGTACATGTGATGTGATGTTTATAGGAGGATAACCATAGTAAGAGTAACCTTGTTTCTTTCATCTCTCACTCTCTCTACAAACACACACACACACACACACACATCTATATCTAGAGATAATAAAGTAGTTACCTCTGGAACATGTTTACTGTGCTTTGTATTTCTAATTTTACTTTTTTTTTTTCTCTAATAAAAATAGATTGGTGCCTCTGAGCTTTTTTCTACATCATTATGCCTAGGTACCACCAAAAATAGCTAAATAGCTTAGTTACACAGGCTATAGTCACACTATAGCATATTCAATTAAAAACATTCTTCCTAGCTTGGCTTCTCACTCTAGGAGCCACAATCAAATTCTTTGGGCTTAGCTTTAAATCCTTTCCTGATCTGTTGAACCCTCCCCCCATCATTCTCATTCCCCCACCAAGTAGTGCTATAAGGCATCTCTAGCTTTTTCCCCTAAATGCTTTTGAAATCTCACTGCTGTCCATCTTGGACAAAAAATAATTTTCAGGAAAAGCAGCAGCAAAGAATTTGCTGGTCAGAGACAAATAAGAAAAGACAAATTGTGTTTGTGGGGAGGGAGGGAAAGACTAGACACAATCACCCAGGTGAGTACAACAGTCTTTGGGTTTAGTCATACCTGCTGTACACTGAGGGAGAATCAGACTTCTAGAGCATTATGTTATCTTAAGAGGAGGGACTAAGCTCTCCGTATTGTGGCAGAGTAGGTGAGGAATAGTTTTATACAGCTCCTGGCACATCTGTCAACATGTCAACCCCAGGAATGGGTTGGAAAGAATTTCCCAGAAGCCAGCTCTCAGGCCTAGCACTAGAGAGCTGCACACCGCTTGCTGTGTCATGGAAGCAGGTAGTGAGAGTTCTGACAAATCATGAATCTGTGGCTGGAGGGAACCTGAAGTTAGATCTCTGAACAAAGGGGATGGCTCTTTTTAAAATTTGCTACAAGAGATAGCCAGTCTAATAGCTTTGCAGAGGAGCCCTGAGTTACTTGTATCAGCTCAGGCATCATTAGGTAAACAGATTTTTCTAATTTAAGGCAGATTCCATACAACATCCCACAAACTGTTTTTTAGTGCAGCCATCCTGAGGAATCATTAATAGCTACATTCTTCTGCCCATATTTTCTTTTAGTCTCCCTCACAATGGTCCTATCTCATTCTTTCCCCACACAATTGCCCATATCATTTAGTTTTCTTGCCAAATCATTCTTTTTTCCCCTCCATATTTGACCCTTCTTCTCACAGTCTTTTTTTTTTTCAGCCAATCACTTTGCTTATTACTACCAAATAGGACAGCACAGCCAGCTGTGAAAAGAGAAACAGAACTGGAATGGAGGTAAGAATGGAGTGAGCAAAAGTAATGCCTGTAAAAATGCACTGCCATCAGGCATACCCATGTTTGGAAATCCATCACCCTCAGTTTCCTATTTTCAGCATCTGCAATGTAAATATGTAAGCTTCCACCCTGTGCAGTGCACTCTATGCCAAAGCAACTGTGCTTGGAAGAGTTGATTTCAAAGTTCTGCACTGATCTCAGCCTAAAAACTGGGTGAAGTCAGTTCCTATTTGCCTTCAGCATCGCTCTGTGCTTAGTGTTAAGGAAATCTTTAGCTCTGAAGGGCAAGAGAGCCCTCTGTTGGTGAAATGCTTACATATCTGGATAGTAAAACTAATTTATAGCAGGCACTGCCTCATTCATTGGGGAAACATCAGTGAAATCTACATCTACCAGCTTTGGGATAACAGCTGTGCAGCTCCTTTAACATAAATTCAGCAACATATTGAGAAAAAAGTCTATTATCCTTTACTGTTTTCCACTCACTTCAGACTCAGGGGAAAATCTTGTCTATATTAACATGGGGCAGCAAGTTAGGACCAGCTTACTGCTTAGATAGCTGTTTTTGCTACTCCTGCTCTAAAATGGAGTCCTAATAGATCCATTTCAGTCTGGCTTCAGGACTGGCTTTGGAACAGACACTGCCTTGGTTGGCCTGGTAAACGACCTATGCTGGGAGATAAACAGGGGTAGTGTGTCCCTGTTGGACCTCTCAGTGGCTTCCGATACCATTGACCATGGTATCCTTCTGGAGCACCAGGCAGAGTTGGGTATCAGAAGTGCTGTTTTGTGGTGGTTCAAGTCTTATCTGTTGGGATGCTTTCAGAAAGTGGAGCTAGGGGGCTGGCTGCTGCTTGACCCCATGGTGATTGTGCTACAGGGTACTGCAAGGTTCCATCTTGTCCCCTGTGCTGTTTAACATCAACATGAAACCGACAGGAGAGGTCGTAAGGAGATTTGGAGCATGGTGCCATGATCTATATGCAGATAACGCACAACTCTTATTTCTCTGTGACATCAGATCCAGTTGTGGCAGTGGCTGATCTGACCCATGTCTGGAGGCAGTGATGTACTGGATGAGGTCAAATAAGCCGAAGCTGAATCCAGATAAGACTGAGGTCCTGCGGATCTGACTGGGAATGTGGTATGTTACCTATCCTGGACAGGGTCATACTCCCCCTGTAAGGACAGGTGCACAGCTTGGGAATCCTCTTGGACCCTTTTCTAACATTGGAGAATCAGATTTCCTTGCTGGCCAGGATTGCTTTCGGGCCGCTTCGGCTGATCTGCCAGTTGCCACCCGCCAAAAGAATGACTTGGCCACGGTGATTCATGCTTGTCACATTCCGACTGGACTATTGCAATGCGCTGTATGTGGGGCTGCCATTGAAGAGCCTTCGGAAACTTCAACTGGTCCAGAATGCGACTGCTTAAGCTCTAACGAACACTTGCTATACAGAGCGCATTATAGTATGTTTCTGGGCACAATTCAAGGTCCTGGCTATGACCTATAAAGCCCTAAATGGGTTGCGACTGGGGTATTTGAAGGACCATCTCCTCCCGTATGAACCTGCCCTGGGACTGAGGTCAGGTGAGGAGGCTCTGCTCCGTGTTCCTCCATGGAAATAAGGCTGACATCTACGAGGAGCAGGGCCTTCTCAGCCTTTGCTCCCAGGCTATGGAATTCTCTCCCCCAGGACATTTGCCTGGTGTCAGTGCTGGCATTGTTTCGGCACCACGCTAAAGCCACCCTTTTTACCTGTGCTTTTATTGGTGTTTGTCCCGCTCCTCTCGAGATGTCTTAGCAGGTTTCAGGTCTCTCCCCCCTCCCCCCCATTGGGGTCTTGTGTTTTACTCTTTAATATATATTTATATTGTGTTAAAAATTTTGTAAGCTGCCGAAATATTTTAAATAGAGAGGCAGGGCAAAATAAACAAATATAAAAAAATAAAATAAAAATAAAGTAAAAGCTCTAGCCTGAGCAACAAGTTTCACCTATTTTGTTTCTTACCTGCCTTGGGTTGGCACTATGTAGTACATGAGCAAGCACGACTTCCTCTGCATTGGGCTGGATGCAGAGCCCCTCACAGACCTCAGCCGTGGCACTCTCGCTCTGAGGTCAGCAAAGTCCACATAAGGCCGTTCCATTTGCGTCAGTCGGTCCGTATTCATTTCGTCTTCCTGCAAGCTGCACTAACTTAATCTGTTTCGGTTCTTTTGTTTTATTTGTTTCCTTCCTTTTCGCCAAGTGGTGATTGCTCATTGGGCTGTTGGGGCCCACTTTCATTAAAAAGTATAAAAGCCACAATAATTCTAAATTGATATGTTCATGCTAGAGCTAGGTCTGAACCAGATCACTGCTTCTGGGTTTCCCCTGTACCGTGCCATTCCAAGTGTTCAAAAATCTCGAATAAGGCCCTGAAAAATCATGAACTTTTAAAATGTGGGGGGGGTCCTTTTTAGTTGCTTTTTCTCTCTCTCTCTCTTTTTTTTGGGGGCACACCCTTATAGGAGCACTCATCACGTGTTTTAAGTATTTTCTCTGCACCCACAAGGGACAGAAACTTATTTTAAAAAATGAAACCTGAGTATCTCTTAATCACTTGCCTCCAGGCAGGCACTGGTCTCTAAGTAAAACAGCAGATATTTTGAGGCTTGCACTAAAATGACACAAGTTGATCATGCTACTTTCCTGAACTTTAGGGTAGGTTATATTTGGCTCTGAGCTCTTTGGCTCACATAAATGGCTAATTTATGCCTTCATTACTTCAAAGTGCTTACAGGGCACAGGGTCATCTAAAAAATTACATGGGAGAGGAAACCAACAGCTTCAGCATGCAAACATTTACTACTGATTGTTGTAAATGCATTTATGGGGTTACTTCCCCATGTGTGCAGGAGCACCTCTCCTCATTGGGAAAAACAGAGGAATCCAACAAGTTCATGCTACTCTTAGTCCACACTCTTCCCTTGTTGCTTCTTTTTGCAAAGGCACTTCCTAGAGTAAACTTTCTCCCTTGCCACACAAAGGAAGTACCCAATTTGCTTTGCATTCTTCTCTCAAGCCCTGCATGCTAGACAGCCAGCAACTCCATTCTTCTTCCTGGGCTGAACGCTGGGATCCCAGTCTGTCAAGGAATAGAGATGGAAATGCCTCACAGGCTAAGCACAACACTTTGAAAGGCAATGTTCATTGCACCGTATTCAGCTGCTCGATTCCTTGCTGTTACAAAAAGCATTTACTTCCACAAATATAATCAACCAGGTACCTATATTGAGTCACACCTTCTGACCCTCCGTTTTGCGTAACAGCCTTATGTTGCACAATGCTAGTGTCCTCACCATTGTTCTTTTTTAGTTAGTGAACTGTGAATGATAAAGTTGTACTGAGGAAGGATACCTCTTAATTAATGGAAAAAAAGCTTATTTCTTTAGTTGTTTAAGACCCCAATTCAGCAAATCACATAGGCACATGCTTGGCTTTAGCATGCACTTCAGTGATTCAATGAATTGGGGGAGGCTATACAAAATTATAGACAGACAGACAGAGGGATACTTCTCCTTGTATGACAGGGCATATCATTCCCAGTCTGTTCCAGAGAGATCCTTGCCTTAATCTCATCCTCTTCTGGAACATTTCCTGACACTCTGTAACACACAGTGGCTCCTTTGGGGCACTAAATGAATGTATAGCACAAATCCTGCTTTCTTTAATTAGACGTCATGTCATATGAATACAATGGGCCAAAGCCTGTTCTCAGCTACATTAGTGTAAATCAGGAGTAAGCCTCTTTGGGCTTGATCCAAAAAGCGATTTTCCATTGAATTCCATGGGCACTAGAGGCCCTTTTACCTGAAACAGAATTATACAGTAGCGCAAATGTGAGCAAAATTTAATCTATGGCTTTCAAGAAGAGACAATCAGAGAGGGGAGAGGTACGTTTTATGATCATATTTTGAAAAAAAGAACTATGGCCATATACAGTAGATAAAAAGTGATGCAATCTAAGACCTACAGTATGTGCTTACAGCCTGGAATTAACAGCTCTACTCCCCTAGTTATTTTTAGATAATGATGCCATTCCCAGCAGCTTCAAATTGTATTGCTTCTCTAAGATATGTGAGCTCCTGGCTGCCATAAGATCTATAATATCAGTGACAGCTGTGTTGTGCGTGCAGCTCGCATAGCAACTGAGCATAGCTGTCTGCCAAGGAAAGCTGGCTCTGATTTCTCCCATGACTATTAAATCAATGGTAAAAACAAAAGGAGGGAGGGGACAGCGCGAGAAAAAGGGATAGCAGATTCCTTGGCGATAATACATGCAAACTCTCTTAAATGGACAGTGCAGGGTTTATTTTTATATTTATTGCTTCCAGCCTTGACCTAGGAATCCAGAGTCGGCTACACACAGTGGATACAATGCCAGAGCTGGGGTGGGGAGGGGTGACTCCCGTGCTGTATCCACTCAACTGGACTAGAGCGGCAACAGCGATAGAAATAATTCCCAGCAATAATTGTTGCTCAAGCAGTACTCAATCATATGTGGCTTCCTGTTCTGAGTCAGCTCCTGCCTCTTCAGCATGTGAACAGTAACTGTAGGAGCAACTACTGTTCAATGAAATTCTCTTACCAAGCGGCAGTTAGTCATGGGATGGGCTCTTCTATGCTGACTGGGAACAAACACGAGTATTTCTTTCCCCGGTTTGCTGCCATTCCCAAAGGCAAGGGCTGTATGATAATTATGGCTTGACAGGTCCCTTACAGGCTGCCTGGTGTATTTGTAGTGATTCTGCCCCAGAAGTCACACTCTGGTTCCCACTTCTCCCAGCTCCTTGGCATAACTCAGGTGTACTGGCTGGTATGTTAAGGATGCAGAGCCCAAGGTGTACCCCCCCTCCCTGCTAGCCAGTTCCTTGGCCTCTATGCAGGAGGGGGGGAGCAGCTGACCAGGGGAGGCTGCTCCACCATCCAGCTTGCAACCTGTGAAATGGGCAGCCCTTGCAGGGAAGTAAAGGGACACTTTGTACCTCCAACTAACCTGCCCAAACAGACTGATTCACAGTTGAGCCCGTAGGAAGAAGTTTAAGCAGCTTGCTTTGTGCAGAACTGCCCTCAATGACTTCATTTTCACTGCAAAGATTTTACTGACCATTTGGAACAGTCTTTTTTAGCCTCTGAGAATCAAATAAGTCTTGGATACTTGAATAGACTCTGACATTGTAATGCCCACACTCTGATATCTCCAAGTACTGTATGTTGAAAAGCATTTTGATTCAGATAGAGTGAGGGACTCGGCAACTCAAGGCTAGTAATAAGAAATAGAGGCTTTCATGTTTAGTGTACTGATAACATAATGGCCATACTAGGTCACACCAAAGGTCCATCTGGCCCAGTATCCTGCCTTCTGACAGTGGCCAGTGCCAGATGCCCCTGAAGGAATGAACAGAACAGGGAATCATCAAGTGTTCATTCTCAGCTACAGGCAAACAGAGGCTAGGGGCACCATCTCTGTCCATGATGGCTAATGGACGAACCAGGGAAATTCATCACCTGATGGCTTTCTGAAGGTCTATGTGAAATGAATTTGGTCTCCGTCCAATTTACGTAAGTTCATATCTCTTTACTCACCATCACAACCGGAAGTAACCTTTATTGGCAGTCTCAGCAGAGCTGCACAGAAAATGAGCAGCTCTAAGTTACTGGAGATGAAAAGTCCAGACAGATTTAGTTAGGCAAGATGAAGTCTGGCTTACCACTGCTTGGGCACATTTCTTGCTGGTGAAATAGTGCTTCCCCCTCCAGAGATTTTAACCTTGATCTTTTCACATGTGCTAAAATACACTTTTAATTTTCTGGTTTCTGTTCACACCACAATTATGCATGTGGCCAACATAATACTTACTAAGCACTTTCACAGCTCTGCAGACTTGAATCATGGGGCACTGATCAGGACCTCATGTTCATGGCTGCGAGAGAGAGGAAAATGATAAAGGGCATCAAGATACTTCTTCCCTTTGAACAGTGGTATGCATCTTTTACTTCCACGTGGAAAGCAAATGGGGAGGAGAAGGAGCTACATCATCTCCATCTGTGCACTGGCAGCATCAAGCCAGTCTGCTGAGAATGATACTTTATTTTAAAAGAAAAGCAGTTTTCTTTCGAATTAGTGCAGTAGATTAGTGAATTAGCCTTTCACTTCTGGAAACCTGAGTTCAGACCTTCCCCTGTGTCACAAACAACATGAATTCAAACTACACCCTCATGAATGTATTTATCTGGTGCACAATTTGTATATTTTTATCAGAAGAATCCAAACGACCGCATTAGCAGCAGTACCAAATATCAGCCAAGTTTTATCAGTAGAGCTATTTATTTACTTCTGGTTTGTTGCAGGCTGTGCTACTGATTTTGGTGAACTTCAAACTCAGTTGAAGAAGAACTCAACAAAAAAAAGCATTAGAAAATTTCATATATCAACAAAAACAGATTTTACATTTCTTTTTGGAAATATGAATGACACAGTAATCAGATCCATTTTTATTACAAAATCTTGCAATAAAATTTCTTAGTATTCACAATATTTTAACTTTTATAGCTGCAATATTTTACTAGTACATAACACAGTCTCACATATTTACATTGTAACCCTCTCACAAAAATAGCCAGGTGATACTACTGAATAATGTTTCCAAATATCAGCCTTACAATTTCAGCATTTTTCCCAACTGAGCAACTGTCTATGCTCTTAAGCATTTACAGTATATACTAAAGCAAAATAAAAGTTTGTGCCTCTTGACTTCAGGCAACTCCCTTTAAAGATGATAGTTCTCTGACTCCCATATTTTTCAAGAGATATAAAGTGCATTGAAGGGGGAGATGTATGCATAATAAAATAAGAGCAAAGACTTAACTAACAATTGAAATACATTTGCAACATTGTACAGAAAATAAAGCTTAGAAAAGAGTCTTGCTTCACAAACCACTACGTCATTGTTTAGGCAGACAATTCACAGATAGTAAAGAATGATTAATTAAAAACTGTCTATGCAAATACCACCATGTAATTTCTTCATGTTTTTTGTTAGATGTTTCACATATCAAAGAGAGGTTGTTTGGATGACAGAAAATTATCTTAATGTGGAGGTGAAGGGTAATTTTCATTGTCAAAACTACACATTGAGAGCTCTGCAGAAACAGTTTGTAAAGCCAGCTAAGGAGCCTCACTGTAAAATACATCTTAATTATAGCAGGTCTTCAGCAAAACAAAACATACATTTTGCATGTAAGAACAACAGCCTCCACTTCAGCCCTTAGAAAGGTATGAGAAGCAGATTTATACTCTGTTAATATTTCGCTATTCTAATACACTAGTTTCTACCCAGAACTAATTTCAGTAAGATATGCAGGTCCTTTCTCTGAAACGCAAAATAAAATGCACCCAAGGAGTTAAATATTTTATTTTTTCCTTTTATTTTTTTATTGGCATTTGCTGGTACTGGTCTGCAATCTGCTGGAAGATACATCATTAGGTAAAACGGTGGAGCCATCACCGGAAACCAGAATATTTTTGCTCTCTTTATGAACCGGATGCCACATTTTTTGTTTTTGTTTAAAAACTATTTTAAATAAAAATACTTATTTTCTGGAAATGGATGGAATGTATATTTTGACAAGTACAAAATCATTTTCAATGTTCACTAAATACAAGGAATATCTTGCTAAAAAAATAACAACCCCTCCCAAACCCTGTCCCCTCTTTACATTTCTAATTATAAAATGGTACAGCCATTTCAGGTAACTAACATAAAACAAGTAGTAAGGATGGGAATATGTACACATACAAAACAATTGATATTTCACAACTGCAATAACCTTATACATTCATAGCAAAGTAGTATGTTGATTTTGATGCCCTTTTAAAAATCAGGTAACCAAAAAATGTTTTTTTTTCTTTCTTTTTTTCTGCATTCACTCCACCAAATCACAAAAACCACATTTAAGAAACTCAGCGTTCCCCCCCCCCCCACGTGAAAAGTTCTTTCACTGTCTTTTCAATTAAATCTCATTGGATTTTAAAATATAGACCTTATTTTCAGTTGCTGAGGAACTAGCGTTTTTATTGGGGACAAAAATTCCAAGTTGCTGAAGAATTGTTATGGGTTGTAATGAGTATCATTTGAAAACTCTATTTGGCAGATTAGAAACTGTGCTGCAGAGGGCACTCTTCTCCCTAATGATCCACTTCAATCAATCAATAAGTACCATCTGGTACATGAACAAATTCCAGACTAAAAAGTCCATCTGGTGTTCTTTTTTCAACTGCAAAAGAATCAATTAGTTCAGGCAACAGCGTGCTCACATAAAAAAAAACATTGGTTGTGTTGAATCAAGTGCTGCTATTAGAAAAAAGTTCACTAAAGTAACTGTCACTCTGTCCTTCCTATCGCATACAAAATATTTCACTATATTATTGAAATTATTACTCTAAGCAAACCAATTACTTTCTTTGATACTAATTGACCAATATATGCTTAAACTCTTTGGCTCTATTAAATAAATTAATCAATGCTCAGTTTTCCTTAATAACAATCCAGCTGTCGGACAGCTGGCCTCCTTACCATTGAAAGTGGTTAGGTATCCTGAAACCCTCAAAGAACAAGGACACTAGCTTTTACTAAGCATCTAAACTTCATTATGTTCTAGACACTGAGGCCTCTTTTGTTACCAGAGTACTGTAACAGCCTTCGTGTAAATTAGGCCCTATATGCACTATTGGCCAGACCCAGGGTTGAGGGTAAATTTCATAAAGCACAAATCAGAGTTGCTATACAAAGTTGGCATACAGCTCACACTTTCACTTGTGACTTTTGTTGCTCCTCTGGGAAGATCAGTGCGCTTGTGATGAGTAAGAGCAACCTACTGACTGCTCTGAGTTATGTTGGCAACATCCACCAGGACCAAAAATGCAACTGAGGACTGGCGTTCTAGCCACATCCCCTTCCCTCTGCAACACAGAAAACAGAGAGTAGGATGGGCTAAGAGTCCATATATCAACTGGGTGACTCTGGAAGATCACTCATACCATAGAGTGATTCTCTGTGGGCTGGTTAAGGGCCAAAATACAGTTAAGGGATGATGCAAATCTGTACTATATCATCAATTTGTAAAGTCAGATCAACTTAGATATAGTATATACTCAGGATGATATGGCATTCCTTATGTATTTCTATCAGACTTGAAACCTCCTCTTTCACACGTACCTACAAAAAACATCCCTATGGGGGTGAAGGGAAGGAAACATTACTAATAAAAGAGAAATAAAAATCAGTAAGTGACCATTTGGTAGTGCCTACCCTTATGTGCCCAGACCACATGGCCATATTCTTAGCTCACTTTGACTTATTTGCTTAGCCCTAAACTTTCATAGGGACAGTAACTAGTTAGGAACAAACCATCTATAAATAAAATCTGGGCAATTCACAACTGCTGAGATTAAATGTATTTGCCTTTGCTTTACATGCATTAACACTGACCAACTGTAAGGACCATAATTTGCATCCTGTATAATATAAAAACCTGTGCCCTGATCATTGCCTTTTAATCACAGATTTTCCTGGAAGTAGTAATGCAACATACATTAAATAGAGAAAATTCATAGGGTTGTATGTCTGAAAATCTATACAAAGAAATTACTGCACTCTAAGGTTTCTACATTTAACAGGAACTGCAAATAAAATCCATATTCTGGAAAATCAGTAGCTGATGTTTGCTAATTAACGGCACATACATTTGTAAAGCAGTCTGTAAATGCCTGTTGGGGCAATTCAGCTGTTTGAATAATTGAAGAATTCATAATTAGACAACATGGTTTTGATTCAGAAGAAGGGAAGGATATAACAGAAATTTGAGATGGCCCTATACCAAATCTTGGCTCTTGACACCCTCAAATTTTGGGATGGTTCAAATTCTGATCTAGCTCTAAAGTCTGTTACTTAGGCTCATCTCCAGCAGAAATTAGAATGTAGCACTAAGTATTCATGTAACAAGTTCCTATTAAAACACTAACCTTTTACAACTGCTTCCTGTGGGCCAGATCCATACCTCTCTGAAGTCTGTGGAAAACTTTCTATAAAGGTCCTATGTCCACTTGCTAATAATGCTAGCACCTTGTTGATAGGAACCAAGCTCTCCTCCTGGCTTGTCCCACATATGAATTAAAGAGTTTTCAATTAAACTATTAAACGTTTAAAAAGCTATTAAACTAGCTTTATTTTGTCTGTCTCTAAGTCAAAAACTGAGTAAAACTCCTTTCTCCCTCTGTTTTCGTTAAAATTCATTCTTATAAATTGTATAATTTTCTGTGTAAATATCCATGTTAATTAAATATTGTAGAGGCCAGAGATGAATATCAATTTGTTCTGGCTACAAATTATTGACCTATGATAGCCCCAGTCCTCCCCCATGTTCTAAAACTTCCATAAATCAGAATAAAACCCCATAATATTTAATGTCAATTTTTCAGACTAGGTGAGTCAGGAAGAATAGATGCACAGCTGGCACATGGAACAAGTCCCATAGCTGTGATCACAAACAAGCATTTGTAAATTGGGTAATCAGTGAGTGCATTTTTTTCCAAGTGTAGAGTTTTGTCCATGTACATTTTACATGGTTCATGCACTCAGCTGGTCTTTTGGAATGTAGCTTAGTTAAACCCACAAAAACTATGGGAAATTCACAGTACGGGTTCTATCCACTCAAGTTCACATCATCAACTGCTAGTCCCTGAAAGTTGTCAGGCTTCCTAAGTTGGACAGCTGCAAAGGAGAAACTGCCCCTTGCATAACAATCTCTGCATTACATGGCAGTCCAAGCCTAGCCCTTCCTCAGAAGTGAAGTCACAGTCTCTGAATAGCTCAATGGCTTTTGGGAATGGACCTGCAGAATACTGAGCAAGCTTAGCAATGGGAAGCCATTTTAAAGGCTTGTATTTAGGGTGTTCTTCAGTGTGAAATTCATCCCAGGGAAAAGATGAAAATTTCCCACCAGTCACCAATACTGTGAATGGGAAATCAGAGAAACACTCACGTGGATTAAAAGAACAGCAAAAGAGGGGAGAAACAAGAGGATTCTCTTCCCACAAAGGGACTTTCTTTTCTTTGTCCTGGTCTACATTTAAAATTTAGGTTGTCTCAGCAGTGTGAAAAACGTAGTTACGCCAACCTAAGCCTCAGTGTAGATAGTACTAGGTTGGGGCTTGTCTTCACTCCATGGACGATCCCCACTGCCATGATCGATCTTCTGGAGTCCGATTTAGCAAGTCTAGTTAAGACTCACTAAATCAAACTCAGAGGGAGAGTTAATGGGAGTGTTTGTTCTTATCAGCCTCCGGCTGTGGGGATGCTGCCAAGCTTGGCTTAAGGTAAACTGACTCCAGTTATATATTCTATGTAGCTAGAGTTGCATATCCTAAGCTGAGTTGCCAGGTCTAGTGTAGACCTGGCCGTGGTGGAAGAACTCTTTCATCAAAATAGCTATTGCCTCCCAGGGCGGTGGATTAACTATTACAACGGAAGAACCCCTTCCACTGCTGTAGTGAGTGTCTATGTGGCATGGCACAGTTGCAACAGTGAAGTTGCAGCATATCTACTGTAGACATTCCTTTATAGTACTGAGATGTCTCCCCAGCCAGTGACACTGAATAAGATTACTCTACCCCAAGGAGTAGCGAGTAACTTCCATGTGCTTTGCAGTAATAATGCTGGTGGTGAAGAGAAATAGACAGTAGAAAAAGCATTACAATCCGAGGGAGAGGATTATTTCCCAAGAACACTCCACTTCCCTAGAGGAGGCCGACTTGTTTCCTGGATAGGAGGTAGGCTGCTCAGTCTGCATCTGAGGCCCAGAAGTCAATGAATATTCAATGTTGGACTAAGCCTTTAATATTGAACCCGAATATTAAATATAATAGTATGTAGGAAGAACAGGGAGGTGTAAGCAGGGGTTAATCTTGCATTACATTCCCCAATCCTGCACATATTTATGTACATTCAGATGAGTAGCCTCATTGAAGCCAGTGGGGCTATTCCCAAGAGTAAAGTTAATTATCTCTATAAATATTTGTAGGATTAGGGCCTATAAGTGTTACAAGAGACTTCTACACAGTATGATGAGTTATGCAGTCTGAGGCTTAGCACCAACTTCTCTAATTTTGTGGGTTTAACAACATAACATAATGATCTTTCAGTCAAAGATTTGCAAGGTGCTTGACAAATTTAAAATACAAAGAACACTATCAATCAGATCCTGATTTAGGAAAGCATCTCCATTCACATGTGCTTCGCTTTAAACATATGCCTAAGTCCCAACTAAATCAAAGGGATTTGACTATATTTCTAAAATTGAACATGTGCTTAAATGCTTTCCTAAATAGGGACTGATTTAAGCATGTGCTTAAGGGCCTGCCTGAACTGGTGCGTTAGTGAAGTGTAACTAGTCTGGCAAGCTTAGAACAGCGGACACAATAACAAAGCAATCTGGGAGAGAAATGGAATGGTATTTTTGCTAAGTGAAACAGCAGGTAGAATTTGGAAATTAAAAATTAAGGCCCCCCCCTCCACACTGCAATTTGGCCAGGATACCACAACACTTGTGAAAATGACCAGGAGTTGTCAAGGCCTCACTTTTATGTCTGACCTGAAAGATGGCACGTCCTTGAGCACAGTTACCTCTAACACAGCAGTTCTCAAACTTTTTGGGCTCTGGAGCCCTTTACATGCATAAAAATGTATGCGGAGCCCTAGCGGTCCACTGATTGTATGTTTTGTACCTGTTGATGTTTCCAGTTTGTTAACCTCACGGAGCCCCTGGAGATGTCTCGTGGAGCCCTGGGGCTCCACGGAGCACAGTTTGAGAAACACTGCTCTAACGCTATTTGATGGGCAGTGATTTAATACTGACTAACAGGTGAATTTCCTGCTGCAGCATGAGTTTTCTTTAATCTCGCACTGAAGTAGTGACCTTCCCTGCCTTGCTATTGGGATCATCCCAATATGAGATGGCTACAGATAATGCGTAACACTCACCTTTGACATTAGTTTAACAAAAGCTGTGTAATAAAATAAATGCGTTGAGTGAACTCCACTGCAATCCATGCTCTAGTTTTAATGATGATTCTAATTGCTCTGTCTATTCACAGTCTGCAAATATGTTGATGTTAAAAGGTCAGAGTTAACCTTAAAAATCATGTTTCTGCTGGAACATCCTTTTAACTAACTCTTGATCCAAGTAACACCTAGGATGACTAACTCAGAGAGATTAGTGATTTTTTTCTCTTGTCTTTATCAGTTTGTTTACTTTGGGTATTGAGAGCACTTTGTATATAATCAGTTTCCTTCTTATTTCCTCTACGAAGCCAATTTTAGTGAATGTCATCCCTGCGTAGACAGCCCCTGCACCACATAAATCCCATTTCAGCATTATTTTTAGGCTTATGTGGCGCCTTGTGCCAAGGGATATACATACTTCAGTCACATTCCCCTGAGGTTAGTGTGGATCTTTCACAGACAGAGCAACAGACAACAGAAAAAGTAAAAATAACTGATTTTATAAAACCACCAATATTGGCAATGGTGACCTAAAACAGGTGAGGAGTTTGACAATATCTTTAGCTTGCTTTTCAAACTGAATACATTTCCAATTGATTATGTCCATATGGTAAAACAAAAAGATATATTTTAAAAATGATTTATAAAAAGTTAATGGTATATGTACAGTTTTGAATCCGCATTAGTTGGGGCTATTTCGCTGAAAGCGAATTATTCATTTTTATGGACTTAGAATTAACAAAATTTCATCTACAACAGGAATTGTTTGAGTCATAACTGGACTAAAAGAGTCCAGCAAACTCTCTTCTTTCTGCCCTGCCCCATCCTGTAATTTAAGCAAGAATGAACTAGCTTTTTTAAAAAAAATATTGGTAAGCAATTTCTCCTACTGCAAGATGTCATGTGCCATATTTCTGTAGGGGGTACATTTTAAAAGTTAAAATATAAATGCCTGAAGAGATTAAAATAGCAATCCTGAAAGAACACAGTGACATTCTGAAATTCTGCTATAATATAATTAGGTGAAAATAGTTTTCCTTTCTTTTCAATTTATATAGGAGCTGTGTGCTATTGCTTATACTGACCTGTTCAAGAGAGGGTAATGCAATTTAAATGTTCTGTCAAAAGAAAATGTTCACTAACACAAAGCTGTAAGTCATCCTTTGCACTTGAATATTTTGACTGAAACATAAAATTGCCCCCTGAATAAAGTAGCAACAAAGCAGAACATTTCTGTAAGTTATAGAACACAGGCTGGTAATAGTTCAAGACTTAGATTTGGCATTCATACGATGCCTTAATTTTTAATGTCAGACAGAAAAAACAGTGAATTCTTCTCCTGCAATGTTTTTCAGGTTCAAATTTACCATATCTTCTCTCAATCATTGTATTGCCACATTCAGAAGTCTCTAGAAGGTAGTGAACTGAGGAATCACCTAACTCCTTGTGTTTGCTTAACAATGATGTGCAAAAATTGCACTTAAAGATATAAAGGTAAACAATTTGTCCAGCTGTGCTTGGCGTAACTATTTAGTCTGGAAACTGACATGTTAGTTGTCTTTGCAGTTCAGGCCTCTTCTAAAAGTATTTCCATCAGCCACAAATACCTACCTGGGGATTACCAACCATTCTCTTGAAACTGCTCAGACACTTATTGGTCTGCTGATTTTTCTTTTTAAATGTAAGGAAGTACCCGATTTAAAACTAGATCCTGTTTTCCAGCTAGTAAACAAGGAAGTTACAAGGAAGGCCATTAATGTACGCAGTCTGTTAATGAGAGAAAATATAGCAAGGAAAGGATGAATCTTAATGCCATTATTTTTTTCTTTTACATATTGTACTCCCTGTGAATTTAATTCTGGAAGCCAACTTAAGTGGAAGCCAACTTAATGCAGTTTTAAACAAGTCACCAAATATCAGTTAATCAAGGGCTTCAATTCACAGAGGTAAAGGCCTCTTGAAGATATAATCTCCAAGACCCACTTTTAAAGGTTTTAAAATCTTAAAGAAAATAGGGTTCATATTAATACAGAGTGCTGAAACACTATTTCTTTATAAAGCCATGCATATTTCATGCAAAAATGTCAAGGCAATAATAAATCCTGGAGACAGATCATGAAATGATCAGAGAACAGGAATTCCAGACTGAACTCTTGGAAAAGCTGGGGTCAGTCAATGAAAAGAAAAGTGTCCATTGATAATCAACCATAAATAAACATCATCTTCTTTAAAAATAATGAACAAGAGTAGAAAACACTCAAGCTGTCATTTCAGTTGTACACTTACGAGCCACTGAAGAGGTACAGGATTGCTTTTAAGCATGTGGGAAAACAATAAGCTTTCATTTTCCATGTGAACAAAACAGACACATGTAGATGATGAAACCGTATCCAGGTAGACACAACTGTTGCTATTGCTTTTGTGACCATCTCAGAATGGAGTGTTCTAGAGGGGTGGATATGTGACTGAGTGTGAGTGAGTGAGTGAGTGAGTGTGTGTGTGTGTGTGTGTGTGTGTGCACACGCGCGCATGTCCCTGCCCCTCACGCCTACCCTTTAGTTTAGTGGGGGTTTTCTGCTTGTTTTTCAGGATTTCACCTCTTCGCAGTCTTGATCAGTGGAAAGCTCCACATCAGATAGTCCCACCTCCATTGCCATAATCAATGATATATCAGAATCACTGCTGACTGCTGGCTCCTGTTCACCTGGAAGAAAACAGGAAAAGGGACTAATGTTCAAGTCATGGCAGTTTACCACAGATATTTAAACGCAGAGATAAGCACACAATCCAGATCCAAGCTTGCCCAGCATTTGGATCCTGGTGTCTTGGGTCTACTCAATCTCTGTTGGAAGAAATCTTAAAAATCTACAAATCTAACTCAAGAGTAAATTAAGGCCAAAAAGAACCTTGAAAACAAGATCTTCTTCCAGACTTTTCTACTTCTGGAAAGACTCCCATAGAACTGCGAGTCTCCATGGTCTTTTTGCTATTTTACTGACACTTCATCCCAATACCTATCAGCTACCCTCCCCTCCTTCTCTCTCCTGCTCAGTCTTTCAGGTGTACTCAGGCAGCTGCTGACCCATATGTCCTAGGGTTTCTAACTTAATTCGCCTTGATCCCAGCTAAATTTAGATGCAGATCTATTAACCTTCACCTGATTGCAACTCACCTCGTGTAGTATATTTAGGAAGGAAAGCATCTGTTTTGGTAGGACTCTGCATCTTTTACTGTATGTGTATTTCAACACTGGTGAAGCCAATGGAAAATCTGCACACCAAAGGCTGCAGAAGCAAGCTAAATATTATTTTGAGGACAGGTAAGAAAACCACTGATATTTGGGGAAGAGGGGGAGACTTCAGGAGGCAAAAGGTCACTTGGGTGGGCAACCCTAATCAACAGTAGGGATCTTTTGCAAGCAGGCTGCTGTTTTATAATTATCATAATAATTAAACAGATTTGAAAATGTTTCTTACATTGTACTTAAAGTTGTGGTAGTTCTGGAACTGAAGATTGAACCACAGAATCTGAACTAGACTGAAATTTAAAACAAAAAGTCTAAAATGGGATGTGAGATTGGCATGAGGTCACGACATGATACCTCAATCAAACCACAAAAGCAAACACACGCAGTTTGATTCATCCTAAAGTAAACGAGTACAATACCTTTACATCCTCCTCACAAGTGCAAGATTCTAAAGTGCAATTATTAAAGAAAAGTTATGTCTAGTTGCCAGCAGGTATCAAGCAGAGTGTCCCAGGGGTTGGTCCTAGGGCTGGTTTTGTTCAACATCTTCATTAATAACCTGGATGATGGGGTGGATTGCACCCTCAGCACATTTGCAGATTACACTTACTTGTGGGTAGAGGAAGATATGCTAGAATGTAGGGATAGAATCCAGAGTAACCTAAACAAGAGCAATCTGATGAGGTTCAACAAAGACAAGTGCAGAGTCCTACACATAAGATCAGTGTTCCCTCTAATTTTTCCCACCTCTGAGTGGAATGAATTTTGCTATGTGCACCAACATGGAGGCGATGTGTGACATATCACCTTCATATTGGTGCACATAACAAAACTGATGTGGTGGGGGGTGAGGGGCACCAGACTGGGGGCTCAGCCCTGGGGCAGAAGGCTGGAGTGCAGGAGTGAGAGGGCTCCAGTTGGGGATGCAGGCTCCATGCTGGGGCTGAGAGATTCAGAATACAGAAAGGGGCTGAGGGTTGAAGCAGGGGGTTGGGATGCAGGAGGAGATGAGGGCTGTGGGGTAGGCCCCTGAATTAATGGTTTGGGATGTACAGGGCTCCATATTTGAGGGACTCAGGCCTGCTCATTTCTATTTTGTAATAAAAGGCTCATTTTCCTTTGGCAAAAAATATCACAGTAGGAATTATGAAATGCACCATGTAAAATTATTTTTTGTTTAAAAAACAAGCTATTACCCAAGTACAGTCATTTTACGTTCTCCCAGTTACGGAAAGAGAATCCAACCAGTCTAATTATGCAGAGGGTCATAATTTACACTTGGACAATGATTCAAAGATGTGAAGTGTTACATAAGTTCTGAGTATCACTAATATTTCCTTTTTTTCTTTTTAGGGGATTAGCTCATCTATGATCAAAGCAGACGTTTAAAAACCTAAAGCCATTTCCGTACAGTGAGAAGAAGGGTGGCAAGGAAGAAGAAGTTACTCACCTTGTGCAGTAACGATGGTTCTTCGAGGTGTGTCCCCCTGTGGGTGCTCCACTGTGGGTGTGGGGTCCCATCCCGGCACCGCAGATCAGAGATCTTCTAGCTGTTGTTTGTCGCACTGCGCATGCGCGGCGGCCATCTTGAGGCTTTTCGCGCCGTTTCCAGTCATGCGGTCCAGCCCTTGTGACCGTCGAAGTCTGAAAGACATGAGAGAGACTCCAAAGCGGGGAGGAGGGCGGGTAGTGGAGCACCCACGGGGACACACACCTCGAAGAACCATGGTTACTGCACAAGGTGAGTAACTACTTCTTCTTCGGGTAGTGTCCTCGTGGGTGTTCCACTGTGGGTGATTTCACAGCAGTAGTCTGAAAGAAGGCGGCGGGTTCAGAATCAGTGGATTGTTGCCGAGGTTAGCACTGTGGTGGCTACAGCTGCATCAGTCATAATGATATTCTGTAAAGCGTAATGTTTGGCAAATGTGAAGTCCGAAGACCAGGTAGCTGCTCGGCAGATGTCCCTTAGGGAAACTCCCTTAAGGAAAGCCACTGAAGAAGCCATCACTCTGGTAGAATGAGCTGTAATGGTGTGTGGAAGTGGTCTATTTCTCAGTTCGTAGCATTGAGTTATGCAGGAAATGATTATTTTAGAGATTCTCTGTGAGGAAAGTGGGGAACCTTTAGAAGGAACGTCCATGGAGATGAACAAGTGGTAAGAATTCCTTGCTTCTTGAGTTCTGTCGATGTAAAAAGCAAGGGCCCTACGTACGTCGAGGGAATGTAACCTTGCTTGATGTTCTGAGGTATGGAGTTTTGGATAGAAAACCGGTAATATGATGGGCTCATTTATATGGAAGGCGGAATTAACTTTCGGCAGGAAGGATGGCTGAGGACGAAGGATAACCACCTGAGGAAGGAAAATGGTATACAGGGGCTTGGCCGATAGAGCTGCCAACTCCCCCACCCGTCTGGCTGAAGTAGTAGCCAAAAGGAATATGACTTTCATGGCAAGTGTATTAAAATCACATGTAGCTAACGGTTCAAATGGTGGACACATTAGCATATCTAAGACGAGATCTAAGTTCCAAAAGTCCAGAGGTCGCTTGTACTCAGGGAAGAGATTAGTAATTCCTTTTAGGAACCTCTTTGTAGTTGGGTGAGAAAAGGGTGTGAACCCTTCTATGGGCTGATGAAAAACCGTGATCGCCGCCAGATGCACTTTGAGCGAAGAAATAGCTAGGCCTGTTTGTTTAAGGTGTAGACTGTATTCCAGTATGGATTGCAATGAGGAAGTGGTAGGGAGTAAGTTATTGGCAATGCACCATTGTTGGAATCTGCGCCATTTATGAAGGTAAGTAGCTCGTGTTGAAGGTTTTCTGCTGTGCAGAAGTACATCCTTCACCTCATGAGAACAAGTTATCTCTGTTTGTTTGAACCAGATAGGAGCCAGGCTGTGAGAGCGAGGTGATATGGTTGTGGATGGAGAGTGCGGCTGTGGTCCTGAGTGAGAATGTCCGGACGATTCGAAAGATGGAAGGGATGATGAGGAGACATCCGAAAGAGGTAAGGGAACCATGTCTGGCGGGGCCAGAATGGTGCTATTAAAATTACTGTTGCATTGTCCACAAGTATTTTCTCTAGGACTCTGGATATTAGTGGAATGGGAGGGAAGGCATACAGCAACTTCCCGCTCCAGTTGTAAAGGAAAGCATTCCCTAGGGAGGCTCAGCCTATGCCCGCTCTGGAGCAATAGTGAGTGCATCTTGCGTTGTACTGCGTGGCAAAGAGGTCGACTAACGGGTGACCCCACTTGTCGAATATAGCACGTAGTACGTGTGGATGTATCTCCCACTCGTGCTGTTGAGCGAATTGCCTGCTGAGCGCATTGGCCGCGGTGTTGTCTTTCCCTGGTAGGTAAGCAGCTATAAGAGTCACCTTGTGAAGATTGCAGAAGTTCCAGAGGTGGACGGCCTCCATACACAGGGAGTGGGAACGAGCTCCTCCCTGTCTGTTTATATATATAGTAAATGGTGGTAATATTGTCTGTCAGAACTGTGGCAACCCGGTTGCGGAGGTGGGGAAGGAAATGTCTGCATGCATTCAAGACAGCCCGTAATTCCAGTAGGTTTATGTGGAGAAGGGACTCCTCTGGGGACCATCGACCTTGAACCTGACTGTCTTGAATGTGCGCCCCCCATCCGATCAATGAGGCGTCCGTTGTAAGCTGTATCATGGGTTGCGGTTTGTGAAGGGGCATGTCCGTCATGATGTTGCCTGGTGCAATCCACCAGTGAAGAGAACGTTTGACTATGACGGGAACTACTACTGACCTGTGTAGGTCGCGTCTACCAGGTACATATATCTTGGATACCCAGTGCTGAAGACAGCAGAGGTGGAGCCTGGCATTGGATACCACAAACGTTGTGGCCGCCATATGACCTAACAGTTGAAGACATGTGAGGACGGCTACAGTAGGGCTTGTGGTGATAACCTATATTAAGTCTTGGATGGTGCGGAACCTGGAGAGTGGTAGGTAGGCGCGTGCTGTCGTGGAGTCGAGGCGGGCTCCAATAAATTCTATGGACTGCTGAGGAGTTAGTGTAGACTTTTGAACGTTGAGTATAAGACCTAGTATGTCGAATAACTGGGTCGTAGTAGTGACCGCTTGAGAGGCTTCCTCGAACGAATGTGCTCTGAGAAGACAGTCATCTAAGTAGGGAAAGATGATAACTCCTAGGCGATGAAGATAAGCCGCCACTACTGTGAGAGTCTTCGAGAAAATTCTCGGAGCTGATGATAGTCCGAATGGCAGGACCTTGTGCTGATAATGATTGTTCCCTACTACGAAATGAAAAAATCGCTGGTGTGTGCTGAATGTATGGCGATATGGAAGTAGGCATCTTGCAAATCGAGGGATGCGAACCAATCGTGTAGTTCCAGTGCTGGAATGACCTTTGCCAATGTCACCATCTTGAAGTGCTGTCGGCGTAGATAGCAATTCAATTGCCGAAGGTCGAGTATAGGCCTCCACCCGCCTGATTTCTTCTCCGTTAGAAAGTAATGGGAGTAAAAACCCCTGCCGTGGAAAGACTCTGGGCCCCTCTCTATGGCCCCTAGCTCGAGGAGGTGGGATACCTCTTGGGCGAGAAGAGGTTCGTGAGAAGTGTCCCTGAAGAGGGAGGGGAGGGTGGGGTGGTGGGAGGGAGCGAGAAAAATGGAATCACCTAACCAGATGTTATCAGTTGTGTGACCCATCGATCTGACGTGATGGTAGCCCAACGATGTTGGAAGGGCCTTAAGCGGTGGTGAAACAACGGTGGCGTTGGAAGAAGGTATCAATCGGATGGTTTGCAGTCCCTCGATTCTTGCGTCAAACTTGCTGTTTGTTCAACTGCTGTTGCGTTGGTCTGGGGTGCTGAGGGCGATGTCTCTGGGGACATTGACGCCCTCTTTGAGCATTGTACTGTCTCCCCGGGTGTGGTGCGTAGGGGAATGGTCTCTGCCTCTGATAAGGTGTATAACGTTTGCATCTGAAAGGTGGGGTGTACATCCCCAATGTTCTTAAGGTAGTATGCATCTTTCCCAGAATGTAAAACCTGGTCCGTCTTATCTGCAAACAGGTTTTGTCTAATAAATGGCAGATCTTCGACCTTGGTCTGGAGCTCTCTGGGGGCCGCTGCCATGTGAAGCCAGGATGCTCGTCGCATAACAACAGATGTCGCTGTGGTGCGGGTCGCCGCGTCTGCTGCGTCTAGCGCGATGTGGAGCGCTGATCGTGAAGACACGAAGCCCTCTTGTATAACACCCTTCAGTATCTGGCGCTTGGACTCCGGGAGATGTTCTAGGAGAGGGACCAATTTGGCGTAATTGTCGAAGCTGTGGTTAGCTAACAAGGCGGAACAGTTCGCCATGCGGAGCGACAAAGTGGCAGAAGAATAGACTTTCCTGCCAAACAGGTCCAGACGTTTAACATCCTTGTCCCCTGCAGTGTTCTTATACTGAGGTGCTTTTGCCCTTTGTTGGACTACATTCAGAACGAGGGAGTTGGGCCCAGGTGGAACAAAAACTCCATGCCGGTAGCAGGGACGAAATATTTCTTATCCGCCTTTTTATTTGTGGGTGGGGCGGAGGTTGGCGTTCTAAGATAACATCATCTAGTGGAAGAGCTATTTTCGAAGACCAAGGGGTGAAGATTCCTCAACAAGTGATACTGTTTCTGTTGCACCTCTCTTAACTTGATGTTTTGACTCTCAGCAACCCTTTTGAAAAGTTCTTGAAAGTCCTTGATGTCATCCGTGGGAGAGGTATCCCCCTGGAATACAGAGTCATCAGGGGATGATGATGCTACCTCTGTCGGGGACTGACGATGGGAGTCCTCTTTATCGGCTGGGTAGCCTGTATCCACTGGCATGCTTTCAAGAGGCATGGATTGATCGCCTGAAGGTGTGGGGGGTCTGTCAGGCTGTGGGGAAAGGGATGCACACTTGGGTGGTGCCGCGGATGATGGAGCCAGCGACAACGACACAGCTGCCGAGTGAGACGGCGAGCATGGCGACCGATCCCTGGAATCATATTGTCTGCACCAGCGGTCGTCATGATACGAAGAATAATCGTAATGACATGTGTAACGGTGCCCATAATGTGAGGACCTGTGATATAATGGAGACCTCGGGGATCTGGAATGTCGTCTGGAATATGAGGGCGATGGAGAGTAGCACCAGCGGTAGTAATAGCGTGTAGGTGAGGCATGTCAAGTACGGTGCGCTGCAGGAGAATGGTAGCGAGTCATCCTAGGAGAGCGAGCTGGTGGAGAAGGTGGTTCCAGTGAAAATGTTTCCGGACCTGGACTAGGAGACAGAGTAGGAAGCCGCTGTGCTCTCTCCCTCACTCTGCTCGACGCTTGGATGGGCGATGCAGAGGGGGTCGACCTATGTGATGGTGCCGTTCGGTCCGCCTGTGCCGGCGCCGCCTGGGTAGTGGCGGAAGCAGGAGGTGATGTGGTAGAAGGTGGCGCTTTAGTAGTAGTACTGGACACCGAAGACGAAGTAGGTGCCGTGGCTCTCGGTGCCGGTGATGGTGCCCTAGCTCTTGGTGCTGGCGGCGAGGGTGGTGCCCTGGTCCTCGGTGCCGGAGAAGACCCTGATGTCGAGAGTCTCGGTGCCGAAGACTCCTGTGCCGGAGCTTTCGGAGACGGCGCCGCTGGAGGAGCCGACTTAGTCCGATGCGGCGCACGTTCTGATGGGCTTGGTGCGACGCACTTTGGGCGTGCTTGTCTTTTTCCGGCCTGCGGGTCACCGCTAAGCCTGAGCCTGAGGTGCCTGGTTTGTCAGCCGTACTCACTATGCGTGGTAAAGAGCGAGATCGAGAGGGAGGCTTCTTCTTGTAAGCGGCCTTAGTCAGGACATGACGAGACGCCTCCGCCGGAGGGTCTGACTGTGGTGTGAGGGCTTTGTCAAAAAGAAGCATTTTGAGACGCATTTCACGGTCTCTGCGAGCCCTAGCCGTTAGCTTTGAACAGTGAGGGCACTTCTGTGGAATGTGCCCCTCACCGAGACATTTTGTGCACGCCAAATGCTCCTCTGAAGCAGGCATGGAGTCTTTACAAAGCACGCACCTCTTAAATCCTGGGGAGCCAGGCATTGTAGTAAACTAACTAAGTAACTATGAAGAGAAATATTATTTTTTTTAAAACAATATCTATATATATAACTTACTAAATACTAAACTATGAACTATTTACACTAAACAGGTTTACTCCTCTCAGGTAAAACAAAGAACAGGAGAGGGAGCTGTTTCTCCGTCTGCGCCCGAAGACGGTTAAGAGGAACTGGCGGGCCGGACCGCACGACTGGAAACGGTACGAAAAGCCGCAAGATGGCCATCGCGCATGCGTGATCCAGCAAACAACAGCTAGAAGATCTCCGATCTGTGACGCTGGGATGGGACCCGACACCCACAGTGGAGCACCCACGGGGACACTACCGGAAGAAGAAATTAAGATTGTGGCCAACCAGGATTTTGGTCCAGTTTTTTTCAGTGACACAGCGTTCCACTTAATGGGCTCACTGCTGAACTCCCTTTGAGAGGTAAGAGTAATGCAAAAAAGCAAATGCATCTCTGTGGCTGCAAGCAGAGTTTCTGCATTGATGTTTTCTATGCCAATATGGTCAGTGTTCCACTCAGACCTGTGACCATGTGTTAAGTTTCTCCAGAAATATTTGTATCATTTGGATTGCCCAATAAAGCATGGACTTCGAGCCATTTCTTTCCTAGGGCTACATCTTCATTGCACATTCTTGTGCAAGAAGATATGCAAATGAGGCACGGCAGAATGGCTCTTGTGCAAGAGGGGGGTTTTGTGCAAGAAGGAGCAGTGTAGACTGCTCCTTTTTGCGCAAAAGCCTCTTGTGCAAAAATGACAGCTCATTAGGTGTGCAAATGAGGCGCGGCGATATTCATTGCCGTGCCTCATTTGCATATCTACTTGCGCAAGAATGCACAGTGTAGACGTAGCCTAGGTGTATAATAGCACTGACAGTGAGTTTGGCAGAATAAGCGAGTAAATAACTTTTGCCTTATTGCATGCTCCAAATAGCTTAGTAGTATTTGTGTGTTCCCATTTCTCATGTTCCATCTGTGACCACAGTTAAAAGTTACACATAACCAAATTTATATTACAATATAATTCCTGACCCAATGTTGCCAATTTACATGATTTTATTGCTAGTTTTGTCATATTTAAAATATTTTCTTAAAGCCCCAGCTTCTGGAGTCAGGTAAGAATCTCAATTTTTGTTTAAAAATAGAGTACGTTTCTAGCCCTTGTAGTAGCAGAGAACAGCTTGAAAACATGAATACTAAAGGCTCGAAAACAGAAGGCAAATAAAAATAACCCTGTGATGGGGTGTACATATACCACACTGGGCTAGAAGGGGTTAATACCCTGTGGGCAGAGGCAGTCCCAACTCCAGCCATACTGGGAATACTCTAAGAGCTGGGCTAGTATAAAAGGGAGCAACTCAGTCCAGTCTAGGCTGGATGCTGGAGAGGAAGGACCAGTGACAGGAGTTCTAGTGGTGGACCAGACACAGATCCAGACAGTGGGAGCTGGGGAGCCAGGAGACTGGAATGAGCCTCCAGAGCTGGTGCTGCCCCAGGGAATGATTTACACCACAAGCAAGAGGACCCCAAGCTTCATGGATTGCTCTGCTGACAGAGATGGTAGGACAGATGACAGAACGAGGAGCAATGGTCTGTCTCAAGCTGCACTGGGAGAGGTCCAGGTTGGATATTAGGAAAAACTATTTCACGAGGAGGGTGGTGAAGCACTGGAATGGGTTACCTAGGGAGGTGGTGGAATCTCCATCCCTAGAGGTTTTTAAGTCTCGGCTTGACAAAGCCCTGGCTGGGTTGATTTAGTTGGGACTGGTCTCAATGACTCCTGAGGTCTCGTCTATGAAGTGACCTGGAAAGGATGTGTGAGTGGCATCTCCCACCCCAGTGAACTTGCCATATTATAGCGGGATTTCCTGCTGAGCTAGTGGTGGACCACTCCACCACTGACAGGGCCTTGGGTTGGGGCCCAGTGGAGTCAGGCAGGCCCAGGCCTCCCTACTGGAGCTGCCATCTCAACCCCTCTGTCCAGCACTGTCCATTAGAGCACACTGCCTTACATGCAAGGGGCTGCTCCATAGACTCTAATCAGCAGGCTGCGCTGCCCTGGGGTGATGTACTGACTCAAGGTCACTGACAGATGGAGAGTGGTAATAGTGGTGTCTACACATCCCAGTGACACCCCCCTCTTCGGACAGGGCATGCACACATCACCACATACCCCAATTTATTATTTTTTAAAATCTTGTGATTTTTTAAGCCTTTTGCAACTAGGACATGCTGCTGAGGGAAGCAAAAGACACCTCACAAGAAATGTTTCCTCTAATCTTTTCCATCCATGTGCAGAATAAATTTAGGTGCACCGAGGCATGTGCAAATATGTGCATCACCAATAGAAATACAAAATGCAGCTGTGGGCGCTCTGCTAATCAGGTGGGCAGCACTTGAATGTCTCCTGAACAGCCACACAAGCACACCGCTTTCAGAAAATGCTGCTCACACCCTGATTTTACCACCTACAGTGGGTAATGACAGACCTCGTTCAGATACCGGTGTCACTTGCCTTTCACTTGCAAGAGAAATAATGCTGCATGTCACAGCATGCTGCCTTTCCCTGCCTAATGCTGTATAGGCAATTCCATTCGGCTTTGTTCACTGACATATGATGGTTTGAAAAAAAGAGGAAATAAAACCAAAGACTGTTTCTAATCTATGTTGCACCTGACTTCACTTTGTTGTGGCCCTAATGATACTGCTATGCATGATTGCATATGGCAGGTCAGGACAACTTACTGACCATCTGAGCCACATATGACAATCGTAAGAAGCTCAAAAGCCTGGGCACTCCTGCTGGGACTCAAGGCTTCAGCTGCTTTTGTTGCTCCCTAAGGAGCTGAAGCAGAGACCCCTCAGTGCAGCTCCCCACTGTGTGCCATTCCCTCTCCACACGGAGCACACCTGGGAGCTGAAGGCAGGGGCTGCTGAGGAAAAGAAGGGGAGTAGGCGTGGGGGTTCGTGATTCAAACTGTTGGGGAGGATGGAACCTTTGCATTGTGCCCTCTCCTGCCTCAGCAGGCAGGAGTCCTCTCTGGGCAAAGTCCCTAGCCCCACCAGCATTCTGCAGGGCAGAAGGCCGGAGCTCCTACCCCTTTCTCCAATCTGCTGGGTGGAGAAGTGTGCGTGGGGTAAGGGCAGAGTCATGGGTGGGCCTGAGTGGGCTGTGGCCCACCCACTTTGCATCTAGGCCTACCCCCCCAGCAGGGGCTCCCACCGGGGAGCAGGATTGGAGCAGAGGAACTTACCCTTCCTTGCTCCACTCTGGCCAGGGTTTACCCTACTCCATCCCAGAGCTCTATCCAAGAAGCAGCGTCGGGGCTTATCACCCCCATCACTCATCCCATTCTCCCTCACTCTCCATTCTTGCCCACCCACCCGAAGTCAGGGTCCACCCATGCTGACCCTTCTGACCACACCCACTGATGTATGTATGGCAGGCTCCTCAAGCTGTACTTTAATGTAAGAGAGCCATATGCAGCTCACGAGCTGTGATTTAGCTACCCTGGCATATGGCACAATTAATGTAATAATGCTGCTGCCTTCCTCTGTTTGCAAAGCTATTAATAAAAATAGTGGTTATATTTGTTAGTACTAATTGCAAGCAAACTATGGACAGAAATATTTATCTTGGTGATTTAAAAACAGGAAGATTGCAGATTTTGCAGTCCATTTCAACTCTACGATTCTATGATGAACAATGCTTATGCATTGTTAAAGATTTGCCTAATACTTTTTAATATTTGTATAGATTTTGGGGGAAAAAATCTATTAGTAAAAAAAGTTAGAAATGTGGATTTTTAAGGATCTGTCAAAGCTCATAACATTCTGGGATGGAAAAGGGGATACTTTTACAAAAATAACCACATGTCCACTGCTGAGGAATTTGCAAACAGTCATTCATAGTCACAGATCTGGGATTTATGTAATTATCCAATCTATGATCAAAACCAAATGTTTTAGTCATGCAAATGTGATGGTTTTACATGAAGGTAGATCTGTCTCTTCTGGTCCCAGTCGATACTAAGGGGACAGAGAACAAACTTAACAAGGCAGCTGGGAATCTGTGACTAGTTTAAAGCGGTTGTAAGTTAACTCTATAGTACTCATTCTTGATCGTCTTGGAGTACAACTGGAACATTCCACCCAGGCAATCCTAGATCACTCCAATAGGACATAAGAGATCCTTCTAATGAGTACAAGTTAGGAGCACCCTGTGAGCTGCCCTACACAAATCAGGGGCTCAGGGATCCCCACCTGCCTCTAACTTCAGTGGGATGGAAAGGTAGCAGAACCTGAGTGTTGGACCTAGTGGTTGCATGCACATTTTTGCCATTATGCCCACTGAATCCACACACTGGGAAAGTGGCCCTAAATATCATAAAAGTATAAATATCAGATAACTTAATATTTTAACAAGTGAATGTATTTTCCTTTATAAGAAATGTCAATAATACAAAAGGATAATCTTAGAGAGATGCTTAATAACTCAGGCAAGCATTTAATCTGTTTCTAGGTCAATTGCCAGAACAGTCCTTACAGACTACTGTGTTCTGCCATCTCAAATAATAAGCATCAGCTTTGCTAGTCCTATTTTAAGACCATCCCTCAACTGTGAAATACTTTTAGTTATTATTTTGAGCTCTGGTTGAAAGAAAGTGTCAAAACGGAGTCCCTTATTCATGGAAATAGTCACATATGATAAATATGGAACTTCTCATGTGTAAAGCAAACAGGATTTAGTTTAAAATCCTCTCCATTCTCAGAAAAAAAGTTCTGCAGAATTCCTACTGAGAGAGAAGTCAGGTGCTACACTGGGAAAAGTTATATTTGTTCCCCACATTGTCCTCAAATGACTTCAAGAATAATTGCATGGGAACACACACTGGGGAGAAAGGATCAGTCCTTCTAGTACCTCAGTCTTGCCCTTTACTTTGCATACCTGCATTATGGAATATATTTGAAATCGCAGCAGTTAAATGGTATATCACAGATCTCTTTCACATGTTTTCTTCTCCCTCAGCCATCTCAGTGCCTTCTCCAATGCTGTGTCCTATGCCTGAAATGTCTTCTCTAATCACTTATGACACTATTCTCTTCCCTCAGTTCTTGTTCAAGCTGTGCTTCAAACTTGCTTCTTTCAAAAAATTAGTCACTTTCCCACCTCCCTAAGGTATTTCCCTTTCATTCATATATCTACCTATGTAGTGTGCAGTACAATATCCCAGGTTTTAATTTTAGAAACCACAAATTCCATCATGTGGCATCATGTTGATGCCTGCATGTTTTTTTAGCAGGTTGGAACCTTTAGACCCACCACATACACCCCTGCCACTTGACCTAATTGAGTAACTGGTAGCAGTAGCATGGCATTCTCTATGTGGACCAGCACTAGAAAGGGATGGAAGACTTTTCCAATGAGTTTCAAAGATTATTTGCTGGTAAGAAAGGAATAGTGAGACTCAGGGATCCTGAAGGGGCATATGTCCTTGCTGGTACAGACTCTTCTGTTCCTTTTCCCCATGCCTGATCCCAGCTAATCTCAGTTCCCACCTTCCTTACTCATTCTCTGATCTGTCTCTCCCCTCCTTGTTCCACTGAGTCCCAGTCTAGCCTTCCTTCCTGGGCTCCTCATTCAATGTCAATCACCTCCATTGGTTCATCTACTCAGCCCAGTATCTTTGTTTAACTAACTTGTCCCAGTTCTCACCCCTGCATCACAGCTCTGTCAGATCAGTCTTCCCTCTGGGGGGTCCCAGTCCCAGTTTCTCTTCTCTCTCTAATCCCAATACTACCACATACCACGTCCACCCCAGTAGTCCACTTCTCGTTCTCTCAGCTTTCTCATCCGTTCTGCCAAAGGACCAGCAGGGGTGGGGCCTCTGAGCACACAGAAGAAACAGGCTGTTTGCTCTCAGTTCCACTGCCCAGTCCTACTGTGACCTAAAAGAGTGACTAGAGCTGGATTTGTCCCTGTAGCTTGGGCTATATTGTGCTCAATTGCTCTGTGTAAATGGTGCACATACAGTCTGGTCACATATGGGATCTGTGAGGGGATGGAGCATGTCCTAGGAGGATGGAATCCTAGTAAATATTAGCTATTAAGCTCTAAGAAGTTGCCACTGACCATATGCAAACTATGATTCTTATTACTAGGCTAAAGGTTATTACTAGGCCAGATTTGGGCATATTTTCACAGGGATGGCAAAGAGGCTGCTTCTTGCCCAATTTCCAGTCCCGCTCCAAAGCATGGGTGTGCAATAGGTGCTGAAAGAAAAGGTCAGCTGATTTTTTTTTTTTAAGCCTGGGCAAACAGCTGAATTTTGGGGCTGAAAATTTCCAAAAAATTCAGCCTGAGACATACATCTGACATGTAAAGTTTCATCCTAAATGGCTGACATCTGGCAAAGTTGTAAGCAATTCACACGGTCTTAAAATAGGAAGTGTCAGGCAACCTTAACAACTGGAAGAGCTACCAGCCCCAGATATAAAATCAGAAACATACCTAAAGTGGAACATGTGACACAAGAACACCTGCTATCTTTATTTTGTTGTACAACAGGCGATATAAGAACACCTCCTTCCTTTCCCTTTTTCTTTCCCAGTTGTTTGGCAACATCCCAAATCCTGCAAACACTTTGTATATTTGTGAACCGTTGCAGAACTGCATACTCCCATTGAAGTTAACAGGATTACTCATGTGTGTAAAATTATCCACATGCTTATGTGTTTTCAGGACAGGGGTCTTAGAGCAGGACAGTGCCTAACCTCTCTATACCACACACCCATGTGCCCCCATTGTATGGAACTATATAGAAATGTGAGATTTTAAGAGGTACTGGGTGGGCACATATGCCACCAGGTTCTGTGAAGAAAGATTGATACCTTATTCACTTATTTCAATGAATAGCAGGATCAACTTCTGAACTCAAACAGGGCATGTCTGAAAATGACACCTTGGAAACAGAGCACAGCTGATCCACTTAGCAAGCTGACAGGCTCCCAATATGGCTCATCACTAAGTACCTGCAGTAGATAATACATTTCCAGCTTAGGCTCATGTAAAAGTTGCTGTGTCATGTCCTGACATTTTATCAATAGCTTTGTCAAGGGCAATTTCAGTCTATATATATATATATATATGTATATATATATGTATATATATATATATATAAAAAATACATGCACACACTCCACCAACCCCATGGAGAGAAGCAAACAGAAGCTATTAAAATAAGACCATTTTAATACACAATTTAGCAATTACCCAAGATATCTGAGGGACGGGAACCTGAGGGCCCAAGAGAGATGGAGTTCTCCAACAGTGAGTGAGTTGTAAGAAGCAACTGCTAAATTACACTCATAAGCTCGGGTGGGGGAAGCAAAGTCCCATGAATGAGAGGATTCTGCAGGAGCAACAACAGGAAAAGGCAGGAGTACCCTGTAACCTCCCCCTCTTTTCCTGCCGCTCCCTTCTTGTCCCCCTCCCCCTCACTCTTATCAGCTTTACTGTCACTCCTCAACTCTCCCCTCCTCCTTCACTTCAGCTCTTCCAGTGAGTTGGCCTCCTGCTACACAGCCTCCTGGGAAGGCAATGCCCTAGAGCCAAGTGCCGCGTCAACAAAAGGGACAAAGGATAAGGTCCATCACCATTACACCTGTAAGCTAGGCCCAGACCCGCAGAGCCTCCATCAACAGCCAAACACTCCACAGCACTCTATCACTCCCCATTCCTTATCAAGAGGTCAACACTTGCCTACAGTTGACCAAGATGCCAGCTTCCATTGCCTGCTTAAATACTAAAAAAGCTCTTCGTGCTTTCACCAAGGCTGTTCCTCACGCTTGAGAGGAACGTCTCATCAACATCCACAACGCTACTGCATTCTCCTTCTCAACACTCTCCGTTGCCAGAATGCCCACAATAAACTTGACAATAATTAGGCCACTGCCTTTTCTGCTGACCAATACTGTCTCGTTGTTTCCCAGCATTCCCTTGTCAGTCTGTCTCTATGTCTGTCATCTCATGTCTCATGCTTAGATTGTCAGCTCTTCTGGGCAAGGACCATCTTTTTGTTCTGTGTTTGAACGGCACCTAGCACAATGGGTGTCCTAGTCTATCATTAGTGCTCATAAGGCAGTGGTGGGCAACCTGCAAGCTGCATGCAGCCCATCAGGGTTCTGGGTATGGCCCACAAGACACTTTGTTTACCACTGACCATATGCAGGATTGCCAGATTCCACTGGTTTCCGGCTGTACAGATTTTTTACGCACATAAAGCCAAGACATGTAAAGTGAGGTACATGCTGATTGCACACAACGCTGACTGTGAAAGCCATGCAGTCCCTCTGCATCCAGTCAAAGTGCTGCTACTGTTCAATTGACACACTCCCAAATTCTAGATACACCAGCACAGTTAGAAAAACTATCCTATCCTGGGACACCATCTTGGTTATGACATTCTTGCAGTCTGCTGAGATGGAGGGCCACTCATGTGGTCCATTCAGTAGCCTACATTTCCCATTGGTGTCATAGGGATTATTAAAATAATAATAAACCTATATGTAGTGGTTGGTCAAACACTGTGATATAGTAATAAATAATTGATTAAAAAGTGCAGGGATTTCTACAATAATCAAGGTAAGAAATGAGAATATGTGTATCCCCTGTAGAAAAGGAGTAAAAATCTTTAATTGTCATATATATTACTTTAAAATATTAGTAATATCAAGGGTGAAATAAAGGTGGTGATTTAGACACATTCCCATATGTACTATTATATATGTTACACAATCTACTACAGTCTATTGTTAGAGTATTATAGAAAATATATTTTTATCCAAAAGTGTAAGGTATCAATGAGTTTGTGTGCATCCCAAAGTTATAAAGATGAATGGTAATTGCTACAGTGGTTATTTTATTTATCCTTCTCCGAACACAAGGAGAGAAGATTCCTGATCAAACAAGTTTATAGTTTTGTTCAGACACCCCATATACTGGGTATAGGACTGAGTCTGAGATGGCAATGGAATCTTAACTTATTTTTTAAAGGCTTCATGGAAACAGTACTTTTAAAGGAGGCATTGGGAGAACAAGAGAAGTGGCACTGGGCTCACAGGTAGGTGGACACCAAGCACAGAGCTAATATAGAAGGGTGTGTCTCCACAGCGGGGCTTAACTCGAAATAAGCCATGCAAATTGAGTTATGTCAATTGCGTAGCTTATTTCAAAATAGCTTATTTCGAAATAAGTGCTGTGTAGACGCTCCCTATTCTGAAATAGAGCACTCTTCCTCCGACTTCCCTTACTCCTCGTACAATGAGGGTTACAGGAGTCAGAGTAAGAAATCCTCCAGCTTGACAGTATTTTGACATTATTTCGAAATAACTGCCTGCAGTGTAGACGTGGACTAATAATATTGCTGTGTAGACATACCCAAAGAGAATGAAATGATGAGACAAAATGAAGGATACAAAAGGGGTTGTACAGAGGAGGGTATGTGAGCAACAGTAAAGGAGTGAAAATCATGTGTTGCATCTGTGAAAGTGTGATGAAAACGTCTCTTGCATTACTTTCCAGATGTGGATCACAAATTGGTTTGTTTTTTTTCCAGAAAGAAGGTCATCACCAGCAATAGTCTAAAGAATGCCCATTTTAATTTAAAAATAAAAATGTTAATACGTTACAGTTCATGTATGGGGAGAAGTAATTTTCATCATGCAAACTTTTAAGACTGCTGTGACAAGCAAAAACAGATCCCTTTTTGTTTAACTCCTATGTAACTGATATCCCCAGCCCCCAGAAAATTAATAGCTTGTTTTGAGGACAATTCTTATACATTCTTAAACTAGGATAACAGTAGGAGCCATTGTTAAATCTGGTCAGGTATGCTTCTCTTAGGAATGTGCCAGTGATTTTCAAATCTAACTCAGTGGGTATGTTTTATTGCATAAACTCTGAACAGCTAAGGTCACTAGCAAAGTATTACCCAGGAAAATAACTTACTGGCTTTTCAAGAGCAAGTACAAAGTCAGTCTCATGAACAAACATAATGGAAGCAGGTGTGGATCTTGGGATTTAGTTTGGTAATACATATGAACAGAAAATGGGTGATAATGGTGATGCTAAGTGGCTCTTGATTCAAGCTAACAGAATGGAAAGAAAAAAATAACATGGTGAAACTGGATATCTGTGATCTGAAACATGACATGAGTGTCATCTCATTCCCACGTGCCATCGCCCGTATCAATAACAAGAAGATAAAGTAATTCTAATTTATTTTAGTATAGGTGCAAATCCTGGCCCTTTTAGTGTACAGCGTAAAAGGCTTCATGTGCAATGGGACTAACCAGGTCCTGCTGCTGCATAGTGTGTGTATAGAAAAATGGAAGTAATATTGGGGGGGGGGGAATATGAAACACCTGCAAGGTGTGGAGCCAAGAGCCATGGAAGCACCCTGTGTAGCAATGCTTGGGAAGGCTAGTGAGGCTGGGTATGTGGTCAAGGGATCCATCAATACACAGATTTACCGGCTGTTTATTCCACATGGTTCAGTGAGAAGAGAAATTTACTGCAGCCTGAAAGCTGTTGTAACAGCTATGCCACTGAGCTGTAGCCTCCTTTTCTTCCTGTCCCTTCTGTGATAAGCTTCATACAGCCCTCTATGGGCTGAGGGCTGATTGACAAGACTAGGCCCTGGATGTAGACCATGCATACATGATTCACTCCATTTGATCATTTCACTTTCTCTTTTAAAAATATCATTCATTAAATGCACATTAACTTATTATAAAATAGACAGGCATGACAAAAAGAAACTGGAGTCATTTGACCAAAATACAGCATTTAAATTAAAGGTCAAGCATCACAAGTCCACAAACAAAATCATGCCAAGGGAAACCTTAATGGTATACGAAAAAAAACTTAAATGAACAATAATGAACATTCAGTTTGCCATAAGAGGGAAAATTGTTTCAGCCATCAATATGTGCATTAGCAATGAACAAAAATGGTTTTAACTCTCAGGTCTTTCAAGTCTTATGAAAAAGTCCTGTAGATTTTAATGGTGAGAAAATTAACATAGAACAGAAATTACTGTGAAAATCTATAGTATTTCATAAAGAGTAATCTTTCAAATTGTTTCCTATAGAACTAATGTTATTTTCTTTTAAAGGGTTTAAGGACAATTCCAAAATTCTACAGAATGGTTATTATACATAAAGGAAACTGCAGTTTGAAAATTATCTATGCTGGGTTTCTTTTCTGTTTTTAAAGCTTATAATTTCTTCTCTGCATGTTCACAGCCCAACCACTCACACCTGGAAATGCAGTCCTGAATCATGATTACAGATAGGAATGTGAAAGAACTCCAGACCTATCCATCTACACCTAGCACATTGCCTGTATTGTTCATTTCCCATTAGTAAACACTGAAACTGATATACCACCAGCAGGCAGCATTGAAAGTACAATAAACATATCCCTCAAATAAGTTAAATGAAGCTGGTCTGTCAGTTTCTTATTTTTTGTTTTCTCCAGATTCCAAATAGTTTTTTCAACAAAGGAAAACTCAACTATATTTCAAAAGTAGCTCAAAAGTGGAACACATTTTTTAACCTGTGAAATATCTTCCCTTTCTTGAGGATAAAAATATAGCTGCTAGCAACTAAAATCATCCACTGTTTATAATGGGTTTAGAAAAAAATGATTTAAGGCCTAAATCCGGTTTTGAGGTCACAAGCAGAACTTAGCGCTTTGTGCTAGCCTTTTGCATAATGTGAATTTCACCATAAGATTCTTGTTTGTTGGATTCTTTCAGTTACTCCAACTCATTTCAGAGTTTCTATTTTTTGTTTTGTTTTGTTTAAGGGATGGTGGCAGGGGAGTGCAATATATTAAGCTGCAGCCAACACACATACTAATAGGTTAGATTTTATATTGGCAGCTATGTTCTATCCATGAATTTGGTAGGACTAAGGAGCAGCAGGAAGGGGAAAGTTTATCAACACAGCTGGTATTACCATTTCTTTTAAGTAGGTTACATTGAGTAGAGAATTTTGTAAGTACAGTATATGTAATCAAGGCCAAAGAGAACACCACATCACAAAGTTCCAGGTCAAAGGACATTTAACAATTCTGAGGAACTATAAATTTTAGGCTTTCTAGGCCACAGAACTAAAATATTTAATCCACATGGCAACAGCTGTTTTTTAGGACCAGGCTTCCTTTCATTAGGACAGAAAGAGGCAGTATCGGAATCTTTTTAGTTTTGGACATAATAAAGCACATTAAATGTTCTCTGAGTCTTCTTTGGGAGTTTTGACTGTCTAGATAAAAGCATGTGAAAATATTTCTGGATTTAAGCAAAACACCGATTTAACATTATATAGGAAAACCATGCAATTCTAAAAGTAATTATGTCCAGATGAAATGGGAAATAGGAGTCAGACATGAGCAGAGTAATGTCTAACTGGATCAGAATTCTTTAACTGCGAGTGCGTGCAGTCAGATATATCATGCATGACTATTAAATAACAGCCTAGTACAGCACCTCCTTTAAAATCAAGCTGTTTTTCCCATGTCTTCTCCAAATAAAACCTTTTAAATCATTTAAACTAAATCTTTTTTAAAATGGAACATATTCCTTAATAAAATGCTGAAATAGTTCAATAAGTTTGATTTCACTATTTTAAAAAAAAGGTTGAGACATTGATGGGCTGTTTTTGTCTGTGTAGAATCTCTTGTGAAGTCAATGGGGCTCTGTACAAGTGTAGTACTCTGCTAATGTGCAAGAGATTGCAGTGCCTAGGAGTGGAATTTACCTCTTATAGGCCAGCTAAAAGTCTATGCATGATTTAAGCCAGGAGTGGGCAATAAGTGTCCCATGGGCCAGACGCTGTTCACCAGGGCTAGCTCCTGGTGGGCTGCCGGACACATTTTTTTTTTACCTGCACATCTTCAGGTATGGCCACTTGCAGCACCTGTTTGCTGCTGTTCCTGGCCAATGGGAGCTGCAGGAAGCAATGTGGACCAGGAAACTGCTTCCTGAAGCTCCATTGGCCAGGAACAGCAATCCACAGCCAACTGGTGCTGCTGCAAGTGGCTGTACCTGCAGATGCGCAGGTAAATGAACCACATCTGGCCCAGGGGCTGCTTATTAGCCCTCAAAATAGGGATTAGTGGGACTGAAGTGGTGCATGGAGATTTCATAGATATTTGACTCTATGAGGCGGCCAGCTTAAGATCAGGTTTAAGACTCATTAGCCAAGCAGAATGGGGAAGCCTATGTTATTTCTATTCTATTGACAGAGGATTTTACAGGGGGGCAAAAAAGGGGGGGGTATTTATAAGCAGTATAAAAAAACCAAACAAAACCTCTGGAAAGATGAACTAATCCTTTAAAAACGTGAGAATATTCCCAGAAAACTAGCCCACCTGGTCACCCAAGATGTGCCATTAACATTGCTACCTTGCTTCTATGCTGCATGCAAAGCTTCTCGCAGAAGCAGTCATATTAAGTCTACTAAAGTGTTACTATCCAAGCTACACCAAGACAAAAAGCGATTTTTTGAACACTGATTATTGGAATTGAAAAGCTTCTGCATCTATTCATTTCAATACATATTTAGTTATGGAAACTTTTTTTTCCAGATTTTTAAAGAAATAGCTCTGTTACCAATTTATTTTATAGGTTAAGTTCTGAATCTTCACACTTGTTCTTTGGGATGAAAGAATGAAGGTGACTTGTCATCCTACCCAATGAAGGGAAGCTAAGATAGCTTTGTTATTTTATCTGTCAATGAGCTGACAACCAGGAATGTTACTTGTGAAACCTCTAAATAAATGCTTGCACCTTCACACCACTATTTTAAAATGTGTGTTAATGTCTTCATCATTAACACTGTTATAAAAATAGTGTAGCCATTTTTCAGATATAAAATAAAACAAAAAACTTAAAATATTTTAGTTCAGCTCCAATGACCTAAAAAAAGTTCTGTTTTTAAACTGAAAGTATCCATATGCCAAAAGAATGCCTTTGAGAACCTGCAAAAAATTAAAAAGTCAAAATATGGTCCAATTATTTCATTTAGAAATAATATGAACCTTCTGAATCAGAATAAACGTCCTTTATATGCAAAGAATTCCGTGGGGAGGCAGCGTTACGTGCAAGCATTAGTCTGATCCTTACTAATGAGACACAAACTGAAGTGTTTGCTTGCCACATCTAGTTAGCATGACAGAGGAAGAGAGAATGAATTCCTTCAAACAAACCCAAATGCTTCCAGCTACAGGGTGGAAAGTACAGTAATTAATAGTAGCCCGGAAGACCAGTCCAAAAGATGATCTCTCCATCCCTGCTTTCCCTGGCAACTTTTCCTTTAAAATGTATTCCAAGAATGGAAAAGGCTATCAGATGAACAACTGGGAGAGCAGGCATCCAAAATTCCAGAGCAGGATTGGTTTTAGGGTCAAGTTTTCTAAAAAACTCTTATTGAAAGAGTTTTGCAGCCCTAATGGTTGGTAGCTTTTCACATATTAGAAAGACATTTTTAAAGGTACCACTAACATTTTGGAAAGGACTTACAGATCTGCATTTAGGACCTTGAGTGTCTCTTTAAACGCAAGTGACACAATATTTAGCCAATGTAGCTTCTAAGTAAATGTCTCAGCCTTGTTAAATATACCAGGCATGCAGGACAAAATGCATCTCAAGTACTGCCTTATATGTCTGATCCATTACTTTGGCAGGGCCACGTTACAGTGCAATATTAAAAAAAATGATGCCTCATTTCACAATTGCAGGGGAAGTTTTGATTATTTTTAAATTTGTAATATACTTTGCATTTTTGTTCTTGAGATAATGTGATATAAGAAATCTATTATAAAAACATGTTCATCATCATCTGATGTACTTCCCTCACTTCTCTAGTAGGCATCAGGGCATTTTGATACATGGGCAATTACTTTTATATTGGCTAATGTGTGCTTTAGAATAGGGATGTATGTGTTCAGGGGTTGGGAGGACTCTGCTAGTTTTGGGAGGAGGCTATTTTCAGCATATTTATACTCTTCTTTCATATTGTAGCTACTGAATATGCATCTATCATTGATATCTTAATTTATCAAAATAGTAAGGAAGGACAATTACATTATCACAAACTACACTATTGCACTCACCTACAATCTGTCTTCACTAGCCTCCCAGTTTAAAGACATTCTAACTCAGTGTAGCTTTCTGGATTAAACTGTCAGCAATACAGTGGTTCAGAGGTACTAAGTACCAGGCCCAAGTGCAGAAGGGGATCCCATTCCCCTGTGCTCCACCCTGAGGCCCTGCCCCCACTTAGCCTCTTCCCCAAGGCTGCACTTGCCACTTGTTCATCTCCAACCCTACTGCCCTCTCCCCTTACTTACTTCCTGTCATCAGCTGGTGGGGACGCCCAGTGGAGGGTGCAGAAGAAAGAAGGGAAGACTCTGAGCAGGGGCAAGGCCTCAGGGAAGAAGGGGCCAGGGGATGCCAGGGCTTACAAAAGTTTAATCCATACTACCCCTATTTCTTGGTGGGTGCTGTACCACACCCAGAATTTGGTACCTTGTTCTGCATCTTTTTTATACATTTGATCTGCTTGCAGCACTTTTCTTCATTATCTTGCAGCACCATGCTAATCAAAAAGTGGCAAATATAAGCAAAACACTTCCACAGCACAGATTTCCAGATGCTTTGCATCAAGTACAGAAACATGTCATGGCATAGGGTCAGTATGAATGTTTCATGTTGACACTTTTGAAATGGAATGTTTCAAATTTTTGGCTTGAAATAACTTTTGATTGAGAAATTTCCTTTAATTCTGTTAAAATATATCAAAACCCTTTAAAATGATTGAATTTGAACAAAATGTTTTGTTGAGAAGTGCAACTGTTTTGTTTGACTTTTGTAGCATTTTTTTCTTCTACTTTTCTGGAATTGCCAATGAACCAGAAAACACATTCACATAGCTCTGCTTCACAGTGTCAGGTCCACATAAAATCTGTGGACATCCAAAGCTACCCACCCGTCTTCAGGCTGAGCACAGTGGTTACTCCAACTCAGCAACCTCTGTCTTTCTGGAGTTGCCTGGGGAGCTTCCAGAAAGCAGAGTTTTGGTGTGTAGAGGGAGAAGGGGGAAAGGGGTTAATTTAGAGGGCCCTGTGCAGCATGCCTAGCATTCTCTTAAACAGGTGGAGTCAGTACATGCGGCCTTTTAGGGCTTGTACAGCTTGAAAGGGCAAAGGTATTTATAGGCCTGACCAAGAAATAAAATATGAACAGTGAATGAAGCCTGAAAATGCACACTAATTAATTGTTACCAATAATAGTAAACATCATGTGAACTAGGAAATGTCCATATGATCACGAATGAAACAAAAGTGTATAAATGCTTTATTTTTCTCCAAATGCCATTTTTATAACAAGTACTTGTAAAAAAATATATACTCT